>CM046878.1:79380195-80705953 GCA_025667525.1 Glebionis coronaria
ACCTGGTACCACTTTGAGTTACTGCCCCTAAGTACTAGACCAGCTCCTGTTGAAGAATAAGGCTTTTGAGCTGCCTGAGCATTGAATTTGGAACACAGGCCAAACGAAGTCGTACTGAGGACCCTAAGTACTGTCAAATCGGTGCGTAAAGCCTGAGCAGAATTGGATTCATCTGGTTGTTCACAAGAACAGACTTAGTTCTCATACAACCCCTTGTTCATCCCTTTTTGGATGAAACACCCAGTTAACTCCAATTGGTTTTGTGATGACCTTTGAAATATAATTAAATTTGTTGTAGGTTATAGAAATCCCATTAGAATTAGGGTTTTGATCTTTCTTAGGTCTCCATGTCAAGCTAGAAGAAGCTCTAGACCCCTTTCCCTGTGGTTGCAAATATTTAGGTCTGGCAACGTTTCTGTCAGCGTTAGATTTGGTCTTGTCAACGCTGAAATTACCCTTATCAGCGTTGAACCTAGGGTTTGCTACAGGAACCCATTGCCTATTAGACCATGTATTGGTCTTCTGAAAAGGTCTTTGTCCATGAGTGTTAGACCCTTAAGTGAAGAATGGGGTTGGTCTAACAACTTGTGGACTTTGCTCCACAAAAGTTTTGGGTCTGACAGTGTTTGACCTTTTGTCAGCGTTGACCTTGGAAGCATTGACACACTTATAGGCTAAATGTAAAAAGCTACCACAAGTATAACAGGCTTTTCTAGACACAACTCTAGGTCTAGAAGAAAAGAAACCTGTTCCATTACCAAGGTTTCCACAATTGGTATCACTAACTTGCCTTTTCGGTGACCTAGTATTTCTATACATTTCTGCATACTTAATGCTAGGTTTTCTAATAGTGTTTGAGCCAAGGTCTACAGTCTTGCCAGTGATTGGGTTTGTTACTTTGATGGGGGTCAACTCATTTGGACTATCACAAAGCATGCCACCCTTGACAAACAAGGTAGGGTTGGCTTTCTTCCATTCATTCAAGTCAGTCAACTTTTGCCTATATTCCTCTACAGGGGTAAGGACTCTTAGTGGAGGAATAAATTCCTCCTTGGAGTTCTGGTAAACCAGTCCAAGATAAGTCCTTTCTTTGGATACCATAGAAGTCCCCAGCTGGTGGTGGAACACCAGAATACTCTTTCATTCCAATCCCAGTCATGTCCCTAGAATCCCTTTGTTTACTAACACATTCTCCTAGGGGTTGTGAGGCCTTATCAAATCTTTGAATTTTAAGGTCTACATTATCCTTATTCTTGATAGCCTTATCTAACTTAGCCTGTAATTCAGCATTGACCCTTTCCATGATGTTTCTAATATCATTACTAGCATTTAAATCATGTTTTAAGATATTTATTTTATCTTTTAGGTCAAGATCCATTTTCTTATACTCAGCTATAGTTTTTTCAGTTTGAGTAAGAGCAAGTTGATAGTTAGACAACTTGCATCTCTCAGTACTCACATCTCCTAACAATCTTAAAACCTCTTTGTTAAGTCTTTTAGTATTTAAACGACAACCCTTACTACAAAAAGCATCATCGTATACCTCATTGTCTGATGAAGATGAGGAGTGTGCCATGAGAGCATATTGAACATGCTCTTCTTCTTCTATCTCAGCAACCAAAGCTTTATCCTCTTCCTCATCCTTAGCCAAATAGCTCCAGTCCCATCCAATGCCATCAATTTCTTGCACTGCCACCATGGCCTTAGGATCCTGAGCCTTAACAATTTGGCTTGAGGGTTTTCCAACATCAGATCTTCTTGGAGATCTGCATTCTCTCATAAAGTGCCCCATACGATGACAATTTTAACACTCAACCTTGGATTTATCAAATCCAGCAGTGTCCTTAGCATAAAAAGTCATCTTCTTCTTGAACCTTCTATTCCATCTGTTTGCTCTTATACTTGCAAGATCCATGTTCCACTTTATATCCATCTCCTCTAAGTGCTCATCACTTATTTGCTCAAGGTCCTCATATGTAATCACTGAACCATTAGGCAATGAAGCAATGTATGCACACACAGTATCCAGATCCAAACCAGCAGGCTTTACTCTTGGTGAATCAATTTTGTACGTGTCAGCGTCTGAATGTGAGGCGTTGACAGGATAAGATCCAGCGTTGACACATGTTGATCCAGTGACTGGGTGCATGTATGAATCCTTTTGATCAAATTGTCCTTCACTATGTGAGAAGAAAGCCATGTTACCATTGGTAGACTTACTTCCATGATCTAAAAGAGTTTCATTCTCCAACAGCCTCAGTTTATTGTAGACATCATCAAAAGTAGAACTTTTGTGAGTGTTGTTGGCAATTATAGATCTTGCCTCAATTTTCCATGCATCACCAAGGCTTTTAAGAAAAGTGGCAATAATGTAAACATCACCAATTACTGTCCCCGTGAAGGACAGCTTGCTTGTAATGTCAAGAAGTCTGCTTCTCACACTACTTAGCTTCTCATTAGGTTGAGACTTAAAAACAGCATACTCATGTAAGAGTTGCTTCCTTTTCTCTTCCACAGTATCAACATTACCACCATATGCAACTTCAAGGGCTGCCCAAAGGTCTTTTGTAGACTCATAACCTCTGTATTTGTGCTGATTTTCTTGTCCCAAAGAGAGTTTCAGAATGGTTAGGGTTTTCATATCAACCCTTTTCTTTGCTATGTCATCAGCAGACATAGCTCTACCATCTTCAGGTTTTTCTTTCTTATCTGCTTTAGAGCATCCTTGAATAGCTGATCTTGTAGCAATGGCATCTGCAATCTTTTGAGCTTTAATGAATGTGTTTCCATATTCAATAATCTCCCAGAGAGTGTAGTCATGGATTTGCAGATATTGCTCAAAGTTGAACTTCCACAGCTCAAAATTGTCTGCATCTAGCATAGGAATCTTGATGTTGTGGTTTGAGGAGGAGGAGGTTACTTCTGGAGTAGACATGATGTTTTTAAGGTTTTGTAAAAATTAGGGTTTTGTTGATTTAGGGTTCTTGTGTTCTTTTAGATCAAAGATTCTCAACAAGCTCTGATACCACTTGTTGATCCCAAACTTAGATCGATTTAGCTTGTGTAAACAAGATTAGATCAAGTTATACACATAGAGAAACTTTGTTTATGTATAAAATAATTTAAGTGTTATGCGGAATTAACACTTAAACAAGAACACGCAAAGGATGTAAAACAAACTTTCACTTGATTGATTGATTCGAACTTGTTTACAATGAAAGTGTTTAACGTATGAAATACTTACTATCAAACATAACCTAAAGGTCTTATTTTATAGACATAAGAAGCCTTGTACAAGAGTCTACGTATCAACTATTCTAGGTAAAGATAATTATAGAAAATACAATGTTGATCCTATCTTTACTAGAAACAAACTAGAAACATAATACACGTAGATCATATCTTTCTATCAGTGCTTGTCTTCAACCTATCAACGCTTGACTTCTTCCTGTCAATGCTTGATCTGTCAGCGTTTGTTTTCTTCTTATCAACGCTTATTTTCTTCTTGTCAGCGCTCAAGTGGACTGGCTACATTTTATTCCCAACACCTAAGATGATGTGAAGATCATTAATCCAAATCAATATGAATGATCAAGACACACGACGAGAAGCAATTTACTCCCATAAAGATCATGGAGAAGTCTATCCAAAAAGACCCTAACAAGGTTTGAGGATAAATAGATCCAAGTCTGAAAAGGAGGCGGATCATTGTATATCAAAATCCTAAATAAAGACAAGGATAAATGAAAAGTCGTGGTCAACGTTTGAAGCATCTTTCACTCCAAATAAAGATGTATACCAAAATGAAGAGAAGACCATAATTTCAAGATCGTCTCTCAAGATTTGAAGTCTAAAGTACATGCCAAATATCGGTCCGAGAAAGGTCTCAAATCGTGAAACGAGTTATGCCAAGATATGAACTTTATGAGATTTCGAGAAGCCATTTTAAAATATTTTTTCCTTTAGCTAACGATGGTTTAAATCGTCCTACTTTATTTTCGACCTTAATAAATTATCAAAATAAGTCAACAATGCATCCTCGTGATCATTCAAGACAAAATTAAAATACAAGAGATACACCGTAGGAATAAGGGGGTCTAAGTGAATAATTAAACCACATTAGTAAGTGTTAGCTTTACTAACTTGTAATTACAATGATCTCGTTTTTACGCTTGGTATGGGGAACGTGAAAATTGATGGTGATAAATATTCATGACACCAAAAGCCCTAATTTATGTCTTAGATTTCTTTACGAATTTCTTCCATCAAACAATTTCGAAGTAAATAAATTAAAATGAAATTGTTATATCCTTTATAAAGTTTTGATCTTTTCATCGTTGTTAAGTTTCTTCTTATTGTAGTAGTAATAGTATATCGTAATAAAGGCCGAGATGGGTTAATTATGATGAAAAATGTAAATTTGTTCTTTAAAATCGTGCATTGCATGGGGATAATGCAGCGGTCAAGTGTAGGGGATTTAATAAGTGTGTAAACACTTATCCTTTTACCACTTAGAACAAGGAAAAACCAAACCAAAAGGTGTATTTAATATCTTAAAAGTCGGAATTACGCGTGTTTTTGTGTGAAATAGGTACAAAAGATCATAAATGAATAAAACACGGGATTTCACGGACATTTATCGAAGATAAAGTCAAAGGACCAAAAGTGCCAAAAGAATGAAGTTTGGAGGGCTAAGGATGAAGATTTAATGAAGTTTTAACGAGGTCTATTTTTTCCATTTTCCAAAGTCATCCACTAACAAACACATGGAAGAGCACAAGATTACGAAGTAGATGGTCCTTACCTCGCGTCGTAACTCCTCACGGTTTATTTTCTATGAATATTTAAGTTTAATAAAATTTTAAATTAAATAAATAGTTTTTAATGAATAAATAATATAAATAGTATAAATATATATATATATATTCTAAAATTATTAAGAATAAAAATAAAATAAAGTTTTTTATAAAAATTAAAATAAAGTTTCGTATTATTATTATTATTATTATTTTCGTATTAATTATTATTATTATTATTATTATTATTATTATTATTATTTTTAGAATAATAGGATTTTACAAGAAATTAGTGGGGTTAATATTGCTAAATAAACTATTATTATTATTATTATTATTATTATTATTATTATTATTATTATTATTATTATTATTATTATTATTATTATTATTATTATTATTTTTATTTTTTTTTATAAAACCATCACTTTTATTAGAAACAAAAAGGGATTTACAACAAATTGGATGGGAGTCGAGATACTATCTGCGCTCCCACCCCTTTAGCAATGGTAAAACCTATTCTATGAAAAATATGTACAGCAGCACGCGCTCCAATGTCTTGAGCCTTAGAAAATCTCTGGATCCGCTTCAGCAACGCAACTGCATCTTCCTGTAACTCCCCTAAAGAAGAAAAGGAGAAAGGAAGAAACCCATATCCGAGAGCTGCACACTTAGCCAAATACTTGCATCGTTTATGTTGTGCAGCATCAATCACAGCTCGGCCAGGAACAAAGTCATTCATGCCCATACGAGTCAAAGGAGAGAACTAGTCAGATCAACGCACACATCTTTACCTCCCTCCCAAGAATAAAACAAAATATCTGCCGGACGTAAGACACTATCAGGTCCACCATCTAATCCAATATTAACTTCCTTTCTGACAGATATCCCTGAACGGTAACATATATCAACAAGAGTATCACGAACCAAATTGTGACGATGCTTAATCCCAACGATGCCAGCACACGATACGGCATGATCCCCAAATATATCCCCATCAAAAACCCTTGAACAAGCTGAACAGGGCTTCGAAACAGAGAACAAGGGAATACCTAAGTGATAGCACAAAACACATCGATGAGACCTCCCATTCATAGTTTAACCTAATCCGGGGATAGGAACCGTCCTAAGCCAGTCAGACGTATGATCCTCCCTCTGAGATGCCCATAAAGCCAACTGACGAGCAGATAAAGCGAAAGTGGATTCAACATTCTTAATAACCCGAGCAAAATATATATCTGCCATTTTCTTCATGAGTTTGGGGGCAGCGACCTCACTCGGATTACTTAGAAAATCAATCTCCATAACCGAGTTAAACACACGTAAGGCATCATCAAACTGGAGTCCATAAGATCTAATATCAGTGTGTTGAAGTAACTTAGACTGTAAATCAGCTGGCTGTAACCGAGAAGCAAGAAAAGCATAATGCAATACGTTACCCGCAGAATAAACACCCAACCCTCCAAAGGAAAAGGGCAACGTAGCAAGTCTCCACTGCCAATCCCCAAATCCTGGTCCAGAATCAACAACGATACGCTCCAAAGAAGAACGGAGTGCCAAATCAAAAGAACTTTGGGCAGACTTGAAAGCACAAGGTGAACAAGTACGCATAGCAAAATATAACTTGGAAATACCGGCACATGAACGAAGAAGCAGAAACTAACATTGGGGGTCATTAATTTTGGCCACAACATCCATAAGCTCAATAGTCTTAACCGCACGCTTCAACACAAGCTTACTACAAAAATCAAGATCTACACTCGCAGGCCCCCCCAAGTAACTTAACACCGCTCGTAGGTCGAGCAATATTATCTGGGAACACACCAATAAACTAGCTGCGAGGATCCTCGGTCGGCCAAAAAACTTCAGTCTTATCAATATTCAGATGCAGTCCATACATTGGACCATCCTCCATGATGCACTCCAAAACTTTTCCCACAACCAAAGTATCCCCAATAATAGTACCATCATCCAAATACCAGGCCTGTAGAGAAAGAGAGAAGGAGTCCCGAATCTTACATATCAATGGTTGAAGTACAAAAGCAAAGAGTAACGGACCAAGAGGGTCACCCTTCTGTACCCCCTGACATGACCTTAATACATGTTCCCCGTAATAAAACCTTGCCGGACTAGAATAACAAAACTCCACCCAAGACGAGATAGAGGGACAACGAAGACGAACCTCTCGCAACATAACCTCTCGATCAACCAAATTGAAAGCATTATTAAAATCTACAAGTAACATCGACAAACCGACATCATCACCATATCTCTCAAGAAAACAATTCATAGCATGAAGAATAGCCTCACTCCCACCCGACACTCCCACCCAAAACTGCAAATCACCAAAGTACCCATCCAAAGAAGGACCAACCTCATAAGCACATACCTTGGAGACAAGCCGTCTCCAAACAGTACCAACAGCAATGGGACGAATCCCACCACCCGGCTTAACCAACGGAGTGAGGGGAGCACTGGCGATAAACTCACCCAACACCTTGGGACACCGCCCATCAAGAAAAAGGTTCACTACTTGGGTGATAGAAGAAACTAAATCATCAGAAATAGCAACCGCGGAACCACTCAAACAATCTAAAAGGTGTTGGGCCCGTAACCCATCCCGCCCACAAGACGTACCTCGGGGAAAACTCTTGATCATGTCAAGAACCCTAGATCGAGAATCAACCAGGAGATGATGGTTAAGAGAAATATCTGGCAAAGAAGGAGCATGAACAAAAGGATGTTTATTTTTTAGGTCTTCAAGAGTAATATCATTATAAGGAGCCACACCTATTGAGGAAAGAACTCTAACAGTAGCAGAATAATGCACGTCAGAAATCTTCCGTCTACACTGCTTAATATTCTGCTCAACCAACCCACTATCCTCACTAAGAACATCAGACAAAGCGGGGGAAGGTTCAGCCAAACACTCTCTAAGAAGCTGTAAACTACCATCAAACGTCTCCCAAGAACGAATAGCATTAATAATATACTCCTCTTGCTTTTGTCTCTTGATAACGGACCTACACTCCAGATTACTTCTCGGACGAAAGGTTTTAAGCAGACAAAGAGGCAAAACAAGCAAACGAACCCAAGAAGATATGTCATCAGGCTTGTTAACCACCCTGTCAATGACCCCTTTCAAAGCGCGAGAAAAACCCAAACGACACTTTGGAGGGATAGATTAGCTATCAAGAGTCCCCAAATCAAAACCACAATGCGAGTCACAAACTTCATCACCACCACTAACAAGATGCAAAGTACATGATGGAACGGGAGGCTTAGGGAGGTCATAAAGAACAAAGTGAACAATACCATCGCCACAATCAGGAGGTGGTACAAAATCCGAACCCTTACCATGCCGACACTTAGACCGAAACGTGTGCGTAGTGAAACAACCACCACATAACCAAATCCCCATACTCTTAAAGGTTAACTCGGCCCTCTCATAAACAACCAAATCGGATAGAATGGAATGTTTGGTACAAGCTAGCGCATCACCTCTAAAATGTTTATCACGAAGATGAATAATCAAAGACGACTTAGTAAGCCCATTCCCACTACCATCTCGACATCCGTTAAGACCAACAAACGGGCAATGAAACCAAACAATCGCCATGACACCACCAAACCTAATCTATAATGAACACCACCAATGGCCTCAAAACAACCTAATCTAAAACAAACCCTACAAGTCGCCACCCGCTAACCGACAAACAAACAAACAACCCTTAGCCACAAAAAAAACTACCACCCTAACCTAATCTATAACGAACACCACCAGCCTGCCCAAAACAATCAAACCAATCGCTGCAAAACAAACCAATCGCCAAAAACTGACACCACAAACAACAGTTTGAAACACCAACCAACTATATGAAACCACCAACTGTTGGAAACGAACCACAAACCATCTGAAGGGAAACCAATCACAAAACCAACTAAAAGAAACGATCCACTAACAAACAGCATGGAAACCAATCGAAAAAACGAACCACACTGTACGAAACAAAGCAACAACACTACCCCAACAGAATCCCAACAGAACAAATCAAACGACCCCCGTTGTACGAAACAGTAACACTAGCCCAGCAGACCCTCGATAGCAAAAACCAACCCACTGTATGAAACGACCCCCAACCGAACCACCAACCAACAGAACTAATAACCCAACAAACCACCACCCACAAAAGAACCACGAGATGAAATTGATGGGGTAAAGAAAACGTGATGGGGTAAAGAAACGTGATGGGTAAGTGCGGTTACATTGGAGATGAAGGGTTATAAGAATGAAGGAAAGTGATGATGATGAAGGTTAATAAATGATGGTGATGGTTGATGAAGGTGATGGGGTAACAGGTGATGGTGAAGACGGGTTAACAGTTTTACAGGGAGAGAGATGGGGATCGCCCACACAGGGAGAGATATGGGGTTTATTATTAGTATTATTAAATGATGGTGATGGTTGATGAAGGTGATAGGGGTAGCATGTGATGGTGAAGACGGGTTAAAGGTTTTACAGGGAAAGAGATGGTGAAGACGGGTTAACGGTTTTACAGGGATAAAGGTTAATAAATGATGGTGATAGTTGATGAAGGTGATGGGGTAGCAGGTGATGGTTGATGAAGACGGGTTAACAGTTTAACAGGGAGAGGGATGGGGATTGCCCACACGGGGAGAGAGAAACCAACTTTCAAAAATTTATTATTATTATTATTATTATTATTATTATTATTATTATTTTTATTTTTATTTTTTTATATATAACCATCACTTTTATAGAACCAAAAATGGATTTACAACAAATTGGATGAGAGTCGAGATACTATATGCGCTCCCACCCCTTTAGCAATAGCAAAACCTATTTTATGGAAAATATGTACAGCAATGCGCGCTCCAATTTCTTGAGCCTTAGAAAATCTCTGGATCCGCTTTAGCAACGCAGCTGCATCTTCCTGTAACTCACCTAGAGAAGAGAAAGAGAAAGGAAGAAACCCATATCTGAGAGCTGCACACTTAGCCATATACTTGCATTGTTTACGTTGTGCAGCATCAATCACAGCTCGGCCAAGTACAAAGTCATTCATCCCTGTTCGAGTCAAAGGAGAAGAACCAGTCAGATCAACACACACATCTTTATCTCCATCCCAAGAATAAAACAAAATATCTACCGGACGTAAGGCATTATCACGTCCTCCATCTAATCCGATATTAACTTCCTTTCCGACAGATATCCTAGAACAATAGCATATATCAGCAAGAGTATCACGTACCAAATTGTGACGATGCTTAGTCCCAACGATACCAGCACACGATACCGCATGATCCCCAAATATATCCCCATCAAATACTCTCGAACAAGCTGAACAGGGCTTCGAAATAGAGAACAAGGGAATACCTAAGCGATAACACAAAACACATCGATAAGTCCTTCTGTTCATAGTCTGACCCAACCCAAAAGGTTCAAGGTTCAGAAGGTGCAGGCACATGCAGCCTCATGATTGGCACAATATTAAATGTGGTTATTAGATGGAATCCATGGGACTGAGTTAAAAAGGCAAATGGAAGGAGAAAAAGACTAAAATAACCATATATCCATCAGCCTATATATACTACACCATCTCATTGTAATAGCAAGTTTTTTTCCTTGTATTAACTTTTAATAGGTGTAGTTTTATTTTCTCTCAAGCTTTGTATTTTCATTTCAACTCTGGTACTAAGCTTATTATTAAGCACTTTTTATTAATAAAAGTTTATATTTTAGCTTATTCTATTTTAGTCATTCTCATTCTACCTTTCTTAATCTTTTTATTATAAATCTTATTATTTTGAGATTAGTTTTTTTATAACTTTTTCCAAATAAGTTAGATTTATATATAAGTTTGAAATAAGTTATCTTATTTCAAGCTTATTGTGGGCTTATTTTTCTAGATCTAGCTTATTGTGGGTGATTTGTTCATTTAGCTTTTAAGCTTTTTGAATCACATATGTTTTAAGCTTAAGCTTACAACTTATTAATAAGCTAGCTTTTTAATTAATTATTTTTAGTTTAGATCTATTAGTTTTTTTATAAAAATAGTTTAGATCTATTAGTTTTAATTTTAAAAATTAAATTATTTTTATAAAACCAAAAAAAACTTAGTTTAGATCTATTAGGTATTTGATAAAATAGTGTAGATCTATTAATTTTTAGTTTAAAAATTAAAATATTTTTATAAAATATAAAAAAAATAGTCTAGATCTATTAGTTTTGCTTGAATCTCTTTATAAAATATTAATTGTTGCTTATTAACCTAACCTCTTGTGTCCTTTTGATCTTGGCGAATCGATTCATTACGTTTGGTGAGAAGAGCCTATGGTTTTTATAGATTTGGTTCGAGTTTTATTTGAGAGGCCGTGAACTTTATGGGTCAGGTTACGCTTTTGATTAAGTTTTATTTGGGAGGCCGTGTACTTTACGGGCCATATTTTGTTGATTTGGGAGGCCGTGTACCTTACGGGCAATATTTTGTTGATTATGTTGATTGTGTTTAGAGCGTTTTCTTCGGACCATGGGTACTAAAGTTCTTTCCTTATTAAATATTTAGCTTAATAGTTTTAGTTTAATTAATTAGATTAATATAGTTTAAATTGTTTTTAAATAGTATCTCTTCTATAAAAATTGTTTTAATTAGTTTTAAAAATTATTATTGCTTTAAAAATAGATTTAAAATTTGTAAAAATTAGTTTTCATTTAGATAAGCTTATTTTAGTATAAAGTTTACACCTTTTTTTGATTATTAATCTTATCTATACTACCTTATAATAGCCTCATCAATAAAGTTGAAAAAAGTTAAAAATTCAACAATTCCTTGTATACAATAGTTACAAACCCATATATACACTATGATTTGCTATCTTCGGAAATGTAGAATTAAAAGTAAAATTGTTGAAACTATAAATGGATGTTTTAAAAGTTGTAACTTATATATGGGAAGCCAAACAACCTGTTTTAATTATCCCAATATTATTGAAAAATAAAGAGCTAAAACTTTCTAAACAATTCTTTTAGATCTAACTATTTTACATAATTACTGCTAATACAGTCAATTCATTTCATAGAGTTGTGATGCAAATTCACAAGTATAACTAACACATATAAAAACACGCACAAAAATCTTATTTCTCTCTTTAAACCCTAAAACAAACAGCCACCATAATAATATCACCTTCTTGATCTGCCGAATCCGCCACCATCTCTTTGTGGTTTAGGTGGTTTCAGGTAGTTCTGGTTGGGGGGTATTATTTGGTGGTCCTTTAGTAAATAGGGGTTAATGACCTTTGGGCGGTGTTAGGGTATGCGAGGCTCAAACGTTTATGTTCTTTCAAAAAGCTTTTAAGTTGTTCGAACGTGTTTGGATAAAGGTTATTTCCATGAGGTAAAGGCTCCTTCTGGAGAAGGAATAAGTAATCATGGGAATGGTGTATGTCACAGTTCTCTCTAGCTAATGTTTTTGAAAGGTGGTGTTGCTCCCAAAGGTTGTTTCTCGCCACCACTGTACAGACACCAATAACCCTTTTGATAATTTAATAGTTAATTTATTTAGGATTGCTTAATTGATTTTTACTGGTTTTTTATGATGATGGATTGGTTTAAGAATTATGCTATTGAAATTATTCATATGGATTTACGTTATAGTTTTTTTTGTTGTTATAACAGATAGGCGGATTGATATATGTTGCTACCACCACAACGGAGCCAGCAACAATGCTTATGAGGATCATTTGAGATGGTTTTGTACTGCAGGCGATAAACGAGTCCATCCTGTTTAGAGATCGAATTGCAGTGGTATAAGGTACACATATATTTCCAACATTTAAACCTATTTCAAGTTTATGACTAAACATTTATGGTTGCTTACAACATAAGGGTTAGATTAAACCTATTTCAAAGTTTATGACTAAACAAGGATTCAGTAAATGCATTGACTATCATCATTGTTTCTCAAATTGAAGTCAGAGTGAAAGACAATGGTATGTTAAAGTTCTTTAGAAAATGTGTAGTAAAGTTTCTAAGATCAATTCTACATTTGCTAAAGACATACAGAAACTGCATTTATGTAAGATATTATGGAATTGTATAGTTCACATTATATTCTTTCAATTAAACTTTTGCTTCTTATTGTGTTTTTTCAGCAGTTGTGGCTTTGACCAAGGAGTTAACAGGTCGTGTCAAGTTATCTTTTCACGAGGTTGGTCCAAACTAATTATTTGCTCACCCAATCTCTGATTATTTGTAAACGGTCATCGACCGAGGATGAAGTCGTACATCAGCGTCAAACTCCCTGCTTAAAACAACGCCAAACTCCCTTCTTAAAACAGTGCCAAAGTCCCTGCTTAAAACAGTGCTAGTACATTATATTATTAAGTTTAGATAAGCTTATTTTAGTGTTTGGATAAGCTTATAAATTTAGGCACGTAATCTTATAAAAACAAAGCTTCAGCTCTATTAAGTTGCATGCCAAATATAGCAAACACCTAACCCGGGAAGGACTCTAAAGGTTGAACTACGTATCCAGAGAACTAAGTAATTTGATTAGTGACCGCATTGTATTTACTGATTCGGATGCTAGAATGATCCTTTCAAGTTTGGTCAAACAATATATATATGGGTTAATTTAATGAGTGTTTAAGTGGTTTTGAAACAGTACATCACATGAGCATACAAGAAGTATCGGTCTCTAAACTATCTATACCTTATTGCCAAGTAATCTTTTTTTATTTAAAGGTTGATCACCACCACCATTTCTCTTTATATAACATGCCCATAACTGTTTATTTATACGCCCTTGATATTAGTAGTTAGCAGGTTGGTAGCAACCCTGCATGGTCTTCGATGTAATAGACAACTTTACATATAAAATTTGTGTATAGTTGGCCTATACACGAGTATATAACTGGGGGTAAGAGTAGGCCTGGAGTTCATGTGGGGTCTTTTATTAGATATAGATAGGTGATGTCACTATATTAGTACTCCCCCATGTAACTTCATATTCTCATTGTCCATTTTTAGAGGTAATTTAACGTATAATCCAAGTTGGGCAAATGACTTAAAAATGCATCTAACTTGACACTTTTTTGCGTTTTGTGTAGCCATTTTTTTTTTTTCCTATTATATCATCAAACTTTCAAAAGTCGGTCATTGTGTGTATTTTGTCACAATTTTACCATGTAAAATGACCATTTTACCCTTCAAAATTTCAAAAAAGTAAGGGTAAAATGGTCACAAAATACACAGAATGATCGACTTTTGAAAGTTTGATGATATAATAGGAAAAAAAAAGATGGCTACACAAAACGCAAAAAAGTGTCAAGTTAGATGCATTTTTAAGTCATTTGCCCATCCAAGTTTCGTAACAATTTATATTTAGAGGTAATGTAACATATAATATTTCAGTGATGGTATCTTAGGTACAATTTGTATATTAAATTTGGTAACTAAAAGAAGGTTAATTGTCAATGTTTAGGACGGTTTCCAGCTAATTTTTAATTCAACATTATATGGGCTTATATAAGTTAACTTTAGATTTTTAAGCAATATAAAATCGAAATTTTCAGGAAGATGCTTGGGCTTCTAGCGAAGTTAGAAAGTTATAAACTACTTGTTGAATCATGAGAATCTACTTGCTAAAATAATTAGGACGGGAAACGAGAAGCAGATGGTGGGTATTTGAATATGCAAGATGAGAAGGAAAAAGGGTTACATATGTTTTATTGAAATACATGTGTAGTATGTTTAGCGCAAGGAAAAAGGGTTACATATAAGAGGTTTTTAATACGGGTTAGATTAGTGGTTAACTCTTTTTACGCACTAAGTGATTGCATTATTACGCTTAAATCAATTCAAATAAGACGTCTTTTTTCAAATCAATTCAAAATGTTTAGTGAGCACTAATGTTTAACTTATTTGAGATGAATTGTCGCATGCTAAAACATTTTGCTCATGCATTTTGATTTTTTCACGATTTATGTTGAGCGTTACGTGAAACACTTATATCACATGTTACAACATTTTTCAATAGTATAATCTAATATTACCACGATATACCGTATCATTAGTTATCTGTTGCTAAGCAATGTCCGCTGCTATGCGCGGGTATTCGTCTAGTTAGTATATAAAGCTTCAATCTTTATCATCTAAAAAGATTAATAAGCTATAAAGGTTAAATCTTTACGCTTTATTCTTATTTTTATATTTGTTTTTTAATTTTTGTCCATTTTACATGTTATTACGTGCTTGCATTTAGATTAATTTTGCATTTTGAGTAATTAATATTTTTAATTATAATATAGTTTGTTGCATCTTAGATTTAATTAGTTTAATCTAGATTTTAAATTGTAGTATAATTGTATTGCTTTTTAGAGTAATTTTATGTGATATATTTGCGCTTTTATTTCTATATATTCCCAAGCCTAAAATAATATTCCCCATTTAAGTTTAAATAGACATAGATACCAAACAAGTACTATTAACCAAAAACGATAAATCTCTTGAGAATTTGGATATCAATTCCAGTCGAGTCGAGGAATGATATATACATTAAATAACTTGCTAACAATGGCTATATTAGGGAGGTCGCTCCAAGTGACAATGTCCTAAATAGTCTATAGCTCGTGATCTTTAGCTAGCTATGCTAACTATGATGTGACTGAGACTTTCTTAAAAATTTGTATTCCCAACAATGTCTCCCTAAGGGAGGTCACACTTTTTTACAAAATCTTAAATTGTCTATAGCTCGTGATCTTTAGCTAGCTAAGCTAACTATGATGTGACCGAGACTTACTTAGTAATTTCGTATTCCCAACATTTTGTTAAATACATATGCGTTGTTAGTCTTTATCTCTTCACTAGTATTGATAACATAAACAACATTAATCCTTAACATGACTAACCTGGTCAATTCCGTACGAACACTACAAGCATTAATCCATTACTACCAATACTAATTTCATTAATGCTAGTAATGTAAAACCAACCAACATTTATATTACTCCCAACACGCTTTTAACGGAAAATATATCGGGTTAGTCGTGGACTAGTGTGGTATGTTAGGATTGTGTACAAAAATATGAGTGTCTTAGTGAACTTCTTTAACAAAACTCTAAAACATTTAATGCATTAACTTTTATCATTGGAGATGTCTTAACTTCTAGTCATACTATAAACACTACCAGCATTAATCCATTACTACCAGTATTAATTTATTAATAGTGGTAATTAAAACCAACCAACATTTATATTACTCACAACACGCTTTTAATAGAAAATATATCGGGTTAGTCGTGAACTAGTGTGGTATGTTAGGAGTGTGTATAAAAATATGAGTGTCTTAGTGAACTTCTTTAACATGACTCTAAAATATTTAATGCATTAACTTTTATCATTGGAGATGTCTCAACTTCAAGTCATACTATGAACCTGAAATTATGTTTTTGCTAGGTTAAAAAGTTCGTTTTCTCGGTGTCTTAACGAATTGATTTCCGGTTCAAAGTGCGACTCAATTGTTTTTTGTTAAGAAAAAGGGAAGTTGATTATCTATAACTAATTAAAAAGTAAATGCGAAAAGTATTTAAAAACAAACTAAAGACAAGTACAAATAATAAAAGTAAAACAAGGTGAATATTTAAAACTAAAAATTAAAACGATATTAAAACGAATATTAAAACAAATAATAAAACGAAATTTAAAGCGAAACAATTGATAAAAATAAAACTAAAAGACGAAATTAACTATCGACTCGAAAATAAAGTTTACTAAATGAAAAAGGAGAGAATAAAACTAAAATGGTACTTTAAAGCTAAACGAGGCAAAACCTAAAGCGGGTACTAAATAAAAGATAAAACTTAAACTTTACAAAAAAATATTAATACTAAAAATTGATGAAAAATTTAACTAAAAATACGTAACTTTCAAAAATAAAATCGGAACAAATTTCAGACAAAACTAAACAATTACGGAACAATACTATTAAATAAACAAGCTAGTAGGCTAGCTGCTGGAAGCTAGCAAGCTAGCTGCTTAATTTGGCGGCAAAAATGGTTAAGCTAGCAGGCACGTAGGTCATATCCATGGAACTTTTCCATCGCACTTCCATCGTACTATTGTTAAGCTAGCAGGCTAGCTGGTCACATCCATCGTACTCATGATCGCAACATCAGATCGTACCCAAAGATTGTAAACATGGATCGTACCCACGAATCGCACTCTATGATCGTACCCACGATCGCAACAAGTGATCGTGGTGAGGATTATGGAGTGTGATCGTAGTGACGATCGTACTGGGTGATCGAAGCAATGGATCGCAAGTAGAAACCCTAGGGTTTATGCGATCACACTTACTTGATCGTACTGGTAAAACCCTTAAGCATTACGATGGCATACAATAAGCAAATAAGCAAATACCAAATAAGCACTTATCTAAAAACTTAACCAAATCAAATTTAAGAAAAAGCTAATAGACCAAAATTTAAAAACTTTTAAAAATACTAAATAATAAAAATATTTAAAAACAACTTTTTTATAAAAATTAACTAAAAATCACTTAATCAAAAATAAGAAAATTAACACAATAAGCACTAAAACACTTTAAGCTATAAAAATCAAACATTAAAAGACCAATAAGCATAAATTTGAAAACTTTAAAATTACGAAATAAGCAAACTTTAAAAAGACTAAACTTTTTAAGAAAACTAAAAAGTAAATAAGCTAAATACAAAATAAGCCAATAAGATTGTCAAACTTATAGCTTAATTCGTATAAAAGCTTAGATGAAACAAAAAAATGAACTTTTTAATCAAACATCAAAATCAACAAGACATGTACATAAAGAGATCGGATTTAAGATCATATAAAAAAACTAAGAAAGATAGAATAAGATTAAAATTAAAACAAGAATTAAGCTATTTGAAAGTAAAGTTTTGATTAGAAACAAGAAAGGAAGATAAAAGATTGAGATCCTAGTGAGAGAAACTGTCACTTTCTCTCTCTAGAATCACCTACCTCATGAAAATGAAACTACCCTAAACTAAAACTAACCAACCCTCCTAAATGAGTTTAGAAGGGTATTTATAGGAAATGGGGAGGTGCATGTGTTGCCTCCTCTTTCTTTCTTTCTTCACGTCTTCTCGTCTTTTAAGTTCTTCGACTTTGTCTCGGGATTAATTAAACTCGTCTTATAATTTATTTATTTTATTAGACTCGAGTTCTTCGGCTTTATTAAACTTCCGTCTTTAGACTTGTTCTTCGATAAATCTTCAGAATAGGCCTTGGACTTCCGTTCTTTTTGCACTCTTGATCTCTTGACTTCGTCTTTTGTCGTTTTCTTCGATAAAAGCCCGTGTTTTCCTCCCTTTTCACATTTTGGTCCTAAATCACAACAAAAACACACACCACGCATAATTCCGACATTTACGACATAAAATACATGTTTTGGCTTGGTTATTATTGTAATTAAGTGGTAAAAGTATGGGTGTTTTCACACCTATCAAATCCCCTACACTTGACCATTGCAATGCCCTCATGCAATGCATTAATTTCAAAGCACGGTTTACATTTTTCATCATAGATAACCCACCTTGGCCTTTATTAAATACTAAACACTAAGGAAACTTTAAAGAACAAAACAAGTAGAGAAGTCGAAGACTTACATTGGTTTTTTTTGTTGTCATGAATGTTCATCATTCTCAAGTTTCACGTTCCCCATACCAAGCTTAAAAACGAGATCATTGTTATTATAAGTTAGCAAACTAACACGAATTCATGTGGGCCAATTATTTACTTAGACTCCCTTATTCCTAGATGTATCTCTTATATTTTATTGTTGTCTTGAATGATCACGAGGATGCATTGTTGACTTATTTCGATTGTTATTTAGGCTGAAAATAAAGTGGGACGATTTAATCAATAGTTAGCTAAAGGACAAAATCTTTTAAAACTGCTTCTCGGGACCTCATAAAGTTCATATCTTGGCATAACTCGCTTCACGATTTGAGACCTTTCTCGGACCGATATTTGGCAGCGACTTCATACTTCAAATCTTGAGAGACGTTCTTGAGATTATGGTCTTCTCTTCATAATAGAATTTCTTCACTTGAAGTTTTGAGAGATTCTTCATCTTTGGACCACGACTTCATCATTTTTCTCCAATCTTTATTTTGGACTTTGATATACAACGATCCGCCTCCTTTTAGGATTTGGATCTATTTATCCTCATACCTTGCTAGGGTCTTTTGGGATAGATTTCTCCATGATCTTTAGGGGAGTATTTGCTTTTCGTTGTGTGTCTCGATCCTTCATATTGATTTTTGATAAATGATTCTTCACATCACTTTGGATCTTTAGCAACAAACTGTAGCCCTCATGCCTTGTTAGGGCCTTTTCCGACTCGCCAATCTTCGCATCCCGCTTCAATAAGTTATGCCTTGTCTATGAACTCTAATCAATACCGAGCAACTTTTAAACAATCTTGGGCTAGAAGCTAAGTAACTTTTCAAATCGTACAACCTTATTTATTGCAGATAAATTTATTAGCAAGCGATGGGAGAAAAAGCTTATAATCAACTCACATAAATTCACGAAAGAATACCAAACTTATAATTGACTCTATCATTTCTCGTTCTCCACAATTTAAAATCTCAAGGAATGAGACTCGTGGATGCTTAGCCTATTAAATCAAAGTTTTGGGTTTTCGAGTCATCTATAGGATCTTGCATCTTCTTAGACACTTTCAAGTTTAGAATTTGCGTTTTAAAGTTCCCTTGATAACGACTCTCTAGGATCAATTATAGGAACTTGCAAAAAGTTCTTGTTCTTAACCCGTGAGAGTTAGGACTTTCGTGTTTTAAAGTTCCCTAAATAAAAGCCTAGCAAAACTTGACTTAAACACGTTAAGGATACTAGCTAGAGTAAACTTAGATAAGTAAACTCGGGTTGAGTCAAAATATTCACGACTTTGAAAAATTTTAAACCACTTTATTGCAAATTTATTCTAGCAACGAAAGTAAATAACGATAACAAAGGAAAACTACAATGCCAAAATAGATTAAAAATTTTGAAAATGCCGAAAAATCAAATTTTCCGGTTAAAATAAGGACAAATGCAAGGAAAAGACCACTTAACTTCGATAGAAGTCCCCCTACACTTAATATAAACATTGTCCTCAATGTTTAAGCATGTGGGAGTAAACTCCCCTACACTTATGACATTGTGCACTTTGTTTAAATCTTGCTAAGGAAAGGACAATTAAAGTGATTCCTATTTTAATATTGAATAAATATAAAATAGAGAATCAAAAGAGTTTAGGATAGAACCGGGAAGACGGAAACACGTAATCACGGGTCGTCAAAAATCATCAAGAGTGGATCATTGAACGCTCGAATCCCTGCATATGATAAGAAAGAAAACAAGAAACACAACCGGGGCTCCCCCTACACTTATGATGAAAACTGATAAAGATAGATAATCAGGTTGCCTCCCGAAGAGCGCTTGTTTATATTAACCGAGTCACGAGCCTGACTCGTCCCCGAATTAAATGGTCCATGGGGAAGCCTCGAATGTAATACCGGGATCAAATACCTTATCCTCGTTCCCGGAGGAAAATAATAAAGGAGAGGCCGGAGGATAAGTTTTGAAAGGTAGAAAAGTCCTTTCAACATACGAGAAGTATGTGAAGTCTTGATCCACGGGAGGTGGGGTGGGTAAAGGAGACAAATTGTCATCCCCCAAAGACAATGGATGGTCACTATTCGGCAAAGCCGTAAAGGTATCAATCATAGAATGGTCATTGTCACCTCCCGGGTCAAAGCACTCATCCTCATTTCCCGGTATGAAACGAGGAGAGTAAAAGCGATACATCACCCGCTTGGGTGTGCACGCGGTAGGATGAGGTGGCAATATAATATGAGAATATTGAGAACAATAACCTTCCACCTGCGTAGAGTCAAGTCTTTCCACCTCTGCGATAGAAGGAGGCATGGCTAACAAAGTATGCTCATTAATAGCAAGAGAAACAGGGCTATCAATGTCCTCAATCCCTTCGTCAAATAGGGGATTCACCTCACTAGATATGTAAGCATCATCAAAATCAAATAAAGGGTTCGAATAAATCTTGAAAGTTTCTTTCGGAACGTCTTCATCGGATAGTGACTCGTCATCACTAGAAGTAAAATCAACATCTTGATCAAAAAGAGGATTAGAGAAAGCCAAAGAATCATCTCCCAAAGTGTTGGTGGAAGGAACATCATCATTAAGAACGACCTCTTCCGTAAGCTCCTCAAAAGTTAGCACATCACAAACCTCATCAAAGAATTTTTCAAGACCAAAATCACTAATCTCACTCGAAGTATCACAATCCTTAGAGGCATTGGGGATATTAAGAGAGGGAAGTGCAATTGCGCTAGGACATTGAGCAACTAGATCATTCCAAGAAATAGTATTCTCATCGTCATCATCATCATAATAGTATTGTCACACAAGAGGAGGGGTATAATCACTAAGATTAGATACTTGCTCTTGTTGCTGTCGCTTTTCCTCCTCCCTAACTTCTTTTAGCTGAACAACGGCTTCTTGAAGTTGCAAAATAATGGCTTGTGTTTCGTCATTCAAAGTAGTCAGTTGGTGGGCAATACGAATTCTCTTAGAGGATTGATGATTGAGGGTGGGATGTGGGGGCTCACAGTTATGAAAACCAGAATTATAGCACGGATGTGGCTCATAGGAAGTCATTGGTTGAGAAGAATTAGAACATGGATGTGGTTCATAATAATCCATCGGTGAAGAAAAATGAGGACACGGATTTGGCACATAATAATTCACTGGTTGACAATAAGAAGTACCGTGAGGGCCCCCACAATTTTGGCAACATGGGTATGGAGAAAAACCCGGTGAGTTTTGGTGGATAGGGATCGTCATAGACGGGAGAGGGTGAGAAAGTATTGTAAGCGGAGAAGTACGAATTTGTTGAATTGCAAAATGGACAAAATCCAAATTGTGTATCGTCGATATCAGAACCACACCGCTCACAAGTACACCATTGACATGTTTGAAAACCATGCCATGGTCTCCCACATTGTACGCAAGACGAATCCATGAAGAATTATAAATGAGAGGGGTAAAGAAAAGAATTAAACATAATAGAGGATAAAGAGGAATATTTTTGGTTGCAAAACTTTGAAAAAGAAATGCTTTTTATGATGTTTCAAATGTTTTTGGATTTTTGAAAATTTTTTACACGAAAAATAACGTTCACGAGTGAACGGATCCCAAAATCCAACGCGTCTCTCACAAAAAACCGTTAATCTTCACGAAAAGAGCCGGCAGCGGCGCCATTTGAAATTATGTTTTTGCTAGGTTAAAAAGTTCGTTTTCTCGGTGTCTTAACGAATTGATTTCCGGTTCAAAGTGCGACTCAATTGTTTTTGGTTAAGAAAAAGGGAAGTTGATTATCTATAACTAATTAAAAAGTAAATGCGAAAAGTATTTAGAAACAAACTAAAGACAAGTACAACTAATAAAAGTAAAACAAGGTGAATATTTAAAACTAAAAATTAAAACGATATTAAAACGAATATTAAAACAAATAATAAAACGAAATTTAAAGCGAAACAATTGATAAAAATAAAACTAAAAGACGAAATTAACTATCGACTCGAAAATAAAGTTTACTAAATGAAAAAGGAGAGAATAAAACTAAAATGGTACTTTAAAGCTAAACGAGGCAAAACCTAAAGCGGGTACTAAATAAAAGATAAAACTTAAACTCTACAAAAAAATATTAATACTAAAAATCGACGAAAAAATTCAACTAAAAATACGTAACTTTAAAAAATAAAATCGCAACAACTTTCAGACAAAACTAAACAATTACGGAACAATACTATTAAATAAACAAGCTAGCAGGCTAGCTGCTTAATTTGGCGGCAAAAATGGTTAAGCTAGCAGACACGTAGGTCATATCCATCGTACTTTTCCATCGCACTTCCATCGTACTATTGTTAAGCTAGCAGGCTAGCTGGTCACATCCATCGTACTCATGATCGCAACATCAGATCGTACCCAAAGATTGTAAACATGGATCGTACCCACGGATCGCACTCTATGATCGTACCCACGATCGCAACAAGTGATCGTGGTGAGGATTATGGAGTGTGATCGTAGTGACGATCGTACTGGGTGATCGAAGCAATGGATCGCAAGTAGAAACCCTAGGGTTTATGCGATCACACTTACTTGATCGTACTGGTAAAACCCTTAAGCATTACGATGGCATACAATAAGCAAATAAGCAAATACCAAATAAGCACTTATCTAAAAACTTAACCAAATCAAATTTAAGAAAAAGCTAATAGACCAAAATTTAAAAACTTTTAAAAATACTAAATAATAAAAATATTTTAAAACAACTTTTTTATAAAAATTAACTAAAAAGCACTTAATCAAAAATAAGAAAATTAACACAATAAGCACTAAAAAACTTTAAGCTATAAAAATCAAACATTAAAAGACCAATAAGCATAAATTTGAAAACTTTAAAATTACGAAATAAGCAAACTTTAAAAAGACTAAACTTTTTAAGAAAATTAAAAAGTAAATAAGCTAAATACAAAATAAGCCAATAAGATTGTCAAACTTATAGCTTAATTCGTATAAAAGCTTAGATGAAACAAAAAGATGAACTTTTTAATCAAACATCAAAATCAACAAGACATGTATATAAAGAGATCGGATTTAAGATCATATAAAAAAACTAAGAAAGATAGAATAAGATTAAAATTAAAACAAGAATTTAGCTATTTGAAAGTAAAGTTTTGATTAAAAACAAGAAAGGAAGATAAAAGATTGAGATCCTAGTGAGAGAAACTGTCACTTTCTCTCTCTAGAATCACCTACCTCATGAAAATGAAACTACCCTAAACTAAAACTAACCAGCCCTCCTAAATGAGTTTAGGAGGGTATTTATAGGAAATGGGGAGGTGCATGTGTTGCCTCCTCTTTCTTTCTTTCTTCACGTCTTCTCGTCTTTTAAGTTCTTCAACTTTGTCTCGGGATTAATTAAACTCGTCTTATAATTTATTTATTTTATTAGACTCGAGTTCTTCGGATTTATTAAACTTCCGTCTTTAGAATTGTTCTTCGATAAATCTTCAGAATAGGCCTTGGACTTCCGTTCTTTTTTCACTCTTGATCTCTTGACTTCGTCTTTTGTCGTTTTCTTCGATAAAAGCCCGTGAAAGCCCGTGTTTTCCTCCCTTTTCACATTCTGGTCCTAAATCACAACAAAAACACACACCACGCATAATTCCGACATTTACGACATAAAATACACGTTTTGGCTTGGTTATTATTGTAATTAAGTGGTAAAAGGATGGGTATTTCAGAACCTTAAAGGCGAATTAATATAAAAGCATGAGTGAAGTTTTATTACATGGTAAAAAAATCGAGACATTCATGCCAACCAATTAGATGCCATTATATGCTCGAAACAATAACTACCAAGTCGCTGTTAAAAAACACTTATATCAACAATTGCATTTATTTAAGGGATTTGCTAACAAGTAACTAGTATGCATGTTATAAAGAATAAAACATGTATTTAATGTGTAATAAATACACCAAAACATTCATTTTTCAACAAAAAAAAGTATTTAATAAACATTAAATATGTTTAAAATTTATTATAATTAAATACTTCCTCCGTCCCATTTTAATAATCCCCAGCAAAAATATTGGTGATTTATGATGGATTCATTGAATGAATAAATTTTATTCTAAGAATGATAAATTTATCCTTTGACTATATTTATAGTTTCATTATAAGAAATTAATGGCATGGGTAAAACTGGATATTATTTTGGGACAAACTAAAATAGTAACGAAGACAATAAAAGTGGGACGGAGAGATTATGATTTTGAAAGTTTAAATATATGTACATTACCCATTACAAATCGCTTTATTTAATCATCAATAAATGAAATGCTTTTAATATGTTTAAGTCAATTAAATAATTAATTGAAGCAATAAATGCACACAAAACAATCAATTTTACCTATAAATACCAAATACAAGTTCAAGATTATTATACATGTCTATACATTCATAGTATAATCTACAAATTCGAGTTTGTGATGAAAACCAACATTATTTGTGTCATCTTCTATTCCATTTTGTTTATGAACTTTATGAATTGTATTGTAATTCCTGACAAAGAATTTTGCCAAAGCTATGGTACTTTTTCTTTGTTAATCTTGTTTTGTCTAATTATAATATTATTGCTTTCTGAAAACATATGGTAGATTATATCCCCAGCCAATATTTTATTTTGTTCCTTATATCTAAACTTTTGTGTTTGTGAAACAGGTCCAGGATTTTTTTCTTATGTTTTTAACTTTGAACCAGACCAGTGCGATCAAGCTGGTTGCCATGAAGTGTGCTTCAATAACATTCCCCGGGGAGGAAATATATCATATGGAAGGTGTCATGATACATTTTGCATTTGTTGTCTGACGAGTGATTAAACATCTATGAATGTTAGAGCTCTTGATTAGAATATGAATACAACAACATAAAATAAAAAGAGAGTCATATGTTCTCACATTGTTTGTAATATTTTATGTATCTTACCATGTTGTGAATAACTAAAGCCGCAAAACAATAATTTTAATCGGAAATATCATGTTATCCTAATGACTATTTAATAATAATATAATATAATCGAGAAAGAATTCTAGTGGTAGAAAGTAAGAGAGAGAGATGTAAAGATAAGGAAGACGTTCTTTTGCATAAATGAGAACCAACATTCTCTCTACATGAAAAGATAACTTTCATATATTGTCCAACACTAGTATAATTGTCGATTTTTTAAAACATATATTAAACCGTCTCAACGCGATTATGTTGCTTGAATGTATCTCATATTTGTGAAAATAGATTAAATTTTAAAATTTGCAAACACACGGTTTCATATCAACCACGTCAACAAATGTGTTACACTGATCACTTTCATTCACCGGTTTCACAAAATATGTCAAATTTTAATCTAAAGGATTTGAAAAATTCAGTCCAATACAGAACTCATTCCAGTAACTCGCCAAAGCAAAATTCAGCTCAAAGTCTACTATTGTAGATTCACATAAAATACTTGTATAAACGAAAAACTATAAACGTCAACTTAATATATGTAAAAAAGATCTGTTATGGTCCTGCCAAATATAAACATCACGTAGTAGTCCAGTACTTTCAAACCTTCATATAACCTAATTGTTAAACCTAACATATACTACTACCACATATACGCCTTCTTCCTATTATTTCTCTAAAAAACGGTCACCAAACTTTTCCTAAAGACCAGATATGATGTCTTTGATGTCGATATCAAAACACACAAAATTAAGACCAAATACCTCATGTAGTGTTGTGTTTGATCTCAGCTCGGATCTCTTTCAGGTCTCGAGTAAGTTGTATTTTTTGTTGTTTGTTAAAGATCAATGACGGGTTTATATAAATCTTTCTTAATAAAACCATATATGTTTATTTTTGTTATTCTGAGTATGATATTGTGATGTTGTACATAGATGGTGTTAATGCAATGACGCCTAAAAACGTTACTTTTATTTTTTGGTCTCGCTTTGTTTTAATTACGACAATATATAAAAACAAGCATTCCCGAAAACATCGAAAAACCGAATTCTTGAGTTCAAGTATTTTTTATTTCATCCATTATCACTTAAGGTATGAATAAACAAGTTTTCAACGTAACTAAGTGATAAAGGATTTTTTTTAAACTCACTTATATTAAGAGAGACAAAAGTATTTAATACGCTTTACTTTTTAAGAAACTGTTTTATTAAAATAGAAATTGAAAACTTGAATTTTGATATTCCATTTGGTTTTAGAAGATCCTTTGAGGGTAAAAACTATACCAGTTGGAACTTCACCACCAAAAGACAAAAAAGGAGTGTAGTCTACTGTAACACCCCAATTTTACCTTTACGCAACGAAATATTAATCTGGGGTATTACTTCATAGTTCACAAATCATAATAATAGAAAACAACTCAAAAGAGTGACAAAATCAACTTTGTTTATATATTATTGAAAAATCAGAGTTTTATATTATAAGGTTCCCAAAAATCTAGAATAATTTCAGTCTTGTGTCTCTTTATGCCATCCTCATGCTGCTTTATTCTAACAATCTTTAAAACCTAAGATATATGCTTAAAATCAACACAATAGTTGAGGTATATATAGCATCATTGACTATATATAATTCTAGGTAAATTCTCTCGCATAAACTGTTATGTACAAATAATGAGGTATATATAGCTATGAAAGTGGATATTATGCATGACTTGTTGTTGAAGATATATCAAAATATGGGAGAGATATATGAGAATGGGAGAGAGATATATCACAAATATTTTCATTAACATTGTTGGACCAAATCTACAACTTTTAAAACCAAACAGCAAGATATATTCTAGAACTGCTAAAAGATATTTCATAATATTTTTAAAAAAAAAGGGACGGCAAGATATATTCTAAAACTGTTAAAAACAAAAAAATAAACTGGAAGATATATTCTAGAATTATATATATATATATATATATATATATATATATATATATATATATATATATATATATATATATATATATATATATATATAGAATTTAGTTAAAATAGTGTAATTGTCTAAAATTGTTAAAATAAGAAGTATTTTGGACCATTGGATTTTTTAACTAGCTTAAAGATGATATGAAGTAATTAATTACATGTTTTAATTTGAAATTTAATTAAGAATTAAAGAAAAGTGTAATAATGGTACCCTTAATAATCCCCTCACCTTCCTCCGATTCAAATTAATGCTTTTTTATATTCATATACTGTATATATATTTTTTTACTAAAGCTATATTGTATATTGCAACTAGATCTTTTAGCCTAGTAGCCTACAAATGGTATTTTCAGGAAACGCCAATCGGCACATGGAGCTTAAACAATTCATCATATGTGACAATGCGTATTATACTCCTTTTTTGTTCACTTTGTTAAAATATTTTTTAAAGTTTTTTCTAGAAAATCTCTTAAATTCCTTATACATATTGATTAAATATTTTTATTTTTTCAGAAACAATAATCAAATATGCCATCATTCATATCATAACCCTATCAATCACTCGGGCTCGCCGTCAAGGTAATATATCATATATGGGTTCGAATTTATCCATGAAAGATGATACATCAAGATGTCGACTTAAAGCCGTAATCGGTCTTCACAGTTCACGGTGATACATGCCATGATATTGGTTCGAATTGATCAGCGAAAGATGATACATCATGTGATGCAGATTTCTCACTTCGGACTTTTACGGTGATACATGTGATACATGCCAGGATATGGGTTCAATTTGATCAATGATAGATGATACATTATGTTCTTTTTTAACTAGATGATACATATGTAAAATGTTATTGGAATATAGTTTTATAATCAAATGGTACATGAATTTCATTATCTGGTAATACATGTTCAAATGTGGTAATACATCGATCTTGACTGATAAGCCAATTTGAGGTGTCTCATTTGTAAAAATGGTATTTTAATATGGATTATTTGTAGTACTTAACGTTCTTTTTAGTTTCATCGATACTGGGCGATAAGCTTTCTAGTTCATCACGTGTATCGTTGCTATTTGTAAACTATTTGTGCTAGTTAAACACATGTAGATAGTACAACATTTCATTATAAGAACACAAAATTTTCTCAAAAGAAACGCATTAATTGAAACGCATTAATGTTCCACGTCTACAATGTAAAGTATCATTTGAAATGTCAGTTTATATTAGTAATGGCATTTTGAATATAGCCATCAATTTCGAGTTATTCACTCAACTGTCATTATCCAATTTTAATCAAGTGACATCACTATTAATAGATCCAATGGTTTTAATTACTTTTTATTTTAACAATTTTAACTTACTACACCACATTAACCCAACTCTCTATATATATATATATATATATATATATATATATATATATATATATAGAGAGAGAGAGAGAGAGAGAGGAGCGTTATTGTAGTGACCACATTTAAAATAAAAACAATAGGAACCATTGTGGACCATTAGATCAATAATTGTAGATGTAGATTAAATCTAATAAAACTAGTGACTTTTAATGAATAAATGAGATCAAAAGGGTGTATTTGTACTTTACTACGTATCAAATTAAAAAAATTACAACACATCTAAGAAACGGTCACTATTATATTCATTAATGCCATTTAGGATTCATTAATGATATATTTACACCATTATTAACGTAGAGAAAGGTATACATTTAAGTCATAATTTTAGAGATCAAATATAACTTGTACATATGATATGATTAAAAAAATACACAATGAATTAAAAGAGAAGTAAATGATGCGTTTTCTTAAAAATGCAAAACTAACTAAAAATATTCAAGTGACACATATTTAAAAAAATACATTATCAACTAATAAATGACACGTATTCGAAAAAAAATTCCATGTAATACGTATCCGAAGAAATACAAGTGACACATCTCCAAAAAACCACACAACCAACTAAAAAAATATACATGTGACACGTATCCGAAAAATACAAGTGATACATATCCATAAAACTAAACAACCAACAAAAGGCCCAAGTGATACATATTTAAAAAATATATACACAACCAACTAAAGAAGACCTAAATGATGCGTATCTAAAAAATACACAACCAACAAAAGTATCCTAACTGACACGTACACAAAAAGATACCCAACCTATTAAAAAAGACCCAATTCATATGTATTCGAAAACAATATACAACCAAGAAAAAAACAAAAAAGTACTACGTATCCGAAAAATACACAACCAACAAAAAAAAATACAAGTGATACGTATAAAAAAATAACGCTAATACGTACCTGAAAATATTCACTACCACTAAAAATAACCAAGGTGATTTCTATCTCAAAAGTATATAACTACGCAAATAGTTAATATTTCTTTCATTTGTTATTGTACGTATGTGATTTTATAATTCACATTAGTTATACACATCTGCTGATACATATATACTTATAAGAGCGTCTTCTAATGGACGAACATTATTCGCGTTATACAAATTAAAAAAACATTGAGATATAGATTAATGATTTATGTAGTTTAGAATTTAATAAGAAAAAAACGCAGAAGAAAAGAAAAATTAGTGGTGATGGTTGATGATGCCATTAATGATAAAATAAATACGGTTTTGGTATGAACAAGGTACAGTTTCATATATACGAGAGATTAGTAGTATTTGCTTTAATGATGGATTTAAGTAGTGATTAAATAGTAAATACCTTAAATACCCTTAAGCACATATTATTTACATTTATTATCTTTTTTAAATAAATGCCACTTGCCATAACCTTATTGGTTCCTATTGTTTTTATCTTAAGTTTGGTTCTTACTTGAACGCAAATCTATATATATATATATATATATATATATATATATATATATATATATATATATATATATATATATATATATATATATATATATATATATATATATATATAGATTTGCGTTCATGTAGTGACCAAGCTTAAAATAAAAACAATAGGAACCAATTAAAAATTGACAAGTGAAAATTAACTATTTAGTTAATCTAAAACTATTAATTATATTTAAAGGGTATTATGGGTACTTCTTCTTTAAATTCATTAGAAAGGAATTTATGTCTCTTAAATGGACGTCATTATGGATTTATGTCTATGTGAAAACGTACACTACTAATTTGACAACGTAAAGACATGAAAATAATTAATATACTATTTTGGAACATATTACTAATCTACCTTTTGATAAAAAAAACTCTATCTCGTTACTATCTTTTCATTGAATAAGAGTTGTAAGGACACATTATTTTTTGCATATAACTTCTCAAGACATATATATATACACTAACACCATAAACTTTTTGGTACATTTTTAGTGACATATAAAATTTTAGAGTACACTTTAGTGACACACTTATCTTATAATACATTTTTAGTGACACATTTATTTGTTTTAAATACATTACTAGTGACATATTATATTTCATGGCATATTTTTTTTGCGACACATTTAATTTTTAACGCACGTTTGGTGATACATAATTTTTTGACTATATTTTTTACTGAAAGTTTTTATTTATGACACATTTTGTTTTATGGGTTTATTTTTAGTGGCATACTAAATTTTGAACAACGATTGTAAATGAATTCATTCGTAATTATGACAATTTTTTTGATTCAATTATAATGTCTTTCACTTTCTTTGAATGATTGAATGACACGTATTACAAAATTTATTAGAATTAAAAAAAAGATAGGCATGTATAAGAACCAAGCAAGTACGTGTGTACGTGAGGAGGAAATGATATTTTTAAGGTTGTGTAAATTTTGATTGACCCAAATATTTCATGTATAAAAAACGGTTTTGTAAATCAACTAGAAATAAATGTTATTTAGTATGTACACAATACCATTAGTAATTTAGTTTATTGCAATTATGTCACTCATCTCATTAAAATTTGATATTGTTTATAATTGTTGATCCGATGGTTCAAAATGGTTTTTATTGTTTTTATCTTAAGAGTGGCCACCACAATAACGCCCCTCATATATAGTGGCGTTATTGTGAGGTCCACTCTTAAAATAAAAACAATAAGAGCCAATTGAGACCGTTGGATGTATCAATAATGATGACATTTAATTAACCATGAATCAATGGCATTATTGTAATAAACTAAAAAGTAAATGGCATTATGTATCATTTAAATACTTATTTTGATACGTAGTTTTATATAGTCATCCAGATTTTTAACTCTCAATTTATTAAATTAAATATATATTTTTAAATCTAATGCTCAAATAAAACCATCGATTAAATTATGTGCATGTGTTTTGATAAGTTTAATGTCTATCAACTCTTGATAAAAAATTTCAACATGTGATACAAAAGAACACCACAAATATTATATTTATAAATGCATTATAATTATATTTAATTATGATACATAATTAATTATATTTTAAATGTTCACATTTTTTTTTGAATATGCAGTGACTCGCATTTTTGGCAATTGTAGTGTCGCTATTGTCAATATATATATAATAAGAAGCTTAAACTTTAGCACATTTGTGATGGCAAAATTTTAATACATTTGTGGTGTTATATTATTTCTCTCATACTTATTTTCTTGATACATATATAACGACAATAATTTTTATTGATACATTTGTGGAGACACTAATTTTTGTGACACATTTTAGTGGTAAACTAAATTTTTTGACATACATTTTTAATGATACTCTAATTTTTTTGTTACATTTTTAATGACACACCAAGTTTTTTACATATTGAAACATTTATTTTTTAGTGACACACTAATTTCTTTAACACAGTTTTATTAAAAAAATATTTTTAAAAGACAAAAGGTAGACCTCTAATATAATTTATAAAGTTTGTTGACATATTAACACATTTATTCTTTGGTGACACACTAATTTCTTAACACAATTTTATTAAAAAACACATTTTTGGAGACAAAAAGTTAGACCTCTAATATAATTTATACTTGGAAGAGCTTTACTTTGAATGAAAAAATATTCGGCAATCAAAACCCAAAAGGGTGTTTTACGTTCAAAAAACAATTAAAACTCAAAGGGAGGTTAAGTGGTGGTTTAAATGAGTATTTAAAGCTCTTTAAAATAATAGTAACTCTTATTCTCACGAAGCTTGTAAATGTAAGACAAAAATGTTAAAAAACAATACAAAGATATCTTTCATAAATGCTTGTTTATAAAAAGTTGAATAATTAATAGCAATAATGAGCATATATGTCATTTAAATTTTGACTCATAAATATTGTAAAACTAAATGTTGCTAGTAAACTTTTTAAATTACCTAGTTTGTCCTTTTTATTTTGTTAGTTAATATTTTAATTTTTAATTACTTTTAATAACATTTAATTACTTAATTTACACGTGTAAGATTTTTATTGGTTCCTATTGTTTTTATTTTAAGAGTGGTCATCACTTGAACGCAAATCTATATATATATATATATATATACTAGCGTGGTAACCCGCTCAACGAGCGTGGTCGTTTCTTTTTTCCTTTTTTTGGAATGTTTTTTGTTTGTGCGTTTATATTTGATGTCCTTCATCTTCTTGCCATCTTTTGAAGATAGTATGATATAACTGGGATTAGCCGATTAGGTGCCACAATCGACCTTTTGTCGCACCCCAATGAAAATGTTAACTTTTGAAAAAATACTTTAAAAGAATTAAAAGTTAAACACTTTAGCCTTATATATTACCTAAATCTGTAAACAATATATTATTTTATTAGAGAAAATGGATATGGCTTGTTCATTTCCACGTGTTATTGATGAAAACTTTGGTATAATATTTTTAAATTCCTTAGTGTGTTTCTAAATTTCTTATTGTATAACTATTTTATAATTTTTTATTATTGTAATTATTTTTATTTTTATGTATGAATTTTAGTTTTATTAAAATAAAGAGGATTGTTTTAATTTTTGTGTTTTTAATTAAAATGATTGTTTTATTAAAAATATGAAGAGCTTCTGTTGGGTATTTATGTTAAAGGTATAAAAATATTGGACTCGTTTCGTTCACAATCCGAATGTGTTTCGTCGCTGTATTTTTTTATCAAAAAGATATCGGAAATCTGTTAGCTATTTCTCAAGGTTATTAGAGGTCGTAAATAATAAAAAGTATAACGCTATTTTTATAACTTAAATAGAATCACACGTCTCTGATCGATGTGATAAATTTATAATTTATAATTTTTTTCAAAAACATATGCTGTATTAAATTTCAACATGTGTTATAAAACCGTATGTATGTTAGAAGTATTGCATTATTTGGCTTATTCGCAATTGGAAGATCTTTCCTACGCTATATATTTATATGAGTAAATCAGTAGATGCACGTTACATATTTGAAAAATAAAGTTTGTTATGTAAAAAATGTCAATTGCTAATATTGTAGGGTTGTTTTCGTACCTTATAGTATAGTGTGAGGATACTTTTAAAAAATATCTTTTTTTCATTCAATATGAATTACCAAAAATGGACACTATTTATTCACATTACAAAAATGCACATGGCGAGCAAATACATTTGCCTCCTGTCATGTTTGGTCGCTACTTTTAGCTTATGCCTTTGTGTTCTTCCTTTATTTGTATCTTATGGCCGTGGTTGCAACTTCCTTACGGAGTTACGGTATAGATCCAAGTTTACATTTTCATTGAATAAATTTGCATCAGCTGGTTTTGCTCACTATTTTAAGTTGTTGTGTATTCATTTTTTTGTTAACTTTCATAGCGCATAGGCGCATCTACAAAACCATGCTCTTTTTGAATATTAGAGACAATTGGCTAAAACTTTTTACCCTTCACGAGTAAATAAATAAACAAATAAAAACAATTGCAAAACATGGCAAGCAAAGTATTTTTGGTTGCTTATCCAGTCCACAAGAGAGTCATGGAGAGCAAAATGGGATGGCAGCAAATTTTTTCTTTGTGTCCACACCTGATACAATCTGCCAAATATTCTTAGGCGAGCAGATGACAAAAGAGAGCAAAGTAGTTTGCTTGCCACTTCCTCGTGTTACATTTACATTCAAAATGGGCTATTGACTACGAGCAAAAAGTAGTTCGAGCAAACTTGTTTTGCTCGCTATGTCCTTTTTGGTAACACAAAATTTTAGGATCTAAATTCGTGAAACAGTTTTCAAACTGTCCATTTCAGAATTACCTCCTTACAATAGAGTGGTGGCATTAATCAATCATCATCATTGGAAGACTCGGCGAGAGATGATGATGTCATCATTACGGGGTCAGCTCGTAATTACAGTTACCGCCATGAGGGGCTTTTGGTAGTGACAACAACAGACATCATACCAGGCACAATTTTGTTGACCCAAGCATAAGGTGGGGCCTGCTCGTGATTACAGTTACCATCGTGTGGGACGTGGTCTTAGTGAAAGCTGTATACGCCATGATTTTTATTTGTTTTAAACTAACTTACATCACCAGTGAGAACTGATAGGATAGGACCACCTGTAGTGCTTGCGCATATTCTGAGCGACTGGCAGGTGACTGCACTGAAAATGAAAAAGAAACTTAGTGTAAGTTAAGTTGAGCAGAACATGCAAAACAACTTAAGATGAGTGTTTGGCTGGTTACCTGTCAAACATTCCCAAAGGGTACATAATATTTCATATTTAATTAGATATTCACTATGACAAAACGATAATCAGTAAGAGAATGATGAATACACGTACTTGACATGAGGTCACTGAGAAAAGATTGCACGCTATCTATACCAACTGTAATTTACAAACCAATTCACCTCCCCACTTAAAGTATGTACTAATAGGGGCCTTGCAATCCTATAGCTACCACGCTGACTTTTTTTTGTATAACGTTCAGTGACTTGGCATTTTTCCAAACTTCTTGATTATCTTGGTGATTCTATAAGCTATTGAGCCCTCCAACTGCCAAATCACCTCTAACCTCATCCCCATCATCGGGTGATAAGCCACCATCTTAAAAAATTCCATTATGTGAAACTTCCCGGTATGGCTGAAGAGTTGAACAGGGCAATGTGGCTCTCCCACCATGATTCTTAATACCCAGCCACCTAAATGATAATCCTTTTCTTGTTCATAAACTAATAAAAATGGTTTTTTGATATTGCTGATTGACTCAGAGTAACACGAGGATTTCTGAAGGGCAAGGCAAGGCTGCAACAGACTTGAACTGTTATTTCAGAAATAAAAAGCATATTAAACATCAAACCTTATATGTTTGCATAATAGATAGTACTAAAGTATATCAGGTATGAAATTTGCATTACCTTATTATGTGATTATTTATCTCAAATTGGTTTTGTTGATGGACCCTTTCTGTTCAACTGTAATTCAAGCATGGTAAGCATACAATACAATTGGGAACTACTGTATCAAAGAAGCAATCATAAATAATCATCCAAACTTAAAAAGAACAATAAAAATTTAAATCTTTTAGTTGAGTTTTTCTAGTGTACACCATTACTGACTTATATTTTGGATAGCGGCTCAAATGTATCTCCTATTTCTTGTACTTTTGGTCAACTTTGAAAGAGGATAAATTACGTCCTATATAATTTAATAGAGCCCTATTTGTTTTTCTAGGATAACTGGTTATGCATGTAATGCCTAGATTGCAGCTAGACTATGAACAGAAGTACTTCTACTTAAGTGGCAGGCTTAGAAAACTATAAGATTAAATGACTAAAAGTAATAATTTAGTTTAAATAAAAGATCGATTGTGTGAATGTTTAAGGTTTTTCATCATCTGAGTTTGAAGGTGGTGGTGGGATGGAATGTGGTGGTGGTCTAAAGTCAATGGGTGACCTTCATGTATTATAATTGATATCAGCCATAACAGGTAACCACTATAATTGAATAATTTCAACTCATTAAAAACAGGTACACGAACTACAAAGTACTCACTATAATTGAATAATTGCAACTCGATTTTCTGGTTTTTGTTTTTAAGGATGGTGGTGTAATTTGTTTGGAGACCTTAAAAAGTACTCACCTTTGGCTGACCTGGAAAACCCACAAAAGGTAAGACATGTATCCAGTCATAGTTTGCATAAAACAATACTAGTATGACAAACTTCAATAAACTACCATACTATTTATAAAAAATATGGAATCTTTTGCACAAAACGTGTAAGTTTTAATCCTCAAAATATAATCGACTCGAATCAACCCGTGCTAAACAATAACATGTTTTAACCAAAACGGTTTTAGCCAAACTAACAAAATCAAAAAGTTGACTAATTATGTTTTGTACCTTTGCTTAATAACAACAAAAACTCTACATGTTAATTTCCTTCGTTATGAACAGATGGATAATTTATCAAAAGATATTTCGAGGATAAGTAAAAAAACAATTGTATGTACCAGGCTACTAGCTCCTTATTTTTCTATTCATATTTTAGTTTGTCAAAAATGATATTGTTTGTGGCCATTAACTTAATGAATGACCAATTTTAACTAACCATCTCTACATCACAAAGTTTGCTTTATTTTACCTCTATCTGTTTTTTGAAGATTCAGAACCACCTAATAACATTCAAAACACACATCCAAATACCCTTTAAGAAGAACTACTGTTTTTTCCTATGGTTTAACACAGGGAGCAAGTAGTGGGGTTTGTAAAGTTCTTTGTAGGAAGTTTCTGTGGTCCTTTTTCAATGGTTCTACTCCGGTTCAGGAGCACGTGGATTCACTTATTTCGGGGAGGTTATGAGGTGGATGACGAGTCACTTAGTGGGTTAGAATAGATCGTCCAGAAAGAAAAATAAGTTAGATGAGTCGTGTTGAGTCTGGTTGACCCATGTTTTTTTTACATTTTTATATGAAATCAACAACAAAACATGCTAAAAGAAAAAAAAATGCTAATTACCTTATCTCTGAATTGATACTCCTCCTATCAAAGTTCTTCATGACATTTTTCTCTACATGCATGCATTGCTGATATTGATGCCAGATTTCCAGGTCGTGTACTACTACCATCATCTATGCTGTCTAAGCATAAGGGGTTGGTCTACTTCCCCCATGTCAATCTCCTCTACTGTGCGGTTTTCCAAAAGCAGGAATTTCTTTTCTTTCCCAAAATGGATTCGTGTGTATGTTACTCAATAGAGGGAATTATGAAAAAATATATATCTAGAGGGGAGTAAGTTCAAGTACTTACCCCTGGCAAAAGTTTACTTGAGAATGATCTGGGTTGCAGGAGGACGAGAAACAATGATATGAGCTCCTTCAGATTGAAAAAACAGGAGAAACGTCCAAATCAGCAAGTCAATATGTTTGAGACACAACACATATTAGTTTTAGTAAGAATGATAACTAATAATAGGCGAAAACCTGTTGCAGATTTTTTGTTTGGCAGAACTATCTTCCTTTTTCTTGATACTATTGACTCTTTCCTCCTCACAGTCATTTTCCTCTACAATCAGATTAATTTACTCAGCGTTGTGTTTTAACCAGCTTTTATCGTCCCCTAATTGCATCTCTTGTATGCCAAAGATTTTTATGCCGCAGGACCATCACAAAATCACTTTCAGAATGCACATCCAAACACCCCCTAAATCTTCTCCTGTTGATAGTAATAGACTCATTAGATGAGTAGCAAAATTTTAACAAAGAAATAAATAATCACCTGTACCTCCAATAACAAAATTTTGCATTCAAATACAGGTTGCCGATCTAAATTCATCATGCTTGTGCACCGATATAAAGCTCAGGTTGAGTCATATCATCAGCTACATAAATCATCGAATAGTAAGCTTTTGAGATAAGAGCATCATATTGTTCCTTTACAAACTCAGGTATTTTAGGTCTTTCAATGACTGTTGAGCCATTTCCATCATACAGTAATGCTATGGGCCGTGAAGGTAACTCGCTTAACCAGTTCCAATATGTGAGTGCCAACAGTGATTTGGATCAAACTGATACTCTCAAACCTCCGTCGCACACATATCTTGAATAACTGTTGACAACTGAAGCCTTTTTATCAACATCCAAGGTGGTTTCCTAAAAGGACTGTCTCACAAAAATCTTCCTCTATTAGCTAAACATTTTAAATTTGCCCCATTTAAGATACCAATTCATACAGTAAATACAGGTTACTTCAATCACCAAAGTGTATATTGAGGTACCTGATTGACTTTATTCTCAAATGACTCCCGGCTCCTACTTCGATAACGATGACTTCAGTCCCTGCCATGGTACCTATCATACCTATCCATGCTCCTGCTACCATAACCCTTGTAGCGATAACCATCCTGGTACCTGGAGCTTTAGATTGCATCAAAATAAGTTGCCTAGTGAACAAAAGGAAAAATTCACATGAAAATCAATAAAAATATTTCACAAATAAATGCAAATTCGGGTACTCCATGTTGTATTGATTGATATTTTTTAGCATCTAGATTGTGGGATATTTATCTGTCAGCTCAAATCCATTGGGTATATATCCTTTGACCTGTTTACTACCTGTACTACCAAATCTTTTTGTTACTTCTACATAATATAAAATAGTATACCTGTATTTAATTGAAGTATATGCTGACCAAATCTTTCAGCCAAAAGTCTGATAACCTTAAATCACAATTTTGACTATTAGACTTCACTCTCGCAACACCAAAATCAGTAGGTTACACATATACAATCAGGGCTGCTTAAAAACCAAAGTTGGGTACTTCGTATCCACTGAAAAACTAAGGCTTCAACAACTCGAACCAAACAGCAGCTGAAAAATTAAGGCTTGAACTTTAGTATGTGAAACAACTGAACTTTAGTGTTTGGAACACTTGAATTGAGGTGCAGGGCTGGACTTCACTGTTTGGAAATGTCTTCAAAAGCCGATGTTATTTCATTTAGTTCAGTGTACGGTTCTACTATAAAAAAACTATCAACCGAACCGATGAACACCGGGTGTTTGGGAAAAAGCTTATTCAAGTATTTATATGCTGTCTTTTAGCATAAACTCGATAGACCGACCCAGTAACACGACTAACCACCTAATTATCACAGCCCAAACTTAGTTGTAGTGGTTATTGTGATTTGTCCTCTACCATCTGCACATGCGAGACAATATGATCACCTATGTAATACGTATCAAACCGAAATATGTGAGAAAAAGCTTTGCTAATAAGGAAAAATATATCATACCTTTATACTTTTAACGTTGAGTCCTCACACAGGTACACATCTTAAGTTTATTAATCAACTTCAGCGTAACAAAAACGACCTATTTTGTTTTTTATGTTCCTGCAAGTTGAGCGACTTTTGGAATACAGGGCTTTGAGGCGAAGGTGTCTCCAACACAACTGATTTGGCAATAGCCATTATGATTGTGGTGTTGCTGATGTCGGGCTACATGGCTAAAATAAGACTGCAAATTCACAATCAACAGCCTAATGCAAAGGTGTTCAACCCTCACTATCTGCAAGTGCAGCAACATTGTATTAGAAATAGAAGAGCGGAAGTAGAAATTCTCTTGTGATAAATAAGTACTCACAAAATATGTCATCTCTTGAAAATTGAACTCGTTGAGTTTCTTGTAAGCCTTTTTCAGAAAAGTTTCCACTGAAAATACAATGATAGGCTCTAAGTTAGAAGTCCCGATAAATATGTTATACACTTTTGGCTGATATTAAAAATCTAAAAGGTTTAATAATCTGATCATGTAAATCAGTTTAGATAAGTAACTTCGTAAACATTAGCTTTTTGGAGCCTGAATAAAACTACTTAGTTATTCGCTTATTAATCAAGTACCAAATTGCTTTCTCTCGACCGACATTGAAATATCATTCCCCAAGCACCTCCTGCACCTGCACAATTTGATAGATGGGGTGCTTGTATGAAGAATGACACTATTGTCAAACATGCTGATATAAAAACTAATGCTACAAACTTCGGACGAAAAAAGGATAGAACATAACCTACACATTATAGCTAGGCGCACAAGAGATACATATTTACCATGAACCTCACTAACACCTGCCACTAACAGCCCGAATGCCAAAGGGAAACTCACTTCTTTGACGACCCAGGACCAAAACAATGCCATTTTCTTCAGGGTTCTTAATCTTCCAATATGTTCATTTTATTAGGGTTCATGTTTAACATAAAAACTAATCACATAGTTCAATCGGATTAGGGTTTATGTTTACCATAAACCCTAATCATATAAAGTAACTGAAAGAAAAAATAAACCCTAATCAATTAAAGTTACAGAAAGATAAAACGTTCAATGATATTTCAATCTGATTAGGGTTTATGATGAAAAAACGTTAAATCATAGATCAATAGGATTAGGGTTTATGTTTCTTTGATTATGGATCAATTGTTTGATCCAAGGTTTAAAAGGGTTATGACTAAAACGCTTTCATGGGTGTTGGATTGGGGAAAATGGATTTGGAGTTGCTGGTGTGTGTGTTTTCCCTATGGTGTGTGTGTTTTCCCGTCAGTGAGTTTTAAAAAAAATGTGGAAAAAAAACCAACCTATTATATATACATGCGTTATGAAAACGCAGTTTTTTAGAAACTGCGGCCCGCTTTTTTGAAACTGCGTTTTCGTGAAGTAATTTTGGAAAGTTTTTGAGATTTTTTAGCTAACAAACAAATTCTATTGGTTTAGAGTGCCATGTCACATATGACTGGGATTAAGGGTGTGGTATCAAATCATAATTATACCTATATACACACACACACACACACACATATATATATATATATATATATATATATATATATATATATATATATATATATATATATATATATATATATATATATATATATATATATATATATATATATATATATATATATATATATATATATATATATATATATATATATATATATATATATATATATATATATATATATATATATATATATATATATATATATATATATATATATATATATATATATATATATATATATATATATGTATATATATATATATATATATGTATATATATATATATATATATGTATATATATATATATATATATATATATGTATATATATATATAGGGGGACTTTATTTACAGAACCTTTCTTAGTGACAGAACTTGCAGAACCCTTATTAACCAATCAGAATTTAATTAATTAATTTTTCATTTATTTACTATTTTTAATTTGTAAGGGACAAGATTGGTATTTAACATATTGCACATTAAATTTAATAATTACAAATTAATTTTGGCTAAATATCAAGAAAGATACACGTTTCATTTTTTAATTTTATTCTTAATTATTTTCATTATGAATCGTATTGTATGTCCAGTTTGCGGACTAGGACATATATGTTTCTACTCAAATATACTGTATGTTTGTCTGGATACACATAAATTTCATATGACATTATTAAAAGCTTAAATTAACATTTATCCTTAAAAAATATTCATCACCTTTTATCTTTTAAAAAACATATATGTGTTTACACAATAACATATATGTTTATACAATAACATGAACTGATAACATACTTGTTTTTTAAAACATGCATGTTTTTTTAATAAAACATGTATGTTTTTAATAAAAACATGTATGTTTTTAATAAAAACATGTATGTTTTTAATAAAAACATGTATGTTTTTAATAAAAACATGTATGTTTCTAAACTACAAACATACTTGTAATAAAATAATACATTCAACTTTTAAAAAAAAATCCTCAAAGTAATCTTCAACCACGGGTTGTGGTCCTCATCAATTCCATCCCCAATTACGTTTACACAATAACATATATGTTTATACAATAACATGAACTGATAACATACTTATTTTTTAAAACATGCATGTTTTTAAAAAAACATGTATGTTTTTAATAAAAAAACATAAAACATGCATGTTTTTAAAAAAACATGTATGTTTTTAATAAAAAAACATAAAACATGCATGTTTTAAAAAAAACATGTATGTTTTTATAAAAATATGTATGTTTCTAAACTACAAACATATTTGTAATAAAATAATACATTCAACTTTAAAAAAAATTCTCAAAGTAATCTTCAACCAGGGGCTGTGGTCCTCATCAATTCCATCCCCAATTATGTATGTTTCTACAAAGATTTAATCTTCTCTGGTGACAACCATCATCCGCCGCCGCCGCCTAATCATTGTCGCCGCCACCATTCGTCTAGAAAAAAAACCGTTCACCTTATCTTTTCCGATGATTACCTTCTAACACATCGTGATCTATCGACTAGTATTATGGAATAATTTAATCAAATTGGTTCGTGATACCGGTTACATAGATCGGACTTCAAGTGTATCACCAGATCTTGTTATTTTCATTAGTAAAGGGTCGAGAAAAAGTGGATGGTGGGTCGTTGATACATGAGGACGCGGTATATTTATACGTGTGATATATGTTTTTCTGATTGAGAGATACATCAGTGGTTTTTGGTGAAGAGGAAGAGAATACATCTCAGATCCGTGGAAAAATAAAATAAATGGGCTACTTTATGGGTGGGGTCCTATAATTATGGAATAATTTAATTCCTATGTTACCCTTGATTTAATTTCTGTATTTTAAGTAAATTATTTTTTATTTTCAAAAATGCCATTTTGCATTGATGTGTTATACATTATGCATTAATAGTAGTAAAAAAGATGGTTCTGCAAGTTCTGTCACTTAAATGAGTTCTATAAATAAAGTTACACTATATATATATATATATATATATATATATATATATATATATATATATATATATATATATATATATATATATATATATATATATATATATATATATATATATATATATATATATATATTATATATAGGTATAATTATGACTTGATACCACACCCCTAATCCATGTCATATGTGACATGGCACCTCTAAACCAATAGCATTTGTTTCTTAGCTAAAAAATCTCCAAAACCTTCCAAAAATACATTACGCAAAAGCAATTTTAAAAAGCGGGCCGCAATTTTCCTAAAGCTGCGTTTTGAAACCGCAGCTATATATAATAGGTAAAACCCTTTATTTTTCTATTTTTTTTATTTTCCTAACAACCCCACCTACGGGGGAAAACACACACACATATCCACAGCCGCCACTAAAAACACACACAGAAACGATCTCATTCCATGATCAACGATCCCACATCCATGATAAACAAATAACTGATCCATCCTCTCTTTCAAAACCCTAATCTTCAACAAAAAAACAATCAAGGTTGGTACACTAATTCGATTAATTAATTAATTAGGGCTTTCCTATTTGATTGTTTTTGTGTTAAATATGTTATTTAATTCATGTATTCCTGTTAGTTTAATGATGTTTAATTTTTAGTTTACTCAAAATCAGAGTTTAATCATTAATATTCATTACAAAACCATGATCAACAAGGTATGTTTTTTCAATTTTTATGTAACGAATCAGAGTTTTCATTCATAGGTTGATTTTGTACCTCAATCACATGAAGTGCCTAAAACCATTACGAGGTGATTGAGTTTTTCATTTAAGTGCTTATCAACTAAGTGAACTGTTGGTAACTTCAGTGCAGAGAACAATCGGGGCAATGTAATTTTTCACTAAACTGATAACAGGAACAGTATATCCTACGAATTTGCGAACCAGTATATGGGCTATGGTGCGACTGCGAATCCTGTCTCGTATGCTTCCCAGTAGGTATGTGGTGGATTTTTGTTTGAAAAACAGTACATAGACTTTGGTTGACTCTGAATGAACTTATTAGTAGATCCATAATCTGATGCATGTTCATCTTTGCCACTTCAGGCAAGGACACAATTGCCTCCACAGATGGAAGGTAAGATACTTGAGCCTCCATTGAACCTTTTCTTTCGCTACAAATTAGATAGTTCATAATAAATGGTCATTTTACCTCCAACAGGTTTCAAAAATACTGAATATAAATTGAGACTGTAATAGAAATTGTACCTCAACTTTGCTATAACTTTTCTCCCAACAACTATGAGGTAATCTGAATATCCAGCTAGAAGAATATCAAAAGGTTTGGAGAAGCAGAAAAAATCCTCTTAGTTCAAGTATGTGTAACGTTTTCTCTTTATTGGAAACAATGCATATATTAGATGGTATTTTTGTCTTCTTTACATGCTTACCAGTTCTTGGTCTATCTAAATATTGTTAATTATTCATCATTCTATTATAAAGTCTCTAAATAACTTTTCAAGTAACAACCTATTTTGCTTTTTCTTTTTTTGCTGAAACCTTACCTGATTTGAAGTTATATTATTATTTGCCTGAGGTGCTAAAGCTAATGGGTATGATTTTCGTGTCGCGAACGCGGCTCCAGTTCCTGCACCTGACCTGAGTTTGTGGTTGTAGACATTCTATTGTGGTTAGCACAAGAAATAGTCGAAAAGGAGTATGCCTCATCAATGCGTTTCTCTTGGAGCATGCGTTCTGGTAAGCAAACCCAAACACCCTTGTATAATAGACGAGAAATGCAGAAACTATACAGAGATATCAGAACTTATGACCACCTGGTGTGTTAGAGTGTGATGCCTATGCAAACAATCCATATGGTATCAAGGACTACAATGAATCAGCGAGCATAAGGTTAGTTACATTTATACATAGTTATCATCTCAGTATCTAACACATATATAATCAGCTTTTGTTGATTTACTTTGCTTTGCAGTTTTGCTGTCAATATGTGTATTTCGTAACGTTTTTCTGTCAAAATGAGTGTAATAAACTATATATAAAATTATAAACTGATTTCTCCACCAAAAATGGGTATTTCGTTACTTTTTTCTGTCAAAATGAGTGTACGATTGACTGTTAAAATAGGTTTACGGTTTGCTGTCAAAATGGATCATTGGTTGTTGATTTACTATCAAAAAGGGGTGTATGGTTACATTCTTTTGATCTTTTTTTTCCTCCTTCTGCCTTTAGTACCACCAGCTTTACTAAATTTACTTTATCGTCAGCGTGATGTTCAAGAACCTCTTGACATTAAGGTATTTTTTATTGTATCAACTCGAAATTTATTTGCAACTATCTATTTAAGTTTGTTGCACTTGCCTTTTCTCTCTCAAGAAAATGTTTTGCACTGATTTTAGAATGTCAGTTTTAGAAAAGTAGATGTTCTATTGCAATAACAGAAAGCGGAGGTATGAAAATCTTTTTATAACATACAAATAACATTATTACTTATTCAGGGAAATGATGCTGCTTCTTTTTTATGAATGCGGACTTTGAAGCCTGCCTTTGCGATTATCCGTGATAAATACTCTCAATGCTTTTTTCTGTGTTTCTCTTGGAGCATGCGTTCTGGTAAGAAAACCCAAACACCCTTGTATAATAGACGAGAAATGCAGAAACTATACAGAGAAATCATAACTTATGACCACCGGGTGTGTTAGAGTGTGATTCTTTTTCATAAGGTATTGGTTAAAACTATATTCACTTCAATAAACATGTGGACTTTTAATTGCGTGACTGGATATGAGTCAAGAATCTAATTGCGACACTGATTTCCTCGATGCGACCACTCAATATTTTCAATTCAGGTCTTACCGTGAATGGTCTAAAGAGAAACGACAAGCATAGGTTTTATCTGAACTAAGGGGAAAACGCCCTTTTATTTGGTCATGATCTCCCAAGAACTGAAGAAGTTGCACGGATGTTTGGATATATTTCAAGTTCTAGCAGAACTTCGGTAAACGGTCTCACCGTGAATGATCTGAAGAGAAACGACAAGCATGGCTCTTATCTGAATTGAGGGGAAAACGCCCTTTATTTGGTCACGATCTCCCAAGAACCGAAGAAGTTGCAGATGTTTTGGATACATTTCAAGTTCAAGCAAAACTTTCATCAGATTATTTCAGTGCTTACATCATCTCCATGGCTACATCAGCTTCTGATAAAACCCAAACTTTCCTGTCATAGATAACCGAAAGAGTGATTATTTCCTGTCTTGATGAAGAAATGAAGATACAGTTTTCTTTAGAGCATCGAGTATAAGTGGTAAATTTAATTCAGTGGCCTATAAACAGGCAGATTTTGTGTACGTTTTGTCTCAACCCAACCCATACCGAGTAGCCTATCCCTGTTATTCTAGCAAAAAGATTTCCATTTTGATCTGGACCCATGTTGACCCATTTCCCAACTCTCCTATCTTCTCACATCTACTATTCAGAACCACTAAACTCTATATATACAGGACCAAATAGTGGCATTTATGTGCAAAATGCTACACAAGAAACATATTTTACTCATTTACCATTTTCCTTACAATCATGCATTCGAGACCAATCAACTAAAAGAAACGATGAATAAGCTTATAGAGTAAAACATGTAATTAGAAGATAAGAACAAAATTCTGGCAGAAGAGAGCTCATATACTAAAGAATTGGCTGCTGAAGCAGCACTCAGAGCAATCGAGCTTAATGCTCTAACTAAAGAAGTCATGAAGCTGATGAACCAAAAAGATAAGCTATCATTTGAGTCTAAATATTTTTAGGGAAAAACTCACCTGAAATCTACAATGGTTTTTATGTCTTTACAAACACATCAAGGCCAGGATTACACACCCCTTGATGGCACAAACGAATCCTTGCAGGTGGGGGCACTCAGGTATTCAACGAAATCATTTAATTTTCATATAAAACTCATCATGTGGGTCAAAAGGGTCAAATCACAACAGCGAACTGAACAACATTTGTCTCAAGTTAAATCTCAGATCATAGCTGCTCCGTAAATGGTTTGTTTGACACACACCTTAAGTTTATAGCAGAGTCGTATAACTCACTTGAATTTCATGTTGGCGACTTGCAGTCCCGCGTAAGATTTATAGAGTCCAAGATAGAAATGTTAAATAATGAGCTTGAGGAAGAGAAGAAAAATCACAAGGATACCGAGGCAAAGTGCAAGGATCATCACGAGCAGGTTCAAAGGTAAACAACCTATATTTTAATTAAATTTATTTTGTTGACTTGCTGGCTTTGCGGGAATAGTGTAGGCTATGCTAGGAACGATGATGGCTTTGCGAGGAATATTACCCTTGGTGATTTAATCAGATAAGCTAAAGAATGACGAGAATGATGAAGCGGGGTTCATAGCTGAATAGGCTGAAGTTGATGACATTCCTACTGCCACAGCTACGACTGCTATTCAAGTCCCTCCTGTAGCTGAGAAACTGCCAGTCACTTCTTCAATGGCCGAAACCAGTGCTGGAATTCAAGATGGTAGTGTTGTTAGTATTGTCTCTACATCAGGCCCCACAGAAGTGAAACTAGAAGAGCCCGTTGTTGATACAGTTTCGAGGACCATTAACTTGAATGAAAGAGTTAAGCTAAGGTCTAGGCAAAGATTGGCTGGGAATCAACCATCACCTGCTGTCGCTAGGGGTCGAGGAAGGATACTACAGGGACGAGCTCGTGGTGGACGCACAGGTCGTGGTGGTCCAACATCTGGCTCTTAAGGTATGTAATCTTAACTCTTTCACGCTTCTTAATCTATCTGTATCTAATAGATCATCCATCTTATATCAACTGTTTATGGAACTTATAGGAATCTGATAAAAGTATGGTGGCCGCACCTGATGTTGACTTGCTTGATCTCTCAATATCAGACAATTTTGAAATATTTAACTTTGCTTGGCTATTAAATATTTTTAACTCTGTTTTTGTTGTGTGGCCTTTGTGTCGACCTCACTGGTTTAGACTTTTTTACTTATTTAACTGTATATATTATGTGGGTTATTATAGATTATATTTTATTTTTATGTATGTGTGATATGAGTCTAAGGCACGACAAATGGCAAGAGAGTGTCACCGATGGATCATATGATTCGCTTGCAGAACATTGCGTTTAATCTCGGTTTACTATAGTTACATTACGCAAGCTATCTGTAATATAGCTATATAACAACGGCAACCTTTACGAGCGAGTATGGAAATTGTCGTATAAGGAACTTGTGAGCCCACCTTCAAACGTCGGTAAAGTAGCCTCATTTTTGAGCTATCATCTTACTGAAAAGAGTGAAAGATAAATCCTATATCTTGTATTCATGCTCTAAGAGTCTCGGAAAAACTATTGGCTTTCCTTCCTGATGCGTTTTTACATAAGCACTCTTCACTTTTGACCATGCTTAGTTGGAGTTTTAAAATCAATTTTGGTCTATCTTGCTTGATCTTTGAGTAAAAATGGTGCAGGTTGTTCCTGAGACGTTAGAACCAAGTTTGCAGTTAGCATCCGCTGTTCTTGCACGAGTAAGTTTGCAAAATGATTAACTAAATAGATGGTGATCCTAATTGCAAAATGTATGCTCCCGAGTTCTGAACTTTGTAGTTAATAGCAAGTATCAAGAATGAAATAGGGACAAAAACATACTTATTTCTCTATTGCTCATTGTGAATTGGGCAAAAAAAAGGTAAAAAATTTGTTCTTTTAATTACATGGATTTTTCTAAATCAAAATCAATATCTAATATCTAATCTTTGTAAAACATACATATTAAATAGTAGGTGAATAAGGAGCAGTAAATAGGAAGTTAACCTCCCCCGAAGTGAGTAAATAAAGTGAGGTAAATTTCCGTAAAATAAATCGGATTTTCAGACAATAGGCATACCTGAAGTGACCCGCCCGTTGGAAAAAAAAGCTGCTGTTGAATAGTGTGAACAAATATGATGCTAAACTATATGTGATTGTTCCGTTATTGCGTTACTGTAATAGTTGCCTCTTATGTATTACTCTATATTCAGGATGAGGAATTTGTATTTGACAAAGATTAACCAGGCAACTTGAATTCTGCCGTTGGACCTTTCTCATCAACCAGATGGAGTATGTCAATAATAGTTAAATGATGTGTACTTCATTTTTGTTCTAGAATGATATCTAGCATATATGTATATACGTGAAGTTTTTCATCCATTACTATATGCACCTTCACATGTTTATCGCGTCTATGGACTACTGCCCCTTTTATTCCTCAACCCATGCCTGTGCCGGTACAATCTTTCGGCAACAATCTGATGTACCCTCGTGAGGTTTTCTGTTATCAAATGGTTATGCTATTAGCTTTGTGGTTTTGATTGATGTTTAAATCCTATTGCAGATGTGCCGTCTCCTATAATTTATGTTCCTGGTCCACCACCAGATTCACTCAGAGTCATGCCTTTTGTTCCACCGTTACCGCCTCAAATGTACTTTTGCTGTTGACCCCCTGTTGCATGCTAATATAGTGAGCCAAATTAATTACTATTTCACGTACATCATTTTATAATGAAAGTAAAAAGATCATTTTCTGATACTACGTGGAACTTCTCTCACGTGGGGCATTGCCAATTATCTAACGGCTACTATTTTGTTGCATGTAATGAGAACTTGGTCAGAGATACATACTTACGCCGATTAATGGATGAACAAGGCTGGGTCTCTGTTAGCTTAATAGCAGGCTTCAAAAAGGTTAGCACTTTAGAATTATTCTTTTGATTTACTATCTTGTACTTATGAGTGTATGCTTTTTTTAGGCTGAATAAGACATTACAAGATGGAAAATAAGAACACATCAGGAAGGCACAACAGAAAATTGTGTGGAAAAGAGTATGAACAAGGTAAAAGCTGTGGAGTGAGTAAATTTGATTTCATATCATAATTAGTTGTAACAAAGATGGTTAAGACTGAATTACTTTTTTTTAGAACGACAATTTTTTACAACTCACACCAATTATCTCACATGTCTCCACTGAGACTTGAACACACAACCTTTAGGTTAGAGGGCCACTCACATACCGCTAGGCCAAGAGGCCTTTGGTATATGCCTAATAAATTGTTATTATTGGTATTTTCATATACGCTCATTAAACACGTCTATTCATTCCTTTCTTTTCTTTGGCATACCTATGATCCCAAGTACACCAATATAACACTCTGCCAAATGTGCCTCACTGTACAAATTTAGGCTGAAAATTGCCCAATTCCTCAATTCCAGGTTTAGTTTGGCAGCTCTAATTGTGGTGCTGTATAACCTTGTACAGTTTTGCTAAAAAAGTTACTTACAGATCTTGCATATTAATCTGGCAGGGTCAATTGCTTTGTCTTCTATCTAGCGCGTAATAATAAACAACTTTCATAATCGAGCGTATATATTCTATACAGCTTCCATCAAAATTGTTTGTGGTTTATTATTAGCTGCACACTTTATGTACAGTTAGCTAGAGGTATTTTTGGAGCTGGTTCATTATTGGCTGCGCTTATTTCTTATTTTTATTATCTGTCTAAAAGAATAATGATTCCCTGATTCAACTACAAACAGACGGAAAATAAGATAGAAATATAACACAACCGACAAAACTTAGAGTATTTGGATTTCGTCATTCCATAATGTAATTCAATATTTTATGTTGTCCCTAAGTTGCATGCTTACTATAAAGGGAACACGATTATAGTCGGTTATAGTTATTCACCCGAAAATGTCATTTTGTGGTTGCAAATGTTATAACTTATAATTTGATATATTTGTATCAAAGATGGGCTTATCCGGTTGACAACAAGCCCACATGCAACTTTTGATGAACCTTGAGCGTTTGTTGATCATAGCCACCACACATATATTACATACTTATCATATCTTACTGAATTTAGCATTGTTTCCATAAATACTGAAGACTGGTTCAAAATATGCATACTTTTCCTATCACACTTTTGATACAAAATCGTGAAAATTTGTTTATTGATTCTAAAGGACAGTTTACTCAATATAGTTGTTCATGTATCGTATCATTAAAAATTTAATTGAGAAAATTAAGGAATGCATGCTTTAAATAAAATTGAAGGAATAAAAAACAAATATATCGATTATATATTTATCATATGTTCCTTTTCAGGGCCTGAATTAAATAGAAGCAAAAGTAGGATTTGTCCCCTAAAGAAGAAGTTTCGAAGCTTACATACTGTCTAAGGCTCAAATCACTAACTACTAACTCACCGTTCAAAAACAAAATATATATGTTCCTCTTTATGTGGATTTTACAACTGGAAGTGTTGACGTGCTTTAAATAACTGGAAGTAGAAGTGTTGACGTGATATCCTATTAAACATGTTTAGATACCGTAATCCACAATCATACAAAATATATTCTTAAAACTATGCAATTTATTCTTTTCCTTAAAAGTTAGATAATCTTAGTTCGTTTTCTTATCTTATGTAGAGGTGGGCAAACTAACCGATTCATGATCCGATCTGGAAAAAAATCAAAAGCAGTTTAGAAATAACCGTTTTTTAAACAAATTTTTCTCAATTCAATTCCGTGATTCGTAGCCGGTTTAATAAAATGACCGGGATCGAATTAAAAATCGGTTAAAACCGAACCGACCTGGTTAAAAACCGGCTAAAACCGATCTGATCCGGTTAAAAGCCAAGTAAAATCTAACAAAAAAACCAGCTTTAAACCGATCTGGTTTAAGTTAAACTGGTTTGTAGACCGGTTGACTCAAATCGAACCGGATTACAAACCAATCCAGTTTAAAAAAATATCCAGTTTGCTCACCTCTAATATTCTGCACAGCCTGCGGTGAAGGCTACAGTTGCTTCATCCGCGTCCTCCTCACCATTACCAAGTCATTCACATCGCACCAAACCGTACCATTATAAGAAGGAAGTAACTACGGGAATGATAGAGACAAAAGAAACCAAGCTGCTTCTTTAAAAAAGTTCTCATCATGGATCATACAGTCGCGTTGAATTTCCCATTGTGTTATGTTTGTTGTAATATACAAATCGAAACCTTATCTTCTTGCGAATTTTGCAACGAATAATTATTTTCTTCCTCTTATTGGATCAACATTTTTATCCTTTTTGTATGCTATGCATTGGATAATTATTTTTCGTATACTTAAAATTGATCTAACCATTGTCATATTTGATTTAACAATACTTAATTTTCTTTCTCATATGGTATGAAAGTTACCTACCGTGTATGATTACAATACTCATCATTTATACAACTTTAAACTTTTGTTAACAATTTTAAATAATGGAGATGAAAAGACATATTACATCTGTCCCATATTAAGTGTCCACAATAGAATATTCTAAGTCTTTGTTATTGAACTTTAACCATAAATATTTGTATTTGTGTTATATAATACTTGATGAAAGTTATATGAATTGATTCGGTTTTAAAATGTATTTTCATTGGTATAAATTTCATCAAGTATTTTATACCACAAATGAAAATATTTATGGTCAAAGTAAGATAAAAAAGACTAAAAAAACCCTAAGTGGACACTTATTATGGGACGGAGGGAGTACAACAGTTTCACAAACAACATGTCGAGTTCAATCCGGTCAAGTCAAATTTAAACAATTGTTTTAAAACATCAAGTAGATGTATCTATTAGATGTTACAAATAAATTACTATGGATTTAATGGGCGTTAGAACTTTATTTAACCCTTAATTCGGGATAGGAATGTGAATGCCAATTTTAACTTATGTTTTAACATATCTTTAAAAAAGATTACGAAACCAACCTGCCCATTATATTATTCAGATTTTAAAAAAATTTAAAATACTAAGAATTTTTTTATATAAATTCAGATTGAATTCAATAATTTTTTGAAAAAAAGCTATTTTTAACATAAATTTAACGTTACTTTTACGTAAACTATAACTAAAATATCCTAAAGGTTAAATTAAAAATTCAATAAACAAAAAACGCACAAACCATAAACCCTCTAGAACAATAACAAAAACGACCCCGCCCGTTGGGCGGGTTATGACGCTAGTATATATATATATATATATATATATATATATATATATATATATATATATATATATATATATATATATATCTATATATATATATATATATATATATATATATATATATATATATATATATATATATATATATATATATATATATATATATATATATATATATATATATATATATATATATATATATATATATATATATATATATGTATATATATGTATATATATATATATGTATATATATGTATATATATCTTTACATTATATATAAGAGGAGGGATATGCCACATAAGCAGTTTTTAATCCACGTCAGCACTCATCAGCCGTGTTTTACGTAAAGTATATCAGTTCCAAAAATAACTAACTTAAAGATTTACGAGAGTATATCAATTAGAAAACAAAATTAATTCAACTAAAACAAACTCTTCACCAGTAAATCAGCCACAACCCTAATTTTATCAAAAAATCGATTCGCCTCAGTATCAGGTTTGTAATTCTCAAAATCAGGTTTGTGAATTCTGTCTTTTCATTTTTTTACCCTGTTTGATTTTATTGTTTTCATAATTAGCCTTTGGTGGTGCTTAAATCTGGTGTTATGGCTAAGAAAACTAAGCAATAATCCATATCATTGTTTTTTTGTCTCGATTCATTCTTGAAAGAAGAACCTATAGGATCTAATGATATGTGGTATGATGATTAATTTTTAGAATACGATACACTTCTTTCTAAGTAATCAGTTTTTTTGGATTATGTTAGTTATTAGCGTTTTTTTGTTATTGCAGGTATTGCCCTGGTTGCAAGGAACATGGACAAACAACGAAGAAACTCGACTTATGGAGGCTGCCTGAAATTATTGTCTTCCATCTCAAACGATTCTCATACAGCCAATTCTTGAAAAACAAACTGGACACCTTTGTTAATTTTCTGATTCGTAATCTTGATTTAAGCAAATATGTTAAAAGTGAAGATGCATTCGGTACCCAGCAGTGGGACCCAAGCATAGCTTTTCGAAAGACATAGGCCGAGCAAAGTATCATAGCGTCACTGATGAGGAATGAACAAGATTCAACTGAGTGTGATTTCTCTTTGGAAGAACTGGATTGAACAGTTTCAGGAACACGTGAATACAAATTAATGGCGGTATGTCATTTGAAGCTCATCCTGGATATTTTATCTTTTTACACTTTTTATACCTATAGGTTATGAGTGTGTTCTCTTAATATTGTAAGTTTGTAACTATTAAACAACCATATGTTTAGTAAACACTCTAAAAGTGGACCCTGAAGTGTTTGTGTGTTACGCCAATCAGATCTGGCCCATTTCATACCATATTGAAAAAATGACCAGTTTCAAAACATTTTTTTTACCCATTACCCAATCGACCCGCGCTGTCCCCTTTTATTTTCAACTCTACCGCTAGATATCGGTTGATGTTCATGACTAGATTACTATTGTAAATACACCGAGTGATGCATCGTCTTATTTGTATTTATTTTTCTTCTACTCAGGTTGAATATATAGACCACTCTGGTAATCCTCCCGAAGTGTTTGTGTGTTACGCCAATCAGATCTGGCCCATTTCCTACCATACTGAAAAAATGACCAGTTTCGAAACAGTTTTTTTACCCATTACCCAATCGACCCGCGCTGCCCCCTTTTATTTTCAACTCTACTGCTAGATATCGGTTGATGTTCATGACTGGATTACTATTGTAAATACACCGAGTGATGCATCGTCTTATTTGTATTTATTTTTCTTCCACTCAGGTTGAATATATAGACCACTCTGGTAATCCTCATATGGCATATGCAGAAGCTCCTAACGAGGCCCTCCCGCCTGATTTCAGACCCACTTTTAATGGTGTCAGGTTGGCTAAAGATAAATTCAAGGTATTCTTGACGACTTTTTTATCTCACATGATTTGTGAACATTGATACCATTTCTATTATAAGTTTGTACAGAATGTTGACATATGCTATGAAAATATAGGTAATGTTATTGACTTATTTCTGTTGTGTCATGGACAACAGTTGTTCTTATCTCATTTTTATGTTTACTTTCCATAGGTGAATGTGAAGCGCCAAGGCACTTAATCTCTTCACATGACCTGATAGGTACGTTTGATCTTCACTAGAAGGCGGGATTTCAGTACCCTTGAGAGGAGATCCAAAGGAGGAGAGCTCGAACCACTACCGGAAAGGAAGATATATGTAGATCACCAAATAATTTATAAGTCAGTTCTGCATATAACGTGTAGACAACTTGACAAATTTAATTCTGTGTTATGGTATCAAATGGTCCTTCTAAGACATTTACACTATGACGCAGGTATACCCAACGAAAGACGACATGTTTTAAATGGAAGGGGTGAAACACATCAACCACCAATAAAACATCAATTGCCTTTGATGGAGTATAGTAAGCTAACCAAGCCTCTGATCCTGAATTAGACACAAGCTCACACAATCTTCTACTGCCCCAACTGTAATGCATTAAAGAATCGATGTAAACAAAAATATGTTGAGCCAAGCGAACCTGCAGATGAACAAACCTCCTGAAATATTGTCCAGGCTTAAAGAAGCTGTAGGTACACGAATGCACGAAACAGAAAAACATTCTGCTTTGAAACTCCTCTCTCAAGTAAGCAACATTGCACAACTGTGAATTATATAAATCTTGCATGTGGCAAAAGTTGAAAATCTAGGGTAGCCTTTACCTTGTCCAGTGTAATAAGGGATGTGGAACTTATTAACTATATTGGGCAGGTACGTGTTTTGATTAAAGAATATAGTTCATTAAAAAAGGAACTCATGATATTCTAGCTGATGACAATTCCATTATTTTTGAGCTATTTGAGAGATTACCTTTGATTAAAAACCTGTTGATTACGAGTTCATTCATTGAGGTAATATTAATTCAGATAATTTTAAATTTTTTATTAAGTTAAACTTTCAAAAGTAACATATGCCATTAATCTTTGTTTTGGTCTATGTTCAAGGATTTTACCGATGATGTGGTCCCACAAGTGCTTCCAACTGCATTAGTCCACCTCAAATACAGTTATCTGAATGATATGTGTTTCCTTGACTCGCCCTCGGTTACCTTTTCTACTTCTTTTAATCAGAAGCTCCCGCATGTACGTTGTTCATGTTTGATATCGTTCTCCATATGTGGTTTGTAGTTGATGGTGAGCAGATCTAAAATACGCAGGTACTCGAATCTTATCGTTCTCCATATGTGGTTTCTAAGAAAATATCGCCTTACTTATAATATTCGACAAAGTGGCTATAACTATTTTTCTAAGCATCCGTGGGTCAACAAAAATGGCAAGCTAATTATAGTTAGAGAGATTAAGATGCTGAACTCATGGATGACAGTTTTATGCTCGTCACATATATGTCTCTTAGGTCCAAAGACAACATTTGATTATCTAAAGTATCTGGGATTACTGAAACAAAACATTACAAACAATCCTAATCTGATAGAAATATCATATGCGCTGCGCCATAAGGATGTCCGTGTATATTTGCTTTGTAACTTGATCATCACTGTGAGGCTTCATACGTGTTTTGCTTCTGATACCTGCTAAAGGTTTGCTACTAAAGTTGCTCTATAGATTTTTTATTATTTAATGTAATTTTGATTTTAGCGAGTTTGATTATTGGATTACTTTTTGTTTTTTTGGCCTTCAAAATTCTTGATTACCAACCATGTCTAGGATCACACATCTGAACTAGGCGAACGAACAGAATGCCTAATTTGTGGCCACACTAATGTTAACTAGATTTTATCTATGTCAATATGCAAAACTACTTACCCTGTAAACATATAGTATTTATTCAACAAATTGCCAATGCGTAAAATAAAATTATATTCAACACACTACATCATTATTGCAGGCCTGAAATAGAATCATTCGTAATAAATACCTGTTGCAGCTTCAAGATACTTTTTGTTGCATCATTCTTGCTAGCAGAAAAGAGGTGGACGTTCATCTTCAAGATTTTAGGCCCAAAGCGTGAGTGTCGATGCTCATGTAGACATGTAGTAATTAGATGTCCGACGTCATGCACTTCAATAGATATTGGGTAGCATAGGGGGTTCATACAGTCCACATCTCCAACCTCCAGATGAGGGGGTAATGCTAACCAAAGACATAAAAACATGATACAACGGTAATTGTTTTTATATTTATATGTATGCTGAAAAATTGTAGAACATATCAATATTACGCAAATGATAAAAAAACATAATTTTGTGGAATTTTGTGTAATGTAGATTTGTCTGGGCTCTACTGACCTTCATGGTCATAATTATTCTCAGGGGCTACATATCTCCAGGGTATGCGCCATATTGTCTTTCTCAATTATGTCCGATATATTCAGAAAATAGTTGGACATGTAAGTGTATTCACATAAGATAACATACGCAGATCCAAATCGAACTATATTTTCGGCGGCCAGTGATGTTAGGCTTTATTATCTGATTAACATATCTTACTTTATCATATGCCTCGACATCTTGGCTTATGAATGTGGTATTGCATGTAACCTTTTTCTAAATAATGGAACATGCAGCTCTTCCAAGCTTTGACCTTGGCTTATTAATGTGGTGATTCAATCAGCAACGTGGATGATGATACAACGCAAAACCAGCGGGAATATTTATGTTTCTATTAGTTTTCAGCTGACAACTAAGTTTATTTGAGTTGCATAACATAACCCCGTCGAGTGGTCATCAGGTAGTGTTATTTGATTTTAGCCTTCGATGTTTGTGTTGTGTAATATCTAGAGTCATGATCTTTCATCTCCATCTGATAACGTAATCCCAAAACCTCTTACAAGCTTGCTGAATTTCTGATAAATTTATTATTATTGTACTTGTGATTGTTGTTGCAGAGTCTTATTGGTGTTTAGTTTAGTGGAGGTGATTTGATGGATTTGTGGGAAAATAAGCGCTAGCTGTTCCATCATAAAAGAATTTTAAAAAAAAGTGCATGAAATGGATCCTACTTTTGACCTTTTTTTATTTGTAGCCGACGCTGAATCAAAGCAAGAAGCTGCGCATAAACCGCCTCCAATTAGACCCAAGTGAAGAGCTAAGTAAATCGTTCAGATGTACCTAAATGTTATTTAAAGAGTGTTTGGGATTCCGTTTAGGAGTTACTATCTGATTATTTGGTTTTCAAGTGGCATATGATCATTTTCTGGCAGCTTGCTTTGAAAAACCTCGCTAGCGATTTTTTACCCAGTTTCAATATGACTTCCTTTATGTCCTGATGCAAACAAAGTAAATTTATGTATCAATAAAAACATAATGCGTAAATCATCCGCATAACAATGTTGGAGTGTCATAGAACTCTGACAAAGTATAACAAAAAACCTAATAAATCCTAAGGCAACAAAACTACAATGTAGAAAAATGGTGTTTAAGCAATATAAAGGCTCTTCAAGTTTCCTTATCATACATTTATGGGTCTACGCTTTTTCATTCCACCAAGTGTGCAATCATGATTCTTAGAAAGGCTATGAAGAATTCCACAGTGGTGGATGGTGGTGGTGCAATAGACTTATGTTTGTCTTTACTTTATAGAATGTGACTTTTCCAACTTCGAGGTGATTATAGCGTCATATTTCATATAGGTTCAACTATACTAATGACTGCAATTTCTTATATTATGAATTTGCTTACACTCTTCTAAATAGTAGTTTGTGAAATAGGTGCCCAGCATAACATAATGTATCTTGACCTACTATTTGGGAAGTTTTTTATAACCGTGTGTTTATGTGATTGTCACGGAAACTTTTGTGTCTTTTCCGTACTTTTTGCCAATTCCTGTCAAATACATACAGTAAAGAGAACTGTAAAAGTTTATTTAGGTAGATGTGAAAAAGCGTTATATAGATCTCGGTTTTCGCTAACAGAATGATACAATATTCACGATATAAATTTTATGTGGCGTGTAATTACTTTCAAATTGTTTGAGATCTCTTCTTCTGACTGGCGATTTCTTCTTAGGCGCAATTGTGGCCTGTACATTGACAAAACCCGTCTTGCATATTGACCAAGGTTTAAACATCTAGAGTTGAACTAAATTAGGAGTCAACTCAAGTGTTATTAATCTTTGTGTCAATTTGTAACTTGATCAATCTTAAGCATTGTTTTTTGACAATGACTCTTATGAAGGAATTGTTTTTTTGCATAAGATTACTATGTAATCCAGCTGAACAAATAAGAAAAATATGGTTGCAATCTTGCCGTGAAAGTGTTGTTAAAATGCTGGTGGAGAAACAGCTGCGGGAAATAGAGGAGTTAAAAGCCAAGGCTCATGTTTTATATGCATAACCTGATCTTATTGACTTTTATCGTCTGAAGATTAGGAAGGTATGGACTTTTACCATATGAAGAGCAGGAAGGTACACGAATTACTAGCAATTATCATTATTTCATGACATTGTAGCTTATAAATATTATTCAAGTTGCTTCATTTTTTTAGTTTTTGTTACTTAACAGTTTTACTATGGTGGTGCTATATTGAGCTGCAATTACTAGGAACTTTTTCCATGTCTCATCAGCTGTAAAGTATCTGCAATGATGGCATACAATAAGCTGGTCTGTAAGTTTTAAAAGTATTTTCTCCAATAATTTTTTAGCTTTGCATGCCTATCGAGTTTTAAATTTAAGATGCGTGAACCTCTATTTGGGCAACTTGAAAATCATTTTAAAAAGTGAAAGTAGAGAAAAAATAAAAGCAAAGAATTTTGTAAGAAATTTATCTGAATATTAAGCTTTAAATTTGTCTTAATGTGGTCTATTAATGGTCTAAATTGATGTTTTAACTGTAATGGTCCAAAGTTTCAGTCCATATGGTACCATTGAACAACAATGGTTCCATGCCACAGCAGGTAGTTTGTTTGACATGGTTATTGAATAAAATACCTGATTCCAGCTTAATTATTGTTGCCATACTACATAGGCTGCATTAGAGAAGTAGGAGACATTGGGCAAGATTACGTCTCTTGATCTCCTTTAAGTAAACATGGCCACTATTTTTCTTTTAAACTATGGCTTTAACAAATTTACTAATAATTGGTTCAATATGCTGCAGATTGTCCTCTTATTTGGGATAAAACTACAAGTGATCATAATCAAGATGGGATTAATGATTTAAGAAAGAGGAGCAGTAGTCAAGTGCTGGTGTAGATAGCAGCATATTTAGAAAAGCGTTGGTTGATAGTGCTGGTATTGAAGGGTTAAAAGACCATGGCGCCATTGATTGATGGTAGTCTCAAACGCCTGTTATTTTAAATGTAATGGATGAAGCGGAATCAAATATTAATTTTAAACAGTCAATTCACCAGCATGGCGGCGTAGCAAATGAGAGGTTGGTATCTCAAGCTACTGTGAACAGGGGAGCTGGCGGGTAGCCAACCTCAAGGAGTAGAGAATATCAAACAATCTGTTGTTGATTATGTGGGATATCTTCTTATGCCTTTTTGTAAAGCAAGAAAAATAGAATACATATTTCTATATTTGCTAAACCAATATCAAAAGATGTGAACAGATGGTGCGTGAGGGTTGGTTTGTTCGGCCAAACTCGACTCTAACTTATGTATTTGCTCGGTTCATTTAGATTGTATCCTGATAACATTCTATTTTTAGAAGTCAAACAAGTGTTTATCTTAAACTTGTTCTACATCTTTATATTTCATCATACAAAAGTTGGACGTAATTGTAGGTATGTGAGAGGTATTGGAGAAGAGGCTACAATGTTGTTGAGCGGCTCAACTGTATTACTTTACTAACAGAAAAGGTTCATAAAAAATTAGTTGGTGACTTGAAAAGGAGTTGTACAGATTCTCTTGATGACATGTTGACCCGACTTGAGTCCTTAGTTATAACCGTATGCTATAATCATATAAATGGTTATATTTTTTGGTATGTTCTTCCATATTATTTATACTTCAATTTATTCACGTGTCTTCCAATTCAAAATTTAAGTTATGTTAATAACGTAATGTGCTAATTAAACTCATGAAGCTAGCCAATTCATCGGGCGGGTTCTTCTTAAAAACGTTTTTCTAAAAAAAGAAATTATTACTTACAACAAGATTTGAAAAATGATACTTTTAATTAAAAAGTGAAAATTAAAAGATAAAGGTGTGTTTAGTAGAAGAAACTTATCTCATTTTTAAAAAAAAAGTTATTTGAAAATGAGAGCATTAGTTTAATGAGTGGAGCTTTTGTGCTTAAGTTAATTGACCCAAGTTCAAGTCTTATCATTGACATTTGCTTCAGATAGGTACCTACCTGTGCAAAACCTATGTGCACACTGGAGAGACTTTATGGAATAATAGATCGAGGGTCGAGTCTCAGCTCGTCTCACTTCAAGTGTTGCTCCTTCGGGCCAGGAGAGTTTCCAGAGCTATTCCTTTTGGCGTGGACAATGGCTGGTGCCAAAAGGCACCTAAGATCAGGATGTTCCCGCTAATCTACACCTTTTATAGAAATACCATGAAAGTTGTGCATTTTTTAAAGTTTATCAACTCAGACTTAGCGTGGAATACTATGAAAAGGAGCCATTAGACAAGGCGCCAAAAAAGACCGGGTGAAATCAATAAACTACAAGACGCGATTTCTTCTAATTACAAAACTACAATTTTCTTGGATTTCATATATGTGTCAATTGTTTGTTTGGTTTAGAACCTCAAGATTCAAAAGAGAGAAAGGATTTGAGGTTCTGTATTGCGAAAAATATTTAAGCTCGAAGAAAAAATCATGTAAAAGGAGTCTTATGTCGTATTCAAATAGGCAACATTATTTTTACATATAATATATTAATTTTTTATAAAACCGACACGTTAGGTGTGATGGTTTTGTGTTTATTTTTTTTTTACCCTTTTCCATATTTATTTATATTAACATATAATTATCTATATTATTATTAATCTTACCCACCCGCGTTATGAAACTATTTTATTATATAAAGCTTAATTATAATTTACTACAAGATTTAAAAACTAACAACTTCTAACATTTTTATTTTGTAATGTACAAGTCTTCTAATGTTTTGTCGTGAACAATTTCAATAAAATTAATATGAATTCTATATATTCACAAACAATTTGACAAGCATTTCTACTATCTTAAAACGTCTTTGTAGAATATATAAATTTTTTTAACATCAATGTTTAGATAAACAAATAAATATAAATGATAATCATTTTCCAGCAACAGTTTTCAAAGAGATCAACAAGACATAAATCTGATGTACGGTTATCCAAATATGTTGCGTGTCCATTGCTAATGTTGGTGAAATCATGAACAAAGATACGGTAAGTTACTATTGTAGTTGTCAAGAGTCTTTCGTTTTATTTTTTAAACGCATCTCAGAAATTATCCAGTCAGTGGAGAAGGCAATAATTAAAGGAGTCCGTGAGTGGTAGAAATTTTGGTGAAAACTCAATAGTGGTTAATGATCAATTTACCTTTACTTAAATTTTTGTGAGGTTCGTCGTAGGCTTTACAACTTTTTATCTTGCAATTTAAATCTAATTCTCGCAACACTATCTTATTTGACAAACATTTTTTCTATGGTTTAAAAAATTTAAGAATAATTAGAACCTTTTAGCATCAATATTTAGCTAACCAAATAAATGTAAACGATAATTATACGTCATACCCGTCCGATCGGACGGGTTTTGCCACTAGTATATATATATATATATATATATATATATATATATATATATATATATATATATATATATATATATATATATATATATATATATATATATATATATATATATATATATATATATATATATATATATATATATATATATATATATATATATATATATATATATATATATATATATATATATATATATATATATATATATATATATATATATATATATATATATATATATATATATATATATATATATATATATATATACTAGCGTCGTAACCCGCCCAACGGGCGGGTTCGTTTCATAAATGTTTTCTAAAAGTACATTTGTGTGTTAGTTTTATCTATTTGCAGTTGGACGTGTTGATCTCTCCTCTTCCTGGTCGGTTGTGACTCGTATGTCCAGCCAACGACTATCGATTCCTAACGAATCCATAGATTCTTCTACCATTCGACCAGATCTTCTAGATTGTATTCTCAGTTTCCAGCCTCAAGCAACTTTACTAATAAGGAAAAGCCCTTAAACTGAATTAAATTCATATTATATTATATTAGTACCGGTCGTGCTTTGTTCCATGTATAACTTTTGTTTATCTGGTTATTGGTTGCATACATTATCTAAATGTTTGTTAAAAGGAAACCAACCTTAGATTGTATCCGAGCTTGGCTCACTCGACGGACGTGTTTGGTTCATAAATCGTTTTTGTAAGAACGTTTGTTCAACTTTAATGATCGTGTTTGTTCAAACATTAGATTGTGTTTTTTTAATTGTTGTTAAAACATAAACTAACCTTTTACATTCAAAAATGACAAAATAAGAGTAGAAATAGACGTCAAATATTTCTTAAATTAAATCAAATTAAATCTTCTTTTTGATTCAATAGCGTGACACGATTTATGATATCTCCATCAATAAAATTCTTTTACTATGACAAATGACTGAAAACAAAATAAGTAAAAAAGTGTAATGCGTCGTTTAGAATGTACTCGTTTGCAAGATATTTGGTGTCCATGTGAAATAAGTTGGTGATGAAGTAATCACAAGTGCGAGGAAATAATTCAAGTAAAGTCAAAATGTTGTATAAACACATAAATAAATCTTGTTGATTTCAAAGTACTCAATACATCCTCCGGTTACTCAAACCTCAAAGTAGATATATGCATACACATCGACTTTCAATAAGATCATTTCATATGATATACATACATATGCATATTAGATTAAACGTACGTAGTAGACTATAAGAACATATCTTATATCTTTTTGTATTAGAAACATTTGATACTTTTGCAACAAAATTTTAGAACCTCGCATTATATATAATGATTTATAATAACCTTTTTAACAACATATTAAAATAATATATTTTTATTTTGAGTTGAAATATTTCATAATCAAAATTCACTTTATTTTCTAAAATTTCATTTTTAGTGGTTGACTCGTTGGAGGGAGACTTCTTTGAGAAAACTTTTTAATTTAATATCTATTTTGATAAATTTTATTATATTTTAGTTTTTTTTCCATTTTAGTGAGTTTATTTTGATTTAACTTTTTTACCGCATTAAATTACATAAATACGAACTTGATAAATATAATAATAACATTTGTTCTCTTTAAAAATCGTTATCAAGTACTTGCCATGCTGATATTGTATAACGTCCCTTAGCTTTGACTTGTAATCTCCCATACAACATGATCACATGTCAAAGTCTCTTTCATCGTCAACCAATGAGATCACTTTTAGAGTTTTCGTTATATTAATAATTTGATCTTGTCGATAGAGATGTGTGCCGTTTTTCGTTAATTTTGTTAAGTTATTCACCGACTATTTACAACTTAGAAACGTTAACTGGAATTGATACATAGCCGTTAAACGCATACCATATTATGTAATTGCAAGAGAATATAAAAACTATCATTCTTGAAAATTGTTTTAGTTGATGAAGTCGAATTTTGATTTCTCATGTTTTTTCAAGGTGCTCATAAGTCATATGTCTAAATAAGATGCTATATGGAATGGAGCTGATACTTTGTCAACCAGAAATGGTAACATCACTAATTCCTGTAACATAAGGTATGTGTGCCTTTTTCTTTCATTTAATATCATTTTTTTGAGACCATTACTGCTCTGGGAAAGATAGTGAAAATATGTATATCAGTGCCATGGATCTGAATTTCGTTAAGTGCTTGTCTTGCTGCTGCTATATGCTCTCCGGAATAATCGCCACTTCGCCCAATTGAAAGTCCAACTGGCAATGGTGCATCCATAGAATCAGTCCTTCAAAGTGCTACTCAGCTGTTAAGTGGACCTAACTCAAGTTTGCAGAACCCGAAACTTTGGCAAGCTTCGTTTGATGCGTTATTTGGGCTCCTGACCATGTATTGCGTAAGTATGATAGTTTGGTATGCACAGATTCCACCAAGCACAGAGATTGTCTTTTAGGAAGTTGCGAAGGCAATTAGTTGATAAATGCCTGTGGAACTTCTTCGTCCAGTCTTCCTCATACAGATGATAAACCAGACGAAGATGTTGGTTGAGTTTTCTCAAAGATCAATGCATGTTGCTGGGTACAGTGGTCATACAAGTGGTGGCCAGGTCTCTTCAAAATCAGTAAGAGGCTAATCTAGGTGGCGGTTATCGCATGGTGGTTATTCTAATTGCTGATCAGTGCAAAGATGAGTTCTCAACATCAGTGGCTGATCTACATGGCTGAGTGTACATCTTCATTTGCCAATCGAAGGTAGTTTTATTGGCCTGTGGTGGCAGAAGTTTGTGTATTAATGGTTTATAAACCCTTAGATATATATATCGAGTGTGACCGACTGACCGCACACTTCTTCCCCAATAAGTATCTACATGTCCATATATATAAATGTGACTCAACACACCTAAATTCCTAAATATTGTTGGGATATGCGATCGTTTAGCCATCGGAAATGAGTGAGCCTATCGGGGTCACACACAAATACACGAAGAGTATGTTTATTTTATATTTAATATATGTAACTTGTTTATATATATTAAATATATAATATGTCTCACAAAATATATTTAAGGTATTAGTTTAACCGTTAGACGTTGTAAACTAATTGTACCCGTTAAATTAAAAGAGAACAACAAGTGTAAATATTCGATACAAATATTGTTGGTCAATATGAGATATCTTGAATTGTGTCATGAGATCTTTATGGAATAATAAGTGATTGTATTGTGCTTGTATGTGTCGGCAAGTTTTATAAATAGACAATATATGAGACAATCTGTTATATTGATAAGTTTATTCTTGTCTTTTACACATAAAAAATGTGTATATATACATGTCGTCTCATTACTTGTTCTGACACACACCATACAATTCATGTAACACTTTTGAAAGTCCTAAAGTTAACATAGGGTTTGTTCTTGTTCCATTAATCAAGAGAAACTTTGACCCATAAAGGATTTTGTCCTATTCGTATAACAAATACATCATATCTTTGTTTATGTTGTTCTCACACTTCTGTTGTTGTATATATCAATCGGACGTAATACTTTATGGTATCCGAATTGATTTGAAGCAAGATCAAAAACACTTGTTGTTAGTATTTGTGAAGCAATCACTAGCATCGTAACGTACTCGTTTGACGTGTGTGTGTGAGCAAACGATGGAGACGGTAACTTAACCGTTAGTTTCAAGATCCAAGATCAAGATCCGTTTAATTGATTTTATTATTAAACTTAGAGGTTAGTATTTATTAATGTTTTATTTATGTGTTAATCTTAAATATCAAACTAGATCCATTCCGCTGCGCACTCGTAGTTAAATGGTTAACTAGTTGTAAAATCCCAACAATGGTATCAAAGCCTGGTTTGGTGTTTATGGGTTACACATAGAATAAACACGCTAGATCCGCTTAAATACTTGCTTTATTTTTTTCTATGGCAACAACGTGCATTCTTGTCATGAATTTTTAATCTTGATCTAGATCTAATAAAATTGGGTAGGTTTATTAAATTGGTTAATAAATAAAATTTTATTTTTATCCGTCAAAGACTTTAGCAATAACATTTGTGATGCATGCTCGTCACCAAGTACCTAGCAACTTGGTGAGGGTCTTTGATCCTCAAATTAGGGAAGACTCACTTGAGATCTTGGATCTTATATGATTTACTACTTTCATATAGAGTCTGTCTTCTGCTTCTACCCCTTCTTGTCTGTTTTTATGTGCTTATTTGTTTTCCATTATGAATTGCAAAACGTAATAATTCAAGATTCTAGGAATCATAAAAACGGATCTCTACTTATATCGAAACTAGCTTTAAAATTATGTCATATTAATACACTTTTTCCTTGCGAATCGACTATGTGTTATTTGTTAAAAATCGTTTTTTGGAACAAATATTGATATGGACATAAGATCTATGAAACTTGTTTTTCTTATAATCTAATTGTTTTGCGAAATCATATTGTCACTCGAGTTGGGCTTACATACCGTAATGATGGCTTATAAACTATCTTCTCAACGACGTGATTTGCAAAATTAATTGGTTTATAATACTTAAAAACAACTTGTTTGGTGATTTACTAATGATAGACTTGCTATTGCACTACGTGTTCTAGTCAAGCTATCTAGGGTTTGAGCGATCTTTAATGCTTTCCCGTGTCATATACATGTTTCAGCAACTATATGATAATTATCCCAAGCACTTGCGCCCTTGGGCGCATGAAGGGTAGGATATAGGGTTTGATCATTCTTTAATCTTTTCCCACGGTAAACACACCTAAACCAAAAAGTTAATAAAATGTTTTCTTAACTTGTGCTAAAAGATGATTGCATGCATCTTTTACACGTTTTTGACATTTGTTTTCTAAAACTTATGTGATACCTATTTGAATTTTAAGTCTATGCCATCCAATTTAATAGCACTTGTAGTCTTTTTTCGTCATCAGGTCAGACCTAGGGCGAATCATGCACCCAAGGCGATCTTTGTCACTGGTCAGACCTTTGCCAATCATTGCATGCTTTAAATTGGTACGACTTAAAGTCGAGTTCCCAGCAGATTCGGAACCCGAGGCATAAGATGAGATGAAACATACTCATGACTTTATTACGTGTAGAACAAGTTTGTTTGAGATGTTCAATGGTACTCGAAAGAGATGAGAGAACGTCCCGTCCAAACACTCTGCAACAAATAAACTTCATGAATCGTCTCATAATTCTAAGAGTTGCACTTGTAATGCAATTAACGCTCGACGCTTACCTCTTGCCCTACTTGATACTAGACGGTCGGACCTCTAATATTAAGTGGGAGTGCAAGTAAGGATCTTAGTCTTATTAGTAATTAATTGGGTAGTTAATTCCATTAAGAATTTAATTATCGAAAATTCTAAATTGAACTTTCTAATGTTCCGATTAATTGTGTTATTGCAACATTATTCGTAAACTAAAGTTGTTTTCTTATAGAAAACAAACATAGTCTCTTTTCTTGGTAAGAAAAGCGAGACTTACTCCTATCTCTTCTCATTAGTTGACAAGAATAAAATAGGATCATAATCGAATAATGATCGATTGTATTTAAACTCGCTTTTAATATTTCGTTATCCTAATCCGGTTCTGAAATCATTGAAAGATAACGTATTTTGTGTATCTAATGTCTATAGCTACCAAAATATATGACATCTTGCACTTATCACGATGTATGAGTTTAAACCGCAAAGAGTAAAGAATTTACTAGCACTTCGCTAGGTATCTTTCTTGGACTCTTGTTATTCCTTAAAGTGATAAATACCCTTGTGGCTATGTAGACGATAAAGGAGGAATAGCATGCTTAATAGTCAAGTTAATTGAAAGCATGAACGGCTAGTCCCTCATGTACACAAGTAGAATTTCATATACTTTGTTCAAATACCTAAGTACATGCATACTTGTAGGCATTTTTTCAGAGATAAGGAAGTCAATAAATTGTTTTTCCTTCTACTGGTGATGTAACATTTATAATGTTGACAAATTCAGTGGGAGCGTTGCAGTTTATTACTGAAATAATATCCATGTAATATTGTCAATTTCAGTGGGAGCTACAAGATTTATTTTCTTGCTTATTCATCCATATTATTCCGAACTTGCTTTGAAATAATTTATCACTTCCAAATATGAACAACCATTGCTTAAAGGAAATTGCATTTTATTTTATAAGATAACACGCTGCCTTTCTGATGTTGCCTTATGAAACATTATCTATAAAATAATAATCCACAATTCTTTATTTAAAGTTATGGTTCTAAATCTACTTATAATTTTCAATGACATTATCATATTGTTTACACAATCAACCACATGTTGTATTGCTTGTCTTCATAATATGATGTTGTGCCTTACACAAGTGGGAGAAATTGCAAAATGTGTGCAAGGAACAACATATGATTAGTTTCATTTGCCCAAAAGGTAAGGAAGCTAATAATTCTACTAGGACTTGAACATACAAGATGTTTGTTGTCCTACTACATTTAATGTCATGATATAGTGGAAAGCTACTTCGATAATTTACTACATGTTTAGTAAATACAATTATGGTTAAGATATACTCCCTCCGTCCCACTTTTATTGTCCTCATTACTATTTTAATTTGTCCTAAAATATTGTCCAGTTTCTTAAATAGGAAGTCAGAATTAATTAATTTTCCAGTTTTACCCATGCTATTAATTTCTTAAAAGGAAACTATTAATGTATTCAAAGGATAAACTTGTCTTTCTTGGCATAAAATGTCTACATTCAATGAATCTATCATAAACCACAAAAAAATTGTTGGGGGACAATTAAAATGGGACGGAGGGAGTAATAATCATAATTTTGAAGTATAAAAATTAACTTGAAATTACTATTGAATTCAAGAGTTTGCGTTCATGATTACTTTAGTTAGTATAATTATGTTTTCTTGATAACACATAATTATAAAGTCCTTGAATTATTCACCGACTTATAACATAAAGTATGTAGTAAATAATTATGTCTTCTTGTTAACACATAAAATTAGATCTTTGAATTATTCAAAGACTTATAATGTATACTTGATATGTTCTGTTTTCTTGTAAACGCATGAACATATAATTCTTGAACTGTTATGTCTTCTTGTAAACACATGGTTCTTGTATTATTCAAGGAATATACATTATAGCATGCACCTGGATTTAAAATACTGATATTGTAATTTGGTACACGATCCGATTGACAAGTATTTAATCCAAAGAGTATTAAGTTATCTATGGAATTCTGGTGTAGCCTCACAATTCCAATACTCATAGAATACCAAAATATTATGGTATGTCTAAAGAGTTGAAACTAACTATATTTGTATAGTTTGATTTATGATAGCTTTAATTATTCTACCTCCATGATCTATCAAGGTTAGAAAATTGCGTGTGTCATTGATACACCCAATATAGTTCAAACCTAGAAGGTATTCAAGAGAACCCACAAATTGAAAACCCCTAATTTATTAGGGACCTTCTGTTGTTCCACTCAAACCAATCGAATCCTAAAACCTTTTGGGTTTTTCGATTTTCTACACTTCCTAGCTTGACGATTGTAGTGTTGGCGTTCCTCCTAGCTTGACGTAACACAAATCTTTCCGAAGGTTATTGGTTAAAAGAGTGATACAAGAATTATGGTTCTTACTAGAAACCCTAATTAGGGTTCTTGGGAGAAATCCCAATATGTCTTGATTAAATTCTTTAATTTGTTAATATCTTATGAAGCATACTATTAACAAACTTGAGATAAGAATTTAAAATGTGTTTTGTACTCTCTCTATTAAGAACAATTTATTGTTGCTTAAATACTTAGTTAGAGAATGATCTCTACTTACAAAAGTAAGTGGGAGTTATAACAAATCTTGAAGATATTCAAGAGCAAAATACATAACCTTCAAAAACCACTTGTTGATGTTATATTTTGGTTAAGCATGAAAATGTCAAACCAAAGTAAAAGTTACTCTCATTCATAATCCGCAAGGATACCTCATCACTTGATTGATATTTTTATATCAATGCTGAGGAAAATAAGTTAGGAGATCTTTGTAATCCACTAACTGCTAAGATTAATTATCATATGTTGAATCTGATAAATGTCTTAGAACTATGAGTGATAAGATGCAGTCCTTAAAGGGAGAATCAATCTTTTGAATTTGATTGATGTTTCTCCTAATTATAAACCTATGAGGTTGGAAGGAGTTTCTTTTGAAGAAAGACTCACAAGGACAAAATGGTATACATAATTAATGCATGGCTAAGAATAGAAAGCTTTTAATTATACTCAAGCAATTGACTATGATTGAATCATTCTTCTATGCACGCATTGATTAAATAAAGATATTTGATTGTCATATATGTTTCTATGTATATGGAATATGGCAATTAAGCTTTATAGTTTTCCTTTATGATTTACCTTAGCAAGGACGGTGTGAAATCAAAGGGTTTAAGATTCTATAAAATCTTTATTGAGTATACAAGATAGATAATCCAAGTATGGATTAAATCATGCATCTAGAAACTAAATCTAGAATTTAATTCAGTATGATTTTGGTTAAATATTAGATATTTTAGAGTACACTTGACATTGAGTGGGAGCACTATGTTTTTCCTTAAAATTCATATGTTGTATAACATATTGAAGACATCATTCCATTTAAGCTAGATGTAATCCTTAAGATTGGAATGACACTTCATTTGAGAATTTATGGAATAAAACAAATGACTTTGGAATAAATGTTTATTGATATAAGCATATGCGGTAACTGAGTCAACACAATGCAATACATCATTGAAGCAAGTCTTGAATGATATATTTCACTAGACATAATGTTGTACATGAATGGAAATCTTATGTTTTTAACTAAGGATTCATTATGTATATATATTATATTGTGTATATGACTTGTTGTCACTTTTGTACAAGAGAAAAGTGACATGACAAAAACAATATCTAATTGAGAGTATTTAGATTATTGTTAATACAGATGTTTACGAATTATAAAGCATAGTGATGTATGTGTACACTGATGCTAGAGGATAATCAATCTAGTAAAGTGAGATGTTATCATTTATGATAAATCTGCTAAACTAGATATGCTCATAATGAGCATTGTTGCATTACAGATTAAGGAATAAGAATACTTTACATTTTAAGAAACTGTAAAGATGACTGTCAGTATATCGTTAATTTATATACCTTATACAAGGTATGACGATATCCTCATACTATGACACTTGCAGTAGTATGAGCATGTAGGATGAGACACTCATCTTGTTTTTCAAATCTTTCACAATTTGTGAAGTTTGAAACAAGTATTCGGTTTGTTTACTTAGATGACTATTTAACATTCTTGTACAGAAAAGTTGAGAATGTTGGAAACATTTGACTTCAACTTGCTAAATTAGTTTCATGCAATCTATTTTAGTATTTGGATAATTGGGATGGTAAGACAGTTATTACTTTCTGATGAATAAAGGCACTTGATATTTGTATTCATTCATATAATTACTGTTGTCCTATATTTGTATGTTTAATCCTTGAATATTTGATTATTCTAAATATGTCCATTGTCGGTTAGCAATATGGGAATATTGTCTACATTAAGACAAATGTGAGTGTTGGTTGTATTCTTTGAATATATGGACGGTTCCCACCAAACTCATGTGTTATTCATAAGGGATGCATATTGGACACCCCGGACTTTTCAAATCGTTACTTTTGGATCCTTGTCATGAGTAAGATTTCGAAAATGGTGATTAAGTCATCCTTAGACATGAGATGCAAACAAGTTTGTGCATGTGTGAATATCACTTCTTGATTATATGTTAAACGCTATCTCGCAGGCGGTAGTTATAAAGGCTATAATTGGAAGTGTTGTGAAGCAGCGATCCACAAACACTTGTAGTCAATATAGAATTTGTTTCTCCACTTGATATAGTGCAGATTAGTACCACTAGGCCCTCTCCGGAATTAATCAGATAATTGTGTGGCCGCACCCAAAGAGTAAATCAAGATGATACTTGTTTATATTTGGTATATCTGAATTAACTTCTATAACGAGAAACTAAAAGTTAAACTATATGGAATGAGTTAGGATCCATATCCATGGTTTAAAGGTACTAGTAACAAATGGATGATTATTAGCAAGTCACATAATCGTATACCATTTATACTTTTGAGATATTTTTCTTGAAACTATACCTCAATCATTTCTGGTTATAATAAAGTGTTGCTAGATACTTTATTATGGACGTACTATGTCTTCAACTCTCACAAGTGGGAGCTGTTGGGATATGCGATCGTTTAGCCATCGGAAATGAGTGAGCCTATCAGGGGCACACACAAATACACGAAGAGTATGTTTATTTTATATTTAATATATGTAACTCGTTTATATATATTAAATATATAATATGTTTCATAAAATATATTTAAGGTATTAGTTTAATCGTTAGACGTTGTAAACAAATTGTACCCGTTAAATTAAAAGAGAACAACAAGTCTAAATATTCGATACAAATATTGTTGGTCAATATGAGATATCTTGAATTGTGTAATAAGATCTTTATGGAATAATAAGTGATTGTATTGTGCTTGTATGTGTCGGCAAGTTTTATAAATAGACAATATATGAGACAATCTGTTATATTGATAAGTTTATTCTTGTCTTTTACACATAACAAATGTGTATATATACATGACGTCTCATTACTTGTTCTGACACACACCATACAATTCATGCAACACTTTTGAAAGTCCTAAAGTTAACATAGGGTTTGTTCTTGTTCCATTAATCAAGAGAAACTTTGACCCATAAAGGATTTTGTCCTATTCGCATAACAAAGACATCATATCTTTGTTTATGTTGTTCTCACACTTCTGTTGTTGTATATCTCAATCGGACGTAATACTTTTTGGTATCCGAATTGATTTGAAGCAAGATCAAAAACACTTGTTGTTAGTATTTGTGAAGCAATCACTAGCATTGTAACGTACTCGTTTGACGTGTGTGTGAGAACAAACGATGGAGACGGTAATTTAACCGTTAGTTTCAAGATCCAAGATCAAGATCCTTTTAATTGATTTTATTATTAAACTTAAAGGTTAGTATTTATTAATGTTTTATTTATGTGTTAATCTTAAATATCAAACTAGATTCATTCAGATGCGCACTCGTAGTTAAATGGTTAACTAGTTGTAAAATCCCAACAAATATACCTTAAGAAATTTCTTAGCAACGGTGCCAGATGCAACCCTTTCAATTGTTTCTCTTTCTGATGATCGACCTCCACCCTGTATATTGACAGCTTAGAAAATGAAAGTCTAATCCAAAACACTTTTTATGACGATGTTTTGGAGCATTGATTCAAGGAAGTCCATAATACACAATATGAATGGAGTAACAACTTTTAATTAACCAACAGCAATAGAAGCGAACATATATCACAAAAAGGAAATCAACATAACAACGTAAATGTGACACATAACTATAGTAAAAATTTAAACATATAGGATTTAGCATATGACACCATGATGCGCTTCACTAATGCCCTCTCAGTTTAAATTTCTTACTTCCTTAATGAAATAAACTTCAGAACACACAAGCCAAACTTGCTAAACGAACTTCATAGTTCATTGTTTGTGTCAAATGTAAAGACTTCAACATGCATCAAACCTGCTAGACAATTAATAACAGATATTTTTTATATTCTCCTATATTCCTTGAATGAGTTTGCTGATCGACATGGTACTTTAGTCTTTTTCGCACCATGATTGAAGACTGCCAATATAATTACTAATCGCTTGTAAGAAATAACTTCAAGCATCTATTGGGCTTCTGAATTCACAGTTATCCTTAGCGTGGGCCTTTAAAACAAATTGATTTTCATAGTAGGGATATTACAAAAAGAAATAATAAACATTTAGGTTTTCATATGAATTGAAATTCAACTGACCTCATCAACTTTTGTGTTAAAGTATATAATACTACCAAATGCACTTACCGGATCGGCTTTTGGTAACTACATGAAAAAAATAGGGTATAAGTATATTTTTGTAGATTCACTTTAGACAAGGTTGTACCCATTCTCATTTGTTATAGGATCTGTTTACCTTTTGACACTTTGACCATTTTATCAGATACATTTTTGTTAAGTAATAAGGTTGACCTAAAATCAAACTCCGAAAATAAGGGAAGCACTAACCTTTCCATGGTGAGACAGAATGAACTTCAACTTATACGAGCATATCTCTTTCCACATTCATGGTACAAACATATTCTCTTGAGAATGAGTTTTTGTGTACGACCCTAAATGAAAATCCAATAAGAACGCCTGCATTAATGTAAGAAAGTGACAATAGAAGCTCAAATGATCAGGTTAATTCAAGCATTAGTTTTTGCTTCAATGCCCGTCATATATAGTACCAAGGACAGACACTTCTTCAAGAATCGACACTCTGCCATAATAACTATCAGAAAAAAACTATAATGATTAGTTTGTGCCTTCGAGGAGGTAAATGAACTTCTTCCTGCGCTAAATTCTAACTGGAAAGAAACACTGAAAGATGAGATTCCCACATATAGCTAAATTTACAGATCAAGACGTAAAAACCCAAGTAGGATCTGCAGACCTGTCATCTGATGCAATTAGATCTAAAAATAGCCTCCTTGTAATTTGGTCCAAAAAATTGCATTGTGAATACTGCAGCCTTCAGTCCAAAGGTCGGGTGAAGAACGTAGATTGCCTGCATACATAGAAAACAATAAAAGTATGCTCACGTATCTCGTAATGCATAAACTGCTCACGTGCACTTCTCCCTTATTTTCAAAATCACATATTACAAAAAGAATTGTAAAGTTTCAAGCTTAGAATTAGTAGAACCATGGTGGCCTCTTTTAGGCACAATGGTAGAAAAGACTTTACAAATTATAAGAGAATAAAAATACAAATACTTATTTATATAGCTACATGAAGATTGCACTGACTTTTCGTGCCAAGTATCAGCTGTAATTTCTTCATCCATCCTAGATCTAATTGTCCGTTAACTCCAAGAAATTGGTGTACAAAGTAAATTTAAGTAGATTAAGCATGTTTATGATCACTGCTGAGAATATCTACCAGAACAAATCTCCATGACTGACTGAAACTTAAGGAAAATACTTTCGTTTAGTCCAAAAAGAAATATAATGTTTGACTTGACACTGGTGTTAAGGACCACTGACCAACAATCAACTACCCAATAATGTTTAACCATTGATCACAATCAAAATGGCCAATATCTTATAAAAGTTTAAATTGTTATAACAGGTACATCTGAAACAAAGGTGTACCAATAGTCGATCCTGATACGCCAATGGGTGAAGGAGTCTAGGAATGAGAAAGATAGAAACTCTATCAGGATAAAATTGCATCATTAAGTTCGGGTCCAATATTTCCCTTTCTTCCTCAAGCCACTTCTACAATCGTAACTTAGTTGGTGTTCGATGCCTGATGCTTTTTCAAAGTAGTCTTTAGCTTTCAATAATGTGTAATCCTAGACATGGCATTGCTTACCTGAAGTTGCAAAACGTATCATCTAATGACTCCATTTCAGACCTGCAAGAATGATGTAGTGTGTTGAATACCATTTTAAGTATTAGAAATTTGTTAAATACATACTACACAAACTTTTGCATATCGACATAAATAACCAACCTCTTCTCATTCAACTGGCTATACAATAAAATATGATGAGATCATGACAGTGCATCAATGGAATCTATGTCAGTCTCCCAACCATTATCGGGAAGGTCATAATGGCGGATTTCCATGTTTCTAGAAGCTGCACAAAGCTCGTAAGTTGGGAATCCTGGTTTTCGAACCATGATATTTGAATTTGGTTTAGCTAGAATTGCTGTTGTAAGATAAATTTAGTAAAACCAACAAAGAATATCAACATAAATTATCAAAAAACATAGTGTCGTGCTTGCGGGATTCCAACGACATGTGCATATATAGCCATTATATTTCTAGGATTCAAGAGTTTGAACCACAGAACGTTGAGCAACATCAGCGGTGGTGAAGCAAGTATGAGCAGTTGGGTCTCCCATCACTAAGGAGATTAACCTCTTTTAATTATATGCATCTAAGCTTGCCATTAATTTTCCAAGAATACCGTTTATCGTCACATCTTATGGTGTCTCAATCTTCATCATCTCATTCTCCATGTTTGCACGTATATTACTCCAACGTGTCTGATGTTTCTTTGGCCAAATACCATATACGAGTGGGACATGCACTATGCGCAAGATGTGCCAGTAATTTATGTAATTACATGCAACACATTTAATTGAATTTAGCTGAACTTTGATTAAACTGTGGTTTCATTCGGTCCACATGATATTATTATGTCAAACATATAAAAGGGAGTTCAAAGTAGTTTAATCACTGGGATAAAATGATAAATTCATTTATTTTGGTGTTTCTCAGCTTATTAACTTGAATTTAAGAATTCTTAGTGTCCATAAGCTATAATGTTAAAAGCTCACGGACTCGAGAATGAGCTTATTAGACTTTCTAATTCTCAATATGCTGATAAACCAATAAGCTTATACAGGCACTGTTAATAATAATGCTGGGATAAAATTCTAAAGTACATTTACCTTTTAATCCATGTAAGTTAATGTTGGTTTATCGTTTCCCCTTCAGTGGGTTAAATACAACTTGGCAGTGAATAAATTCTTGCCGATAAAACCTTTTGATCATTTATATGTGACACATTAAGAATAAAAAGTATACAGTGATAATACTCACAATAGTTATTCATGCTAACCTGTATATGTGGGATGATGGGGAATGGTGTGACTGATGTTTCAGAAATAAAGAGGGTTGATATTGGTATTTTGGTTACCAATACCACTGATGTAGAAAGTGTGCACTTATGCGTGATAACCAGGAACTATTTAAGATAATACGTATCTGTCATAACAATTGTAAGTCAAAGGAGTGGGTTAGAAAATATTTTGTTCAGTTTGTGCGTGTGTTTGGATTAAGCTTGATTGGCTCACTTAGTATATAATACTTAGGATATCTTTATCAACCTTTTGTATGTGTTGCAGATGAGAACAAAAACATAATGGTACCTGAGTGGTTTCACCTTAAATATGAACATAAGCTATCAAATGATGGGCTTAATACTCATTCGATCTCCTTGAATTGATTGTTGTACTCAATCTATATGGAAAAGTTCTATTTCAGATGTACTATATTATTATTTATCCACTTTAAAAAGTACAACATCCTTTATCAGCAGATTCAGTCCCAGATACCAGAAACATTTTCTCCTCGAGTTCATCCAGGTTTCTAAACATTCAGCTTCATTATCCCCATAACCTTTATCGCTTTTTATTTATTCATACATAACTAACATCTTGACACGATATTGCATTGGGATGTAGAAGTGATACTATTTATACGTCGTTTTTTCCTTCCTTTATTCAAAATATGTGATTTTAACTATGATATTGTCAAGACTTATGCTCCTGCAGCGTTTAATGAACAACACAAGTTAAGAAAGCATAGGGGTTGGTACTTATTTTATTCAACAAATGATATATAGGTTCTTTTGATGATATGAGCTTTACCATCCTGATTGAAACATGCATACGGTTATAGATTATCATGGCAGTGAAAATTACGCCATCTAGGATGGTCGTGAAGGTTAAAAGACTTTTCTCAACGATGTAGAAAAAGAACTTGATAAACTAAGTACACATTATTGGCAATTTAAGTACACTGGTTGCAAAAACGAACATATATAGGTTAGGCCATCATCCAGGTCAAAATTAGGGGTGACATAGATCACGTGTCACCGGTTCATCATCCATAGCTTAATCTTTACATATATAAGCCAAAAGTATAGCAATCCTAAACATTTTTAGTACATATTGTCATGCCATACTTTCTCATGGGAACGTGTCGTGAAGCAACCGGAACGTTACTTATTAGGCTTGATTTTCTTCTGCTTATGCAAGCACTATATGCAGCTCTGACGACGCAAGAGGAATTGCTTGTTTACATTTATATAAAAGAGAATACAAAGTTCAGGGTAATTTACTTTTTCTAGGGTATTTACTGCTCTATATGTTTCTATTTTTGGACAACGGATTGATACAGTGTGTTGGTTTTATCTAACTGCAGGAAAACAAATCTTGCTTGCTGGTGAAGGACATGACTAAATTGGTTTTGTTTGGAGTGCTCTTTGTATGAATCACTTTGTAAAACTAAGGTATATTTGCATTTTGAGTTGTTCTCTCCAACGTCTCAATGGCTTATGACAGAACGAGAATCTCTGTTTTCAAGGATCAACACCATCAACATCAATCTAAGAGTTCCATACATCAGCCTTCACGTATAGTTCACAACTTGATAATCTTCATCTACCAATAAGTCAAAGTGAAATGATTTAGAAAAGGCATTTTGTCCTGCCCTTTAGGAACAACCTGATTTGCACGTAGTAATTTGTTCTAACCTGTAGATTGTTATTCAACAAAATCAAAAAGTTATTGAAGGGGAAAAAGAACCCTCTGGTAAAGTACTCAACATTTGTGAACAACCAGCAGTTCCCTGCTACACTTCTTGATGTGTTAAGGCATGACATGTTGCCTCAAGTTCAGGAATTATAATCAAGTCTTCTAAAGATGATGGGAAAGTATATACTGCAACTCCTCTGATATTGCATTATAGTAACCCGTTATTTTTCAAAAATATATAATGCAAATTTTTTTTATTTTTTTATTTGTAGGACACAGTTATTTAACTTGGCAGTTTCAAATTTACCAGGATTAGGTACAAAGGAGAATGATCTTTTATTTGTTGCAATGGTACCTGCATTAAAGGTGAGCTGATCAACATTTCATGATAAGAGCTTGAGTTGTGTATTATTTAATCATTCACTTGATGCAGTTGATGATAATGGTAAATTCGTTATCAACTTTTCTTTATCAGTTTATTAATGAATGTATCAAGGGTTGGCCATTATTGCAGAATTGACCCGATTAACATTTAGTGTCGATTAACAATTGCGATAAGAGTCTATCCAATTAAAAGTGTTACAGGATAGGTTGTTATTGATACCATCCGCTTAATCAACCCCCAAACAATGATGCTTGGCCGAGAACCACGCCAAACAACCTTCAATCTTGGCCATCTCAATAAACCATCCTTTCAAGTAAGTACTTTTCCAGTTGCCATATCTCAACCCTATACTATGTCAGACATTTTAGTAATTCTTTTGATCTTCTTTTTGCAGGCACTGATCCACGGTTTGAACAAACACTATTTTTCGACAACTATCAATTACAGTAAAAATGAACTTGTGGAGAAGACATTATTGATCCTTCACAGTAAGAAGTGGACTGACGGGTTGAAACATGAATGATTTGACACCAATTAAAACCCAATGAGCAGATTGTCGAGGTGAGAATCTTAATCACATAATCAACATGTTATTGTGTTCCGAAAATGATAAACCGTCTACAATGTTATACCTCTCCATGAATCCCCTATTTTCTCAAAACTCTTCTTTGGATTACCGAAAAGTAGGGAGCATATCAGAGAAACTAAAGGATCATTCTGAGCGATTTTTTGAAACTTTTGGATCACCGGAAACCGTTTCTTCAGGCTGTGCCACTCCAATATGATAAATTTGTCATAAGCCGATTCTAAGTTGTCCAGGTGTCTTAACCAAACTCCTACACATGATATTTAGGTTTATTGTGCTGAGATTAACTTTGTTGTGTATTCGTGTTTGAGGTAAAAATTATTCTTATTTTTTGGCGATGCAATTGTTTAAAGGGAGCTTGGATTTATAATTGTCTTTTCTGTTGATTTTCTTCAGTATATGTGATCATCCTTCCCTTTTATTATTATGTACCTTTCATTGATTGCATCTTGCAGATTGTGTATCTATACTAATTTTTGAGTACCCGCTTATTTGGCCATGGGGAAGTTTCGTTAGCTGTGCGGTCAAATATCTGTATGATGTCTACCATTCTATCATACTTTCAGTTGCTATATGATATTTGTCTTATGTGTAGCTTATAAATGGCTCATTTTTTCCTGTGGATGATTGGCTTATATCAGGTCTGTGAAATTGTTGTTGGAACAACGTAAGTACTCATGAATCCATTCTATCACGCCCTTGACAATATTGCCCATTGTTTGATTTAAATTGATGACTTTTGAACCTAATCTTTAGATTAATTGGATTGGTTTTGCAGTTTATCATCATTTAAACTCAAAGTAAGGTGCTGGACTTTATCTATACTAAAGTTAATCTTATCTTAATACTTTATAAAGCATTTAAACCTTTTTATTTTTAGAAGTCTTAAAAAGTTTAAGCCTTAAACATTTCTTGATTAGGAAAGATATGTATTAGTTTTGCTACAAAATCATACTGATATAACTAAAAGTTATAACTGAGAATTAAAGTGTCTTAATGTGTAGTCAATTTTGTAACAGCCGAGTCAACTTTAACTGTTATAACAGCCCATTAAGTAACATTAAAACTAATGACATATATATTTTTCATCCACAAACGTCCAAAACAAAGAAACATAGAATCTCTCCATTGATATATCTAATAGTTACACCCACAAGCGAAACTCTCCCCAACCACAGTTACACCTAGACCACCGGAATGCTCCACCACTGAATCAAGTTTTGAGTTTTTGTATATATATCTCACAATTAATCAAGTTTTGAATAGATCTCTTGGTTTAGAACTTTTTGACGTTTTTTTACAACCATAGGTCGCCTCGGACTTTTTGCTTATATCACGCGACATATGCGTTTCATTGATGTCAAAATGTTATATCACTCATTTATGTGAGGCTTTCTTTATATGAAAAAAGTAAAGCTACTTTTGAAACCATTGTGAATGAGTCAAAAATTTTCCTAACGCTTAAACATGAAACCATTAGACATTTATAAGAGAAAGTGTCATTTGAAATGAACGATCAAACCAAATGTGCCATCTAAAATAGATCATAAAAATTTAAAATATTTTGAAATAAGATATTAATGATAGAGTTACATATATATTCATAATTCATATAAAATCTAATCGGGTGAACGTTGAAGTCACATGAAACATACAAGTCTGGAAAACGTTTAACTTAATACGTTTGTTCGTCGCAAAATATAGTTACTGGGTACCCGCCGCCGCATTGCGCGGGTACCCTGCTAGTGTATTAAAATGTCTGTTATGTAAGATCATTATAAGAATTTTTTATGTTGACGTAAACGTTTGTATCACTACTGCCTTTCGAAACAAAATGGAACAGTCATTTGCTTATTTGTAATCATGATATATTGATTTCTTTGCTAAGAGAATTTTTTTTCTTGCTAAAGGATCTGAAAAACACATTTTGGTTACTTTAGTTTGCCTAGGGTTGGGTCCAATTCCAAAACACAAGCAAGTGCATAGTAGTTTGCATATATAGCCTCACCATTCTAAAATCTCAGATCCTTATATTATTCCTTGGACATAAGCTCAAATTGTAACTAATAATGATAAGTAATTTTCTTAGTTTGTCAAATATTAAAGAAACAGATCATGAACTTGATACGTAAACAGGTAAGAAGAAACAGATTTCTCATGCTGCATGGTCATGATGTCATGGTCATTTTGTTTCTAACCACATCCAGTACTATTTCATGTTTTAGACATTTTGTTTAAAATGTTGTCACAAGGTCAACTTTAATAATTAGTCATGGCATCTAACTTTTCAACTAACTTTACGTGTATTTAATTTAATTTCATTGTGGATGCTCAAGACCATCCTACAATGAAAGGTCAATAAGAGTTTGATGGGAAAAAAGTTGACGTGTATATCATCATGTGATGTTAATGAATCAACTAACGCTAAAGATCGTACATTCATTAGGGATGTCGATAACCTGATCCGACCCGAATCCGACCCAAGTATATTCGGTTCGGGTTATTCAGATTCAAATTCTAACTCAGATTAATCGGGTCAACCGACTAACCCAAATTCAAAATCGAATCGGATATCGGGTATGAAAGTTTTGTTTAACTCGAGTTCGGATCAACCGGATTGACCCGAATAAGATTTTTATTTTATTTTATATATTTTTTAAATAATATTTATATAATTTCTATTTTAAAGAGTAATTTTTTTTTTGTTTTACCCGTATTGAGTCTGACCCGTCTCAAATATACCCGACTTGAGTAGATTCGAACCCGACTAACTCGAATGGAAATAAGATCAAATTCAGGTATATTATGTTTAGCCTCGATCTACCCAAATTAAACCCCGACTCGAATGAGACCCAACCCAAATAACAACACATGATTTTGATTTGATTAAAATATACGTGTATAACTCATAGGTAAGTTTCATATTGTTATTCGTTACTTCTAGCCCATACTTTTTCATTTCTCCATAACCTGAATCATTTTGTTTGATACTTCGATATCTTATCTGATCGTGATTGCTACACTTACATCAATAGCTAAGACTCTTCTATGCATTGCAACATTGCATTAATACGAACATAGAATCTATCATTTTATTTTATTTTTATTATTAAGTACGAACCATTAATTTCATATATAAACATAATAAATGACAAATATTATGAAAGTAGCCCGCTCAGGCGTGTTATGTGCATGACTGTTAGGTCTATTTCAGAGAACATTATGAAAGTAGCCCGCTCATTAAAAGTTGAGTGTTCTCGCATGAAGAAATTGTATGTTAAAATTTATTTAGATGATTATCTTTTGTAAAGTGCCTAACATTTGAATGATATAACCAAGGTTCCAGATAGTGTGAGGCGTGGTGTGGTGACACGTGCAAGCCTCAAGCTTTAAGAGTCATGGCGAAGCAATGGCGTTTTTCAAGACGTGACAAAAGCGACATTTTTTTTAAATTTTGTAATACACTAATAATATCATATTTCATATACATGAAACAAAAACTTTATATTAATTAAGTAATTTTCGTAGATATGGTTAGACTTAAAATTTAAAACCTTATATATCTTAACTACGTTATCAACGTTGTACTCAAAATTCAGTTAGGCTTAAAAGCCAAAATACAAAATAACCCAATAAATAGTCCAAATACAAAATAACCCAAAAATTCTACAAAAGCAACAAAAAAGCGTCACGCCTTTCTATTTTACGCGCCTTTGCCCGCCATTTGGCGCCTTTACTCTCGCTACGCCCAGAGTCCACGCAATGGTGTATATCGTAACGGCGAGGCCACACCTCACGCCTAGGCGACGCAAAAGCGCGCTTTTTAGAACCTTGGATATAAATAATCAAACAAGGTGTTTTTTTAAAGACACGTAAAGTCGCGGTTGTTATTTAACAATCATAGGTTAGGCTGGTGGGAGTGGTATGAAACCCGCTCACCGTCACGTCTGCGCCACATCAGCTTTTAACAAACTCACTAAAACTCTCCACAGAAGGTACTGACACTCACCCAAACTCACCCACACTCACCTTTCATACCTATTTTATTATTATTTAAACACACCCCACTCACAAAAACACCCAATAATAAATCTAACCAAAACAAAATATAACCACCCGGGCCCACAAAAATACACTCACCCAGGGTGAGTCTGGTCATGTTTTTTGATATGTGGGATTAAGTCGCGCACGAGTTTTTTAGGGCAGGAATGGTACCCACTCGCTACTTGGGCATAGTCGCTCGTGGGTTAGAACCCACTCCCACCAGCCTTAGAAGTAGGTTTAAATAACAATGTTTGTTTTTCAGGAAATTTGACAACTTCCACGTATAGAAAAGCTGACTTTCTACCATTAATATTTAATTTAGAAAATATGTAAAAATATTTGTTTTTCATGTGCTCCCATAATTCTTAACCATCGTCTGGTACATTGATGTTCTATTTCGCATTTGAACTAAAAGCACATGCTTAAAAATCTTTTTAGGGATATGTATAAATTTTTAACACCATATAAACAATAATTATAAGTCATGCCCGCTCATCGGGCGGGCTTAGCCACTATTGTAATACATAATGACCATTATTTTTGCAAGGCAAATTATATACAATTTTTAAGGGCTAAAAGAAATAGAGGCCTAAAAGTAACTTAATACAAGACTATATGGCTACTTCAAACACCATAAAACATACTTATTGATATATAAAAAAACACAAATAAACCGACTAACATTGCTACTTTGATTAAAAACCATTGTAGACGAGAAAATTTTTTAACACTGATATTTAGATAAACAAAAAATGTAAACGACAATCATAAGTCATACCCGTCTATCGGACGGGTTTTGCAACTAGTATATATATATATATATATATATATATATATATATATATATATATATATATATATATATATATATATATATATATATATATATATATATATATATATATATATATATATATATATATATATATATATATATATATATATATATATATATATATATATATATATATATATATATATATATATATATAGATATATATATATATATATATATATATATACATATATATATATAGATATATATATATATATATATATATATATATATATACATACATATATATATATATATATATATATATATATATATATATATATATATATATATATATATATATATATATATATATATATATATATATATATATATATATATATATATATATATATATATATATATATATATATATATATATATATATATATATATATATATATATATATATATATATATATATATATATATATATATATATATATATATATATATATATATATATATATATATATATATATATATATATATATATATATATATATATATATATATATATATATATATATATATATATATATATATATATATATATATATATTAGGGTGGGGTTATTATAGAAAGGATTTTTTAATAAAAAGGGTAGGGTAAGATCCTAGCCCTTGGATCAAATCCATCAAGATTACATAAACTATAAGAAAAAAGCAGGTGCCATTTGTGTAAATAACTAAACTTTGAGGTCATTTATATAAAATCTAAAAATTAAACAATACAGATCATGGATACTCTCCAAAAGCACACACACACTAGAACCGATCATTTTCTCCATATTAAAACCGAATCAAATCTATCGAATCTCTAATGTATATCGAATCAAATCTGTAAATCTATTACATTCACTCGATCATCTCTCAAAATCAACCGTTTTTCGAATACGGCGAAGGTGTCAGATACGGTGGCAACATCGATGGTGGTGATGGTTTCGGTGAACGAAGATGGTAAAGATGATCCCGAGAATAGAGACTACTGATGGTCGTTGATAGTAAATGCGGTCAATGTTACAGTAGGATATCAAACATGTTAAAGATTTTATGTAAATGTGTGTTTGTGATCGATGATTACAAGGTGTTTGATATAATGCATCAATAAGGCTTCATAACTGTAGTGGACTACTTTTACATTCTGATGCACTAGAAATGAAAGTGTTATGCAGTAAGTAATTGTTGTTGTTCATAGAGATGAGTTAGGATAAATGTGCTTTGTCGATTTTTCGAAAATGAGTGTAGGTGGCTTATTCTGTGTGTGATGTGGTTGAATATAAAGAGTAATACAGTAGGTTGTAACTTGTTGTTCATTGAGTCAATTTAGTTTAAATGTGACCCACTATTTTTAACGAAATTGATTTTGTTTGCTTGTTTATGCCTCTATGTGGTAGACAATGAATCGCAATGCAGTAGGTTAATTACGTTGTTCATAGTCATGAGTTAGTGTAAGCGTGGCTCGGTGTTTTTAACAAAATTGATTGTGTTTGTTTGCTTATGCATTTTATGTGGTAGAAAATAAACTGTCATGTAGTAGGTTATCCAGTTTGTTATTTATGTAATTCACTTGATTTTGTACTATCATGCAGTAGGCGTAATGCAGTAGGTGTTGGCATTAATGCAGTAGGGTGTCTTATATGTCGAAAATTGTATGTGTGTGTCTTTGTATGCACGATGCAGATGGTGTAAGATAATGGTGGTGTAAGATAATGATGCAGTATGTTCTTGCATTTGGAACATACGTTTAGGTTACATCACGCTTAGGGTGTTTTACATGTCAAAAACTATTTGTGTGCATTTTTTATATGCATGATGTACTTGGTGTAATGGAATGATGTAAACGGTTATTGTGTGGCATATAAGGTTAGATTGATTAACGCATGAGGTGTTTTACATGTAGGAAAGTTTATGTGAGTGTCTTTGTATGCATTATTCATTTAGTTTAAAGTAGTGATACAATAGGTGCTCATTTGGAATATGCCTTTGTGTGAATTTATATGCATGATGCGGTTGGTGTAGTGTTGTGATGTAGTAAGTTCTTATATATGGCATATAAGGTTAGGTTAAATCATGTGTACGATATATTACATGTCGAAAAGTGAATGCGTATGTATTGCATGCATGATGTAGTGATGCAATAGGTTCTTATCTATGGAGTATAAGGTTCGATTAGGTCACATGAGGTTGTATTACTTGTTAAAAATTGTTTGTGCCTATATGTATATGCATAATGCAGACGGTATAAAGTAGTGATGTGGTAGATGTTTTATAATGGATTTTTCTTATTATGTCACAGGTAGGAATAATGATGAACAAGTAGACAAAAGCAGGATTTTGTTAGTAGTCTTCTAATAAACAGAAATTGGATATATAACATCAAAAAATAAAAGCAATTTGGATGAAGAATCTGATGGAGCAAAAGATAAAAATACGATTAAAAGCGTTGCTGATAAGGAGTATACTGAATAACGATTGCCTTACCTTGTCCATTGCAGATTTATAGAAACCAAAGTTATTTTCATTATTGTTTTTCACAATAAGTATTGTAGAAGAATTACTTACAAGACTTATGTTTAGTTCTAAGATGTATATTATTTATTATCAAAAATCAATACTGTAGTTTCTTATTTTATATATTTATTTTACTGCTTCTAAATGTTATGATTGACAAATTTATCACATTTATAATTGAATTAAATTAAAATACCTGCTCATTCTCAACTTATCATTTACAATAAATTTTAAAATTATATTGCATTCTAATACATCTACATCAGAATGTCATCATTCTACATCAACGTAATGTTATCATACTAATGAATCACAATGTTATTTAACTGCATTACTTTGTTACTCTAATGCATCACAATGTTGATTTACTTCATTAAAATATTTGACATTTTATTGCTTCTCAATGCTATCATACTACTGCATTGATATCATATGTTACTACATCAGTCTATTATTTTACTGCATCATAAAGTTTATCTTACTGCATCACAAGGTATATCTTACTGCATCACAATGTAACTGTTACAACATCAAAATGTATATTTACTTCAACATAATACACTAAACAAATAATATAATGTAGTGACTATTATTCAAAAAACAGAAAGATAACAATTATATTCAGAAACACTAAGATTATATTGCATTGATGTTTCTTAATAAATCTTATATATCATAAAATCAAAAACTTTTCGTGGAAAGAATGCTTATATATCTGACAATACATACTGCAATTTAAAAACAAAGTATTAAATAATGCTTTTAAACTTTGCGGGTACATCCCCTAAGCCAAGATCTTGTCGGTTCTACTATCTGCTTGCTTTTCTTCGACGGTGGCACTTTCAATGAACATGTCAAGGATAGATGGTAATTTTAGTGAACTGCTATTTCTTAGGTATAAAATTCGGCTCAACTGGTTGCTTTCATTTCTTCGATGGTGGTAATCACAACTGTTTTCTCCACGTACTCTACACTCCATCCTCTTATGACTTCAATGCATCACTATGTATTCTGCTGCATTAAAATGTATATTCTAATGCATCAGAATGTACATTCTACAACATTACAATACATGAAACAAAATAACATAAAACCACAAAAAGGACCAATTCATACACAATATTTCGAAAACATAAATTTCATAAATCTTACTCTAGACAAACCTGTGATTTAAACTCAACACCCCTCTGCAACGCATATGCCTCGTAGTGCTTAGAGCTACATTTAACTTCAATTACGGATTTGTAGATCAACTTGCAAAATATTTAATTAAAAACATGCAGTGTGATAGTATAAAACCTACTGCATTATAGTATAAAATCTACTGCATGAAAGTATAAAAGTTACTCCATGACAATAGAAAACCTATTGCATTAAGCATGATAAAAAAACAGAAACTTTACTAATGCTAACTACACATCAAATCAACAGTTTTGGAACACAATCATATAAAGTGTAATGTAGTAGTAATAAAATTGTGATGCGCTAGTACATAAGTGTACTTCGTATAAATTTCCTTCAATCTTCCTAATCCTACATGCACATCAAACCAATAGTTTTGTGACCCAGTAATATAAAGTAATGTCAAGGCTATATATTGAAACGGGAAATGGAAAAAATACTCTTGAAATATAGGTCGGATACGTATAAAAAATATCATAATCTTTTACTAATAACTATCTCCAATTTGCTTAATCACAGCCTTGTATTCATTATTCAACCACTATATATATGATGTTATTAACTATTAAATGTGATAACTCAACACCTATTGCATCACAATTGAAAATCTAGTACATCACACAAATAACCAAGCATTAAAACACTCTTTATAGACATAACACAACTACTTTAACCTATATCATCCTTATAGGCAGAAGCATAAAACTTATTGCATCACAATTTATATTCAAGGGCGTCACATAAAAATCAAACATACAAATTTATTTACTCGTATAACCTACTCCATAACTCTTTAAATAAAAACCTACTCCATTATAGTACAACAAAATTGATATATTAAATATTGTGGTGTACTTGATATATTTACTTCTCTCTTTTATTATACTGCATTACATCTTATAATTTAATGCATTATAGTTATTATGTACTTCATTGAAACTATGTTCTACTGTAATACAATTATTTATAATTCTACTACATTACAGTTATATCTTCTACTGCATTACAGTCTTATATTCTATTGCATTACAGTTAAAGTATCTCTTGCGCTCGATATGACACTATGATTCACTACATGGGATATGACTTTGCGATGTACTGAATCATAGTTTAAAACCTAGTGCATCTCACAACCAATATTTTAGTCTTATATACAACAATAATAAGCTAGTACATCACAATACAAATCTAGTGAATCATAGTGTAAAAATTAGTGCAATACAGTTCTAAATATCTGATTGATATATTTTATCAAACACCTTATGTGCATCTTACAAAAGCATGTTTATTATCTATTTTCTTCTCAAGGCATTTCCTAAGCTATAACAAAACTCCCAATCGAACATATTTGGATTGATAAATCCACAAAAACTAAACAACGTGTGCCAAAATACAATCAATACACAACATATACATGAAAATTAAACATAAATAAACCTCTTAATGAATGGTAACTAAAAAGAACAACAACAAAAACTTACATTCAAAGTTTAATTATGAATCTGACTACATCGCATCTTCAATAACAGTGACGATGATAAAATTTGATGACTGGTGGTTAAAGCTAGTGGGGAAGGTAGAGGTTAACGGTGAAGAAGGTGGTGGTTAACGATGAGGAAGATGGGGAAAGAGTTAGTTAACGAGAGGATTACAATACTGTGTGAAAATATGATCGTGAATATAAGTTATGTGAAAAGGATACATATTATATAGGTTTATGATTTAATTTACAAAAGTACCCCTCAAGTTTAGGATAAAAATTCAGAAATACCCCTGGAGTTATTAAAAAAAGGTGGGGACTAGTGGGACACGTGGCAGCATGTGGTTCCATCCTACCCTTTTTATTATAAAATCTTTTTTATTTTACCCCAACTCTCTCTCTCTCTCTCTCTCTCTCTCTCTATATATATATATATATATATATATATATATATATATATATATATATATATATATATATATATATATATATATATATATACATATATATATATATATATATATATATATATATATATATATATATATATATATATATAATCAAATCAAATCAAATCAAATCAAATCAAAAACCCATATATAGGAAGGATGGTGAAACAATTCCTTAAATACAAAATTCTATAAAAATGACACATGTAAATCATTAAAGGGTTTCCATAAATACTTTAAAAAGAAAATAGGAATTACAAATGATGCCTTAAATACAAAATTCTATAAAATATATAAGGAAGGATGGTGAAACAATGCCTTAAATATAAAATTCTATAAAAATGATTCCATCAAATGCTTCAAAAATAAAATAGGAATTACACATGATGCCTTAAATACAAAATCCTATATAAATATATATAGGAATTACAAATGACGCCTTAAATACAAAATTCAATAAAAATATATAAGGAAAAATGGTGAAACAATGCCTTAAATACAAAATTGTATAAAAATGATTCCATAAAATGCTTCAAAAATAAAATAGGAATTACAAATGATGCCTTAAATACAAATTCTATCAAAATATATATAGGAATACAAATGATGCCTTAAATACAAAATTCTATAAAAATATATAAGGAAGAATGGTGAAACAATTCCTTAAATACAAATTTTATAAAAATGATTCCATAAAATGCTTCAAAAATAAAACAGGAATTACAAATGATGCCTTAAATACAAAATTCTATAAAAATATATAAGGAAGGATGGTGAAACAATGCCTTAAATACAAAATTATATAAAAATAATTCCATAAAATGCTTCAAAAATAAAATAGGAATTACAAAGGATGCTTTAAATACAAAATTTTATAAAACTATATATAGGAATTACAAATGATGCCTTAAATACAAAATTCTATAAAAATATATAAGGAATGATGGTGAATCAATGCCTTAAATATAAAACTCTATAAAAATGATTCCATAAAATGCTTCAAAAATAAAATAGGAATTACAAATAATGCCTTAAATACAAAATTCTATAAAAATATATAAGGAAGGATGGTGAAACAATGCCTTAAATATATATAAAAATGATTCCATAAAATGCTTCAAAAATAAAATAGGAATTAAAAATGATGCCTTAAATACAAAATTCTATTAAAAATATATATATGAATTACAAATGATGCCTTAAATAAAAAATTCTATAAAAATATATAAGGAATGATGGTGAAATAATGTCTTAAATACAAAATTTTATAAAAATGATTCCATAAAATGCTTCAAAAATAAAATAGGAATTACAAATAATGCCTTAAATACAAAATTCTATAAAAATATATATAGGAATTAGAAATGATGTATTAAATATAAAATTATATAAAAATATATAAGGAAGGATGGTGAAACAATGCCTTAAATACAAAATTCTATAAAAATTCTTCAAAAATAAAATAGAAATTACAAATGATGCCTTAAATACAAAATTCTATAAAAAATATATATGAATTACAAATTATGCCTTAAATACAAAATTCTATAAAAATATATAAGGAAGGATGGTGAAACAATGCCTTAAATACAAAATTATATAAAAATGCAAAACAATAATATTAATTTCAAAAAAATTAATGTAAAAACGTTATTCATAACATTAACATATACAATACTTATTACCTCATAAAATTCAAAAATACATAAAATATTTATTAAATATTATTAAAATTCTAAAAAAAATTTATGTAACAAACTTATTCATACCGTTAACGTATGCAAATTCAAATAACTCATAATATTCTTAAATTAATAAAATATCTTAAACTACGTTATTTTTGTCTATTCTATGCTACATTATTAAAATATCAATGCCATAACTAACACTATATATAATAAACTTCTAATACAAACACACATAAATTTAATTTTCGTTAAAAATATATATACTTAAAGCTAGCCCGTCCACCGGACGGGTCTAACGGCTAGTGTATATATATATATATATATATATATATATATATATATATATATATATATATATATATATATATATATATATATATATATATATATATATATATATAGAGATTTTAGTTAAAGTAGTGTAGTATCTTATAATTGTTAAAATAAAAAGTGTTTTGGATCTTTAGATATACTAGTTGAATTAAGATGACACTAATCTCATTAAAAGAACATTAAATTATTAATTAATTTCATTTCTATGTATGTTAGGAGATTCATAGAAAATGGTCTCTTAAATTTAACCATATTTATTACCCTTATTAATTGTAATAACTTTAAATGCATGATATTAATTGAAAAAAAAACACAACCATATTTTTTGTGAAAACGTAACCATATTATACTAATATGTACTTGTAGTTTTAGTTTTATTTTTGTTGTATCATGTTTTAATTTCTATAGTTCTAGACAAGTTATGTTATGCATATTATATAATGTTATAATTACGGATATCGATTGGTACATGATTATTTTTTATTTTTTTAGGTAGTGTACGGGTTAAATGTCAAATATGTATCATCATGTTCGTAATTTTGGATGTGGCATAAATTGTATATATTTTTTGTATACCATTTTCTTGTTGATGTATCATATTATTATTTTGTAAAATATTGAATATGTGGTTGTTTACACTTGTAAAGATTACCATTTAGACATGATGTATCAACATTTTTCTATGTATCAAGTCTACCTAATATAAAGAATAAAAATATATAAAAAATAATAAATATGTAGATGTATCAAGAAAAGTGTTATTATTTAAAAGTTTAGTTAAATAAAAATTAATATTGTTTAAAAGAATAAATAGTATTGTTTAAATGAAAATCAATTTTAGGTTTATTTATTAATTGTTGTTACTTGACTAGATATTTGCTACATTAATGCAACTCAACTATTACTAATTTCAATTAATACTAACTAATTAAATTCAATGGTTTATACTACTTTTCATTTTAACAATTTTAAAAAGCTACACCACATTAACCTAACTCTATATATATATATATATATATACTTTAAGCTCATGCAACTGAACATTAACAAACACGTCAAACCGAGTCACTTACGGCGCCCCTACAACAGGTAATATTGTCATATACCAACGACCTCTTATACATAATATCCCTTTCAGGTGTTCACAAGGATACATACCCTAGGATAAGGCTGACAAACCAAATAGATCTATCATATGTATTAGCGTTTACCTCGCAAGTTAATTAATAGTTCATGAAATTCAGAGACTTCATAGACAATGGTACTTAGGCATTTATCATCATATTCGGGTCCACCATACCAAAAACAACAACTTGTGTTCATTTTATTAAACAACATGTATTCCCGCTCGCGGGTTAAAATCATTTACAAGATAGTATAAAAATGAGGCTATAGACTCACCTTAAATATAAGAAGTAGAGATAACGATCGCCGACGATAAGTGATGCCCGTCAAACATGAAAACCGCAACCTAACAAATAAGGCGCGTGTTAAGACTCTAACTCAAATATAGATATATACAAAGTATAATATGACTTAAATATTTTCAAAGTATTCATATTTCATAACTAGTGACACGAACCAAGTGAATCCATACTATCCCATTTATCCACTACACGTTTAAACACTTGCACTCTCGACATTGACCCGTCATAAGACGCCAAGTCAACTCGAGCCAAACTATCACTTTGCTTCCCTCGGACCAGTAGCTAAGTCATTTATATAATGACTAAACACTTGAGTAAGTCACCATGTCCAATAGTGAATACTCAAACTCACATCACACGAACATTGAACTATGTGTCCAAAATACAAATCCGCTATTACACTCCAAATGTACACACCGATCTACCCTATCTAGACTTGTCCGATTTCGATGAAACTTGGTGTCAAGGTCACTTATAACCTGTATAAGACCCCACCAAACTTTGAGCCAAAGTTCACATTTTAAAACCCATCAACTCGACACTTCACTCGACTCTAGAATTTGGGACAGAATGTATACCTGTTTTATAAAACCGTTTATACCACTTTAAAAATACTATCTTGACCTTTCGTCTTTCAGACTCACTACTAGACTCATCATACTGAGTTTATAAAATTTAAAACCCAGTTGTATCAATTATCTAACCATGCCTAAAGTCCCCGAGAGTCGACCCAAAATCAGCCACAATTTCGGATTGTGCCGATTTGCTTCTCCCGGTACACGAATACTAAAACTAGCATAACATTTGATCCGTAATGAGTTAAGAGCTCATTCAAGCGGCAAAACGACCATCATGAAGATTACTACAACTATCTCACATCATTTCTCAGCCTATATTAACTCAAACCCACGAATTTATATAACAAATAATCTTCCTAAAATAACCTTTTCAAAATGACTCAATTTTTCAATTTTACCAACATGCATCAACATGCATCTCATCCCAACACTTAATCTATCATTCCTAACATCACAAACAACTCCTAACACCACTTTATCATCCTCGTACGGTCTTTATTGGTCAATGGAACGATAGTAATATTACGACACTTGTGCATGTTCTTGATTGTTTTCATAAGGCCTCGGGTTTACGTATTAATATGTCTAAGAGCAAAATTATGGGGTCATATGGATAGGAAATGGATTAATGATGCGGTAAGGAAGTTAGGATGCTTAGTTTTCAAGTCTCATTTTACTTACCTTGGATGTATTGTAGGAGGTTGTATGTCTCGAATTCAATCATGGAATGATATTGTGGACCGAGTGAAAAAACGTTTATCGAAATGGAAGATGAAAACTTTATCCATCGGGGGTCGATTGACACTTGTTAAAGCGGTTTTAGGTTCTATGCTAATTTTTAATTTTTCTATTTTTAAAGCGCCAATGGGTGTGTTACGTGAGCTTGAAAGGATTCGAAGTTGGTTCTTTAATGGAATGGAGCTAAATGATAACAAGGCGATATGGGTGAACTGGAACAAAGTCTTATTGGATAAGGATAGAGGAGGTATTGGTGTCTCAAGTTTATTCTCTCTTAATCGTGGTTTGTTAATGAAATGGATATGGAGATTTTTTTCTCAAAGTAGATCTCTGTGGGCTAGAACTGTTAAGGCAATTCATGGAGACACGGGTAGGTTAGGGGCTGTTGTTTGTAGTGGTTATAATTCTTGTTGGATAAGTATAGTTGATGAAATGAATAGGCTGATGGGGAAAGGTATTAACATTTTGAAGTACTTTCGAATTAAAGTTGGGAATGGGGAAAATACAAAAATTTGGAAGAAAGATGGTATGAAGATGAGTTGCTGAAAGATAGATTCCCGAGAGTATATTCTCTGGAGTTGGATAAAAATATTTCGGTTGTTGATAAGATTGCCCAGCATAATTTAGAGTTTTCCTTAAGACGGAACCCTAAATGATGCAGGGAGCTGGAACAATTACAGAACATGGTGGATTTGATGAGATTGGTTGTTTTAGATAACAATGAAGATCGCTGGACTTGGAGTTTGGACAACGATGGGGTTTTTTCTGTAGCTTCTGTTAGAAGGTTGATTGATGATTCAATTTTACCGCATTCGTAGTATAAAACGAGATGGGTAACATATATTCCAAAAAAGTAAATGTCCATGCGTGGAAGGCTATGACTGATGCTTTATCAACCAGATTCAAGATTTCATGTAGGGGTATAGATATTGAATCGCTTGTTTGTGGAAACTGTGACATTGGAGTGGAGACGTCAGGACACTTACTTTTTTCTTGTTCCTTAGCTCGGGATATGATGAATAAAATTGGTCGTTGGTGGAATGTGTCTATGGAGGATATCGTTTCTTATGAAGAGTGGTTACTTTGGTTCGAGTCTATTCATATGCCTGTTAAAAACAAAAGGATATTCATATGCCTGTTAAAAACAAAAGGATGTTCCAAGGTGTTTTCTATGTTCTTTGGTGGCATATATGGTGGTTTTGAAACACTTTGCTCTTTGGCGAGAAGAAACCCAAGAAGGTGATGCTCTTTGATGATATAGTATGTAAATCTTTTCTTTGGTGTAAGTATAGATGTAATAAGTCGTTCGGTTGGAACATGTAGCTTATGAACCCAAACTCTATTTCATTGTAATTCTAACTTCTTGCTAGTGCTTTCATTTATCAATAAATTAGCCGTTCAAAAAAAATTCTTTTAAGCAAGGCCAGTTCTTAGTTTTTTGCTACCTTGGGGGATCCAACAAAAATATGCCTTATAAACAAATAACATAGTATCTTCTATGGATTTTTAACCTAGTCAAGTTACTCGACTCACTCACATGCCATTTTTTCTTTACATAAATCGTTACAATTCACCGAGATACATCTACATGTTATTGTGTATATACACGAGCTTAAAAATATAATATTTATATTCAATGAATTTTATTTTGTGAAATATCAAATCAACTATTCAAGCGATAAGATTTGAAACAAAATTGATCTCATCTCAACCCTCAAGAAAATATTGTTGAAATATTATTATTAGTGACAGTGATGTCTGGGCTTAATTCGTGCCTTAGAGAGGAATGTGTCATGACTAAGGCACTTCTCAAAATTTTGTCCAGTCACCTGCCAATTTAGCGGCACGTCACACCAACACAACTAATCAAAATACCCATTCACTCACAACACACTAAACCCCTTTTCATTGGGCCTCACCACTATCTTTTATTTTTTTATTTTTTTATTTTCATACAAATTAATTTTTATTTTATTAAAATTAAAACTATAAATATTTAAATAAAAATACATTACAAAAATAAAAATACAAAACTAAATTAAAAACATTAAAAAAAATTACAAAAATAAAAATTTTTTAACAAAAAAAACAATATAAACTAAAAAAACATATCCACACAAAAAAAACTCACCTTATCCCTCTCCCCTCTCCTCTCTTCTTCTTCTTCTCTTCTTCTTCACTGTTTACCACCACAAAACACACACAACCCCACACCTGTAAATAATAAGAAAGAAGAAAGGTGAAGAAAAAAGAAAAAAAAAGAAAGGCCCCACCACTTTTTCGTCTTTAATATTTCGTAAAACCGAAATCCGTCGGCGAAGGAGGGTCGGTGTGGTGAAGAGGCTCGACGAGCCACGAAGAGGGGCCACGTCGGCGCGACGAGGCACCCCTCGCCGTGACACCTTCCTCTCTTGTAACATGTGTGTATCCAAATTCAAAACTCGTATACCGAGAATGATAAATACAAGTGGGATTGTGGCCGCGCGTTGCGGCGGACGTGTTTTAATTTAACTTTTGTTATGTTTTAGATTTTTTAATATGTTCGACTTAATCGATTAAATTGAGTGGTCGTGGTTTGTTATCTAAACATAGCATTTTACATAAAATCATACTTATTTAAAAACATATCAATATTGGGAAGTTCGTGTGATTGAGACTCATATCGGCGGTAAATTTTCTATCAAAGAAGTAAACGGATATTTCATAAAAATAATAAAGGTTATTTATAAAATTCAAACGTTTATAAAATTGTTTATCTTTTGTGATTTATTTTGGAGATATTAGGTAGTTTAGGAGGATGTGTTTTATAATATATAAATAGTGTAGTTTTTAATATATTTTGTATTATTATATGGAATCGTTAAAATATTAGGCATGTTTAATTCGTGATTTGAATGTCTTTTTAGATGTATTTTTTTATAAATTAATTGTACATCAGGTGTATGTTATATATTTGAAAAATAAAGTTTGTCTATGAAAAAATATAAATAGTTAAAAGTTAGAATCTTTTGTAGGCTGTATTTTATAAAAAGAAAATTAGTTTAAAAACTTTTAGGTGGGTTGTACCAATTTATCTTTAGAGACTCATTTTTCTCCATCTTCGTATTTTATAAAAGATAAATTAGTTTAAGAACATTTGGGTTTGGGCTCTACCAATTTCTCTTTAATGGGCCAATTTTTCCGTTGTTTTGAAACACGTTAATAGATGTCGTATCTTTCAACAATTGAGTATATATATAATTGTATTGTAATAATACAAAATATATGTAAATGAACGCGATTATAAGTATCAAAATAAAATCGGAAGTTATAAGTACACAACAAACAAATTATATTAAAATAAAATTATTTGTTATATTTAGATGAGAAACCGAGTTAGTGTAACGCATATTTTATAACTATTAGATGTACTTATATTAAACCTTATGTATTAAAATTAAATACCAAAATATTTTTTATGTATTTGTAACCAACACGTATACGAACTACTCCGTAATAGATTAACTAACAATAAAATAATGCAATAAAAGTTACGTTTTCATAATAACAAAATTAACATCTTTATTTCATATTTCACATAACATCAAGGGCGCCCTAACAAGAAAGCTAACTGAAGTTTCACATAACAATAACTATACGCATTAGTTTTGTGCGAAGAATTGAAGTTTTATTTTAAGACAATTGAAAATTTAATTACATACCTTTCAGAAGGACGGGGATGAGGGTGGGGATTCCCCGTAATAAAAAGAGGGTATCGAGGCGGGAATGGTAATACCTTTGGTTCCCCAAACCCGTCTCCGAACCCGCCCCGAATATCTTTATTCTACATCTACATTTATATATCTTGTATGTTTCAAAGATAAAGATAAATGAAACACTATAAATCGATAGTTAATATGTCCTTTGACACTAACCTTCTAGGATAGGATAAGCTCTTGTGTATTAATTTTGTTATTGGTAATACTGAGCATGATCGCATGATCGAGAATATTAATCTCGTTAATGTTGTTTGATATTACCGTATTTTGTTATTTGTAATGGTTCCTTTGAAACATAGTTTAAATGTTAATTGTGTAACGGGGGAAAATCCCCGATTCCTCATTGGGAGTCCCCATTCCCAGTTGGGGATGGGGATGATATGTAGCTTGTAATCCACGGTGGAGATCGGGATGAGGATGCGGATAGATATTTAACTTTCGGGATGAGGATGATAGCAACCATTTCCCGCAAACCCGACTCCATTACCATCTCTATTTGATGCTTCACGTATTTAATGCCTTGGGCTGTCGCTTACCAGGGCCGGCCCTGCTTAAGTACTTACTAATCAAAAAAAAATTCTAGTTTATAGATTCGAATACACTAAAGCTAGTACATGTGTTTTGATAAACATTAGAGGTTTAGCTACTATAAAATATACGCGTAATACATTTGACGTTTGTTCTTTAATTTTTTAACAGGTCACTTACACCACATTTGTTCTTTTTAAACTGGTCAATTACACTTGCCACATTACAAACTCACTCACATTCGTAAACACAAAATACGCGTGCATTATAATTAAATAGCCACATAACTATTTACTACGTACATTATAATCTTATTATTAGTTAGTATTATAAAAAATTCAACGAGTCTCTATCTCCACTATGGACGTCTCATAGACTTATTTTTTCACGCGTCACGCGTCGTTCTCACAATGAAAATTAATAAATTATTGCTTTTTTTCTGGTTGAGACTAATATTTTCTTCCACTTGCTTCTGTACCCGTCTTTGGGTATTAACTATGTTGTGCCATTCTCTCCCTTGCATTCTGAAAACTTAGGTCAAGGGTAAATTGTGGGGTAGGATCATTGTGTGTCTTTACAGCCGGCGCCAATGGCTCAAAAACTATGAATTCATGACTTTCTTATCATTTACTTTCCCTCACATGTTTATATATATCATACCAATTACTAAAAACCCTAATATGGATTAAAGCACATACAGCGGAAGCAATTAAAAAGATCATAATTTAACACAATTATAATTAATCAAGATTAGGGTTACATACCTTTATCCTAGCAAGATCTACAAGACAACGGAACGGAACGGTCACCAGTAAAGATAGATCACGAACACCACCAGGATATAGTCTAAAGCAAGACTATACCACGATCTTGTACACACATGTTACGGCGAGTTAACCGTGAGTCTAGCACGAACAAAACCGAGCTTCCAAGTCTATGGAAGATCTACCCAACAACCCTAGAGAGGGGCTAGGACGAGATCTACAATAGCTTAATTGAAGAACAAAGAAGAACCCTAGAATGGGGTGTTTGGCCGGTGGTTTAAGAGCAAGAGAAAGAGAGGAGTGGTGTAAAAATTATGAAGACCTTGGTTTGTTTATATACACCTTGGAAAAACTTTTCCTCCAATGTTTAAACAAATTAAGGCAACAAAATATTTTCCCTTCCTTTTGTCTCTCTCTTTGGCCGGATAAACACAAGCCCACAAGGGGGTTTCAGAACTTTTCCGACACCTTCTTTTAGCTTCTATTAGATTCTATAACGGTTGTTTAATACTTAACTTTTAATTATTTAACGATCGTTAGTTTAAGCTACGGTTTGGTTTAATAAATATAATAAATATATTTAATAAATAAATTAACTCTTCACGTAATGTGTGCAATCCCGTGATCTCGAGTTCGATCCTATCACACGACTATCGATTTTAAGTCCATAAACTTTCAGCTCCCACTTGGACAAAATTCGAATATCGTGATCACATTGATTAGCGTCTAGTTACACTAACAATGTCACTAGTACAACTCGAGTAAGGTATCATGGACAAGAACCTTTTAATGATATATAATCATTATTATTATCCTTTCATTTTAAATACATCGTTAATAAGGATATGGATCTCAGTCATTCCTTTCATTAACTATTATGTTTCTCATTTACGGATATAGCAAGATTACTAAAACACATTTCGGTGTGGCCACACAAACATCTTACTGCTCCCCTGAGGGGCCCAACTGTATTTATACTTCAAAATAATTTGAAGGAAACAAATCCCATTTTGACTACAAGCATAACACATGAACTTTGCAACACTTCTGAAAATAACCCTTATAGCTACCAGTTACGTTTAGCGTTAGGTTATCTCACAGAAATGCACTACATTCAATGCAGTTTTCTGGTATCTCAGATCTAAGGGTAACTATTTATGATTTACTTAATGACAAAGATCCATAAAGTAAAATCATATAGTTGGGATAAGTCCAATATTTGATCCATCAAATATCATCCAAAATTGACCAATATACTTTCAAGTATACTCTATCACTATTTTGAATTGTCTTAGTTTAATAATACTCCCATATTATTAATCGACAACGAACATTTAGAAACATCATAATGCTCATGGATTAAAACATGTAAAATAGGATACAAAATCAAAAAACAGAAAAATAAACGAAATACAATCTTTATTTCATCAATTCAATAATGTCTTACATCCTTTATCCAAATACTAATCAACAGATTTATTGCATGAATTCGCTAGCTAGTTGCAGCCCAATAGCGTTGGCATGCTTAACTACCTTTGGTATAGATAAAGCCTTAGTAAAAGGATCAGCTACGTTATCATCCGTGTGAACTTTTATTAATTTTATTTTTCGAGCTTCCACTTGTTCTTGAACGTAGTGATATCTACGTTTAAAGTGTATGGCGTCTTTCATAATTCCGGAGTCATTGGCGAATATAATTGCAGTAGAATTGTCGCAATATATATCAATAGGTTCTTTAATTGAAGGCATCACTCCAAGATCTCCAATAAACTTCCTAATCCAAACAGCTTCCATTGCAGCTTCTGAAGCGGCCATGTACTCCGATTGAGTCGCATGTATAGCAATGGTTTTCTGCTTACTGCTCTTCCAGCCAACTGCTCCTCCATTGATGACAAACACGTAACCCGTCTGAGACTTTGTATCGTCTTTATCACATTGCCAGGATGCATCACAAAATCCTGTTACATTCAATTTTGTGTCTGGTTTACCCCCGAATACCAAAAACATATCTTTCGTACTTCTCAAATACTTTAGAATATGCTCAACAGCAGTCCAGTGGAACTTTCCTGGATTCTGTTGGTATCTACTGACCAAGTTCTGAGCAAACGCCACATCAGGCCTTGTTCATCTTACAACATACATAATAGATCCTATAGCCAAAGCATAAGGCACCATTTGCATGTAAGCCACCTCTTCGGGTGTTGATGCATCTTTCTCATGACTTAATTCATGCTTAACCTCCATCGGTAGAAAACCTTTCTTAGAGTTATGCATGTTATATTTCTTCAATATCTTATCTATAAAAGCATCTTGACTAAGACCAATTAACCGTCTACTTCTATCTCGATAGATTTTAATTCCCATAATATATGCAGCATCTCCCAAATCCTTCATAGAAAAACATTTGCCAAGATAATCCTTAACTTCCTTAAGTCTTGGAATGTTACTTCCCATGATTAATATGTCATCGACATATAAAATTAGGAACACTACATTACTCCCACTAGCTTTGCGATATACACATGGCTCATCACGATTTTGAATAAATCCGAACTTTTTGATTTCTTCATCAAATCGCTTATTCCATTGACATGATGCTTTCTTCAAACCATAAATAGATCTTTGAAGTTTGCACACGCGCTTTGGATATTTAGGATCAACGTACCCTTCCGGTTGTTTCATATAGATGTCTTCATCTAAGCGACCGTTCAAGAAGGCAATTTTATCATCCATTTGCCATATCTCATAGTCATAGTATGCTGCTATAGCTATGAGAATCCTAATAGCTCGTAAGTCTGCTACAGGAAAAAATGTCTCCTCGTAGTCTATGCCAAAAGTTTGAGTAAAACCTTTAGCTACTAAACGTGCTTTATAGGATTGTATTTCACCATCCATGTCGGTTTTCTTTTTGAAGATCCACCTATTTTTCACTACTTTAGCATTTTTAGGTGCATCCACAAGAATCCAAACATCGCTGATTTCCATGGATTTCATTTCCTCATTCATCGCAACTATCCAATTTGACTTTTCTGGATCAGACATTGCGGATCGATAGTTAGCAGGTTCACCAAGATCCCCTACTTCCTCCTCATCATCCTCTATGTAAAGACATAGTTTGTCTGGCGCACGTATGGTTCGTTTAGACCTATGTGGAGGAATTAATTCCGGTGGAACTCCCAGACTTTCTGGTTCCAAAGGAATTTCTTCGCTAGTATTTTCAGAAGGCAATATATCTTCTTGAATTTCTTCAAGATCATAATTTCTCCCATTGAATTCTTGATTTACAAGATCACTTTCAAGGAAGTCTCCATACCGAGCCACAACTATTTTGTTCTCAGCCGGATATTAAAAGTAGTAACCCATAGTTTCCTTAGGGTAACCTACAAATATACATTTTACTGAGCGTTGTTGGAGTTTATCTCCTGAGTCACGTTTCACATACGCCTCACAACCCCAGATTTTCAAATAAGACAAATATGGCTTCTTGCCATGCCATAGTTCATATGGTGTCTTATCAACCTTCATTGTGGGACATATTCAGAATACGAACAACAGATTCAAGAGCATAATCCCAAAAGGATAATGGTAAAGTTGTAAGATTAAACATAGATCGCACCATATCTAATAATGTACGATTTCTCCTTTCAGATACACCATTTTGTTGTGGAGTATATGGAGAAATAAGTTTCTGAACAATTCCATTCTCACTTAAATAATCTTTAAACTCTTGACTTAAATATTCACCACCTCGATCAGAACGAAGAGTTTTAATCTTCTTTCTTAGTTGTAACTCTACTTCTGCTTTAAACGTTTTGAATGTTTCAAACACCTCATGTTTATGCTTAAGCAAATAAACATAACCAATACGGCTATAATCATCCGTAAACGTTAGGAAGTAGCTAGCACCTTTCCTTGACACATGTCTAAGTGGTCCACAAACATCAGTGTGTATTAAACCAAGTAGTTCAGTAGCCCTTTCAATATTGCTATTAAAAGGTTTCTTGGTCATCTTTCCAGAGATACAAAACTCACATTTATCAAATGATTCATCATTGATATTTTCCAAAAGACTATCACGTTGAAGCTTTTGTATGCGAGTCTTCCCAATATGGGCAATTCTACAATGCCAAAGAGAAGAAGAGTTCTTGTCTAACTTTCTCTTCTTATTCATGCTAAAAACAAAATTATTTTTCCTCTTGGAATTATTATCATGCATGTTAATTTCGAAAACACCATTCACAGAAATTGCATCAAAATAGAATAAACCATCTTTGAAAACAGAAATTCTATTATTATCAATTGTGTGATTAAATCTAAGATCCAACATACAAGAAAAGGAAATAACACCCCTAAAAATTGTAGGTGCATAATGATAATTATTTAAACACAGTACTAAACCCGAAGGTAAAACTAGTTTAAATATTCCTATAGCTTCAACCGCTGCTTGTGCGCCATTGCCCACTTGCAGAAATTGTTCCCCATAGGAAAGCTTCCTCTTCAACTCAAATCCCTGTAGGGTATTACAAATGTTAATACCACATCCCGTATCATATACCCAGGAGTTTGATTTGTATGTAAGATTAAGGAATTCTATCATAAATAAGTTACTTGAAGATGCTGCAGCAGTTAGCTCAGCCTTCTTCTTATGTTCTTGCAACTCATGGAGGTAGAGAGAGAGCAATTTCTCTTCCAGTGTCCAGTCATTTTGCAGTGGTGACAAGTCTCATCTTTTAGAGATTGACTCTTCTTGACAAAGTTCTGCTTTGGTTTTGATAGAGTCACAACTTGCTTGCTCTTATCAACCTTGCCTTTGCCTTTCTGCTTCTTATTCACTTGCGGTTTTGGTTTAGTCACTCTACCCTTTTGCACATAAAGTACTTGAGGAGTAGCAGTGGATGCCTTATCTTTCAACCCCTATTCAAAGTCAATGAGCATTGCATACATATCATTAACTGTCTTCCCCGTGCAATGCATATTATAGTTACGAACGAAATCATTGAAGTCCTTATTAAGGGACCTATTGCTCAAGTTGATAGCCATATTATGATCATAGGGGTGTCCTAGTGCGATGAGTTGTTCCATATAACCCCTTATTTCCATATAATGGGCACTTACGGACTTTCCAGGAGCTTGCTTGCAGCTATGTAGAGCATCAACCAAATCATAGATCTCTACAGCTTGCGGCATTTCATGCACAACCTTGAGTTCATCAAGCATTCGTTGAGGTGAAAATAGCTCATACTTCCTTTGAAGTGATGAAGCCATTCTCCCTAACATTACAACAGCCACCTCATAGTGCTTCTTAATGTTAGTAGCGTGTTGAAGCCTTTCCGCATCAGATGCTCCTTCAGCAAGATCCTCCGGAAAAGGATTAGTTAAGATATCAATAGTACCAGCAGCTCTCAGAACAATTCTTAATGAGCGATACCAGTCATTGAAATTAGGGTTGAGCCATTTCTACAGAAATAAGTTCAAACATTAGTATTTTTGATAATAAAATTCAAGAAAATAAAATTACCCCGGTAATAAAACCATAGTATTTTCCTTGAAAAACTAGAATCCATATTGACATAGATTTATCACATCAGTTGATCTGCTAGTGACAAATGTATTCAACATAGTAACTTGTCAAACAATAATTGACAAACAAATTTGCAATTTCTAGATATGTTAGGGATTTACATTGCCAAAATCATTTGCATTGTAAACATGTTTCATCCCTACTTTACGCCTTAAGTTTCCAGTTCTTACTGAGTAACTTAATTAAGTCGACTAACCTAAAGAACATAAAACCTTCATGTGCAATCTTATTCAGTCATGAAGTTTTCTTTCCATTACAACATCGTCCAATATCTTATATGACGATAATTGTAACTTCAAGTGTTCGTCAATTAGATGGCAAATGACTTAAATTTATAGGGTATAGATTTTGGTGTCAAAATCATGTATGGAGAAGCATGCATACATCTCCATTACCTAAGTTTAATAAAAAACGTTTAGTAAACTTTTTGGTGAGACTAAAATTTCATCATATATTTGCAAGTTGAGGTATTGGTTAAACCAATTAAAGATTTTACACGCAACTAAATTCACACCGTACTTTTTCTAGAACTTAGCTAAAGCACAAAGCAATAACCTTATTCATTGTGTTTCGGATGTGAGTTAATGCAGTTAAGTCAACCTTAAAGAATTATACAAATAACAACCGTAGGTAATTCCATTTTTGACGCACAAGCGAGCCGGGAATTTGGTCAGCGTTGAAGCATAACACCTCCTTCCTTAACCGGGTACTTGACCAGCGGTGCGTTATACCCACTTTATAGTTTGCCAAAATTGAGTAGGCCGTTAAGTTGTTATTGCAATTCTAATCAACGCAAATCATATGTAATTTAGATCTCAAAACAATTCTTAATTTTGATAAGATTTAGTCAATATTATTTTTCTTAAGAAAAAAATTACCCTTGTTTACAACATACAATATAAAAACGCATGAAAACAAGTGGTACAAAAAAAACTAAATCAAATAGCCACATGCAAACAATTTATTCAAAAAACATCAAATCTAGGGTTTTTATAAACATAAAAAGTCTTCCCTAATTTTAAAACTTTGAACAAAATAAAGCAAATAGCATTCAAAATTATATGATCCGTAAAAACATGCATGTTTATTACGGATCTCCCACATTCTCTTAACAATTAAAAACCTACGGATCGTAACCACACATGACATAACAATTAATTAATTCAAAACATCTAAAGTTAATTACCATGTATTTTTAGGGTTTACAAACAAAAAAAAAATTATAAAAAAAAAATCGGCAGATCCGTTTTAAAAAACTATAAAAAACCTATTTTTTATAAAACCTAAAAAAACATGTAATTTTTAACACAAATCAATATTAGTTAAAAAAACTTTAGATCTTGATAATTATAATCATGTTAAAACGCCTCTCGATTCCACTGAAGGTTTATATATATCATAACAATTATTAAAAGCCCTAATATGGATCAAAGCACATACAGCGAAAGCAATTAACAAGACCATAATTTAACACAATTATAATTAATCAAGATTAGGGTTACATACCTTTATCCTAGAAAGATCTACAAGACAACGGAACGGTCACCGGTAAAGATAGATCACGAACACCACCAGGATATAGTCTAAAGCAAGACTATACCACGATCTTGTACACACGTGATACAACGAGTTAACCGTGAGTCTATCACGAACAAAACCGAGCTTCCAAGTCTATGGAAGATCTACCCAACAACACTAGATAGGGGCTAGGACTAGATCTACAATAACTTAATTGAAGAACAAAGAAGAACCCTAGAATGGGGTGTTTGGCCGGCGGTTTAAGAGCAAGAGAAAGAGAGGAGTGGTGTAAAAATTATGAAGACCTTGGTTTGTTTATATACACATTGGAGAAACTTTTCCTCCAAGGTTTAAACAAATTAAGGCAACAAAATATTTTCCCTTCCTTTTGTCTCTCTCTTTGGCCGGATAAACACAAGCCCACAAGGGGGTTTCCGGAATTTTTCCGACACCTTCTTTTAGATTCTATTAGATTCTATAACGGTCATTTAATACTTAACTTTTAATTATTTAACGATCGTTAGTTTAAGCTACGGTTTGGTTTAATAAATATAATAAATATATTTAATAAATAAATTAACTCTTCACGTAATGTGTGCAATCCTGTGATCTCGAGTTCTATCCTATCACACGACTATCAATTTTAAGTCCATAAACTTTCACTGCCTACTATACCCCATTAACATAAGTAAATGCAAATGTTAGCATACTTACGAGTTTAAGATTAGTTTGTAATGACCATATATATATAAGTTCATAAAAGCAACAATGCATCTTAATAGAATTGATAAAAAAAGATCATTTGTACACAACAAGAATCACATACTTTGACAAAGATAATACGGAGCACATAAACCTCTAATAGATCTCTTTTGTCATTAATGACAAATCATTGTGTAATCGTTAACGGGCTTCTCTCTTGTCAGGTACATTACTATAGAAGAATTAGAGCATGATCTCCGTGCATATGGGAAGAACAATGATAGGCATATAAAGGAGGTTATTTCTGAAGTAGACTCTGATCACGTAAGTAGCTCAAACATGTATAGTTAAACCTATGTTGCAAGATATACAAATATTTTTGTAGTTCTTCTAGCATTGATCTAATTCCAAATTCCAATGTTTTAAAACCCGGGTCAACCCGGTCGGGTCAACCGGTTGACCCGGTTCCGGTCGAAAAAATGGGTCATATTAACCCGTATTTTACGTTTTCGAAACCCGGCTCGACCCGCCGGGTTTGGGGTGACACGGGTCAACCCGGTTCTCGGACCCGGCCGGGTTTCGATTTTTTTGGATTTTTATTTTTAAAAAAAAATTTACGTATTTTTTACGGAATTTTATTTTTTCATATTATATTGGTTTGTAAACAATTTATATCTTTAATATAAGGGAATTTTTTTGGTTTTTATATATAATTTTAATTAATATTTAAAAAAATAAATTTTTTTAGAAAACCGGGTTAGCCCTGGTTGACCCGGATCCGGTGACTCGGCCGGGTCAATTTGAAACCCGGGTTTCAAAACCTTGCTAATTCTGGTATCTCTCATTGTTAGGCTGGGGGAGTGGGAGAAAAAGGGCCACGAGTTAAGGTGATATGGCATAACCCACGCGTGAGGTTGCCAAGAACCTCACCAAAAACCAACGCGTGGGTTTGTGTTTTGAAAATTAAAAAAACTCATTAATGGTAAGTTCCTCACATTTCGATTAACACAAAACTAGGCCTCACTCAACTTTTATACATTCGAATAAATTAATTTTCTCCCCTCTTTATCCTAATAAATCTCCATTTTATATGTATTTTTTCACATCTTCTTCCTCAAACACATAAATCATCTTCTTTCACATCTCCAATGACGCTGGTGCTATGGACACCCGAGGAAAAAATATCGTTGTGTCGCACTTAGAACTTTGTTGGTGAAAACAACGTGGCAGGTAACACAAGAGATTCGCGTAGTTTTTGGGCTGATGTTTTGCAAATGATGAAAGATCGATTAGATGATCCGAGGAAACGAACATACGATGGCATACACGGGAAATGGAAGTCCCTAATGATCATCGTGGGTAGGTTTGCTGAATGTTACCACAACGCAAATCCTAACGGTTAACTAAAGTAACTGACGAGGATGTAATGAATAATGCCTTTCGTGACTATGAAGCTCAGTATACACTACAACAATCGAATGAACAGATGACGGGTGTTTCCCAGGCGACATAGTGTCGCCGGGGAAACCCGATAATCCCTTGCAACATTGCTGACGTGGCAGAAAGTCACGAAGAATTTTTGGTAAAAGTTTGACCACCTTATCCTTGGCGACATATCGACGGGGAATCATTGACCAAAATAATCAATCAAAAGAAAAAGCGGGATATTTTCCCTCCAGATTATCCCCGGCGACATGTCGCCGGGGATTATTGATCCAGGGATAATTAACCTTATCTTCCTTGTTAATAACCTGACCAAGTTTCCCTGCCGACATGTCGCCAGGGATACCCTAGCTAAATGAAAAAAAGTGAAATGAAAGAAGAAAATTTTGGCGGGCTTTTACCCGCCAAATCACCAACGTTTCTCCGACGACATGTCGCCAGGGAAAAGCCCGCTAAACGACAAACTGACGAATTATTTAACAAAATGATAGGCGGGCTTTTACCCGCCAAAATTTCCCTAGCGACATGTCGCCGGGGAAACTAGCTGTCAAGGATTTTAAATTGTGTTTTTGCTTATTGTGAAAAATTATAAAATTATTATTTGTTTATTACTTATTTAAGTTATAATTATTATTTAAGAAAAAACTAAATAATTATTTATTTCATATATAATTATTATTTATGTTTTACTTATTTAAGATATAATTATTATTTAAGAAAAAACTATATAATTATTTATTCCATATATAATTATTATTTTAACTATCGATCCGATGTCATTTTATTTTCGCGACGTTTATATAATAAAAAATGAGACATTTGGAAAACAAATATTTATTTATTCCAAATATTACATAAAACCCCTTGTGTAAACACATGGGAGACTTACAGACAGACACGCCTAAACATAATTTTATTTGACTTGGACACTTAACCAAGCACATAATGAAACATGGTTATTACAACGATACTATACTCATAAACACGAAAAAAAACACATCACAAACTAGTTCAAACTAATTTTCCCCATGTCATCGTAAAGGTCGTGAAGTAGTGCAGCTAAATCCACTGTGTGCCTATCGCCATGGCGGTACAACTCTACTGTACTCTCAAGTACCTTTATCTTTCAAATAAAGTGCACACAATTTGCACACGTTGAAGAGCTTGAAGAAGACATTGGATTCCTTGAAGGTCTCGAAGAAGAGCTTGGAGGAGAAAAGCTCGTCGAAGCTCCAAGGGAATTGACAAGTAGTCTGAATCGTTCGTCTTTCCATAAAAAATTCGCATCCATATGAAACTGGATGTTCCACCTATGAACGTGGACAAGCATAGTACTGTCTACCAAGGCATTCACATTGCCACGATTGTGGAAGAACTACATCTCCATGTCCACACCTACACGGAAAAACTTCATTCTTCAACATCTTCATAATAACAATGTGTTTGTGATGATATATGTGTGTGATCTGCTAGTGGTTGTGATGATAAAGAGTGTCTGTGGTAGTCCTTTTATGGTAAAAAAGTGAATGAAATGGTTAACATTTTCCCGCCAATGTTTTCCCGCCAACATTTTCCTGTCAATGGATGAGTCGATATGTATTGGTTACACGTTAGATGTTCAATGGATGAGTCGGTATTTATTGGTTACATGTTATATGTTCAATGGATGAGTCAGTAGGTTATGGTTACACGTTACATGTTTAATGGATGAGTCGGTAGGTTATGGTTACACGTTATATGTTCAATGGATGAGTCGGTAGGTTATGGTTACACGTTATATGTTCAATGGATGAGTCAGTAGGTTATGGTTCGTTATATTTTCAATGGGTGAGTCGGTATGTATTGGTTACACGTTAGATGTTCAATGGATGAATCGGTAGGTTATGGTGACACTTTATATGTTCAACGGATAAGTCGGTATGTATTGGTTACACGTTAGATGTTCAATGAATGAGTCGGTAGGTTATGGTTACACGTTATATGTTCAATTGATGAGTCAGTAGGTTATGGTTACACGTTATATGTTCAATGGATGAGTCGGTAAGTATTGGTTACACATTAGATGTTTAATGGATGAGTCGGTAGGTTATGGTGACACGTTGCATGCTCAATGGATGAGTCGGTATGTATTGGTTACATGTTAGATGTTCAATGGATGAGTCGGTAGGTTATGGTGACACGTTATATTTTCAATGGATGAGTCGGTATATATTGGTTACACGTTAGATGTTCAATGGATGATTCGGTAGGTTATGGTTACACGTTATATGTTCAATAGATGTGTCGGTAAGTTATGGATACACGCTATATGTTCAATGGATGAGTCGGTAGGTTATGGTTACACGTTACATGTTCAATGGATGAGTCGGTAGGTTATGGTTACACGTTATATGTTCAATGGATGAGTCGATAGGTTATGGTTACACGTTATATGTTCAATGGGTGAGTCGGTAGATTATGATTACACGTTATATGTTCAATGAATGAGTCGGTATGTATTGGTTACACGTTAGATGTTCAATGGATGAGTCGGTAGGTTATGGTTACATGTTATATGTTCAATGGATGAATCGGTAGGTTATGGTTACACACTAGATGTTCAATAGATGAGTCGGTAGGTTATGATTACACGTTATATGTTCAATGGATGAGTCGGTAGGTTATGGTTACACGTTATATGTTCAATGGATGAGTCGGTATGTATTGGTTACACGTTAGATGTTCAATGAACTAGTCGGTAGGTTATGTTGACATGCTATATGTTCAATGGATGAGTATGTATGTATTGGTTACACGTTAGATGTTCAATGAATGAGTCGGTAGGTTATGGTTACACGTTATATGGTCAATGGATGAGTCAGTAGTGTTGATCCCAAACTTAGATCGATTATCTTTGTGTTAACGAGATTTAATCAAGTTAAACACTTAGAGAATCTTTGTTGCTGTATGCACAATACAAGTGTTATGTGAAATTAACACTTGAATAAAGAACAAGTAAAACAAGTAAAACAAACTTTCACTTTTGATTGATGAAACAAACTTGATTACAATGAAAGTCGAATACTGAATAATAATATATACTCTAAACCCTACGACCTCCTTTTATAACATAAGGTGTCGTGTACAATGGATAACCTATCAACTATTTTAGGAAAAGATAAACATAGAAAATACAATATTTGAGTATCTCTTTTCTTCAAATAACAAACGTGTAGACTAAGTTTTCCTATCAGTGCTTGGACTTCTTCTTGTCAGCGCTTGGATACTTCTTGTCCATGCTTGATCTGTCAGCGCTTGATTTCTTCTTATCAGCGTCCAAATAACTCTTGTCAGCGTCTAAGTGTCTTGGCTCATTTTATTCCCAACAATCCTCCCCTAAACTTGATATCTACTCTAGTAATCAAGTTTCTGAATAAAAACTAAGTACAAGGAGGATTCTTACAAATACAAATCACTTGTTAATTAGATAATAAATAAACCTAATTAAATCTTTGCCAACATCACTAGTATAATCCATTTCCAGCTGTGTTGACACCATCTTCTTCAAAACTTCCTTGGACATAGGATATTCAGCATCCACAAGAAGATATTCTGAAAACTTTGTAGTACTCAAATGGTAAACACCAGCTACTGAATGTAGACGCCATTGAAGTCCACTGATATCATCCAAATCCAACCATATTGGATCTGCATCATCTGGTTCAATCATCCTTTTGAAGGATGTCCAGATATTTATTCTATTGACTGAAGTAGGTGCTTCAGCCTCATACTTGGCCTTTATCAATCCCCAAAGATCTACAAAGTCTTCTCTATCCAGGCTTGCAAACAAAGAGATGAAATAAGTAAAAGTATGTACCTTCTTTCCATATCTGGTGACATCTAGAACCCACTTTCATCTTCTTCATAGTGAACTATAGGGTTTCTGTAATCTATAGGTAATACCTCTACAACATGTGAAGCTTCCAATTGTGAGAGCTTAATGATCCTTCTAATAACTGCTTCATTAGGATTCACTCTATCCAAAACTGGGAACTCAATAGGAAGTCCCTTCTTCTTTGGCCGTGGTGCAATTGAAGCCTTTTGGATCTGCATTTCTTCTTCAATTTCTTCCTTTCTTTCATCAGAAAAGAGTCTGATAGTATTTTCCTCTTGAATACGTGCCCAAATAGGATAGGCACGAAACTCCAATTCATCAAAGGATAACTTCTGCAATTTCTTGAAAGTCCAACCCCCTTGATGACATCTGAGAAGCATATAATAGAGCTCCCTTCTATCCCTCTTAAGCTGTAAATGAACCTTGCTAGCCTTATACTTTAAGATTACCTTGCAATCTCTTTTAACTCTTAGCAGAATCTCCAAACCCCAAATTTGATCAGAAATTGTCATGTTTGGATTTTCTGTAACTTTATTCCCCATGCAAAATACGTTCTCACCACTTTAGGCATCTCAAAATCTACTTTCATTTTCAACTCCTCAAGTCTTTCCTTAGCCAACTCATCTCCATATTCCAGCCTCTCTAGATCTTCAATAATCATAACACTAGAATCTGAGCTCTCATCATCACTACCATCTTTTTCTTTCTCTGTAGTACCTTTTCTTTCAGTTGTGCAGCCAAAGCTTGATCAAACTAAATCTGGGCTTCATTCTTCTATGGCTTCTCAACTTCAACTAAGACTGCTTTACCCTTGTCTTTTGCTCCAATGGTTGATAAAGTAGTTGGTGGTACCTGTGCTGAAACATCCCAAATAATAACTGATGGTTGGGATATACCAATCATACCTGTGGGTCTGTCAACGCTTTCTTTACTCTTGTAAGCGCTCAAATTATGAACATCAGTGGCTGACTTGGTAACTTCTTCCAGCATCTCCACAAATGATAATTTCTTTGGAGTGAGCAAGGAGACATCAATAACTGGCTTCTCCTTCAAGCTTATCAAAGCTTCAACAACTTCCACCTGTTGGTACCAAAAGAACCACCTTCTTCATCCTGTGATCCCTTGTCACTTAAGTTGAAAGGTTCTGTTGGTGCATCTTCCTCCCCTTTGTAAGAATCCTCCCCTGATGAAAGGACTCTTGCTGGCCTTCTCCTAGCTTGGGCACTCTCTAAAACAACTAGTCTCTCCCTCAATTACTTGAGTTCAAGACCCTGACTTGTGATAATCTGTACAAGGTCTGCATTTTGCTTTTGCAAGCTAATGCAGACCGCCGTCAATTCCAAATTGGTGTAAGGTTCTAATCTGACCTCCTCTAGAATGGGAATTTGACCTCCCAAACTAGATTCATGGGGGCATGGATGGGGTCTTAAGAATGTTAGGACTGTCTTGGCCTGCATCTAAGCTAGAACCAATAGTCCCAGCCCCACCCATGTCACCAACCACACTTGTGGTGGTGGTTATCTCTGCTACATGGCTAGGACCACCAGAAGAGAACACTCTAGTAGTCCTTTGGCGTTTTTCCAACCTATAGTCTTAGGGTGTAGACGAGGTAGTGGATTGAGGGTCTGTTTGGAGGTTAAGGGGTGTTTGGGTTTGTGGGAAAAAGTTATCAGCGTATGGATTTGTAGTGTCAAAGCCAACATTTGTACTATCAACGTTGAATGGTTCTGGGTCAATGTCCATATGCTGGGGTGATGGAGGTTGTTCAGGCAATGGGTCTGGTTGAGGTTGAGGGTTTGCAGCTGCCTCAATAACAGCAAGCATGGCTTGGTTAAAGGGTAGGTCTCTATAAGGTTCAGTGTTCATCTTCCCAAAAATAGCTTTCTTTTGAACAGGGATCGTATAAAAATTGTAATGATCCCTATTGTAGTATCTTTGTAAGTCAAAAACCATTTGTAAAAACGTAGGGTAGGCAAGAGTCATCTTGTTACCCTTATTATGACACATGCCATCAAAAATCATTTTTGAAAAGTTATACTTTTGCCCAGTTGCAAGACAGACAATGGCACTCCCAATTGATCGGTTGATTTCATTGTGTGAAGAGTATTTGGGACTGAAACATTGAATAATGACATGTATTAGGTACTTCCAAGCCGGGGGAAATTGTTGTTTTGTATATTTGTTTAAATGGCCTTCTTCAGGCAAAGGATAACCCAAGGCTTGGAGTCCTTGCTCTAGCTCTGCAATGGGTAGGGTGGTTATACCATCTGCATCATTAAGATGCAAAGCCTGACAAACCAAAGCTTCAGTAACCACCCATGGAACCCCATGGACAATAGCAGTCAATGTAGTCACTTCATTAACTGTTGAGGAACGTACAGTGTTCCAAAACTGTTTATTGTGTGTGATAGGGACAAGAGGAGTATGTGAAAGTGAATACATTAATGGGGACACATTCAAATACTCAACCATCTGAGTATATTGGGGAAACAGATCATTATCAGCTTGCAAATAAGCTACCATGTTGTGTTGACTCTTGAACCCCAATTCCAATTTTGTAGGTTTAAACTTAGGTGCCATTGATGATTGATGCAAGAAAAATATGATAAAAGTTATGAAAGATGAAGGTTTGAGAAAGTAGAGTTAGACAAGATGTAACACCCCCAAATATTCATACTTTAGTTCAGCGGAAGAGTCGTTGGTGTTACGGGATAGAACATCACTCAAATAATAGAAAACGCTTAAAATCGCGTCGTTTAATAATAAAGCATTTTCCATTCATGAATATCAAATTTACATAGGTCCAAAGTCATAGTATTTCATACAATTTCTACAAAACATTTGAATGGAAATTTTATTTGAATGCGGGCCATAAATTCTTGTCGTCTTCCCGAGAATTACCTTCAAGTACCTAAGATAAAACATGTTAAAAGAAAAGTTCAGCGAAAACGCCGAGTGAATTCATAGAGTTTAATAAAAACCATTAATATATCATCGGTATATAATTATTACCGAAAATCATTTTGTACAAATCTTTGTTGTAAATCATAATATAGGCTTTTGCCTTCAAAACCATTATACGAACCAATGTGGTAAAAACTTCATACTATACGTTTTATAACGTTGTATAGAGTTTAATAATAACCGTTACATAAATCCAAAACAGGAACATAATATCAATAATGAGACCCCTTATTGCTAGTCAGGCAATATATTGTAATTCAATGTGTATATCAGTATTTTCGTTATTGGATTAAAAGCCGCATGACATTGCTACCTTACTATAACAAACAACGGGTAGCTAACCCGAAATTACTTTGCCCATCTAAAACAGCGTGTCTTCACAATAATCACGCTTATATAAATCTTCTCATACATAAATTCGCTTACCAATCAATGTGGCACGACGGGGATCAACCGTCAAGGCGCGAACTGGGGTGATCTTCCCCAAATAGTACTATTATATGCATAAGCGTCTACCAAATTCCGGTAGTTCACAATTCATGCTAATGGGACTTTTAGTGACATAACCTAACTATAATAAACCATTTTATTTCATTCATCGAGTCATATAATCATTCACCGAGTCATATAATCATTCGGGTCCATATCAATAAGCAAACAATCGGGACAATTGGTGTCCTATTTATTAAAACTAACATGTTAACTCCCTCGCATGTTTATAAAACATTTCATAAAACATTTAAAAGAGTGCGAGGCTATGAACTCACGTTGATTGGGAAAGGCGGGTTATCGGCAATTTGGATGTACGGTACGTGCTTCAATCACGGAAATCTAGACAAATAATACTCGTCTTAGACTCTTGTCCAATGACTTTATAAAAATAATGGCTATGTATATATATGATGATATTATAAGTATGTCGATGATCAAGTGGGATTTTATCTCTTCATACACATTATAGTGTTATGTGTTAGTCAAATTTTTTACTAGTTACACTAGTTTCAATCAAATTCCATATTAAGGCCCAATAAGCCCATTAAAAGCCCAATGCCTTATATTATTCTAATTATACTTTTAATATCAGATCTATACTCATGTGTTGGGCCCAAGTGGGTTAAGCCCAATGAGTAAGTCCATTAGTGTTTAGCCAAATTTGTTGGGTTAATAGTCCAATAAGGCTATTTTGGCCCGTTAATGTCCATAAGTTATAAAGCTCGGGTTTCATCGGTTTTTAGTTGTAAAATGTACTTATACATCAGTATATGAGTTATAAAAAGTTTACATTAGACGGGTCCGACCGTCTAAGTTTTATTTGACGAAAACATTAATCTTTTCGGTTTTAGCCGAAAAGACGTAAAACTTATATATATAGTTTTATAACTTATAGAACATACAAATTTGCAATTTTATAAAATGTCCCCTTTTACTTATCAAATTATATAACTTATTTATAAGTAGTATATACGTTAGTGGGTTTTAGGTAAACATTTTATATTAGTTTTACTTGAGTGCTAATTTTATAATATATAGTTTTATTTTACAAATCTGATTATGAAATTCACTTTCACCATTTTTACCATATCTTGAGTTCTACAAAGAGATAGAAGCTCATTTTTGGGCAGCACAAACTAAATAATATGTGCTACAATTAAATACCTTTTAGCTACCGCTCAATCATCCTCTAAATGTCTCTAACAGTTCGTCCAAAACTGACTATACAGATTCAGACTTCAATAATGTTTTGATCATATCTCACTCATTTTGTGGATTCCATTGAGTGACCAACTCTCACATATATATAAGTCACATACCTTACTGTGTATTAAATTATCCAAGTCATTTTAACAAGTTATCATATGGTTCTCTACTGTTTTATACAGCCTATAATTTTATACATGATTTTAACATCTTTTCATGTAGCTTTTAATCATTTTAACCAAATTTATCAACACCAAATCCTCACATAATATTTTGATCATCATTCATCATCATATACATATACTTAAGTGAAGAAAATACAAGATTACATATTCAAAATAACACGATGATAGGAAGAAATAATCTCTATACCACCAAAGTGATGAAATGATGAGTTTTTGGATGAACAAGACTTGGTTTTGGGTAACCAATCTTATGAGATATCAACACCACTTTTAGGATCACCAAGTATTTGTAGACTCCTTGAAAAATCAGCCCTTTATCTTCATGAAATCTCCTTGCTAGTTGTTAAGATCACCTTCAATCTACAAGTCTTCAAAGGGTTTTCATCTTGATCAAGTTTAAACATAAGATTTGTGGTAGAAAGTTAATCAAATGGTGGTGTTTTGTGGTGATATGGGATGGCACAAAGGAGTAGAGAGAGAGAGAGAGTTTGAGTTTTGCATGTTGTAAATGAATAAGATAGTTTCAAGTTGGTGGTTTTATTAAGTTGCTAGTTGTTTTGGAAGGCTTATGGGACAAGTGTCCCAAGTTTTGTTTAATTTTGATACACAAGGGCGTGGTGTCTTGTTTTTGGCCGTTTGGTAGTGGGGTGGGACAAGTGTCCTACTTGTCTCATCTCCACTAATTTACGGGTACTTCTCGATTCTAGTTTCCTTGATTTGCGTGCCCTCGGGTCGTTTTACGAAAAACGTTTTTATAAATTATGAATCAACGGCACAATACGAATCAAATAAAAATTGTCTCATAAAAAACAGAGTTCAAAAACGTAAATACGTAAACCTAGGGTTTTTGGTTTAGTCGTAGAAGAGTGCCTTTCTTTATGGCACAATTGCAGAGGAGGTTTATGTAATGCAGCCTCCTGGTTTTGAAGATTCAGAACATCCAGACAAGGTGCATAGAGTGAAGAAAGCTATGTATGGACTTCATTAAACCCCAAGAGCATGGTATGGCACATTGTTCACCTATCTGGTGGAAAATGGATTCAAAAGGGGCACCAAAGACCAGACCTTGTTTACAAAGAAGACTAGTAAAGATTTCTTACTTGTACAGGTCTATGTGGATAATATCATCTTTGGCTCTTCTAGTCCAAAGATGAGTGAAGACTTTTCCAAACTCATGACAGACAAGTTCAAGATGAGTACAATGGAGGAGATGAACTTCTTTCTAGGGTTACAAGTTCAGTAGAAAGAAGATGGTATCTTCATATCTCAAGATAAATATGTAGCAGAAATCTTGAAAAAGTTTGGCTTTTCTCCACATGAGAAACGGGCTAGCACACCCATGGATAGGGAACACCCTTGGGGAAAGGTTGGAGATGGAAAAGAGGTGGATGTCAGGCATTATAGGTCAATGATTGGATCATTGATGTATCTCACATCTTCAAGACCTGACATTATGTTTGCTGTGTGTGCATGTGCACGCCATCAAGTGACTCCCAAAGAGTGTCATCTTCATGCTGTCAAGAGGATTTTTAGGTATCTTAGGTGCTATCCTACCTTGGGATTATGGTATCCAAAGGATTCTCCATTGGAGCTTATTGCATATTCAGACAGCGATTATGGGGGTGACAAGTTTGATAGAAAATCCACAACTGGTGGATGCCAATTTCTTGGGAGTAGGTTGATATCTTGGCAATGCAAGAAACAAACAGTGGTTGCCAATTCTACAACTGAAGCAGAATATGTAGCTGCAGCTGCTTGTTGTGGACAAGTCTTATGAATTCAGAACCAGCTGTTAGATTATGGGTATAATTTTATGCATACCAAGATTTTTGTAGACAATAACAGTACTTTATGAATTATTAAAAATCATTTACATCACTCTAAAACAAAACACATAGAAATTAGACATCATTTTATAAGAGATTGTTTTGAAAAAGTTTTAATACAACCAGATAGGGTTGACACGGAGGAAAAAGTGGCTTATTTATTAACTAAACCTTTTGATACTGGGAGATTTCAATACTTGGTAACAAGTATTGGAATGATCAATCTCACTTAATATGTGTTTTGGGGGATTATTGTAAAAGTATATACAAGATATGCATTGTTATTGGTCTTTGTACAAAATTAGATTTTCCACTTTATTTGTCTAACGCTGACAAAGGTTATTTTAACGCTGACAAGTGTTAAATTGACGTTGTCAGCAACATGTTAGTTTTGTGGTTTTTGATCTAATTATGCAGGCGTTGTTAGCATTGTACAAATAGATATAGAGTTGCTTATGGATTATTGGAGCATTATTGAAGCATATTCAAGTTTATGGATGATGGTTGGAATATTTATATTCCTATCCTGACATAAATTTTTATTACATGCATTTTATTTGGCAACTTATGTATCATAGTTTAAGGGGAGGTTTAGGAAACCTTTAGGACTTTTTGGGTATTCATATAATACTTTTATCACAATTCAAGATTGTGTCTACTGGTGAGTATGAATTAGTTTACTAACTCATGAGGCACTGTAGCATGCAAAGTTGATATACTATGCACGTTGCCAAGACTTTTTGGCCTAGAATTGGATGTGGTCTGTTGGGAGACTTGGGTATGATTTTTATTGGGCTTACCTGGAAAGTTACAAAGGATTTTATGAGATAACTTCACTGTTAAGAACTTTGGTTAGCAAGGGACACTTGAGGACTGTTATGTCTATCTTGCTTAAGCAAGTGTGCATGATTGGACAGTGCTTGCCACCCTATGGTAATTTTCAGTTTATAGGTTATCTTCACTAGGCTAAATCACTTTGTTAAGGTCCTTTTTGATTTTTATTATTTTTATTTTTGGACGTTGACAGATTTATTTCCAAACGTTGTTAGGACCAATTTTGACGTTGACATGGCTTTTTCCAACGTTGACAAGAATATAGCCGTTGGGCGTTGATAGGTTATTTTTACTGTTGACAACCGTTGGGTCCTACCCAATTGTTATTTTTGACGAAAATTTGGGCCGTAATTTTAGGAGTTGGTAACTTTTTATTAATACACAAGATAAGTTATAACTTTTCAAGATTTTCATCATTATATTTTGAAATATAACTGCCTCATTTTTTACCAATCACATGTGCCTACCTCTCCTATATATTTGTCTCATTATTTTGAAACAGGGTATCTGCTTATTCTTGTCTAACTAAATTTTCACACATACTCATCTTTCATAACATATATATCACAGCTTTCTACATTAATGGCGCCTAAGTTTAAACCGAGTGATTCAGTAGTGGGGTTCAGAAGTCAGCATAACATGGTTGCCTATTTGGTGGCTGACAACACTCTGTTTCCTCAATATACTCAGATGGTGGCGTATTTAAATGCATCCCTCTCAGGTATGAACTTTCTCATGCTCCTCTTATCCCTGTCACTCATATTAAGCAGTTTTGGAATACTGTCACTTCCTCAACGATTAATAATGTGACTACATTGACTACTACAGTCCATGGGCATTCATGGGTGGTTACTGAAGCCTTGGTTTTCCAGGCTTTGCATCTTAATGATGCAGATGGTATAACCACCCTACCCATTGGTGAGCTAGAACAAGGACTTCAAGATTTGGGTTATCCTTTCCCTGAAGAGGGCACTTTAAATAAATATTCTAAACAGGAATTTCCCCCAGCTTGGAAGTACTTAATACATGTCATACTTTAATGTTTGAGTCCCAAATGTACTGCACACAATGAAATTAACAGATCTATTGGTAGTGCCATTGTGTGTATTGCTACTGGGCAAAACTATAATTTTTCTAAAATTATTTTTGATGGCATCTATAAAAACAAGGGTAGCAAGATGACTCTTGCTTACCCAAGATTTTTGCAAATAGTTTTTGATGAACAAAGGTATTGCATCAGGGATCATGATGACTTTTATACGATCCCTGTGCAAAAGAAAGAATTTTTTGGAAAGATGCATACACCCCCAAACAGAGACTTACCCCTTACCCAAGCCATGCTTGCTGTTATTGCAGCAGCACAACCTCAACCTGACGCACAACCACAACTAGACCCATTACCTGAACCATCACCATCACCATAGCATATGGAGATTGACCAAGATACCTTCAACACTGATACGTTAAATTTTGGTGTTGACACTCAAAATCCAAACGCTGACACCCTTTTGCAACAAACCCAAACACCCCTTAACCTCAAACTGAAACCCAATCCACATCATCCTCTTCACCCCCAGACTTTAGGATGGAAAAACGCCAAAGGACTATTGGAGTATTCTCCTCTGGTGGTCCTAGCCATGTTGCAGAGCGAACCACCACCACAAGTGTGGTTGGTGACATGGGTGGGGCTAGGACTATTGGTACTAGCTTAGATGCAGGCCAAGCCAGTCCTAACATCATTAAGACCCCATCCATGCCCCATGACTCTACTTTGGAAGGTCAAATTCCCATTCTAAATGAGGGCAGACTGGAACCCTATACATTGTTGGAATTGACGGATGTCTGCATTAGCTTGCAAAAGCAAAATGCAGACCTTGTACATACTGTCTCTACACAAGGCCTTGAACTCAAGCAATTGAGGGAGAGGATTGTTATTTTAGAAGGTGCTAACCGTAGACGTGGAGTGGAGGATTCTTCCAAAGGGGAGGATGAGCAGATACATGTGAGTGACAAAGGCTCACATGAAGGAGAATCTTTGGGTATAGCTGAAGCTCTAACATATTTGAAGAGGCAACCAGGTTTTGATGTTTCATTGGTTACCCCTACAAATTTGAATTTATCTTTTACTAAGATGATTGAGCAGTTTACAAGAAGCGCTGACAAGAGTAGATTGGGCGTTGACAAGCATATTTTTGACGCTGATAAGCCAAGCGCTGATAGGAGTAAGTTAGGCGTTGACACACAGGTTTTGGATGTTGATAGACCTGCAGGTATGGTTGATGTATCCCAGTCATCAGCTATCATCAAAGATGTGTCTACACAGGTACCATCATCATCTTTACCCATCATTGATATATTAGATAAGGGTAAAGGAATTATGGTAGAAACAGTGGTTCCCAAGGATGCAGCCCAAGTAAAGTTTGATTCCATGTTGGCTGCACAACTTGAGAAAGAAGATAGGATGAAGGAGACTGCTATTGAGAGTAAGGAAAGCAGTGGTGATGAGATCATAGATTCAAGTGTTATGATTATTGAAGAACCATAAAGGCTTGAATATGGTGATGAGTTGGCAAGGGAAAAGCTTGCACAGTTGAAGAATCAGGTAGATTATGATATGCCTGAAGTTGCTCAGATGTACTTTGCATGGGAGAATAAGGTGATGGAAAATCCAGACATGACTTTATCAGATCAAATTTGGGGTTTGGAGATTCTACTAAGAGTTCAAAGAGATTGCAAGGTGATTCTGAAATATAAAGCTAGCAAAGTTCTTGAAAGGACCAAGAGAGAAAGAAAGGAGCTCTATCACATGTAGCTCAGATGTCATCAAACAGGTTGGACTTTCAAGAAGTTGCAGGGATTGTCTTTTAATGAATTGGAGTATAAGGCTTATCCTATATGGGCAAGTGTGTAATAGCAGAACACTATTAGACTCCTTTCAGATGAAAGAAAGGAAGAACTTGCAGAAGAAATGGAGATCCAAAAGGCTCTGGTTACACCAAACCGTTGAAGAAGGGAGTTCCTCTTGAGTTTCCAGAAAATTTGGATAGCGTGAATCCTAGTGAAGCTATTATTAGAAAGAGTATTAATCTATCACCCTTGGAAGTGTCATAAATGGTAGAAGTGTTACCTCATGATTCCAGAAACCCTATAGTTAGCTATGAGGAAGATGCAAGTGGTTTTTGGATGATTGGCAGATATGGGAAGAAGGTACATACTTTTACTACTCTTATGTCTTTGTTTGCAAGCCTGGATAGGGAAGACGTGGCAGACCTCTGGAGGTTGATGCAGGCCAAGTATTAGACTGAAGCACCTACTTCAGTCAATGGAATAAATATTTGGTCAACATTCAAGAGGATGTGTGCACCAGATGAAGAAGATCCATTTTGGAAGGATCTTGATGATATCAGTGGACTTCAATGGCGTTTATATTCAGCAGCTGGTGTGTATCATTTGAGTACTACAAAGTTTTCTGAATATCTTCTTGTGGATGCTGAGTATCCTATGTCCAAAGAAGTTTTGAAGAAAATGATGACAACACAGCTGGAGATAGACTACTCAAGTGACGTGGCCAAAGACTTGATTAGATATATTTATTTCCAATTTAATGCAATTTGTAAGAATCCTCCTAGTTCTTATTTTTTATTCAGAAACTTGATTACTAGAGTAGATATCAAGTTTAGGGGAGGATTGTTGGGAATAAAATGTAGTCAAGACACTTGGACGCTGACAAGAGCAATTTGGACGTTGATAGGAAGACATCAAGCGTTGACAGGACAAGCGTTGACCGGAAGAAGTCAAGCGTTGATAAGAAGAAGTCAAGCACTGATAGAAGACTTAGTCTACACGTTTTATGTTTCTAGTATGTTTCTGGTAAAGATATGTTCGACAATTTATTTCTTATGTTTATCTTTACCTAAAATAGCTGATACGTAGACTCTTGTACAAGGCTCCTTTATCTATAAAAGGAGGCCTTTAGGTTTTAGTTTAATATGTTTTTACACTTTCATTGTACACAAATTCGATTAATCAATCAAAGTGAAAGTTTGGTTTATCTTGTTTGTGTGTTCTTGTTTAAGTATTAATTCCGTATAATACTTGAATTGTTTCATATACAACAAAGTTTCTCTACGTGTTTAACTTGATTTAATCTCGTTTACACAAGCTAAATCGATCTAAGTTTAGGATCAACAACTCTCATGGTGGAGTCTAATCGTGGGGCCCGTCACCACGGTAAGGACTAAAACTGTTATTCTACTTGTGTAGGAAATCCTCAATCACATCTCTTGATAGTACAAGATCCACCACCACACAAGGAATCTAATTAATTCTTGATGAGTACTTAGATCTACTTTCAACCCGACCGATCATTGTACTAACACTTGCCTTAACCTTAAGTAACCACTGTCGAGTTGAGTATGTACTTTTCAGTCTTCAAGTACGACTGGATGTTGTCTGCCCATAAAAAATCATATATGTTCCTTCCAATCCAGTGATACGACAAATATAATGGAAAACAGAATGATATTGGCATTGTTTATTATTGGTGTGAAGATAAGGACGAGATCAGATAGGGTTGGGGTATGCTCGATACGTTTCCCTCAAGAGAAATCGGTGGCTAAAAGTGTGGTGTTGGTTACGGTCGCGTAAATCGCACCTTATTTGACCCAACTTTCAAGGAGTATATCTCGCGGTCAGTTTCGGGTTTAGGAAGAAACTGATTCAAGATGGTTATTCTCCTTCTATACTAAACTAAAAGGTAAACGGCAAAAACCGTCCCTGAACTTTCTCATTTTCGCAAATTTTCCACTAAGAGCAAAGTACAAGCAATTTTTCCACTATACTTTAAAATCTCGTGCAATTATGCCATCGAATTGACGATTTTTCACTTTTAGCAATTTTCCTTCGTTAACTCCAACATGTGCCTGGCACATGAGGGTATATTCGTCTTTTCTTTATTGTTTACAGCCTTATCCCACCGTTCATTCAATCAAAAAATTGTCCTCGAATAGATTTTGATTATCGAGTGTTGTAAATCCACCATTCGGTCAAGCAAAAACATCCTCGAAAAGATTTTCATGAAATTAATTTTCGCGCAAAAAAAGTCTTGGTATCATTGTCTGACACACTTTCAAGGATATTATTTGCACCACCTTTTAAATAATCAAGGAATTAAACTCCCCTAGACTGTTCGTAAACAACAATAATCAATGTTAGGCTATAAATATGTGATCCTCTAACCGCATGTGAAACACACACTTATACTTTTTACCGTAAAGAGTTATAATAATCCAAACTTAATCAATGGCAAACCAGGATACGAGTTCAAGGAGATTGGTATTGTGCGACAGGTTGGCACGTGATGCTAAATTCTGTCGCATGGAGAGGCAGTTGTTTATCTAATTTAGCAGGGAAAGGCAACAGAATGTTGCAAATTCTAGGGACCTTCGGGTCCTGATTGACAAAACTCAAGAAAGGATCAACAATCGTAACTTGTTGATCAATGAGCTTCACATTCTGATTGGTTGTATTCCTGCGGTAGAAGGGACAATCGAACTGAAGAACACTCGTGAGCGTAATGATGACATGGTTGCGAAGTTAAACGAGTTGGTGATAGCAGCCCGCCGTGTTGCAACAACAAACATTGTCTTCATGACTAAAATGCTTTCACGTCTTAGTGATTAAACATGACAATTTGTTTGGCTGTTAACACATGTTTTGTAATATTATTTCATTATCTATTGTACTACGTTTTACACTAATGAAAAGATATTGAAGTATTTATGGTTATTGTTCTTGTTAAAGGGGTGTTTGGATGTGCTTCACTTATTTTGTAATCTTATTTCATTATTACATGTTCAACAAAAGTCAAAAGTCAATTAGTCATGCATATGGGTCCAACCCATTAGATTCAGGGCGTTGTCCTTATAAATACAACCGCCACTAACAACACCTTTAACGTGTAACAAAAAAACTACTTTTTGTGCATCAATGGAAGATTTTGAACAGAATCTTGAAAAGGGCTTCGATGATCTTGAAATCGGGATAGAGAAACTAGAAAAGATCTTTCAAGCAGCAAAAGAGCGACTGCTATTGAATAAAGGTAAAAATTTCATTAATCAATATGGGCTTTTGAAAAAAAATGTGTTGTTCCAAACATCCATTTTATCATTTGATTTTTAACCTAGACTCATATCATAATTATAGAAGTTATAAAAATTAAGTCGGACTCCGATACTGAAAAGTGTGAAGTGAATGATCCAGTCAGGCCATGTTCAACTTCTAATGATTATAAAGCTAAATTGAGGTCCAACAAGAAACTTCAACAACCTGCTGTTCTAGAAAAAGGCCACCTGCAATAAGGAATTGCATCTTAGGGCTTGCGTTTGTGACGACATGGGAAAAAATATGAAGAAGGAATTTGGAAATCCCATACAATCCATGTAAAAACAATTGAAATGTAGTTTTGCATCTTTTGTTTATGTTTGGGTTGTATGTGCATTTTGACTTTTTAAGTCAAACTTCTATAAAGTTTTACCCTTTCTTTTGACTTTTGGTCTAAATGATCACTTGTTAATCTTGTTTCTTATTGTGATATTATTTTGTATAGAAGTTTTGGCAAATTTTGAATTTCCAACTTTAAGTTTCATTAACCCTAAAAAAATAGTACAAGAACTGATAATGATGTAAGGAGTGTTTGGGTTTAGGTCATAATTATTCATTAGGATTTAATGGATCAACCTTAATTCTGTTTGAGGTTTGCTTGGATTTTGTATACAAGTTCAAGCTATTTTGACATGGATTTTTATCACCATTTAGACAATCTGCAAATGTAAGTCAAATTTGCAAACTACACAACAATGACTATTTTTTTCTAAATCAGTCAAACTGCCTTGTTCATTAGTTGTCAATGTTATACTTCCTATTACATAACCAAAAGATTATTAAAACCTAACGTCATATTCGTCTACAACTTAGCCATAACTAAAGATTAGAACCAAACATCATATTATTTTACAACCAATTTGATTTAGACATACACATTTTACAATTCCCTTTCGATATAAGTGTCTTTGATGAGTTCCTAATATACATTAGGATTCTTTTGTGTTGGCCCAACAAACTTATATACTTTGTAATATGGATCTCCATGCAGATCTCTGAACTCATAGGTTCTACTGTTTGTTTGATGATCTCAAGTAGAGATTGGTTTTGTTTTATCATATTTTAGCTTTTCATATCTTCATACTTCTTGAACATCCTAATTACATGTTCATTTATTTCTTCTTCTGAACTAAAAGAACCTTGTTTTTCAGTTCCATCATTTTCAGTGCTTTCTCTTGACTGCACCTTTTAGGTATCCAAACCATGTTCTTGGGAGTTGGACCAGTGTGAAACTGGTTTGCAGCTTGTCTTACCTTATCTATTTTTTGATTGGTGTTTGTGTGTGTGCGTCTTTGTGTGTGATTGTGTGTGTGGGTGCGTTTCAATCAAATAAAGTGTGATTATGAAGAAGATGAAAAGTTTACCTTCGTGCAAATAACGTCTCTGAAACAAAATATGCCAGTGTAATAATGACAGAGGTGAAATAAGAATATAATGTTTCGGGGACGTTTATTGCACGAAGGTAAAGGTGGAAGAGTGGTAGCGTAGAAGAGTGGGAAATCTATTCGAGGACGTTTTTTGCTTGAACGAAAGGTGGGCTTAGGCGGGAAACGAGTGGAAAATACGAATATACAAACACTTGTCTGGCACGTGTGGGAGTTAACGCAAGAAAACGGTCAAAAGTAAAAAATCGTCAACTGGCAAAATTGCACGAGATTTTGAAGTATAGTGGCAATATTTCTTGTAGTTTGTTTCTAGTGGCAAATTTGCGAAAATGGGAAAGTTCAGAGACGTTTTTTTTTTGCTGTTTACACTAAACTAAACTAAGTCTACTTTTCTGAACTAAACTTTTCATTTCGTTTTTCTTCTCTAAACTCAACAAATGTAAAGGTTACATATTTACAGGAAAGAAACATGAACTTACTTCATAGGATCTGTAAACATGCTCTAAACTAAATAGAAAGAAATTAACAATAAATAAAGGACGTGAGAGATGTATTCATTAGTAAACACATGAGCCATGAAATACGCTTCCCATGCAAACGTGGTGACTATGTCAAAGTGATTCAATTAGCTTATGAGTTTCGGCCTTTAATTTACGCACACATCAGGCTGCCTGTGGGTTAGGCACTGCAGATCCAAACATAATTTGATTAGTAATAAGGAAAGGTGGTGTAAACATATATAAGCAGAAGAGTTTTTTTCTTATTTCAAGGATTACATAGAGAGTTGATATGAGTGCGACGATAACACTGAACCTGTTTTCAAAGATAAAATGGGATGAGAAAAGTCCCATCATGGCAAAGTGAGCAGTCATGGCGAGAAACCAATATGGGAGGAAGATGTAAGGATTGCCTTTAGATGGGGGAAGGGAGAAACCTAACAAGACACCGATATTCAAAACCCTAAGGTAAAGAGTGATAAGGTAAGTGGTGAATGATCGAGAACCTCCACTCCTTTGGCTTTACCGACACAAATCAAAGCGATGGCAACACCCAACATGTAGTCTGTGAACTTTTTAAAGAGTTTCTTGACACGATCTCCTTGGCTGAAAATGGAACCCGGTTAGCTTTTGCTGTATAAAAGAGAAAGGAAGTGGATATATAATTAAGCAACATGTGCCATGTATGTACTCTCGAAAGAAACTACAAAACCATATTCCAGCAGGGTGGAACACCCTAAAACCATAGGTTGTACCAATTAATCTTGCTATTAACGACCAGGATTAGTATAGTAATCATACCAACGAATGCCTTATAAAAAGTGGGTGTGACCCGGTCTGTTTCGACCATACTATGTTCTGGGTTCAAGTCTTAAAATTGAGAGACATGGGGTGTATTGAGGTGTATTAGTGACTAGTCAACTATTGTCATTACAGTAGTTGTTGTTCCTAAAACTAAGTTTAGTGCAGACTGCTCCACTATGTAATTGCTGTGGCCTTTTTTTTAATGTCTGGAAAAATCTTCCCCAAAAGCACTAATAAGTAATATCTAGTCATTACAGCAACATGCTTAAGGGAATTTGTCGTTGTCGGACTGTGTGTTACTACTAGCCACATGAGCACATTGGCTTTAATGTGACAAGGCAGATTTAGATAAGTTGGCAATACGATTCGAAGTCTTAATGAGTATGCTAAATTTATGTATAAATACCTTTACACTCTAAATATAAATTAAAAACACTTCTGGATATTATTATGAGAAAGTAATGCACAGGACCTGATTGGCTGTCCGATTCTTGGGCAGATGTGAATGTATTGCGTCATATTGGTTTTAACTGTACCATCTGAACTGAGAAAAAAAAAAGACAAATTCTCGACACAAAGGCAAAAAATACCTACAAATTCCTAGAAGCACATTGTTTACACTTTCAACTTTTCTTCCCACCGAAACATGAATAGAAAAAAGATCCAAATCAAATAGTAATACAATTCGTAATTCTGAAACTACAAATATGACAAAATGCAATCCAATGCTAATCTACTCTAATGTTCTAATGTTGGATTGGACAATATGTTACGCACCAGCAACTCTACTTTGGAGCACCTGAAAATGTAAAGGGTTATGAAAAGGTTATGTAATACCATCACTAAGAGTGAAAACAGAATACCCATTGTCAAGGATAACTATAGTGTGAGTTCCAACGACTCCAGAATTTCCCCCCTCTCTCCGCATACAACCGCATATTATAAACAACAAACTCGAAGTTCATCAGAATATACATAATTGTATATGGTTAGTTGAGCTGGGTAATGAAATCAAACAATTTCAAATCAATACCAGTAACTTATAATTCAGGTGAAAATGTCCACGCAACCCATTACATTTTTTCCCCTTGTTTTAATATACTAATATGACATAGAGGTTGTTTAGCTAGAACCTTATTTAGGGACCTTAAAGCTTATTGTGTAATGCGACAGCTACCATAAGCTTTTTGGAGGATGAGATGTAGTAATAAGCTTAATAATCCCTTCACAAGGGGCTTTAGGGATATACATACATTACTAAGCTAAAGTTTACCCAAACGTACAACCCATTAAGAAGCTCTAAGCATTAAAATACTTGAAATAGCTACTATACTTGAAACTAATAGTCAAAGCATACCTTCTATTCATCATGTAGGGATGCGGCCGGACGTTGTCTGTTCAAAAACCAAACGTATACGTTTGCTTCGATCCAGTCACATTTGTGATGCATTAGGATGGCTAGAGTGCAAAAGAGAAGGACATTGAAATCCTGGGGGGTGGGCGTGAAAATATAGAGAAGACCAGAGATTGTCATGGAAAGAGACATGATGATCCCGCCCAAAACCCATGTCTCGAAAAGCCGTCCACGGTCCAATAAGAGTGCCCCTTGGAATGCCCAAAAGGCTCCAGCGTTGCAGACGGCAATCCAGATGAGGGTTGGGGTAGGCTCGATACGTCTCCCCCAACAGCAGTCGGTAGCCAAAAGTGCGATGCCAGTTGTGGATGTGTAAATTGCACCCTGTTTGGCCCAGCTTTCTAGGAGTATCTCACGGTCGGTTTGGGGGGGTTGCCCTGCTTGTGGGTCAGGCACAGGCATACCAAACAAGCGTCTCGTCTACACAAAGAAGCAAATTAAAAGAGAGGTACATAATATGATTAGTAGTAGTTCGTATCATCTTTCAAGGGTTAAAAATGGCATACCAGCAAGGGCTTAAAGATCATCAAGAGCACATAGAGAGGTGACATGATAACTACGATAAACCCGAACCTGTCGGAGAAGATATAATGGGATGAGCAAAGACCCATGATGGCGAGACGAGCACTGATGCCGAGAAAGGAATACAAGATTAAGATGTCACGACTTCCGTTAGATGGGGCAAGGGAGAAACTTAACAAGCCTGTGATATTCAAAGCTACAAGGTAAATAATGGTAAGTGGTGAGTGGTCGAGGATCTCCGTGCCTTTACCGACACCAATCGTAGCGATGGCAGAACCCCCCATGAACTTAAGTCCGTCATCTGTGAACTTCTTAAAGAGTCTCTCGATACGCCGTCCTTGGCTGAAAACAGAATCAGGTTAGGGGTTTTGCAGGATAAAAGAGTAAAGGAGTGGACATATATGAGCAACACGTGGCATGTACGTACCCTGGAAAGAAGCTGCAAAAGCACATTACAGCAGCGTAGCCGACCCTATAAGCAACGGTAGTTACAAACCATGTTGCAATCAAAACCAAAACATTATACACCCAGAACATCTTCTCCTGCAAATAAAGATATTATTGGAGTTGGAAAGGTCGTAAACTTTATAGGTCGTCCTAAACACGAAGTATCTGTCAATCCACTTGTTTCGATTCTAGTCCTATGTTAGATTAGATATAAAAACAACAACAACAACAACAACAACAAGAGAATAACCCATAAAAATCAAATTTCAAACAGCAAAAGTCAAAAATTGCAATTTCAAATGGGGGTTTTTAATTTAAAACAAAATAACTACAGTAATACAATAAACTATGAAGAAATTAACATGGCATTATTGATATAATCATCATCATTACTTCATTAGTAATTAAAAGTTAAAACAAACACTACTACTAATTAAACAGCTTAATTCTACAGAAAATAATAATATTGAAACGCACAAACAACAACAAACCATTGCTTTGCTTTTGAAATTAAATCTTCGAACAGAGACGCAACTTTCTAGGGTTTCTCGTTTCTTAATTAAAAACATAGTTTGAGGGGGCTTTTATAGGAGGTTTTTTTTTTTTTTTTTTTTTTTTTTTTTTTACCTATTTTCACTTTTCCCTTTTAATTACTTTTTATTAAATAATCTCCCCTTAATTAAAAAAAAGGTTGAAAACGAAATTATTATCCAACCTATTTTAACCGTCTCTCGGACCACTTATGTATGATCGGTTTTCGGGTTAACCCTTTTAAACATGTACTCTAAGCCATTTACTTTAGTTTCGTGTCCTGTGTCACTATTTTGCAACCTTAGGTAGCACAATCAAATCTTTCTTACGAGCTATGATTTCCAAAACCTTACCTTTTTCCGCCAATTACCTGTGTAAAACCAAATTATAAGTTGTTAAACTAATTAAAAGGCTGAGGCTAGTAACATACGATACGATTACAAAAGCCTTAAAAGAAGTCTTAAAGAGACGATGACTGGCCTTGATGGCTTGAAGGTTAAGAATTGGTTTTTGTGAACGTTAGGTCTCAAGTAGCCTTCAAGTTTGTCAAATCCAATTTTTTTTCTACCCTGATTTTTTGCTAAAAAGAGATTTTTTAATAAAGCCCCAAGACCAAAATCAACATAGCCGATATTTAAACAAGTCCATTTCGCATTGATATATCGAAACTAACCTACGCATGACTAGAAATTAAAAAGAGAATTATCAAACGAATTAGAATGAAAAAATACTACGTATGCTTTTGTAAACTTGTGCTTTGTGAACGCAAATATGACTCATTCCGGAAAAGATGGCAGTCATGGCACCATGAGCATCTGTGTAGACTTGTGCTTCTTGCTGATTTACAAGACCAGAAAGAAGTAAAAAAACGAGTTAAATCGATCAAGTCAAACTTTGATAGAGCTTTACGCGATTTGACATTAATATGTTTAGCTTGTACGTCTTGGCGAGCCTTCACGAGGCAAGCTCGAGAAAGTTTGAAATCAGCTCAAAAATCTGGATTTGTTTATGATAATGTGTTTTTTAAACTAATCCAATTTGAAATATAAGATAAAGCTCAAATTTAGCTCAAACTCGTCTCGATAACCACTTCGAGCTCACTTTTTGGGCATGAGCTCGTGACTCGTGAGAGCTTGGCTCAAACGAGCGCCAGTTACTTGACAAAAAGCGTGACTAGTTTATACCTTATATATATGTTCATATGTTTTTGTAGGCTTGTAGTCTTATTGTATCATATGCTGCATCTCATATGTGGATATCGTAGTATAACTTCTAATAGTATGCTGCTATACGCATCCCCAAGTCTTCGCGAGTCGGGGTTAGTACATTGCTTCTTTAACCAAATTTCTGAGGCCAAAATGTGTTCATTAGGTAATCTAGGTCTTAATTTTGATTACCTGGAACACGTAAATGTCACGTTTTTATAAACTATATATGAACATAGACCGCCTTACAAATCTAACCTATTCTGCATAACTACATACATTTTCAGGCTTGTAGCAGAACAAGACTGGAGTTCATAAAAGCTTACTGAATAGAAAACGAACGACACCAACCATCTCATTAGATTGTTTGAATATCACATTTAAAGTTTCAGAAGGCTTACAGAAAATGAAACAAATCGTTTATAACAATTAGTTCAACCACGCGCAGACAAATTTTTCTTAAGATCCCTAAGGATCGGATACCATGGGGTTATCAGAAGATAATCATGGAAGAAGCCAATTGAAGAAGCCAACTTTTGTCTTTCTCTTTGCTCTCTGTGACGAGTATTCCACTATCTTATTCCAAAGGTCACCGAAATTCCATCCATTGGAAGTAATCCACTTTGTTACCTGCCGATAATCCAGAAAACCCTTGTTATTGATACAGAAGAAAAGAGTGGATGAGGCTAGAAATCGGGAGTAAACTTTTTGGATTATCGGTTCTTGCGCCTAAGGTCAAAGATAGCAAAATGGGTGGGTTGGGTAATGGGTTGCAACAAGTTTAGTCTTTAGATATAAAGTGTTTCGGGTCAAGCCAACCCAACATGACCCACTTTGCCAACTGATTATGCAGACCATTCTGGTCCAGTGACTGTAATGCCTCCAACCGAAATGTGTAATACACCATAAAAGGTCTTAGCGCCTGAATAGAATGCATGGTACTTTCAGAAAGCGAAATTTGAATACGAAAGTAGCAAAAATGGACATATGTGATAGTTTGATTTACCTGAGAAGCGGCAAGCCATTGTAACATAGGCCACTAGACTATTCTGTGAACAAATAGTATATAACAATCACCTGGGCGAATAGAGGTTCACATATTTACTTCTATGAAAGCATCAACTTAAAACTCACATTTGGACTAAAGTTGTAAGATACTAGTGTTTTTTCCATAAAATTCAACTGCTCGTACACAAGTTATGTTGGGAAACATGTACACTTTTATTTATAAAATCAAAATAATATAATTATACTAACAGAAAATAAATAACAGACATATATAATTATAAACGATAATTAAATAAACTAATAAAATGATAAAAGACTTACTAGATCGCCAACAAGAATACTCACGCGAGCGGAACCACGTGTTAAACATGATAAACAATAAAGACCCGAGGCACGTGTTTGACACGCTTCCCTTAAAACAGATTCTTCGTCTGTTTCCTAGGGTACAACAGCCAAAACAATAAGTTGTATTGTCGGACTTAACAAAACTGCCTGAAAGATCACGAAAACTTGTATGTCTTTGATCGAAGAGACTACTGGAATTTTGTTGCTATGAAGCTGTATTTTTTTGTGTCTAAAACTGAATGAGAATGAGTTTAATTTATAGTGAAAACGTGTCTTGGTCACCAAGACAGAATATCACATAAGAATTAAACTGATTTCGATATATCTTATTTGTTTAAACATATTCTGTCACTGTTTACAAACAAATGATATATTCTATGTATTTAAAACTGATTCTGTAAACTTCTTCCCAAAGTTTAAATCAGCTATTAAAATAGATTTATACAAAATCCCACGATATCTCATTCACATTATACTATATTCCAACAATCCCCCACATGAATGGAGATCGGTAAAAAACACACGAAGGTTTCTGCGAAATTTCTGCGGTTAAGTCCTGCATAGGATAGGTAGGTGTTACCCTTTGAACCTTCCCTTGTGAGATGCACTTAGTCTCCTAGATCTGAGTAGACGCGATGTCCTTGAACTCAATATCTGTTTACGTAGACGACAATACACACTCACATAAGACTCTCCCTGACCTTGTTAAGTCCTCATAGTCGTGTTCGTTATGGTCATGAACACTCGTCTGGTTCTGCAAGAGCTCTTAGAAATTGCGCCCCCACAATTTCCTTCGAAGCGACCCCACTTCTCTCTTACATAGGTGATTTCATCTTGATTCATTAAAAGCATATGTTTTATGATTTCATCTTGAATCATTTTTCTTTATGATTTTATTCTGAATCATTAAGCCATATGTTTAACCTCTCAACAAGTCACATTGTTTTAGGAATAGATTAGGAAAATTACTGTATTAAGTAACTCCCCCACATTGACGTGACTTCCCCCATATTTCTATGATTAAGTTGTCCTATTGAACCCAGATCTTGGGATCTCCAGTCAACTGGGTTAGGTTTTCCTTCATAGAAACTCATTCCTCAAGGGATTTAGTCTCATTCCTTTAGAAGACTCACTAACTCTCTGCTTAAGCCTTTCGTAAGTGGATCCGCGATGTTATCCTTTGACGTTACGTAGTCAATCGTGATAACTCTAGTTGAGAGTAGTTGTCGCAACAATCACAATCTATGATGGATATGTCTCGACTTACCGTTTTACATTTGTGATATGAGCTCTGTCAAATTCTATTGACTCACACTTTATAAACATGGTCGTTACCGGTATACGCCATCTTGGTATGTCCTTTACGAATTAACGTAAACTATCCTGCATATTCTATAAATTTATCTCAAATAATAAATTCATATTTCATCATAGGTTTAGCTATAATTGTCTCTTTGAAATACTTTCAAGATTTCTAAGACATAGCTTTCCACTTAGGATAAATACATCCGCTCTAGTGGATCTAGATTCTTATATGTAAGAATCCATATTTGCATTACTCTATCACTTGATGGTAGTATGATATCTTCCATAATGCAATATTATTAGTATCATAGTACTCAAGTAATACTTATTCAAATGGTCCCCACTTGAATTACTAATATATTTGCTTGTCTGATTATAATTTCTAAATCAGATCATACACACGTCATTAGGCACATAAGATACCCAATATTATTTGAGTATTCAAAATGGGAAACAATTTTACCTCTATTTTAAATAGATTTAAAAAACATGTCATAGGACTCTGGCTAGGCCGGAATCCCCCACATTGAACCTCTCAATAATATTGTTTTCCTTAATGTTTGACTTCAAACTAAATCCATATGGGTTCAACAAGCCCAACAACTAATGAAATTCATGTAAAATATTGATTCCAACAAATCATTAGTGGATTTATTCATCTTGTTATCAATTCTAGTGATAAGTATACTATTCATGTATAAACACAAGAGTACATATTTACTATTGATCACACGTACATACATCAATTTTGAATCCATTCTGACATGATATGGTCAAAAGTTTGATGTTATTGCTTGGGAGCTTTCCTTAAGCCATATAATGACTTAATAAGCCTACAATTTTTTTTAGTCTAGGAACCATGAAACTCTCATGTTGGTTCATGTATAGTTCCTTTTCTAAATCCCTGTTTAGAAATATCATTTTCACATCCACATAAGGAAATTTCAAAATTTCTTAATGCGATAATATAGTACCATCCTAATCGATGTTATTCGCGTAATGTGCGAATAAGTATCAAAGGAAGTTAGACCTTCTTGTTTTCTAAGTTCTTTGATTATTAATCTTGCTTTGCACATGTCAATGGTGATGACATCGACTTTCTTCTTCTTATTAAAGATTCACTTATAGCCTAGTGGCTAACTTCCTTTGAGTTAAATCCACGAGCATGTAAGTTTACTTTTGTAAAATAAAATCTATTTCACTTTTAATGGCTTATTTCCATTGATAGCCTTTCAAAGAAGTTAAGGCCTCTCAATAAGAAGTAGGCTCATTTCTTACTATAAAAGACACAAAACTGAATCCAACCATTATATCGGTTCATCTCATTTTGTTTCTCATAGGTTTAACCTCTTCTTGGGTCAATCTTGTCTCTCTTCTAAGAGATCAATATCATCTCATTGTCTCTGACCTTGGACAACCTCGTCATCTATTCTAGATGATCTTTCAATTTCCTTCGTAAATAAGGAATATATTTCTGAAGAATGAATCATTCCTTAATTCCATTACTGTTTCTATTTTCGATTCATGTACAATGAAACGATAAGCACTGCTATTCATAACAAATCCTGTGAACATACAGTCCATGGGTTTAGGTCCAATCTTTCGAACCATGAAGTTCATAAGGATATCTTAGCTAGATATCCCCCATATTTGTAAGTACTAATAAGATAGTTTTCTTCTCACCCATAGTTCGTAAGAAGTATCTTATTTTATTTACACGAGATCTTATCTAAAAGATAAGTAATCGATGTAATCGCTTTCCCCCACATGCCATGGCTTAAACCTGGACTTAAGAACATGGCATTAACCATTTATACTAAGGCACGATTCTTTTCTATATCAAGAGCAATGAATTTGTGTCTCATTCTAAGTTTAGCATAAAAATTTAGAAATGGAGACACATATTCACCTCCAATAACTTTGAATCACCTTATTATCGATAATAAGTTGGTTCTCAACTTATGTATATAGATCAAGCTTGTCTATATCCTTACTCTCAAGTAAGTGTAAATAGCAATATTTTGTACCACATTCAACCAATATGATGAAGTACACGATACTCTCAACCTTAGTAGGTATCAATTCCAAATCACATAAAACAATGTGAATCATATCAAGGTTTTTGGTTATTTCTCTTCAACCAAGAGAAAAGACTTATCAATTTGGCTTCAACGTAAGTTTTGATTTTGTAATCCGTGTCAATACAAAAATGGGTTTCCAATTTGGTTTAATTGGACAACATGTTGAGTAAAAATTTAAAACATGTCAAAGTAAGTCATAACATACATTTAAAAATGACCATATAAAATATAATCAAGTTAACCATTTTAAAGGCATAACCCGTATGCACCAAATTTATGTTATTCATTAAATCAATTTTTATTTGATTCAAACACATATGAAAGCCAAATTTCATTAAGCAACCATCCGGACATAAGATTCATATGAATCTCCAGCACACACAGCGTTGGTTAACTTAGTGTCTTTTCCAAATGTGAATCATATCTTCTTTTTCCTTGATATTCGCACTTGGAGAGTTCCTCAAACTCGTTCTCTCCATTCTCAACTGCATTATAAGAGTTAATCAAACTCTTATCACCATATACATGACATGATACTGAAGTGCGAATGCACCATTAGCTATGGTTGGATTCCATCATGGCCTCAGTTTTCATGTCATTCAGACCATATAACACATAGTTATGGCAAAACAAGTTTCTAAATGCTTCAAAGCATCTACCGTACAACTAAGAATCGGTCTCCCTTTTGATGTCATTCGTGACATTCTGAATGTTATTAAGAGGTCCCATGATTTAGTTGACACTAATTTTGGTACTATTAACAACGTGCTAAACCACATAATGTTTCTTAACCAAAAGTGAATTACATCGGGTTTTGTTTAAAACGCAAACGTTTTGTAAGATCCGTTTTACAAAACCTACTTTAAAGGAAGTCTTTTGACTAAACAATTAAAGAAAATATCAGCTATAACATAATGTTTTAACAAAAAACACGTATGTAATATTATGTGTCATTCTTCATTAAGAAGATCTTAACTTCACATGATCTATTTCTACAATGAAACATAACGAGATTTCAGTAGATCCATTATTCTAAAGAAACTTCACAAGGTTTCTATAGATTTACCTATAAACTCGACCAGGTTTCTATAGATATATCTATAAACTCAACAAGGTTTCAAGAATTATATCCGGTTTATGATTAAACTCGGCCCAATTTACAATGAATTACACAAGTCAAACAAACTCTTCCATTAATTTAATAAAATAGTGTATGTAATATGAGATTTAATGATAACTCATACCATTGTCAACATCTTGTTTCAAAGAAATTCTTCTTGATTTCATTGAACACGTTTCAAAAGTCTAATAAAACAAGAGCTTACATTTTTTGAGATCAATGAATACGTTCTAATAATCTCATAAAATAGCAACTTATCTTTTATGAGATTTGTGTCAAAGAAAATCCACTTGGTTTCAGTGAATCAAATTCACCATGATTCCAATCATGCTGTAACTGGCGCACCAATTACATTTACAAGATTCACTAGGGTCACAATTGTGTTACCACAAGTAAAGTTGTCAAAATTCTAACGGAATACAGTTAAGAACTATTAAAACAATTTGGTATCTAATAAACTCGACATGGTTTATACAGAATTGTACCAAATCTGATTCAAAGAAACTCAATCCTGGTTTCTATAAACCAAGATTTAAACAATAACATTGGTAATAAAAAATAATAGATCAGATTGATATGAAACTCATCATGGTTTCAACACAAACTGATTCAATGAACTATATTAAATATCGTTATAGATCTGTTATATAAAATTCTGTTAAGTTGAAACTGATTTTCCAAAGAAACACAATCTTGTTTTCAAGAAAAAAAACAGTTATACAAAAATCTGTTAATTAATCTGATTTTCACAAAAAGTGTTTTAATTTTGTTACGCAAAATCTGTTTTAAGACTGTTGGGAAACATGTACCCTTTTATTTATAAAATCAAAATAATATAATTATACTAACCAAAAATAAATAACAGACAGATATAATTATAAACGATAATTAAATAAACTAATAAAATGATAAAAGACTTACTAGATCGCCAGCAAGAATACTCACGCGAGCGGAACCACGTGTTAAACATGATAAACAATAAAGAGCCGAGACACGTGTTTGACACGCTCCCCTTAAAACAGATTCGTCGTCTGTTTCCGAGGGTACAACAGCCAAAACAGTAAGTTGTACTGTCGGACTTAACAAAACTGCCTGAAAGATCACGGAAACTTGCATGTCTCTGATCGAAGAGACTACTGGAATTTGGTTGCTACGAAGCTGTATTTTTCTGTGTCTAAATTTGAATGAGAATGAGTTTAATTTATAGTGAAAACTTGTCTTGGTCACCAAGACAGAATATCACATAAGAATTAAACTGATTTCGATATATCTTATTTGTTTAAACATATTCTGTCAATATTTACAAACAAATGATATATTCTATGTATTTAAAACTGATTCTGTCAACTTATTCCCAAAGTTTAAATCAACTATTAAAATAGATTTATACAAAATCCCACGATATCTCATTTACATTTTACTATATTCCAACAAGTTCTACTTAATATCCTTAAGTATCCAATATCATGGGGTCATCGATAGTTAATAATGGAAGAATCCAGTTGAAGAAGCCAATGAGGTTTCTTTCTTTCTTCTCTGTGATGAGTATTCCACTATCATATTCCAAAGGTCACCGACATTCCATTTATGGTAAGTAATCCACTTTGTTACCTGCCGAAAATCCCGAAAAGCTTTGTCATTGCTATAGAATAAAGTAGTTTAGATCAGGTTAAATGTTTCAGATCAAACCAACCCATCCCCTTTTGGCGCATTACCTTTTATAAAGCCATATAGCAAACACGACAAGGTAAGCCATTATTTTATGGGAAAATCACAAAAATACCCATTTTTTCAAACATGTTTCACAAAATACCCAAAAAAATTTACAAAAAGCCAAAATAGTGAAAATACCCATAAAATTCAAAAATTTCGACACTTTTGTGAAACAGAATTTTTTTTCTAAATTATATATTTTCGAAATTTCTTAAAAATTTCGAATTTTTTTTAATTTGTGTAAATAGTAAAGGGGGTGTTTAGAAACACGTTTAACTGCAACGAACTATGTTGTTTTAGGTTTGTTAGGACCAAAAAGCTTGAACCATATTGAATTTATCATTTGTTTCAGCTAATATGGCTTTAAAACAGCTTAAATCAGCTTATTTCAATTTTTATTGCTTTTAAAGGGGGTGTTTGGCAACGCGTTTAATAGTAAGTGTGCTAGACGAATTTACCTGGTCCAATGTCTGTAATGCCTCCAAGCCAAATGTGTAATATATCACGAAAGGCCTTAACACCTACAATGAATGTGGAGTATTATTTGAGACTACTGACATAATAAAGTAAATAATATTATTTGAAAATTTCATTTACCTGAGAGGCGGCAAGCCATTGTATTATAGCCTTAAGTTCGGGGTCTCCCCCAAAAGCCCCACAACCCCAATTTCTAGTAACAATCCCTACTTCATCTTCAAAACTTGCAGACTATCAAAAGCAAATTTCCATAAGACCATAAGAAATAGTTATCTTGCGCATGCAGATATTTGTTTAAGGACAGAAAAATCTCACACCAAGGTATTATCTGATTTTCCTTCGAGACTTTTATGCTTTTGATCAAGCTCAGCTTCTGAGAAGCATTGATCTTTGAGTAGTATCCGATATCGATGAGACTTGCAAGGGTCAGAAAAGCCACAAAATGCCTTGTTAACTGAAAGTTTTATGGACTTATATTTAAATAGTCGTGTGTTAGGATCGAACTCGGGATTACGGGATTGCACACATTACATAAAGGGTTAATTTATTTAGTAAATATATTTATTATATTTATTAAATTAAACCGAAGCTTAACTAACGATTGTTAATAATTAAAAGTTAAGTATAAATGACTGTTATGGACTTAAATAGAAGAGAAAAGAAGAAAAAGGAAAAGTTCCGGAAACCCCATGTGGGTGGGTTTGGGCCGAAGGCTAGAAGGCAAAAAAGGGGAAAGGAAAGATTTTCTTTCCTAATTGGTTTATTGCTTGGAGAATAAGATTTTCCAAGGCCTATATAAACAATCACATAGCCTTCATAAATTTTATCCCATTCTCTTTTCTTTCTCTCTTCCTGCGACTAAAACCAAAGGCAAACACCCTCTTTAGGGTTTCTTTTAACCTTTGGTTTTGGTTTCTTTGTTTGATCAAATTCCATAGGAAAAACACCTTTTTAGGGCTCATTTTATCCTTTGGTTTTGGTTTAGAAATAATCTAGTCCTAGCCCCTCTCTAGGGTTGTTGGGTAGATATTCCACAAGTCTAGAAGCTCGGTTTACACGTGCTAGAATCACGGTTAGTTCGTTGTATTACGTGTGTACATGAACGTAATGTAGTCTTACTTTAGACTACATCTTGGTAGTGTTCGTCATAAACCCTAATTGATGATTCGTTAGTGATCTTGTGGATCTTTGCTAGGATAAAGGTATGTAACCCTAATTCGATTAATTATAATTGTGTTATTATTATGATCTTCTTAAATCGCTTCCGCTATATGTTCTTTGATCCATATTAGGGGTTTTAATAATTGTTATGAACTTCATAAACCTTCAGTGGCATCGAGAGCCGTTTTAACATGTTATAATTATCGAGATCTAAAGATTGTTTTTAACTAATAATTGTCTTGAGTTAAAATTACATGTTTTTTTTAAAAGAAAATTTAGGGTTTTGGTTTTGTCTTTTTTTAAAATTCGATTTAAAAAAAGGTCGGTTTGTTTTGTTTTTTTAGCCGATTATAAATTTAAAAAAAAATAGTTTTTTTGTAAAACCCTAAAATTGCATGTTTTGATCTTTAGATAATTACATGATTAATTGTTATGTCATGTATTTAAGGTTACGATCCGTAGTGATTTAATTATTTTGTTAAGTGATTTGGGTGGAACTTTGATGAATTGCATGATTAATTGTTATGTTATGTGAATTCATGTTTCGATCCGTAGAGATTTAATTGTTAAGTTATGTGGGAGATCCGTGATGAACATGCATGTTTTTCATGGATCATATGTTTTATGTGGTAATTGTTACGTGTTTTGCTACATACTTTATTTGATTCAATAAATCTAAAATTAGGAAAGACTTTTATATGAATATAAAAACCTAGATTTGATATTATTTATTGAATAAATTGTATGCATGTGGCTATTTGATTTATTTATTGCACATATAAATTGTTATTATGTGCTTATGATTTAGTTTTTTTTACCTACCTGTTTTCATACGTTTATATTGATTGTATGTTGTAAACAAGGGTAATTTTTTCCAAGAAAAATTAATATGGACTAAATCATATTAAAATTAATGAATTATTTTGAGATGTAATTAACATATGATTTGTGTTGATTGGAATTGAAATAATAACATAACGGCCTACTCAACTTTGACAAACTATAAAGTGGGTATAACGCACTGCTGGTCATGTACCCGGTTAAGGAAGGAGGTGTTATGCTTCAGCGCTGACCAAATTCCCAGCTTGCCTGTGCGTCAAAGTTGGGATTACCTACGGTTATTATTTCATAATTACCTAAGGTTGATTTAACCGCAAAAATCCACATCCGAAACACAATGAATAAGGTTATTGCTTGGTGCTTTAGCTAAGTTGTAGAAAAACTACGGTGAGAATTTAGTTGTGGGTAAAATGTTTAATTGGTTTAACCAATACCTCAACTTGCAAATATATGATGAAATTTTAGTCTCACCAAAAAGTTTACTAAATTTTTTTTTATTAAACTTATGCTATGGAGATGTATGCATGCTTCTCCATACATGATTTTTGACACCAAAATCAATACCCTTTAAATTTAAGTCTTATGCCATCTAATTGACGAACACTTGAAGTCACAACTGTCGTCATATGAGATTTTAGACGATGTTGTAATGGATAGAAAAACTTTATGACTGAATAAGATTGCACATGAAGGTTTTACGTTAATTAGATTAGTCGACTTAATTGAGTTACTCGGTAAGATCTGGAAACTTAAGGCATAAAGAAGGGATGAAACATGTTTACAATGCAAAATGATTTTTGGCAATGTAAATCCTTTAAATATCTAGAAATTGCAAATTTGTTTGTCAAATCATTGTTCGAAAAGTTACCATCTTGAATACTTTCATTGCTAGCAGATCAACTGATGTGATGAAATTATGTCATTTTGGATTCTAGTTTTCAAGGAAAATACTATGATTATTATTACCGGGGTAATTTTATTTTCTTGAATGGTATTATGGAAAATACTAAATTGAATTTTGTAAATTCTTTCACAAATGTATTAATGCAACGTTACATCGTAAACGTGGTTTATTCATTTATTGATCTAAAACCGTATGGTTGAGGATAGAGTCAATTTAAAGGATAAACCTAAACTCTTTTCCATGAGTGAAGAAGGAGTAATAAGGATTTTAGAAATGTCTAATTCAAAATACATAACTCATAGCAAACTTTAATAGTTAATAAAAGTATATATTTTGAGTTATTTAAAGTTACCGCTAATTGGTTATAAGGCAAACTAGCAAATTTTTTTAGTAGTTATGCTTTGACCATTTATAGGCACTACATACCATTGTGGGGTTGGTAGACCTATTAAGGAAGAAATTACATGTCAAGTCTTTCAAGTTAAAAATCATTTGATGGATAAGTCATCATTTACGAAGTAGAGTACACTCTTAAACACTATAAGTAATTGTTACGAATGTGTTTTTTTTCAAAAGTGTAAGAAAGTAAACACAACAATAATTATTTTCACCGATTATGAAACATTTTCAATGTTGTCAAGTTCACTGGGAGAATTGTGTTGTATTACTGATTTTGAGTCTATTAAAACATTCACTAATTATGTTAATCCCATATTAATCCATAACACAAGATTTAGATGATATTTAGAGAGAGAAAGAGAAGAAAGTAGAGAGAGAAACAAGAGAGAATTTGGAAGGTTAATTTTTACTAGAGAGAGAAAGTAAAATGAACCAACACCCTCTTCCACACATGGAAGAGGGTATATATACCCTTGGCTTTTGGGCCTTGGGTTTAAGTGACTTGGGCCGGGCTTGGCTTTGTCTTGGGCTTATGCCCCTAACTTAGACAATATTAGCTTAATGTCCAAGCCCGGTTTTCCCGACTAACCTATTACAATACAAGAGCATTAACGACTAAGATGACCTATTACATTCTTGTTCGATTATATAAAATATAGGGCTAACAATCTCGCCCAATGTATCGGTCATCTTAAAAAGCTTAAAAAGCATAAGATGATTGAGTGAATACATTCTTGTAGAGGAGATCTTCCTTCTTTGGTCTTGTATCTTGGTCTTGATCTTGTTTGTAACGGCTTTGTTCCTTCATGCTTTTGTGATCTTTATCTGAGCCTTTGTCATTTGACTTTGAGTGCTTGAGATCTTCAATCTATTCTTGATAGTGTTCATCTTGAGTTCTTATGACAAGATGACCTATTACATTCTTACATTCTTAAGTATCTTGACTATCACCATCTTGTGCTCTTGTGACTTCTGAATCGACATCGGTTACAAAGCTACGCCACCTTCTTGATATACAACAACATATATAGACACGGATAAAATGGCTTTGAACATTTCATCCTAACTCGGTAGCGTTTTACGTCCGGTCGGTGAAGACCGTTTAGACGGTATTAGATACCGTACCTGTGATCGGGTAGATTTGATTAAGAACCTCCTTGACAGGGTTTCCCGGCGGTAGTAGCCAGTTCTCTTTACTCGACCGTCTCAAAGCAGACTGCGAACGTAAAGAGTGAATCATAAGGATAAATTATCCGTCTGATTAGAGTCGTCAATTCAGATTTCCTGGAACAAGTTTGATTCTAAAAGAATCGCACCATTGTTGCTTTCCAGTTTGTCACAAGCTTGATTCATAGAGAATCTTGCAAGTCACCTATCGCAGTGCTGTTTGATGTTGACACTGGAAGGATTTCTATTCGTCACTGTGAACACTAAAACTCTGAATGTTCTGGCAAGATCACATGGATTTTGTGAAGAAACCTGGAATCAAGTTTAAATCAATTAAGAATCCAAACTTAGTTGCATTCAAGTTCTCACAAATTTGATTCGTGTTGAATCGCACAAGTTACCTACCATGAGCTTGTTTGATGCTGGCTCAAGAAGGATTTTCATCTTCATTGTGAATCGTATCACTCAGATGTTCTGGAAATATCACAAGGATAATGCGTAGGACTCGATTATGTCCTAATGAGATGATAGATAGATCTCATTTGGCTCTAGACCCAAATAAGTGCATTTTGGTAATCGGAGGCTGGAGCAGACTGCCACCTTTTCAATATTAACTAACTCGGAGTGAGAAAGTCAATAGATACGTGTTGATCTCCGTAACAATGAGACAAGTTTCTATTGAGAGAAACTCGAATGCCTGGGGAATGGTTGTGCATCGCATCATTGGGTCCATGACACTTGTCTTCGATAGATGTGTTAACCCGGTTTCTGCCTAAGTTGCATAGAATATTCAACTCCTTCAATGCTTACCAACACGTCATCACTAGCACCTTGTTGTGATTGTTCCAGTGCTAGCTTAAGTAATTGGTCCGCATTCAGCTTCATTCAACTCCATCTTTCCTAAGGACAACTATTTCTAGCTATGGAATGTCCTTGGGTAGATCCCTTCGGTTCTGGTTGGATCATAGGACTTAGTTTTCTATCCTAAACCACCTTTTGACTCCATCGTTCCGTCGTGGATAGTAGGTTGTTTTGGGTATAGATCGTAACCATAAACCATTGAAAACCATTCAAAGTGTTTGATAAAAATCAAAACTTTTAACACTTTGAAAGTTTTATATTTCCGAAAAGCTCCCCTACACACATTCATCGATATACGAAATAGTTTAGCATGTGATGGAAAGAGTTGCACTTGAATCTTTAAGATCACATGTTGCGATATATTACATTTTAATAACATTTTCTCCCCTATCTCTAATATAAAAATATCATATTAGAGATACCAATTGATGAAAATATGACAATTTCTGAATACCGATTGGGAGAGAAACATGTGTACACGCATGAATATGGAACATTAAGTCGGGTTGCTCCCCCTCAACAATATATGTGTGTCTTGAAACAAAAATTTGACAAAATTTTGGAAAAACAACACCACAAAATATGTTGAGGTACGGAGTTGAGATGCCTTATCTGATATAATATATTACATATGACAGTTTTAAACCATTTTCGGAATGTGTTGGATACATAAAATATGACAATTTTAGAGATGTACCAAACAACATTAAAAGCTTGATGTTAAAACGCCCCCCTCAAAAATTGATCAAAATAACATATGACAATTTTGAGATATAAAAACCACATTATGAGGAAGGGAGTGTTGAACACACAATTTTGAAAGATTTAGAAAAACCTTTTGAGAAATTATTGAAAAATTGTGTTCAACGGTTTTAAAATAAACATGATAGAAGACTTCTCTTCTATTGCTTAGGGAAAGTGCACTGAAACGTACACTTCCCTTTCGGGTCCGTTTTTCATGATCTCAAAACATTGATTGTTTTGTGACTAGCTCATGACCGAGAAAAATAAATTTTCCGTTGTGAAGGATAAGTTATCATCCGTGATAAACTTTCCTTAAGTTGAAGTTCGAGGTCTAAGCTGACATTTACTTAGAAATCATTTTTCATGAACTTAAAAACTTTGAATGTTTTTATAGGAAGCTCATGACCGAGAAATATTAATTTCTCGTTGAGAAGGATAAGTTATCATCCGTGATAAACTTTCCTTATTTGAGGTCCGAGTCCTAAGCTGTGATGTGCTTAGAAGTCATTATGAGAGAAAAATAAAGCAGCTTCATTTGCCAAAACCTCCAAGTCTTCTGGAGTCATATACTTCATACCAAGACGGCCAACGAGATACTGAAACCTATTTTGGGATAGGGCTTTAGTAAACAAGTCTGCTATCTTGTACTCAGTTCTGACAAAGTATAATTCCACGATACCACGTTCCACTTGTTCCTTGATGAAGTGATATCTAACTGCGATGTGCTTGGTACGGGAGTGTTGAACTGGATTGCAAGAGATGGCTATGGCCGACTTTGAGTCACAATATATAGGTATTTTATCAAAGTGGAAGCCATAATCCGTGAGTTGAGTTCTCATCCAGAGGACTTGAGCACAACACGCGGATAGAGCCACATATTCTGCTTCAGCTGATGAAAGCGAAGTACAATCCTGCTTCTTTGACGACCAGCTCACAAGCTTGTCTCCCCTAGAAATTGTACGCTACCCGAAGTGCTTTTTCGACTATCAAGGCAACCTGCGTGATCAGAATCTGAAAAGGCTGTTAGATGAAAACCGGTTCCCTTCGGATACCAGAGTCCCATGTGAATGGTATTCTTAAGGTACCGAAAGATCCGTTTAACCTCTTTGAGGTGCTTTCGAGTAGGTCTGGCTTGATATCGCGCACAATAGCATGTGGCATGATGAATATCAGGCATGCTGGCTGTGAGGTTGTTGGGTCTACTAGATGTAGATCTTGCATCCTGTCAGGACCGGTGAATGACTTCTGTAATCAAAAGTCAAATCACAAAGAGACTCTATACACAATATGAATGTAGAATATAAATATAAACAAGAGAAACAGAATAACTATAACGACTTGATCCTTTCTAAGGATTTCTAATATTGATAATGGCTAGAACTATGTTTTGTGAAGATGTGTCTAACCCTTCTGCCTAAGGTTCCTTTTATACTACAAGGAAACCCTAATACATCATTAAAGAAAACGTGTAAAACTGATATGCATATCCTTTCCTAACATATCTCATGCATATCCTAACAGAATATTAAGTAAATAATAAAGTTTGACTTCGACTAGGACCAGGAGCAGGACTTGCTCCTACTACGACTAGGACCAGGAGGAACTACATACCTCCTAGTCTACCTATTACATATAACTATTACAATGGTCCTAACAATCCTCCCCTAAACTTGAATTTGACCTGTTGAGTTCAAGTTTCCTGGAAAACGTGCAAATAAAGCCCGAGGATTGTATCAGCAAAACAAATAGCAGCATCAACAAGATAAGAATCAGACGAACAGCCGCATGAAACACTAGAAGCTTCTCCAAAGCTTGTAACAAATCAGCATCAGGTTGAATCGTTTCAGCAACATGAGCAGATTTGATGAGCCTTTACCAAGTAGCTGCTCGCTCTTGGGCTAGCTAGGCATTCTGGTGGAATAAGCATCACCCTGGGAGACTAGAACCCAGCCCAACTCTTAGAACGTGAATCAATGGTGAGTGGGAGTACCCTGATGATTTTAGGCAAACCATCACAGCCGTCAACGGATTTGATGCGTCTTTACCAGAAGCCGTACCCCTCTGGACTCGCCAACTCTTAGCAATAAAGCATCGGTGAGTTGAACACCCTATAGCTTTAAGCAAGCTATTACAGCTATCAACGGATTTGATAAGATCTTTACCAAGAGCCGTACCCTCAAGGTGAATCAACTTTTTCTTGTCGATGAGACATGGTAAGTTGAGAACCATTTGTTGTGTGGACCACGTCCAACACCAAGTGAAACCAAGTACCAGAACAAACTCAAACCAGGAACCACATCTTGAAACAGCCAAGGGATATTATGTACAAGTATAAAAGCTAAATTGTATTAAAGTATAAGCAGATATTATATAAAAAGTATATATATATATATATATATATATATTTTTTTTTTAGTTTGTGTGTTTGTTTTTTTTTTTTTTTAACTATAAAGAATAAAATTCACCAATCACTGTACATATTGGTGAAAAGAATCAAAATAAGAACAAAAATTCAAAGTATAAACACTTACAACCCAGTCACCTTACATACCAGAAGCTGCCTTCTTATCCGCTAGCAACCGTGCTTGAATACCCTCTACCAACGATGTGGCCATACTCGACTCATTCCCAGAAGGAGCAGTAGAAATCTGCAAGTGACTTGCCAACATTGCTTCCATGGAAGAAATAGTCAAAGGATACACAACATCCGTCAACATAAACACCACATGACCAGATTCTAATTCCAACACATGATCTCCACATCCAGCATATAGCTTCCAGCGAATAATCTCCCATTGCATTTGATCCTTCCATATGCCCAAAGCAGTAGCAGATGGAGGAGGGTCCAACATCAGCTTGAGATCGGCCCAGAGACGGATACCAGGCCAGGAAGACACCGCCATGGGGTTAAACGGCATACTAGAATCAACAAGCCCAAACAACGCCATAAGATCCATACGGTCAGCCCACGATAACACACCCTATAAACCCGTGACCAATCGCACAGTCCCATCACTCAAAGTAATCCGATGGGAGACGCCACCAGGAAGTGTTGTAGAACTCTCAACCGTATAACCCGTAATGCTTCCATTGCCCAAAGGTAAGTCAGAATCGCTATCCGAAGCGGCATCAATTAAGTTCTCAGGATCACGCTTCTCAAAAGGAACTGATTTACCACGGCGAACACGACGAGCAGGTTTCTGGCGAGTGGAACGTCGAGGCGTGGGAGCCGAAGGAATTGATTCAACCTTCACCTTAACTTCAGCAACAGCAGGAGAAGCAGTAGAAGTAGACTCATGAACATGTCCACCCAAAGAACCACTAGGAGCTGCATCAGAAGTAGGATTAGGTTGTGTTGCAGGAACTTGTGGTGATGAAGATGGCACATCAGATGGAGCAGCAGTAGGTATGGTGGGATCAACAAAAGTGCTTGCAGGAACATGGGTGGTGGTAGTAGTAATAGGTGTGGTGGTGGAAGCATGAGTGGTGGTGGTAGTAACAAAGATGGTAGTAGCAGGACCAGCAGTAGAACCAATAGGAGCAACCAAGGGTGTAGTAGAAGGACCAACAGAAGTAGCAATAGAACCAGAAGGACTACCATCAGAACCAGGAGTGGGGACAGACAAAGGACCAGTAGAATCAGCAGGCATAGAAGCAGTCACACCACGAGGATGGTAAATAAATCTTTCCGGAATGGGTTGGCTCTGACGCTTCACCATCTTCTCATAAAGGACCTTAAGCTCATCAAATGTCAGAGCTCTCACCCGAGCCCAAGACCACGGAGCATTGAAATGAGCAGCAGATTGATATTTCACGTAACGTTGCATCTGCTGGCGCTGCTCAGTCCGAGATAGAGGTCTGTTCCTTCGCTGTTTCTTTAGTTCTTCAGCAAGAGCCAACTGGTGCTTACGCATCATCACCATAGCACGTGGAATACAATTGTGTTCATCAACATCATCACCCAACAGATCTTTAAACTAAGCATAATCCCGAGTGAGAACAGTCAACACTTGCATCCATTCACCATCAGTCCAGTGCATAGCATCATGCTGAATTTGCGCACGCCTTCGCTCTCGAAGCTCTTCCTCAGCAACCCTATCCTCCTCATCAATCTCAGCCTGAACCCGACGAGCAGCCTCTTCACCAAGTCTTTCTTCTTCAATATGTTGACGAGTGCGCTTGCGAGTGGGAGATGGAGAATCAGTCATTGGGGCTTTTCCCTTCGGATCATGAGAGGGACCAGCATGAGAACCAGCAGCAGCATCAGAATCACCACCCATAGAAGGGGGAATAGCACTAGGAGAAGGAACATTGGAGGACATTGGAGGACCGGGCAGATCATCATAAACTTTATCAGCAAAGGCAGCCTTTGCCAGCAACGTCAAGCCATCCTCAACATTCTCCGCACCCTCATCCTCAGAATCTGAAAGAACCACATGCTTCTTGCGACGACTTTGTTGATTCTCCAATACCTTTATACGATCAGCCAGAGGAAGAACAAACTCCCTTGTGAGCTTCCGATGTTGGTTCAAGTCAGCTTCCAAACAAATCATCCTCTCATGGTACCTGTGCATAAGATCTAGCAAAGATGTCAGTGTAGTAGGCTCCTCCGCCTGCCCACCAAGAGAACTTGGATCAGGGAAAGCATCACGGGAGCCCGAAGCAACATGTGGGTCAACCTGTGGAGAACTAGCATCAAACGGGATATCAGTCGAGTGTGGGGCAGGGCTAGGAGGTGGAGTCTCCACAAATGGAGACTGATGTGGAACGGAGGAAGGACCAGCCTTGGAAGGGGATGGTTTTTCAACCACTACTTCCTCAACTAGCTCCTCCTCTACCACAGGAGTGGCACCACCAGTAGGAGCCTCCTCCTCCTCCATGGGGTCATCATCTAACACAACCAACTCAGGAGCCTCCTCCTCCTGACCCATAGGACCCTGAGCCAACCCCATCATGGCTTCAGTCAGGGGCCTCCAATCCCCAGGAAACCCATTCATCATATTGTAATACACTTTCGCTGTAAGTTTAGATGGCACATGCTCAGCCCTATCACGTGGAATGCAAACAAGTATTTGTTGAAGAAACCTAGGGTACATAAGAAATTTCTTCCTCGAACTAGCAGTCGAAAAATTACTAGCCATCCCCTCAAATAGATAATGAGAAAAATTACACACTCTACCCTGGGCTAAACATATAAGACCAGTAGCCAAAGGAGTAGGGAACGCATCCCAACTCCCCGACTTGGGACTCATACAATGGATTAAATAGTGAACCAGAAGCTTCCACTGAGGGGAAAACCTATTCTTTTGGAAGTTAAACTTCCCCCCATGTTCATAACCTATGGCAGCCATACCCTAAAAGGCCATATCCACCATAAGAGAGCAAAAATCCTCCATCAGAAGCACCACACACCACCATAACCAAGAAATTATGTTGTTAAATACTATGAATACGTTAGACTGACCTAATATGTACACAAAGCCTCCCCTTAGGCCTTGCCTCCCCTCAATCCTAGACCTCACGGATTGACCATCCCAATATGAACCACCAAGTGGTTAAACCGAGGACCATCAAAAGCTTTAGTCAGCAAATCAGCAACATTGTCATCCGTATGAACTTTAAGAACCTGTATCAGCTTCTTCTCATTTGCATCGCGTATAAAATGATGCCGAATCTCAATATGCTTCGTCCGCTGATGAAATACAGGATTCTTCACAATGCAAATAGTGCTTTGATTGTCAATAAAAATTTTGGTATTCATAAAATTGAACCCATAGTCCAACATCTGATTTTGGATCCATAAAACTTGACCACAGCAACTAGCAGCAGCTACATATTCATCTTCTGTTGAAGAAGTAGCTACGATTGTCTGTTTCTTACATTGCCATAAAATAAGCCGACGACCCAAAAATTGACAACCATCAGTAGTAGACTTCCTATCATTATTAGCACCAGCATAATCACTATCACTGTATGCTTCAAGAACAAAGGGAGATTCTCTAGGATACCATAGACCCAATTTAGGTTGAGCCTTGATATACTTGAAAATCTTCTTCACTGCATTTAAGTTCGAAACCGTTGGAGTCACCTGGTGTCTAGAACAAGCACTTACTACAAACATAATGTTCGGACGTGATGCAGTCAAATACATGAGAGAGCCAATCATAGACCTGTACATATGAACATTTACCGGTGGATCTGGCTCATTCTTAAGTTTGATTTTAGCAACTTCATAAGGAGTTGCTGCTGGTCTAAGAGGATCCATGTCAAACTTCTAAAGAATCTCATGAACATATTTGTCTTGACTGATGAAAATCCCATCCGATTGTTGCTTGACCTGAAGACCAAGGAAAAATGACAGTTCTCCCATGGCACTCATCTGAAATTCGCCTTTCATCAAGTGTTCAAACTCATCACACCACTCCTTCTTTGTAGAACCAAAGATAATGTCGTCCACATAGACCTGAACAAGGATAATATCCTTGGAATTCCGCCGAAGAAATAGTGTTTTGTCAATAGTACCTCTTCTATAGCCATTCTTTAACAACAAAGTGGAGAGTCGCTCATACCAAGCTCTAGGAGCCTGATGTAACCCATAAAGAGCCTTGACCACCTTGTAGACTTTCTTGGGATGAAGTGGATCAACAAACCCCTTAGGTTGAGTAACATACACTTCCTCGTCAATTTTTCCATAGAGAAATGCACTCTTGACATCCATCTGGAACACCGTAAAGCCAACATACGAAGCAAAGGCCAAAAACAGACGAATGGCCTCGATCCTGGCAACAGGCGCAAAGACTTCAGTATAATCAATGCCCTCAATTTGAGTGTGTCCTTGTGCGACAAGTCTAGCTTTATTCCTGACAACAATTCCCCGTGCATCCTTCTTGTTTTTGAGAATCCATTTGGTATTGATAGCTGTCTTCCCATCTGGTAAGTCAACCAGAACCCAAACCTTCTGAAACAAGAATTGCTGCATTTCCTCCTGCATAGCCTCCACCCAACTTTGATCCTCAAGAGCATGAGAAACAGACCTAGGTTCCACCTGTGAAAGAAAACAAGCAAACAAACAGTGTTGAAAGTCCGTATGATTATTACGCTTTTGATCCTCAATATAGCCCACAAGAGCATGATGATCAGACGAGGCCTTCTGCTGCATTCTGCGTGTCTTAACGGTAGAACCAGGATCTCCAATAATTTGAGTGGTAGGATGGTCTTTATGGGATTGCAAGACTGGATTGGAAGAAACCTCTACTTCTGGTGCCAAGTTATTGAGATCACCAACTAAATCAGCATCATATGAAGCATTTTGGAAAATCCCGTCTACCGGTTGTTTATGTATATCATCCATCTTGGTAGAAGACTTCTTTTCATGGTTCCCCAAATCAGAAGGACTGGAGAAACGTGTATTGGAAGCAGACTTACTAGCCGGAGTACCAGTAGTTGAGTGACTAGCACTAGGAGCAGAAGCTGGAGTACCAGGAGCAACTTTGTCAGTAGGCTCAACCAAGGGAAACTCAAAACTACCTTGAGCAGCTGCTTTAGTAGCTTCTTGTTGTTGCTTGAGAAGAGTGTCAAGAGCTGCTTGGGAATCCTGTACATCCAATAGAGTTGCATCACTAGGAGGAGTAGGAGAGACCGTGGTGGAATAGGATGGAACCACAAAAATGTCATCCTCATCATCTGAATCAGAAAGACTAGAAGGAACACCAGTACTAGAAGTGGCAAACACTTGTGGTCCTGCATCATGGTTAGTTTTGAAACGAAAATATCCTAACGAATCACTAAGATAATCAAGATCAAAATACCATTCTGGACCTTTTCCTTGTATGTTTGTCTTCTCCTCAAAATACCTGAGATTAATAGTTTGAATTATTCGTTTGGCTTGAAGATTGTAGACACGATACGCCCGAGAATGAGCTGAATATCCCACAATGTATCCTTCATCAGCCTTGCCATCAAACTTCCCCAAATAGTCACTAGTATTCAGAATGGTGACTGGACACCCAAAAGGCTTCAAATGAGCAATATTTGGAACTTTGCCCGTGAGCAGCTCATAAGGTGTTTTCTTGTGAGGATTGGTAATAGAAACCCTATTCAAGACATAACTTGCAGTATTAATAGCTTCTGTCCAGAACATGGTCGGAAGCTTGGAATCGGCAAGCATAGTTCTTGCTGCTTCTATTAGTGTCCGGTTCTTTCTTTCTGCCACACCATTCTGTTGAGGAGTCCGAGCAGCACTGTAATCTCTTTTGATGCCCTTAGCATTGCAAAGTGTGATGAGGTCTCTATTTTTAAACTCGGTTCCATTATCGCAACGAATACCTTTAACTTTCTTGGACAACTGATTCTCTATCAAGGTAAGAAAATCTCGAAGAATTGAGTAGGTATCACTTTTGGCAGCCATGAAGAACACCCACGTAAACCTGCTATAGCCATCAGTCACCACCAAACAGAATTGCTTGTGGTCTATGCTTCTGATGGAAGTAGGACCAAATAAGTCCATGTGTAGAAGCTGCAATGGTTCAGTAATAAGACTTAAAGCAGTAATGGCCTTGAAGGTTGCTTTGTGTTGTTTGTCTTTGCTGCAGGCAATACAATTTATATCATTTATAAACGTCTTAGGAGGTAAACCAGAGACCAGATTCAGATTGGCAAGTTTGTGAATGGTCTTGAAGTTCACATGTCCCATCCTTCGGTGCCATTTAGTGGCTTCATCTTCTGAGGCTTTTGCAACCAGACATGCTAGTTGACCAGTAGGGTTGACTTCATTCAACTTGATACTATATAGATTGTGTCTTCTAGGGATTCTGAGTAATACTTGTGAGTCATCCGGAAGCTGAAAATCTTTGGAAAGCACAAGTGCATCAGTATCGGTGAAGAGTACAAACTGCTTCTTGTCACAAATATGAGAGACCGATATCAAGTTGAAGTGTTGAAGTGCTTCCACATAGTAGACCTGCTCAAAATTCAGATTTGGAGTCTTTATCGTTCCTTTGCCAGTGATTCTGCCTTCACCTCCTCCAAAATAGACCTTGCCTCCATGAAATGGTACAAAGTTAGAAAGAAGACTTTTATTGCCAGTCATGCTCCTGGAGCAACCACTATCAACAATGCCTAGACTAGGATCCTGGTATGGAGTAACCTACAACAACAAGATGATAAAAATGCAAAAGTTAGTGTCTTAAGGGGACCCAAACCTTTTCAGGTTTGAGCCTGCCTTGTGGATCATTAGAAGAATGCCAAGAAGATTGATGAGATCCACTATTGTTCCTTGGTTGCCTATGCATCATATGGGTATTATTATTTGACCAGGAACAACCTGTTGAGGGCTTAACAGCAGTTCCCAAATTTCTCCAACCAAAATACGTGTGGTCAAAATGATGCGGATAGTTTGGATTAAAGTTTGGAAAATAATTACTGGTTGTTTGGAATCCACTATCTCTCCAATAATCAGACGTGAAAGGAGAGTATACTCTAGTAGTATTAAACATTGAAGCACTAGGATTAAGTCTTCTAGAAGTATATGAAGCAGCTCCTGGTGAACCAGGAGCAGGAAAAGCATGATTAACAGATGCATGTGTGTCATAATAATCACAATCTTTAATTAAATGAAAGGAACTGCCACAAACAAAACATGTTTTGAAAGACCTTTTATTAGAATGAGATTGTTTCATACTGCCTACTTTATTACACACATTTCTAGGAAAAACATTCTTCCTAGGACTCAATAAACAAGGACCAGACACACTTGACTTGACAGCAACTTTTTCTTCACATTTCCTAGCACCAGTAGCAGCATGATCATTCGACTTGGAACTTGTAGGTCTCGACTCTTCACTTGAACCATCAGATGCAGAGTCATCGGCTTTGTCACTGAAAGTACATGAGACAAAGTCATTAGTATTAGTAGAACTTGTTGGGGACTCAAGCATCTATGATCCATCCGAGTCATTATGCCATGAGGTGGGCATAAAAGTTCCAGTAAGAGGAGGAGGGACAGCATGCATTTCTGCTGCTGGTTTAAACCTATTGTAACTAGGTTTGCCCTCATCCTCTTTGTCGGCATCAAAGACACTCGAGAAAGATAAATCAAATACATATTCTGAATCAATATATTTTTCAAATCCTAAGCCTCTTTTAGTTCTGCCAGACATGCTACTATCAATTAATTTGGAAAGATTTTTTGGTGCCTTTTGCCATTTGTCAAATCTTAACATTGTAGCATCTAATGTAGCTTGCATCTCCTCTTTTTCTTTGATACTAGCATCTCTTTCAGTTTCTGTATATTTAAGCATATTTGTAGTGTTTTCTAAATCAATGCTTAGTATCCTGATTTTATCCTCATACGCACGTTGTGTATCGTGTAACCACTTCTTTTGTTGTTCCAATGTGTTTAATGAAGCCTTATACGCTTGTACCTCTAAAAAATACTTATCATTTTGATCATTTACTTCATTAAATTGGGACAACAATTCTGTGTATTTATCATGACAACCAAGAGGACAATGTTGTACCTGAGGTGAGATGCCCATAAGAGCAAACTCTTCTGCTTCTTCTGCATCAGAGAGATTCCCAGCAATCATTGCCAACACATCAGTCGAGGATTCAGCTGATTCCAGAGTAGAAGCCTGATGATCATTCCAGTTGACCATAGAGTCAACAGATACCAATGCCTTCCTGTCATCTTTAACCTCCTGAACCTTGAAAGCGGAGTACCTGTTCTTCTCCTGATCATTCTTGCTAGGGCACTCCCTTGCAAAGTGACCCTGTTGCTGGCAGTTATAGCACCGTACCTTGCTTCTATCGAATCTTGCTGGCTCCCGAGGGTTGTAATTAAACTTCCTCCCTGCTTTCTTCTCAAACTTGTGAACCCTAAGAGTAAGCATGGCCATCTGCCATTTAAGATCTATCTCATCCAGGTCAAGTTTATCGATCTGTTTGAAGTCATCAAAAGCAAGTTGTTGTTCAGCAGTAACATCAGCCACAAACGAATGCAGAACAGCTTCTACCATACTACTAGACTTGGCAGCAGGATCAGAAGCAGAAGACATGGGACTAGATGCATATGACATGGGACTAGTATGCTGAATAGTATGCTGGGAGGAGACAGTATTGCTTGGGGTACTTGCATATGACATGGGACTAGATGCCATAGAGCTCACAAAGGCTGAATTAGCAGGAGTGGGAAAAGAGTCACTAGGATATCCTCTCACATGAGGTTCGAATGTTCTGAGCCTATGAAACAAATCATCAAAGGTGAGATAGTCAAGCCCACCTTTGGCTCTGAGAGAGATCACGACCTGGTTCCATGAGTAGGGTAAGGCTTTAAGAAATCTTGCATTAATGTCACCATCATCAGGTTTTGACCGAAGTTGATTCAATTGGCTCAAGATCTTCTGGAACCTATCATACCCTTGATTTAGACCTTCAGATTCTGAGATTTTGAATTCGGTAAATTCATCTCTCAGCATGGACCGTCGCATTTTCTTTGACTCCTCATTCCCGCCAAACCTTGCTTTTATGCCATTCCAGATCTCTCTGGCATCATCCAAATGGTAGAAGTCACCCATGTGATCTTCAGGAAGAGATTGAAGCAAAATTGTTTTTGCTTTTACCTCCTTCTGAATGGCGATGATATCCTCATGAGATTTAGGTTCAAGAAGAGTAATATTACCGTTCTTGTCTCGTCCAGTAAGCTTCCTGCCGTTTCCATTTAGAATGATCTTACAAAGATCTTGATCAGTGTTGGTGATCCACCATTCCATCTTCATTGCCCAGTTATCATATTCACTTTCTTCAGAAGAGGGAATTTTCCATTCGTGTTGGAGACCGTAGCCAGGATCTGCTGAGGTTGCACAATTTTTGGAGTGCTTTCTTCTCCTGTTTGAGTAGAAGTTGAGGCAGACATGATAAACAGATTGTTAGTAATAAGAGAACTTGATTCTGCTTGTATAGAGACCCTCCCAGGCTCTGATACCACTTGTTGGGTCTACTAGATGTAGATCTTGCAGCCTGTCAGGACCGGTGAATGACTTCTGTAATCACAAGTCAAATCACAAAGAGACTCTATACACAATATGAATGTAGAATATAAATATAAACAAGAGAAACAGAATAACTATAACGACTTGATCCTTTCTAAGGATTTCTAATATTGATAATGGCTAGAACTATGTTTTGTGAAGATGTGTCTAACCCTTCTGCCTAAGGTTCCTTTTATACTACAAGGAAACCCTAATACATCATTAAAGAAAACGTGTAAAACTGATATGCATATCCTTTCCTAACATATCTCATGCATATCCTAAAAGAATATTAAGTAAATAATAAAGTTTGACTTCGACTAGGACCAGGAGCAGGACTTGCTCCTACTACGACTAGGACCAGGAGGAACTACATACCTCCTAGTCTACCTATTACATATAACTATTACAATGGTCCTAACAGAGGTACATAAGTGACCCGATCATACTGCGATATCGCGTTTGATCTACGGGATATGAGTACAAGTCAGCGTCTAGGGATTTGGTCGACAATGGTGTACCAACGCGAGCACATGAGGCCATACCATACTTTGTAAGTATCTCTTGAGCAAACTTAGCTTTGTTAATGAAGATACTACGTGGGGATTGATGAATCTGGAGGCCTAAAAAGAATTTTAGCTCCCCCATCATTGACATTTCAAATCTGCTGTGCATTAATTTTTCAAAACGTTTTGAAAGTTTTCGGTTCGTAGAACCAAAAATGATGTCATCAACATAAACTTGCACCAGAAGTATGTCATCCCTATATTTGTTAATAAAGAGAGTAGGATCAATAGAACCTTTTTAGAATCCTTTGGACACCAAGAAGTTTGAAAGTTCTTCGTACCATGCCCTTGGAGCTTGTTTAAGTCCATATACAGCCTTCTTGAGACGATAGACATTGTCAGGATGATGAGGATCGATGAATCCTTCCGGATGATTCACATACACTTCTTCCTTCAAATGACCGTTGAGAAAAGCAGTTTTAACGTCCATCTGAAAAACCGTGAAGCCCTTATGTGCAGCATAAGCAAGGAATATCATGACTGCTTCCAAACGAACGACTGGAGCGAATGATTCATCGTAGTCTATGCCTTCTTGTTGACGGTATCCCTTAACCACAAGACGAGATTTGTTTTTGGTGATGGTTTGTTCTTCGTCCAGTTTGTTTTTCCAGATCCATTTGAAATCCAAAATTGACATTCCATAGGGTCGGTCAACAAGTTCCCAAACATTTAGGCGTTCAAACTGATGAATTTCGTCTTGCATTGATTCAATCCACGCATGATCAGTTATGGCTTGTTTGATGTTTGTAGGTACAGTTCAACTCATGGTGAGTGCATACATACACACATCGCCATCAGTTTCGAGTTGTCTGCGTGTTCGAACCGGTTGTGAAGGATTTCTAATGACTTGCTCCAATGGATGATCACGTGTCCAATGGTAAGTGGATGGATATGGTTGGTAGAATGTATGCATGTTGGATGGATCAACATGTTGAGTAGAAGACTCTCCGACTTCGTGTACCGGTATATCGAACGGATTGATAAATTCTTCTTCGTCAAGTTGTGCATCGACTGCTTGATTGTTGTTTCGTCCTTCAGCATTGACGATTGGTGATGTTGGTTGTATGACTGTTTCTTGAGTTTGTTGAGTATCTACTAGAATTGTCTCTTAAGCAACGGTTGCTGAAGTAGATGCAGTTGTGTCTTGTTGACTCTGTTTGGGTGCATCAACAGTGTTGACAGCAGAAGGCGTTGACACAACTTGATTGTTTCCGTAGTAATATTCATCAAACATCGGATCATATAAATCAACCAACTCTTTCATTTGTGTTGTATCCGTCGAGTCTGATGTAGGAGTACTTTCTTGACATTCTTGCACGGGACGTACACTGTTTTGTGTAGGTACCATTGTTGGACATTGAGGAGCGGGACTTGAGCTGTTGTGATCAAGTACCATATGTGGCAATTCGTCAAAGTTCACATGAATTGTTTCGACAATAATCTTTGTTCTCTTGTTATAGACCCGTTATCCTTTCGACAATGTAGCATACCCCACAAAAATACATGCATCACCTTTTTCTTTCATCTTGTCGAGATTCTCACCGTCTTTAAGGATGTAGCGTAAAGATCCAAATACGTGACAGAATTCGACAGTAGGTTTCCTGCCATTGATGATGTGGTAATGTGTCTTTTCATGTCTAGGGATGACGAGAGAACGATTCTGAGTATAACAGGCAGTTGCAATTGCTTCAGCCCAGAAGAATAGCGGTAATTTTGAAGAAGAAAGCATTGTTCGAGCAGCCTCAAACAAAGTATGGTTCTGTCTTTCGACAACGCCGTTTTGTTCAGTAGTTCGAGCAATAGACGTTTGATGTTCGATGCCTTCTGCTTGAAAGTATGATTGCAAGTTCTTGTTCAAAAATTCAGTACCCCTATCCGTTCTTATGGTTAAGACTTGAGCTTGAAGATTGCGTTGTATCATCTTGAGAATGTTTTTGAGAACCTCTGGTGTTTTATCTTTGGAACTTAAGAAGAAAGTCCATGTGTATCTAGAGTAATCATCAACAATCACGAGAATATAATTTTTCCCGTTAATACTCTCTACACGCATGGGATCACATAAATCCATGTGTAGAAGTTCCATTCGTCCTTTTGAGCTTGGGGTAGTCTTTGTTTTAAAAGACTTCCATTTTGCTTTCCCCAACTCACAAGAAGAACAAAGATGGTCTTTGACAAATTTCAACTTAGGAAGACCGGTCACAATATCATTCTTCGAAAGCAAGTTGATGGTGTCAAAGTTGAGATGTGACAATCGTTGATGCCATAACCATGCTTGAGATGATGAAGCTTTAGCCACTAAGCAAATTGGATTTGATGAAGATGTGTCTTGAAGAGTTACTGTATAGAGATCAGAGCCACGAGAACCTGTAAGAAGGTCATTCCCATCGTAGTCTCTAACATAGCAAGTAGATTTCCGAAAAGCCACTTCCAAATCCGCATCACAAAATTGACCAACCGAGAATAAATTATGATTCAGTCCCTCGACATAATAAACCCGTTTGATAGTGAGATTTCCTTGAACCAAATCACCATATCCAAGTATCAGTGCAAACTGATCATTTCTAAACCGCACCGTACCCAGAAACTTCTCCACGAAGTTAATGAGAAGCTTGAGATTGCCCGTCATGTGCTTTGTGCACCCAGAGTCCATTATGAATAGGATGATTTCGACGAGCTACAGAAGAATTAGAAGACAATGTAGCGTTTGACAAATGGGATCCCTTGATAGAAACGGGTTCCAAAATAGTAGTGGGCCTAGATGCAAAGTCTACAGGCAAGCTGATATTCCTAGACCCAATCACTAAAGTGGTTAACTTAGGTACCCATTTGTATCCAGGTGGTGTAAATCTCCAATACCCCCGTGTACATGTCCTAATCATGTTCTCATATAGCTTCTTTAATCTGTTTTGTTTACGCAGAGTAGTGGAGTCTAACACACTTAGTTTCTTAAGTGGTTGATTAGTGGATTGGTTTAAAGTTCTTGTGGGTTCTCTAGTAATAGTGGGCACAAAAATAGGCTTCCTAGTTCTAGTATTCACGCCATTATGATTAAGAGCACAAGCATCATGATTGAAAGTACGAACACATTTTTCACATTCAACACAAACGACTTCAACATTCGAGGTCTTAGCATTTAAACTGTCATTACATGCAGTTACAGATGTTTTATTCTTAGAAAACTTAAAATTCCTACGGTCCTCTTCTACTTCCAACTTCTTTCCTGGACTATTGTTAGGCATGACCTTGTCTTGCTTTCTAGTGCTCTTAAGCTGTGGTCCGCTAACGCTAGTAGTAGGGATTACTCCTGTAGAAGAAGACACACATTGATTAGTTTTCTTAATATTCTGAGGTAACCCCGATGTTCCAGTTTGAGTGGGCTTAGTGTTCATCTTATACATTCTTGGTGCTATCACATTTGTGCTCTTATCATTTCCTATCTTAGGCAAAGTCTATGGGGATTGTCCCAAAACAGAGGATTTAGGGCATTTAACCGCATTCGGTTGACGAACAGCGGATGGTTTACCCAATACAGACTTTCCTTTCATTTTCTCAATGAGTTTTTGTAACTCACTGATGGCTATGTCCCTTTCTTGTAGCTGAGCTTTCAAATCATTTATTTCGAAACCTTTTTCATTTAATTGTCGAAACGAAGAAGCTGCAATTTCTTGACATTTTTTATGATTACAAGATTTATCACTTTTTTGTAAAGCAAGTTCAAGAGAAATGGAGTGTTTCTCAAGTTGGGAAAAACTTTTCGAAAGTTTGTTATAGGACTGAATTTGTTTCGAAAGCTCTACTTCAAGATTGCTACATTTCTCGTCCGATTCTGACACTAGACATGCTACATGACAATATTGATCAAGATCGGCATACACACTATGTATAGCATTCATATGGCCAGCATAAAAGTATTCATTAGAAAGTCGATCAATTTCGTTAGAAAGTTGGTGTTCTTGTGTTTTTAATTTAGTTTGAAGAAAATCAACTTCATCTTGAAGAGATTTTTCATAACTTAAATCAGTTAACATTTCCTTAGTGAGAGCATTATAAAACATTTCCACATTTTTTGAAAGATCATCAATTGTTGGAACAATGCATTGTTGAATGACGACTTCTACTTGTGGGTTAGGTTTAATATTCCAAATGGTATCCCTAGAAACTTTTTCATAGTCGACGACACCTTTGTACAAATTTAAAACCCCTTGTTTTATAAACTCAAATTGTTGAAGACTTTTGCTTTTCTCATCCCATTTACGTTTTTCATCCGAAATTTGTTTTTCTAACAAAATTGATTGCTTTTTGAAACTCCTTTTTAAAGAAACTTTCTTTTGGGGTTCATCACATGGTGGTGGAACACTATTATACATCTGTTGTTCTTTGGAAAGTTCTTTTTGAGGAACAAACTTTATATAATTATCAGAATCAGAAAGGTTTATTAAATCACTTAAGTTTGATCGACATTCTTCTTGATGACGAATAATTTCGTCGCAGTCGGGTGAGAGCATAAGAGCAAGATTATCAACATAACAACCGATATCATAGAGAGCAGGCTTGGTACTTTGAATTTTTGAGATATTCAGGCTTGACAAAAATCGTTTTCATATTTCTATTGAGCATATTCATGGTTTGAATGGACTGACCCGTTTTGTAAACAATGTTGTTTAGCGTTTCGACTCTCTTTTCCAAATCAAGAATTTTTTCAATATCCTTTTCTTCACGAGTTTTATAAAGCTCAGTTTGTTCTTTGTTAACTGACTCTAACTCGGTAATTTGGAGTTTATGTAGCAGCAGTTGTTCTTCAAGTTCTGGTATCTTCTGTTTTGACATATGAATTTCGTGTGTTACTTCAGAACAATATTGTTCGTTGAGCACCTTACGTTCATATACCAAACCATTAGCTATTGCAACTCGTCGATCAGCTTCTTTTACATAATCACACTCTTTAAGCCTCTCTATCTCCTCGGCTAAGGATGCGTTTGCTTGCTTCAAACGTTTATTAGCCTCTTTGTTTTCATCAATTTCACGTTTTAAATAATCAATAATAGACGCAAGCAAATCACGGTCCTCTTCCGAGTCAGTTTCCTGAGTAGCATTTCCGTCATCATTACACATATGTTGTGAATCCGTAGAGATATTACTATCCTCCATGTCCATTAAATATGTGTGATTGATGCTTTCGGGTTGCTCAGGATGCCATCATTCATTAGCAAACACATTATAGTTATCATGTGATGGTACCATTTCAAGTGGCTCAGAATCATAGATGGGTCCAGAAGTATCAGCAGTCTCTGGGATCACTTCTTCTTTGCCATGTATACATAATGTGCCTCCAACTCTTGATCATCGACTTCATTATTAGTGTCATCACGCCAGTCAACTTCATCTGCTGTGAGTGGAATTCCTGCTTCTTCTTTCTTACACAACAACATCTTTTCCTTGTGATATCCCGAATCCTTAACCCGTTTTGGCTTCTTACATTCCCTAGCCATGTGCCCAAATCCCTTGCAGTTGAAGCATTGAATCCCAGTCTTCTGCACAACCGGAGTGCCTACAGTATCTCTTGCCCCAACTTGATTCGGCATCCTCTGATTATCATACCTAGCATCACGATCATACCTAGGTGCATGATCAACTTCCTTATATCTGGCATTGGATGATGATCTGAGGTTGTTGTTGGTAGGTTTGTAGATCTTCTTATAAGTGGTGGTGAGTAAAGACATGAGTTCTTCAATCTTCTTGTCCCTTGAAGTTTGTTCGTCATCACTCTCTCCATCTGAATCGGTGTCATACTTTGGAGGTGGATTGGGGACGATTGCTTTTGTTTTGTTTCTAGCAGTAGCTAGAGGTTTGGTGGATGAGCTTGATGACCTTGAGGAATGTGTAGCTGGTTCTTGACGGGGAACGGGTTTTGTTGAAGTAGCAGCCACAAAAGTAATAGAGTTAGCAGATCGTTCTGCCTTTTCAGCCCTAAGTTCATTCACTTCATTCTGATGTTGTTTCAATATATCATAAAGTTTGTGGTAAGATATAGTCTTGATATCCTCCCTTTGTTTGACCAAAGTCACAAACCTTCGCCATTCCGGTTTGAGTTGAAGTAGAAACTGAACATTGGTATGATCATTAGAGATGATGCACTGATTTCTGACAAGCTCATTCATCATTTTGTAGAATCTCGAGTAATATGAGTCAATGGATTCACCATCTTCGGATGTGAATTTTCCAAACTCCCAAAGCAGATTAGTCTCGAGATCTTGAACATTGATCGACTCACCTTGCTTCAGTCGATGAATTGCATTCCACATTTCCATAGCATTAGGACATGCATCAACCGTGGAATCGATATCGTTATCAATCCCAGTGCGTATGTAGTTGAGGGCATCAGCTTCAGCTTGGAGGAGTTTCTTTTTCTCTGCAGGACATGTGTCGAAATTCTCCATAGCTCGTGTAGTTGATGAAGTACCATCCTCTGCTTGTGTGGTAAAGGGTCTGAATTCAAAAACTAGAGGTGGGTTCTCAAGGCAATGACGAAGAGCGGTTCGGTTCTCCTTAGTGTTGAGAAATCTAAGGAAGCGAGATCTCCACTGAACGTAGCAACCGGCAGTGAGCACAGGTGGATTTCCATTACCACCTTGTTCCAGACGAATTTGATTGGCCGTTGCATTGTTGTTGTTGTTATTAGACATGGTGATTACTTGTGAATGGATTACGGATCTTAGTGGATTTGTTGTGATGAGGTGTGGTTGAAATTTCGTAGAGTTCCAAGAATCTTCAGTCCGACAATAAATTCCTCGGTCCAACAAAACGGTAAGCCAAAAAATTTTGTATTGCCAAATTTTAAAATTGAGTTAGAAATAGCCAAAAACTAGTAGGTAAAAAATTTGAATTTAATTAACCTAAAATTTTTAACTCTTTTTTTTAATCTTCGTGTAAACTATGTTCCGAGACTAGTCTAGATAGTGGCTAAGTCTAATAAGTACTCAAACAAAATTTTGATGTCTAGCGCAATACCCATCGCAGTCTTAGATCGTACTCATATCGTAACGTTGGATCGTAGTCAGTGATTGCAACGAGTGATCGTAGTCTATGATCGCACTCCTTGATCGTACTCTGTGATCACACTCCTTGATCGTGGCCTGGTGATTGCACTCCTTGATCGTGGCCTGGTGATCGCAGACTCACAGTCCTTGATCGTGGTGAGTGATCGCACTCTATGATCGTACCGAGTGATCGTGGCCTGGTGATCGCAGACTCGCAGTCCTTGATCGTACTCTGTGATCGCACTCCTTGATCGTGGCCTGGTGATCGCACTCCTTGATCGTGGCCTGGTGATCGCAGACTCGCAGTCCTTGATCGTGGTGAGTGATCGCACTCTATGATCGTACCGAGTGATCGCACTCTATGATCGTAGTGAGTGATCGCACTCTGTGATCGTAGTGAGTGATCGCACTCTAGAATCGTAATGAGTGATCGCACTCTGGATCGTAGTGAGTGATCGTGATATTGGATCGTAAGTAGAAACCCCCAGGGTTTATGCAATCACAACAATTAGATCGTACCAAGGAACCAAAAATACCCCTTTTCTCGGATAGTACTAGAACACAACAAATTCAAGATTTTTAGCCTAAAAATGAATCAAGTACCCAAAAATTTTGTGTTTATAACCAAAATAGCAATACCAAATCACTACCAATAGCAAGTAGATGATTTGTATCAAGAATAAACCATAAAAACACCAAAAAAATTGGTACGTAACTATTAGAGCAAGATAGGCACGAAAAATCAAGAACACAACACACGAATCTTCAATCACCTATCCACTATAGGCTCTTGATACCAAATGTTAATCCCATATTAATCCATAACACAAGATTTAGATGATATTTAGAGAGAGAAAGAGAAGAAATAAGAGAGAGAAACAAGAGAGAATTTGGAAGGTTAATGTTTACTAGAGAGAGAAAGTAAAATGAACCAACACCCCCTTCCACACATGGAAGAGGGTATATATACCCTTGGCTTTTGGGCCTTGGGTTTAAGTGACTTGGGTCGGGCTTGGCTTTGTCTTGGGCTTACGCCCCTAACTTAGACAATATTAGCTTAAAGTCCAAGCCCGGTTTTCCCGACTAACCTATTACAATACAGGACCATTAACGACTAAGATGACCTATTACATTCTTGTTCGACTATATATAATATAGGGCTAACAAATTCAGTGGGAGTTACAAGCCTTGTTGTCTTGGTAATAATCCATATTATCTTTAGTATGTTATAAGATAATTACTTTCGAATTGTTGACACTAATATCTTCAAGGATAGTTATGTACTGACTCTTGTTGATTAAGTGGTTCTATATCTACTTGTAAAAGCTAATATATGTGACACAATCATATTTTGTATAGACGAACATTAGATGTGATGTTTATCTAATATATGAGGTTGTTCTGTGCACAAGTGGGAGAAATGAACATTGTGTGCAAGAAACAACTCATAAAGATATGATTCTCTTGCCTTTAAGAAAAGAGACTAACAATCTAATTAACATTAGATGAAAGTTAGATCATCTGTCAATATGATTAAAAGACTACTTAAAAGTATATATATCATTCACATTAAGAAACACTTGTTGTTTTAATTTAGTCATGTGAAAGCTTGGACTAAATTGTAAACACAAGGGTAAAATATCCACATGTCATAAGATCGGGAGTGGAATGTTTTGTAGTTTCTTAAAATGGACAAATTCCTGGAATGACATAGAATACATAGAGTAATCTTATACTACTAATGAAACCTAGTGGTGTTCATATCATAGTATAGTAGTAAATTAACTTGAAATGATTAATGAAACCTAGTGGTGTTCGTGATTTACTTTAGTTATACATGTTTATGATTTATTGAGTAAAGTCACAAACATAAAGTCTTGGAAGACATATAATATAAAGTAAGACGTTAATGTATTATCTCTTTTGTTAAGACATATACATGGAGTCATTTTCAAATGACTTTAAACGTATGATGGAATTATAACTTTTATGTTTTAAAGATATAAAATGAAGTGACTTTATATTAGAAGTACTTGAGTTATAAAGCATGCAAAATGGTTAGGAAATCTATTATACCATTAAGATGATTTAGTTGGTATATAGGTAAGCCTATATATATATATATATATATATATATATATATATATATATATATATATATATATATATATATATATATATATATATATATATATATATATATATATATATATATATATATATATATATATATATATATATATATATATATATATATATATATATATATATCACTTAATATTGTTAAGATTGACTTACAATATTTTCCTAAAAAAATACATCATTGTTATGGTATGTTCATTAGGAAAATCAAACTCTCAATATGATGGTGATGTTTGATACAAGATAACTATATCTTCCTTTTCTTCCAAAAAATATCAAGGTTAAAAAGTTGAGTATGACTTGAGCTAAGAAGATTAATAAGATACCATTATATATAGAAAGTGATGAATCACGTTATATCTTAAATGAAGTTCGGATTTTGATAAACTGCTTATGAAGTGGATTGTTTAGAAAATAAAGAGTATGGAACTGTCATTGTGTTTTGTAATGTCCCATATAGATAACGTTGGAGTGTTGATCTATTTGCTATGTATTTAAAGAGTAATTTTAAGTTACTAAAATCAAGTGGGAGTTTTGATCTTGAAAGATAAAATTACAAGATACATAATCTTCTGGATTTCACTAGTAATTATCATGAGGTAGGCGTGTAAATGCAAACACTCAAGATAAAGGAATTTACGTCATAGGTCCGTAAGGATATCTCGGATATGAGATTTATATGCTGGGAATTATGAGTTACAAGTAATTATTATGATTTGTTGCCAAATATTGAATTGGGTAAATTACTCATACTATGAACGTTATAGATGTTGTCCAATAAGATAATCAATTTTAGATTTGGTTTATCTTAAATAGTTTGACTATAAATTGGAGATGAGTTTCGTCAGAGGAAGAAAAATGCCAATTGTGGTGGTTTAATCTTTGTGTCGAAATTACATGGACAAAATTGTACACATATTTAATGTATGTATTATGAATAGCTTATTAATCACACTTAAGTAATTAATTGTGATTGAGTATTCTTTCCTAAACACATTAAATATATAAAGATTTTGATGGTCATATTTTAAATTGAAAAATTTGGATATGTATGAACTATTTCTTGAATGACTACTTGAGGAAGGACTTAAGTAATCGAAATGAGTTTATTACTTCAAAATAAATCTTTGCAAAAGTACAAAATGCAATTATCCATTAATGGATAAAAGCATGCATCAAGGATATTCTTATGTTTAATTTGAAATCCAAGATTGGATTTAAATTTGAATAATATGATTTCTAAGTATTCCTAAAAGCTAGTGGGAGTATTATGGTTATTTCTTAAATTATATGTGTCAAATAGACATGTAAGAAAGTAAGATTTCATTCAAATTAAATGTTGATTTGGTTTAGATTTGAGATGAAACTTTACTTTGAAGATTTAGAAAATAAGATATACATAACCTTGGAACAAATAATATTTGTTTGTTTATGCGGTGCAAATACAACATAATATGCCATGTAGTAAATTTATATGGATATTTAGAACATGAAAAAATCTAAATCTTGTTTGAGAAACTCTAATGTGTGTCGTGTTGTATTTATATCATGCTTAAAATGCATGATGATTTGAATATATTGATCTATTTAAAAGTTATTAAATAATTTGTGTAATGAATATTCTAAAGGAATATGTTTGATATAGAATAACATCCTAAATCTTGGATTAGCTTCCATATTCGATGGATGAGTAATTTGTCAATGGTTGTGCAAATTATCATAGCCAACAAACTTGGAGGTTTGGTTGGAATCAAACATTACATAATAGATAACGTATTTATATCTTTTATGGCAAGTTGTAAAACTTGAAAATATATAATTGAGGTAACACTCAGTATCATGGGATCTTTGGAGATGACATGTTGATTAAAGTTGCATTATATATTAAAGAATTAGAATACTTTGAAACTTCAAATATGTTTTGGAAGTTTAGGAAATTGGTGATCAAGGGTGTTTCACAATTTTGATACTATGTGACAATATCAATCTATTTGAATGCACATATACAAGAATTTCAATTAATTGAATTCTTGAAGAAAGTATTCTCAAAATTCCAATAGGTCAAGATTGGTTATTTAATGCTTTGCCAAACAAGTGTGAATGTCATTGCTAGAGGCATGATGTATGTACCAATTTTATGCATTGATCTATTTTGGTATTTGGATAAAGGATGTTTAAGACATTATTGAATTGATGAAATAAAGATTGAGTTTCATTTATTTTCTGTTATTTGATTTTGTATCCTATTTTACATGTTTTAATCCATGAATATCATGATATTTCTAAATGTCCGTTGTCGATTAATAATATGGGAATATTATTAAACTAAGACAATCCAAAATAGTGACAGAGTATACTTGAAAGTATATTGGTCAATTTTGGATGATATTTGATGAATCAAATATTGGACTTATCCCAACTATATAATTTTACTTTATGGATCTTTGTCATCAAGTAAATCATAAATAGTTATCCTTAGACCTGAGATACCAGGAAACTGTTGTGGATCTAGTGCATTTCTATGAAATAATCTAACGCTAAACATAACTGGTGGCTATAAGGGTTATTTTCAGAAGTGTTGCAAAATTCATAAGTTTTGCTTGTAGTCAATATGGGATTTGTTTCTTTCGAAATTATTTTGAAGTATAATACAGTTGGGCCCCTCAGGGGAGTAATAAGATATTTGTGCGGTCGCACCTAAATTTGTTTTGGTGATCTTGCTATATCAGTAAACGAGAAACAAAATGGTTAATGTAAGGAATGACTGAGATCCATATCCTATTAACGTTGTATTTGAAATGAAAGGATAATAATAATGATAGTAAATCATTACAGGATTTTATCCAAGAGACCTTACTCGAGATCGGACTAGGGCATTGGCGTGTAACTAGACGCTAACCAATGTGATCACGATATTTGAAATATGTCCAAGTGGGACTTATATTTAAATAGTCGTGTGTTAGGATCGAACTCGGGATTATGGGATTGCACACATTACGTAAAGAGTTAATTTATTTAGTAAATATATTAATTATATTTATTAAATTAAACCGAAGCTTAACTAACGATCTTTAATAAATAAAAGTTAAGTATAAATGACCGTTATGGAATTAAATAGAAGAGAAAAGAAGAAAAAGGAAAAGTTCTAGAAACCCCATGTGGGTGGGTTTGGGCCGACGGCTAGAAGGCAAAAAAAGGGGAAAGGAAAGATTTTCTTTCCTAATTGATTTATTGCTTGGAGAATAAGATTTTCCAAGGCCTATATAAACAATCCCATAGCCTTCATAATTTTTATCCCATTCTCGTTTCTTTCTCTCTTCCTGTGACTAAAACCTAAGGCAAACACCCTCTTTAGGGTTCCTTTTAACCTTTGGTTTTGGTTTCTTTGTTTGATCAAACTCCAAAGGAAAAACACCTTTTTTTAGGGTTCATTTAATCCTTTGGTTTTGGTTTAGCAATAATCTAGTCCTAGCCCCTCTCTAGGATTGTTGGGTAGATATTCCACAAGTGTAGAAGCTTGGTTTACACGTGCTAGAATCACGGTTACCTCGTAGTATTACGTGTGTACAAGAACGTAATGTAGTCTTACTTTAGACTACATCTTGGTAGTGTTCGTCATAAACCCTAATTGATGATTCGTTGGTGATCTTGTGGATCTTCGCTAGGATAAAGGTATGTAACCCTAATTCAATTAATTATAATTGTGTTATTATTATGATCTTGTTAAATCGCTTCCGCTATATGTGCTTTGATCCATATTAGGATTTTTAATAATTGTTATGAACTTCATAAACCTTCATTAACTTCCCTAGTTATAAGTAATTTGCATTAATCTTTTAGCAGAAATAAGCAGCCGTAAGGAACATTTATGAAGTCCAAAAAAGTATGGTAAGTATACCTCATGAGAAATTCATGTCTATATTGTCTCTTTCCAGTATGGACTAAAGCATCGATTGCGATTCTTCTGGTTTTACGTCTTCCAATAATATCAGAATCTTTCTTATCCAGAAAGTCACCAGAAAAACGAAAACAAGAAGCATAACTATAAGGATAAAAATAGCAAATGCATTAGATACGCTATTCTAAAATAGAGTATACTCATAAAGAAAAGAAACCATTCAGTAATTACCCTGTATAATTAGAAAATCTTTCAGCACCAACAACTTCTATAGCCTCGTTGTCTGCCATACAAGGCAAGAAAAGCATTCCGACTATTAATTCTAGATTGGTCATGAAACGAATCTCTTCCTAAAATAAATAATGTAAGATGGTATCAGAAAAATCTAACAGATATTTACCAAAAGATGCAAACAACCCGAAAAGCTACAGAATTATAAGGCGATGAGATTTAGGCCTATCCGGAATAGAGATAAGCACACCTGAACACAACCGCTAGATAGAGCACCACCATCTAAGTACTCAGTTGCAAAATCTACTTCAAGAGCTTCCTTTGACTGATCCTCTATTAAACCCGAACCGCAAACCTGTTAAATAAAAGATTATAAGCAAAGCTAAACAACATATATATTCAAACAATAAAGTTCTTTTGAACCATACCTCAAACTGGAAAAATGGGACGACATATTTACCCCAGGATTCAGCCTGCGGGTAGGGAATGCAGTTGATAGCTTGATCATCTACAAGCACTTTTCTCTCGAACGAGACATTTGCTACCGGCATACTTGAACAAATTCTCTGAAAATAATGAATAATGCATTTTATCTTGTTCTCTTGTTTCTCGTTAAAGTTGTCATATAGGCTCCTGATGACATTCAGATCATTTATAAATATCAGTAGCGAGTTGATTATAAATGTTAAACAAGTCTCAACTACATTGTATTATCATATGGTGCTAGTTTATACAGACACAAATATTGAAATGGTTTGGGAGAAAACTATTAAAATACATACGCAAATAGATGGTGGAAGTTGATCAACGGAAGATGGTTGACACCTCTACTATTGTTTGGAAACATACAAAAGAAAGAGCAAGCAAGAAGACCGCCGATCAGTTCCTGTGTCATTGATAATTAATATAGGTATCAGACTGCATATTTGACATACGAAAGTTTCATGTAACCTTATGCACCGAGTGTATGATTTGCATACCTGGCTAAGTAAAACTATGCCAGCCTCTTGAGACTTCAACAGGCGAAGGCCCGTTTGGAGTCCATTCCTACCACCGATACACATATCTGAAGGATGATTATAAATCATTATCAACATTAGGTGTATTTCCTTATATTGGTTTCTATGATTAGTATTCAGTTGTATTTCCTTATATAGACTCTATCCTGGTATCAAAGAGTTATTAGAGCTCTAGGTACATAACCCACCACCAAAGAGTTATCCTCTGGTCATCGATTTCTCACTGATGATTCAGAGGGATCCCGCTTAAAAAAATTCGCTTTATGATTTTTCATAAATAGGCTTTCTTTTTTCAAATAAATCCCAACATCATTGTGTCATCATCATTATTCTTGTTTTACGTCCAGAAATCATTTCCATTTTTCGAAATTAGTTGGTCAAAAAATGTCGCTTCTACCTAAAGGCATAGCAAGCCATGACGTAAAAAAACGTCACGCAAAGGAGGAAGCCGCAAGAAGTCAGCAACTATGCCGTCGACTACAATTATTCTTCTGTCTCAACAAACAAAGAAAATGATCGGAAAAGAGGCTTTCGACATATGTTCCAGTTTGTCAACTGCGGGGGAGTATTAACTGGATGATTATAAATCATTATCAGCATTAGGTGTATTTCCTTATATAGGTTTCTATGATAAGTATTCAGTTTTATTTCCTTATATAGACTCTAGCCTAACATTATGTATTGAAACTAGACAATTACCCGCGCATAACGGCGGAATTCCCTAGCGACATATAGTTAACGATATGATAATTGATTTGGTGGTCGGACCGCTAACCGGTGATTCGACCGGGTTGAACCAGTGTTGAACCCGTGCCCGGTGTCGACCAGGTTGACCTGGTGGTCGAAGTTGTGACCCGAGGACTCGACAGAATTGGCAAGGTGATCAAACCCGCGCCCCGGTGACTTATCAAGTTAACTCGATGGTCGAACTCGTGACTCGATGACTCAGTGGATTGAACCGGCGGTCAGGCGCAATTTTTGGTAGAAATTGACTACAATAAAGCATATTATGTCCAACCATATTTTTCAGTATAATCTATACAATAATAATCGTCCAACAATATTTTTCTATGTAGCATATAATTTTCATATATTTTCCATGTATTAAAACATATAATTTCCAAACGTAGATATGAATGTCCCAAGTTTCAACAACAATTATTCGTATAAACTGGTTTGCAATTTGTATAAACAATATGGTTATATCTATTGAAAAAGAAAAAGAAAATCTATCAGGTTATGGATGAACTTTAAGTTTTATTAAGCATATTAAAACAACAACAATGATTCATAGCAGGTACAGATACGGTTGTATCAACCATTAAATGGGTTATCGCTGAATTGTTAAAGAACAAAGAAATCATGGACAAAGTACAAGAAGAGCTAAAAAGGGATATTAACTCCAATTTTATTATGTAATTTGACTAAAGGTTGCACTCTAATACATTTAAACTCTGAAACTTTTTTCTGAACTCACACTTGGATTATACAGTATATGCAAGATTCCAGTAAAGATATAAAATTCATAACCAGACCTCTTAACTAAGATGTTCAGTCATGCCTGACTCATATATCTCAGCAGCAACAGTTGTGATCGACGGAGTACATGAGTCGGCATACCTTATTTTCGCTCTTTTCCTGACTTGATCTCGTGCAAATATCCATGGGCGGTGCATGAACTCAGAGACAACATAAATAAAATGATCCTAGAAAATAAACACAAAGAAGGGATATCAGTAGACGATGGATAATAGATTAACTAATGTGGCAAACTTTTTAATGGTTGCATGTTGATGTTTAAATAGGACATACTTGAATCTCTGTAGGCAGGTTATCTGTGATATTCGATCTGGATACTATTTCGACTTTGGGATCATCATCTGTTTCATCTGATTTAATTTGAATTCCACCATAGTTGTACTGTGATACAAAACTAAAATAGTTAATCCTTAATTAATCATATAAAGATAGCGCTATCAACTTAACAATGTGCTGTATATATTAGCTAACCTGGTCCATGAATAGCAATGAGTGCCAGAACTACATGGGTTCAAGCTTAATCCACTCAAATAAGTCCCTAATAAACCAAGAAACTTATAAATTAGAAAAAAATGAATACGCAAAAAATCATGTCATATTAGAAAAATGCACAAGGAACAACCTTGTTTGTATGGTTTTAAGTAAACTATCACAGTAAGCTTTGGCTGCAAATAAGTCTGACTTTCCAGTGTCCAAAATTATCTTGGAAAAACTGGCAAATACAATTGTGGCACCCAACTTTAGAAATTCGGCTAGCAGTAGTGCAAACACCTTTTGCATGACCTTTTGAAGCATTCGATGAAGAGGCAGGATCATGAAGTTTTGACCTTGGACTACATCACAAGACAAAAAAGAAATCAAATCTAGTCAACGCAAAAAGAACAAGAATTTAGCAAGTCAGCAAACAAAATTACCTACAGAGCCATCTGTATAAATGTTGCAGCATCGCATCAGCGTATACATTTCCGGATGAAACTGCATCGACAAGGCATCTTTAAATCAACTGTTTGAGAACACGAAATGTAGGTGAACCGAATGTGGCCTTGTCCAATCCTAACTGTTCACTTGGAAGATGTGATCTAGAAGCAAAATCATGATCATACCCAAATAGGGTACCTCCCTCCATTTCATTTACTTGGTTGCTTTTTAGTAGAGCATTGACAGCTAGATTGTGTATCTGTATCCATTAGAAAATTTCTTTGAAAACTTTGATATGTTAATTATTTATTTAGTTTAAAATTGGCATAAATAAATTTGCAGACCTTTAGCTCAACACTAAGTTTTCTATATGCACCAGGATGAGTTATAACAGGCTAATTGACCTATTTTCCTAAATATTTACTAATCAGAACATCACCGAACCACAAAATCTTAAGGGCTAAAAATTTCAATACTTCATATATAAAGCAAGATCATTAAATTAAGCTGACCTCGTCTGAGTAACAAGTCTCTTCTTCATTAAATTAAGCTAACCTCGTTTGAATAACATCTCCCGCATCAAAAGTGAGAGTGCCCCATTGAAATGGGTCAAAGTGGGTAAAAAACGACTAATATAATGTATTATTATTCGTTTTACCCACTTTCATTTGGTCCTTGACCTGCTTTATATATTCGGCTGACTATAGCATTTGGCATCTAAGACGGATGAGGTAAACTAACTGTTATTTAAAATGTAATAATCACTTTTCCGCGACTAAGTGGTGTTTGTCATTGCGGACTAAATGTATTTATACTACAGTTAAGGGGATGCAAGTTCAAATAAGTGGTGTTTGTGACCTTTTTTTACTATAGTAGTTAACTCTAGGGTGAACACATTGTATGTAATACTTATTTTAGAAAGATCCAAGCGCCACTCAACATGTTACTTGCATACATTGAATTTAATTGGTTACAAATACTTATACATGGGCTTTGCAGGAAACATGAGTATTTTACCTTAGTAAAGTTAATAAAAGACGCTTGTCGCTCTTTCCTCAGATATTTTGCTTTGATACAACCTCTGTTGCCTTGCTTTTCTTAATCCTTTCCTCGATTTCAATGCAAATTATTTCCGACCACTCTGAATCAAAAGGCCTTCGGCTAGCTTTATCATGTTTTTTCCATTCAAACCTAAACAAACATAAACAAATTGATATCATTATTCAAGTCAAGCGATCACATATCAGGCACCCAATGTTAATCTCTAACTCGATAGAAGAGTTTGGTGTGCCCGGCCCTGCATAAACAACAATAATGTGACTAACAGCTAGGGTCGTGCACACCAAATATTTTAATTGAGAAATTAAAACAAACCTCATGACTAACAGGCAATCGACTAGCCTCTTCTTTAACCCTCCTCGTAATTTCTCAAAAATCTGTCTACAATGAATAAGAATACAACCTTATTAAGTACAAATTTTCAATTCCAAAATCTTAGTAAAACAATAAAAAAAGCATACCATTCAAGAACACCATCAAAGTTTTGACCACCTCATGCTGCAAAATAGAAAAAATCGAAAGAACAATCTTCCAACTTGATTGAAGTCATTAACATATTTGTTTAATCTCTAAGATGATATAAATCAAGACCTACCTTCAAAACCCATTTTTTGACATTGAAGCATCTCAGTGTGTGCTTCTGCTGCCTTCTTCTTGATCTTGGATACAAATCAATCATGTTCCTTTGTAGTAATAGGAACACCATTGTTTGTAATTATTTGTTTGGCAATTTCGTCCAGCATTTACGCTTTAAACTTTTCTCTTGTAGATTAAAAAACATAACACATCAAATGATCAAAACAAAATGAGTTGATATCTTGCAGCAATAAGTTTTTCCCTTGCTTCCTTAATCTTTTCAGCAAACATGACACATAAGATATAAAACACTTAAAAATCATCTATAACATTCTTGTTTTCGGGACATGAGTATCAATCCTAATAGTCATAAGACTACATAGAGCATATCACATAGTATAAAGAAACTAAAACAACCATTTATGAATAATCTTAGAAAGAAAACACAAAAACTATAAACCAATTCCATAAACCCTCTAAATCATCAAATCCAAAACAAAACATATTTGAAGCGAGACTGAAACTATTACCATAAAAAACTCCCAACATCATCACATCCCCACCACGAAAGGACGACACAAAGAGCAGATAATGAGGAGTGGGTTTATGAGATTAAGGTTAGAGATATATGATCGAAAATAAAATCAATCAAATCCCCTATAATAAGGGTGGAGGCGATTAGGTTATGTGTGTATTAGGTTAAAAAGAGGAGTAAAAGCAAACATACCGTCCAATCAAATCACCACAGATCACAAACGTGATAAAACTTCAAATACACATATCCAGATCACCCGTAAAGAAAACATCCACCTAACCTTGCCGACGTCGTCTGCCGACCATCAAACCCGCACACCATGAACGGTGGCAACGAAGAAGCCGACGACAACGAAGTAGGTTGTGGCATGTGGGTATATGGTATGAACCACCAAGAATAAATACCTAAATCACATGAGATGAGATATCATAAACCAAAGCGTGATGATATGTGGTGGCAGATGTGGTGGCGGCTGCCACTTGAAAGATGGAGGTCGTTTATTTCATTTTTAGGGTTTTGAGAGAGAGAAGATAGAGGCTGCGACATTTGTATATGTGTGTTTTCAGTTATATCATTGAAGTTTAAAAAAGTCAAAACTTGAAAATGGAAAGTTAGGAAAAGATTCCTATACTTTCCTTTCTAAATTCCTATGTTTCCCTAGATAAGTGTAATTAAAAAAACTTGTTCCTCCTTTATATGTAGTAGGGATGTGTGTTAAGGAAATAAACATAGATAACTATTCTACCATTCAACATCTTCTAACAATAGCTTATTTGATATAAGATTATTTATCATTCACTCTCGTATCTAACCTAAAATCTTATATAAGTGAACATGATTGAAAGTATTTATCTCATTATTTACAAAGCAAGCAAACACAAAAATTGTTTCAAGAAGTAGCTATTTTTAAGCTAATCCCAAACACCGTTTATATGTACAACAACAATACCGAATCCTGTCAGTCTGTAGCCCTACTATCCCTACCTAGATATTCATACCCCTGCCCCTACCTACGAGGTAAACCGAGAGTTGGGAGACTACTTGGAAGGAAATATTCATGTCCTATGTATCAATACTCAATATCTAGTTTCATCCATAGCTACTAAGTTGCTATGCAAGTACGTGCAAATGCATCATCTTTAAAAGGTAAATATGACATCATATTTTAGTACTATGTGCATTTGAAAGTGAACATTTATTAGTTATACGCCGTAATATGGTTTATCAATACTAAATACACCCGAGGATGGAAAGAAATGGTCATGGGATACTTCAGTTAGGCGGCATATATGTTACCTCACTGGTAACCTGAATATGGAAAATCTCATCCGTCTAATACGCTCTATCAGTGTATATACAATAATTAAGCTTATATTGCGGGTGTATGATTTATATACTTTCTGGCTTATATATAATAAGTAGGGTCGTCCGTGATTTGTGGTGGCCCTAGGCAAGGTTAACTGTTAGTCCTCTGAACACCTTTTTAACCTCTTTTTAGCATCACAAAGACCTAGAACATTCTATTGGTCTACACCATTTTATAGCATCCGTATGCATTTTGTGGGTTCCATCCTTAAGCTATTCACTTTAGTATCTGGTCCAAAACGACTCATTTTGTTAAACACATTTGCCCTGACACACATGTTTCACTCTTTTTGAGTGTCTATTCCCTTGTGAATCCGCATGTAGTTTAATGACATTTTCTAAACTAAAATTCAGTAATCGAAAATTAGGTAGAATAACATCAGGGGGAAAATAGGTCATTTAGATTCATGATTTGTGGTAAAAGCTAAAGACAGTGGCTTTCAAGACACACTCATAAAATGATAGTTTGTTTGATTTTACACAATATCATGATATATAATGGAGTTGCATAAGTAAATGATCCTTGGTGAACCTTCTTGGTTAAGCCCTTCTCATGATACATTAATTTAATGCACAAAGATGGTCCAATTGGTCTAATCCAAGACTGTGATATAATCACAATAGAAACCAGAAAGAAGAGAATGGGCGTTCAATAATTGTTGAGAATATAAGTCCAAACCTGGAGGACTAGTTTTGACTATAGATAAACATGGAGGGGGAGTGCTTCTACTAGAGTGCCAAGTTTAATAACTGGAAGGACTTAATGTGTACAAGTGGAGAACTGAAAAGAAGAAAAGGAGTATTTATACTCCTCCCCTCACCTAACTTTTTATTATTCTTTTCATTTTGTTATAAACTCGAGTGTGTGAATTGTGTGTTTCTTGATCAACTTTTTGATCAATCGGTGAGTTTGAGAGTGTTGTTATTTGAGCTTTCATTGTAACCAGATATTGTAATCTTGTTCATTGATAAAGAGAGCTAATGGGAGTTGGTTGGGTTCTTTGTGACATAGTTCTTGTTGACTTAAAGCATTGATTCGTTAGTTTTTACATGGTATCAGAGCCTGGTTTCGATCCAGGGACATGTGGGTTGCTCTGAATCGTGTTTTAAATCGATTTTCAAAAATTTGGGTTTTGAAAAATTTGGGGGTTTTGATCTATATGTGTAGATCTTGGTCTGGTTTGGGTGAATTAACGTTTAATTTGGTTAAAAATTTGGCTTTCTTGAAAGGTTAATTGAAGTTTTTGAAATTAGGGTGTGACAATCCGTCAATTTATGGTTGATATTTTATTCTCAAATATTATTTAAAAGAATTATTTTAATGTTATATTATGAACTCACTTATTTTTGGGAAGAAATTTGGATTTACGTCTTGAAGTAGCATTGACTACGTCTAAACCGGAGGATTCAACGTTACGTGCTTACGTTTACATACACCGTTTTGGTGACAGTCCGACATTTCAGAAAATAAATTTATCCGTGAATATTATTTTGGGATTTTAATTTTGAGTTGGTTCATAAACTCACAAATTTACGAGAAGAGATTAGGACTTACGATTTTATTTTAACGTCCTTTACGACTAAACCGGAAACCTTAGGATTACGTATTTACGTTTTCGAACTCCGTTTTAGATGAGACAATTTTCATTAGATTCGTTTTGTGCCGTTGATTCATAATTTATAAAAACGTTTTTCGTAAAACGACCCGAGGGCATGCAAATTGAGGAAACTAGAATCGAGGAGTACCCGTAAATAATTGGGGATGAGACAAAAACAAGTTTTGCCCCACCCCCTACACATGGGACGGCAAAACCATGTCACCCACCCTTATGTGTCAAGATTTCCTTAACAAGTTAACACTTGTTAACTTGTAAGCTTACAATGTAAGCTACATCTTCCAAAACCACTAACTAGCTTAAACATAAACCACTTCTCATTTTGCAACTCATGCAAACAACTTCATCTTTCTCCTCCCTCTCTCTAAGATGCCGTCCACTTCCACCCTAAACACCCTCATTTGATCAATTTAAACCACAAAATCATATGTTATTCACACATATGTTGAAGCCCTTTTGAAGCTCTATAGATTGGTGGTGCTTATAACATCCAAGGAGGAGTTTCCATGAAGTCTTGGGGCTGATTTTACACAAGGTGTTCATGAAGAATGGTGGTCTTGAAGATGGTCTTGGCTATTCACAAGTTTCTCCATCCAAATCCATGTTTTGATCACAACCTACATCATCATGGTGGTATAAAGATTGTTCTCCCCATCCTCTTGTTAGTTTTGGTTATGTAATCATGTATTTTATTTCCTATTGTATATATATATATATATGATGATTATATGATGATAAAAATGTTATGTGTGGATTTGGTGTTGATAGATTGGATAAACATGGGTAAAAAGATGGACAAACTACATGAAAAATGGGTAAATCTTGTTTAAATGGTAGGCTGTATAAAAACAGTAACTAACCACATGTTACACTGATAAAATGATGAAGTAGAATCCATTTACAGTAAGTAATATGTCTTGTACACATGTGAGAGTTGGCCATACAATGGAATCATTAGGATGAGTGAGATATGATCAAAACAAGTTTAAAGTACAAATCTGAGTTCACTGTTTTGGAAGATTTTTAGAAAATACTTAGAAGCTGATTCAACATTAGCTATAGAAGAGTTAAATGGAGCACATATCATGTAGTTTATGTCATAAAAATTTGAGCTTCTATCTCCATATAGAACTCTAGATATGGCAGTTTTGGTGAACATGAAAATTAAAATTAGATTTTGGAAATTAAATTATCTCAAATAAAAATAGTATAAAATGTAAATTAAAACCCACTAACTTATATAATACATTTATATAAATATGTATAAGGATAAATAAATGGACATTTTATAAAAATGGTAGTTTTATAAGTTTTATAAGTTATAAAACTATAAACATGATTTTTAGGACTTTTTCGGCTATTACCGTAAAATTAACGTTTTTGTTAAATAAAACTTAGACGGTTGGACCCGCCTAATGTAAACTTTTATAAACTCATATACTGATATATAAACATATATAACAAGTAAAAACCGATAAAACCCGAACTATATAACATACGGACATTAACGGACTAAGTTAACGTTATTGGACTAATAATACAACAAAATGGACTAAAACACTTATAAACTTATTTATTGGGCTTAACCCATTTGGGCCCAACATGTAAAGAATAAATACTGATAATACAATTATGAAATGGATTAATACAAATTAATGAACTTATAATAGGCTTATTGGACCTAAAACACGTAAATAGGTAAAACTAGTAAACTAGTAAGAAGTTACCAATACGTAAACACTAAAATGAGTAAAAGAGAATATATAAACCCACTTGACCATCATATATATATAATCATCATATGTATACGTAATTGTTATTTTTTTTATAAAGTCATTGGACAAGAGTCTAAGATAATTATTATTTGTCTAGGTTTCCGTGATTGAAGAACGTACCGTACGTCCGAATTGCCGATAACCCGTCTTCCCACATCAACGTGAGTTCATAGCCTCGCACTCTTTTAAATATTTTTATGAAATGTTTTATAAACCCGCGAGGGAGATAACATGTTAGTTTTTATAAAATAAGACACCATTTGTCCCGATTGTTTGTTTATTGATTTGGACCCGAATGATTGTATGACCCGATTGTATGACCCGATAAATGATTAAATGACCCGATAGATGAAATTAAATGGATTATTAAAGTTAGGTTATGTCACTAGAAGTCCCATTAGCATGAATTGTGAACTACCGGGATTTGGTAGACGCTTATGCATATAATAGTACTATTTGGGGACGATCACCCCAGTTTGTGCCTTGACGGTTGATCCCCGTCGTGCCACATTGATTGGTAAGCGAATTTATGTATGAGAAGATTTCCATAGCGTGACCTTTGTGACGACACGCTAATTTAGATGGGCAAATTGAGTTTCGGGCTAGCTACCCGATGTTTGTTGTAGTAAGGTAACAATGTCATGCGGCTTATAATAATCCAATTAACGAAATACTGCTATATGCTCCGAATTACGACGTATTGCCTGACTAGCAATACGGGGTCATACTATTGATATTATGTTCGTGTTTTGGTTTTCATAACCATATTCATATAACGGTTTTTGTTTAACTCCACACAACGTTATAAAACGCATTGTATGATATTTTTACGATATTGGTTCGTATAATGATTTTTAAGGCAAATGCCTATATTATGATTTTCGATAAAGATTTGTATAAAAATGACTTTGGCTATTTTATGGCCTATTACAATGATTTGTACGAAATGATTTTTGGTAATAACTTTATACCAAAGTTATATTGATGGAATTTATTAAACTCTATGAATTCACTCGGCGTTATCGCTGACCTTTTCTTTTAACATGTTTTATCTTAGGTACTTGAAGGTAATTCTCGGGAAGATGACAAGAACTCATGGCCCGCACTTAAATTATAATTTCCATTCAAATGTTTGTAAAACCTGTATTAAATACAATGACTTGGGACCTATGTAACTTTGATATTTATGAATGGAAATGCTTTATTAATAAACGACGCGATTTTTATGCGTTGTCTATGATGTGAGTAATGTGCTATCCCGTAACACCAACTAGTCTTCCGCTGTATTGAGTTGTATAAATTTGGGGGTGTTACATAGGGTTTTTAAATAATTTGGGAGTTTTTCTTTAAAACTGTTTCTGATCTTATTGGTGATTGTGGGTTTGTTTTCTGGGTCTTATTTGTTGTTCTGACCATTAAATTGGAAAACCCTAAATTCAGAAATTAGGGTTGTTCCAATTTTGGTAAGTGTTTTTAGTTTATTGTTATTTTCTGTTGTTTCAACGTGCAGGTATTGTTGTTTCCGCTGCGTTGGTTGAATAGATCTTCTAGATCTATTGATTTGGTTTGGTTTGGTTCTCTAGATTGTCTTGATCTAGAGCTCTTACTTGGTTTGTTGTGCGTGCTACGTAACACCTCTCTTACCTTCTTCTTTAGTTTTCTTTTTTGTTTGATTAGTGAGGTTTAGGTGTCGAAGGGATTAGATAACTTGTGGTGTTGATTGATTCGAGGCTTTGTGATTAGCTGTTTGTTATTTGTACAGGAGTTACAAGGAGGTTTGTGTTGGTTTGTTAGTTTGTTCTTGTTTGTTATTTCTGTTTTTTTGGACCAATCTCAAGTCTCATATCTTGACCTGCCACCTTGTGAGTGGTTTAGAAGCATGAGAACTATTGTTTGGCTTGAGTTTTGTGGTTTCCGTTTTTTCTTGTGTGTTTCTTAGATTTGTGTTAATATGGCTGGTCCTAGTTCACCTAAGAGTAATGCTCCACCCAAGGGTGATGAGGCTAAAATTGTACCTGATGTTGTTAAGTTTGATGTTTATGATCCACTTTATCTTCACCCACAAGATATTGGTTCACAGTTAATATCCTTCAAACTTGAAGGAACTGAGAACTATAAAGTTTGGTCTGCTGCTACTAAGCTTGCTTTACAAAGTAGAAATAAACTTGGTTTTGTTACTGGTAATTGTGTTCAAGATACTAGTGATGTTCCTGCTAGGGATCAATGGGATAGATGTAATGCTGTGGTGTTTTCTTGGTTACTCGGTTGTGTTTCACCAGATTTATATAAGGGTCAAGTCTTTTCTAAGTATGCCCAAGATGTTTGTGTGATATGTAATTTGCATCATAAGATTTACACACTTACTCAGTCTGGTATGTCTTTATCTGAATATTATCATGAGTGTAATTCTTTGTGGAGACAATTTGATGCTCTTGTTGATTTACCTGATTGTACTTGTGATGGTTCAGAGGAACTTAAGGAACATAATCAGTTACTCAGGCTGATGCAGTTTCTTATGGGTCTTGATGATTGTTATAGTGTTGTGAGAAGTCAGCTTCTTATGTCTGATCCCATACAATATGTGAGAACTGTTTTTACAACTCTATCTAGGGATGAATCACATAGAAATGGGGTTGGTTCTAATAATTCTAAATCTGGACCATCTGTTTTTGTTGTTAAGTCTGGTGGGAATTCTAATAATTGGAACAAAAGGTTTAACAATTCTAATAATAGAAATTCTAATAATAGGAATTCTAACAGAAATAGTAATAATAACTGGAATGTTAACAAGATTGGGTCAAATGGATATAAAAATGGTAATCTTGTTTGCAAGCATTGTAACATGAATGGTCATACTGTTGACGGATGTTTTTAGTTAATAGGTTATCCACCTAATTTCAAAAGGAACAAGAATAATTCAGCTCAAAACAATGTTCATAATGTGAGTGTTAATGAAAGTAAAAGTGATCAAAGTAAGAGTACTCCTCATACTCTTACTTCTAATCAATATCAAAGACTTATGAGGTTACTGAGTGTTTCAAGAAAAAATTCTATGGCTTCTGCAACCATTGTAGGTACCTTCAAAGTTAATAATTGTGTTGTTAGTTTTTTGTCTTGTAGGTTTTTTTAACTATAATTCCAATATAAGTACTTATTGTACTTATGTTGGGTGGATTATAGATTCACGGGCTAGTCAACAAATAACATATTCTAAAAAATTACTTTTTGATGTTATTGATGTGTCTTATTTAAACATAAGTGTTGCTCATCCTAATGGGACTTTGGAATATGTGAAAAAATTGGTTGTTTCAAAATTTGTAGAATATTGATAACCTATGAATCTATGAAGTGGGTTGATGTTTTCTAGTGAGAGAAACTAGAGAGAGAAAGTGAGAGAAAATGTGTATGATTTTATTAATATAAAAGTGAAATGTGAACAACAACCAACCCCTTTCCATGGTGGAAAGGGGTATTTATACTCCAAGCATAACATTGGGCTTGGGCCGGTCCATGACAAGCCCATGGACCGGTTCTTACTTAACTTAATAAGTAACATTTAACTAATTGTTAATTACGAGATATTACAACATAAATCATATTGTGGAGTGACCGATACTTCTAATATACGTTAAAACGTATTTCTAACAATCTCCCCCTAAGGGAGGTCACTCCACGTTACAAAGTTCTAAACCTAGCATACTATACTAAGTCTTCGTTCTTTAGCTCGTAATCTTTTCTTCTTTTCTTTCTTTTGTTGTGAATATGTTGGTTTGATCTTTTTGGCTTTGACTTGAGAGCATTGTTCTTTGGCCTTTCACGTGCGATCTTTGCCTTTCTTGTGAATTTGCCTCCTCGTGACTTCATGTTCCACACACTTATGTCTTTTTGTTGAATTCTCGAAAGCTTCAGAGTTTGTTACAGCGGAAGACTTCATCTTGTACTTTCTTGAATTTTTGCTGAACTTTGTTGCAGAAAAACATAAGCATGTGGAAACGACTTCTACAGGTACACCGCAACACCACCGTCTTCACTGGTACACAGCAACGCCACCGTCTTCAACAGGTACACAGCAACGCCACCGTCTTTAACAGGTACACAGCAACGACACGAATAAAATGGCTTTGAACATTTTATTCTAATTCGGTAGCATTTTACCTCCGGTCGGTGAAGACCGTTGGACGATATTAGATATCGTACCCGTGACGGATAGTTTCAATTAAGTAACTTCCTGACAGGATTTCGCGGGTAAACCCGTTCTCTTTATTCGACCGTCCAAAGCTGACTGCAAACATAAAGAGTGAATCACTTGGATAAATTATCCTTGTGATTTGAAGCCGTCAATTCATGAAACCTGGAACAAGTGAATTTCAATTAAGATTTTCACCATCGTTGCTTTCCAGTTGTCACGAGCTCAATTCATAAAGAATCTTGCACGTCACCTACCAAGTGCTGTTTGATGTTAACACTAGAAGGATTTCCACTCGTCACTGTGATCGATAAAGAGTCACTCTGAGTGTTCTGGCAAGATCATATGATAATGCGAAGAGGCCTGGAACGAGTTTAAGTTCAATTAAGAATTAAACCACTGTTTCTTTCCAGTTTTTCACAAGATTGGTTCTAAAAGAACCGCACGTGTAACCTACCATGAGCTTGTTTGATGTTGGCTCAAGCAGGATTTCCATCTTCATTGTAATACTTGCGTATTACTCGGATGTTCTGGCAATATTACAGGAATACTGCGTAGGACTCATGAAAATCTCTTACTTTTCACAGTGTGTGAAAAAAACAAGGAATAGATGGAAAGTGTCCTAATGAGACTTTTGATGATCTCTTGGCTCTAGACTCGATTGTGCGTTTTGATTTAGTGAGCGATGGCTGGAGAGGAGTGCCACCTTTTCAATACCAGTCTATCCGGAGTGAATAAACCAATAGATAACGTGTTGATCTCCGTGTGATTAAAACAAATACCTTTTGAGAGATATTTGAGTTAGCTGGAAAGGGTTGTGCATTGCATCACTGGGTCCATGATGTCTTTCTTCAATACCGAGAATCATTAGCAAAAATGACCTCAATAGCATATGTATTGACCCGGTTTCTGCCTAAAGTTGTAAGGAGGGCTTCTTTCTTTACACCCTTTATCTTTACAATTCTTTTTCATTCTTCAACCCCTTCAATGCTTACCAATACGTCATCACTAGCACCTTGTTGTGATTGTTCCAGTGCTAGCTTAAGTACTTGGTCGGCATTCAGCTACGTTCACAATCTTTCTCCATCTTTCCTAGGACTTCTAATTCTATCTAGGGAATTGTCCTTGGGAAGATTCCATCGGCTCTGATGAATCATTGGACTAAACCTATTCCTACCACCCTTTTGTCACCACATTCGTCGTGAATTAAGTGTGTTTTGGGAAGGAATTGCCACCATGAAAAATCATTGAAAATCACTTAAGGTACTTGTGATATTGAAATCAAAAGTTTTGTACCTTAGGTGTTTTGTTCATCAAAAACGCTCCCCCTTAACACGTGCTTTACACATATTAAGTTGGATAATCGTTAAGTCTTTTTCATCTTTTAGCCAAGTATCATTTAAATCTCCTTAATCCCATTTTCTCCCCTTATCCAAAATGTTAACCATTAATATTTGGGATATTGAATGGATTAACCGGTCTTTGGGTAAAAATGAAATCGATGTTTGGCCATAGAACAAGTTATTGCTCCCCCTTAATTTAATAAGGGATAGTTGTAGTGCTTTGGTATGATATATTTTGAAAGATTTAGAATCTCGTGAGAAATTCTTGAAAAATTATCATACTTTAGCACTACATCAAGCCATTAATGCACAATATTCACAAATATACATATTCACAATTGAAAACCAATATAAAGTGGACCTGAAATGTACGACCCATTAGATGGATCGTTGCAGTAGCTTGTGGTGCACTAAATATGGTCTTCCACCAACGAACCTTTCCAAGCTCCTCATCAATCTACGTTCACGGAGCTTTTGATCTATCTTCTTGATCACGTACTTCGCCATCTGCCGGTAACCCGGATGCCAATCCTCCGTCATTTCTGGCAAAGTCCCACCCGAGTTCAGATGCTCCAACTTTCCTCTGACTTGTAGAAGAGTCCCATCACTGTACTTATGGAGCTCACCCACCCTCATAAACTTCATTAAACCTCGACTGTTCAAGTAGAAAATGCCGTAATTCGGGACAGAAATGCCGGTATAGGGACATCTTTCTACATGTTGAGGTAGCACTTGATTCACTGGACGGGTTAGGTTAAGCTTCCTTTGATAGCTTTCGACTCCCAACTGAAGATCTTCAACTCATGTCTTGATGAAAATGCTTCGTGTGAACATACGAAGTGCTGTATTCAAAGCAATGAGGTCTTCACGAGGAATATGTGTGAGTTGATCTCGGGTCATCAGAAGCAGCATATCTTCGATATCCTCAAGGCGAATGATGGAGAAATCTCCCTGCTGGATTTTGTATTCCCTGTCATCCTCCCTTTTCAAACGAATCTCCGTCACATGATAATAGCCATTCTTGGCTTCAGTTTTCATCCCTAAGATGCTGGAGATGCGGATGTCGGATCTAACGTTGCTTCCAGAATTGACTAGGCAGCAACCCCTGTACGCCCTTCGGACTCGTTCGTCCCAATGAGATGCACCTATGACAGCATACATATCATAATTACGATTTATCTTTGGGACCCAGAGTCGGTTTACCTTTTCCTCGATAAAGGGTATTGTCCCCCAGTTGGCAGCTTTCAGCAAGGTCAGGGAGGTTGCGTACTTTGATGACCCCTTCAGAAGATACACAAGATCATTGGTGACGAAGAAGTCAAGAGCAATCTGATTATCTTGAGAAGGATCCATTGGAGGTGGAGCTCTTTCTGATTCATGAAGTCCTGGCTGTTGAACGGTATTCAGGGCCTTCAGGATCTCATCGGCATAATACTCGAACTCCATTTGGGTCAACCGGGTTTTGGCGCGTAGTCTCTTATCCTTCAGTGCTTTCTTCACCAAAGATGGAGTAACCGAAGTCTTATACTCATGAGCAAGAAATGCACATAAGTCAATCGGACTGCGGATACGAAGATACAAAACATCTTTGTCAGCGTCGGTGATCGGATCATACTGCGCCGCTGCCGTGATCCAAGCCTGTGGTGGTGCAGTCTCGTCAATCTCCAACGTGTCTGCCCAGTCCCTTGTGCTTGGAACAGTAGATTGTGGGTTTTGTTGCAGAGGAGTGGAGACGTGAACATCTGCTTGTTCTGATTCAGGCATGTCGGCAGTGTCATGAACGGGTGAGTGTTGTGCAGCTTCAGGTTCGGTTACCGATTCTGCAATCACAGGAACAACAACAATAGAACTAACAGGGTTAGTGGTAACAGGTATAGATGCAGCGATAAATGTACCAGGAATAGATGACCCTGTAGTGGCATTCACATCGTGGCGCCACTTTGATCGTCTGGATTCCGTAGAAGTAGATTTTTCCTTTGCTGTTGCATCTTTCTTGGACTTGGTGCCAGACTTAGCAGGTTTCTTTGAGCTGGCAACCTTATCCCCTTTCTCAGGCTGTTTACCCCCATCAGCATCCTCATCATCATCTCCGTTGCTCCCTCGAACACTCTCCTCATTACCATCACCACCATCATCGCCATCATCATCATCGTCATCATCATCCTCATCATCATCATCATTCTTGTCATCATCATCCTCATCATCATCATCATCATCCTTATCTTCTTCTTCTTCTTCTTCTTCTTCCTCTTCTCCACCAGTACCCTCTTCTTCTTCACTCTCTTCCCTTTCTTCCTCGGGGAGAATGTGGTAGGGTACCACACTTCCAAACGTCTTGAACAACCTATCATCCTCCATGATAGCGTCATTCAGGGATTTAAAGAGAGCCCGTTGAATCCTAGATTTATCAAACGATCCAAGTTCCCTCATACGAGCTTTGAGGATCTTTTTCAATTCAAAAGCCGTCAAGTCATAAGCAATCTTGTAAGCGGCTTCTGAAGGATTGGATGACTTGATCATCAAGTTGTCACCAGCGAGTGTCTTCAATTCATCACGCAGTTTAGGCATTAGGGATTCAACGGTGTCTTTCACTCTCTGCTCAATAGAAGCTTCAAGGGCTTCTTTCTCCTCTTTAAAGTCATCCTTAATAGCTTTAAGTCTCGTAATTCGTGCTTGATGCCTATCAGCTTCAGCCTTTTTAACCCGAGCAAGTTCTTCTGCATGAGCTTTACGTGTAAATTCCATATCTGAAGCGAACTTAGCAATCAACTCTTCTTGAGCTTTCTTAGATGCTTCTTCACTTTGAGCTCGTCTACGTAACTCTTGGCGAAGTTCATCCATTTCTCTCTTGTGATTATCCACATGTTTATCCAACATTTCGGCCATTACCAATGCGGCCATTGTGGACGTTGCAGAGCTGCTCTGGGTTGATGGAATAGGCTCGGTTGTAACTACGGTACTAAGGATGGGGTTTATTGGTGGTGGAAGAAATGGTGTTGAAACCGGTCTGGTTGGTAAGGGTTGAGTTGGTTGAAGTTGAGTTGCTAAAGGTTGAGTAGACTCTTTTTCAATACTAGCTGAAACAGGGGGGTGGATGTCTCCTTCGAAGTAGAATACTTTTCAGGTGATCCAAACTCAAACACATCATCTAGTTCCACGTACTCTTCTTCAACATGTACCCGTGCACCCGAACCACTACCTCCAGTGTCTTTCCTACTCCTTTCCATAGCTATCTTCATAGCTTTTCTCTCAGCCTTGTTAAGAGCAGGATCATCAATATCTTCTTCATCGTGGAGAACTAACTCATCAGCCGTACCCTTTCCCTTCTTAACTGCAGTCTTCTTCTTTTTGGCTTTGGGTTCAGGTAAATCTGTTTGCTTCCGTTTACCTTTGCTCTTAACCGTGGTGGAAGAGTCTTCACCTGCTAGAATGCTTGCTCGTTGATTCTCAATTTCTGTTAGCAAGTTCTTGTAATCATCAGATGCGATAATCTCATCGGTCAGAAGATGACTGGGAATGGGACCAGGTATAACCGTATTCGAATGAGTCTCCTGCCTTAAGTCTACCAAATCATCATCATCCATCGTGTGGTGACGACTACCTGCACGCTTGTTAATGGATGCATCGTGTTCCATAAAGTAATGTATGATCAGCTTAATGAACCTAGGGTACTGGTAACTTTTAACCTTACCCTTTGTGTTTGTGAAGAGTTGAAAAGTAAACTCCTCCCACAGCAGTGATGCATAATCAATACCCATACCTTTAAACATACCATAAAACATCTTGATGATTGGTGGACGAACAGCATCAAACCCAGTTGTTTTGGGTGTTAAACATCGGCTTAGAATCCCAAAAATAGCTTTCCATGGTTGACCAACTTTGGCAGTAGTAAACTCAGACGGGGTTCGTATGTCAAGACATCCAATGGCGGTGAACATTTCCATGATCTGGTCCTTAGTCGGGTTGGCTGAGTATGATAGGTCTTTGAGTGTCGGCCGAAATCCAAAGATCTTCCTAAAGTCTGACACAGTAAGCGTCTGCTGCTTGTTGTCCAAGGAAAAAGTGATTTTGTTCGACGTCCTCTCTTTGGTAGCCCAGAACTCGTAAAGGTAGTCATAGGGCACTGAAGCACTTCTCCTTAGCGCATGCTTGAGATGAGATTTATCAAGCATGGCTGTACCTACCTTAAATCCATTATGGGTAGAGTGAGATACCTCCTTCAAACGAAAGTTGTTCGGAATAAACTTTAGAGTCTTGGCTTCGGCAATGGCGGCGGCTCTGGTGTCTTGTATTTGTTGTACGGTAGGGTTAGTCATCGTCTCTGCTTAAGATAAAACACAAAGGTTGATACATACAAGTATGAATATCATTATGACTTTAAACCTAAGCATTGGACATATGACCTAATCCCTTAAGCTTTGAAACCATTCAAACATCTATTATACGGAATAATCATTCAATTCGGAATACTTGGTCTATGCTGAATATAAATCCTATGCGGAATAATAAGTCTATTCGGAACATAAGGCCTATGCGGAATAAATCAAACATCTCCTATTCGGAAAGATCAACCTTATGCGGAAAAATTTCCTTATTCGGAAAGATGAACCTTATGCGGAAAATTTTCTTTATTCGGAAAGTCTTACCTTATGCGGAAAAATTTCTTTATTCAGAAAGATCAACCTTATGCGGAAAAATTTCTTTATTCGGAAAATCTAGGCCTATGCGGAATAAACTTTCTATTCGGAAAGAATTGTCTATGCGGAATACACTTTCTATTCGGAACATTTGGCCTATGCGGAATAAAATCCCTATGCGGAACATTGGGCCTATGCGGAATAAAAACCCTATTCGGAACATTGGGTCTATGCGGAATAAAAACCCTATTCGGAACATTGGGCCTATGCGGAATAAAATCTCTATTCGGAACATTGGGCCTATGCGGAATATTCAGTCTATTCGGAAAAAGTGCTCCTATGCGGAAAGTTCTTTCTATTCGGAAAGAATGCTCCTATGCGGAATTTTCTTTCTTATTCGGAAAACATTCCTTATTCGGAAAAAAAATCAAACTACTCTGAAAGTTCAATCAGTGACGATTTTTCTAATTTAGGCACTAGTTCGTTTAAATCAAGAGTTCTAAAGGCCAAATTAGTTCAATTCGTTCTATTCTGAATAAAACCCAGGTAAAACCCCCAATTTAATTAACCCTAATTGAAGCAGAAATTGAATTCGATTGTTTTCAATTAAAAAGAGTTATTTAACTTGAATTGAATGAATGATTAAGCCGTTTTAATACCTTTGTGAAGATCTTGATTTAGAAGCTGAATGATTGTGAGATGTTCTGATTGATTTTAGTGTGTTTGTGTGCTAAGATGTTAATGGCGGCAAAGATAAACAGGGGAACAGTGAAAGTAGAGAGGAGACGGGGTGTGTGAATTTGACTAGGTCAAATTTTTCAGAAGTTTGACCTGTTGTCAACTTTACCCCCTCAATTTTTCTACTTTCAACAAACAAAATCTTTTGTTTTTACAAGTTCTAATTCTAGTCATTTTGACCTGTCTTATGTTAACTACCCGAGCCTTAGTGATTATCCTATCGTAACACACACACAAATCTATTCATGACAAACTTATAAGCAACAACAAAACCAATGCCAAATCAATCCAACCATTAACCATTAAGCTTTTTGAGTTTCCTTGAAAACTTTTGAAGATCTTTTTGATGTGAAAGATGATGTAACATTTTCTCCCCCTTAAACGATGACCCGTTTTCTATTTAAAGAGCTGTAGTCATTGTTTAACGAGGCACATGATGATGAAAAACATTTCCCAATTGATATCTTGAAAAAGTTTGATTCGTGGTGTCAATAGGATTTCTCTTATTTTTACAAATTAATGCACTGAGACGTACACTAATTCGTGTTAGACCAAGTTGTAAAGTAAACTTGATCCCTTTGCATGATTTGGCTTGTAAATCATGCCCGAGAAAATTAATTCCCGTTGTGAGCCAACGTTTTCCAAGGAAATACGTGACTTTAATATGAAAACCGGGTTGCAGTCAGAAATAACTACAAGCCATGATGGGCATGTTTTTAAAACATTACAACTTTTATACGGACTCTATTTATGGCACCGTGTCAATATTAATCGACATTTCTAAGGCCGTAAATATTACCGTACTAAAAGACATGCCCGTTTTTAAAACGAAAAATATTTTTGGTTTTTCTTGATTTTATAATTTTTTATGGTTTTTCTAGGTTTTATATTTTTTATGGTTTTTCTTGGTTTTATATTTTTTATGGTTTTTGTTGGTTTTATATTTTTGTATTTTCTTTTTGTGGTTTATATATTTACAATAATATACATGATCACGAACAAAGGATACTCTGAATAGTTTACCACGACTATTCAGCTGATTCTTCTGCCAGCTCTTTGAGAGTTGCTGGAGTGAATGATTTCATGCCAAGCTTGTCGATCAAAAACTCGATTCGTCCTTGATCTAAGGCTTTGGTGAACATATCCGCCAGCTGGTACTCAATAGTGACAAAATACAGCTCGATCACTCCGTTCTCCACCTGCTCCTTAATGAAATGGTAGCGAATGTCTATGTGCTTGGCCCGGGAGTGTTGAACATAGTTGCAGCAAAGGGCAATGGCGCTCTTGTTGTCACAATACATCGGGATTTTGTTGAATCCCAAACCGTAGTCAGTTAATTGTGATCTCATCCAAAGGACTTGAGCACAACAACCGGACATGGCGATGTATTCAACCTCCGTGTTTGATATTGCAGCGCTTTTCTGCCTTTTTGAAGACCAACTGATCAATCTATCTCCAAGGAGTTGCACAGATCCAGACGTGCTACGCCTCGTGTCTTGACATCCAGCATGATCGGCATCTGCGTATGATATTAAAGCAATCGAGGAATCTTTCGGATACCATAGACCACGGTGAAGTGTTCCTTTTAGATACCGAAAGATCCTTTTCACAACATGTAGGTGCTTTTCGGTAGGCCGAGCCTGATACCGGGCACACATGCATACAGCAAATTGCAAATCAGGCCTGCTAGCAGTCAGATATAGAAGGGTGCCGATCATCCCACGGTAAAGTTTTGGATCGACAATAGTCCCATTCCTATCTTCATCTAACTTGGATTTCTCCACCATTGGAGTGTCCACGGGGTCACAATTATCAAAGTTATATTTCTTTAAAGATTCAAGAGCATATTTAGATTGATTAATAAAAATGCCTCTGGGATTTTGAGAAATCTGTAATCCTAAGAAAAATAAAATTTTTCCCATCATCGACATCTGAAAGCGTGTGGACATTATCTTCTCAAAGCGATTTGACAATTCTATGTTAGTGGCAGCAAAAATTATATCATCAACATAAATTTGTACCAGAATCATGTCGTTGCCTTCCTTGAGAGTGAATAGAGTGGGGTCCACCTTGCCTTTGGAGAAGCCTTCCGTAATGAGATATGTTGACAGGAGATCATACCACGCGCGTGGAGCTTGTTTCAACCCAAAGAGAGCCTTCTTAAGCTTGTACACATGATTAGGAAACTCCGTACTGACGAACCCATCCGGCTGACTAACATAGACTTCTTCCCTTAGTTCACCGTTCAAAAATGCCGTCTTCACATCCATTTGGTAGACGATCATGTTCATATGAGCAGCATACGCAAGGAATAGTCTAATAGCCTCCAATCTAGCCACAGGAGCAAAAGATTCTTCAAAGTCTATACCCAAGGCTTGTTTATATCCTCTAGCGACCAATCTAGCCTTATTCTTCAATACCGCGCCCATCTCATCAAGTTTAACCTTGTAAACCCATAACAAAGTAAGGATGTTAACCTTATCAGGGAGAGGAACCAATTCCCATACTTCAAGTCGTTGGAATTCATTTAGTTCCTCCTGCATAGCTTCAATCCAAGATGATTGGGTCATAGCCTGCTGCCAATTTTTAGGTTCAACTTCAGAGAGAAATGCATCAAAGTAACAATAAAGTGCACTCTCTTGTAATTGATGGCGTGTAGAGACTGGTCGATCTAGATCTCCAATAACATTCCTAATTGGGTGATCTTTTGTCCATTTAGTGCTATGGTTTTAATCCTAGGTGGTCTGGAGTGAACAATAGAAGGAGCTTCTTCTGAGGTAGATGCGGCTGAAGGGTTTTCAGGGATCGCTACACCAAAGAAAGCAAGCTCTTGCAAGTGAGCATATTCCAAGTCGTGATCAATAGAATCCTCTTCCACATCATTAGGCACAAGTAGGGGTGACGATTTAGGTGTAGTTTGAGAATCACTTGGTGAAGGTGCATCCGGTTCAATGTGAATTGTAGATGCATTAGATAAAGGTTCATTAGCTTGAGCAACCACTTCAGGGATTGGAGCGATCACTACAGGTGCTTGAACTTCATCAGTCGGGGGATCGAAGAATTCATCAAACAACGGTTGAAACAGTTTATCCCACTCGGGCCTTGTTGGTGGTAAAAATGATGTAGAAGTAGGATTATTGGGAACTAATCCAGAACTAATAGCACCGGTTCCCATCTCATGAAGCGCGGGTTCAGAGCTGTGTTGCTCAGAAGCCATCGCTGTCAGCTCGTCGAAATCTGCGTCCATAGTTTCTACAATCTTGCCAAGACGACGGTTATAGATTCGGTATGCTCTCTTGGACGGTGAGTAACCAATGAAAATACCTATATCGGCTTTCGGTTGAAGCTTACCCAAGTTCTCACTATTGATGTTTGGATAACAAAGAGCACCAAACACATGAAAAAATGAAACATCGGGTTTACGGTCATGTAGAAGCTCATAAGGTGTTTTTCCATGGCGTTTCCGAATGATAGAACGGTTTTGGGTGAAACATGCAGTAGATATAGCCTCTGCCCACAAGAACAATGGAGCGTTCGCGTAAATAAGCATGGTCCTAGCAGCTTCCATAAGTGTACGATTCCGTCTTTCAACGACACCGTTTTGTTGTGGAGTGCGTGCAGCGGATGTTTCATGTGAGATACCAACTCCTTCATAATAATCACGAAGAGTCTGGTTGACGAACTCTGTACCATTGTCTGTACGAATACGGCGGACAGTAGTATTCAAACGTACCTGAATGAATTTCAGAAAAGTGATGATAGCCTTCGGTGCTTCATCCTTTGTACGTAGAAATCTAACCCATGTAAACCTGGAGAAATCATCCACAATGACGAGAATGAATTTCTTACCGCTCACACTTTCAGTTCTCATTGGTCCACAAAGATCCATATGCAAAAGATGAAGTTTTTCTTGATTGGTGTCTTCAGCTTTGGGCTTGTAAGATTTCTTGGTGCTTTTCCCCCTTGAACACGCGGAACATAAATGGTCCTTGTGAAATTTAAGCTTTGGAAGACCACGAACTAATTCGTTTTTAGCCAGATGATTAATAGCATCAAAGTTAAGATGAGATAATCTGCGATGCCATAACCATGACTTGGTCTTAGATGCTTTAGAGAGAAGACATACTGGAGAGGCGGCCATCATGTCTTGTAAGGACAAGGTATAAAGATTTGCACCACGAGATCCCTTCAACAAATCTTTTCCTTCCAAGTTGCGGATGAAACAAGTGTGTTGTTGAAAAGCAACCTCTAGGTTGGAATCACAAAACTGTCCTACTGAGAATAAGTTATGACCAAGACCTTCTACATAGTATACCCTAGAAATCGTCACGTTTCCAATCTGATATTCACCATACCCCATAATCTTTGCAATATGATCATTCCCGAATTTAACCGTACCAAGAAACTTGCTGACGAAATTTCGGAGCATCGAGCGATTTCCGGTCATATGTTTTGAACAACCGGAGTCCAAATACCACAGGATGATTTGGACCACCTGAAAATATCACCACACAAAGACAATGTAGAGGTATCGGAATCTGAGTGTTCCTTGTTATTAGCAGGTACAGATTTAATAATCTTAGATTTGCTAACTCTAGGTTTCTTAGATTTCCTAGCCTTCTTCTTCTTAATTGGTGGTATAGATTCTAGTTGGCTTAAATCCTGAGGTATTTCTTTACTGATAGGCACTATAGTGGGGGCTGACCTAATTAAAGGGCGCTGTTTCCATACTTGAGTGCGAGTGTTCCTAACTAAAGGACGCTCAGACCTAACCTCAATGGATGCATTCCTAGTTAAAGGGCACATTTTTCCATCTAATGTAAAGGTCCTACCAGTGGGACGCCATTGCCAGCCAACTTGGGCACGAGTTCTACCCGTTGGCTTCCATTCAAGACCATTCTTAATTGCATTCACTTCATTCACATGCTCAATAAGACACAAATCATGACGTTGGGAAAACATACATTCATTACAATTCCAACAATTTAAATTAGAATTTACGAATGGTTTTGGCTTCTGCACAGGCGCAGGGCTTTTAGTCTTAACATGATTCTTCTTATTTAAAACTGAACTAACATTCCTATTGTGATCTTCTACTTTCTTCTTTTTGGCACTACTAGTGGAGGGCTTGATCTTATCTTTCTTGAGTGGCGATCCTTTAGCCTTAGTAGTTTCTTTTAATCCTGTAGAAGGCAAAGTGGGAACATTAGCAACAGATTTTAAAGGTGCCTTACTTGATTGTGCCAATGACGGTTTTGCTCCTGGAGTCTTATTAAATGGAGTGACAGCAATGGGCCTATTAGTGAGTAGTGCAGAACCTGGTGTACCTATGTATTTCAAATATGCTAAGCAATATTGAACTCGCTTAATATATTCATGAGCCGAATAATAGTAGCTACTGGAGGGATCTAAGGCATAAAGATCGTCTAAGATATCCCTAACAAGATCTACATGCTTAATGGCATTCCTCATATAATCATCATAGGTAACTGGGTTTCTCTTATGAAGCGGGTTCTTATAAAGCACTACTGACTTGGTTGTTGGAGCACTAGTGGACGGTGCAGAGTCGGTAGCTAAGTTATCAACAACTTCTTGTCGGGTGAGAAGAAGTGTCTCCTTTAACTCAGCCAAAACCATATTTTTGTCAATGAGCAGGATGTTCAAATCAGAGATTTCCTCGCACTTTTGGTTCAGTTGTTCAACATAAGATTGTTGTTGTGCCGCATTAAAAGCGAAGCGTTCTTCTAGTGAACCATAAAGAGCGGATAGTCCCTGTCTTGTCCGATCCATCTCCCCTAGAACAGACGAAAGTCTAATTTCTAAGACCTGGTTTTTAGACTCTGCAGCCTCTAGTTCCATTTTGAGTGTTTCATTTGATGACACATCTCTCTTCAATCTCATTATCTCTTCCTCTAATGTCTTAACAATTGCAATCATCTTGTCACTCGTCTCAACACCATTTTCACAAACATTTGATATCAAAAGATTCTCATTTTGAGTTTGTTGTTTTAATTCTAAAGATATACAATGTTGTTCTAGTTGATTAAAGCGTTTTGAAAGTAAATTGTAAGAATCTTGTAGCTTTAAAAACTCAGCGTTTGATTCGTGACAAGACTGATTATCTACCTCATTTACAGTATCAGCAACATTTACAGAAAGATCACAAACATCATCACAAATATCATTACAAATATTCACAGCATCACATTTAATCATAGCGGATGTAAGCTCATTCGAATAATTAACATTTACAGTAGTAAGCACATCACACGAGATTACTGCAGACAAGAATCGGTCATATTCAGTTAAAATCTTTTCTTTTTCAATTAGTTGTAGTTCGTAAGCGGTGTCCATTTCATAAAACACTTTTTGAACTTCACCAATTTCAAACACAAGATTTTCTTTAAGAGATGCAAAAATTCCTTTTAGACTTTCGACAAACGGATTGATCTCATTTCTAAACACCTCGTTCATATGTTCGAAAGCCCATTCTCCGGCGTTTAGGCCATTTGAAGTCGTACGTTCCAAAATGACCTTGTCAAAATTAGTAAAGTATTGATTAATCTCTTGCAAGTTTAACCATACAGTGCTAACAGGGGGAAGATCCTTTGGAATTTCCTTAGGACCTTCCATATTGACAAGTGTAGGAAAAGTACTAGGGTTTTCTTCATCTAATATGTAGGTTGGTGCTGTTATGAGATCTTTGTCCATATGGAAGCGAATTCTAAAATCCGTTTTTGCAAGCTCCTTATTCAATTTAAAATAGTCACACTCGGGATATTTTGCAGAATTGTATGACCGATCCTCATCAACTAGTTCCTTACTTGCTCGATCACCAGGAAAAACAATCGGTTCTAAGGCCAATCCTAATTGAGTTGCATTATAAAGTCTAGGACTATGTCTTAAAGCTTGTTTTGCATACCGTGGATTAGGGGAAGGCCTTTTTGACGTGATAAGTTAAATTCTCTAAATGAAGCATCAAATAAGTGAACTAGTTGAGAAGCAGCGTATTGTCTTAAAAGCAAATAATCTAGACTTCTAATCTTATTAGTAGCATTAATATCCATTTCATTCTTCTTAGACTCGAGTGATTCAAAATCTGTTTGAAGTTTTTGAAAATTAGTGACCACTAACTCCTTTTCTTTAAGTTCATTAGACAAATTTGCTCTTAAGTTTTCAATTTCTGGCAAGTGACCCATTTGTTTGTTTCTAAAATGATCATATTCGAGATTAGTTAGAACACTAGACGAGGGCACTAATTCCAAGGTTTGAACTTTCTCGTTGCTTAAGGTAAGCTCATCAGACAAATTCTTATTCTTAGCTAAGGTTTCTAAGAGAGCAGCATTCATTTGGCTAAGTAATGTAGCAGGAACCATGACCAAATCTTGTTGAGCAGGAGTAGGCGTTTGCGAAATGGGTCCCGGTTGTGATTCACTCAAAGTCTGGGGACTCACATTGATATTGCTATCATTGTTTGTCTCCTCATTTGAAAGACTCACCACCGAAGATTCATTCGAATCAGCACTCTCTTGCACAACTTGATGTGGTTGAATACTAGCATCAGTGGTATTAATAAGTACCTCAGATCTCTTTTCTGGCCCTAAGCTGGAGATAGTTGCCATGAGAGCAGCCTTAGCAGATTGAAAGTCATCACAGTCTGAGTCATACGCATCAAGATCATCGGCTTGATAAGCTGCATTCTGTGTGGTGACAACGTCTTGTTCAGCAATCCCTGGATCAGCAAGAAATGCAAGCTCCTCTTCATCAAGTTCCCTTCCTTGTGCCTGAGCATTAACCAGATAGATCTTCTCTGCAAACCATTGTCCATCCCTTCTCCTCTTGGGTTTCTTACAATCCCTGGACATGTGACCCTCTTCCTTGCAGTTGTAACATGTAATCATTCTCAACTTACCCGTGGAGTTAGCCCGTGGAGCAGGATTGGCCATTGGTGCCTGATTGACCGTGCGAGCATTGGTGGTTGATGTGGTAGGTCTCCCCTGATATGGTTGAATAGGCTGAACCATGACCCTGCCATTCTCAATAGTAGCTTGTTGACGAGAATTGGATGAATTCCTCAACTGATTGTTGGTAGGAGCTGATCCTCTGTATCCTCGTTTGCTTAAAGTCCTTGTGAGATAAGCAGACATAGTAGTTAGCACTTCAACTGGGTCAGCTCCTTGTTGGAATACATGAACGGGGACTTCCTCATCATCACAATACATTGCTTGATCTGGATGAGCTGCATAATCACTAGAAGGAATACTCATTTGATCAGGGTAGCTTGTTGGATATGCTGCATTCTCTTGATAAGAAGAATATGAAGGCTGAGCATAAGGTGCAATGTTTGCTGGTTGAAGTTGTGATGCATACTGTGGTGAAGGTGCATTAAACCGATATTGTTGCTGATGTGAGGTGGGTGGTTGTGGTAGAATCGAGTATTGGGGGAAGGTCGGTGTCATGTAAGGTGATGGATAAAAGGCTTGATGTCCCAAGATATAAGGTGTGTTGTTGTGTGACAAGCTTGGTTGATTAGCCATCAAAGCTAAGGAATCAGGGTACATACCTCGAGGAGAACGGTGCATAATCACATGTTTCTCATGCTGCTGAAGAAAAGCATACATTTGATCTAAATTGCACTTATGCAAATCCCGGGTCAACTTAACATCGGTAATATACTCACCCCATTCAGCTTGAGGTAAAGTATTCAAGAACTTGGTGTTAACCTGGAATGGAGCAATCACGAGATTGTATACATTCAGATCATTCATTAGAGTAGTGAATCTGAAGTAATAATCGTGTAGTGTTTCCCCTGGGCTGTACGTGAATCTATCAAACAGATCATACAGCTGACACTCCCTTTCCTGTTTGGTGAGAGACGTACCTTGTAGCAACACCTTTAGACGTTCCCATAAATCTTTGGCAACCGTATATTGACTAACCATACGATAAATATCATGCGGAAGAGCTTGGAGAAGTGTCTGTAGAGCCTTTTCATCAGCATCAGCAATGAGTTGTTGTGCCGGTGTGAGTTCTTCATATTCTCTTGGTCGAGACACGTTATTTGCCACAATGGTACCATAGTCGAGTGGACCATTCAAATCGATTTGACCATAAGCCTTCCGTATGTTGGTTTGCCCTTCAAGTATTGCATCATACGGCCCTGCCATGCCTCAAACACCTCTTTAATAAGCATCGGTGGACGACTATCAGTCCCCGTTATAATTGAGATATCCGTAAGAGATGTCATCTGAGGCATTAATGAACTCGGATTCATTGTGATCACTTAAAAGACTCAAAGATTATCGGTTGATCGAGCAGTGAAGAAAGGTTGAGAATTTGTGTTGTGTTGGTTGAACTCAAGATTAAATCCACTAAAGATCGTCGAAAAAACTCAAATACCCCTTGAACTTGCTTATACGGAATAACCCTAACTCAGAATAAACCCTATTCGGAATAATACCTATTCGGAATAATCCTATGCTGAAAACCCTTATACTGAATAACCCTTATGCGGAATAACCCTATTCTGAAAATGCCCTATTCGGAATAAACCTTATGCTGAATAAACCTTATGCGGAAAACTTTGCTATTCGGAATAATAGGCTATTCGGAAAGATATTCGGAAAAGATTGGCTATTCGGAAAATATTGGCTATTCGGAAAGCTATTCGGAAAGTATGGCTATTCGGAAAGATGGGCTATTCGGAAAGAATGCTATTCGGAAAGATTTGCTATTCGGAAAGAATTTCCTATTCGGAAAGCTGCTATTCGGAAAGAAATGCTATTCGGAAAAATCTTCTTATTCGGAAAGTCTATTCGGAAAAAATCCTGCTATTCTGAAAATTGTCCTATTCGGAATGTCTATTCGGAATAAACCTGCTATTCTGAAAAACCTTCCTATTCGGAATCCCTATTCGGAATAAACTGGAAAAAATGTGTTCGAGACTTAAAAAACAGCTTTAAATCCGATTTTTTGATCAAAAACCACAAAAAGTTTTATGATTTTTACCAAAATAAGCTAAACCCAATCCTTATCAATCAATCCCAATAACAAAAACACCAAAAAGAACAAGATTCAAGATTGATTTTTTCTAAAGATCACTAATTGATTCAAAAACTAAAAAAGCAACACAATCCTTACCTTAAATCACCCCATAGCTCTTGATACCAAATGTAGAATATTGATAACCTATGAATCTATGAAGTGGGTTGATGTTTTCTAGTGAGAGAAACTAGAGAGAGAAAGTGAGAGAAAATGTGTATGATTTTATTAATATAAAAGTGAAATGTGAACAACAATCAACCCCTTTCCATGGTGGAAAGGGGTATTTATACTCCAAGCATAACATTGGGCTTGGGCCGGTCCATGACAAGCCCATGGATCGGTTCTTACTTAACTTAATAAGTAACATTTAACTAATTGTTAATTACGAGCTATTACAACATAAATCATATTGTGGAGTGACCGATACTTCTAATATACGTTAAAACGTATTTCTAACAAAATTAATAACTTGGTGATTAAAGATGTGCTGGTTGTTCCTAGATACAAAGTTAGTCTTTTATCTGTGAAAAAGTTATCCAAGGATAATAAGGTCAATGTTAATTTTAATGAAAATTGTTGTGTGATTCAGGACTTAACTCACAATGTCCTGATGGGGACTGGTAGTGAAAAAGATGGCTTGTACTTTCTTGATGAAGGTAGGCCTATGTTTAATAAAAATGTTAGGTGTTGTCAAATATCTATTTCTGTTTGGCATAATAGATTAGGACATCCAACTAATCAAGTTTTGGATGTTCTAAGAAACGGTAATTATGATATAAAACTTAAAGGGTTAGAACCTTGTGATGTGTGCCACGGAACCAGTAAAACACATGTAAATCAGATAACTTATACACGTCCATATTTCTTATGTATTGTTATCCGTCAAGGCAGATTAGTCTTCATTGTTTTCATTAGCTTCTACTGGACATAAGGTACGGATTTTCCGTCCTTCAGTAAGGACGATCTTTCCTTTCATTAGGATTTCCCGTATGCAGCCAACTGTTTTTCCCAGTAGTTACAGATTAAATGCTTATGTTTTATTAGTTACCTTAGCCATATACATGCATGACCAGTTTCACCTAGTTATGGAGGTACCATAACCATAACACTAGAGGCACTAGTGTTATGACTTCACCACGGCGGAGTGATAGCTCGTGCCGTTCCTTTTAATTATTTGGCCATTATATTTATTATATTATCATGTGGGGCGTATGGGTGCATCCTAGTTACATGTTTCAGTCAGGATTTCATGGTGAATGTGGTGTGTGCCTTGCATCCTTCACAAGGAGTTGATCCCTCCTACCCACTTACCAATTAATTAGAGGCATCCCCTCTAATTTGCATGACGAGGTCACCCCTCCAAGTATTCATGCACGTTGTTGACCTCATGACCTATAATGGCTTTTGGTACATTAACTAATACAGATTTTCATAAGTAACATAAGCTATGTTTTCAGAACTAAAACCAGTTAACATGACAAACAACTAGGTTTTCCATGACTTATTCATTTCCGATGCAATTCATGTTTTATGCTCTTTATATGCTTTCATATTCTATATCTTCCATGCTTTATTGTATATCCGTGCACTGAGCGTTATGCTCAGCCGTCTACTTTTCCATGTTCCCAAACGGCAGGTACCCAAGGTCGCAAGTAGGAACTCCAGAGTATGTGCATTCGGATTGGAAGCTACCCGGCCTCTTTTATCTTATGCATTTAATCCTACTTTATCATACTTTATTCTTTTGGAAATTGTTTAGTCCTTACATTTACAATACTTAATATTGCTTGTGTGTGAGTTACTAGACTACCGATGTTTGATTCCAATATTTCTATTTATGGTCATGAATGTTTAGACATTTACCTTGCATGCTTTGATGACACGCCATAATTTACCTTGCATGCTTCCGAGTGTTCTTAACCATCATACTTTTTATAAGAACATCTCACGATTCTGAGCGTACACGTCAAATGATGCTTCTAAGTGTTTGTAAACATCATACTTTCGACAAGAACATCTCGCGATTTTGACCGTACACGTCAGATGATGCTTCCGAGAGTTCGTTACCATCATGGGGGAAGAACGTGTACTTTGGAGTACTTAGTTCAACTTCCAGGGGGAAGTATTCTACAAGCGTGGCAAGATTTGTTGCTGATTTCTTGCATGTTCCCCCAAACACATAATCATGAAGACCAAAAATGTCAAGGTAGCAGTTACTTGGTATGGTTTGCTTGTTCTTCAACAGAATTCCGCTGTGCACTTTAAATGTCAAAGATAGAAGATTGTTCAAGCTATAGGTTCTGCCGAAGACAGGATATTGGATTGGGGGGAAGCTGTAACACCCCCATAATGGTCAAATGTAGCGGAATAGTACGTGGGGTGTTACTTTGGTGGAACGATTGCACACAATATATAGAGCAATGATCATAATAGTCATTTAAAAACATATCATATGAATTAAATTGTACACATTTAGTATCTTGTCTGAAAACAACATTTATTAATAATGTGAAAAATATCCCAGCCCGATGGTAACATGATGCTTCAATGATGCTGGAATCCAATGCATGAACCTGTTTATTTTCCTGAGAAAACATATAAAATAAAATGTGTGGGTCAACACGAGGTTGGTGAATTCACATGTTTAATTTATTAAATAAATGTACTGATATGCCAAACACCACGATCATAGTAGGACAATCACAGCCAATACTATAGAAGTTCCTATTGCCCTGTAATAAAAGCTAGACATGATGCTCAGGCGCCATTATGGTCAAACCCGATGTTGTTTCCCTCAGTCCGACAATGAAATAAATCTGTTTCTTGTCCTAAGCGTTTCATAATAGCAAGTCAGCAGGCCGGGTGTTGTCAATACCCGAATAGATCTATTCATAATATTTCGCGCTACACTACTAACTATTACAGTGTACGGGAATGGGGCAAACAATAGGCAATAAGTTGTTATATGTTGTTGTTATCCGTGCATGTTTGCATATAAAAAGTTAAGTATGTTTTATCCCCCAGTTATAAATACCGTAAAGATGGAGCCATGAACTCAGCTCAGTGGTAATGATGTAGTGATGATGTCACTGAATAAACTGGCGCAATGATCACGAAGTGATGAAATTACCTAAGTAATTTAGATGACTCAGTAATGCAAAATAACAATGCATGATAAATGTAACTAATGAAAATGCATGATCACGAATTAATAAGTTGTTACGATTGTTTAAGTATTTACACCTATAGTGAGCTGTCAATAATATATTGTCCAATAAAAGGGTAATAAATTAAATAATAGATTTTTATTTAATTTAATTAATTGTAAGAAAACAATATATTCCATTTAATTTTCTTAAGGATCTAAATACATTTAATAAGGTTTGTCTGTTTATAAAGTTTTGTAAATAAATCTTAATAATTTATTTAATTATTAAAATGACTTAATTTAATTTATCAATAAAATAATTTATTAATATGTTTAATTAAATTAAAATAACTCGTAAGTCCTCGTAGTATAATAACTTCCAAAATAACCTTTAAAGTTTCGTTCGTTAAGTGTTTCACCTCGTTAGTCCTTGTTCGTTAAGTTTATTTCCAAAACACGCCCCTAGGGCTCATAATACTTTCGTTATATGGCAAATTTGGTCCCTAAGGTTTCCTAGTCTCGAAATAATTACAAACCGAGTCCCTAGTGCTTGGTTTAACTTTGTGAAATGGCAAAACACCCCCCTCAAGTCTTGAAAACATTTAAAATAGGAGTTAGGGCTTGAATTAAGTTTTGATAATGACACAACTAGTCCTTCATATCTCGAAAATATATATTAAGATTTCTAGGGCTTGTATTAAGTTTCCAAAGTGACACTATTAGTCCCTTGAGTCTCGAAAACATTTAATAAGATTTCTAGGGCTTGTATTAAGTTTCCAAAGTGACACTATTAGTCCTTATTTTGGTTAGTTCTCGGTTTAAACACAAACGCACCCTATATTTTCAGAAGTGACAGATTTGGTCCTCAAACTTCTTTAATGTCACGAAAACATATACACATGTTTTATTAAGTTACATTTTTTATTATATCTTTCACCAAATGACAATAAAGGCACGAAAAGTTCCCAAACATGGTTTTGGGCTTGGTTGGCCCAATAGGGTCACGGTTTGGGCTTTATGGGCCTAACGGGCTAGCTTTTGGGCTTGTCTAGTTTTCTACTAAATTCATTAAGCATACTAACTAATACACTAGATAAATTTGGGCTTATGGGCTTGTTTGTTTAGACTCACATATGGGCTTATATGTCGTGGCTTATATGAGCTTATATAGCTTATTTGTTTCGGCTTAAATAAGCTCATGGCTTATTATGGAAAATTTGTTAGTTCTTCTAATCCTAACCATACTCTAACTATATAAGCTTATCAAATATGTTATTTCTATACGACTTAATATTAAGCCGTGAATAAGGGCTTATAGTTTGAGCTTATTGTTTAGGTTATAACACTAAGGCTTACATGGGTTTCTTTAAGCAAGGTTTCTACTAGTATATCATAAGTATAATGTTTTGAAGCATGTTTGCCCACGAAAACAATATAAGCCGTAGGCTTATATGGTGTTGGTGGGTTGACTTAGGGTATTTTACGTGTGCATGCAATTCTAGCTTCATTTCCTTGGCTTATATATGCATGACATGTAAAGAGGAGTATGAAAGGATTGAAATGGAGTCTTGGAGGGTTTACACTTACTTGTTTTAAGAAGAAATGGTGGATGATCAAGTATTAGGGCTCCTATGCGTCGATTGCTTCCTAAACGTGACCTAGGAGGGTCTTTGACTTGTCTTGAATGCTATGAATCTTGTGTAGACTAGCTTTAAATGTCTTGGAACCAAGATTTTGGTGTAGTAAATGTTTGTGTATGAGATTATTGAGTCTAGGTGTTATGTGAGGTTAGTGATCCGAATTTTGAGTGAAGTAAGTGAGAAGTGAGAGTTTAGCTTGCTAAATATCTTGGATGAAGATGATGGGTGTGGTCTAGGGTGAAGCCACGGCAAGAGATAAGTAACCAAGATTTGTGGTTATTTTCCAAGGTACTATGTGGTACTAGATTATTAATACAATTTTTGTAAATTTGGCCTTTGGTAAGCCCCCATCCGTCGCATCTTATGTATGTCAAGAGGACAATATGGATTTACATAGTGTATTCATAAATGAGGTGATGTACATTGTAAAAGTTTTGTGTGGTTTGGGCACATCATACGTCTAAAGGAAGGATATATGTGCTTGATGCCTTAGTTTATATACTACTTGCATATCTAAGCTTAGATATTACCTAGTACATTCCATAAATTCAAAACTTGTACACATTGTCTTGTTTGAAATGTGGCCAACAGTTTTGGCTAGTCAAAAGGGAGTGAAGTGACTTGAATAGTGTAAGGTTTTAATTAGGGCGTGTTGTACATATTTGTAAAGTCAAATTGTATTTGAAAAAGGTTCTAGGTAAGTATAGTAGTGAGTGGTATAGTATCCGGCTAGACTATATGTCTAGGATAGGTTTTGGTTCAAATTTAGTGTCTTGGTATGGTTACTAGGAGGCTAAGTATAATATAGTAGAAGTAGGTTGAAGTCCTAAGTCATTTTTGTTAAGTCTTAGGATCCTTGGTGAAAGTATAGTCATAATCAAATAAATGTATAATTTACTTTATTTAAAAAGTATGACACTAGTGAAAGTGAGTTAAAGTGGATAGTTGTAATGTTTAATAATAACAGTAGTTGATGTCGTATAGTAGTATTGTTTTTTAGGTGAGGAAAATATATAAATATATATATTTTGAAGCATAAAATAGTTCTTTGGTAAGTGTTATTAATTGTGATCATGAGTTTAGATTTTTATAAATCATAATGATGAATGCTTATGGACATGTGTTTCAGGTGACTTAATAGTCCTAATGTATGATTGTTTAAAGCCTTGTATTTTCATATGATGTAGTCATACAAATGTCCTTATGATTAAATACTCATAATCATAATAAAGTGTCTTGTGATCAAATGTTTCCATGTTCTGATGATTTAAATGATGTATGCTCATCTATGATGCATATCATTGCTCAAAGATATCATGCAAAGGCGGTAATATATATAGATATCATGAGGTGACATGTACAATGATGTCATAGTCAAAACCTGAAATTTACAGGTTTTATAGAAGCAGATTCAGAAGCTTCGTCAAAAAGAAGTCTATGAAGAAAGCTTGTCAAGACATGTAGTATGAATTGGGGGAAGTTAATCCAGTTCATACATGATACAATGGTTCCTCAACAAGCAAAGACAAAGAGGATTCAAACTGGGGTACAAGTTTTTCTAGAAGAGTTGAAGACAACGACGTCATCCTCAGCATCAGAAGCAAAATTATACTGTCATATTTTTGTTGTATTTTCATTTTTTAGGAACATTGTAAGTAATTCCGCATGTCTCCACATTTGGGGAAGATTGTTAACCTTAAAATGTGAGCGACTAAAGGAATTACAATAGTTTCATAGCCAGGACTTGCAGGGACTATCATTGTCATATGTAAGTAGTTCAAGTCCCGAGCTATATATACCCCTCCATACTTCCATGGAGGGGTGAGGTTCTTCATTTCTTGTTTTCCTTTCTCTCTCTAATAAAACACACTTATTAGAGCATCTCTCTAGCATGGCTAAACATCTCTTCCACCCTCCCCGACCTCCGGATCATAAACCTGTGTTATTAGTGAATCACAAGTTTACAGTGTGTCATCATGGGTGGACCTAAGGGGGTTACCGGGGTTCACAGGAACCTGATGGGTTGTTGTCTCGTAATGTACAGTTTTATAAAAACTAACGATTTTTCCAAATAAACCTGATCTCAAATTTTGTATTACATATATACTTCTTAATCTGAAATTTTGGATACTCGTAAATACAAAACTTCTATTCAAAACTTCGGATGTCTAAAATGTAAACACTTAGCTAAAATAACGGGTATAACATATAAGCGTTATCGTAAATTTCAGATATCAAAATTCATGATATATATTTTTATTAACAAGTCTTTTATATAAACAAACAACAAAAAATTATCGTCGAAAATTTCCCATTTCATGATTTAGCACACAAAAATTCCTAAGATGACTCTTATAATAAATGTCTAAATTCACACGATAATTGTTTGTGAAAAAGATTTCAAACTGACGGCTGTTGGGGATGGTGGTGGTGGTTCAAGGTAGCGCCGCCACCGTCGTCGTCATGAAACTTTTGTTGGGTATTATCGATGATTGTGATAATGATGTTTAGTCGAGTACGGCTCCAAGAATTGATATAAACCATGGTCCTCCACTGTTTACACATACTGGAGGTGAAAATGTGTGTGTTTTTTAGGAATGCGGAGTTAATGGTTATGGTGGAATGTTATACTTGTTTTGGTTTTGTTTACATGTGAGGGGTTTAGAAAAAAGATATTGTTTCTATACAAAGTTTTTATTATAAATAAATTAATAAAATAACGGTAAGTCTTTATTTAATTTAGATGCCACCTTACTATATTATAGTTAGGTTATTACAGGATTGAGAGAGAATTCACTTACAGGGTACCCGCGTTGTGTCAGTAGATCAGTCTTTGTAACATATTTTTTTACGAATTAGTTTTTAATTTTATATCTTTTTTACAACGAGGTTTTGAAAAACAACATTGTAAGGTTTCTATAATATATGTACTTTGCTAGCCGACCGATAATGACTCGGTTTTTGATAGAACCCGTTGGTCCAATTAGGCTTTAAAAGTATATATATCATCATTTTAGGTAGACTACTCATATATTTTTTGTAAACATATGCTTTTAATTATAATATAATAATAATATATTATTGTATTTCTAAATAACAAGATGTTTTAGTTATATACTCCATTAGTATTATTTATTTTTATTTCCAATTATGTATTAGTGGAGTATTATGTACTAATTAGTTTTAATATGAGTATTAAAGTATGTTTATACTAATTAGTCACGAACAAAAAAAACTAAGCAAAATCTTTGGTTCGAAGTTTGGTTTAAAAACATATTTCGGAACGTTTGGTTCTATACAAAAACTGACTGACACCGCCTCATGTACACTTATTTTCAAAACTCTTTATACTTGTAAAAACAATTATGTGTACCTGATAACTTAGTGTTGTGAGTCCGCCCTGTGTGTCATATCACATATGGTTAAACTTTCATTTTTGTTTAGATATGCGAACAAATTCACCACGTACGTACTATATATAGAAATCAATATTAACAACTTTACGACATTTGCTAATGCTACTACATACGTTATTTAATTTAAACATTTATAAGCTTATAGCTTCATTCATTTGGGTCAAGCAATGGTTAAATATGCAAGTTTAACCAAATTTGGAACTAGTTGTTTCTTCGTAAACTACCCAAAGTGTGCTATAAATCCATCGCAATGCCTTGAAGCTTTTTAATGGGAAACTGGATGGTTAGCATGGGGGTTGATATTCTCTTCGTGAGATGATTCAAACTCGGGTTGAAAGACTTGGTGCTTCAATGACACGCAAGATACTCCGCTGCACCAAACTGCCGTTAAAAAACAAACTTAAAATTTCTCATACAACAAAGTTTAAAACTCAAATTGATCGAGAACATCTATACGCAAAAGAATTGGAGATGATGAGTTCAAGCATGATTTTCACAATTTTATTTTATTATCTTGACAAGGTCCTCGCGGTCATACGCGGACCACGTTCAGACACCAATGACAACGTAAGTAACACCACACACCCTTTTTTTGTTTCAAAAATTAAATAAGTTGAATATGTAAAAACGGTACGGTATCAAGACGAGGATTCTCGGGTTTGGTACCGGAATACCAAATTCTCCTTACTTAAACCCATTTACTTGATTGTTGAACGTGCCCATTTATGCTAGAGTACTACTACAATATGTTTAGATACGGTTGTGATATGTGATAACATTTACTTAATTAATACATCAAGTACGTGATATAAATCTTTAAACTTAATTTCTTCAAGGGAGTGTGAATGTATAATCATCTTTTTGCTAATAATGCTTATGTTCATTAGAAATGAAACATCTCATGTGTGTAAAGAACAACATAAAAGAAAGGGCTATTTTGCCAAATGTTCTATGAAGTGGTTGGTTTTTGTTAAATGTCTCAAAATCTTTTCTTTGTAAGCAAAACTCAAAATGGGTATTTTTTTTAAGAGAATGTTATCTAGTAAGAAATATTTATTTTATTTATTTTTTTAAAACATTAATTCTTTCTTAATTTAGTAAAAAATCATTAATTCACGTCTTTTTATAAAAAGTTAAAAAGATGATAAAAAGTATATATGTTAAAAACGAAAAAGAAAAAACTTAGGAAAAGCGAGTGAAATATTATAAAACTTTAGTGTTAAAACAATCATTTTTAAGACTTTAGGGTTGAATTACGCGACTTCTAAAAGCAAAGGACATAGAAACAAACTATCTGAAAAGGATAAGATAAGTCAGTCAGTCACCATCCACGCTTCACACCACAAGCCCCCATCGGCCGACCACCAGATCTCATCATCTTAAATCATCTCAAACAAAGTAATTTGTAATTGTAAGGTGATTTTGAGATTGTGCTTTTCTTTTGATTTGATGCTTTTTACTTAAGGTGCTAACGGTATGATTTTTAACTTTGAATTCTTGATTTTATTTTAATAATTGATATGGTGCTTTTAGTGGTATTCTATAAGAGGTTATGATTCTTTTGTTAATTTGGGGTACAAAATTAGGGGTTTATTAAAGGGCAAATTGCATAAAAAGGTACTCATCTTTTGTCTAAATTCAATTAAAGGTACTCAACTTTTTTTTTCTCAATTTAAGGTATCGATCTTTTTTCTTATTGCAATGTTGGGATAATTAACGAAATTAAAAACGACCGTTTACTTTGTTATTGCACTGTTAGTCCTTTATATTAACGACACTTTATAATAAACTCAAAATCCGTTTTTTTTATAATTTTAGACTGTTATCTGCCTTTTCGTCTGATTTTTATCGTTTTCGGTAAAAAATGGAAAAAAAACAAAAACGTCAAAAAACTGACGAGAAGTGTAAAAAATGGATGGAACTGGTAAAAATTATACGAAAAACGTAGAAAATGGTCGAAAACTATAAAATAATTAATTTTGAGTTTATTAGAAAGTGTCGCCAATATAAAGGACTAACGATGCAATTATAAAGTAAACGGTCGTTTTTAATTTGGTTAATTATCCCAACATTGCAACAAGAAAAAAGATCGATACCTTAAATTGAGAAAAAAAAAGTTGAGTACCTTTAATTGAATTTAGACCAAAGATGAGTACCTTTTTATGCTATTTACCCTTTATTAAATATCTATAAGAGGTTGTGAATTTTTTTATAAAAAGTTAAAAAGATGATAAAATGTATATGTGAAAACTTTAGTCTTAAGAAAATCATTGTGTAATTTGATTATGATCTATAAGAAGTTGTGATTTTTTTATAAGAGGTTGTAATTTGATTGATGATAAAAAGTATATGTGAAAACTTTAGTGTTAAGACAATCATTGTGTAATTTGATTGATAATGATGGCATGAAAGAATATTAGAGATTTATTGTTTTATTATTGTGTATATGTTGCCAATGTTGTAGGTTTAGTTCAGTTCATTAGGTACTACTAAATGTTGTCTGCTCACAAAATTGCATGCAATCACGGCCTAACGCCATACAAAAACCCAACTTTAACATATAAACTAATTCATTATTCATTATACTGGTGGTTATAAGGCAAGTATAGCTAAGGCTTTAGGTCTTCAAATTTGTAAGGCCCGAATTTTATAGAACATTGTATATATATATATAACGTTAGTCACATATTTTTCTCGTGTCATATATAGATATATGATTATTCAAGGACTCTATTAGTCGATACGTGTTAAATAATCATAATTTTGGGCTATTTCGTTTAGAAGTTTTCTTTTTAAGCCCACGAATTATAAAAAGTTAAGTCTAAATATATTTAGTATAAAAATTTAAAACTAATGGTGATTTACTGCTTATTTTTGGATATACGAAATTTCTTTTTGAATAAAAGTTTTATATATCCTAATACCCAAAATCTGAAACATGTAATATATAAGCAAAACAAAAGAGTTTCAATTCTGCTATCCAAAATTTCGGTTAAAGGTTTTATATATCCGAACATCCAAAATTTTGTATTTCAGTATAATATTTACGTGACACAAAATTTTGGGACTAGGTTTCATTATAAAACAAAAGAGGACAAAAAATTACATTACGCTAGAAACATCCATCGGGATCTCGCGAACTTCAAGAAACCACGTAGGTCCGCCATAGTATTTGGGTATAAACGGTATAGATTTATTTTTGAAACTAAAATTTTCAGAGAAATTATACATGTGACAAATGCTACATCGATAATCAATTAAATTAGTTAATCGAATTATAGTTATTAACTCTATCCGTAATTTTTATGTTGTATATAGAATAATGCTAAGAATTTCGACAACAGTTACTTTAGCAATAAAAAGTATTTTAAAAATAAAGTTAATAAAAGTTATTAATGATCGAAAGTGTCAGAAAAACATATACATATTGGCTCATTTGCTAATTAAAAATAAAATAGTATATTGGTTTAATATAAAAACTTGAAAAAAATAAATTTTAAGTATATAAATAATTGTTCGACAAATCATTTTTATAAACAGGCCTCGAATTAAAGCATCACTTTAGGCCTCTGAGAAAGTTGAGCCTCCCTTGCATTATACTATTTCTAATCTATATGTTTTGTGATACAGAGTGTATCCTTTACCGCATAATGATGACGACGCCCAAGGTATCCTTAATGAGCGTGAAAGAGAAGACAATGCTCGTGGGAGGAATATATTAATCTTCGCACTTGCGTTGGCTTGTGTATTTCTTTATTTTTAACATCAGGATTGATATTGTTTAGTAAGCACATCGACTTAAAAGATACGCGTGTAAACTAAGAGCATTCATAATGGTGAACTTTTTTAAAGGTCTAAAATTTAATAAGATCATTAATTTAAAAAGTTATAAGCTTAATAAACCTTTTTGCACTATTTATAAACCTATTCAAGTTTATATATTCTCAGTTTTATACATGCATTAAATTTTTAATAGATCTAGTATTCTAGACCTATATATATATATATATATATATATATATATATATATATATATATATATATATATATATATATATATATATATATATAAACTTATTTATAAACCTATCTCTACTATAGTTGAAAAGATTTTAGACATCTTCATTATTTATAAACTTTTTTAAACTACCATAGTGAATGCCTTTGAAATAAACGACTCCAGCATTGAATTTGAAAAAGTGACCGCTCAACTTAGAGTTAACTTCGAGAAATGCCCATGTATCAAAGTGTACCTGGATTTAGTTACGTACACTTTAAGTACAAAAAACATTGATAATCACCCTCTCAATATAATTTATGCTAGCGCCTTTCGCATCTCCAAAAGCACCCAAACAGAGGTGGAGTTTGATCCTCTTCAACATAATTTAACAAAGACAGAGTCGAGGGACTTGAAAAATGGTGTGGATAATGGAGAAGTACTTGTACGATTCCAAGCAGACTACAAGACCAAGATCAAGTTCCTTTTTCTACAAAGATTCGAGCATTGAAGCTTCAGTTGTTATTATAAATGCACAATCGAAGCTTTAGTTGTTATTATAAATACGCATACGGCCGTGTTAATGTAAATTACGAGAGATATTATTGATTGAATGAATGCCTTACACAAGAGGTGGCATATGTATTTATACAAAATACATAGCTTTGACTTTAAGCAACCTATCAAAACTTTTTAACCTAATGGACCACAAGCCCACAACCGGGATTGAGTCAACCTATCATCTAACACTCTCCCGTAGTTTGAAGGGGAGGCTTCCAAACGTACAAGTTGGAATAAAAGGTCTTCTTATTTTCTTCATCTTCTTTGTTTGTTTGAGCGAAAATATAATTGTATTGGACGATTTAGTTGTTTGCTGTTTGCGGCTTCCTCCTTTGCGTGGCTTGCTTTGCCTTTAGGTTGGAGCGACATTTTTTTACCAACTATCTTTTATAAATGGCAATGATCTTTGACGGTAAAACAAAGAATAATGATGATGAGAATTTTTTTTATTGATTGTTAAATCAACATAATAGGAGATATGTTATGTGTTATTCCTATATCAATCTATAACACAAGATTCTAGAGAGAGAAAGGGAAGAAAAGTAGATAGAGAAACAAGAGAGATGGTGGAAGGTTAAACACTTTTAGAGAGAGAAATAAAATGGTAACCAACACCCTCTTCCACACATGGAAGAGGGTATATATACCCTTGGCTTTTGGGCCTTGGGTTTAAGTGACTTGGGCCGGGCTTGGCTTTGTCTTGGGATTACGCCCCTATCTTATACAATATTAGCTTAAAGTTCAAGCCCGGTTTTCCCGGCTAACCTATTACAATACAAGACCATTTACGACTAAGATGACCTATTACATTCTTGTTCGACTATATAAATATAGGGCTAACAATCTCCCCCAATGTATCGGTCATCTTAAAAAGCTTAAAAAGCATAAGATGATTGAGTGAATACATTCTTGTAGAGGAGATCTTCCTGCTTTGGTCTTGTATCATGGTCTTGATCCTTTCTGTAACGGCTTTGTTCCTTCATGCCTTGTGATCTTTATCTTGAGCCTTTGTCTTTTGACTTAGAGTGCTTGAGATCTTCAGTCTATTCTTAATAGTTTTCATCTTGTGCTCTTGTGACAAGATGACCTATTACCTTCTTACGTTCTTAAGTATCTTGATTATCGCCATCTTGTGCTCTTGTGACTTCTGAATCGACATTGGTTACACAGCTACGCCACCTTCTTGATATGAATCAATATATATAGACACGGATGAAATTGCTTTGAACATTTCACCCTAACTCGGTAGCGTTTTACCTCCGGTCGGTGAAGACCGTTAGACAGTACTAGATACCATACCTGTGATCGGGTAGATTCGATTAAGAACCTCCTTGACAGGGTTTCCCGGCGGTAGTAGCCAGTTCTCTTTACTCGACCGTCTCAATGCAGACTACGAACGTAAAGAGTGAATCATAAGGATAAATTATCCGTCTGATTAGAGTCGTCAATTCAGATTTCCTGGAACAAGTTTGATTCTGAATGAATCGCACCATTGTTGCTTTCCAGTTTGTCACAAGCTTGATTCATAGAGAATCTTGCGAGTCACCTACCGCAGTGCTATTTGATGTTGACACTGGAAGGATTTCCATTCGTCACTGTGAACACTAAAGAGTGTCACTTTGAATGTTCTGGCAAGATCACATGGATTTTGCGAAGAAACCTGGAATCAAGTTTGAATCAATTAAGATACCAAACTTAGTTGCATTCCAGTTCTCACAAGTTTGATTCGTGTTGAATCGCACAACTTACCTACCATGAGCTTGTTTGATGCTGGCTCAAGCAGGATTTCCATTTTCATTGTGAATCGTATCACTCAAATGTTCTGGAAATATCACAAGGATAATGCGTAGGACTCGATTGTGTCCTAATGAGATGATAGATAGATCTCGTTTGGCTCTAGACTCAAATAAGTGCATTTTGGTAATCGGAGGCTAGAGCAAACTGCCACCTTTTCAATATTAACTAACTCGGAGTGAGAAAGTCAATAGATACGTGTTGATCTCCGTGACAATGAGACAAGTTTATTTTGAGAGAAACTCGAATGACTAGAGAAGGGTTGTGCATCGCATCATTGGGTCCATGACACTTGTCTTCGATAGATGTGTTAACCTGGTTTCTGCCTAAGTTGCATAGAATATTCATCTCCTTCAATGCTTACCAACACGTCATCACTAGCACCTTGTTGTGATTGTTCTAGTGCTAGCTTAAGTAATTGGTCCGCATTCAGCTTCATTCAACTCCATATTCCCTAAGGACAACTATTTCTAGCTATGGAATGTCCTTGGGTAGATCCCTCCGGTTCTGGTTGGATCATAGGACTTAGTTTCCTATCATAAACCACCTTTTGACTCCATCGTTCCGTCGTGGATAGTAGGTTGTTTTGGGTATAGATCGTGACCATAAACCATTGAAAACCATTCAAAGTGTTTGATAAAAATCAAAACTTTAACAATTTGAAAGTTTTATATTTCCGAAAAGCTCCCCCTACACACATGCATCGATATACGAAATAGTTTAGCATGTGAAGGAAAGAGTTGCACTTGAGTCTTTAAGATCACATGTTACGATATATTACATTTTAATCACATTTTCTCCGCCTATCTCTAATATAAAAATATCATATTAGAGATACCAATTAATGAATATATGACAATTTCTGAAAACCGATTAGGAGAGAAACATGTGTGCACGTATGAATATGGAACATTAAGTCGGGTTGGTCCCCCTCAACAATATATGTGTGTCTTGAAACAAAAATTTGACAAAATTTTGGAAAAACGACACCACAAAATATGTTGAGGTACGGAGTTGAGATGCCTTATCTGATATAATATATTACATATGACAGTTTTAAACCATTTTCAGAATGTGTAGGATACATAAAATATAACAATTTTAGAGATGTACCAAACAACATTAAAGGCTTGATGTTAAAACGCTCCCCCTCAAAAATTGATCAAAATAACATATGACAATTTTGAGATATAAAAACCACATTATGAGGAAGGGAGTGTTGAACACACAATTTTGAAAGATTTAGAAAAACCTTTTGAGAAATTCTTGAAAAATCGTGTTCAACGGTTTTAAAATAAACATGATAGAAGACTTCTCTTCTATTGCTTAGGGAAAGCGCCCTGAACCGTACACTTCCCTTTCCGGTCTGTTTTTCATGAGCTCAAAACATTGACTGTTTTGTGACTAGCTCATGACCGAGAAAGATAAATTTCCCGTTGTGAAGGATAGGTTATCATCCGTGATAAACTTTCCTTAAGTTGAAGTTCGAGGTCTAAGCTGACATTTACTTAGAAATCGTTTTTCATGAACTTAAAAACTTTGAATGTTTTTATAGGAAGCTCATAGCCGAGAAATATTAATTTCTCTTTGAGAAGGATAAGTTATTGTCCGTGATAAACTTTCCTTATTTGAGGTCCGAGTCCTAAGCTGTGATGTGCTTAGAAGTCATTATGAGAGAAAAATCAAGCAGCTTCATTTGCCAAAACCTCCAAGTCTTCTGGAGTCATATACTTCATACCAAGACGGCCAACGAGATACTGAACCCTATTTTGGGATAGGGCTTTAGTAAACAAGTCTGGTATCTGGTACTCAGTTCTGACAAAGTATAATTCCACGATACCATGTTCCACTTGTTCCTTGATGAAGTGATATCTAACTGCGATGTGCTTGGTACGGGAGTGTTGAACCGGATTGCAAGAGATGGCTATGGCCGACTTTGAGTCATAATACATAGGTATTTTATCAAAGTGGAAGCCATAATCCGTGAGTTGAGTTCTCATCCAGAGGACTTGAGCACAACACACGGATAGAGCCACATATTCTGCTTCAGCTGATGAAAGCGAAGTACAATCCTGCTTCTTTGACGACCAGCTCACAAGCTTGTCTTCCCCTAGAAATTGTACGCTACCAGAAGTGTTTTTTTGACTGTCAAGGCAACCTGCGTGATCAGAATCTGAAAAGGCTGTTAGATGAAAACCGGTTCCCTTTGGATACCAGAGTCCCATGTGAATGGTATTCTTAAGGTACCGAAAGATCCGTTTAACCTCTTTGAGGTGCTTTTGAGTAGGTCCGGCTTGATATCGTGCACAATAGCATGTGGCATGATGAATATCAGGCCTGCTGGCTGTGAGGTACATAAGTGACCCCATCATACTGCGATATCGCGTTTGATCTACGGGATATGAGTACAAGTCAGCGTCTAGGGATTTGGTCGACAATGGTGTACCAACGCGAGCACATGAGGTCATACTAATACTTAGCTTTTGAGGCCTTGTATAAAATCTTATCGTCCGAATCTTTTCGAATTGAAAACCGGTCTTAAGTGCGACTCAATTGTCTTTTGGTGAATCAAGAGAATGGTTTGGTTTGTTTTAAACTATTAGCAAGTAATTAAAGTGTCGATGATGTAAAGTGGAAGTTAAAAGATTAATATTAAAATGACAAGTAAAATAAATGCGTGGAGACTTAAAGGTGACAATGAAAAAGTACTAACACACTTAATAAAAACTAACACTTAGAAAATTACTAAAACGAAAGTAAAGTCGGAGCATCAAACAAGTGCAACAATAGGAATGGGCCCAAAATGAGTCCCGATCGGAATGTTTTCCGATCGGTTGATCGGAAAGTGGGTGGACAGTGATCGGAATGATGGACGAAGGCTACTAATCGGAATGATACACAAAAGTATAAATCGGAATGCACAACGAGACCTTGATCGGAATATTAAGCTAGCTATCAATCGGAAAGTTCAGAAAACACTCCAATCGGAATGTTGCAAAGTGATACCGTCGGAATACTTGGAGTAGTTCAAATCGGAATAGGCAAACAATGGACCAATCGGAAAGGACAAACCCTAATCCGATTGGGTCAATCGGAATGTTGAAGTGCAGTGCCGTCGGAATATAGACCAATCGGAAAGGGTGTTGGTACCTTTTCCTAAAATGGTGGAAATCGGTTAGGGAGGTGCTCAGTCGGAAAACCCGATCGGAAAGGGGATTTAATACCCTTCCGAAAATAATGGGATTCGAGCAAAAAGCTAGGAAATAAGCTATTAGATCGAGCTTATTCCCAAAACTAAATCGAATCAACTAAATGGAATCAAATAAGCACTCTAATCAACTTATAAACTCGAAATCAAACAACTTTTTAGTTTAAACAATAAAAACATAAACTTTTTAATAATAAATTTTGTAAGAAAGATAAGATAATCATAAAAATAAGCCAATAAGCACAAAAGTCTTAAAGCTTAATCAAATGAAAACTTATAAGATGATCAAAAGATTAACTTTTAAGCATGAAATCAATTAGAACAACACGGATCTTATGATATACGCACCAAAATCAATCTTAAATCAAAGAAAAGTAGAATGAGATTAAGAGATAAAAGCTTAAAAAGAACTTGATTAATAAAAATAAGCAATACAAAGATGTTTAATCTTGAGAGATTAAAAGATAAAGATGAACTAGTGAGAGAATGTTTAAGACTTTCTCTCTCTAAAAACTAGAGAAAACTAAAAAGTGAAAAATTAACTAAAAACTCTAACTACCCTCCTAATGACTATTAGGAGGGTATTTATAGGGAAGGTGGAAGGAGTGCATGTGTTGCATCTTCTTTCTTGCTTTCTTCACGTTTTCTCGACTCGACTTTAATTCTTCGTCTTTGTCGTCTCGGGATTTGAACTTGTCTTTTAATTTTCTTCTTCTATTACTTAAGTTCTTCGACTTCGTAAAACTTCCGTCTTTTGACTTTTTCTTCGATAAATCTTCAGAATAGGCCTTGGACTTCCGTTCTTTTTGCGCTCTTGATCTTTTGACTTCGTCTTTTCCCGTTTTCTTCGATAAAAGCCCGTGAAAGCCCGTGTTTTCTTCCTTTTTCATATTTTGATCCTAAAACACAATAAAAACACAAACCACGCATAATTCCGACTTTTACGACATAAATCACACGTTTTGGTCTTGTTATTATTGGAAATAAGTGGTAAAAGGATAAGTGTTTTCATACTTATTAAATCCCCTATACTTGACCATTGCAATGCCCTCATGCAATGCATTAATTTTAAAGCACGGTTTACATTTTCCATCATAAATAACCCACCTTGGCCTTTATTAAATACTAAACATACAAGATAGAAATAAGTAAAGAGATTAAAAACTTACATTGGGTTTTGGCGGTCATGAACGTTTATCATCCTCAAGTTTCACGTTCCCCATACCAAGCTTAAAAACGAGATCATTGTTATTATAAGTTAGCAAACTATCACGAACTCATGTGGGCCAATTATTCACTTAGACTCCCTTATTCCTAGGTGTATCTCTTATATTTTATTTTTGTCTTGAATGATCACGAGGATGCATTGTTTGACTTATTTCGATAGTTATTTAGTCCGAAAATAAGGTGAACGATTTAATCAATAGTTAACTAAAGGACCAAATCTTTTAAAACTGCTTCTCGGGATATCAAAAAGTTCATATCTTGGCATAACTTGGTTCGCGATTTGAGACCTTTCTCGGGCCGATATTTGGCAGCGACTTCATACTTCGAATCTTCGAGAGACGTTCTTGAAATTATGGTCTTCTCTTTATAATAGGAATTTCTTCACTTGAAGTTTTTGAGAGATTCTTCGTCTTTGGACCACGACTTCTTCATTTTTCTCCAATCTTTATTTTGGACTTTGATATACAACGATCCGCCTCCTTTTAGGACTTGGATCTATTTATCCTCATACCTTGTTAGGGTCTTTTCGGATAGACTTCTCCATGACTTTTGGGGAGTTCTTGCTTTTCGTCGTGTGTCTCGATCCTTCATATTGATTTTCGATAAATGATTCTTCACATCACTTTTGGATCTTTAGCAACAAAATGTAGCCCTCATGCCTTGTTAGGGCCTTTTCGGACTCGCCGATCTTCGCGCCCCGCTTCATAAGTTATGTCTTGGCTATGAACTCTCGTCATTACCGAGCAACTTTTAAACGATCTGGGGCTAGAAGCTAAGTAACCTTTTAAATTATACAACCTTATTTATTAGCAGATAGATTTATTAACAAGCGGAGGGAGAATAGGCTCATAATTAACTCACATAAATTCACGAAAGAATACCAAACTTATAATTGACTCTATCATCTCTCGTTCTCCACAGTTTAAAATCTCAAGGAATGAGACTCGTGGATGCTTAGCCTATTAAATCAAAGTTTTGGGTTTTCGAGTCGCCTATAGGATCTTGCAAATTCTTAGACTTTTTCAAGTTTAGAAATCGCGTTTTAAATTTTCCTTGATAAACGACTCTCTAGGATCAATTATAGGAACTTGCGAAAAGTTCTTGTTCTTAACCCGTGAGAGTTAAGACTTTCGCGTTTTATAGCTCCCTATATAATAGCCTAGCAAAACTTGACTTAAACACGTTAAGGATACTAGCTAGAGTAAACTTAGGTAAGTAAACTCGGGTTGAGTCAAAATGTTCACGACTAAGAAAAATCTAAAACCACTTTATTAAAAATTTATTCTAGCAAAGGAAACATAACAAAGGCAAATACAACTATACAACTAGGCCAAAATAGATTAAAAATTTTGAAAAATGTCGAAAAATCAAATTTTCCGGTTGAAATGAGGGCAAATTCATGGAAAAGACCACTTACTTCGATAGAAGTCCCCCCTACACTTGAGATAAACATTGTCCTCAATGTTTAAGCATGTGGGAGTAAACTCCCCTACACTTAGGACATTGTGCACGTTGTTTAAATCTTGCTAAGGAAAGGACAACTAAAGTGAATTCAATATGAACATATAGAATATGAAATATTGAATCACAAGAGTTTAGGATAGAACCGGGAAGATGGGAACACGGTATCACGGTTCGTCAAAAGTCATCAAGATGCTCTCTGAAGGTTAAATCCCTGCACATCACAAGAAACAAGACAACAAACATATGCAGGGATCCCCCCTACACTTATTATGAAAGCAGTAAAGGATAGAACACGGGTTGCCTCCCGAGAAGCGCTTGTTTTTGTTCACCGAGTCATGAGCCTGACTCGACCCAATTTTAGTTCATGGGGAACGTGGTGAGGGATGGAATCATCTCCTGAGAGATGTCCTCACCAAAGTACAACTTCAAACGCTGGCCATTCACCTTGAAATTGGGCCCATTCGGCTGAGAAAGCTCAATGGTCCCATACGGAAAGACTTTGGCGACGGTGAATGGACCAGTCCAGCGGCTCTTCAACTTGCCAGAGAAGATCTTCAACCGAGAGTTAAAAAGTAAGACTTGATCACCAACGTGGAACTCTCGGTTCTTGATTTTAGCATCGTGGATCCTCTTCGTCTTCTCCTTGTAGATCAGCGAGTTCTCATAAGCTTCATTCCTCAGTTCATTTAACTCGTTGAGTTGAACCTTGCGATGATCACCGGCTTTAATGATGTCGAAGTTAGCCCACTTCAAGGCCCAGTGCGCCTTATGTTCCAGCTCGATGGGTAGGTGGCAGGCTTTCCCGTACACAAGACGATAAGGTGTAAAACCGATCGGGGTCTTGTAAGCAGTACGGAAAGCCCACAGAGCATCATCTAACTTATCGGCCCACGCGGCACGATGCTCTCCCACAGTACGCTCCAAAATTCTCTTCAAGCCACGATTGGAAATTTCGGCTTGCCCATTGGTTTGGGGATGATAGGCGGTGGAAAGACGGTGGTTGACACCATACTTTGCCATGACTCGTGCAAATTGATCGTTGCAAAAATGAGTCCCGCGATCACTGATGATAGCACGAGGAACGCCAAATCGAGCGAAAAGCTGCTTCAAAAAGTTCACAACCACCCTCGCATCATTCGTAGGAAGAGCCTTAGCTTCAACCCTTTTAGAGACGTAGTCGACAGCGACGAGGATGTACTTGTTCCCTTTGGATGATGGAAATGGCCCCATAAAGTCGATGCCCCATACGTCAAAGATTTCACATTCCTATATGAAATTTTGAGGCATCTCATCCTTATGTGTGATCTTGCCTTGACGTTGGCAAGCATCACAATGCTTAACCATTTCGTGAGCGTCACGATAAATGGTGGGCCAGTAGAATCCAGAATCAAACACTTTCTTAGCGGTGTAGTTGGGACCAAAGTGACCACCGGTGGGTCCTTTGTGGCAAGCTTGGAGGATGTCAAAAGCTGCCAGTCCGTCAACACATCGACGAATGATCAGATCAGCACACTGTTTGAATAGATAAGGGTCATCCCAAAAGTAAGTCTTAACATCATTCAAGAACTTCTTCTTTTGTTGGGATGTTAACCCTTGGATGAGAATACCACCCGCTAAGTAGTTTGCAATGTCCGCAAACCACGGGGTGCCATCAAGATTGGGATTTATAGACATTAAGGTCTCAAGGGGGAAAGAGTCATTGATCTCTTTGTTCGGATGATCCCCCTGATATGGATCCTCAAGTCGACTCAGATGATCCGCGGCCAGGTTTTCGGCTCCCTTCTTGTCACGAATTTCAATGTTGAATTCTTGAAGGAGTAAAACCCAGCGAAGAAGTCTTGGCTTAGCATCATGCTTTGTCATCAAGTACTTCAACGCGGAATGGTCCGTGTATACGATGGTGGTGGATAAAACAAGATAGGGGCGAAATTTCTCAAAAGCATAGACAACAGCTAAAAGCTCTTTTTCGGTTGTCGTATAATGCAATTGAGCCCCTGTCATTGTTTTGCTAGCATAGTGGATTGGTTGGAAGTGTTTATTCACTCGTTGACCCAGAACCGCACCAATAGCAAAGTCGCTAGCATCGCACATCAATTCAAAAGGCAGCTCCCAATTAGGGGTAACCAAGACCGGTGCCTTAGTTAGCTTATCTTTGAGAAGATTGAAGGCTTCGAGACACTCTTTAGAAAAGATAAAAGGAGTATCCTTTTCCAAGAGGTGGGTCATCGGGCGAGCGATTTTAGAGAAATCCTGAATGAATCTACGATAGAAGCCCGCGTGACCCAGAAAACTTCTCACACCCTTCACGGTTGAAGGTGGAGGTAATTTGGCTATGACATCTACTTTAGCACGGTCGACTTCAAGACCGGCTTTTGAGATTTTGTGTCCTAGCACAATGCCTTCTTTTACCATAAAATGGCATTTTTCCCAATTCAGAACAAGGCGAGTGTCTTCGCACCGCTTAAGCATACGTTCCAAATTGGCAAGGCAAGAAGAGAAGGAATCCCCAAAGATCGAGAAATCATCCATGAAGACTTCCATGGTTTGCTCAACCATGTCATGGAAGATAGCCAACATGCACCTTTGGAAAGTCCCGGGGGCATTGCATAAGCCAAAAGGCATTCGTTTATAAGCAAAGGTGCCATAGGGACAAGTGAATGTTGTCTTCTCTTGATCTTGGGGATCGATGGGTATTTGGAAATAACCCGAGAAACCATCCAGAAAGCAGTAATATTCATTACCCGCTAAACGTTCAAGCATTTGGTCCATAAAAGGTAGAGGGAAATGATCCTTTCTCGTGGCATCATTGAGTTTGCGGTAGTCTATACAAACTCTCCACCCAGTAACGAGACGGGTAGGAATTAACTCGTTGTTTGCATTGGGCACAACGGTGATTCCGCCTTTCTTAGGCACACAATGGACTGGACTAACCCATGGTGAATCCGAAATAGGGTAAATCATACCCGCATCAAGAAGTTTGATAACCTCTTTTTTGATGACTTCATGGATTTTAGGATTCACCCTTCGTTGACTTTGAATTGTGGGCTTAAAGTCGTCCTCCATGAGAATTTTATGTGTGCAAAAGTGAGGATCAATTCCACAGATGTCGGAGATTTTCCAAGCGATAGCTCATTTATGCTTCTTCAAAACAGCGACAAGTCGGGCTTTTTCGTCTTCCTTCAGATCCTTTGCGATGATGACCGGTAGCTTCTCGTCGTCTTCCAGAAAAACGTACTCAAGATGAGGAGGTAGGTCCTTAAGCTCGAGAGTAAGAGGATCCTCAATAGATGGTGAAACTAACGATGGATCATCATTAGGCACCTCTTTAGGAGCAGGAGGAGAGAGGACCCAAGCTAGCTTCGAAATCATCCAAGTCACTTTCTCCAAAAGGAGTCAATGCTGGAGCAATTGAGGCAACGGTCTCAACATTGGGTAGAGAAGAAGGAGTACTTTTGCAAGCATCATGAAAATGTTCTTCACAAGCCTCATCGAGAACATCAATAGCATTAACGCTCTCATACGAATTGGTTGCTTAGAAATCTTACCCATGTTGAAGACAATTTTATCGTCACCAACTCTCATGATTATTTCGCCTGCGGCTAAATCAATGAGAGTGCGACCGGTCCTCAGGAATGGACGTCCAACGATTAATGGAACACAAGGATCCATCTCGTAGTCAACGATGACAAAATCCGCCGGGAAGGTGAATTTGTCAACGCCAACGAAGACATCTTCAGCTATCCCCACTGGATAAGCAACCGTACGGTTGGCTAATTCCAAAGTCATTTTGGTGGGGACTAGCTCGGGGAGAGATAATTGCTTCCAAACACTTAAAGGCATTAAGTTTATACTGGCACCTAGATCGGCTAGGGCCATGCAATTCTCTACTCCCGGGAAGTTGCAAGGAATCAAGAAGCGACCCGGATCACCAAGTTTGGTGGGCAATTTCCTTAAAAGCACTGCGGAGCAGTTCTCGTTAAGTTGGGTCTGAGCGATGCCAAGAAGCTTTTCCTTATCACTGAGAAGATCTTTAAACATTTTAGCGTATTTGGGCATGTGAGCGAGAGCCTCGGCAAAGGAGATGTTAAAATTCAATTGTTTAAACATTTTTAGGAAGTTTGAAACCTGAATATCATCCTTGCTCTTTTGCTTCTCTTTCCTCAACCTTGAAGGATAAGGTATATTGGATGAAGAAGAATGCTTTAAGGGAATAGGATCATTCACAACCACGGGTGGTGGGGAAATGGGGATAGAAGGTGAAGGAGGTGAAGAAAGTTGCTCGGTTTCCTTGTTCACAATCACGGGTGGAGGTGTAGGAAGCTCGGGTTCCATATAACCTTTTCCACTTCGAGTGGTGATTGCTTTCATCTCCCCCCTTGGATTCGCAACGGTATTACTCGGAAGAGTACCCGAAGCAGAGGGTTGATTACTTTGGATGAGCGAACCAATCATATCACGAAGGTGAAGAGCTTGATTGTTAAAAGAGTTCTGCATGTTGGCATTAATATCATTGCTGTGTTTGGCCATGTCATTCCTTAGCTCGGCTCGAATATCGCTCCCTTGTTTCACCATGTCATTCTTCAAGTTGACAAATTGACTCTGAAGATTCGTCACCATCTCACGATTAGTCTTCATGAACGTCTCGACGTCTTGGTTTACGGCCATCGGTTGATTGAGAGGTGGAGCTTGAGAATTTCCTTGAGTTGGGTATGGGTTTCTTTGGGATTGATATTGAGTTTGAGCACGAGGTTGGGATTGGTTGTTTCGGTTGTAGCTTTGTTGTTGGTTTTGGTTTGCAGGAGGGAAACCAGGAGGAGCAAGATAATTGTTGGAACGATAACTTAGCAAGCCACGGTCTCCTTGAGGGCGAGCTTGATAGCCTCTCGTGGGATAAGTGCCGTAAGCTGCGTTAACGTTTTCAGAATAATTGCTTTGGGTAGAAGGACAATCATTATAAGAGTGAGGGCCACCACATGTGTCACAAGAAATAGCGACGGCTTTAGCTTGTTGAAAGTGGTTTGTGGCCATGGCCATGAAATTCTTGTTCATTTCAGCGAGTTGTCAAGAAATTTCAGACATTTCAGGATTGGAGGTAGTCGAAGAAACATTGACTCTCGAGTTAGATCTTGAGGATGCGGATGAATCCCAATTCTTGTGGTGAGTAGTCATGTTTTCGATCAACTCTCGACACTCCTCCGGTCTCCTTTTCATAAAAGTACCACCGGCGGCGGCATTGATCGTGTCACGATCACGAAAAGTGAGACCATTGTAGAAGGTGTCAATGAGAGTGACGGGGAGCATATTGTGATTAGGACAGCGGTCGATCAAATCATTGTAGCGTTCCCAAGCATCGAAAAGCGATTCATCATTCTCTTGCATAAATCCACTGATTTGGTTACGAAGGCTAGTGACCATAGATGGGGGAAAGTAGCGCGATAAAAAGCGTTGAGTCATGTCATTCCATGTATGAATAGAATTCTTAGGAAGACGGTCAAACCATTTTTCGGCATGGTGAGAAAGCGAGTGTGGAAAAAGTTGAAGGCGAAGGTCATCCATAGAAACACCGGGGCACTTCATGCTTTGGGTCATGGTAATGAATTTGTCGAGGTGTTTGTTGGCATCATCATCCGGAATTCCACGAAACGGGTTCGTTTACACTTGTTGGATCATGTGATGCTTCAACGAGAACTCCTGAGCCGTGACGTGCATTGGCGCAATCAGGCCTCCGCGTCCGTTCATGGTGGGTTGGCACAATTCCTCCATGGTTCGTAAATCAGGTAGAAGGACATTGTTGTTGTTGTTCAAGTTGTTTTGAGGTGGGTGATTATTGTTGTTATTAACACCAGCCATATCTAAATCTTCACGATTCTCGGGCTCAGAATAGTTCGTAGATCTAGTACGCATGCACCTGCAGAAGAAAAATATACACAAAGAGAATATCTATATAATATTTTTGGTTTTTATAGGTTTTTTAATGTTTTTGTATTGAAGAGTTTTATATTTTTTAGGATTTTTTTAAAATTTTTTATAGCAATGAAAATAACGTTCAAAGAACGGATCCCAAAATTTAATGCGTCTCTCACTAGAAACCGTTTATCTTAACGAAAAGAGCCGGCAGCGGCGCCATTTAATACTTGGCTTTTGAGGCCTTGTATAAAATCTTATCGTCCGAATCTTTTCGAATTGAAAACCGGTCTTAAGTGCGACTCAATTGTCTTTTGGTGAATCAAGAGAATGGTTTGGTTTGTTTTAAACTATTAGCAAGTAATTAAAGTGTCGATGATGTAAAGTGGAAGTTAAAAGATTAATATTAAAATGACAAGTAAAATAAATGCGTGGAGACTTAAAGGTGACAATGAAAAAGTACTAACACACTTAATAAAAACTAACACTTAGAAAATTACTAAAAGAAAGTAAAGTCGGAGCATCAAACAAGTGCAACAATAGGAATGGGCCCAAAATGAGTCCCGATCGGAATGTTTTCCGATCGGTTGATCGGAAAGTGGGTGGACAGTGATCGGAATGATGGACGAAGGCTACTAATCGGAATGATACACAAAAGTATAAATCGGAATGCACAACGAGACCTTGATCGGAATATTAAGCTAGCTATCAATCGGAAAGTTCAGAAAACACTCCAATCAGAATGTTGCAAAGTGATACCGTCGGAATACTTAGAGTAGTTCAAAATCAGAATAGGCAAACAATGGACCAATCGGAAAGGACAAACCCTAATCCGATTGGGTCAATCGGAATGTTGAAGTGCAGTGCCGTCGGAATATAGACCAATCGGAAAGGGTGTTGGTACCTTTTCCTAAAATGGTGGAAATCGGTTAGGGAGGTGCTCAGTCGGAAAACCCGATCGGAAAGGGGATTTAATACCCTTCTAAAAATAATGGGATTCGAGCAAAAAGCTAGGAAATAAGCTATTAGATCGAGCTTATTCCCAAAACTAAATCGAATCAACTAAATGGAATCAAATAAGCACTCTAATCAACTTATCTAACTCGAAATCAAACAACTTTTTAGTTTAAACAATAAAAACATAAACTTTTTAATAATAAATTTTGTAAGAAAGATAAGATAATCATAAAAATAAGCCAATAAGCACAAAAGTCTTAAAGCTTAATCAAATGAAAACTTATAAGATGATCAAAAGATTAACTTTTAAGCATGAAATCAATTAGAACAACACGGATCTTATGATATACGCACCAAAATCAATCTTAAATCAAAGAAAAGTAGAATGAGATTAAGAGATAAAAGCTTAAAAAGAACTTGATTAATAAAAATAAGCAATACAAAGATGTTTAATCTTGAGAGATTAAAAGATAAAGATGAACTAGTGAGAGAAAGTTTAAGACTTTCTCTCTCTAAAAACTAGAGAAAACTAAAAAGTGAAAAATTAACTAAAAACTCTAACTACCCTCCTAATGACTATTAGGAGGGTATTTATAGGGAAGGTGGAAGGAGTGCATGTGTTGCATCTTCTTTCTTGCTTTCTTCACGTTTTCTCGACTCGACTTTAATTCTTCGTCTTTGTCGTCTCGGGATTTGAACTTGTCTTTTAATTTTCTTCTTCTATTAGACTTAAGTTCTTCGACTTCGTAAAACTTCCGTCTTTTGACTTTTTCTTCGATAAATCTTCAGAATAGGCCTTGGACTTCCGTTCTTTTTGCGCTCTTGATCTTTTGACTTCGTCTTTTCCCGTTTTCTTCGATAAAAGCCCGTGAAAGCCCGTGTTTTCTTCCTTTTTCATATTTTGATCCTAAAACACAATAAAAACACAAACCACGCATAATTCCGACTTTTACGACATAAATCACACGTTTTGGTCTTGTTATTATTGGAAATAAGTGGTAAAAGGATAAGTGTTTTCATACTTATTACATACCATGCTTTTTAAGTATCTCTTGAGCATACTTACCTTGGTTAATGAAGATACCACGTGGGGATTGATGAATCTGGAGGCCTAAAAAGAATTTTAGCTCCCCCATCATTGACATTTCAAATCTGCTGTGCATTAATTTTTCAAAATGTTTTGAAAGTTTTGGGTTCGTAGAACCAAAAATGATGTCATCAACATAAACTTGCACCAGCAGTATGTCATCCCCATATTTGTTAATAAAGAGAGTAGGATCAATAGAACCTTTAGAGAATCCTTTGGACACCAAGAAGTTTGAAAGTTCTTCGTACCATGCCCTTGGAGCTTGTTTAAGTCCATATACAACCTTTTTAAGACGATAGACTTTGTCAGGATAATGAGGATCGATGAATCCTTCCGGCTGATTCACATACACTTCTTCCTTCAAATGACCGTTGAGAAAAGTAGTTTTAACGTCCATCTGAAAAATCGTGAGGCCCTTATGTGCAGCATAAGCAAGGAATATCCTGACTGCTTCCAAACGAGAGACTGGAGCGAATGATTCATTGTAGTCTATGCCTTCTTGTTGACGGTATCCCTTAACCACAAGACAAGATTTGTTTTTGATGATGTCTTGTTCTTCATCCAGTTTGTTTTTCCAGATCTATTTGAAATCTTAAATTGACATTCCATAGGGTCGGTCAACAAGTTCCCAAATATTTAGGCGTTCAAACTGATGAATTTCGTCTTGCATTAATTCAATCCACACATGATCAGTCATGGCTTGTTTGATGTGTGTAGGTACAGTTGAACTCACGGTGAGTGCATACATACGCACATCGCCATCGGTTTTGAGTTGTCTGCGTGTTCGAACCGGTTGTGAAGGATTTCCAGTGACTTGCTCCAATGGATGATCACGTGTCCAATGGTGAGTGGATGGATATGGTTGGTAGAATGTATGCATGTTGGATGGATCAACATGTTGAGTAGAAGACACTTCAACTTCATGTACCGGTGTACCGAACAGATTGATAAATTCTTCTTCGTCAGGTTGTGCATCGATTGCTTGATTGTTGTTTCCTCCTTCAGCATTGACGGTTGGTGATGTTGGTTGTATGACTGTTTCTTGAGTTTGTTGAGTATCCACTGGAATTGTCTCTTAAGCAAAGGTTGCGAAAGTTGATGCAGTTGTGTCTTGTTGATTTTGTTCGGGTGCATCAGCAGTATTGACAGCGGAAGACTTTGACACAACTTGATTGTTTCCGTAGTAAGATTCATCAAACATCGGATCATATAAATCAACCAACTCATTCATTTGTGTTGTATCCGTCGAGTCTGCTGTAGGAGTACTTTCTTGACATTCTTGCACGGGACGTACACTGTTTTGTGTAGGTACCATTGCTGGACATTGAGGAGCGGGACTTGAGCTATTGTGATCAAGTACCATTTGTGGAAATTTGTCAAAGTTCACATGAATTGTTTCGACAATAATCTTTTTTCTCTTGTTATAGACCCGATATCCTTTCGACAATGTAGCATACCCCACAAAAATACATGCATCACCTTTTTCTTTCATCTTGTCGAGATTCTCACCGTCTTTAAGAATGTAGCATAAAGATCCAAATACGTGAAAGAATTTGACAGAAGGTTTCCTACCATTGATGATGTGGTAAGGTGTCTTTTAATGTCTATGGATGACGAGAGAACGATTCTGAGTATAACAGGCAGTTGCAATTCCTTCAGCCCAGAAGAATGGCAGTAATTTTGAAGCAGAAAGCATTGTTCGAGCAGCATCAACCAAAGTACGGTTCCACCTTTCGACAACGCCGTTTTGTTCAGGAGTTCGAGCAATAGACGTTTGATGTTCGATGCCTTCTTCTTGAAAGTAAGATTGTAAGTTCTTATTCAAAAATTCAGTACCCCTATCCGTTCTTACGGTTAAGACTTGAGCTTAAAGATTGCGTTGTCCCATCTTAAGAAAGTTTTTGAGAACCTCTGGTGTTTCATCTTTGGACCTTAAGAAGAAAGTCCATGTGTATCTAGAGTAATCATAACAATCACGAGAATATACTTTTTCCTGTTAATACTCTCTACACGCATGGGACCACATAAATCCATGTGTAGAAGTTCCAATCGTCCTTTTGAGCTTGGGGTAGTCTTTGTTTTGAAAGACTTCTGTTTTGCTTTCCCCAACTCACAAGAAGAACAAAGATGGTCTTTGACGAATTTTAACTTAGGAAGACCGGTCACAATATCATTCTTCGAAAGCAAGTTGATGGTGTCAAAATTGAGATGTGACAATCATTGATGCCATAACCATGCTTGAGAGGATGAAGCTTTAGCCATTAAGCAAATTGGATTTGTTGAAGATGTGTCTTGAAGAGTTACTGTGTAGAGATCAGAACCACGAAAACTTATAAGAAGGTCATTCCCATCGTAGTCTCTAACATAGCAAGTAGATTTCCAAAAAGCCACTTCCAAATCCGCATCACAAAATTGACCAACCGAGAGTAAGTTGTTATTCAGTCCCTCGATGTAATAAACATGTTTGATAGTGAGATTTCCTTGAACCAAATCACCATATCCAAGTATCGGTGCAAACTGATCATTTTCAAACCGCACCGTACCCAGAAACTTCTCCATGAAGTTAATGAGAAGCTTGAGATTGCCCGTCATATGCTTTGTGCACCCGAGTCCATTATGAATAGGATGATTTCGACGAGCTGTAGAAGAATTAGAAGACAATGTAGCATTTAACAAATGCGAGCCCTTGATAGAAACGGGTTCCAAAATAGTAGTGGACCTAGAATCTAAAGGCAAGCTAACATTCATAGACCCAATTAGAATAGGAGTTGTCTTAGGTACCCATTTGTATCCGGGTGGTGTAAATCTTGAATACCCCCGTGTACATGTCCTAATCATGTTCCCATAAAGCTTCTTTAACCTGCTTTGATTACGTAGAGTAGTGGATTCTAACGCCCTTAGTTTCTTAAATGATTGATCAGTGGATTGGTTCAATGTTCTTGTGGGTTCTCTAGTACTAGTGTGCACAAGAATAGGCTTCCTAGTTCTAGTATTCACGCCATTATGATTAAGGGCACAAGCATCATGATTGAAAGTACGAACACATTTTCCACATTCAACACAAACAAACTCAACATTCGAGGTCTTAGCATTTAAACTGTCATTACAAGCAGTTACAGACGTTTTATTCTTAGAAAACTTAAAATTCCTACGGTGATCTTTCACTTCCTTCTTCTTCCCTTGACTATTGTTAGGCATGACTCTATCTTCAATTCTAGTGCTCTTATGCTGTGGTCCGCTAACGCTAGTAGTGGGAGTTACTCCTGTAGAAGAAGACACGCGTTGATTAGTTTTCCTAGTATTATGAGGTAACCACGATGTTCTAGTTTAAGTGGACCTAGTGTTCATCTTATACATTCCAGGTGCTATCACATTTGTGCTCTTATCAGTTCCTGGCTTAGGCAAAGTCTGTGGGGTTTGCCCAAAATAGATGATTTAGGGCATTTAACCGCATTCGGTTGACGAACAGCGGATGGTTTACCCAAATCCGACTTTCCTTTCAGTTTTGCAATGAGCTTTTATAACTCACTGATTGCTATATCTCTTTCTTGTAGTTGAGCTTTCAAATCATTTATTGCAAAATCTTTTTGATTTAAAGTACAAAACAAAGATGCTGCCATTTCGTTACATTTTTTATGATTATGAGATTGATCATTACTTTGTGAAGCAAGTTCAAGGGTGTGAAAACTTTTCTCTAAGATTAAAAAAATCTTTTCTCAAGTTCTTTGTATGACTCAACCTTTTTTGAAAGCTCAACCTCAAGATTGTGACATTTATCAACAACTAAAACATGCAGATGATCTATACGATAGAATTCCCACGAAAGTCGATCAATTTCGTTAGATAGTTGGGTTTCTTGTGTCTTTAATTTAGTTTGAAGAAAATCAGCTTCATCTTCAAGAGATTTGACATATCCTAAATCAGTTGTCATTTCTTCAGTGAGAGCATTATAAAACATTTCCACATTGTTTGAAAGGTCATCGATGGTTGGGACAATACATTGTTGAATGACGACTTCTACTTGTGGGTGAGGTTTAATATTCCAAACGGTATCTCTAGAAACTTTTTCATAATCGACAACACCTTTGTATAAATTTAAAACCCCTTGTTTTATAAACTCAAATTGCTAAACACTTTTACATTTTGCATCCTATTTACGTTTTTCATCCAAAATTCGCTTTTCTAACAAAATTGACTACTTTTTGAAACCCCTTTTTGAAGTACTTTTCGTTTCCGTGTGATTATCCGTTGGTGGAATATTTGGAAAATAGTGTTGTTCATATGAACGCTCTTTTTGAGGGACAAAGTTAATGACATGTTTATCATTCCATGCGGTATAATCATAAGGTGCAATGAAGTCATTTAGGTTGGATTGACGTTCTGAGTCACGACGAAGGATTTCTTCAGAGTCGGGGAAAGCATAAGGGCAAGATTATCATTATAGCAGCCGATATCATAAAGACCAGGCTTGATTGTTTGAACGTTCTTGAGATAGTCAGGCTTAACAAAACTCGTTTTCATATTTCTATTGAGCATATTCATGGTTTGAATAGACTGACCCGTTTTGTAAACAATGTTGTTTAACGTGTCGACTCTCTTTTCCAAAGCAAGAATTTTTTCAATATCCTTTTCTTCACGAGTTTTATAAAGCTCAGTTTTTTCTTTGTTAACCGACTCTAATTCAGTAATTTGGAGTTTATGTAGCAGCAGTTGTTCTTCAAGTTCCGATATCTTTTGTTTTGACATATGAATTTCGTGTGTTACTTCAGAACAATATTGTTCGTTGAGCACCTTACGTTCATATACCAAACCATTAGATATTGGCCTATTGCAACTCGTCGATCAGCTTCTTTTACATAATCACACTCTTTAAGCTTGTCTATCTCCTCGGCTAAGGATGTGTTTGCTTGCTTTAAACGTTTATTAGCCTCTTTGTTTTCCTTAATTTCATGTTTTAAAGAATCAATAATAGACGCAAGCAAATCACGGTCCTCAATCGAGTCAGTATCCTAAGCAGCATTACCGTCATCATTACACATATGCTGTGAATCCGTACATATATTGCTATCCTCCGTGTCCATTACATATGTGTCATTGATGCTTTCGGGTTGCTCAGGATGACGTCGTTCATTAGCAAACACATTATTGTTATCATGTGATGGTACCTTTTCCAGTGGCTCAGAATCATAGATGGGTCCAGAAGAATCATCAGTCTCTGGGATCACTTCTTGAATCTTTGCCATGTACACATAATGTGCCTCCAACTCTTGATCATCGGCTTCATCATCAGTGTCATCACGCCAGTCAACTTCATTTGCTGTGAGTGGAATCCCTGCTTCTTCTTTCTTACACAGCAGCATCTTTTCTTTGTGATATCCCGAATCCTTAACCCGTTTTGGCTTCTTGCATTCCCTAGCCATGTGACCAAATCCCTTGCAGTTGAAGCATTGAATCCCAGTCTTCTGCACAACCGGAGTGCCTACAGTATCTCTAGCCCCAACTTGATTCGGCATCCTCTGATTATCATACCTAGCATCACGATCATACCGAGGTGCATGATAAACTTCCTTATATCTAGCATTGGATGATGATCTGAGGTTGTTGTTGGTAGGTTTGTAGATCTTCTTATAAGTTGTGCTGAGTAAAGACATGATTTCTTCAATCTTCTTGTCCCTTGAAGTTTGTTCATCATCACTGTCTCCATCTGACTCGGTGTCATACTTTGGAGGTGTATTGGAGACAATTGCTTTTGCTTTGTTTCTAGCAGTAGCTAGAGGTTTGGTGGATGAGCTTGATGACCTTGAGGAATGTGTAGTTGGTTGTTGACGAGGAACGGGTTTTGTTGAAGTAGCAGCCACAAAAGCAATAGAGTTCGTAGATCGTTCTGCCTTTTCAGCTCTAAGTTCATTCACTTCATTCTGATGTTGTTTCAATATATCATAAAGTTTGTGGTAAGATATAGTCTTGATATCCTCCCTTTGTTTGACCAAAGTCACAAACCTTTTCCATTCCGGTTTGAGTTGAAGTAAAAACTGAACATTGGCATGATGATTGGAGATGGTGCACTGATTTATGACAAGCTCATTCATCATTTTGTAGAATCTCGAGTAATATGAGTCAATGGATTCACCATCTTCGGATGTGAATTTTCCAAACTCCCAAAGCAGATTAGTCTCGAGATCTTGAACATTGATCGACTCACCTTGCTTCAGTCGATGAATTGCATTCCACATTTCCATAGCATTAGGACATGCATCAACCGTGGAATAGATATCGTTATCAATCCCAGTGAATATGTAGTTGACGGCATCAGCTTCAGCTTGGAGGAGTTTCTTTTTCTCTGCAGGACATGTGTTGAAATTCTTCATAGCTCGTGTAGTTGATGAAGTACCATCCTCTGCTTGTGTCGTAAAGGGTCTGAATTCAAAAACTGGAGGTGGGTTCTCAAGGCAATGACGAAGAGCGGTTCGGTTCTCCATAGTGTCGAGAAATCTAAGGAAACAAGATCTCCACTGAACGTAGCAACCGACAGTGAGCACATGTGGATTTCTATTACCACCTTATTCCAGACGAATTTGATTGGCCGTTGCATTGTTGTTGTTGTTATTAGACATGGTGATTACTTGTGAACGGAATACGGATCTTAGTGGATGTGTTGTGATTTGATTGTGGTTGAAATTAAAATTCCGAAAATTCAAAAAAAAATTTATCAGTCCGACAATAAATTCCTCAGTCTGACAAAACGGTAAGCCGAAAAATTTTGTATCGCCAAATTTTGAATTTGAGTTAGAAATAGCCAAATTTTTTTATTTTTTTATTTTTTGTTAATCTTCGTGTAAACTACGTTCCAGGACTAGTCTAGATAGTGGCTAAGTCTAAAAATTACTCAAACAAAATTTATGTGTCCATCGGAATGTCACCCATCGCAATACCCATCGGAATGTCACTCTTATCGCAATATCCCTTGTATCGCAATATGCTTCAATCGCAATATGTCCTCTATCGCAATACCAATCGATCGCAATGCCCCGATCGCAATATACAATCGCAATGCACCGATCGCAATAACCTATCGCAATAACCTATCGCAATGCACCGATCGCAATAACCTATCGCAAAGCACCGATCGCAATAACCTATCGCAATATCAGCAAAACAATCGCAATATGAAACTTTGATTCAATCGCAATATCACAAAATAAGAGCAATCGCAATATGGATCGCAATCTAGATCGCAATGATAAACCCTAAGTCATTGCGATGGAACACATGAAGAAACGGTCGCAACGTGAGAAACAGTACGAATTTCCGCTTTTTTCGCCTAAAACTCAACCAATTCGGGATTTTGAGCCAAAAAATGATCCAAACATCCAAAATTTTTGTGTTTTTAATCAAAGTAATAATACCAAATCACTACCAATAGTATGTAGATGATTTATATCAAGAATAGACCATAAAAAAAAAATGGAACATGTGTTTTAGATCAAAAAAGGCACGAAAAATCAAGAACACAACACACGAATCTTCAATCACCTATCCACTATAGGCTCTTGATACCAAATGTTATTCCTATATCAATCCATAACACAAGATTCTAGAGAGAGAAAGGAAGAAACGTAGAGAGAGAAACAAGAGAGATGGTGGAAGGTTAAACACTTTTATAGAGAGAAACAAAATGGTAACCAACACCCTCTTCTACACATGGAAGAGGGTATATATACCCTTGGCTTTTGGGTCTTGGGTTTAAGTGACTTGGGCCGGGCTTGGCTTTGTCTTGGGCTTACGCCCCTAACTTATACAATATTAGCTTAAACTCCAAGCCCGGTTTTCCCGACTAACCTATTACAATACAAGACCATTTACGACTAAGATGACCTATTACATTCTTGTTCGACTATATAAATATAGGGCTAACATTATGGTTTATTTGAAATGAAAAAAATTACTAAAATCAATAAAGCTGAAGAAAGTAAGCGGGGTCTATCCGGACCATCGGCGAGTGACCAATGACCGAAGGATAAGTATGTTGTGGTAGGTTGTACTGAGAGCTCTAATACCATGTAAAATACAAGAGATATTATTGATTCAATGATCTCGTACAGAAGACGTGGCATATGTATTTATACAAAATACATAGCTTTGACATTAAACAACCGATCAAAAGCCTAAAGCTGATGGACCACAAGCTCACAATCGGACTTAAGTCAACCTATCCTCTAAAAGTTAATGGTACATTTTTAAGTTGTGACATTAATACTATATACTATTTTAGGAAGTGTGGGGAATTTTTTTATTATTTTTGTGGGTTTTGGCGAGAAAAAAAGAACCCCACGTGTCCTTCTACGTGGCTTAGGTGTGTCGCTGAAAAATGTAAGAACATATATAACTGAAAACAAAATATTTTTATTATCTCGAGATAGATCTGGAAAAATCACACATACACACACCTTCATTCATCCTCACCAAATCCTTATCACCGCTTCATTAGCAAATCTCTAAAACTACCTCTTGGCTTAGTTGGGTTGTTTTGGTTCAAAGATCTCATTATCTCCATATTTCCTCTCATGTCACATCCACTTCCTCATGATTTTCAATTTTTAGGAAGAGGGATCAACAAAAATTCCGTAAACACAAGAAAAAGGTATCAAAATATCATCAGATAAAAAAATACAATCGATTTATGTTGTCGATCCGATTGGGTATGTTCTTTTTCATAATTGTTTTCAAAAATTACTAATTCTTTTATGATTTTGTATTGAAGTTTTTTTATGTAAGTAATATTAATTTTGGGATGTGTTTTTCCGAATTTGAGAACCGATAATGTATAGTTATTGTGTGTTCTTTTGTTTTTCATGAAACATGGGCCACTTCAAGTTCTTGGTTCACAATGAAGCAATTTGCAGCATCTCACTAGCAGAGCATTGGAGTCGAGAGTATGTTTTTTTATGTTGGTTTTAACTTTAGGGGTTTTTTGCTTGTTGTTGTTGTGTAAAATAAATGCATGTTATAAACACTTTACTTTAGATCTTCACAACTTGGTGTAAAATTTATATGTTTATATCGAATTCTGGATTTGTATGTGCTTAGTGAGTAAGGTTTTGTATTAAAGAGGCTTAATGGTGCTTTAAAGCAGTGGTAGATGAGGTGAATACGAGGGAACAACCCTTTAGATACAACTGTGTGTTTCAGCTTTGCTTGGTTTGCTGCTCATGCTTTTTATCCCGCAGAGGCTGAAAGGCTAAAATTTATGTCACATTCTATTGGCATGATTTGTGTCCCCTTGAATCATCAATATTATGAAGGTTGGGATGTCTATAGAGGTCTATCATTGCCTTATCTTGTTGTATTAGATAACCATATGATGTGTGAACAGTATAAGCTTCCATTATTTAACGTATGCTTTTTTAACATCATGTACATTGAATGCTTCTCAAACAACTAATACAACCATTGTTTGTGCTTTTGAGTTAATGTCTTATAAGCTTAAGTTAACTGAGCTTATTTGTCTTCTCTGTTTCAAATAAGCCCGAGAGCCCTAAATTAGGTCTTCTATTATTAACGTATTATTGTGTAACAGAATTATCAAATGTAATGAGTTGTATAGTGCATTGTATTTAGGATCTCATTTAAAAAACATTTGTTTATATCAGTGTTTCGTCCAACGCCTTACTTCGATGAAATATTCCACAGATGCAACCCCAAACACCCTGACATTTGGTTTTGTTTAAAATGTAAATATACATGCTTTCAAGTTTTGCATGAAAAAGGTATATTTTTTTGAATGTATGATATACTCCTTTCTAGATTAGGTTTATGGGGAGGGAGGGTGACGTCATTCGGGCTTTGTGAACACGGAAATGGAATTTTACTTTTAATCAGGTCTACAACGAACCATGTACAGAATGGCCAGGCGACTAGAATGCAAATAAGCAAATTAGGTTTAATAAGAACTAACATGAATTTTTGTTTGTTGTAGTAAAAAATCAAGGATAGATGTGGCTGACGAATAGTAACATTTGGGAGCACTATTTATATTATTGTTGTGCATAGGTCCTCTCAGGTTTTCCTTTCAACCTTAATTTCATTATTTTTTCGGTATTAGGTCTGGTAGAGAAAACTTAGGTTAGTTTTGTTGTTTAACTTTGTGACAAAAACCATAATAATGGATTCTGATACGAGACACACATGTAATGGAACACTAAGCTAATTCTTCTCTAAGTGAAGATATTAGTTGTAAAGTAGGCGCTTGAAAGCTAAGTCTTTTTTTCTGATCAAATTAATGTATAAATTAGCACCCGGATCATATATTTCTATGAGGCGTGGCTGATAATATTGTTCGACCTATAGAGATGTATGTTGGGCCAAAACCCAATTTGAGTAATCATAACTCGCTAGACAAACCCGCTTGGAAAAGACCTGAAGAATAAAGTATCAGTTATAAACGGTTACATAACCGTTTTTAGTAGTTACTCAAAGGTTGCAACGATTCCCCAACAGACACGACTTTTCATTGTACCTTTTCGCTATGTATAAATAGATAGGCATGTAAACAAACATCGATGATGATGACTATACTGATTTATTAATGCAAGAATGTTATTTCGGTATATGTTGATTGCAAGATTACGAATTCGATCCAACAATTGGCATCAGAGCTTTTGGTTAACAACCAAATCATCATATTCCAAGATTTTAAAGATTCAGTGTTTCTTATTTGAATCATCAGAAACCGAAAAAACACAAACCCAGAAAAGGGCCAGGCACGATAACAGTTTTTCAAGATTCAAAACAATAAAAAAAACCCACATCGAATCTAATAACACGAAGTCATCATCAAAGGGGGGGGGGGGCAGAAAGCAAGATCGGAGAAAAGGGTACAAAATCAATCAAAATCATAAATTGATTTTGATTAGCAAGAAAGCCCCAATTTTCGCAGCAAGAAAAACCCTAATTTTCGCACAGAAAAGATCAGGGAAATCATAAACTACGAACATATTGTAGTTAGCAAGAGGATACGGGCCTTCTTCTCGGTAAATTAAATCACCAGTGAAGACAACAGAGAAAGCAGTTGTGTGATTTCCACAGAGAGAAGAAAGAGAAGAGGGGTGTTATTTACAAAGAGAAGAAAAGGATGTGTTATTCATTAACACAAAGGCAAGGACCGGGTAATATAAAACCCACAACAAGACGGGCCTTTTGTTCTTTGAACCCACAGCAAGACACTAGGGCTTTTAACCACACCAAAGAGACTACGGGCCAAGTAGCCCATCAGGTTTAAAAAATGAATCACCTTTCACCCCCTTTACTTCTATTGTTTGTTTCTTTACATTTTAGTTAGTATTTTTTAGATTTATAAAAATACATATAAAAAGGAAATAAAAGTAAAAGTAAATAAAATAAAGTTTTGTATTTTTATTTAAAAGAAAAATCATTTTTCACTTTTAAAACACAAAATAGTAAGAAAACCGAATCTTCGTGATTCATAGCAAGATAAATTCGAACATTTGTGGTTCATAGCAAGATAAAATCGAACCTTCGTGGTTCAAAGAAAGTTAAAACTGAACCTTCATGGTTCACTGCAAGATAAAACCGAACCTTCGTGGTTCACTGCAAGATAAAAACCGAACGTTCGTGGTTCATAGTAAGACAAAACCGAACCTTTGTGGTTCATAGCAACACCGAATCCTTTACGATTCATAGCAAGACTGAATCTCATACGATTTATAGCAAGATCGAATCCTTAGGTTCATAGCCTTAATATTCAAATAGAAAGGATCATTTTTAAACCTAAATATGATATTGATTAAACCAATCAATATTTTAGCAAGAAAATAAAACTAGGTCGTAGCATAGACAGCAAGATTATTGGGTAGTACCCCATAGAAAGGAATTTAATCAAAAATTCTAAGCAAACAGCAAGAGAAACTTCACAATTTTAATAGCAAGAACTTTGATCTTTCGATCAAACGCAAGCAAGAAATTGATCTCTCACTCAAACACAAAAGCAAGGAAATCAAAAACCAGCTCGGTTCTGATTATAAGAAGAAAGTTTCAAGTCTGTAGCAAGTAGCAGACAACCATAGCAAGAAGAAACTTTCTAGTCTGTAGCAAGTAGCAGACAACCAAAGCAAGAGCAAGATAGCAAGAAACTATAAAGAAAAGCAAGAAGTATAGAAGGAAGCCAAACTCTGCAAAGTAAAAAAAAAGAATCATGCAATGAAACAAATAATGAAGACAAAAGACGTAGCGTTTGTGATTAGGGGGGAATGTTGGGCCAAAAACCAATTTGGGTAATCAGAACCCGCTAGACAAACCCGCTTGGAAAAGACCTGAAGCATAAAGTATCAGTTATAAACGGCTACATAACCGTTTTTAGCAATTACTCAAAGGATGCAACGATTCCCCAACAGACACGACTTTTCATTGTACCTTTTCGCTATGTATAAATAGATAGGCATGTAAACAAACATCGATGATGATGACTATAATGATTTATTAATGCAAAAATGTTATTTTGGTATATATTGATTGCAAGAGTACGAATTCGATCCAACAATGTAATTAAGTCGTACAAACCATAAAAAGAAATTCTAAAAGCGATTGTGTATTTACCCGTCGAGTGAGACATATACTAAGGATTATTAGTGTTCAAATATTAATTACTAAGGTTGCTTGGGTTGTGTACAATCGCTCCGACGTACCTCATATATTAGATCTGTTTAGTAATCTCCATTAATTCTTGGTATTCTCTTTCATACTAGAAAACATAATGATGTGCTATTTTTTATGTAGAAATGGACATGCCTAGATTGTTGGGGAGCGAAGATTGCAGCATAACTGCCATTCTGTTGGAGCTTAATTCGTCCCAACCAGGGTAAAGATAATCAATCCTAGCTACGTACCAAATCAATGGTTACCGGATATCACTTGGAATCGTGTAATCACTTTCAAAAGTAAATTATTCAACCCTAATGCCTAGGTATCACGAATACCTACTTGGGATAAGACCAAATGTTGTTAGAGATTTAGGCACAAATCACTAACCCTTTTGTTGTTATGTGTTTCTTGTTTCTGTCCCCTTTTTCATGCAAGTCATGATCACCTATTTATAGGTTTAGCACTCAAACCCTAGTCAATGGAATTAAGAGGAATTAACGGCCAATTAATCTCCTCTTAATGTGCTCCATAATACCAGGAAAGTGGTTACATGACCAATTAAACGTGGTCATTAACTCCACTTGAATGGGTCAAAGACTGTTACAAGTGTACAAGTTCAACTCTAGCGTTTGTCTATTCTTCAGTCCCACTGAAGCATCAGCTACCCCTGAAGGGTGTTCCCGCTGAAGCCTTCAATACTGAAAAAGACAAGCTGATGAATAAACACTCAAGACAAGTCTTCAGTGAAGTTACTCCCTGATGAATACCTTCAGTCCAGAGTTACACTCTCTGAAGATCATCAGCGATGCTGAACAAACTCAGCGATGCTAAACAAACTTTAACCACAAATGAGTATGGGTGTTTAGGGACTTGTGCGTGTACACTCCGTACCTCCTTCCCCATTCACCAGTATGAACTAGCCCACAATTGAACTATATTTCCAACAATCCTCCCCAATATAGTACAATTCTTTTTTTTATGAAAATTAACATTAACAAAACAAGTGCATAAATGAAAATATCCTAAGGATTGAATTTCCATCTTAGTACATCACTTCAAACATTCGAGAATTAGGGTGTTCTAAGAATTGAACCCTTCAACTTCTTTGAATACCTGAAGACAAAATACACACAAGTTTTCAAATCCTTAACAACTCCTGACACCACGAGCCATGTGTCCATATCCAAATTCATAAATGTTGTAAGAGCCAAGTCCATGCTCCATGAGGCGGCGAAACCTCAACATTTACATAGGTGGTTCCTCTTTAGTTCATTATCTTGCTTCAGCATTTTTTCAAAGACATTAACCATTGAGAAGTTATAACTTCATCCTCCTTCAGCAAGTACAAGCACATCCTTGAGATGATATACATGTGCTTCAGTCCCCTGAATTTTCAGCTTTCCACATTGAACTCAGCTCCCAAGTTTCCTCAGGAGGGAGTTGGGTGTCCTAGTATTCAGTGACTAGAGTGGACTTTTAAACCCATCCCTTTACCAGACTTTATAACCAAGTCTCTAGCCAATCCCTTCGTCAAGTGATCAGCTAAATTTTGTTGAGACCTCACAAACTCTATTGAAATCACCCCATTCGTGATCAGTTCGCGAATCATGCTATGTCTAACACCTACGTGTCTAGACTTACCATTGTACATCTGGATATATGCCTTAGCCAATGTAGCTGCACTATAACAACAGATAGAAATGGGTGCCATAGGTTTGACCCACAATGGAATCTCAAGAAGCAAGTTTCTCAACCATTCAGCTTCTTTGCCCGTAGTTGCTAGAGCCACAAACTCAGATTCCATGGTAGAACCAGTAATGCAAGTTTGCTTCTTGGATGCCCAAGAAATTGCACCACCACCAAGTAGGAATACCCAGCCACTGGTGGATGAATTATCCTCAGTATTGCTGATCCAACTTGCATCGGTGTAACCTTCCAATACTGAAGGATATCCAATATAAGACAAACAATAATCCATTATTCCTTTCAAATACTTCAGTACTCTCTGAATTTCTTGCGAATTCTGAGTACTAGGATTACTAGTATACCTACTCAGTTTACCCACAACAAATGCAATGTCAGGCCTAGTACTAGCCATGGCATACATCAAGCAACCAATCACCCTTGAATACTCAAGCTGGGAGACAGTTGGCCATTGTTAGGCATCAGTTTCTCACTTGTATCTATTGGTATACTCACTGGAGTACAATCAAAGTGATTGAATTTCTTCAGTACCTTCTCAATATAATAAGGACTGAGAAATTACAATACCATTACTTTCATGTTTGATCCTTATGCCAAGGATAACATCATCCTCCCCCATGTCTTTCATGGAGAACTTTGATGACAAAAAATCCTTTGTCTGATCAACCTTAGCATGGTCAGTACCAAAGATTAGCATGTCATCAACATATAGGAAAATGATGACTCCTTTACCAGATTCATCAAATTTGCTATATACACATTTGTCAGCTTGGTTAAGTGAGTAACCATTAGACAAAACTACTTCATCAAATTTTTGATGCCATTGCTTAGGTGCCTGATTCAGTCCATACAAGGACTTAATCAGTTTACACACCTTGTGTTCATTACCAGGCATGATGAAGCCCTAAGGTTGGTTCATATAAACCTCCTCATCCAAATCACCATTCAAGAATGCTGTCTTCACATCAATCTGATAAATAATCAGATTATGAATACTAGCTAAAGCAATCAGCATTCTTATGGTACTGATACGTGCTACTAGAGCATAAGTATCAAAATAGTCTATCCCTGACTTTTGTTTAAAGCCCTGAATGACTAACCTTGCCTTGAACTTTTCAACAGTTCCATCTACCTTCATTTTCCTTTTGAAGATCCATTTGTTACCAAGTGGATTACAACCTGGAGGTAGATTAACCAACACCCAAGTGTTGTTCCCCATGATGGAGTCCATCTCATCATTTATTGCTTCTTTCCAGAAAGCAACATCCTGGGACTTCATTGCTTCATCAAAAGTTTTGGGATCATCCTCAACATTAAAGCAATAGGATTATTGGTCTGAGACCTCATCCCTTGTACCTTCAACCAAGTATAGTTGAAACTCAGGCCCAAAATTCCTTGGAGTCCTATGCCTTGTGCTTCTTCTAAGCTCAGGCTCAGGTTGCTGAACCACAACCTCATCAGTGACCCTTTTAGGTTCCACTGAAGCACCAATGTCCTCTGCTCCAGCAGGAGTCCTAAGGCTTGGTCTAGGGACTGATGAGAACCTTGTTTCATCAAAGTTAGCATCCCTTGATTCAATGATTGAGTTTATAGAAACTGAATCATTTGGTTCAATTACATAGAACCTATAAGCCTTGGAATGCTCAGCATATCCAACAAAGATGAATTCAATGCCTCTTTCACCCAAGGTTTTCGCCTTTGGATCAGGGAGTCTAACAACTGCCCTACATCCCCAAACTTTGAGGTAGTTCAAGTTTGGTTTTCTTTTAGTCCAGAGTTCATAAGGGGTAATCTTGTTCCTTTTGTTGGGAACCCTATTTAATAAATAGCAAGCTGTTAACATAGCTTCACCCCAAAACCCTTGACTTAGTCCTGAATAGGACAACATGGAATTAACCATTTCTTTCAGTACTCTATTTTTCCTTTCAGATATACCATTTTGCTTAGGGGTATAGGGAGCAGTCGTTTCATGGATGAACCAACAGAGTGAAAATATTGAGCATCCATGTACTGACCTCCTCTATCAGTCCTTAATCTTTCGATTTGGACTCCTTGTTGTAATTCAACTTCAGTTTTAAATACTTTAAATTTATCTAATGCTTCATCCTTAGTATGTAACAAGTAAACATAGCAAAACCTAGAAGCATCATCAATAAATGTTACCAAGTATTTCTTATTCCCTAATGAGGGAGTAGCATGCAAATCACATAGGTCACTATGGATTAGCTCCAAAACTTCAGTTTCACGTTTTACATCTTGAAATGGTTTCTTAGTTATTTTGTTCAGCATGCAAGTCTGACACTTTTCAGTGTCCGTGTCAAATACTAGGATTAACCCATCCTTAGACATATTTTGCATCCTCTTAAAGTGGACATGGCCCAGCCTAGCATGCCATAGTGATGAATCCTTCAGTTTACTGGTGGACACTGAGGCTGAATAAATATTTGCACTACCAGCAGTAACTGAGTTAATATTGGTGGTTGTTTCAATATTAAGCCTGAACATTTGATTACTCAAATAACCAAAACCAATAAACACACCATGTTTGGATAAAACAAATTTATTAGATTCAATCACTTGTTTATAACCACAATTATTCAAAATACTACTAGAAACCAAATTCTTCCTAATATTGGGAACATGTAAAACATTAAACAAGCTAACAATCTTTCTAGAACTAAACTTAAGGTCTACACAACCACGTCCTTGGTTTAAAAATGCGTTTTGCGATCCATTGCGCTAAAGGTCCCAAAAGCCATTGCATGATGCGTGATGCGACTGCGAGCGCAATCTAGACGCGATGCGTTTAGTACAAAAAACATACAAATTTTTTTTAAGTACCAAGTAAATGCAATAAAATTACAAAGTAAGTTACTAGCATATTAAAATTAGGCCTATAATCCCTTGTAAAACAAATAAATCGACAATAAAGCTCGACAAAAGACACTTAGCAAGTTGTAAGATACTATATTTTTGTTATTATGTTTGTTTTAGATGTTTTTTTAACAAGTTTTATCTTTTGAACTCCATTAAAATATGCAGGTCTCTTTTAAATGGATAAAATTTGAAAAAAATTACCTCAGTACTAGATTGCGACAATTGCTACCGTTGCTAGCATTACATAAATGCGATAAATTGCGGTGTAATGCGAACACATTCTGGGATGGCATTGCATTAGGCACCTTGATGCGAAATTTTGAATGCAACGCATTAATGCGTGCAATTTGCGCAATGATGCACGCATTTTTAAACCAAGACCACGTCCATGCACTAGGGCTTTTGACTCATTTCCGATGTGAAGAATAGATCCATCATTTAGTGACTCATAAGTCTTGAACCAGCATCTATCTTTACACACATGAACAGTTGCTCCAGAATCAACCCACCATGCAACATCATCATCCTGCACAAAATAAGCTTCAGATACATATGCAACATAATAAATCTGGTGAGATTCATTAAACATATTGACCTTTCAGTGTTGTGTTGTTAGAACCAATCACTCAACCATTTGTGCCTGATCCACTAGCTTTATTGCCAGTACCAACACCTTTGCAATCCCTTTTGAAGTGTCCAGGTTTCCCACACTTCCATCAAGCCACTGATGACTTCTTGTTAGGATTTTCTTTGGTGTTATCCTGATGCTTACGTTTGCCCTTGTTGTCATTGTACCTGATGGAGTTGTTATGCTTCACCATATTGACAACTGATGAACCAGTAACATTGTTGCTCTTTGGCTTGTCACTTTCATGCACCCTGAGGGATTCCTCAATGCGCAAATGACTGCCTAACTCAACAAGAGTTAAGTCCTCCTTCTTATGTTTCAAGGTATGCTTGAAATCTTTCCAAGAAGGAGGTAATTTGTCAATGACACAAGAGACCTGAACGGTCTCATCCATGTTCATTTTATGTTGTGTAAATCTACCAAGTATTCCAAGAAGTTCATTGTATTGTTCTATGACTGGTCTTGAATCAGTCATTTTGTAATTTGTGAAATCACTCACAAGGAACTTCTTACTTGATGCATCCTCAGCCATATATTTGGCTTCCAAGGAATCACATAGTTCTTTACCAGATTCAGAATTTTGGTAAATATCAAATAAGGAATCAGACATACCATTGAGAATAATACCACGACACACATAGTCGTCATTCTCCCATTTGCTCCTTTTCCTCAGTTCCTCCAAAGTAGCATCATCACCACCATCAGGAATAGGAGTTGTCAGCACATACACCACACTCATGGTTGAAAGAAGAAAGTGCATCTTCTTTTTCCATCTCCTGAAATCCACCCCTTCAAACTTGTCCAGTTTGGAGAAGTTAGCCACCATATGCTTCATTGAAGCCTCCATTGATTATCACAAAATAATTTACTTTGATTGTTGGAGTTTAATTCGTCCCAACCAGGGTAAAGATAATCAATCCTAGCTACGTACCAAATCAATGGTTATCGGATATCACTTGGAATCGTGTAATCACTTTCCAAAGTAAATTATTCGACCCTAATGCCTGGGTATCACGAATACCTACTTGGGATAAGACCAAATGCTGTTAGAGATTTAGACACAAATCACTAACCCTTTTGTTGTTATGTGTTTCTTGTTTCTGTCCCCTTTTTCATGCAAGTCATGATCACCTATTTATAGGTTTAACACTCAAACCCTAGTCAATGGAATTAAGAGGAATTAACGGCCAATTAATCTCCTCTTAATGTGCTCCATAATCAGGAAAGTGGTTACACGACCAATTAAACATGGTCATTAACTCCACTTGAATGGGTCAAAGACTGTTACAAGTGTACAAGTTCAACTCCAGCGTTTGTCTATTCTTCAGTCCCACTGAAGCATCAGCTACCCCTGAAGGGTGTTCCCACTGAAGCCTTCAATACGGAAAAAGACTTGCTGATGAATAAACACTCAAGACAAGTCTTCAATGAAGTTACCCCCTGATGAATACCTTCAGTCCAGAGTTACACTCGCTGAAGATCATCAACGATGCTGAACAGACTCAGCGATGCTGAACAAAATTTAACCACAAATGAGTCTGGGTGTTCAGGGACTTGTGGGTGTATACTCCGTGTTGGGTCTACTAGATGTAGATCTTGCAGCCTGTCAGGACCGGTGAATGACTTCTGTAATCACAAGTCAAATCACAAAGAGACTCTATACACAATATGAATGTAGAATATAAATATAATCAAGGAGAACAGAATAACTATAAAGACTTGATCCTTTCTAAGGATTTCTAATATTGATAATGACTAGAACTACGTTTGGTGAAGGTGTGTATAACCCTTCTGCCTAAGGTTCCTTTTATACTACAAGGAAACCCTAATACAGCATTAAAGAAAACGTGTAAAACTGATATGCATATCCTTTCCTAACATATCTCATGCATATCCTAACAGAATATTAAGTAAATAATAAAGTTTGACTTTGACTAGGACCAGGAGCAGGACTTGCTCCTACTACTACTAGGACCAGGAGGAACTACATACCTCCTAGTTTACCTATTACATTTAACTATTACAATGGTCCTAACAATCCTCCCCTAAACTTGAATTTGACCTGTTGAGTTCAAGTTTCCTGGAAAACGTGCAAATAAAGCCCGAGGATTGTATCAGCAAAACAAACAACAGCATCAGAAAGATAAGAATCAGAGTAACCGCCGCAACATGAAACACTAGAAGTTTCTCCAAAGCTTAGAACAAATCAGCATCGTGTTGAATATTTTCAGCAACATGAGCAGATTTGATGAGCCTTTACCAAGTAGCTGCTCGCTCTTGGGCTAGCTAGTCATTCTGGTGGAATAAGCATCACCCTAGGAGACTAGAACCCAGCCCAACTCTTAGAACGTGAATCAATGGTGAGTGGGGGTACCCTGATGATTTTAGGCAAACCATCACAGCCGTCAACGGATTTGATATGTCTTTACCAAAAGTCGTACCCCTCTGAACTCGCCAACTCTTAGCAATGAAGCATCGGTGAGTTGAACACCCTATAGCTTTAAGCAAGCTATTACAGCTATCAACGGATTTGATAAGATCTTTACCAAGAGCCGTACCCCCTTGGATTAGCCACTTTTCAGTCCAAGACTATGGCAAGTAAAAACCATCCAGTTTTGGGTAACCTGGCAACCATCAACGGATTTGAGAATCACACCAGGAGCCGTACCCTCAAGGTGAATCAACTTTTTCTTGTCGATTAGACATGGTAAGTTGAGAACCATTTGTTGTGTGGACCACGTCCAACACCAAATTAAACCAGTAACCACAAGAAGCACAATTCAGTAACCAGAACCCACAAAGTGAAGCAACCAAGGGGTATTATATTCACAAGTATAAAATCCATTATGTGTTAAAAGTATAAGCAGATATTATATAAAAAGTATATATATATTTTTTTAATTTTATGAAGTTTTTTTGTTTTTTTGTTTTTTTTTTATTAAACTATAAAGAATGAAGTTCACCAGTCACTTTACATATTGGTGAAAAGAATGATAATATGAACAAATGAACAAAAATACAAAACATAAACACTTACAACCAATCACATCACAAACCAGAAGCAACCTTCTTATCTGCTATTAACTGCGCCTGAATACCTTCCACCAATGTCGTGGCCATAGAGGACTCGTTACCTGATGGAGCAGTGGAAATTTGCAAATGAGTAGCCAACATCGCCTCCATCGAAGAAATTGTCAAGGGATACTCCACATCCATCAGCATAAAAACCATATGACCAGATTCTAATTCCAACATATGCACACCACATCCGGCATATAACTTCCAGCGCTGAATCACCCATTGCATCTTAGGTTGGAAGCTTCAATAAAATCCAGAATGTCAGCAAAATGTTCACGATGTGGACCATCACCCAGATAAGCAACTCGGTTGTGAGCAGGTTGGTAAGCAATAGCAGCCATGGATCTTGATTAATTGATGGAAGAAGGATTGTGATTAGGATGAAGATAGTAGGAGCGGTTTTGTGTGTGTGTTGATTGTAATGAGTGAGTCAAGAGTGTAGTTTGACCATAAATAAGGAAAATGGTAATTGTTCATTGACCCCTATTAATGGGGGGTTGCCCTTTCAAATTTAACCATAATTGCATAGTAACCACTTGCCATTTTTAACATAATTACCAACTCCCAATTTACCATACTTAATTAAAAATATAAATACCAGGATTGGGAGCGTTGACCAAAAGTCAAAGCACACAATGGTCAGACCAGGAGCAAAACGTGATTAACAAAGGACAAAAAGAATGAACAGTGTCCAAGACCAGTACCAGGAGCCAAACACCACTTGACATGGAAGGATTTTGAACCACCAGAAGACACCAATGATGACTAGAAGCTGACCAATGAGGACCAGGAGCCAGTCATGTAAGACCATATCCACTAGAAGTGAGCAAAAACCTCCACCAAAAGTAACACACACCACCAAAACCAATATAAAAAGTTGTTAAAATCTATCAATACGTTAGTCTGTCCTACGAATACGTACACAAAGCCTCCCCTTAGGCTTAGCCTCCCCTCAATCCTAGACCTCAAGGATTGACCATCCCAATGTGAACCACCAAGTGGTTAAACCGAGGACCATCAAACGCTTTAGTCAGCAAATCAGCAACATTATCATTCGTATGAACTTTAAGAACCTGAATCAGCTTCTTCTCATTGGCATCTCGTATAAAATGATGCCGAATTTCAATATGCTTCGTTCGCTGATGAAAGACAGGATTCTTCACAATGAAAATAGTGCTTTGATTGTCAATAAAAATTTTGGTGTTCATAAAATTGAAACCATAATCCAACATCTGATTTTGGATCCACAAAACTTGTCCACAACAACTAGCAGCAGCAACGTATTCAGCTTCTGTTGAAGAAGTAGCTACTATTGTCTGTTTCTTACATTGCCATGAAATAAGCCGACGACCCAAGAATTGACAACCACCAGTAGTAGACTTTCAAACTCATCACACCATTCCTTCCTCGTAGAGCCAAAGATAATGTCGTCCACATAAACCTGAACAAGGATAATGTCCTTGGTATTCCTCCGAAGAAATAGTGTTTTGTCAATAGTACCCCTTCTATAGCCATTCTTTAACAAGAAAGTTGAAAGACGCTCATACCAAACTCTAGGAGCCTGATGTAGTCCATAAAGAGCCTTGACCACCTTGTAGACTTTCTTGGGATGAAGTGGATCTACAAAGCCCTTAGGTTGAGTGACATACACCTCCTCATCAATTTTTCCATAGAGAAATGCACTCTTGACATCCATCTGAAACACCGTAAAGCCCACATAAGAAGCAAAAGCCAAAAACAGACGAATGGCCTCGATCCTTGCAACCGGAGCAAAAACTTCAGTGTAGTTAATGCCCTCAATTTGAGTGTGGCCTTGTGCGACAAGTCTAGCTTTATTCCTTACGACAATTCCCCGTGCATCCTTCTTGTTCTTTAGAATCCATTTGGTATTGATAGCTGTCTTTCCATCTGGTAAGTCAACCAGAACCCAAACATTCTGAAACAAGAATTGCTGCATTTCCTCCTGCATAGCCTCCACCCAACTTTGATCCTCAAGAGCATGAGAAACAGACCTAGGTTCCACCTGTGAAAGAAAACAAGCAAACAAACAGTGTTGAAAGTCCGTATGATTATTACGCTTTTGATCTTCAATATAGCTCACAAGAGCATGATGATCAGACGAGGCCTTCTGCTGCATTCTGCGTGTCTTGACAGTAGAACCAGGATCTCCAATTATCTGAGTGGTAGGATGATCTTTGTGTGATTGCAAGACTGGATTGGAAGAAACCTCCACTTCTGGTGCCAAGTTATTGAGATCACCAACAAAGTCAGCATCATATGAAGCATTGTTGAAAATCCCATCTACTGGTTGTTTATGAATATCATCCAGCTTGGTAGAAGACTTCTTTTGATGGTTCCCCAAATCAGAAGGACTGGAGAAACGAGTATTGGAAGCAGACTCACTAGCCGGAGTACCAGTAGGTGATAAGCTAGCACTAGGAGCAGAAGCTGGAGTACCAGGAGCAGCTGTGTCAGTAGGCTCAACCAAGGGAAACTCAAAACCACCTTGAGCAGCTGCTTTAGTAGCTTCTTGTTGTTGTTTGAGAAGAGTGTCAAGAGCTACTTGGGAATCCTGTACATCCAATGGAGTTGCATCACTAGGAGGAGTAGGAGAAACTGTGGTAGAATAGGATGGAACCACAAAAATGTCATCCTCATCATCTGAATCAGAAAGACTAGAAGGAACACCAGTACTAGAAGTTGCAAACACTTGTGGTCCTGCATCATGGTTAGTTTTGAAACGAAAATATCCTAACGAATCACTAAGATAATCAAGATCAAAATACCATTCTGGACCCTTGCCTTGGATGTTTGACTTCTCCTCAAAATACCTGAGATTAATAGTTTCAATGATCCGCTTGGCTTGGAGATTGTAGACACGATAAGCCCGAGAATGAGCTGAATATCCCACAATGTATCCTTCATCTGCCTTGCCATCAAACTTCCCCAAATAGTCACTAGTATTAAGAATGGTGACTGGACACCCAAAAGGCTTCAAATGAGCAATATTTGGAACTTTGCCCGTGAGCAGCTCATAAGGAGTCTTCTTGTGAGTATTGGTAATAGAGACCCTATTCAAAACATAACTTGCAGTATTAACAGCTTCTGTCCAGAACATGGTTGGAAGATTGGAATCGGCAAGCATAGTTCTTGTTGCTTCTATTAGTGTCCTGTTCTTTCTTTTTGCCACACCATTCTGTTGAGGAGTCCTTGCTGCACTATAATCTCTTTTGATGCCCTTAGCATTGCAAAGTGTGGTGAGGTCTTTATTTTTAAACTCGGTTCCATTGTCGCAACGAATACCTTTAACTTTCTTGGACAACTGGTTCTCTATCAGGGTAAGAAAATCTCTAAGAATTGAGTAGGTCTCACTCTTGGCAGCCATGAAGAACACCCACGTAAACCTGCTATATCCACCAGTTACCACCAGACAGAATTGCTTGTGGTTAATGCTTCGAATGGAAGTAGGACCAAATAAGTCCATGTGTAGTAGCTGCAATGGTTCAGTAATAAGACTAAGAGCAGTAATGGCCTTGAAGGATGCTTTGTGCTGTTTGCCTTTGTTGCAGGCAATACAATTTATATCATTTCTAAACGTCTTGGGAGGTTAAACCAGAGACCAGATTCAGATTTGCAAGTTTGTGAATGGTCTTGAAGTTCACATGCCCCATCCTTTGGTGCCATTTAGTGGCTTCATCTTCTGAGGCCTTAGCAACCAGACACGCTAGTTGTCCAGTAGGGTTGACTTCATTCAACTTGATGCTATAGAGATTGTGTCTTCTAGGGATTCTGAGTAGAACTTGTGAGTCATCCGGAAGCTGAAAGTCTTTGGAGAGCACAAGTGCATCAGTATCGGTGAAGAGAACAAACTGCTTCTTGTCACAAATCTGAGAGACCGATATCAAGTTGAAGTGCTGAAGTGCTTCCACATAGTAGACCTGCTCAAAATTTAGATTAGGAGTCTTTATCGTTCCCTTGCCAGTGATCCTGCCTTCACCCCCACCAAAATAGACCTTGCCTCCATAAAATGGTACAAAGTTAGAGAGAAGACTTTTATTTCCTGTCATGCTCCTGGAGCAACCACTATCAACAATGCCTAGACTAGGATCTTGGTATGGAGTAACCTACAACAACAAGTTAACAAAAATGCAAAAGTTAGTGTCTTAAGGGGACCCAAACCTTTTCAGGTTTGAGCCTGCCTTGTGGATCGTTAGAAGATTGCCAAGAAGATTGATGAGATCCACCGTTGTTCCTGGGTTGCCTATGCATCATATGGGTATTATTATTTGACCAAGAACAACCTGCTGAGGGCTTAACAGCAGTTCCCAAATTCCCCAAACCAAAATACGTGTGGTCCAAATTATGTGGATAGATTGGATTAAAATTTTGAAAATAATTACTGGTGGTTTGGAATCCAATATTTCTCCAATGATCAGAAGCTAAAGGAGAGGACATTCTAGAAGAAGAAAACGATTGAGCACTAGGATTAAGTCTTCTAGAAGCATATGTGGCAGCTCCTGGTGGACCAGGAGCAGGAAAAGCATGATTAACAGAAACATGTGTGTCATAATAATCACAATCTTTAATTAAATGAAAGGCACTGCCACAAACACAACATGTTTTGAAAGACCTTTTATTAGAATGAGATTGTTTCACACTGCCTACTTTATTACACACAATTCTAGGAGAAACATTCTTCCTAGGACTCAATAAACTTGGACCAGACACACTTGACATAACAGCAACTCTTTCTTCACACTTCCTAGCACCAGTAGCAGCATGATCATTCAACTTGGAACTTGTAGGTCTTGACTCTTCACGTGAACCACTAGATGCAGAGTCATTGGCTTTGTCACTGAAAGTACATGAGACAAAGTCATTAGTATTAGTAGAACTTGTTGGGGACTCAATCATCTGTGATCCATCCAAGTCATTATGCCATGAAGTGGGCATAAAAGTTCCAGTGTGAGGAGGAGGGACAGCATGCATTTCTGCTGCTGGTTTAAACCTATTGTAACTAGGTTTTCCCTCATCCTCTTTGTCGGCATCAAAGACACTTGAAACAGATAAATCAAATACATCTTCTGAATCAATATATTTTTCAAATCCTAAGCCTCTTTTAGTTCTACCAGACATGCTACTATCAATTAATTTTGAAAGATTTTTAGGTGCCTTTTGCCATTTTCAAATCTTAGCATTGTAGCATCTAATTTTCCTTGCATCTCCTCTTTTTCTTTAATACTAGCATCTCTTACTGTTTCTGTATATTTAAGCATATTTGTCGTGTTTTCTAAATCGATGCTTAGTATCCTGATTTTATCCTCATACGCACGTTGAGTATCTTGTAACCACCTCTTTTGTTGTTCCAATGCGTTTAATGAAGCCTTATAGGCTTGAACCTTTAAAAAATACTTATCATTTTGATCATTTACTTCATTAAATTGGGACAACAATTCTGAGTATTTATCATGACAACCAAGAGGACAATGTTGTACCTGAGGTGAGATGCCCATAAGAGTAAATTCGTCAGCTTCTTCTGCATCAGAGAGATTCCCAGCAATCATTGCAAATACGTCAGTCGAGGATTCAGCAGATTCAAAAGTAGGAGTCTGATGATCATTCCAGTTGACCATAGAGTCAACAGATACCAGTGCCTTCTTGTCATCTTTTACCTCCTGAACCTTAAAAGCTGAGTACCTGCTCTTCTCCTGATCATTCTTGGTAGGGCACTCCCTTGCAAAGTGACCTTGTTGCTGGCAGTTATAGCAGCGAACCTTGCTTCTGTCGAATCTTGCTGGCTCCCGAGGGTTGTAATTAAATTTCCTTCCTACTTTCTTCTAAAACTTGTGAACCCTAAGAGTAAGCATGGCCATCTGCCATTTAAGATCCATTTCATCCAGGTCAAGTTTATCGACCTGTTTGAAGTCATCAAAAGCAAGTTGTTGTTCAGCATTAACATCAGCCACAAAAGAATGAAGAACGGCTTCTACCATACTACCAGACTTGGCAGTAGGATCAGGAGCAGAAGTATGCTGAAAAGTGTGCTGAGAGGACACAGTATTGCTTGGGCTACTTGCATATGACATGGGACTGGATGCCATAGAACTCACAAAGGCAGAGTTAGCAGGAGTGGGAAAAGAGTCGCTTGAAAAGCCTCTCACATGAGGTTTAAAAGTTCTGAGCTTATGAAACAAATCATCAAAGTTGAGATAGTCAAGCCCACCTTTGGCTTTGAGAGAGATCACCACCTGATTCCATGAGTAGGGTAAGGCTTTAAGAAACCTTGCATTAATATCACCATCATCAGGCTTTGACCGAAGTTGATTCAACTGGCTCAATATCTTCTGGAACCTATCATACCCTTGATGTAGACCTTCAGTTTCTGAGATTTTGAATTCTGTGAATTCATCTCTCAACATGGATCTTCGCATTTTCTTTGACTCCTCATTCCCGCCAAACCTTGCTTTTATGCCATTCCAGATCTCTCTGGCATCATCCAAATGGTAGAAGTCGCCCATGTGATCCTCAAGAAGAGATTGAAGCAAAATCGTCTTTGCTTTGACCTCCTTCTGAATAGCTATGATTTCTTCATGAGACTTAGGGTCAAGAAGAGTAATATTACCATTCTTGTCTCTTCCAGTAAGCTTCTTGCTGTTCCCATTCAGAATGATCTTCCAAAGATCTTGATCAGTATTGGTGATCCACCATTCCATCTTCATTGCCCAGTTATCATATTCACCCACTACAAGAAAAAGAGGGTTTTAGGACATCGGTTAGTGTCCTATAAAATATGTTTATGGGACCTTTAAGCTAATAAGACCAATGTAAATGTGTCCTCTAGGTAGGGGTTGTAATAGATATTTAGGACACTTATGAGAGTTCTAATAAACACCAACATTATAAAACTGATTATTTAGTCCCATAAAATTGTCTTATGAGACCAAAACGGGGTCCTAATATATCACATAATAGGATGTTTAACGGTGTTCTATTATATGCGTAACCTTCCATTATGTTTTGAGACACCTTCATGAGTCCTAAAAGATACTTTCATGGATGAAATAGTAGTGCATAAACACTTATCTTAGTACCAAAAAGAGGGTCCTAATATATATACATGTGTGTTGTTAGGACCAAATTTGATGTGGTAAAAACAATTTCATCATCTAATAAGTAGCACCTTTAGTCAAATGAACATGTTTCATTTAGCACTACTCAAAACAAAAAAAGGCAAAATAATTAACTACACTTAAGTGTTGACAAGTATAAGGATATTACTCGATAAACATGAACAAATTTCATTTCCATTATAATAACATCCAGAATTAAATATTCCAAAATCCAACAGCAGAGAAGTTGATGGTCTAGAATAACATATTGTAATTTAACAATAACATGAAAAAAACTAGAAACTGATGGTCTTAATCATTATGCATCATCTGCACGCGCCACCTACAAATAATGATGCACATTGTCCAATATGAAGATTAATTCCTTCCCTAGGGAAATAAGATAGTCCCTCCCAGGAGCATATAACACATCAGATGGCATTACTACAAAAAAAAGTTCAAAAGCACCGGTTAGAATACCTTACGAAGACTGGTTTTGGAACCGGTCTATGCAAAAATATATAAACTGATTACACAACCGGTCTCTAATAATTAGACATAAACAAGTTACGCTCTAAAGTTATTTTTAGAAAGCCTAATATTATCCATATATTATATAGACAAAGTCATCAAACATCAAAAGATAACAAGACAACTAGCTCATGAATGACAATGATCATCTATATAAAGCCTATTTGTGAATCTTCTTTTGGAATGCAAGTGTGTACCTTCTTTGTTCTTACCAAATGTTGTTACTGCTAGACACTTTAGCCATTAAAATTAATGAAATGAACATAACGTGGCTTTTTTGCATGATCTAAGTAAAACGAATTGATCTAGCATCAAAAGTATTATAATATGATACATGTAGTTTTACGGCTATTCACTACACATTAAAATCATTATCAATCAATAACAAAAAAATGATATTTTTGTAAGAACATACCGAATAGAATTGTAACATACATGGGCTAAATTTCGGATGCATTTTGTTACATACTTCACCATTGTCACTGAATTAGACACTGGAATGCAGTCAAGAAACACATAACAGGTTTTGTTTTTAGATATGAAAGGTATAAATGATTATAAAAACAAGAAAAGAAGCTTTCGGTTATACGTTACCTATCTGGTGCATTTATGTCTAGCTGAATTAAAATAATTGTCATTGTCGTAAATGAGGGTATATGCTTGCACTCCGCTGCGGCATTTTTTGCTTTCCTGCATTTTTGAGACAAATGGTATACATTTCAGTGTGTATGAACAATAATGTTACAAACTTTGTAGAATATACGCTGCCGATTACAGCTCCTCGCGAGCCTCTTGTTGCTCATTTGCAGCTACTTCCTACTCCCCTGCTTTTGATTGGTCTTGAAGTTGTAGTTTTAAGTTTTCGACCTGCAAATATAGTAAGACATTAAAATTTGGGACACTTTGGCTGCAATAGCATGCAGGACTAAACGAAAGAAGTTTTAGGAAGATGGCATAAAATTGTTCATGATAGATAAAGAGACCAGTTTGGATAACAAAAAACTGTTTGTGCTTCAACTAAAAAGAAAATAAAAATAATGGATCCTAAACACCTCCTTAGTGTAAGGATGAATGATATCATTACCTGATGTGGGGTTTAGAAATCCATACCCATTTATAAATGGATGATTATCCAAAAAATAATGTGTGTCGTTTGATGCAAACTACCATGTACTTGAAAGTATTAGATAACTATTACAGTTTACCATGCTTGGATCGTTGGGCGAGTCCACTTAGCTATAGCAGTGATAATTAAGCGAAGATGTTTGCTAAGATAGTTGTTTATGGTACCTGACTAAACTGCAAATCTGTTCCAAATTGTAGATCCCTTATTATTTTAGTATTTTGGTGTAAAGGCAGTCCTCAAAATAAGTATACAATGACAATATACAATGAGGATACACCAATAACCAAAGGTTAAAGAAAAATCAGAAAGGCTTCCTTGAGTTTTTTTATTACTTGGTAATTTTAAGAATACTTATTAATCAAAACAAAATATTGTTTTGAAGTAATAAAAAACACTCTACATCAAGTAGTAAAATTACCGGAATGTGGTCGACCTATTGTCTCTGTGAATAGCATGTTTTCCATGACTGTATATAAGGCTTGCGGTTTCTCTGGTCTTTCAATAGGGAAAGATACTAGGGAGTTGGCTGTAACTGAGACAATTTGAATGGACATGTAGAAAAATCCATGTCGTCTTACAAATTCATAAAGTTGTAGATAACTGCAAAATCATGTGGCAAAATCAAAACAAGTAAGAACATCGTGTCGTCTCACAATTGAAATAATTTTATGTGACTTATTAAAACGGAACTATATTACACGAAAATAATGAGTCACCAAAATCCATAGGCTCAAACAGCTCAAGCTTATCCGTCGCACCAAACTTATTCGGTCCCATAGCTCTAAACCTCTAAAGCGCGCACATATCTTACAACACTAAATATTCTATATTATAACAAATAGTCAAATAAGTATAATCTAATTCAAAGGGTACTGTAACGAGTTTAGTTTGGTTGTCCTTCTACTAGATCACTAACAATACAAAATCCTCATAGAATATCTACAATTTGCAGTGAAATGTTAATTGCCATAGGATAACAATTTAACACTTAGCAACAAGTAAGCCCCTTAAAAACCTTGAGTCAAAATAGTATAGAATTTCAACACTTACCTGATTAAACTAAAACAGGGATTGAAGAACAACAACTCGTAACTATGATATACAAATAAATCATTAAAACTAGCGTAACTATGACGACAATAAATGATATGATTAATTCAATTATTAATCAAACTAACACAAATAAATACAATACTTAGTGAGCTTTTACTAAGTAAACAAGGTATTACCTTCGAATTTTGAAGACAACCCGAAACCCTAACTTCTGTTTGAGAATCCACTTCTATAGAACCGCTTCTGACATTTAGATCTAATTAATAAAACCTAACCTTTAATGGTGTGAGAAGAACGTGGATCCTTCAATTTCGCACTTCTTAGCGCCAAAATAATAATTGCCGCCAAATCAATTTCCAGATCTAATTTTCTAAGTTAATTAGTGGGTTTGTTTCCCCAAATTTTGTGAGTTAAAGAAATTTACAAGTTACAAAACAAGTCCTCCATGTTGACTCCATTAGATACTTCTCATATTTTTAAACCAAGCTTAGTTATATTAAACTAGCAGGGTATCCTTGCGCTCCACCTATGGGTACCTTATAATTAAAGTTTAAGTGCAAACAAAATAAAAATGACGAACTAATTAGCTTGAAGAAAACAAAAAGAAAATAGTTCAGTCCCACTCTATTTCATTTTCGGATAACTTTTACTAGAGTCGACTTTAGTTTTCGGATGACTCTGTTGGTCTGATCTAAAATCATTTGAACTATCAACTTGCCATATAAATTTACGAAGATTTATGTGTTTATTAGTTTGTACTATATGAATTGTAACATATATATGTTTTATTGTAAACTGTTTTAAAAATAATATTAATGAGTGTATTTAATTTGTTTGTACTTGTACATTATGTTTTATTATATATATTAATTATATTTAAAATTTAAAAGACATTTAATGAATGAATGGTTTGTAACATAAGCTTCATAAGTTGTATTACTTAAAGTTAAGTTTTATGCATTTTACAATTGTACTATAAGGTTTAGGAGTTGTACTACTTAATATCAAATGAGGAGATTAATCTCTTTTATATCTAGTATAGATATATCTATGTGGTGCGTTTGACTCATGGGTTCGAGTTGGAGCTGAGGTTGGAGATAGGGTTGGGACTTGAGTTTATATTATAAGTTAAAAGTCAAAATTTATGATTTTATAATATTCTAGGGGTGAGCATGGTGCGGGGCGGATTCTGGCAAAAACCACATTGCATCCGCAACTACGGTTTTTAAAAAATATGAATCCACGTTGCGCGGTTTTTGCGGTTTCGGTTTTGCGATTTTTTGTGGTTTTTGTGGGTTTTCGGATGTTAATCGCACCACACACCACTTATGATTTTTTGCTGTCTTATGGTTTGCGGCGCGATTTTTGCTCACACCTCTAATATCCAATGGTGAATTTGTTGGAGTTAGGGACAACTTGTTGGAGTTAGAGCTTGTTTATATTTGGATTAGTCGGCCAATGTGTCGGACATCATGGTTACGAAAAGAAAAAAGTTGTTGTATGTTATTACATAAAAATAACACGGAATTTTGACATTCTTTGAGATATGTATACTCTTTTTATAAAAAAATATTGGGCTTTAGGCTTTTAGTGGTAGCGAATTGCGGAGGTTACACGGCGACTAAAGCGACGAATACTTTGACAGTTTTGTATATCATAATATTTCAAGTACAAATAATAATTTCTTAAAACTTAATTCATTTGAGTCATGATATAAATGTCTAAGCAAGATAAGACCATAAAACAAGTCACACATAAACGCATTTTGGTTTAGGACTTTTGTATCTTATCTTCTATGACATTGAATCATAATATAACCCTAGATGAATAAGCGTGATCTAAGATCTAATAAAAGGACCCATTTATTAAGTGTCCTATAAAGTTTATTAATAATAAAACATTAAGAATCAGCGTCCTATACGATCTAATATATCAGGACCTTTGTATCAAGTGTCCTATAATGTCTCATCATAATAAGACCCTACTAAAAATGTGTTTTATAAATTAGTTTATTAGGATTCACACATTAAGTGTCCTATTAAAAACAACTTAATGAGACTCAATATTTAATTGGTTGTATAAATTGTTTCTTAGGACGCTGTATTATAAGGGGTCCTACAAAAGGGTCCTCAAAACCCCTTTTTCTTGTAGTGACCCTTTTTCAGAAGAGGGAATTTACCATTCGTGTTTGAGACCGTAGCAAGGATCTGCTGAGGTTGCACAATTTTAGGAGTGCTGTCTTCTCCTGTTTGAGTAGAAGTTGAGGCAGACATGACAAAAAAATGTCAGTAATACGAAAACGTGATTCTTCTTGTATAGAGACCCTCCCCGGTGAATGACTTCTGTAATCACAAATCAAATCACAAAGAGACTCTATACACAATATGAATGTAGAATATAAATATAATCAAGGAGAACAGAATAACTATAAAGACTTGATCCTTTCTAAGGATTTCTAATATTGATAATGACTAGAACTACGTTTGGTGAAGGTGTGTATAACCCTTCTGCCTAAGGTTCCTTTTATACTACAAGAAACCCTAATACAGCATTAAAGAAAACGTGTAAAACTGATATGCATATCCTTTCCTAACATATCTCATGCATATCCTAACAGAATATTAAGTAAATAATAAAGTTGTCGACTAGGACCAGGAGCAGGACTTGCTCCTACTACTACTAGGACCAGGAGGAACTACATACCTCCTAGTTTACCTATTACATTTAACTATTACAATGGTCCTAACACTCCGTACCTCCTTTCCCATTCACCAGTATGAACTAGCCCACAATTGAACTATATTTCTAACACATTCAAGCACATAGGTTTCATTCGTTATAGCAATGTGTTGTAGTTGAAGGTACACTAAAAGGTGTCGTGCTTCTATTCGTTAAAATTTTATTAAAGGGATTTGATACAACAATTTAGGCCATATCTTAACTTTGAGCCTGTAATATTCCCTAAATTAAGATGTGCAGACAATCTTTTAAAGCTTGAATCGTCTAAGATATTAAATAGTAACAGGATAGGAAGATACGGAAGTATTTAGCTTTTGGTTAAGCTTTATGTTCAAGTTCATAGTTATGTTTCTTGAACTGCTATATTTTGTCGTGTGACTTGAAAAAAATTGGTCAACCTGATCTTGAAATGTATAAAATCAAAACAAGACTCCTTTGTGTTCAAAATCCATACACTAGTTGTTGTTTATAGATAAAAGATGAAGGTTAGCAAAATTATAGAAAGAAAAGTGGTTTTTTTATAATTGATACGCGTGTGTAGCAAGATGTTGGAAACATACAAAGACATAAAAAAACTAGCCTTTTTTTAGTTTTCTTACATGTTCATGCTCGATTTATACATTGTAGGCAACAAATCTATATAACATGAGACGAAAATCAATAACACTAAGCTATCAAATCTGGAAGTCTATGGCACCAAAATAACAATGGACGTTTCGAGAGGTACACTGTTCTCATTCATATTTTCTATGTTATAAGGTGTATTATTATAAGTGAAGCCAACTTAGTCCACCTGTTGAACTTTGTTTAATGCTATTTGATAGTCCTTCGAGTTTTGGGGTGAACTATATAGATTATCCTAACAAATGATAAAATTGTTTAGGACTTGCATACATGTGTAGAAGTGAAAAAGAGAAACTATGGATGATTACTAATGTGGACAAATATGGTGAGAGGAGAAATGAATAAACAACTCATAATGTTTCTGATAAGAATCTTTTAGTCCCAGCTTGCGTATTTGTCTTCAAGGTTTGGTTGCATGATTATACGAGAAGTTTGTATATAGAACACCTCAATATTTCCTATTACAGTAGGCTTTTGAGTTGTTGATCATTAAAATTGTTACCTATATTATGTATGCATTACCATAAAATGTTGTATGCTTAATAACTCTATAATTTGTTGGTAGCAGAAGCCGGTAAGATTCAATATGTTGGTGCATTTTTTTGTAGAAGAGGTTTTGGGAGGAAGGAGCACCAGCGTGTTCGTGTTTGGGCTTGAGAGTTAGGAGCTTCTTAAGTTTGATAATCAGTTCTCTATAATTGTAAGGTGATAGTTAATTTAGCTGCCTTGAAGAATAATAATGTTGCATTGTTTGACAATTTTGAGTTCACGATCGTAACTTTGGTTTATATTTCTTTTTTCCATTCATGAAGTGCAAACACAAGATACATTAATGAAATCTAATAAGTTCGTTGACAAACCATCGTAGACCCCGCAGCGAAGCGCGGGTTTTACAACCTTGTTTAATCTATTTTTCTTATGAATGAATTTTATACTAGTGAATAATATATATCATGTAACACTTGAGCTTTTGTAACCTTTTCATTTGATATGAATAAAAATGTTTGTATTGCGTTTGAAGATATGGTTCAATGAACTTGCTCACGAACTTGCTCACGTAGTCCGTAAGGTCATAGGAGTTGATTTGCACACTTCATTTGATTATTTGCACACTTAAATTATATTTGTTGTGACAATTATACCCTTAATAATTACACATTCCAATAAGTGATGTAAGGGTTTAAATGGTAAAACATCTAACATTTTGAGTAGGGATAAGCACTGTACCGGTCCCGTCCCGAACCCGTCCCGAACCCGTCCCGAATTAGTGGTACCGATTATTCTCGGACATAAGTTTATGGTACCGGTACCGTACCGAACGGGATTCGGGTATCGGTGACGGTACCGGGAAATCGGGATTTTCCCGTTCTTTTTCGGGAATTTCCCGATTTGGTACAAGTCCCGTCCCGAATTAGTGGTCCCGAATTTTGTTTCACCTTATTTCGTAGTCCCGGTACCGTACCGAACGGGATTCGGGTATCGGGAATCGGTACGGTTCCGGGAACGGCTCGGGTTCAATTCGGGATTCGGGTCAAAATGCTCATCCTTAATTTTGAGTGTACAAATAATTTTTGAGACTTTGTAAACTATTAACCTAAGGTCATCCTTATCCTCAATGACCTAAAGAGTAAATGGTATAAACTATATTGACTAATTTTTTGCATTATGGATGTTATGAAGAAATCATTTCTGCCTTCATATACTAGATTTACCGAGCTTTATGCCAATGCTGTTCTAAAATTCTTGTTAAAGCTACTGAGCTAATCGGCTCATCTTTTGTGTTAGCATGTATCTATACGCAGTTGACGAGTTCAATCACACAATTTTGTTCATAAACCTAAAGTAGTTACAAACACTAATCTTTGTTAGGAAAACGATAACCAAATGTGTAAGAATATGTTACCCCGTATTATTGATTATGTATATGTATTGGGCACAAACCCGTTTTTAGAAATATTCTTGTAATCATATATATTGTACCATATACGTAGTATCGATTAATGAGATACATGCATGTACTACTAAAAGAGAAGTGGTCTTCGATGAGCATAAAATACGCTTCCCATGCAAACATGGTGACTAGGTCAAAATGACTGAATTACTTATGAGTTTCGGCCTTTAATTTACGCACGTATCAGGCTGCTTGTGGGTTAGGCAGAACCAAACATGCGTCTCATATACAAAAAGAATAGTACTTCAACTCGTATTAAATAATTACCCTCGATTTCCTCCGATATATTTCAATTTCAACCAAATAAACGAACAACATCTTAGATTGTGCTCGTAGTAAAAATGTAACCCATGAAATTGAGCAAGTTGTATCCATCTGTATGTATCCCAGAAAACCAGCCCAAACATTTTAATACGTGTCAATCTGCAACTTCATGAACCAACCAATCACATCACGCCTCTCACCCTCACACGGATCACCATCAACGACTCACAACCTTTCTCACCAGGGTATCACCAAACCAGCAATCCGTCGTTTGGCTCGTGGTGGTGGTGTGAAGCGTATCAGCAGCTTGATTTACGAGGAGACACGTGGCGTGTTGATCTTTGTGTACTGTGTTAATTGACAAATTGGGTAATTACGTGTTGAGGTTGTTTGTTTAGCTTATATAAGGGAAATTGATTTTGGCTTATGTAAGAGTCTTAATTTTGTGTCTTATTTCGATTTATATAGTCTCTAAATAAGCAAAAACTCGGGTTTATGAAATATAAATTGAAATATGGTTTTCTTTTGCAACTTAAGGGCTTATATAAGTTTACCATATATAATAAGCTTATGTAAGTCCCCAAATAAGTAACAAAATCGGGGCTTTTGTTATATAAGCTTAAATTGGCTGACATGATACAAAAACCAAACACCCCGTATATGTGAGGTTGTTTTGGCTGATTTGGTTTTGGCTTATGTTTTATAAGCTCTATTTTTTGGCTTATTTTGAAATTATTTTGCCTATGTAAGTTTATTATGTTATAATGAAGTTATTTAAGATGGAATGTTTCAAAATAAACCACAAAAAGTGGATTTATAAAACATAAGCCCCAAACCAAATAAGCCATATGCCGCTATATACTCCTGAAACAAACATATCTTAATTTTTGAGCTTATTTGATTTTTTTTTGCTAGTATAAAGATTTTATAGTATAAGCTAACAAGTGTCAATAGGCCAAAGAGTGGGGCTTATAATATAAAAGCCAAAATCAAATAAGTTTTTTTTGCATATGAACTTAATCAAAAAAGGCCACTTATAATCTGAAAACAAACAGGCCTTGAGGGTTTTCTTTTTCTGGCTTCTATGGTTCCTACATAACGTCAGTTTTTGGCTTAGTTTGAAACATACAAGTTTACATAGGATTAATGTCATAATAAGTTTATATAAAGGCTCTTATGTTTCAAAATATGGCGGAAAAAATTTGGTGTATGAAACATAATCTGAAATCACAATAAATAAGCTTAGACAAGTTATACTTTTTTTGCTTCATGAGTAAAAGTAACCTTTATTAATGCTAAATCGTTAATATATTTACATATTTTAATTAGTGAACCAAAATAGAAAACCAGTTGTTACTTTGACCTGCAATGCAACTGCATCCATCTCTAACTGTACTATTAGCGAAGTTGTGACTGAACTTCGTATGTTTTAAGGTGTATATTGATTTTAGCTACCAGATGTGCCTTCTGCTGCTCCATTTCATTTAATTAAGAGCATAAAATTGCTGGTCTTAGGAGCACATTAGTGATTTACTGAACATGGAATTGACCATTTTATTAGAATTGGTTCGTTTAGTAACATTAGAACATTTCATTGCTAGAGCTCCGCGCGACTACTGTGTTACAAGAGTTTCTGTTAACTGCAGCAAGTTGGTCAGCCTTTTACCCGAATAAAAAATCTTAACGTACATGGTTTTCCTACAAAACCTTTCCGCTACATCACCACATGGGGAAAACAAATCCTGGAAAACAAAATTTTATTTTCAAAATACACAGTAATAAATATCATAACAAAAAGATTCATATTACAAATACTTTGTTGGAGGTTGTATGTGTTGATTACTCAAATACACAATGCATGCGTGGCCGTAAGCAATCTCTCTCACACGTTGGAACATGGAAGAGTTTACACCATGAACTTAATTAGTACTGTAATATTTAGGTTGTGTTACCTTTATTTTAAAGTATTTACAAGGGGAAATAATCCTTGCTAAGTTACCTGCAAAACATTTTTGCCTAATTTAACCCATTCATCTTAAAACATATTTGTCCCTCATCCGTGTTTTCTTCTATACTCCTCCAAACAAGCTGTATTCATATACTGGTTCGAAGGATGTTTCAGTTTGTATAAGATGCTTTACCCATACATCAATAGAAACAATATGCTTTGAACCTTCTACAGTTTTATCGAGACACGGTTACTATAGTTATTTATTTAACATAAATGCTCATTGAAACAATTTCTCTTTGACACTCTAATGCAGTATAATAGATTATGAAGAAGTTGATTTCATTACACGGTAGAAAGAAGGGCTAGTGAGTAGTGAGTAAGGGTACTTTGCAGTGCAAACAACACAAACGAATTAGTAAAAAACTAATGTGATAAAATTCGATAAAATTCCTCTCTATAAATATAGTTAAGATAGAATACGATTAGAAAATCAGTGCCTTACACGGGTCTGTAACTGTTACTTCAATAACTCATAGCACCATGCTCTTATACCTTGTGGAAACACTTCATAGATTCAGTAAGGAAGAATTCCAACTCTCTTGAGCTTTTCATTCTCCTGCGTTAATTTTTGAGCTAATTTTTGTGTTGCATCGATAGACTCAGACTGCTCCCGCTGTCCCGAAGAGAGGATCGAAGACCCTGATAAGTGGTCACGGAGAGAAATTGAATCTTCTGGAACATGAAGAATACGACTGTTGTCATTCTTGTTCGCAGCAGCAACTAACGCCTCAAGACTTGCCTTCTTACTTTCTCCCGCCCTTGGAACCCATCCACCCCTTTCACAGAAGTTGACAACATCAACAGCGACACCCTTCTCTTTTAACTTCATCCCAGATTCTGGAAAAGAATCCTTGAATGGTAGAGAACCTCCAAAAAATACAACAATCCTTTTTTTTATCGAGCATTGTAGTTTTAAGAACACGTTTAGCCGTTTTGAGTGCATATAGTATGAGCGTATTACTTTCCCTGACTACTCTCGTACCACAAAACCTAGCCTTGATCTTTGGAAGATCTCGGGTAGGTTCAAGCACTCTATGAGGAAAGCCGCCCATCGCCAGTATGCCCACACGATTCTCTGGATGAAAATCGATATTTTCTTTGCAATAAAGCTCAATAGCTTCAGCTTGAGCCAAAAACAGATGCGATTCATGGTGGAGCATCCATGCGGAAGTGTCCATCAGGATCATTGTAGCCTCAGCTGTCATTGTTTTTATATATGATCGATACGAATATTGTTTAGATTTGTTGGACGATGATGATGTGCGTTTAGATATTGTCATTTTGATTAGTAATAAGGAAAGGAGGTGTAAACATATGTAGGCAGTAACAGCTTTTTCTTATTTCAAGGGTTAAAGATCATCAAGAGTACACAGAGAGTTGATATGAGTATGACGATAACACTGAACCTGTTTGCAAAGATAAAATGGGATGAGAAAAGTCCGATCTTGGCGAGAAACGAATTAAAGATCATCAAGAGAGATAACAAGACAACGATATTTAAAACTCTAAGGTAAAGAGTGATAAGGTAAGTGGTGAGTGACCGAGGACCCCACGCCTTTACCGACACCGATCAAAGCGATCGCAACACCCCACATGAACTTAATTAAGTCCATAGTGTGTGAAGTGTGAACTTTTTAAAGAGTAGTTTCGTGACACAATCTCCTTGGCTGAAAATGGAACCCGGTTAGCTTTTGCTGTATAAAAGAGTAAAAGTGGATATATAATTAAGCAATATGTGCCATGTATGTACTCTCGAAAGAAACTACAAAACCACATTCCAGCAGGGTAGAACACCCTAAAACCATAGGTTGTACCAGTTAATGTTGCTATTAACGACCATGATTAGTATAGTAATCATACCAACGAATGGCTTATAAAAAGTGGGTGTGACCCGGTCCGCTTCGACCATACTATTTTCAGGGTTCATGAACGCGGTGTATTGATCCACTATGTAATTGCTGTGGTCTTTTTTTTTAATGTCTGGAAAAATCTTCCCCAAAAGCACTAATAAGTAATATCTAAGTCATTACAGCAACATGCTTAAGGGAATTTGTCGTTGTCGGACTGTGTGTTACTACTAGCCACATGAGCACATTGGCTTTAATGTGACAAGGCAGATTTAGATAAGTTGGCAATACGATTCGAAGTCTTATTGAGTATGCTAAATTTATGTATAAATATCTTTACACTCAAAATATAAATTAAAAACACTTCTAGATATTATTATGAGAAAGTAATGCACAGGACCTGATTGGCTGTCAGATTCTTGGGCAGATGTGAATGTATTGCTTCATATTGGTTTTAACTGTACCATCTGAACCGAGAAAGAAAAAAAAGACAAATTCTCGACCCAAAGGCAAAAAATACCTACAAATTGACCCTAGAAGCACATTGTTTATGAAGGAATATGTACACGTAAATAATATATGTTCGGAAGTTGTCCCGAGCCTAAGGAGACGCACGTGTTAATACGTAAAACAATTATACATTAATATATTATGCATAATATATTAATTAGTGATAAGCTATTACAAACGTTAATTAATTAGTTAATTGACGAGATTTTACAAACAATAGTTAAACGTTAACTATAAAGTTTTTTTATGTAAATTCAAATAAAAGATAAATCTGGAATTGTATCTTTGTGTTGACGTAAGGTTCCAAATTGGATTAGGATCACCAAGTAAGCATGTATATATATGATATGTATTCTCATTGTTAATATATACTTAATGCGATCAAAACAAAATAGGTGAATAAGGATTCTTTGTTTTGGTGAATTGCGATCAACTAATACCTAAGGTAGAAACAACGATTACATTATTCTTTATTGTGCTATCTAAACACAATCACAGACTATTGGTTTCGTGTTTTGCTTGTTTAAGAAACCAAATATTGGTTTGCTTTATCACTATTAGTACTAGCATACTTAATTGTTTGCTATAACGTATTGTGTGCGTACTCTTAGAGAGATCATTGTTTGATCTTTGGGTTTTCGTTTATATCGGTGGTTCGATAAAGGTGATTTATCCATTGCTAAAAGGTACGCAATTCTTTATCGTTTATGTTAATTACTTGTCTATACGTGATCCTATATTCCGCTACGTACTCGTGATTATTAATGTGCTAATATGGTAAAAGGATTTTATAAATTCCAACAGTGGCATCACGAGCCGTTCGTATAGCTTTTAATTACAATAAAAATAACGAAAGAGATAAAATTGTGTAAACTTACTATGATGGCGTTTGAATTATTTTATTTGATGATTAGGTTTTCATAAACCCTAATTAGGGTTAATAAAATTAATTAGACAAACGCTAAGTTGTATGCAATTTTTTTTGTTGATAAATATAATGTTAATCGTTAATTAGTCGTTATTTATCATATTGTTAATTGTTAAATTTATGATTCGATCCATGATGGGAATCATGCAAGTTTACCATAGATCATGTGTTCTTTATTAATTGTATTAATTGAAGTCATGATAGATGTGGTATGCATGAAGTATGTGATTAATTGTTAATTGGGTATATGTTTTAGGTTAATGTTTATTTGTTTTGCTTTCGATTATAATTGTTATATATCATGGTTCAAGCAAAAGGTTTTTTCGAAAAATAAAAATAAACCGGACTAAAACTATTTGAAATTTGATTTATTATAATCTTGTTCTTGCACGATCATATGTGGCAACAAATGAGTCGCCCTTATATGGTTTTAAATCTAACTTACGTCGTGATTAGCAAGAATCAAGTTTATAATTTTTTTTCTACTTTAAAGTTGCAAAATTTTATTAATGACGTAATTTGCAAAAGTACTATCTACTTGCAAGGCTAAGGTTCGGGAAGACTCATCAAGACTTCGGTCTTGTAGATACCATTGCCCTATAATACCTGACTACTTGTAGTCTCCTTATCTTGCATATTATTTAGGAAGCAGCGAATGGTCTAGGGTTTGAATGATTTTAATCATTCTTTAATCCTTTCCCGTGATAAAATTAAACTTCTTTAAATAGAATACATGTTGAATCGTCAATTTTTATGATATCACTATTTATACAATTGAATTGTGAGTTAAACAAGTGATGTATATAATTAACGAATTGAGTAAATTTGTTAAATTATCATGGTACAAAGATGTTGCATGCTTCTTTGTACATGTTTTAAAATTGTCAAAATTCATACCCTTAGAAATAAGTTTATTTGTCATCCAACGTGTAAAAGCACTTGCACTTACTCTTTCACCATACGTTAGACTGTGGTGATTTTGTAACCCAAGGTGATATAATACACTTGATTGTGAGACGTCGGTGCTATATAATCACGGATTTTGGTTGGACGACTTAAGCAAGTTAAGATAGGTGAGACCTTAACTCGTGGCAATAGATGGGATAAACATGTTCACTTTTTCACTTTTGAATTGTCACAAGTGATGTATATAAAGTCGAGTCCCATAATTCTAGAAGTTGGATTGGATGCAATTATTGAACGTTAATTACCCCTTGAATATCATCATCACTAGCAGATCAACTGATGCAGTGCTGGTATGTCTTGGTGGATTCTAGCTTTTAGAAAATTAATTGTTTATTTATAAACATGGGTATTTAATTTTCTATAAAGATAATATTATCGAAAATACTAAAATTGAATTTTGCGATTCTTTTAAAAGTATTATTGCAACAAAGTTCCATAAACTATTACTTGTTTGACAAACAAAGTCTCGTTTTCTTGTAAGAAAGAAATAGACATATACCTATCCTTTTTCGGTGCAAGGAAAAGCTATTAATAGGTGCGTTTGGATTATTGTAATTATCAATCTTTAAGTGAACTTAAATGGTTAAGTAGATTTGCACAACTTATTGTTTCAGGTAGATCTCATTAATCTTTTTGAGTTTTTTGAGCATCTTTCAAACTAATAAGTCTCTTAGCAATCTTTAGGCAAGCAATACTTCTCTTGTTCATTACATGTCGATCCCCTTAAGGCTCTAATCGATAGAACAAAACAAGTGTTTTGTTTGTTTATTGTGATTATAATAACTAACTTTATTTATCCTAGTTATTATGTTTTAACCCAACGTAGGTACTAAATACCCTTATTGAATGGTAGGCCTAATATGGAGAAAATTGCATGCCAGTTTTCAAGTTAATAAAAGCATGATAGATAGTCTCTCATTTACATGGTAGAAATTCATACACTCTTTATAATACATAAGTAATTGTTACTTATGGGCATTTAAAGCGAGTAGGGAAGTAAATAAATCGCTATCTGCTATTTACTGGTGAAGTAACATTTATAATGTTGTCAAACCCAGTGGGAGCGTTGCGAAATACATTAATGTAATGTTGTCTAATTCAGTGGGAGCTACAAGCTTGTTTATCTTCGTAGTAATCCATATTATTTCTAACTTGCCTTGAAATAATAATTTACTTTCAGAATATGAAGAACCATAGTTTTAAGGATAAATGCATCCTATTTTATATGATTATCACTTTTGAAGTATTTTTCATAGAATAATTATGCAGAATTTCTTATAAAACTATATGGTTGACACTCTACTAGTTATTCAAATATACATGACATGATCATATTGTTCACATAAACTATTGCGTTTCATGGTTGTTTATATTCTTACGTGATGTTGTGCCATGCACAAGTGGGAGAAATCTTTATTGTGTGCAAGGTACAACACATAACAATATGACAAATGGTTTCTAGACAGCGAGATAAGAATCTAATATTCCATTAAGGCTTATACATTTAATTGTCAATGTATGTTGTCTTGTTTAGAAGATGTCAAGATAAAACACATAACAATATGACAAATGGTTTCTTGACCGCGAGATAAGAATCTAATATTCTATTAAGGCTTATACATTTAATTGTCAATGTATGTTGTCTTGTATAGAAGATGTCAAGATATGAATAACAAGCTACTTTAACTAATTGTTTATATTTATTGGAATGTTTCTTGGAATGCACAATAATATAAATGAAGTAAGCAATTAACTTGAAATAACTATTGTAGTTGTTCATAGTTACTTTATGAATGTTATGTCTCTTGTAAAGCATAAACATATAGTCTCTAATTGTTAAAAGACTTATAACATAAAGTAAATAGTTTACGTGTTATGTCTTCTTGTTAATGAGCATGAAGTCTTTGAATTATTCAAAAGATAAATAATGTATATAGAGTTATTGAACTATTTAAAAATATATACATTAGAGCATGCACTAGGTTTTATATATTATATAATTTCAGTTTTGTTTTGACACAATTGATAAGTATTTAACCTAAGGAGTCTTAAGTTATTTAGGAATTGTGATATTTGTCTCACAATTTCAAATACTCATAGAATGTCTTGAGTGATAAATCAAATTCTTTAGAATTATTTGATGTTGATAACTTGAAATACTTTACCTCCAAAAGTTGTCAAGGTTTGGAAATTGAGTATACAAAGTATATATTTAGATATTACTCGGACCTAGAAGGAAACTAAGACACCATCAAGCTATGGAATGTGATGAATCACATTGTGTCTTTAAAATTGATATTCTGAATTTGTCAAGAACTATCAAGGTATTTTGTGAACGTGTCCCAAAAGATAACAATTTGTTGTTGCCCTACATGCTAAGTATTTGAAGAATAGTTTATGATTACTAAAAGCAAGTGGGAGGACTCGTAGATCTTTAAGAGATATATATCAAAATACGCAACCTTCTAAATATACTAGCGAATGTCATAATGGTGGTGAACATTAACTGTTGAACATCGTGATGATAGAACTCACATTCATAGATCCGCAAGTATGTCTTTAGTACTTGAATGATATATTGATATGTCAATACTAAGGAATGCATGTTAGAGGATCATGGTGACCCTACTAACCAATTAGATGTATTATTGAATCTTTAATGTCATTATTAAATAAAACTATGAATGAGTAGATGCAAGTCCATAAAAGATAATCAGTTTTTAGAAACTTGATTAACTTTTAACCAATTGGTTAGACCGTGAGGTGAATATAAGTTTCTTTATTGAAAGACTCATATGGACAATATTGTACACATGATTAATGCACAATATGTGATAGAAAAGTTCTACATGCATTAATAAAGATGATTTATTGTCATGATAGTTTTATAATGATAAATATGACAATGTAATATTTAAACACTTTTGTATGGTTATACTAGCGAGGACGGTTGCGATCAAAGTGTTCATTAATTACAATAATCTTTATGCAGTGTACATAATGCAAGAATCCAGGTATGGATTAATGCATGCATCTAAGGAATATATCTCAAGTCTAATGATTAAATCCATGTTTTGATATTTAATTAGATCTAAGATAACTTGTGACTACACCTAAAAGCTAGTGGGAGCATTATTTTTATTTCTTAAATCACATATGATGTATGACATATGGAAGCAATATTCCATGTAAGCTAGATGTTAAACCTTAGCTTGGAATAAGATTTCATATGAAAGGGTTTAGAAATTAAACGTATGACCTTGATATGTATGTTTATTGTAATAAACATTAGTGGTTAATGAAATCCATCACAACGTGAAATAGCATTTAGAAAGTCTCAATGAATATATATCTCATTTGATGAGAGTTGACATAAGATGAAAACTTATGGGATTCATCATGTAAATCATATTGTGTATATGGATAGTTGTAAAACTTGTATAAGTACAAGAAGATTTGACAACAACGATTGCTTAAAAAGAAAATCATTTAGATGATTAGTACAAATGTTATGATAAGATTTGTTTGGGATAGAATGATTATTACTACCTTGAATTGTTCCAAGTAATGAATATTTTATTCGATAATAAGATGTAATCATCATTGTCAACAAACTTAGAGTTTAGAAAGACACCAAATATCATCATAGTATTAATTTATAGTTTATGGATTATAATATATCATAGTGATGTTTCTAGACATGGATGATAGATTGATTGAGATAAACACTCAATACTAATCATGGTACGATTTCATCTTTGATGATGACCATGTGGATTAGTTATGTTCAATTGCGCATAATGTTGCAGTACATATTAAAAGATAAAGAATACTTTATAGTTTAAGAAGCTATTAAAGAAGATTGTTTTCAATAAGGTGTTTTGTTGGACTCACACACCTTATAGGATGTACAACAACAATACTCCCATTTTGTTGTGTGTTCATATGTAGAAACGTACATATTAACAATCATTATATATGTTCAGAGATTTTCACAATTGTGAATTTGAAATAAGTATTCTCAAAATTCCAGTGATCAAACCTAGTAGAGTTTTATGAAATATATGCTTTGACAACAAGTATGGTCGTCATATCTTGAGGCATGATTTTTCAACTAAGGTTATCATGCATTGATCTTTTAGTATTTGGATAAAGGATATTGTTAAACAATATTTATTATGTGAATTGAAGTATTTGATATATTCGTTTTCTTTAATATTTATTGGTCCTATTTTTGCATGTTTAAATCCTTGAATAATATGTTATTCTAAATTGTCTATGTCGATTAATTATATGGGAATATAATCAAATTAAGACATATATGAGAGATGGTAATATTCGTAGAATATGCAAGAACGGTTCACCAACTCATACGATATCCAATGTATATTGGACATCTCCTACTAACAAGTCAATCACTTTATGGATCGACGTCTTTAAGTGAAACTTGTAAATGATTTACATTACTAAATCCTTTGACTTGAGATGCAAGCAGATCTTATATATGTGGATGATACTTTTTGCTATAGTTCTAACGTTATCCTAAATAAGGTAGTAATAAAGGCTATAATCATTTGTATCTTGAAGCATATAAGAGGCACGTGTAGTCAAGATATAATTTGTTCATTCAACTAGGATTGAAGAATAATGCTACTGGGCCCCTCGTTAATTAATTAGATGTTTGTATGACCATACCCAATGGTAATCTAGATTTGTCTCGATTAGATTGGTAATCTATATTAATTATGTAATGCGAGAAACAGAATAGTTATAATGGAATGACTTTAATCCATATCCATTGTTAACATGGCATTTGAGAAACAAAGGAATTATAAATGTTTAAGTCATTTAAATGTACTTTATGGAAAACTACACTCGAGAGTTTTCGGGAGCATTGGCGTGTTGCTAGACGCTAACCAATAATATTATATTATATTATTGTACATGTCCAAGTGGGAGCTGAAGGAATATGTACACGTAACTAATATATGTCCGGAAGTTGTCCCGAGCCTAAGGAGACGCACGTGTTAATACGTAAAACAATTATACATTAATATATTATGCGTAATATATTAATTAGTGATAAGCTATTACAAACGTTAACTAATTAGTTAATTGACGAGATTTTACAAACGATAGATAAACGTTAACTATAAAGTTTTTTATGTAAATTCAAATAAAAGATAAATCTGGAATTGTATCTTTGTGTTGACGTAAGGTTCCTAATTGGATTAGGACTCACCAAGTAAGCATGTATATATATGATATGTATTCTCATTGTTAATATATACTTAATGCGATCAAAATAAAATAGGTGAATAAGGATTCTTTGTTTTGGTGAATTGCGATCAACTAATACCTAAGGTAGAAACAGCGATTACATTATTCTTTATTGTGCTATCTAAACACAATCACAGACTATTAGTTTCGTGTTTTGCTTGTTTAAGAAACCAAATATTGGTTTGCTTTATCACTATTAGTACTAGCATACTTAATTGTTTGCTATAACGTATTGTGTGCGTACTCTTAGAGAGATCATTGTTTGATCTTTGGGTTTTCGTTTATATCGGTGGTTCGATAAAGGTGATTTATCCATTGCTAAAATGTACGCAATTCTTTATCGTTTATGTTAATTACTTGTCTATACGTGATCCTATATTCCGCTGCGTACTCGTGATTATTAATGTGTTAATATGGTAAAAGGTTTTTATAAATTCCAACAGTTTACACTTTCAACTTTTCTTCCCACCGAAACATGAATAGAAAAAAAAGCTCCAAATCAAATAGTAATACAATTCGTAACTCCGAAACTACACATCTGACAAAATGCAATCCAATGCTAATCTAATCTTATGTTGGATCGGACAATATGTTCTGAACCAGCAACTCCACTTTGGAACACCTGAAAATGAAAAGGCTTATGAAAAGGTTAGTTGTGATGCCATCACTAAGAGTGAAAACAGAATACCTGCTGTTTCCCCCTCTCTCCGCATACAACCACATATTATAAACAACAAACTTAAATCTCATCAGAATATACATAATTGTATATGGTTAGTTGAGCTGGGTAATGAAATCAATATCAGTAACTTCTAATTCAGGTGAAAATGTGCACGTAACCCATATATTTTCCCCCTTGTTTTAATATACTAATATGACCTGGAGGTTGTTTAGCTAGAACCTTATTTAGGGACCTTAATGCTTATTGTGTAATGCGACAGCTACCAAAAGCTCTTTTGAGAATGAGATATAGTAATAAGCTTAATAATCCCTTCACAAGGGGCTTTTGGGATATACATACATTACTAAGCTAAAGTTTACCCAAACAACCCATTAAGAAGCTCTAAACATTAGAAAATACTTGAAATACCAAATATACTTGAAACTAATAATCAAAGCATTCCTTTTATTCATCATGTGCGGCTGCGACCGGACGTTGTCCGTCCAAAAACCGAACATATACATTCGCTTCGATCCAGTCACGTTTGTGATGAGTTAAGATGGTTGCGGTGCAAAAGAAAAGGACACTGAAAAGGAAATTGAAATCCTGGGGGGTTGGCGTGAAGGTTGGCGTGAAAATATAGAGAAGACCAGAGATTGTCATGGAAAGTGACATGATGATCCCGCCCAAAACCCATGTCTCGAAAAGCCGTCCACGGTCCAATAAGCGTGCCCCTTGGAATGCCCAAAAGGCTCCGGCGTTATAGACGGCAATCCAGATGAGGGTTGGGGTAGGCTCGATATGTTTCCCCCAACAGCAGTCGGTAGCCAAAAGTGCGATGCCGGTTGTGGTTGTGTAAATTGCACCCTGTTTGGCCCAACTTTCTAGGAGTTTCTCACGGTCGGTTTGGGGGGGTTGTGGGTCAGGCACAGGCGCACCAAACAAGCGTCTCATCTACAAAAAGAAGCAAATTAATGAGGGGTACATAATATGATTAGTAGTAGTTTATATCATCTTTTAAAGGTTAAAAATGGCATACCAGCAAGGGCTTAAAGATCATAAAGAGCACATAGAGAGGTGACATGATAACTACGATAAACCCGAACCTGTCGGAGAAGATAAAATGGGATGAGCAAAGACCCATGATGGCGAGGTGAGCACTGATGCCGAGAAAGGAATACAAGATGAAGATGTCACGACTTCCGTTAGATGGGGCAAGGGAGAAACTTAACAAGCCTATGATATTCAAAACTACAAGGTAAATAATGGTAAGTGGTGAGTGGTCGAGGACCTCCGTGCTTTTACCGACACCAATCGTAGCGACGGCAGCACCCCCCATGAACTTAAGTCCGTCGTCAGTGAACTTCTTAAAGAGTCTCTCGACACGCTGTCCTTGGCTGAAAACAGAATCAGGTTAGCAGCATAAAAGAGGCAGGAAAGGAGTGGACATATGATCGTGGCATGTACGTACCCAGGAAAAAAGCTGCAAAACCACATTACACCAGTGTGGATGATCCAAAAACCAAAGGAAAAACCATACCATGTTGCAATCAAAGCAAAAGCAAAAGTCGCCGAGAACAACTCCTGCAAATAAAGAAATGATTGGAGTTGGAAAGGTCTGTAAACTTTATAGGTAACTTGTTGTTGTCCTAAACATGTGTCTATCCACTTGTTTCGATTCTAGTCCTATGTTAGATTAGATATAACAACAACAACAACAACAACAGAATAGCCCAACAAAATCAAATTTCAAACAACAAAAGTCAAAAATTGCAATGTGAATTGGAGGTTTTTAATTTAAAATATACTATGACCTGAAGATATTAACATGGCATTATTAATATAATCATCGTCATTAGCATTTAAAAGTTAAAACAAATACTGTACTATCGTTCAAAAAAAAAAGCAAATACTGTACCACTACTAATTAAACAACTTAATTTTACAGTAAATAATAATACAAAAACAAACCATTGCTTTGCTTTCAGACTAAATCTTCGAACAATGACACAACTTTAGGGTTTCTTTTTCTTCTCTTTTCTAGGGCTTCTTATAGGAGGTTTTTCTTTTTTTTCTTTTTTTTTTAACCTATTTTCACTTTTACCTTTTTAATTACTTTTTATTAAATAATCTCCCCTTAATTAAAAAAAAAAGTTTAAAGCGAAATTATTAACCAGTGGTTAAAGAGAACCCAACCTATTTCAACCGTCTCTCGGCCACTTATGTATAATCGGCTTTCGGGTTAACCGGCTTATCTGCACTAGTTAGCATGTTACATGGCTAATTAAACATGTAACTCTTTAGGCCCCTCTAGCCCATTTATTTCGGTTTTCTTGTATTTCGTGTCCTGTGTCACTATTTTGCAACCTTAGGTAGCACAATTAAATCTTTCTTACGAGCTATGATTTCCATAACCTTGCCTTTTTCCGCCAATTAGCCGCGTAAAACATAATGACAAGACTGATACACACAAACTGTTATCTTGGCAATCTGTCCATATGCTACTTTGCTCTGTGTTATCAGTTATGTTTGTTCTCCTATTTCAGGTTCACTACAACAAAGCACTTAATTTTGCACGCATATTAAGACTTTTGTACACGGTTACATGCGTGGATAATTTGGAAGTCCACACTATCCTAAGCGTGGAGTTTACTGGCGTCAAAAAGGTTACTGGACGTTATTAAGCGTGGACAAATTTACCTAATTGCGACGTTTAAAAGTGTGAAAAGATATCACTTGTCCACCAAAAAGACCGTGGAGAATTTTATGAAAAAGTGACAAATTGTCCACGCAAAAAAGCGTGGAAAAAAACTGGGCCCCTCTTCAAATTTTACATGTGATTCTAGTTCCATAGTTTTTCAATTGTAACCCTGTACTTTTGGTAATTTAACAATCACACCCTGTATTATATAAAAGTACACCTTCAAGAAAGGATTTTATATTGCACAAATGCAGTCTTAGTAGCAGATAAGTTATAAGCACATAATAAAGATAAAACTATAAGCATCTCCACATATCCCAGATACTTTGTTTGAACTACTTAAGTGCTTCATGGTGTGCTTCTCAATGATCCCTTGAGACGACACCCGATGATCTCTTGAAGATCTGTGGCATTTGTTATGCGTGTAAAACAACAAAAAACAAAACACACGAAGTTGAAATTTACTTTAAGACAAAAGGATTTACGAAGATAGATGTTTACCTATCACAATAAGTTTGAAATCCGGATTATGTTATATCTAGTCTTATATTTTCGCCTAAGTCGTGTCTAGGGTAATAAGAGTCGTATAGTCTAATAACTAAGAATAAAGGTCGGTTGGCAATGTCTAAGCCCAACCCGACCCGGAGTCATTGTATGAGTCGGTTCCCCCTCATCTCTATAAAAGGAGGTGAGGGGGAACGAACCAAACACGTCATTCTTTCAATAAAATTAATCGGGAACGATTAGGGATATTATCTTGTGGGCGTCTCTTTTCTTTTCTGTCGATTGATGTGTGTTACGATCGAATATTCCGCATCTAGTAATCAGGGTTGTAGGGATTAAACCCTACAAGTGGTATCAGAGCCCAGGTTCGCAGGGTGCACTGGTTATCTAGGATCGATCGAGGAGTTATTGGTGATCGGGTTTAGATCATCAAGGTAGCAGCAGGTGATCGATTGGATAAAGGGTTCTTTGATTTTTGGTTTTGAAGATCGAAGATAGAGATCTGCCATTGTTAAGTTCCTGTGGTGGCTGGAGTATTAAAGAAGAAGGAAGACACGATTGTTTGTTTTTCCTTTATAAAAAGTCAACTGGGTTGTTAACATTGGGCCATATTTATTGTTGGGCTAAGGAATTGTTTGGGCCAAAATTTATATTGGGTAAAAGTATTAAGATTTTATAATTGTTTTATTAAAAACAAAAGATTAATACTTTGAAATTTTTACACAAGAGGACTTCGTAATTCGTGATTGTGAGGTTTAACGTATCACAAGGTTTAGCGAGTTATCGAAGGGATTTTGTCGGTTTGTGATTGCGAGGTTTTCACAAGGTTTAGCAAATCAACAAAAGGGTAAAGAATGACGGGAGCCAAGTTTGACATCGAGAAATTCGATGGAACTGGTGATTTCGGGTTATGGAGAATCAAGATGCGTGCTTTATTAATCCAGAACGGATGTGAAGCAGCTCTGGAGGTTTTACCCGCGAATATGCAAGCTGAAGAAAAATCTAAGCTTGACAAGAATGCTCACAGTGCCATGATTTTGTGTTTAGGTAACAAGGTCCTGAGATAGGTTACCGGGGAGACGACTACAACGGGGGTTTGGTCAAAGCTCGAGTCTTTGTACATGACGAAGTCATTGGCCAACAAGTTGTACCTGAAGAAGAAGTTGTATACATTCTACATGCCGTCTGGACGAAAGATTTCCGAGCATATAGATGAGTTCAACAAAATCGTTCTCGATTTAGCAAATATTGAGGTAAAATTCGAAGATGAAGATCTTACTTTATTGTTACTCACGTCTTTGCCAGCATCATACGAACACTTTGTGGATACCTTGCTTTATGGACGGCAAGATTTGACTTTGGAGGACGTGATGGCCACACTAAATTCAAAGGAAATCAAAGAAAGGTTCAAGGCGAAGGGGGATTATGGTGAAGGGTTATATGTGAGGGGATGAACTGATCGCAGGAATTTGCATCAGTCAAAGGGAAAGTCAAGATCGAAGTCTCGAGGTGGAAGACTCAAATGCTTTATTTGCCAATCTGAGGAGCACTTAAGAAGAGACTGTCCGAAGAATAATCGCAAGAAGTCAAAAGATTACGTCAAGAAAGATAATCAACCAAGCTCCAGTGGTTCGATTTACGACGATTCTGAGGTGATGATGGTGATGAGTGCAGAAAGACTGCAAGACTGGATCATGGATTCAGGAGGTTCATATCACATGTCACCCAGGTTAGATGTATTTTTTGATTTTCTGGAATGCGATGGGGGCTGCGTACTGTTGGGCGACAACAGGGAGTGTAAGATCAGGGATATTGGCAAGGTAAAGGTACAACTAAAAGATGGGTCAAGTTTTGTGTTACACAATGTCAGGTATATTCCTGAATTGAAAAGAAACTTGATATCGCTGGGAACTCTTGAAAAAGAGGGATATACCGTAAAATTGCAGTCGGGCAAAGTCAAGGTGATTAATGGTTCTAGGGTTATTATATCTGGAACCAGAAGGGAGAACTGTGTGTACTCTTTGGATGACCATGCATTGGCCGGTGAGCTTAATGCTAGTGTTGAAGAGAAAGACAGTCTTGTGCAGGTTTGGCATAAAAGACTAGGACATATCAGTGAGGCGGGACTACACGTGCTGGAAAAGCAGGGTTTGTTTGGCAAGAAGAGTCTAGGTAAGCTTGATTTTTGTAAGAATTGTGTTCTGGGAAAGTCACATCGAGTCCGTTTCGATGTAGGAAGGCACACTACTCAGGGAGTGATAGACTATGTTCATTCAGACTTATGGGGTCCGTCTCAGGTGGAATCATTGGGAGGTAAGAGGTATTTCTTATCTATTGTCGATGATTATTCCAGAAGGGTATGGGTTTATGTTCTCAGGTTCAAACACGAAGCATTTGAAAAGTTCAAAGAGTGGAAGCAGTTAGTAGAAAATCAGACTGGGAGGACGGTTAAGAAGCTTAGGACGGATAATGGTCTTGAGTTCTATAACCGGGAGTTTAATCAGCTATGCACTGAGAGTGGGATTGCTAGACATTTGACAGTTGCCGGGACGCCGCAACAGAATGGGTTAGCAGAACGGATGAATAGAACTCTCATGGACAAGGTATGCTGTTTATTAATACAGTCTGGATTGCCCAAGACCTTCTGGGCGGAAGCGACATGTACGGCCGCATATCTTATAAATAGGTCACCATCGACAGCGATTGAGAAGAAGACACCTATGGAGATGTGGTCGGGACATTCTAGTGATTATGAGATGTTGAGGGTTTTCGGCTGTGTCGCGTATTCACACGTTAAACAAGGTAAGCTTGAGCCGAGAGCGGTAAAATGCGTTCTTTTGGGGTATCCTGAAGGTGTGAAGGGATACAGACTATATAGGCTTGATAATGAATCACCTAAAATAGTCACAAGCAGGAACGTGGTCTTCAATGAAAGTGTCATGTACAAAGATACGTTGAAGGATACTGGTGCAGGTAATGATAAGTCTGTTGAGGAATTACAGGTTGAGGTGGAACTACAGAGGTTAAATAATCATATGCCTGAGGAAGACCAGACAGATCAGGAAGATCAAACAGGTCAGGAAGATCAGACAGATCAGGAAGACCAGACAGATCAGGAAGATGGCTATGATGAAGGTGCAGGGGTTCAAGAAATTGATCATCCACCGGATCTCACAGATTATCAATTGGTTCGGGATAGAGAGCCAAGGACAAGAACGAAACCGGCAAGGTTTCGGGATGAGAGTAATATGGTTGCTTACGCGTTTGCTGCAGCAGAGGAAGAAGATACTCATGAACCATTGACATACCAGGAAGCAGTTGCTTGTGAAGACAGTTTTAAGTGGAAAGCTGCTATGAAAGAAGAGATGGATTCTCTGAAGAAGAACAAGACCTGGGTGTTAGTAGATCATCCAGCTGGGCAAAAGCTGGTGAGCTGCAAATGGCTGTACAAAATAAAGGAAGGGATTGAAGGTGTTCAAAAGCCTAGGTACAAGGCAAGGCTGGTGGCTCGTGGATTCACACAAAGAGCAGGTATTGATTACAATGAAGTATTTTCGCCGGTAGTTCGACACACATCTATTCGGGTTATACTTGCATTGACTGCGTGTAAAGATTATGAGCTGGAGCAGCTTGATGTAAAGACGGCGTTTTTACATGGAAATCTTGAAGAAGTGATCTACATGAGGCAGCCACCAGGATTTGAACAAGGTAACAAGGTATGTTTGTTAAATAAATCTCTTTATGGTTTGAAGCAGTCACCTAGGCAATGGTACAAGAGGTTCGATGAGTATATGCTGAGCAACGGGTTTAAGCGTAGCAATTACGACAGCTGCATATATTACAGGAGTTATGCACCAGAGGAGTATATCTATCTATTGTTATATGTAGACGATATGCTGATTGCTTGTAAAAGCAAGGCTGAGATCGCGGCTACCAAGTCTTTGCTTAAAAGGGAGTTCGACATGAAAGAGCTCGGGGAAGCAAAGAAGATTCTTGGTATGGAGATCGTCAGGGATCGGAGTCGCAAGATTCTGAGGGTGTCACAATCCGGGTACGTTTCTAAAGTTTTAAACAGGTTTAGAATGAACAATGGGAAGTCGGTTCAGACACCATTGGGTGGGCACTTCAAGCTGTCGTTGAAGGATTGCCCGTTTAGGGATTGTGATGTTGAAAGAATGAGTAGGGTGCCGTATGCAAATGCGGTTGGGAGCTTAATGTATTTGATGGTGTGCACAAGGCCAGACATAGCGTATGCAGTAAGTGTAGTTAGTAGATATTTGGCGAATCCGGGTAAACTCCATTGGGAAGCAGTGAAGTGGATTATGAAATATTTACAGGGCACTGTAAACATGGGTTTGGTGTATGGGACAAATCGTGGCAACCATATGGACGTAACAGGTTTTGTTGATTCAGACTACGCTAAGGATCCGGATAAAGGTAGGTCTCTCACTGGTTACGCATTTTTAGTACAAGGATGTGTTGTAAGCTGGAAGGCAACGCTACAACACGTGGTGGCTCTTTCAACCACAGAGGCAGAATATATGGCCCTTACGGAGGCTGTGAAGGAAGCTATTTGGCTAAGAGGACTCTTGGAAGAGTTGGGCGTGAAGCTCAACACTGTTGCAGTTAATTGTGATAATCAAGGCGCGATTCATTTATCGCGTAATCATGTTTTTCATGAAAGGACTAAGCACATTAATGTGCGTTATCACTTTATCAGAGAAGTCTTGGAAGCAAAGACGGTTGAAGTTCTGAAGGTGGGTACTGAACACAATGCTGTGGATGCCTTGACGAAGGTGGTACCTGGACGCAAGTTACAACACTGCCTGGAATTGCTGAGTGTTGGGATAGGCTAATATAAGCCTAAGGTGGAAATTTTTATATCTAGTCTTATATTTTCGCCTAAGTCGTGTCTAGGGTAATAAGAGTCGTATAGCCTAATAACTAAGAATAAAGGTCGGTTGGCAATGTCTAAGCCCAACCCGACCCGGAGTCATTGTATGAGTCGGTTCCCCCTCATCTCTATAAAAGGAGGTGAGGGGGAACGAAACAAACACGTCATTCTTTCAATAAAACTAATCGGGAACGATTAGGGATATTACCTTGTGGGCGTCGCTTTTCTTTTCTGTCGATTGCTGTGTGTTACGATCAAATATTCCGCATCTAGTAATCGGGGTTGTAGGGATTAAACCGTACAGATTAGTAGGCTAATCAAGTATGTTTTACGTTGTTACAGCCATTTCAACCCATTTACATGCAAATGGATAAGCAAAGTGCGAAACATAAAGAATTTAGGCGGTTTTAGGCATTAACAACGCAACTGCATCCATCTCTAACTGTACTATTAGCGAAGTTGTGACTGAACTTCGTATGGTTTAAGGTGTATATTGATTTTAGCTACCAGATGTGCCTGCTGCTGCTCCATTTCATTTAATTAAGAGCATAAAATTGTTGGTCTTATGAGCACATTAGTGATTTACTGAACGTGGAATTGACCATTTTTTAAGAATTGGTTTGTTTAGTAACATCAGAATATTTCATTGCTAGAGCTTCGCGCGACTACTATGTTACAAGAGTTGCTGTTAACTGCAGCAAGTTGGTCAGCCTTTTACCCGAATAAAAAAGCTCAACGCTCATGGTTTTCCTACAAAACCTTTCCGCTACATCACCACATGGGGAAAACAAATCATGGAAAACAAAATTTTATTTTCAAAATACACAGTAATATGTAAATATCATAACAAAAAGATTCATATTACAAATACTTTGTTGGAGGTCGTATGTTTTGATTGTAAGAGACGTAATGTGTTTTCTTGATTGTCTCCATTTGCAATATTACATGTGATGTAGGTAACTGCATTTTTGGTCCTTGTGGTTTGAAACTGTTTTCACTTTTGGTCCAAAAATTTAAATAGTTTCGATTTCGGTCTAAAAGTAAACCATTTCTTTACTTTTTGTCCAAAAATGGACAAATAGCTTACCAAAAGTGGACTAAAAGTGGAGAAATAGTTTCGAATTTGGACCTAAGTAGAGAAATAGTTTCGATTTTGGACCAAAAGTGACGAAATATTTTATTTTTGGACTAAAATCAAAACTATTTGAGTTTTTGGACCAAAAGTGAAAACGTGACCAAACCACAAGGACAAAAAATATAGTTAACTCTATATAGTATCAAGGATAAGTCCAAGACAGCTAATAAGAAACTATATAAGGAAACACCATATATCACAGCTCATGATTTGAGCAATATATGGCTAACACTCTCCTGTAGTCCGACCGACGAAATCGCGAAAGCTCGGACTGGAGCATAATACAAAATAAAACATTAAACGTATGATTTGAAGGACTTCCCCCAAAATTTGTTGAAGAAGACGTCGTGGTGCGGTGGTACAAGCAGATGTAGTACCCATAATAATCATGTGGATTCAATGACTTGACACGAATCATCAACACGGATAACTAACGTGTGGATTTGAAACCTTATTTCAAATCACCAACACAACCATACTAATGAACTCAACTCATATACCACACCACACTTATCTCATCTTGTTGATCACCAATCATTTGACATCTCCGTCACTTGCGCCTCACCTATCACCTCGACCCCCATACCCACCACTCTGAACGACCACCGTCAAAATCACTTGAATGATCCGAACACAACCCACGACCAGATCTTCATGACAGAAGTGTTGATTTGTGACCTTAGCAAAAATCACCAACACCAAAAAAATAAAATAAATAGATATGATTGAGTTTGAAACATTCTCAAGATCATATCGAAGGTCTTAGGTAGGTGTTTTGAAGACTGAGCGACTTTTTATTATTTTCGGTGAGTGTCCGGTGACTGCTGATGAGTTGAAACAGATGCTAAAGGAGGAATATTGACTCAATACTTGATTTATTTGTATTACAACTAATATGATAAAAAGAAAAGGCATATTTGCGATCCCTCCGAATCGTCGGCAACTTGCCGATGACCGGAGGACAACTAATTTTGTGATAAAGTTACTGTGTTTGGCGTAGGATCTTATTCTCTAATACCATGTAAGAGAGGTAATGTGTTTTCTTGATTGTCTCTATTTGTAATATTACATATGATATGTATCAAGGATAAGTCCAAGACAGCTAATAAGAAACTATATATGGAAACACCATATATCACAACTCATGATTTGAGCAATATACGGCTAACATTGATTACTCAAATACACAATGCATGTGTGGCCGTAAGCAATCTCTCTCACACGTTGGAACTTGGAAGAGTTTACACCATGAACTTAATTAGTACTGTAATATTTAGCTTGTGTTACCTTTTAAAGTATTTACAAGGGGAGATAATCGTTGCTAAGTTACCTGTAAAATATTTTTTTGCCTAATTTAACCCATTCATCTTAAAACATATTTGTCCCTCATCCGTGTTTTCTTCTATACTCCTCCAACCAAGCTGTTGCTGGGCCAAAACCCAATTCGGGTGCTCACAACCCGCTAGACAAACCCGTTAGATAAATCCACGACAAACCCGATGATTACAAATCGATCATGATGACTATGATGATTTAGTAATGCAAGCATATTATTTCGGTATATGTTGATTGCAAGAGTACGAATTCGATCCGACAATTTGTATCAGATAACAACCAAAGCATCATATACCGACTCTTAAGAAATCCCAGTTTTTTTACGAATCAAAACAACAAACTTTTTGTTGCAAATCGCGAGAAAAATACCTACGATTTTCTTTGCAAGTTACCGAGATTCGAAATCATTCAAAGGAAAAGGACATAAATCAAAATCATCCAAAGGGTACAAACACGTCTGTTTGAAAATTCAATAGAATCAATCCCTCAACGGGAATCATCAATTGATTATGATTAGCAAGAAAGCCCCAATTTTCGCAGCAAGAAACAACCCCAAATATGCGAAACCTTAATTTTTTGCACAGAAAGATCAGGGAAATCACAACTACGATTAGATCGTAGATTAGCAAGAGGAAAGGGCCATCTCTTTGGTGAAATTGAATCACCAATGAAGGAAAGAGAATGAGCAGTTGTGTGATTTCCACAGAGAGAAGAAAGAAAGAGACAAGTTTGGGGGGCGTTATTTACAAAGAGGAAGAGCAAGGCACAGTGTTATTTACTAGCACAAGAAAAGGGACCGGGTATTATATTACCCACAACAAGAACCGGGCTTTTCTTTAACCCACACGACAAGACTAAGGGCCTAAGCTCATCAGGTTTCAAAAACCTTTTATCTCACTCTTTTATTTTTATTTCTTTCCTTTTACATTTAGGATAGTATTTTCTTAAGGTTTTTGAAAAATACATATAAGAAAGTAAATAAAAAGTAAAAGTAAATAAAATAAGGTTTTGTATTTTTATTTAAAAGGAAATATTCTTTTTTTTCATTTTTAACAAATAAAAAATAGCAAGATAGAAACCAACCTTCGTGGTTCATAGCAAGATAAATCCGAACCTTCGTTGTTCATAGCAATATAAAACCGAACCTTCGTGGTTCATAGCAAGATAAATTCAAACCTTCGTGGTTCATAGCAAGATAAATTCGAACCTTCGTGGTTCATAGCAAGATAAATTCGAACCTTCGTGGTTCATAAGAAGACCGAATCCTTTACGGTTCATAGAAACACCGAATATCTTACAATTCATAGCAAGATCGTGTCCCTAGGTCTTAAGATTCAAATAGTAAGGATCATTTTTTATAAAAAAAAATGCGATACTGATTAAACCAATCAATATTTTAGCAAGAAAACAAACTAGGGCGTAGCCTAGACAACAAGATTATTGGGTAGTAGCCCAAACAAAACTAGGTCGTAGCCTAGACAGCAAGACTATTGGGTAGTAGCCCAATCAGCAATGAATTTAATCACAAATTCTAAGCAAACAACAAGAGAAACTTTATAAGTTCTACAAATAGCAAGAGAAACTTCAACATCTTCTAACAGCAAGAACTTTGATCTTTTGATCAAACGCAAGTAAGAAGAAAGTTTCAAGTCTGTAGCAAGTAGTAGACAACCACCACAGCAAGAAGAAACTTTCTAGTCTGTAGCAAGTAGCAGACAACCACAGCAAGAGCAAATAGCAACACACCAAGACCACAAAAGCAGTTAAGAAAAAGCAAGATAGCAAGACATCAATATCAAAATAGCAAGAAACTAAGGAAGCCAAACTCTGCAAAGTCAAAAAAGGGAATCATGCAAAAGATTGAAGACAAAAGACGCAGCGCTTGTGATTAGGGGGAATGTTGGGCCAAAACTTAATCCGGGCAATCACAATCCGCTAGATAAACTTGCTGGACAAACCCGATGGTTACAAAAGCAGTTAAATAACTGCTATTGACAGTTATTTTCAAGGGTTGCATGGGTTCATCAAACCGACATGACTTTTCTTTGTACTCTTTCGCTATGTATAAATAGATAGGCATGTAAACAAACATCGATGATGATGACTAAGATGATTTATTAATGCAAGCATATTATTTGGGTATATGTTGATTGCAAGAGTACGAATTCGATCCAACAGCTGTATTCATATACTGGTTCGAAGGATGTTTCAGTTTGTTTAAGATGCTTTACCCATACATCAATAAAAAAACAATATGCTTTGAACCTTCTACAGTTTTATCGGGACACGGTTACTATAGTTATTTATTTAGCATAAATGCTCATTGAAACAATTTCTCTTTGACACTCTAATGCAGTATAATAGATTATGAAGAAGTTGATTTCATTACACGGTAGAAAGAAGGGCTAGTGAGTAGTGAGTAAGGGTACTTTGCAGTGCAAACAACACAAAACGAATTAGTAAAAAACTAATGTGATAAAACTCGATAAAATTCCTCTCTATAAATATAGTTAAGATAGAATACGATTAGAAAATCAGTGCCTTACACGGGTCTGTAACTGTTACTTCAATAACTCATAGCACCATGCTCTTATACCTTGTGGAAACACTTTATAGATTCAGTACGGAAGAATTCCAACTCTCTTGAGCTTTTCATTCTCTTGCGTTAATTTTTGAGCTAATTTTTGTGTTGCATCGATAGACTCAGACTGCTCCCGCTATCCCCAAGAGAGGATCGAAGACCCTGATAAGTGGTCACGGAGAGAAATTGCATCTTCTGGAACATGAAAAATACGACTGTTGTCATTCTTGTTTCGCAGCAGCAACTAACGCCTCAAGACTTGCCTTCTTACTTTCTCCCGCCATTGGAACCCATCCACCCCTTTCACAGAAGTTGACAACATCAACAGCGACACCCTTCTCTTTTAACTTCATCCCAAATTCTGGAAAAGAATCTTTGAATAGTAGAGAACCTCCGAAAAATACAACAATCCTTTTTTATCGAGCATTGTGGTTTCAAGAACACTTTTAGCAGTTTTGAGTGCATATAGTATGAGCGTATTCCCTGACTACTCTCGTAGCATAAATCCTAGCCTTGATCTTTGGAAGATCTCGAGTAGGTTCAAGCACTCTATGAGGAAAGCCGCCCATCACCAGTATGCCAACACGATTCTCTGGATGAAAATTGATATTTTCTTTGCAATAAAGCTCAATAGCTTCAGCTTGAGCCAAAGACAGATGCGATTTGTGGTGGAGCATCTATGCGGAAGTGTCCATCAGGATCATTATTGTAGGCTCAGCTGCCATTGTTTTTATATATTATCGATACGAATATTGTTTAGATTTTCTTGGACGATGATGATGTGCATTTAGATATTGATACATAATTTGATTAGTAATAAGGAAAGGAGGTGTAAAGATATATAAGCAGTAACAGTTTTTTCTTATTTCAAGGGTTATAATATCATGTTGGTAATCAACGAATTAAAGATCATCAAGAGTACACCGAGAGTTGATATGAGTACGACGATAACACTGAACCTGTTTGCAAAGATAAAATGGGATGAGAAAAGTCCGATCATGGAGAGAAACGAATACGGGAGGAAGACGTAAGGATTGCCTTTAGATGGGGCAAGGGAGAAACCTAACAAGACAATGATATTCAAAACTGTAAGGTAAAGAGTGATAAGGTAAGTGGTGAGTGACCGAGGACCCCACGCCTTTACCGACACCAATCAAAGCGATCGCAACACCCAACATGAACTTAATTAAGTCCATAGTGTGTGAAGTGTGAACTTTTTAAAGAGTTTCGTGACACAATCTCCTTGGCTGAAAATGGAACACGTACGGTTAGCTTTTGCTGTATAAAAGAGTAAAAGGAAGTGGATATATGAGCAACATGTGCCATGTATGTACTCTCGAAAGAAACTACAAAACCACATTCCAGCAGGGAAGAACACCCTAAAACAATAGGTTGTACCAGTTAATGTTGCTATTAACGACTAGGTTTAGTATAGTAATCATACCAACGAATTGCTAATAAAAAGTGGGTGTGACCCGGTCCATACTATGTTCTGGGTTCAAGTCTTAAAATTGAGAGACATGCGGTGTATTAAGGTGTATTAGTGACTAGTTAACTATTGTAATTACAGTAGTAGTTCCTAAAACTAAGTTTAGTGCAGACTGTTCCACTATGTAATTGCTGTGGCCTTTTTTTAATGTCGGGCAAAATCTTCCCTAAAAGCACTAATAAGTAATATCTAGTCATTACAGCAACATGCTTAAGCGAATTTGTCGTTGTCGGACTGTGTGTTACTACTAGCCACATGAACACATTGGCTTTAATGTGACAAGGCAGATTTAGATAAGTTGGCAATACAGTTCGAAGTCTTAATGAGTATGCTAAATTTATGTATAAATACCTTTACACTCAAAATATAAATTAAAAACACTTCTAGATATTATTATGAGAAAGTAATGCACAGGACCTGATTGGCTGTCCGATTCTTGGGCAGATGTGAATGTATTGCGTCATATTGGTTTTAACTGTACCATCTGAACTGAGAAAAAAAAAGACAAATTCTCGACACAAAGGCAAAAAATACCTACAAATTCCTAGAAGCACATTGTTTACACTTTCAACTTTTCTTCCCACCGAAACATGAATAGAAAAAAGATCCAAATCAAATAGTAATACAATTCGTAATTCTGAAACTACAAATATGACAAAATACAATCCAATGCTAATCTACTCTAATGTTCTAATGTTGGATAGGACAATATGTTATGCACCAGCAACTCTACTTTGGAACACCTGTATTCGACTTATTAAAAACAAAACACAAGAACAGATTTAATCAACCAACTCCCCTTTATTTTTCTATAACTGCGTTAGGCTATCACTTCAAATGTGATACCTAGCTTTGTGATCGTACATACAACTCAGAAAACAAAGAAATACAATGTATACTTGATCTTACAAGCAAGATCAATATACAAGAACAAATCAACAAGATCAATCAAGATCAACAATGGCGAAACTTGCTATGTGAGAGATGAAACAAAACGATAACAAAAACTGAATGACGGAAATAACAAGAAAGGGGTATTTATGCTCGTATGACTAGGGTTGACTCAAGTTGAGTCGTTTTGCTACATTTAGTCCTCCAACTTCTCCAAACCTGTCAAACTCAAACCAAACATTGCAAAGTAAAAAATATAAGAGAAAACTATTTACCTTTCTTACCTCCAACTTTCATCAGATGTCAAATTAGAATTTAATACCCCCTCTTAAGTTGACTTCTGATAAAGATCAACAAGCTTCAAAAGTTCACAAAAAGAATTGTGATCTTTAATAGACAACCCTTTGGTAAACAAGTCTGCAACATTATCTTCAGATTTGACCTTAACATTTTTGATCAAACCTGCAGATACCTTTTCCCTTAAGAAATATAAATCAATCTCAAAATGTTTAGTTCTTTCATGAAATACAGGATTGGCTGCAATTTGAATTGCAGAACTGCTATCACAACTGATAGGCACAGGTAAATCCACTTTTACTTTAAGATCATTCATAATCTTAAGTATCCACATGATTTCACAAGCCACACTATTCATAGCTCTATATTCAGCTTCAGCTGAAGATTTGGCTAGAACAGATTGTTTCTTGCTTTTCCATGATACAAGATTATCACCCAGATAAACTGCATATCCAGTAACAGAATTCCTAGTAATCTTGCACTTAGCCCAATCAGAATCAACAAAAGCATTAAGATCCAGATTATTATTATGCTTAAAAGATATACCAGTTCCAGGTGACCTTTTCAGGTATCTAAGAACATGAAAAGCTAATTTCAGATGAGATTTATAAGGATCATGCATAAACTGACTTAAATAATGAACAGGCCTAGTTAGAGTCAGATATATCAATTTACCAACAATCTTTTGGTAACAAGTTTTGTTTTCAAGCACAGTATCAATCTCATCTTCAATAAGTTTTTTCTTTTTCTTAGATGCATCTGGAATAGGAGCTTTAGCTGGCTTACAAGCCAACATTCCATATTCAGATAGCAACTCTAAACAATATTTCCTTTGATTAAGACACAATCCTGAGTCAGTATCAAGTACTTCAATACCCAAGAAATATTTGAGTTTACCAAGATCTTTAATTTTAAATTTTGAACTCAAATATTCTTTAAAGTCATTGATAATACTTTCATTGTTCCCTGTTATAATAATATCATCAACATAAACAAGCAGGGCAACAAAAGACTCATTCTCAGTCTTAGTAAACAAAGAAACATCACTTTTACTTTGACAAAAACCATTTTCAATTAACACACTTGTTAATTTTTCATTCCATTTTCTAGGTGCTTGTTTTAACCCATATAAAGATTTTGTTAACTTGCACACCTTGTTTGAGTTAGAGCCATACCCTTCAGGAAGATTCATATAAATTTCTTCATCTAAATCTCCATAAAGAAAGGCATTATTTACATCTAACTGATAAACAGGCCAATTATTGTGCACAGCAACAGAAAGAAGACACCTAACAGTTACAATTTCCACAACAGGTGAAAAAGTTTCTTCATAGTCTATTCCCTCTTTTTGACTAAATCCTTTTGCTACAACTCTAGCTTTATATCTCTCAACATCACCACTAGATTTGTATTTTACCTTCCATAGCCATTTACATGCAACAGCCTTTCTACCTTGAGGTAGATCAACAATCACCCAAGTATTGTTTCTATTAAGAGCTTCCATCTCCTCATTCATAGCCTCAACCCACCTAGGGTCTTTGGCTGCCTCATTGTAAGACTTAGGTTCATGTATTTTGTTCAAGTTATTAGTGAACACAAAGTTATGCAAAGACAAGTTATTATAGTTCACCACAGTGTTAATATCATATTTAACTTTCTTGTCAAGCACATAATCACTAAGTTTACTAGGCAACTTATGTGGTCTACTAGACCTTCTTAGCTCAGTTTCCTCTGGACTATTATGTTGAAAATATTGGTTGAATTCTATAAACTCTTCACCCTCAGAATCATAATTTTCATCATCTAGGGAAACATTATTGTCAATATCATTAGCATCATTATTGCCTAAGTTATACTGGTTTCCAAGACTATGACTTTTATCATTCATAGACTCTGACCCCTGAGTATCACTGGTAACAATGATAGGAGTATCAGTAGATACTTTCTCAGCTAAGACAGACTCTTTTAAAATGCTACCTCTATCTCCTAATTTTTCATCTCTCAAATCATCATGGGGATTATCAGAGTTGTTTACTGCTAAATCAAAAATATTTAAACTATTTACTCCCTGATCTTCAAAGATCAAACCATTTTTACAAACATCATTTTTAAAAGGAAACACTGTTTCATAAAACTTGACATCCCTTGAATAAAACACTTGTTTTGACTCAATACCAAACAATTTATAACCTTTTTAGTGAATGAATACCCAATAAACACACACTTTTCAGACCTAGCAGCAAACTTATCCACATTATTAAGTACACTACTAAAACAAAGACACCCAAAACTTTTTAAATGAGAGATATTAGGTTCAGTTTTATAAATCATTTCATAAGGACTTTTTCCAGAGAGGACTGAGCTAGGAATCCTGTTAATCAAATAAACAGCAGTAAGAATAGATTCAGGCCACATGTTCAAAGGTAATCCCCCCCGAAACATGAGGGCTCTAGCAACATTAAGTAAATGCCTATGTTTTCTCTCAGCTATACCATTCTGCTGTGGAGTATATACACAAGTAGTTTGATTTATAACACCATTTTGTTTAATAAAACTTTCAAATTTATGATTAACAAACTCAGTTCCATTATCACTTCTAAAAACTTTGATGGCAACATCAAATTGATTTTTGATTGCTTATAAAACTCAACAAGTTTATCAAAAACCTCATCTTTGCCTTTAAGCATGTATAACCACACAGCCCAGGTATAATCATCAACAATAATAAGAAAGAATCTAAATCCATCTCTACTTTTAACCCTATAAGGACCCCAAACATCCAAATGAATAATTTCACCCAAACATTTAGTCTTATGATCACTTATAGGAAAAGGATCTCTAGTTTGCTTAGCCATATGACACACATCACAAGGCTGAACATTACTAGCAGAATCAAGATGGATTATATCCTTAAGAATAGCTAAAACTTGGTCTGAGGGATGACCAAGTCTGTTATGCCACACACACTTAGACAAATTACACTTAGTGATAGCACTATTAACAAACTTCCTACCTGAATCAAACAAATAAAGTCCATTATTTTCACTACCAGTCCCCAAGAGGAACTTTTGATGAGAATCCTGAACAAAACACTTTGATTCAGTAAAGGAAACAACAAATTTACTATCTTTAGCCAACTTGTGAACAGAAATAAGACTGACCTTATAACCTGGAACAACCAACACATTTTTCAAAGTAATTTTACTTGATAGTTTAAAGTTTCCAACATGCTTAACATGTTCAATAGTTCCATTAGGATGTGAAACAAATATATTCAATTTTGACACATCAATAACATCAAATAAGTGTTCAGTTGAAAAAGTCATATGTTGTGATGCTCCAGAATCAAAGATCCAACCAATATAAGTACTATAAGTACTTATATTAGTATTAAAGTTAAAGAATCTACAAGTGACAAAACTAATGACATGATTAGAACCAAATTTAATACCTGCAGCACAAGACTGCACTTCACCAATGTCAGGCTTAGAATTAATCAAAGCCATGAGTCTATTTATCTGATCAGCAGTGAAGGGAAGAGATTTCCCAGATCCCTGATCAACATTATTACCAAGAGAACTAGTAACATTATTAGAACCATTAGATCCTCCAGTATTCCTTTTCTTGAAACCTGGAGGATATCCATTAAGTTCAAAACATCTATCAACAGTATGGCCATTCATATTACAATGAGTGCAAACAAACTTATTGTTATTCTTATTAGGACCTCTGTTTTGAACATTTTTACTGTTTTGAGAATCTTTATTACCATTCCAATTATTAGGTTTAGCAACAAAAGCAGTAGCAGTATTCTTATCACTCACAACATGAACCAGATTATTCTTATGAGACTCAACCCTAGATAGAGTAGCAAAAGCAGATTTAACATCTGGCAAAGGGTCTGTAGTTAGTAATTGACTCCTAACAACACTGAAAGTGTCATCAAGGCCCATCAAAAACTGCATGAGTCTTATAAGAGAGTTGTGACTCTTCATTTGAGGAGCACCATCACATTTACATGAAGGAAGCTTGACAAGTGAGTCAAACTGCCTCCAAAGACTGTTGTAATTGTGATAGTATTCAGACAAAGAAGAGCCAGATTGTGTAAGAGAACAAATCTTATAGTGCAAATTATAGATAACAGATCCATCAATCTTATCATAAGTTTCTTTAAATTCATCCCACACATCTTTAGCATTTTTAGAGAAAATTTGTCCTTGATATAACTCAAAAGAGATACATCCAAGGATCCAAGATAAAACCACAGCATTACATCTATCCCATTGATCAGCCAAAACATTATCATCATTATTCTTTTCACAAGTACCATCAATGAAACCCAATTTATTCTTAGTATGCAATGCAAGCTTAAATGCAGCAGCCCATACTTTATAATTTTCAGGACCAGTGAGCTTAACACTCACAATGGGCTGCCCATTTGTGTCAGTAGGGTGTAAAAACAAAAGGTCATTAGTATGAATAACTGTTTCACTTTCAGTTTCAGTATCACTAACAGGATCATCATCCTGGTCACCTTTCTTAGAAGCAGACATAATGAAAACACACAAAGATCAACAAAGCACAACAACCTCCTTGTATCTCCTCAACAACCAACAACCAAGACTAACTAATCCCTTCGACACCTAAAACCCTTCTAAAAACAACAAATAAAGAAGAGAGAGCGAGAGAGGTGTTACTACACGCGCAGCAACAAGCAAAGAAACCCAAGAACCAATAAGATCAAGAAGATCTTATCACAACCAACAAGCACAGCGGAAAAACAACCTGAAAATGTTAGTTATAACAAATAACTAACACTAAATAACAAATGCCCAAAAATTGAATGAAACCCTAATTTCTGGATTTTAGGGTTTCTTCAATTAAACTTACCAGAAACACAATTGAGCTTAATTAAGCACAAAAGAACCCAATTAAACACCACAGATCACCAAGAATCAGAAAACCCCCAAATTTTAAAACCCTAAAAAATTTAAAATGATAAAATCTTGCAATTAATCACAAAAGGAACACGATTAACCACAAGATTAATCAGGATTGTTAAAGAAAACCGTTTTAAAACTCAGATATCAAGAACCAAAGGCTCTGATACCATATTCGATTTATTAAAAACAAAACACAAGAACAGATTTAATCAACCAACCTCCCCTTTATTTTTCTATAACTGCGTTAGGCTATCACTTCAAATGTGATACCTAGCTTTGTGATCGTACATACAACTCATAAAACAAAGAAATACAATGTATACTTAATCTTACAGGCAAGATCAATATACAAGAACAAATCAACAAGATCAATCAAGATCAACAATGGCGGAACTTGCTATGTGAGAGATGAAACAAAACGATAACAAAAACTGAATGACGGAAATAACAAGAAAGGAGTATTTATGCTCGTATGACTAGGGTTGACTCAAGTTGAGTCATTTTGCTACATTTAGTCCTCCAACTTCTCCAAACCTGTCAAACTCAAACCAAACATTGCAAAGTAAAAAATATAAGAGAAAACTATTTACCTTTCTTACCTCCAACTTTCATCAGATGTCAAATTAGAATTTAATAACCTGAAAATGAAAAGGGTTAAGAAAAGGTTATGTAATACCATCACTAAGAGTGAAAACAGAATACCCACTGTCAAGGATATGTGAGTTCAACGACTCCAGAATTTCCCCCTCTCTCCGCATACAACCACATATTATAAACAACAAACTCGAAGCTCATCAGAATATACATAATTGTATATGGTTAGTTGAGCTGGGTAATAGAATTAAACAATTTCAAATCAATATCAGTAACTTCTAATTCAGGTGAAAATGTGCCCGCAACCCATACATTTTTCCCCTTGTTTTAATATACAAACATGACATAAGAGGTTGTTTAGCTAGAACCTTATTTAGGGACCTTAAAGCTTATTGTGTAATGCGACAGCTACCAAAAGCTTTTTGGATGTAGTAATAAGCTTAATAATCCCTTCACAAGGGGCTTTAGGGATATACATACATTACTAGCTAAAGTTTACCCAAACAACCGATTAAGAAGCTCTAAGCATTAAAATACTTGAAATAGCTAATATACTTGAAACTAATAGTCAAAGCATACCTTTTATTCATCATGTAGGGCTGTGGCGGGACGTTGTTTGTTCAAAAACCAAACGTATACGTTTTCTTCGATCCAGTCACATTTGTGATGCATTAGGATGGCTAGAGTGCAAAAGAGAAGGACATTGAAATCCTGGGGGGTTGGCGTGAAAATATAGAGAAGACCACAGATTGTCATGGAAAGAGACATGATGATCCCGCCCAAAACCCATGTCTAAAAAAGCCGTCCACGGTCCAATAAGAGTGCCCCTTGGAATGCCCAAAAGGCTCCGGCGTTGCAGACAGCAATCCAGATGAGGGTTGGGGTAGGCTCAATACATCTCCCCCAACAGCAGTCGGTAGCCAAAAGTGCGATGCCGGTTGTGGTTGTGTAAATTGCACCCTGTTTGGCCCAACTTTCTAGGAGTTTCTCACGGTCGTTTTGGGGGGATTGTGGGTCAGGCACAGGCGCACCAAACAGGCGTCTCATCTACAAAAAGAAGCAAATTGAAGAGGGATCATAATATGATTAGTAGTAGTTAATATCATCTTTTAATTAAGGGTTAAAAATGGCATACCAGCAAGGGCTTAAAGATCATCAAGAGCACATAGAGAGGTGACATGATAACTACGATAAACCCGAACCTGTCGTAGAAGATATAATGGGATGAGCAAAGACCAATGATGGCGAGGCGAGCACTGATGCCGAGAAAGGAATACAAGATTAAGATGTCACGACTGCCGTTAGATGGGGCAAGGGAGAAACTTAACAAGCCTATGATATTCAAAGCTACAAGGTAAATGATGGTAAGTGGTGAGTGGTCGAGGATCTCCGTGCCTTTACCGACACCAATCGTAGCGATGGCAGAACCCCCCATGAACTTAAGTCCGTCATATGTGAACTTCTTAAAGAGTCTCTCGATACGCCGTCCTTGGCTGAAAACAGAATCAGGTTAGGGGTTTTGCAGGATAAAAGAGTAAAGGAGTGGACATATGAGCAACACGTGGCATGTACGTACCCTGGAAAGAAGCTGCAAAAGCACATTACAGCAGCGTAGCCGACCCTATAAGCAACCGTAGTTACAAACCATGTTGCAACCAAAACCAAAACATTATACACCCAGAACATCTTCTCCTGCAAATAAAGATATTGTTGGAGTTGGAAAGGTCGTAAACTTTATAGGTAACTTGTTGTTGTCCTAAACATGTAATATCTGTCTATCCACTTGTTTCGATTCTAGTCTTATGTTAGATTAGATATAACAACAACAAGAGAATAACCCATAAAAATCAAATTTCAAACAGCAAAAGTTTGAAAATTGCAATTTTAATTGGGGGTTTTTAATTTAAAATAAAATAACTACAGTAATAATAAACTATCAAGATATTAACATGGCATATGATCATCATCATTAGTATTTAAAAATACAACTACTAAACAACTTAATTTTAAATAATAATACAAAAACAAGCCATTGCTTTGCTTTCGAAATTAAATCTTAGAACAAAGACGCAACTTTAGGGTTTCTTTTTCTTCTCTTTTCTAGGGCTTTTATAATTTTTTATTTCTTTTACCTATTTTCAGTTTTTCACTTTTACCTCTTTGATTACTTTTTATTAAATAATATATCCCCTTAATTAAAAAGAAAAGTTGAAAGCGAAATTATTAACCAAAGCTTAAAGCGAACCCAGCCTATTTCAACCGCTTTCGGGCGACTTATGTAAAATCGGTTTTCGGGTTAACCAGCTTATCTACACTAGTTAGCATGTTACATGGCTAATTAAACATGTAACTCTTTTCTATCCCTTTGGTTTTCTGTTGTGTTTCGTGTCCTGTGTCACAATTTTGCAACCTTTAGTAGCACATCTAAATCTTTCTTACGAGCTATGATTTCCAAAACCTTACCTTTTTCCGCCAATAATTACCCGCGTAAAACTTAATGACAAGGCTGATACATACAAACGTAAAAGGGCGCCCAACATAAAAACCTCAACTAAAATTACTAAACCTCTTGACTTGGTTTAGAGGATATATTTTATTAATAATAACGTTACCGGGCCGGATCTAAGTGTCATTATATGCGTTATTTAATAAAAAATGTTCGTTATCTAAACGGGACCGAAACATCTAAGGGTGTATAGATGGTGGGATTTTAAATAGTACAGTATCGTTTCATAGATATGTGGAGAAAATTGTCTAATTACAAGTTGTTAAACTAACTAAAACACTGAGGCTAATGACATACGATACAATTACAAGAACCTTAAAGGAAGTCTTAACGAGATGATGACTTCGCTGTGTACAATCTTGATACAAAAACATAAAGGTTGCAAAAATCATGAATCTGTAGCAGAACAGTCGACATCCTTGTAGCTTGCAATCAGTACAGGCGTGACAAAATAGTAATTAATCGGATTGACAATTTTTGCAAATTTTGGGTATTCCAGCGAGTTTTGTGTGGATTTCGGCAAAATTTTGCTTAGAAACCAACTTACTATAAACAACTAATAAGACATGTTTATGACGAGTTTTGGGTATATATATTAAGATTTGCATGTTTGTAACAAGCTTGACTATCACTGGCCATATTTGACGCCGTGAACCATAGTTGACTTATTGTTTGACCGATTAATCGAACACGGAAAAGTGGGTGGCCCTGTACATACACCGCGATTAATCGGCTTTGTAGGCCTTATTTTGCAACAGTGATAATCATAAAGGATGATAAATTTCACACACTAGCTTGATCATTAATACTCAATGTATACGAGCATGTTTATATCATGTGTATGCCAATGTAGTTGGCAGCACGCTTTACTTGCTAAACTGATTACGATGTATTGCTAAGGCCCGATTGCACGTACGGTTGAGAGTGTTTGCGATTAAATACGATGATTGCTAAGACTGTGACATGTTTAATATAAACAATTGAGACATCGCAAAAGTGCAACTCTTTATTTACAGTTGGAATGGAATTGGAAGATCCCAGCCTTCATGCGATGGATCATATCATAAATCAATAGAACACTTTAATTAAGCCAGAACAACATGGATGGTTTCTAAAAATTACATATACAATTTACTCCCATAACCTGGCCTTATGTATAGAAGACTAGTAACAATTTTTGGACTGATTTGGAGGTAATCAGACGAACTTGCAGTTTCGAGTATATATCAGTTAAGATGTACCTTGCGGTTTATTAGGGTTTGGCCTCTTACATCTACTCAGTTAACCTCAGATATTTGGTTTTATGAGTAGAACTAACGCCAAAAATGACATAATCGTTTCAAGTACTAATACACTACTACAGCTACTACTGAAGTATAACCATTATTAGTTTATATCGATTAGCTCCAAATAAGAATAATAGATACCAACAGTTTCAACGAAAATGAAATTTAGCGTATAATAGAATAGAATCACACACGAGCAAAAGATGCAATGAACTGAAACGCACAAGAAGGTGTATCTGATCCATAATGAGAGAGTGTCCGAATATTTTCCTTCTCTAACTCAAATCTGTATTGAACAACCTTTCCGTGGCATCTCGTTACGAGATAAGAATCTTCTTTTCTTTTTCCCAAAACTATACTCCAAATATTATAATCACGCGCATTAAAATTAGGTATCCTCCGCGGTTCTTCGGGAAATAATAACCTCTCAATGTCAGAAAGATTAATAAGGAACTTCATTATATTGACCATCTGGAATCCCCATTCCTCATCTGGTATACATTCACCTGGGGAGAATAATAACCCACCCTGCCGAGAAAAAGCAAGCATCCAAGAGACTCAAACAACCTGCAACCATAAAGCGTATCCAGAGGCTTTTGTACTTTTGTTAAAACTGGACGGTTTTCAATATCTAACCTGAAGTGCGTAGGCGTCGGATTATAATCCAAACTACTTAGCCAATGAATGGCATCATTCCAATATATTGCATTATCGTTGAAATGAAAAAAATTTGATCTGGAAAATTGATCACCACAAACATTCCACTTCCCTGTTTCTGAAGAGTAAGTGTGTATACAACAATAACCAGCATAATCATCATATCCAGGTCCAACATAAATGACTTTGTAGTGAAGTGATTTTGTAGGATCAAAAGCCATTTTCAAAAAACTTGGATGTATATCCAAATTACGTAGTAGTTGTGGGATCATCTTAAACATATTAATGGTAGGATTGTATACGTAAAACTTATAAGGCTTAATACCACTATGACAAAGAAGCAAACCATTGCACGACTGCAAAATATTAACATTATTACCTTCCTCCGAGCCAAAAGTAAAGGCTTTGTTTAACAAAGACACGTTCGGTGGTACTTTAACATCCAAGGGGACCAAATTATATTCAAATCGCCACGCTATATATATAGGTTTTTGGATAAAGAGACCAGAAGGAGCATCGAGTTTAGGGATCTGGCTACAACGCAGAGTGAAACTAGTCTCCATAATGAGAGATAGCCATCGTTTTGATACAGATTTGCACATGAGAATCCAGATTGCAGGTAGACGGAGTAAGATTTCGATTAGAAGATCGTCAGGGAGATCATCTTCGGTACCTCTCATGACAAAAGTGATTAACCGAAACCCTGGCAAAATCCTAGCCTGGCAAAACCTCTATATCTACTCATGTAGATATAGATAACTAAATGTATTATAACTTTTTTTTTTTAAAATTGTCATGTTCTCTGATTTAACTTTTTAAAGAGTCATACATGTCAACTTCAATAAAATAAGGATGCTAAAAAATGCGCACAAATCTTTCACAAATTAGCTCATTGAAACCCAGTTTTATGATTTTTGTCTCAAGGCCGTTTCTAGAATCTTCCTTGATAGTTGTATGGTGTAAACTTGAAATTAAAAAAATGAAGATGTCTGTAAATGGTTTAATTTGTTGTATAAAAACATCATTTCGATCAGTACTGAGTAAATACGTATTCGAGTATAGGCCAATGATGGATGATGTACGTGTAATGTGAAAACGTACTTTTCAGTCTCGTGTTCGACTGGATGTTGTCATATATGTTCCTTCCAATCTAGTAATACTTGTGATGAGATACGACAGATAAGGATGAGATACATGGTGTGATTATAAGGACGAGACCCGATCGGGTTGGGGTATGCTCCATACGTTTCCCTCAAGAGCCGTGTTGGCCAAAAGTGTGATGCTGGTTATGGTTGTATAAATCGCACCCTGTTTGTCCCAACTTTCAAGGAGTATCTCGCGGTCAGTTTCGGGATTGGGCTGCTCGTGGGTTAGGCACTGTAGAACCAAACAATCGTGTCATATACAAAAAGAGTCAAATTAAATAGGGATACATACTTTGATTAGTAATAAGGGAGGAGGTGTAAACATACATAAGCACGTAGACGGATCTTCATAGGGACTTGGGGGTTGTGGCCCTCCCAAGATTCGGGGATGATATTGTAATTATTTTAAAACTTAAGGGTATTTTTGGAAATTTGTGTATCGGACAAATATAATTGTTTGAAATTTCAGTAGTTTCGTCGGTAGTTTTAGATTGTGGACCCTCCCACTAAAATTAGTAATATTATAATGGTATTCAAATCATGTTGGTAATCAATGGCTTAAGATCATCAATAGCACATAGAGGTAATGTGAGAATGATGATAACCCCAAACCTGTCGCCGAAGATAAAATGGGATGAGCAAAGTCCCATCATGGCAAGGTGAGCACTGATGGCGATAAAGGAATAGAAGATGAAGATGTGAGGACTGCCATTAGATAGGGCAAGGGAGAAACTTAACAAGCCAATTACATTCATAAGGTAAAGAGTGGACGAGGACCTCTGTGCCTTTTCTTGAGTATGTCCAAAAAAAACACTAGCAGCAAGTTGATTAACTTATGAAGATGTTCCTACTTCACATTATCATCATCAAAGTCTATACATGTGTGGTTTTAAGTTGCAAAAGTATCAACATCAGAGTCTATAAGCAAATGACTGTTAATTAGTCCACAATTTCCAAGTTTATAGTATATTTTCCTGCATGCACATGTTGCAATTCCTTTTTTCACAACAAAGTGGGCAGCTCATTTGCTACATTTTATGAGTGGTGTTATTCTTAATAGAGCGATCAACAACAACGAGGAAATAGGTTTGGCTCATTTTATGTATAAACTAATTTTGGCCCATAAAGTCTCTGTTATTTTAGACATGAAAACACAAAATGTTGTTTTTTCTTATCAGTTCGTTATGTATTCTCTTAGATATTTACTCTTTTTGTGTGTTAGTGATTATTTATACGACTTAAATCATGATAAATTATCAACAAATCACAATTCTAATGTCACCACTATTAGAGGGGTGCTTGGATCAACATATTTTGCAAGCTTATGGTCTTACTTGAAACTGTAAAAACTCACGCTTATTTTGCAACCGAATTGGTTCTGCTGATGTCGTCAGGCGTTATGTGTTGATGCTTACCTTTAATACGTGTGAACCCTTCTACGTGCCATGCTGATGAGCTAACCAATGTTGCCATAGATGGACCTTCATAGGGACTCGGGGGGGGCTGTGGCCCTCCCAAGATTTGGTGTTCATAGTGTAATTATACTAAAACTTAGGGGTATTTTTGGAAAAATTTGTATTTGGCCCTCTCAAAAAATATTATCGGCCCTCCCACTAAAATTGTTCAAGTTCCGTCTATGAATGTTGCAAAGGGTTCTCTAAACAAGTACATACAACGACTGTTGTTTTGGAGATAAGCGAAACATTGAAGGTCAAAGATGGCTCTGCCCATTCAAATACTATAGCATCTTCACCTAGGTATACATCAGATGACATTGGAGGTGACCCCGACAGAGACAAAATAGATACATTGGAGGTAAGCGTAACATCAAAGGTCGTAGATGATTTTACTGATACAGCAAACGATCTCAGAGGCAATATCGCGGTAGTTGAGACAAGTGAAACATTGGATGTCAAAAATGCTGCACCTAGCTAGTCCGGCTACCCCATTGACGAAGCCAACATTGACTTTGTTACACTCAAAGAAGAAGAATAGGAATCGATCAGCAGCTAAGAAAACATCGGCCCCTAAATGGTACTTTTGAAGCTCCAAATGCAAGCACCTCTAATAGACGTCGGAGAAAATCTTGGACTTCTATTGCCAAGAACAATGAAAAGAGCATAAGTTTGTTTTAATGTTTACTAGATTATATGGTAGACATGTTCATAGAGATTATATGAATTTTGAGTTATAGACCTTTATTTGGACACATGACCTTATGTTGTGGTGAAATTTTGAATTACCAGAAATTATCTGATAAAAGTCATGTTATCAAAAGCTAAAATCCACAAACAGACCTGTAACTGAATTGGGGTTAAGTTTTAACTGGAAATCGTCTCTCTTTACAGTTAGATGAATCATAGGGACCATTGCTAAACTAGCGTTGATTAGGTGCTACCCATGACTCGCAAGACCACGTCTGAATCTTTTATGAGGTCATTAGTGGCTTTAGAAAATGAAAGCTGACTATTTGAACTGTTAGCAAAGCTACAATTACTGTGTGACCAACTGACCATAATAGCATAACCAGAAGTATGAACAACATAGATTTGCGTGTTACATTTGAACAACATTACAAAGAAGTTCACGTCTAAAACGCGTTTGATTAAAGTCCCCAATTACTGTGTGGTCATAACAGCATACCCAGAAGTATGTTAGTGTCTCAGTGGTTAGTGGTCAGGACATGCAGTAGTTACAATTCGGTCCCTTCGGTCACAAGTGACGAAATAGGTGAAACCTCGTTATTATTAACAAAGTAAATTCAAGATAATGAAAACCAATTAAACAACAAGTAAACCCAAGCGAAACAATCTCCATAACTTCTTGTAACAACACTATGCGAACAAAGAACAAGTTAAAATGGAATCGTACGGGATCGGATTCCATTTCCTTTTAAGTACGAACGACACCCTACAAAATTTTTGGAGTCTATGAGCCAGGCACTTAAGAATGCGTATAGTCACAAAGAATGATGATTTTGGTTTGAGAAGGAGTGTTTTGGATTGCTGATTAAAGAGCAGCTTATTAGTTGATGAGAATAATACTTTTTGTTACTACTTGGTCTTAGTCTAGTAAGCTAATAATTTTCTTAGTGTTTCCACATAAGTCAAAGCTAAAGTCAAAAAGGTAAATGGTATAGGAATTGTATGGGTCAGTTTGCAGCCATCTTTGCAGTTCATTCTCTTTCAATGTAGTGGGTTTTAGACTAGGATTTTCAGTGTTTTGAGTTCACTAGATAACAGACTTTTTCGGTTTTAAGATCATTTGCATCATAGCTTAATGAATAGACAGTTATAAGCCTTTGAAAAAGCTCAAATAAGCTAGGATAAGAAAGTAGTAATAAAGTACTTTTAGGCCAAATTTGATTCTGGGTATTTTCATTTGAAGAAATAGGAGTAAAAAGCTTTGGACAAGTGTTTCAACAAGTAGTTAAAAGGTAGCTGTTGAGAGCTTATATGTAGAAGTAGCTTATTCTTGTAGTCCAATTGTGATTTTCCTATTCCAAAATAATTTTTCTCAGCTCTTAAGCAATCCTTGAATACAAATAGGTTTAGCCAAAAGACTCAACTCGTTTTTTACATGGCTTAAAAACCGTTCTCACACTTCTAGGTCGTTTCAATCAGTAAGCTCAGAATTGCCTAGCTTGTTTTCGATTATAAGCAATTTGGAAATGGTCTCAGCTTAAATGGTTAAGAAATCTTGAGATATAGCTTATTTTTAAGTTGTGCCTGTTTTTTTAAACTATTAGGGAGATGGCAGTTATAGTCCCTCAAATTTAGGTAGATAGTTAAATTTGGGTAGGCCAGGAAGACTTTTTAGTTACAAGTAGTTACACTATTCGTCCTTGTTATATTGGATTTGGTTTGTTTAATTAATTGTTGTAGCCCAATTTAGTATAATTCAGTTTTTGAAGCCCAATTAATACTATATAGCATATAATAATAGAATAATTCCTCGGTTTCCGTGCCATTTACAATTTTGTGAAAACTAGCTATAATTTCAAATACATGATCAATACCAAAAACGAAAAAACGAAACATTAAAACCCGATTTCAATTCAACACGAATTGTGAAAAAAAAAACGATATACTAAAAACGAATATTACTAATATTACTTAATTTACTAATATGTTATACAAAAAAGTTTATATACCATCAAATCAAAACTACAGGAGAGCATCAAAAAAAAAAACCGCCACATAATCGATCTAACATAAAAGCAAAATTTTGGATATGTGAATTGTAAACATATATCCAAATTTTTAGATATCTAACTAAAAAACCTAACTAAAGTAATATGTTTAGTTAGTTTTCGGACTAATATTTTGGATATTTTAACTAAAATTTCGGATATCCAAAATTTTGAATATCTGAATTGAAAGAGCTTTTTCGAGTTTGGTTTTAGCCAAAAACCGTCTGACACTATTATATGCTCACCCTATTTAAAAATCTGTATACTCGCAAAAAAAGTTATATCACCTAATTACTTAATGTTCTTGATTTGCCTATGCACAAATGGATTGGAGAAGCATTGTTTCAATCTAGTATGGGGGATTTGGCTATAAGGAAAATCGTTACTCGAAAACTCGTTATGACAATCTATTTGATGAGATGTTGGATTCTTTGCTTCATGCTATCCTGGACACTGTCACGGTAACATTCCTCTTGTTATCATAGAGACGGGCCGTCCATATGACCCTTATGATACAGCTGACGTCACCATGGAGTACACCACCATGAAGTACGCCACAACCTACTTTCATGGATTTTTCGACCATGCCAACTCCGACAACATGACGCCTACCAAAAAGACTTTGTTTGCACTTTCTTTATCTTCCAACTATATGACACCACAATTCCCACAGTCCCCCAAACACCGGTATCAAAGACCAGGTTACGGGTCAGATGTATGGTCTATTACCCAAACAACACCATCAAATATAGCCTCCGACCTTACCATAAAACAACCTTATTTCTAGCTCCAAAATCTATTCTACACTTCTGTTATCTTCGTACCACTTTGATATTCGTTAAAATACACAAATTATATATAACTCAATTAAGAAAATTATTTTTAGGGGAGAATAATAAGCAAAATCACAAATGATATATAAATTTAGAAAGTTCATATAAGAAATTATCCATAGGAAAAAATAATCTTCAAATCGTCCCTAGTCGTCTCCCAGCGAAGCGTGAATTGAGAATAATGTTTTACGTTTATTGATTTGATGCTTGAATAACAAATCTTTAGGTTATTATTATCTAAATTCTAAAAACGCAAAATGAAAAACTAATTAAGTTAATGTAAACTAAAATTAGAAACAATCTAAAATTATAAAAAAATTAAACAATTACACAATTAAAAACAATTAAAAAATAAAAGCAAATTTAACCTACTAAAACAGCAAAATATCGAACAAAATAAAATTGAAAGTAATAAAAATCTAAATATAAAAAATATTTAAAAAAAGATAAAGACATTTAAATTTCAAAATCTTAAAACTATTTTATAAAAACTATCTTTATAAAGTAATATTATTAAACTACTTTTTAAACTATCTTAAACTAATTTATACAAACTATTTTCAGATATTTAGATTGAAATTCCGGATATCCGAGATTTCGGAGATTTAAATTGAAAAACATTAACTATAATTTTGAATATCCTATTTGAAATTTTTTAAGATCTTAATGGAAAGAAGTTTTTTCTTTGGGTTTGGTTTTAGCCAAAAAAAACCCTCTTAATACCGCCATATACTAACCCATAGTTAAAACTCTTTATACTCGTAAAAAAATTTATGTGCACCTGATGACTTAATGGTGTGGATCCGCTTCTTCACCAAATGGACATTGAAAAGCAATGTTTCAATCTAGTAAGGAGTTTTTGGCTATAGGTGAGATTGTTACTCGAAAACTCGTTATGACAATATGTTTCATGAGATGTTGGATTCTTTGATTCGTGCTATCCAAGTTTCTTGTCACTGTAACATCCCTCTTGTTATCACATAGACGGGTTGGCCATGGCCTTTATGATACAGTTGACGCTATCATGGAGTACGCCACAGCCTACCTATAAGGACTTTTCGACCATGTCAACTCTGGCAACAGGACACCTACCAACCTATCAGAAAATACTTTCTTTCCAATATCATTATCTTCCAGACATTATGACACCATAGTTTCCCCAACACCAATATTAAAGACCAGTTTACGGGTCAGATGTATGGTTTTTCTTACCCTCAAACAACACCATCAGATACAACCTTACGACCACTGCCTCCCACCTCACCAAACAACAACCTTCTTTCTGGCTCCAAAATCTATTCTACACTTCTGTTATAGCTGTACCACTTGATGTTATGCATTCCAATAGTGTTCGTATACGGGGAGCTACCTTAACTGCTCCTCAACAAAACTGATTAACCTTTCTCTATACTTGTTACTTGTTTTACTTTACTGATAAGAGTGGTATATCACTAAGCTATGATATATATATATATATATATATATATATATATATATATATATATATATATATATATATATATATATATACTAGTGGCGAAACCCGTCCGATGGACGGGTATGACTTCTGATTGTCGCTTTACTTTTTTGTTTTTGGTAAATATTGTTTGTAATGTCCAATTGACGGGTATGACTTCTAATTGTTTTTCTGATTGGTAAATATTAGCTTTTTTTTTAGTTTAGTTATCTATTAATGCATTATGAGTCGTGATGACACTTGTATTTTTTGTTTGAGTTTTTTAGAGAATTAATTGTTTATAAGTTTTATGTTTGTGAAAATGTTTGTTTGTATTTTTTCAAACATAGCGTTTGTTATTTCATGAATTTTTTTTGTATACTTTTACTTCATGATTAGTCGGCTGACTTTTGTTTTATTTGTTATTTTTCTTAGAATGCATTAGCTTAACTTTTTATGTATATAAATGTGTTTTTTATTTTGTATTTTAATATAAATATTTATTTTGATAATATTTAGGAAACGATAATATTATGTTGTATTATAAGTAAATAGTTTTTTGTTATGTTGTATATATATATAGTGGGAAAACTCATTCGATGAATGAGTACGATTTATGATTGTCGTTTAACAACAATTAGTAACGAATGTTCTTCTCATGAAAAATAAAAGCTAATAAAAATTGAGAGAGTTTGAGTTACGTCAAAACCTTCTTTTTTTTACTAAAAACGTAGATAGATTTTATAGAAAAGATAATTGAAGGTTTTTAAAAGAATAATATTATAATTTAGCATAAACAAAAGAACTTTTTTTGATGCATGTTAATGCTCATGTAAATTTTGATAAAAGTTGCATAGAGAGCACATTCCCGCATTTTCATCTAATACATTGCTAGTACACCATGCTTGAGAAACAAACAACGCAAAGATATTGGAATACTAATAAATATATTTTTGACAACTATTTGTGTTAAAGAATTGTATATTTTACAAAGATTTGCTAAAGAGTAGTACCAAATGTTATTCAAATTTTTGTGTCTATTATACTATATTTTATGATTTCTAAAGTAATTGTATAGAGTTTATTTTAACTTTATTGAAAATTAAAAATTGTCATTTTTAAACATTCTTGTAGATTATACGGAGTAATGTTATTTTTTTGACAAAAGGTTCTTCAAGAATAACTTATACATAAGACCGTGTAATTTACAAATTTAAAATAGTATGTGTATTACACTAATACATGTAACAAAAAAGTTAAGTTGAGCCTGTTTGTTTACTTTTTCATTAAGTCAGGTTTAAATAACAGATGACTTATATAGTCTCAGTTTTATCACTTAATATTTTCAATCATCTATCTCAATTAAGTCATTAACCCACGATTTTCATATAACTCAATAAATTCTATTTTTTTATCATATTAAGTCAACTAAATCTGTTTTAAACACCACCTAAATCAGTTATAATCAAAGTCATTTATTGAATGCACCTAAATCAGAACTCATTATAGGTGTAATCACGTTTCTGCCAAAATGAAAAAATATATATTCAATCCCACCCGTTCCATTTATACCCATAAATTATTTTGACCTTTTCCAACCCGTCTGTTTATTAGATGAGTATAATATCCAAAGGGTTTTGAAAAAAGAAAATTTATTTGACGTTATTTGATGATTTTGTGTATTTATTATTTATCACAATTGATAATTTTAACATTTACAAAAATCCAATCGTAAAAGGTCTCTTAATTACCAAAATCATATGTCTTTCGTTTATTGCTTTAAAGTTCATTTGCAAGACATATTATCAATAAGCCGGCATAGTACTTCATGAGTCTTGAATTGGATGGCAAAATTTTATTAACAATGCATAGTAGAACACTATCCAACGGATGAATAATGCATGCCTCATAGACAAAAGCGAAAACTCTTTGTATTTTGTAACGATATCCAACGACACCAAACCGGCCATATCCGAAGGATGGTTACATGACTCAAAATTGTCTCTCAGTATAGTATAATTGTGAACTTAGAACATATTGATATTAGATGTAAATATCTAATAGATGGCTTGAGCCTAACTGATATCGAAGGAAGCAAAATTATGATATCTGAGGTTCATCATTGTAAGTAGAATAGGATATATTGACATCACTTAATGTGATCGTATCTAAAGTAAATACTAAAAGTTTAAGAATTTACACTTCTTAATACAAATGAATATTTTATTGTTCAATCTCCCACATACATTCACAGCAACTTGGGCTTGCAGCGCGTCACTATATAGAGGTGGGGAAAAACCGGTTTGTGATTCGATCCGGATACACAAAAGCCGAAACCGGTTTTTCTCAATCCAATCCGGTGGTTCATAACCGGTTTAATAAAATGATCGAGAATAAATTAAAAACTGGTGAATATCCGATGAAAACCGATCCAATCTAGTTACGGTTAAACCGATCCGGTCCAGTTAGAAACCGAATAAAAACTAACAAAAAACCGGGTTTAAGCCGATCCGGTTTAAGTCAACCGGTTTGTTGACCAGTTGACTTAGAGCAAACCGAATTAAAAATTGATCCGATTTTTAAAAAAATCCAGTTTGCTCACCTATACTCGCTAATGATCTCTAGTTGGCTTCTTCGTGCGTAGAATAAAGCAAATGACATTATTTTACCTACATGATGTGTGTATATAAAAATGTGAAGCTTGTAAAGACTAACTACTATTGTGATATTTAATTTCCATGGTAATTTAGTTTATCTTCTTTTTACGTACATAAGATGGTGTGTATAATAGTGTTCAGAGTGTAATTTTTTTTATCCTAATAGTTAATATTATTATCAGGTCACCCTGAAACCGATGAGACCCGACTCGATATAAACCGAACCTAATTAGACGTGAACCCGATAACCCAATATCTTATAGAGTCGGGTTGTGAGTCATATTTTCAAAAGTCAAAACCCGATTCAACCCAAGCTGATTAACCTGACAATCCAACCCGATAACACCCCTACTCCAACCCGATAACACCCCTACTCGTAATTACCTCGCCACCTTTTACTGCAAAACCCAAAATGTATACCATAATTAAGATTTAATATAAAATGTAGATTTTGATTATTATGTAAAATATTACTACACATATCCAAGGACAGAAGTGAAGAAATTTAGTATGTCTTTATAATTGGACAACTGGTCATGTATATATTTTTCTATCAGTCTTATATTAATAACTTTTGGATGTTCAAAATCTAGAATTACCAAATATAGGATAGGTGATGACGAGATCAACAATCTGTGTAGGACTAATGGTTCTCTCGTTGTTGTAGAAATTCCCTGCAGATGAATTAGTCCCATATCAATAGAGGTAGTCACATATAAGCAGTGTCTTCTATTAGTCATCACACGACGATGCGAATGATCAAACATATAATAACTCGTCACTATCAGTGTTAAGACCTGAGCGACCATCTAAATTTAGTATATCAGTCTTCATAGTCCATCAACTTCAGCCATCTGAATCTATAGTTATTGCCTATATAAGATTATGCATGCACACACATCAATACATATGTTATTAACTGATTAACTAAATTAGTTTCAGTTCATAAAAATGTAGAAGAAAGTTTACTGGATCTCATGGGCATCTCGTCTAATTACCTTGTTTGGTTTTAAGGGTTGATGGTGTGAGTGTAATTATAATTTAACGTGTTGAATATAAAGATTGAAATAGTATCATTAGAATAATAAACCAATTTAGCAGGTTGTAGACATTAAAATTTGACCTTTGGTGGCCTCAACCTGCTCGACACATCTAGACCGTTTGGAATAGTACATGCAAAATCACCCACGCATAAGCAAAAAAACCGGAATTGCCACTCCTATCCTAGGTACAAATGCCTCATAAAATGCTTAAAGAGATAAGAAGCCTAAATTTACCTGTTCTAACACCCTATGCCACTTCATTAAGAAACCTATTTTGTTATTTTCTCTTCTCTCTAAGCCATCCTGATTTAAAAAGTTGTTTAGATGGATTGACAATGAAACCTCCAGAACTGAGTATGAACCTGAGTTTTGTACCTTTGCAAAGGTCAGGACTTATTCGACAACATGTTTCAACAATCCATCACGAAACGGGGTTTTCATACCAGTTACACGCACTTTAAAAATATATAAGTAGTTAAGTACCAATGTTTTTAGATAACACCGAGACAAATCAAGAAGTATTATTTATATGGTCATATTACCTTATTTCTCAACATACCTCTTTCTACTGAATTGTTTGTTATGCCCAAGACATTTTTATGAGAAATATCATCATACAATATGCGTACCTATAGTTTCATCAAACAACAAATATCCACCAAAATAAGAAAAATTAGAAGCTTCAAAACGCTTTAATCCACCAATGCACATGCAGAAGCATAAGTAATACTAAATGGTCATATGCATAAAGATAATGATTGGTATAAAAATAACTTCCATTATTTCTCTTGAAGTAAATTATGATCTGATAATGATTGAAACAATATTCCATATATTAGGAATCATCAGGTTTAATCAAGTCTTTGACTCTTTGTCAATGATGGCTATTGAGCACTCCTAGAAATATCAGTCTAGCTTAACCCATGTATTGGTTTTGGTTTGTTAAAGATCCATAAAGCATTAATACGTGGGTATCAATACCATAGCTTTGTTAAAATTACCATTACAGCTGTGAAAATGGAAAAATCAACACCAAGCCGCATCTCTGCAACACCATAGCTCATCGTCATCCTAATCACGCATTTTATAAAACCTCTTATTAGTCTCACTTTTAAGTCACATGTTTCAACACAACAACATTGACATCTAAAGTACAAAACTCTTGAAAAAAATAGTGCGAGGAAGTATACATGTATTCACGTCCATTAAAGACACATGTTCTCCGCTACAATTGAGAAGTATCTATTCTACATTTGGACTAAATGTAACATGTGTTTGATGCAACCGTTGGTGGCACTGAAAAATATAATATCAAGAAACATATGTAAGTTCAAAAGCTAAAGAAAACTACAGAACAATATACCATGGAATAAACGAAGCAGCGCGTTCAACATAAAGTAGCAACAAATCTAATGGTATAGAGCTTCTAAATTGTTTTATACTAACATTCCATAAAGCAACATATTGTGTTCAATACATCAGCCAGCTAATCATCATTTCAACTATTATCATTGGCGTAAAAATGTGGTGACCTATCTTGAGGCACGTACCTTTTCAAACATAATCGTTTCCAGATACTTCCATTTATAGAATCATACACAACATGTTTTAAGTCATGTTTAAAAAATATTTTTCAACGCAGGTCATGAATTAAAATTTTACCGTTTTTATGGTATTTATGCAGGAAAACATGAACATTTATTTACCCTCATTAGTATCCAGAGATTTGGACACCTTAATGGTCGCTTTTAGATAAAGTTGTTTTACCAAAAAAAACATAAAATCGCAAGAAAATGAAAAGGGATCTACTTGTTTAAGCACAAATCCTGGAGGATGTTGAAAGTCAATACTCATTTCTACTATTATTTTAATTACTCTTGTGCTTGGACGAAAGATAGTTTGCAGAATAAAAATGACCATGAGCCAAACATATAGCATGATGACTTACTATATTCCTCCATAGATTCGTTTGACTGCAGTCATAACCTCCTCCGACAACTCATTATTAGGTAAGTAGTAATTCAAATAAAATTCCAGCCATACAACGAGATTAAGATGAGTTGTACACACATTAAAAGCATCTACAATGCTACCCATTCATAAAAACTTGGTGCATTGAATGAAAAGGAAAATAAATTTAGTTTTTTTGTTCACAATTAAAACACATTTTATTTTATGCTAATAGCTTTTCACTTTTTCTATCAAACACTTGGAGATATACAAGTCATTGTCAAAAAGCCTTTCTAAAAGTCTTGCCCCCAATGCATAAAATGGCATCAATATCTTTTCTTAATAGTAAAAAGTCTTTATAAAAAACCACCATTGTTGATGCTCCAATGACAGTCGATAAGCTAAAACAACTTTATCTAACAATGACCATTAAGATTTTTCAATTTTTTTAATTTAATTAGAACAAAACTTTATATATAAGCATAAAAATATCCAAAATGTAATCTAACCTGTGCTATTGTTTCATCTAATTCAGGTTGGTTTCTCAAAACACTTGCATATTTGTTGAGTTGCCAGCCATCTTGATAACCCATAGCCTATTAAAAAGGACTTCTCCCATTTTTACTATGTGTGGAGACATCTTTTAGGCTTTGGTCACCTTCTTCACTGGATCCTTCTCTCTAGATATCGTAGCCATAAACCATGTCAATAGTCACGGTCCTGAGTTGTTCCTCGGCATGTTGGCAAGCGTTTCTGCTGATGTGTCAGTCTATCATTAAACATCATCATCTTCCGTGGTATCATCCATGTCATTGGAACTATGCAGTTGGTTGTGTCGAAACTGGTGTTATCATGGTGGTTACTTTTTGTCCATCCGGTCTCACTACTGAGGTGAAGTCGGTTGAAATGCCTTATGAATCCCTCTTGGAGGTACTACCAATGTGGGGTTTAAAAAGGACCCTACTGGAGCCAATATTACCAAAGCTGCAATCAATAAAAAATTAACCACTTTTGATTTGAATCTGTATTCAGATTAAACGTTATTGTTATCGTGCTAATTTATAGAGATCTCTGTATGTTCAGAAAAGAAAATATAATTTTAGAATGGGTCTACTAAGCAACATAAATAACTAAGCTTCAAGTTATAACTTTTTCTGTAGTACCCGAATATTCATTGATCTCGGTCTTACATATAAGGATCTTCGGTAGGTGACATGGTCATTGCTTGCTAACAAAGCACTTGATGCTCAAGCTCTATATCAGAGAACTTTTCTTCAATCCTCTACAACATAAAAGAAATTTGAAACAATTTAGGACAAACACATAAATTGGCCAACATATATCGCAAACTTTTTACTACTATTATGAACACAAACCTTTAAGTTGATTCTTGAAGGTGCTCTGCTCTTTTCTCAACATCTTCAAACTTTTTCATTAACTCGCATGCCTCCTTCCCCGTAATGCTGAAGTCAATTAAATTGATAAACACATGGGCAAAACGTGGGAGTACATGTAATTTATATGACAAAAGTTGTCTCCTGCCTCCAAAACCTGCAATATGAAATATAATTTGAGAATACAATTAGCCAAAAAAAGACGAACTCTACAAAGCAAACATATATCTCACCTTTATAATATCAATCCAATATCAGAAGCCTCTGGCTTTTGATCTTCCTTCTGTTTCCCGTATATCTGACACGTGACAACATATGTGAACTTGAGGTCTGTGTGAGCTCTTGCTTCTGGAGAAAGCTCAAAGCCAGCCCTTTGTTCATGTGTAAACATATAATACCTAAACATCTAATACAACTATATTTTGTTGTATGCAGTTTAAACAGACAACGGTAAATTTACGTTTAGGGGATCTCAAAGAAATTTATGAATATTTCAAAGAGATAAATAAGCATACACATACCTATACGTGTGCAAAAGTTTTTATGTATGCAGGAAGAGTTGTTGTTTGGTTATCCTCTGTATGTACATGATCTAGGAAGGAATTGTCCCAATTGTGTTACAGCTTCTCAAAACTAAAATCATTATCCATTCTGTCGTGTTTTTAGAATTCATTACAGTAGCTTGCGTTCAAAGAAGACACCAACTTGAAAAGAAAACGACCAGTCTACAGAATAATAGTACAGAGGAATACCTACCTGCACAAAATATGACTATCGTTAGGGTCGTACATCTGCATTTTGAAGGATATACGTGTGAATGATATGAGGGTTTCGAGAAAAAAGCAAAACAAATATGTACAATATTTGGCGAAACAGGTCTTTCAATTCCACCAAACTCAAACATGCTCTCTATATATGTGTGTGTTACACACCTAGACACAAACATCTTTATCGTGCTTGTTTGTTGCAATAAAGAAAATAGTATAGTAGTAAAAGTGTCTGATGGTTTTCTAAGTGCACCTCTTCCATGGTCTCGAGGGATACACAAAATAACACACTTTCAGTCATTTCAAGTAGCACTAAATCTAAAAAAATGTCAACCTAAAGTTTATGTGCAAGTATAATAGCTGTATGACTTGACCGACAAAGTTATTCTCGTGGGAAATGCAATTGGCAAGGCAGTTAAGGAAGCTGTAGGGGATGCTATGATTATTGCAAACGATAAACTGTCATAGTGTAGCAGTAAAAGTAGAGTTCCTTGCTTCATCTCATATTTGTTAGGGAGAAGGATTTGTGGTTAAAGATCAAACTCGCGATAAAAACGCATCGAGTAATACACATTGATATGATACCGTAAGTCAACCACTCAAAGCATACCTAAAAAGGAAAGAAAAATAACTAAAGCTAATTACCTAACTAACTAACTAACTGACGGTCCATTCTAGAGCAAATTAAATTAATCATCTACACCTACACATTCGATTTAGTTAATAATATCGAATAAAACTCTCATCCACTAACAAAGCCTCACTAACGGTCCATTCTAGAGAGAAGTAGTATAAAAACTGATAATGTACAATAATATTATTTGATATATATATTATAATTTACCTTACCCCTGACTGCAGCAGCATAATGTATCAACAACAGCAATCTGCGTCCGCAGCAGCACTGACTTGTGTCAGTGGTAGCAGCAACGTTCGACATCATCAACAACACCAGGTTGCATCACAATCAAGTCGCATCAGCATCTGCATCAGCAATAAGCCTAACCTGTTTGATCAGCATAAAATGAGAAAAAAAAAGTCAGCAACTTTCGTAGGTTTCGTTAATGCAGTGATGATAACAACTACATCCAATTATCGGAGAAGTAAGCAAATAACGTGAGCCACCATCAATAGAGTTCAATATTATCTTTAAAAGAAACTGATAAAATCTGTGTTTTGTCATACTTAGATGATTCTTTCACAAGTACATATAGGCATTGTTTAAAAAATTCATTGACAATCTTTTCATAAGCTAGAACAATTCTAAAAGATGCAAACCTAGCTAAATTGACAGATAAATACAGATAAGTACGTAAATACTAATAACTATGAAAATCATATCAGTTACCGTTTGGGAATAAGCCTTCTCAAACATAAGCTGATAAGAATTAATCTCCTCTTGTGTCCATTAGTCTGTTAGAACAGTTCATAAATACAGAAATAAAAAAATGTTAAGCCTCATATATGATATTCTGTGTCCTGAATATTTAGGACCATCAAACCATAAGTTATAGTAACGGGTTTTTCTTTGGCTTGTCAAATGTTATTATGCTCACTCAAATCTCATTTTATCTTTCAGTGATAGTTGGGAATTTTGGCCCCTATATAGCTCACAGTGCACAAACAGATTATAAATGGGAGGGGATGTGAAGGTTGTGTTTTAACAAAATTGTAGTAAATCATGTCCAAACTTTGCTCATACTTACCTTAACATCACTTTCATTAGCAGATTATTCCTCATCCCCTGCTTTTTTTAAAATTCCTCATCCCCTGCTTCGGCTTCATTGTCATTTTTCGAGTAAAACGCGTGTTCGCTCAATATCAGCCTTACGATTTAATATATCAGACACGGAGACGTCGGCTTCTAAGGCTCAAACGACCTCATCTTGGGCTTGCAGCGAATTGAGTGTCGGACACATAATCGTGCACATGATAGTATGATACCTTGGTAGCCTAATATGTAATTAATAAAAAATGAAATATGTTTTGACACATGGTTGTAGTCATGTCGTTATCAAATTTAATTAGTTAACTGTGTTAGTGAAATGCAGTTTGCGTCGTAATCTGATGTTCATATTCAAAAATACACCAGATAACGCTAACCATTATCATCTAATCTGAATTGGATCTATGTCAATATTTCACTTATACATTCATTATATCTATACAACATATATACTTTCTTTTAACATCTTAGATGTAATAGTACACAATTACGTTATATAAGCTAAACATAATAGCGCATATAAATCCAACCATTTCAGTATTTTATAAACTATTCCATCAAACTTCAACTTACCTCGGTCCTGATGTCCAATGCTTCAGTCGTAGTTTCCTCAATCTTGATACCAACTTCTCTAGATTACCCTAAAAAATTATCAGTAATACAGCAATGAGTATATCAATAATTAAACTGAAAAGTAAAAACTATATAAAATCAAAAGCCAAACAAAGACCTTATCATAAGATGAGTGTCGATAAGACTATGCTGCAAATGCAAGCACCACAAATAAAATTATAACTTACAATGTAATCAAAGTTTACACCACATATTCTGCTCATATTTATTTTTTGAGCATACTTTAGTTACTCATACATCATGTACCTGCACAACTTGTATAATTGGTGGTATAATCAATACCTTCTTTTGACATAGTAGCCTTTTCATATCATGTACAAAGTGCCACTCTTTCCTGCGAGACTTTCACGATTTTCCCCCATTGTGTTCACCACTGTAAGCTCCCAAATTTTTAATTACTGAAACCCGAATCAACCCGATAACCCGACTTGATAACACCCCTAAATACAATCATGCAACACTTGGGCAGCTTTCTGTTTTAAGTTTTAACTGTTCATAAATCTATAGGCATTGATGACACGTGGGGCGATCAAGTGTTGACAAATCTCGATAGAAGTACCTACCTATATCATATTACTCTGGATCCAAAGATGAGAACATCAAATCCACATCTTTTATTATCATTAACGCTCCATGTACCCCGATCCAATTTGCAGGCTACCTGTTATAATCATTGTTATAAAAGGAATTCAACATACATGTTATAATCATTGTTATAATCACTGATTCTAAGACTATTCTGGTTAATTGAAGTAAACGTAAGTCAATGCTATAAAAGCTTGTGGCATGTTTGCTATCAAGAATCAAATAGACATATTAATAAACCTAAATGGCACTAATAATGCATACGTGTTATAATCACTGATCACTGATAATGCATGTATGTTTAAATTGAAAAGCCCATTAAAAACTCAAATTCTAATACCTTGATTGCACTTCTGAATCATCTACGGTTACACATACCAGCTGCATAATCTGTTTTAACTCTTCTTCTTGTTCCTTTGAATACTTATCTTCAATCCAATTCCCATTGATTGGGATTCAAGGTGTTGATGGATGGATTTGTGTCGGACGATTAGTAAGGATAAAAACTTCACTGATAAATTCCTCTATTTGATTTATTATTAAAGCAAGCATGCACGACAATACATAAAAATGTGGAGTTAGTTCCCCAAGATCTGCTCCTTTGTATTGACGCGATGGATTCTTTTAAATTGATTTATGGCTATCAAAATATTCACCAATGAAGATTGCACGTATACTATATAGTAGTAAAGAATGTTGTGAAACTGAAAACATACCAAACGACCACAAATTTACAAAACTCTTTACCTGATTATATCTTCTGAACCATACTCGTTGGCGTCCCCCTTGAGTTACTTTTGTGTTTCTAGCTGATGTCTTTGTTTAACCTCGTCCTCAATTAACTTTTGATATTCTAGTGTCTCTAGAAGCTTCCTTTCCTCAACCTCAAGTTCTATTTAATCTTCCTATCGATCCAGCGCATCAGCAGTTTTAGCATCACATTCACTTGGTTGATCGTCTATCTCAGGTGGAGTGGAGGAATAGAGAAACGCATACACGGGCATAAAACTAAAAGAGAGATGACTAAGAAAAATTAAACATGAATATGAGTGCATGATGAGAAAACATATACGCCTTTGACAATATATCATGGGATGAAACATGTTGTTCACCTATATATGCTTGTACGTACCCTGTATACATCATTATAAGCATTATAAATTATTTGAACCCTGGAATATTTTGAATCTTTGTTTTTCTGGGTTCTATGAAGATGAACGAATTACTGATACAAAAATTCAATGAATGATATTAGTAAAAAAACTTCAAGGTTAAAAAAACCCTAAAAATCAAAATAAAAAATTAGTTAATTCATACAATAAATACACACAATATAATGCATCAAACATGTAAACATGTCGTATGAGAATGAGTGTTATTAGGGTTTCACAAGAAGTCTCGTTTTTCTCCATTGGTTTTTTTGTTTTGTGGCTGCAGATGGATCGAATATAATGTATTAGGAGTATTTGATGAACTAAGTGATTTTTTGGCTTTTGAATTTAATTTTGAATAAAAAAACAAAACCATTGGCTTGCTCTATTGGTTAAGTTCCTTGCACGCTATACACAACATCTCAAGGTCGAATCCTGGAACATACAAATTTTTTACAAAAAATTCGAATTTCAGTTGAAAATTAAAAATGATGACATGGCATTATGGGATGCTTATGTGGCATATCCCTCCTCTTATATATAATGTAGAGATATATATATATATATATATATATATATATATATATATATATATATATATATATATATATATATAATGGTCGAAAAAGATTGTTAAATTTGATTCCTAAAATGAATAACTTTGACCTGAAACGCATATTTCACAATCCACAACCATCCTAAAGGAAATGATTTTGTAGTCAACGTGTTACATAATACAAATAGTAAGGTTGACTTGTAAAGTTAAAATTTTGCAACATTTTATAACTTCACTATGCTCTTATGAATATTCAACCGGTCGAAAAGATTACTAGTTTTGATCCTTGTACTGAATAACTTTAACCTCAAAAGCATAATCAAAAGTTTATAATGCTTCTATATTGCACACTACACAGTCATCCTTAAGTAAATGCTTTTGTAGTCATTGTATTACAAAATGAAAGTATTAAGTCCGACGTGTAAATTCAAAATTTTGCTATATTTTTTAGCTTTAGTAAGTTCTGATGAATATTTAACGTGTCGAAAAAGATTGTTAGTTTTGATCCCCTGAAACAAATCTGCCTAAAAAACATAAGCAAAAGTTTGAACCCCTAAGTAGATTTCAATTCCTTTAACAACGGGTAGACCAATTATTCTTTTTGGGCCATAAAGTGCACATTATTCTTTTTACAGTCAGCAACATGGCATTTGTTAGTTTAGACATGAAAACACAAAATGTTATTTTTTTTTAATCAGTTATGTATTCTCTTGAGTATTTATTCTTTTTGTTTTGCAATCCAATGTGTCTTAGTGATGAGTTATAAGACTTAAATCTTGGTAGATTATCAACAAATCACAATCATGTATTAGTGTATTATAGTTAGTGTGTATACTGATAAAGCCCACTTTGTATGATCACTAGGGCTTAGCCCAATATGGTGTATTCCCTCGTGTACGTGTATATATATGTCCTTACATTAATGAGATAGAGAACATTCATATCCATATCACTATTAATATGGTATCAGAGCTTGTATACTAATATCACTTAAACACTTTCCTCATAAATCTTCTTCTTTCACTCATCTTCTTCCTCTGTCAATCTCTCGCCATCATCTCAAACCTAATCTACCATAATGGTTGCCGTTGGCACCATCCCACCCACACCACGCACCCCATAAGAAAAACCCTTTGTCATAACAAATATCAAAACATACATCCCTCTTGTTCTCGATCTCAACGATTTAAACTATGATCCGTGGAGTAAACTTTTCACCCTCCATTGCAATAGTTTTAGAGTGATAAATATCAAGTAAGGGACATTGTCCACCATTGATCAACATCATTAAAGGGACATCGTCCACCAATGATCAAGCCACTAAAGAGTGGGGCAAACTTGACTCACTAGTTAAGTTATGGATCTTTGGAACAATTAGTAAGACACTTATCCAGCGTGTGTTGAAGAAGAATGTGAGTAGCCATGATGTATAGGAGATTCTTAAGGCGATATTTCACTACAACAAGACCACGCGTGCTATGCAATTGGACACCAAGCTTCGAACCCTAGAACTCCGTTCTCTTTCCATCAATGGTTATTGTCACCACATCTCTCACTTCGCAGACTTGTTGGCTAATATTGACTCACCTTTCGATGAAAATAACCTTGTCCCCTATGCCATTAATGGCCTCCCTAACAAGTATGAAGGTGTGATCGGGATAATTTGTCACCGCTACCCACCACCAACCTTTACTCATGCCTAATCTATGATACTTCTGGAAGAGAGTCACCTTAACCACCGATCTACTCGCCAACCTGCTCGTGACTCCTCTACATGTTCACTGCACGTCCATCTTGCCACCTCCAACAACCGAAACAACAACAGCGGTACACAACTTTGTTGAAACTTCTAGCGTGGCTCGTGTAGCTTTGGTGAACGGTGCAAGCATGTTCACTCGGAACCATCTGGTTCTCAGAGTGGGAACAAAAACAAATGAACCTCTGTTCTTAATGGAACCATAAATTAGTCGTGTTATGCATCTGATTACTATATCCCCTACTAGACCTACGCAAATGGGTTATAATCCTAGTACTTTTCCAAATCCAATACAACCTACTACTACCTAGATCGATCCATCTCAATCTCATCCTACTATTACACCTTTATAAAGAGGAGATTTAGGTCCAGCTTCAGGTCAGACCCATGTTGTCCAGCCAGCTATTTCACATGACCCTTCTACTATTTTGGCCCATCTGACCCACCTGCCTATACTATCAGCCCACTACATGGTACTTAGGGACCTCATATTGTATACGGACCGTATGTTAATCAAGCCACTACTCTTCCACAAGCGTTCAATGTTACGACGGTTCAATAATACGACGACTCCGGTTGGTACATAGATATTGGTGCTACATCACATTTTGCATCGGATTCAGGTAAACTCACTTTCGTTTCTAATAAAAGAACTATATCGTCTATATTAGTTGGTAATGGAAATTCTATTCTAGTTATTAATTCCGGTCTAACATGTTGCGCACCCTTGATAGACCTCTCCACTTACATAACATACTTGTAACGGCTAATATGATACAAGAATCTTAACTGTGTTCGCCAATTTACACGCAATAATAATTGTTTAGTAAAATTTGATCCTTTTGGTTTTTCATTGAAGGATTTACGGACCCACCACCTGCTTTTAGATGTAATATAAATGGAGGCTTATACCCCGTCTTGCCTACCACCTCATCTCCTACAACTCTTTTATCCACCAGGCAATCTATATGGCACCAACATCTTGGTCACCCGGGACATGAAGTGTTTCGTTTTTTAGTTTAAATAAAATGATCGAGTGTAATAAAACAAGCCTACAACTTTGTGTCATACTTGTCATATTGGCAAGCACGTTAGACTACCATTTTCACTTTCCAATTCTCGGGTTGAGGATATGTTTGATATTGTACATTCTGATCTTTAGACTTCACCAATACCGAGTGTTAGTGATTTTAAATACAATGTGTTTTTATTGGACCATTTCACACATTTTTTTCGGTTTATCCATTACATAAGAAAAGTGAAGTGTTTGATATTTTTTTACATTTTCGTATATATGTGAAAACCCAATTCCAAACCGAAATAAAGTCCTTCCAGTGTGACCATGTTTTGTTAAAAAATGTGACCATGGTGGTGAATATGAAAACCATCACTTTCACTCCCTTTTGAACACCCATGGCATCCCATTTTTGATTCTCTTCCCCTAAAACCTCTCAACAAAATGGCAAATCAGAACAAATGTTACGCTTCGTTAAAAACATCATACACGCCCTCTTATTCCAAGCAAACCTTCCCCCGTAATTTTAGGTCGAGGCATAACACATGGTCAAACATCTACTTAACATCTTACCTCCATCTCTATTGATAATGAAATCCCTTTTACCAAACTATTCAACAAACCACCCTCTTATACCCATCTTCGCACCTTTGGATGCCTATGTTATCCACACATATACACAAACCACAAACTTGAACAATGCTCAACCCATTGCGTTTTTCTTGATTACCCCTCTCAACATCGCGAATTTTGATGCCTCGATCTCACAACAAACAAAGTCAGCATATCAAGACACGTTACTTTTGATGATAATATTTTTCCATACGGCACGACTAACCTACCACAATCAAACACATGCCAATTTCTCGACACAAATGATGAACCTTCACTAATTTAACCACACCAAAAAATAAACCACAACACGTTGGAACACAACACCGATACTCATGACATGACTGATAACCGAGTTTTCCAATCCATTCAGCAACCCACATCAGCCCCACTACCTCTAGAACCCACCACCAACTCTTCTAGCCTGACCTAAAATCAACAACCATTGACCTAACAACGATATCCGACCAATCCAAACTCACCCCATGGTCACTTGCTTAAAGGATGAAAGTGTTAAACCCAATCCAAAGTACTCACTTCACGTTTCCGCACCTTCACCTATTCCTCGCTCACATATATACGCCCTTCGTGACCTACATTGGCAACATGTTATTCAAGGCGAATATAATGCTCTTATTAGTAATGGTATGTGGGTTCTTGTTCCTCGATCACAAAATGTTAATGTACTTTGATCTATGTGGTTATTTAAACATCAATTTCATGCAGATGGCTCTTTAAGTAGGTACAAGGCGCACCTCGTTCCTAATGGGCATAGTAAGCAACAAGGTTATGATTGTGACGAGACATTCACTCCGGTTGTTAAAGTGGACACTATCAGCACAGTTCTTAGTTTGGCTATCTTTCGTCATTGGCCTATTCACCAGCTTGACGTGAAGAATGAATTTCTATACGGACTCTGTATAGAGACATTTTATATGTACCAACCACCGGGGTTTGTTGATCCTGCACACCCTAACCATGTCTGCCTCCACCAAAAATCCTTACATGGCCTTAAACAAGCCCCACGTGCATGGTTTTAGTGTTTTGCCACATATGTTATACGGGTTGGTTTTGAGCATAGTCGGACAGATTCATTTCTATTTATTTATCGTTAAGGGACATCCATTGCATATTTACTTATTTACGTTGATGATATCATCTTGACTGCCTCTTCTCCTGAGTTGCTATAGCGAGTTATTGCCTCTCTCCATGTCGAGTTCTCCATGACTGATCTTGGACCGCTTAACTACTTCCTTGGATCTTTGCTCAGCAGACATCTTATGGTTTGTTCCTCTCCTAGACTACATGTTCTCTTGAAGTTCTTGAACGAACTGGCATGCTCAATTGCAATGCTTCCAGTACACCCATTGCTACCGACTCCAAACTTGGCCTAGAGGGTGATCCGTTCTTTGACCCTACATTATATCGTAGTCTTGCTGGTGCTCTTTAGTATCATATATTTAAAAGACCGGATATCGCTTACGTTTTTCAGAAAATATGTTTATTCATGCACAGTCCTCGTGAGCTACAGTTCTCTGCTCTAAATCGTATTATGCACTATGTCACGAGTACTTTGGATGATGCCCTACAGCTATATTCATCTCCAAGCTCTCAACTTATTCAGACGTCGACTGGGCCGGTTGTCCCACCACTAGATGCTCTACCTTGGGTTACTATGTCTTTCTTGGTGATAACCTTATTTCATGGTCATCAAAGCAGCAACAGATTATCTCTCTCTCGAGTGCTGAAGCGGAGTATTTTGGTGTCGCCAACGTAGTCACTAAAACTGCGTGGGTTCAAAATCTTCTTTGGGAACTACATGTGCCACTTCGCATTGCCACTTCGATATATTGTGATGGCGTGAGTGTTGTCTACTTGTCCTCTAATTTAGTCCAACATCAATGTACGAAGCAAATCAGATCAACATTCATTTGGTTATAGACCTTGTGGCTATGGTCCTGTACGTGTTCTACATGTTTCTTCACGATATCAGTATGCGGATATCTCCACCAAAGGCTTTCCACCCTCGATGTTGACCGAGTTTTGCTTCAATTTGAGCGTTCTCTCATCTTACGCTCCAACTGCATGGGAGTATCAGCGTACTACAGTTAGTGTGTATATTGATAAAGCACACTTTGTATGATTACCAGGGCTCAGACTAATTATTTTTATTCTTTCATGTACATGTATATATATGTCCTTACATCAATAAGATAGATAGCATTCACAACCATATCTCTCCTCATATCCTTGTGTCACCACTATTAGAGGGGTGTTCGGATTAACATATTTTGCAAGCTTATGGTCTTTCTTTAAGGTGGTAAGACTCTTATTTGCTTAGACTTTTAGCATTGACATAATTGATTGTAATAATGAAATGATGGTTACAAACGACCTAATGCATTTTTTTAGTATTGGTGACATTATTTCACTTTTGTTTATCAATGACATTTGTGCAACATCTGGGTGTGGTCTTGATGCGACCATAAACTCTATGCGTAAATGGAGATGGTCTTAGTGGATTTCATACCTTTGCACCTCTATATCTTGATCATAATTATTGGTTTCTAACCTATAATGGTAGTTAAGTGTAGGTTAGAATGGGCATGCCATTATTGTTTGGATTGGTTAACGGATTTCATTAGTTTTTAGATGCGTACCACACATAAAGTGTGACATATATTATATGTGTTGCTCGGATTAATTAGTGGTGTTTGGTTTTGCACAACAAGAAAAAAGATCATGATACTTTCAATCATAACAATCTATAGACGCTCAAGTTGGTTGTTGTTGACTTCATAAGTCTTAATATGGATAATTATATTATATTCAAAACAAATTAGTTGATCCAACAATGGTTCCCGTCTTTTCATAATCCAATGAAACTAAAAACTTTTGAATGATACTACACCAAACAAACTAAAAGCAAACAAGAGTAATAAAATTCGTAATTATGACAAAATGATGTACAACATAAAACTACACATCCTACAAAATGAAATCCAATGCTTATCCAATGTTGGATAGGACAATATGTTTTGTACCAATACATGAAAGACTATCCTAAACCGGGCAGAGTTTATATTGACTGATACAAAGAAAAGAAAGTAACGTTGGGCTTCGAACATAAGCAATTCCAACTAACACATGAAAGACTATCCTAATCTTAATGGACATTCCTAATCCTTACTACATCCGTAAAGAAAAAAGTAGTAGATATTGTAATACCTTAAAACTCTTAGGTCACTTGGGATGCAGATGATTCGGACAGCGTGAATAAGTTCGTGTTCGGAGTATCAACTATGCATAATGTTAGGATTCTATGTATGACAGAAATAGTCGTAATTAGAGTTCGACGATGGTAAGGGACAACGTACCAAAGGAGCTAGAGAGTAGTCGTGTAAAACCCGCATGCTTTTACCATGAATAGTACCCTTAAGATTGTACGTACTAGATTAAAACTTTCCTAATATAGCATGATTACGATTACGTGTTAGGATTTTACGTATTACGTACGTGTTAGAACACGATAAGTATTTACTACGCACGAGCACGAAATAATTATTTGACAATAATTAAGCACGAACATGCGATCATGAAATCATGAACGTAATTAAAACACGAACTATTATTAATTACGTATATATATTTATTACGAGCGTATATAAATATATTAGATCACGATAATTACGTAACGAGAACACATAAAACGTGAACACAAATAATCATGAACGAATAACTAAACGTCAAGACACCTAAAAAGGTACGGGTACCCCATGTGGGGCCCCCTACCCGCGGCTACAAGGAGCAAATGGGCCAAGCCCATTTGTATTTTTACTAAAGGAGGGTTATGGTAAAAACACTACTCATTTTTACATTACAGAAGATTTTAACAAAAATCTAAAAACCCTCCTCTCTTCTTCTTTTTGGCCGCCACCTTCAAAACACCAAGAGGGGGTGTTTGTTGATCTTGGATCTTGGAATTCTAGTTGGTGTTCGTGTTTGTTCTTCGTTCTTTTGATCCACGTATTCGGTAAATCCTTTTTAAACCTTTTTCTTTTGATTTGATCTTTTATTAGTTAAGAACATGTTTTGTTTTTTTCAAAAACCCTAATTAAATCATAGATCTAACATGAATTGGGTTTAAATAAAATCAAAAGTAATGTTTTAAGGGGTGTTTGTTTTGGTCGCAGCCTACACCGAACCCGAGGGGGGTTTCGGTTTGGCCATCCGACCACCACCGAGACCATATGGTCCCGGTTGGTTGGTGTGGGTCCCACGGCAGCATCAAGACAAGGGGTACCCCGATTTGGTTCGGGGTACGGTGTTGATTTCATGTCCGGTTCATGGTTTTCAGTCTAGATCCGGTTCATGGTGTATGTTTAGTTTTTTTTTATTATGATCTTATGTTAAAAATTAAATTAATAAAATGACATGATTAATTTAATAGCATGACTTAGGTTATTTTAATTTAATAATAATGAAATTAATTAACCTAAGTATTTTTATATTTTAGACTTATAATTAATTAATTATTTAAAAATTATGGTTATAATTAATTAATTAACATGACTTAGGTTATATTATTAATAAATAATAATACATGTTTTAACCTAAGTATTTAACTTTATTTAATTAAAAACATGTTATACTTTAATTAAATATTTTAACCTATAGTTTAATTAAATTACATGAAATAATTATTAAACTATACATTATATCATATGACTTAGAAAATAATCATGAAAACACTTAGGCTTATATACTTAGCTTATTTAACCAGCTTATTTCTAATTATGGAAACTTTCTATTTTTAGAAACTTAATTAAATAAGGCAGCTAATCTATTTATGGAAACCTTCTATTTTTAGAAACTTATTTATTTCAGGCAGCTAATCTATTTATGGAAACTTATTTAATTAAGGCAGCTGATCTATTTATGGAAACTTTCTATTTTTGGAAACTTATCTATTTTAAGCAGTAATTCTATTTTTGGAAACTTTCTATTTTTGGAAACTTTCTATTTTTGGAAACTTTCTATTTTTTGAAACTTTCTATTTTAGGAACCTGCTATTTTTGGAAAGTTACTTATTATTACACAGTAAGTATAATAATACATGAAATACCAGAAATACTTAATCAGATTAAACAGAATATAAGATAAACACGGTTTAAGGCTTTAAAACAGTAAAACATGGTAAGAACACATAAAATAAGCTAAGACATGACATAAAACCAGCTACGTATTTAGTAAGCAGATACTTATTCATGTATGTATTTATGTAGCACTAGTGATACAGAAGTAGGATTCCTCTCAGTTCATCTTCTTCGTTCACTGGACATAAGGTACAGATTCTCGTCCTTTCAGTATGGACATTCTTTCCTTATTAGGATTCCCCGTATGCAGCCAAATGTTTTCCCGTAGTATAAGTTACGTGTTTGATTGCTTATGTTTAATTAAGAATACCTATAGCCATATACATGCATGACCAGTTTCACCTAGTTATGGAGGTACCATAACCATAACATTAGAGGCACTGATGTTATGACTTCACCACGGCGGAGTGATTGCTCGTGGCGTCCCTTCAGCTTTTGGCCATTTATATTATATTTATCATGTGGGGCGTATGGGTGCATCCTAGTTACATGTTTTCAGTCAGGATTTCATGGTGAATGTGGTGTGTGCCTTGCATCCTTCACAAGGAGTTGATCCCTCCTACCCAAAAACCAGTATATTAAATTAGAGGCAGCCCCTCTAATTTGCATGATGAGGTCACCCCTCCAAGTATACATGCACGGTGGATTTTCATGACCTATATTGGCTAATGGTAAAATATGATAAACAGTTTTTACAAGATAAACGTAAGACTTTTCAAACTATAAAACCAGTTTTATCAAGACTTAACCAGGTTACTCGGGACTTAGTTTTCTTCCGCTGTTATATGTTATATGCTTATCTTATTCATGCTTTATTGTACATCCGTGCATTGAGCGTATTTGCTCAGCCGTTTTCCTTTTCTATGTTCCCAAAACGGCAGGTACTCAGGGACGCTCGTAGACACTAAGAGTACGTGCATATGGACTGGAAGTTGTCTAGCCTTCTTTACTTGATGCATTTCCTTTCTTATGATACATTTGCTATAGACATTGTTTAGTCCTTTCCTTTATTATATTATGTTTGTGTGTGATGAGCTTTACATTTGGACTACCGATGTTTGATTCTGGTATTTTCCTTTTTATGGTCAAGTAATGTTTAGACATTTTTCCTTGTATGCTTTGATGACACGCCATAATTGCATGTGACATTTCTATTATCAAAATGGGGTGTTACAATTATGGTATCAGAGACAAGGCTTCGACCTGTAGGCTCTCAAATATGACCTGTGATTAGTGGGTAGCCACTACGGTCTTCCTAGAACTGACAGTTGTTTTCATGCATTCATCATTTTTTTAAGCATACATATACATGTCATTGTCACAGATTTTTGACTAAGTAATGGTTGGTACAGGACTGGCCCTATTTAGTCGCATGTGTTTTATCGAAACTTTTAAATTTGGGACCGACCCATAGGCGTCCCCTCGCTATGTCTTTTGTTTTGGGTGAACTGACCAGAGGCGTTCACTCTCGAGCATACAAAGTTTTCATAAAACTGCATCATGCATTCATACACAAAATTTTCTTGCTTAAAATTTTTCTCGTGAAATTTTAGTATAAATTTTTTTCATGTATATATATATTTTATGTTTTAATCTGTTTAATCATATGTTTTATGTTATACTGTCAGATGGTTCTCACACGCGAACAGGAACAGCTCAATGCTGCAATTCAAGCTGCTATGCAAGCTTTGCTTCCTCAACTGCGGAATGACATCAGGGCTGAAGTTCAAGCTGCCAATAATCAGCAGCATAATCAGGCACCTCCTCCTGCTCCTCCTCCTCCAGTGACATTAGCAGTATGGCTGGAGAGATTCAACAAGCTTCGCCCTCGAGCTTTTGAGAAGACAGATAGCCCCAGCGATGCTGAAAGCTGGTTGGCTCACATCAGAAGATTTTCAATGCTATGGGTTGTGACCCCGCATACAAGGCAAGGTTGGCATGCTACCGATTCGAAGGCGATGTGCTAAACTGGTGGTTAGCGTTGATGTAGTCCGAAGGTGGTGACGAGTGGGTTGCTGGTTTGACTTGGGCTTAGTTCAAGGACAGGGTGATGGAGCAGTTCTTTCCCAAGGCTGAGCAGGACAAGCTCAAAAGAGAGTACCATGGGATCCGACAGAGAGCTGGGGAGAATAGCAATGAGTTTATGCAGCGCTTTCTTCGTCTAGCTAGTTTCCTTGGTGCGGCAGCAGGAACTCCTGAAGAGCAGGCACATCACCTTAGATGGGCTCTTCGCACATCGGTCGCAAACAATCTGGTGTGTGCCACATTCAACACTGTAGCACAAGTGGCCGATGCAACACGTAAGCTGGAGATGCTACAGGAGAGAGATGAGTTCGGGGAAGCTGAAAGACCCGACAAGAGGTAAACATTCGTATTCAAGCGGTGATCAATCCGTATACTTTCCATATATGTCAATTATTCATCCCTTTAAATGTATCTTCCAGGCAGAAAACTGGGGACCGGTCTCAGCCGGCTACTCAGCAGCAGCCTCATCAGCCCAAGGAAACGGTCAGACTAACGACCGTTCTTACGGATAGGCGTGGCGGTAATGATAATTACCGTAACAACGTTGGGCACTCCAACAGCAGCAGGTCCTAATACTTAAGCATTTCCTTATGATTTCATGTTAATACTCATATTCTGAAACTTTAGCAAAACTTCTACCAGGAACCATGGAAACGGTAGGGACCAGAACCAGAGAGGTTCGCAGCCTAGCCGTCCAGCTATCACTGGTATTCAATCTTACGATTATCCGCTTTGTCCTTTGTACCTAATTATCATGTATTATGTAAAATGTTTTATCAGGTTCCCAGCCAGCCAGAGCACCTGCTGGAGGATTCACTCATCCTCTTTGCTCTACTTGCCACCGTAGGCACCCAGTACCATGTCGCCGTAATACTGACGCGTGCTTCAAGTGTGGTCTTCCTGGCCATATTATGAAGGATTGCCGTAAGGGCGAGATGGAGGGTACATCGGGACATGCTGATACCAAGCCGCCTCCTACTACCGGGCGTGTCTACACGACATCTCGAGACCAGGCCAACAAGTCTACAGGTACCATCACTGGAATCTTGTATATGTATGGTCAAGCTGCATGTGTTCTTTTTGATACGAGTGCTACTCACTCGGTTATTTCTACTGCTTATGCTAAGAACATTAGGATGCTCCCTATGCCACTAGAAAATAGGCTTACTATTTCCACGCCTTTGAGGGACTCTGTATTAATCACCCATGTATACAAGAGTCTTCCCCTAGAATTTGACGATAAGGTTCGACCTGTTGACGCACTTCCGCTGGACATGAATGACTTTGACATGATTTTGGGCATGGATTGGCTATCCAAGCATCATGCTACCATAGACTGCCATTCATATCGAGTTATCTCCGGTGATGTTAATGCACCAGAGTACATTCATAACGGGTTCATACACGGACGGTCTGTACAAATCATATCTACCCTACAAGCGCGTGCACTACTGTCACATGGCTGCGAGGGTTATCTAGCTACGGTTCACGACATGGATGTTGAATCCCCATCAATTCAGGATCAACCTATAGTGTCGGAATTCCAAGATGTTTTTCCAGCAGAACTTTCGGGCATACCACCTGCACGAGAAGTGGAATTCAGTATCGAGCTTATTCCAGGAGCTGAACCAATCTCCAAATCTCCTTATCGCATGGCTCCCATAGAGCGGAAGGAGCTGAAGGATCAACTACAAGAACTTCTTGAACGAGGTTTTATTCGACCGAGCGCATCTCCATGGGGCGCACCAGTCTTGTTCGTTAAGAAGAAGGACGACAGTATGCGTCTTTGCATAGACTATCGCGAGCTCAACAAGATTACCATTCGGAATAGATATCCACAGCCACACATTGACGATCTGTTTGACCAACTCCAAGGGGCCAAACACTTCTCCAAGATTGATCTTAGGTCAGGCTATCATCAGCTACGGGTCAAGGAGCAGGACATCGCTAAGACTGCCTTTCGTACCCGTTATGGCCACTACGATTTTGTAGTTATGCCATTTGGCCTGACAAATGCTCCAACAGTGTTCATGGACTTGATGAACAGAATCTTCCATGAATTTCTGGACAAGTTCGTCATTGTCTTCATCGATGACATCCTGATTTTCTCAAAGTCCAAGGAGGAACACGAAGACCATCTTCGTACAGTACTACAGATTCTTCGTCAGAAGCAACTGTATGCTAAATTCTCTAAGTGTGAGTTCTGGTTAGACAAGGTGGCATTCTTAGGTCACATTGTATCAGTAGAAGGAATCACTATGGATCCAGCGAAGGTTGAGGCCATTACTAAGTGGCCAAGGCCGACATCAGCGACGGAAGTCCATAGTTTCTTAGGCTTAGCTGGCTATTACCGTAGGTTCGTGGATAACTTTTCCCGTCTAGCACTACCATTAACCAAACTGATGCGGAAAGGGGAGAAATTCGTCTGGACTGAAGATCGAGAGAAGAGCTTTGAAGACCTGAAGCAGAAGCTAGTATCTGTACCTATTCTTACTCTACCATCTGGTACGGGTGGATTTCAAATCTACATCGATGCATCGGGGAAGGGACTTAGCTGTGTTCTCATGCAACATGGGAAAGTGATCGCGTACGCTTCACGGCAGCTTAAGCCTTATGAGGAAAATTACCCCACGCATGACCTGGAACTTGCAGCTGTGGTGTTTGCATTGAAGATATAGAGGCACTACTTGTATGGAGAATCATGTGACATTTTCACGGACCACAAGAGCTTGAAGTATATCTTCACTCAACGTGAATTGAACATGAGGCAGAGGAGATGGTTAGAGATGTTGAAGGATTATGACATTAATCTACAGCATCATCCCGGAAAGGCAAATTTAGTAGCAGATGCTCTTAGCAGGAAGTCCGGAATGATCAACGGCATTAAAATCGAAGAGGAAATCATCAGAGACTTGGAGCGACTAGACATCGAGATCATGGTACGTGGACAACATGGTTACTGGGCTAATCTTAGAGTAGAACCCGAGTTACTCTCTAAGATCAAGGAATCTCAGAAGGATGACGGAGAAATCTGGGCGATAGTACAGAATTTGGAAAAGCAGACAGAATTCAGAGTAGATGCAGATGGTATCGTATGGCAGGGCACGAGACTTTGTGTTCCTGATAACCAAGAACTCCGGGAAGCTTTATTAGCTGAAGCTCATAGCTCCCCATTCTCTATACATCCTGGTTCGACTAAGATGTACCATGACATCAAGCAGTACTTTTGGTGGAGTGGTATGAAACAGGATGTGGCCACTTACGTCTCCAAATGTCTTACCTGCCAGCAGGTTAAGATCGATTATCAGCGATCTGGCGGTCTCCTTCAACCGTTAGATATTCCAGAATTGAAGTGGGACAAAATCACCATGGATTTTGTTACTGGTCTTCCGCCTACCAAGAGGAAGCACGATGCAATTTGGGTTATCGTAGATCGACTTACCAAATTAGCTCATTTCTTACCGATCCGCAAGGAAGATCTGGTAAGTAAACTTGCAGATACGTACAGAAGAGAGATCATGAGACTCCACGGTGCACCATCCAGCATCATCTCAGACAGAGATCCTCGATTCACTTCGCGCTTTTGGAAGAGTCTGCAGAAAGATTGGGGTACACAACTTAAGCTTAACACGGCTTTTCATCCTCAATCTGACGGACAGTCGGAGCGAACCATTCAGACATTGGAAGATATGTTGAGGTCATGTGCGTTGGAATGGACGGGTGATTGGGACGATTACATCTGTCTTGTGGAGTTTGCATACAACAACAGCTGGTACGTAAGCATCAAGTGTGCTCCTTTTGAGATGTTGTATGGCAGAAAGTGTCGCGCCCCAATCTGCTGGGATCAGGATGGTGAGCGAACACTCGAAGGACCAGAAATCATAGAGATGACCAATGAGAAGATCGCAGTAGCTAAGCAGAAAATTCAGGAAGCACGGTTACGTCAGAATAGTTACGCCGATAAGCATCGTAGGGACATACACTTTAACGTAGGAGATCACGTCTTCCTTAAGGTTTCGCCGGCACGTGGTGTTAGACGCTTCGGGATTAAAGGGAAGCTCAGTCCTCGTTTCATCGGACCGTTTGATATCATTGAACGAGTTGGTGAAGTATCTTACCGATTGGCGTTACATCCGCAGCTGTCGCATGTGCACAATGTGTTTCATGTGTCCTTACTCAGAGGGTACCAGTGTCATCCCCTTCACATGGTTTAGTATCCATTGGAACAGATACGTGAAGATCTCACTTTTGTAGAAGAACCCGAACGAGTTCTTGACAGACAAGAACGAGTCATGAGAAAGAAGACGATTCCATTCGTCAAAATCCTATGGAGGGATCATACCGAGCGGGAAGCCACTTGGGAAACAGAGGAGTCTATCCGGGCTTCTTACCCTCATTTCATATTTTGAATTCGGGTATGTTCTTCTTTTCCAGTTTACTTTATCTATAATTTGGGGACGAATTATTCTTTTTAGGGGGGAAGAGTTGTAAAACCCGCATGCTTTTACCATGAATAGTACCCTTAAGATCGTACGTACTAGATTAAAACTTTCCTTATATAGCATGATTACGATGACGTGTTAGGATTTTACGTATTACGTACGTGTTAGAACACGATAAGTATTTACTACGCACGAGCACGAAATAATTATTTGACAATAATTAAGCACGAACATGCTATCATGAAATCATGAACGTAATTAAAACACGAACTATTATTAATTACGTATATATATTTATTACGAGCGTATATAAATATATTAGATCACGATAATTACGTAACGAGAACACATAAAACGCGAACATAAATAATCATGAACGAATAACTAAACGTCGAGACACGGAAAAAGGTACGGGTACCCCATGTGGGGCCCCCTACCTGCGGCTACAAGGAGCAAATGGGCCAAGCCCATTTGTATTTTTACTAAAGGAGGGTTATGGTAAAAACACTCCTCATGTTTACATTATAGAAGATTTTAACAAAAACCTAAAAACCCTCCTCTCTTCTTCTTTTTGGCCGCCACCTTCAAAACACCAAAAGGGGGTGTTTGTTGATCTTGGATCTTGGAATTCTTGTTGGTGTTCGTGGTTGTTCTTCGTTCTTTTGATCCACGTATTCGGTAAATCCTTTTTAAACCTTTTTCTTTTGATTTGATCTTTTATTATTAAGAACATGTTATGTTTTTTTTCAAAAACCCTAATTAAATCATAGATCTAACATGAATTGGGATTAAATAAAATCAAAAGTAATGTTTTAAGGGGTGTTTGTTTTGGCCGCAACCTACACCGAACCCGAGGGGGGTTTTGGTTTGGCCATCCGACCACCACCGAGACCATATGGTCCCGGTTGGTTGGTGTGGGTCCCACGGCAGCATCAAGACAAGGGGTACCCCGATTTGGTTCGAGGTACGGTGTTGATTTCATGTCCGGTTCATAGTTTTCAGTCTAGATCCGGTTCATGGTGTATGTTTAGTTTTTATTTTTTTATTATGATCTTATGTTAAAAATTAAATTAATAAAATGACATGATTAATTTAATAACATGACTTAGGTTATTTTAATTATTAATAATCATGAAATTAATTAACCTAAGTATTTTTATATTTTAGACTTATAATTAATTAATTTTTTAAAAACCATGGTTATAATTAATTAATTAACATGACTTAGGTTATATTATTAATAAATAATAATACATGTTTTAACCTAAGTATTTAACTTTATTTAATTAAAAACATGTTATACTTGAATTAAATATTTTAACCTATAGTTTAATTAAATTACATGAAATAATTATTATTCTATACATTATATCATATGACTTAGAAAATAATCATGAAAACACTTAGGCTTATATACTTAGCTTATTTAACCAGCTTATTTCTAATTATGGAAACTTTCTATTTTTAGAAACTTAATTAAATAAGGCAGCTAATCTATTTATGGAAACCTTCTATTTTTAGAAACTTATTTATTTCAGGCAGCTAATCTATTTATGGAAACTTATTTAATTAAGGCAGCTGATATATTTATGGAAACTTTCTATTTTTGGAAACTTATCTATTTTAAGCAGTAATTCTATTTTTGGAAACTTTCTATTTTTGGAAACTTTCTATTTTTGGAAACATTCTATTTTTGAAAACTTTCTATTTTAGGAACCTGCTATTTTTCGAAAGTTACTTATTATTACACAGTAAGTATAATAATACATGAAATACCAGAAATACTTAATCAGATTAAACAGAATATAAGATAAACACGGTTTAAGGCTTTAAAACAGTAAAACATGGTAAGAACACATAAAATAAGCTAAGACATGACATAAAACCAGCTACGTATTTAGTAAGCAGATACTTATTCATGTATGTATTTATGTAGCACTAGTGATACGGAAGTAGGATTCCTCTCAGTTCATCTTCTTCGTTCACTGGACATAAGGTACGGATTCCCGTCCTTTTAGTATGGACATTCTTTCCTTATTAGGATTCCCCGTATGCAGCCAAATGTTTTCCCGTAGTATAAGTTACGTGTTTGATTGCTTATGACTAATTAAGAATACCTATAGCCATATACATGCATGACCAGTTTCACCTAGTTATGGAGGTACCATAACCATAACATTAGAGGCACTGATGTTATGACTTCACCACGGCGGAGTGATTGCTCGTGGCGTCCCTTCAGCTTTTGGCCATTTATATTATATTTATCATGTGGGGCGTATGGGTGCATCCTAGTTACATGTTTTCAGTCAGGATTTCATGGTGAATGTGGTGTGTGCCTTGCATCCTTCACAAGGAGCTGATCCCTCCTACCCAAAAACCAGTATATTAAAATAGAGGCAGCCCCTCTAATTTGCATGATGAGGTCACCCCTCCAAGTATTCATGCACGGTGGATTTTCATGACCTATATTGGCTAATGGTAAAATATGATAAACAGTTTTTACAAGATAAACATAAGACTTTTCAAACTATAAAACCAGTTTTATCAAGACTTAACCAGGTTACTCGGGACTTAGTTTTCTTCCGCTGTTATATGTTATATGCTTATCCTATTCATTCTTTATTGTACATCCGTGCACTGAGCGTATTTGCTCAGCCGTTTTCCTTTTCTATGTTCCCAAAACGGCAGGTACTCAGGGACGCTCGTAGACACTAAGAGTACGTGAATATGGACTGGAAGCTGTCTAGCCTTATTTAATTTATGCATTTCCTTTCTTATGATACATTTTCTATGGACATTGTTTAGTCCTTTCCTTTATTATACTATGTTTGTGTGTGATGAGATTTACATTTGGACTACCGATGTTTGATTCCGGTATTTTCCTTTTTATGGTCAAGTAATGTTTAGACATTTTTCCTTGTATGCTTTGATGACACGCAATAATTGCATGTGACATTTCCATTATCAAAATGGGGTGTTACAAGTCGCGAACCATTAAAAGCGACTTCGACGGTGAATACCTTGGGAATCACAAGCATGATAGAGATACTGGTTCCACCAACATCCCTAAGAAGTTCAGTATCAGGAATTAGGAGACGCTTGATGTAAGGTTTAGTGATTGGACAAGAGTATCAACGCTTTTGGCACTAGGTTTAAATTTGGGTTGAATGTAGGTGACGTTGTGGTTGCGCTGTTGGTGGATGAAGAAAGTAGGATGATGAGGGTGGTGAATATGATCAGTGATGATGAATTCATTTTTGTTAATCGAGCGTTTTTATTGATTTTTTATTTGGGGATTTTTATTGGCAGGAAAATCAATTTCTGGAATCGGGGATTGTATTTAATAAAAAATTTCAAACGCAACATATGCTTTGGTTAACCCATTTATTTATCATCGACCCAGATCAGGTCGTTTACTCAAGCGGTCTTTATTTATTTACCTTCAGACATTTACTACGCCCTCCATCTCAAAGTTATTGTCAATTGGCAAAAAAGCCTAGTTTAAGAAAAATGCATTATTATCGTTTTCTCTCTATTTCTCTTGCTTTTTAGCATAATGACAATTTACCGTTAGCTAATTAAGTAAACTATTCTTTAGAGTTTGTAATAATAATTTCAAACAAAAATAATATGATAAACTTGATCAAATTTATCAATCTATTTTTAGTAGTGGTCACTTAAATTATGACATTATAAAATGAAAACATGAACTATAAATTTAAGACGAGGAAAGTACTAGTTTGTGCACACAGTTTTTGAATATATTTTCATGTGTTTGTGTACATGCATGAATGTACGTACCCCTGGAAAGAAAGTGCAAAACAACATTCCCACATCGTACGACACCCTAGAACAAATGTAGTACCAATGAATGTTGCTATTACGAGAAGCTTCAAACAACAAGAACATTGACATATAAATAAATTATTAGAAAGTTCCATGTAGTCCGGTGAAACTTGATAACATCGAAATCTAAGTATGTGTAAAAATAGTGAATTGTAATTAGATTATACTTTTATTCTAATATCGATCAAATGACACGTCCAATATTTTTCAAGTTTAAATTAATCTTCTATACTTCTAAGTATAACATGCTTTTAAAATACTTTATGATAATTCATGAAGTTATAAATTCTTTTTTTTATCAAATTATATCTCATGTGGGACTTTCTTAAAAAATATATCAATCTATACCATTTATTTTTCTAAAACAATATACAACGTTTACTTTCTTTAGATCAATATTTCTTGCTAGAAATATAGTTTTTGATAAGACATGCGTTTTGTTCAAATTTTTAGATTAGAAATCATGATTCACTTTAAAATCATAAATAATAATGACAGGTCGTTTAAAGTGAAACTTTCATAAATGATATGGTTAGAGAAAAGAATACAATTTACCCGCCCACACATTTTTCTTATGTCTTAGGTTTATCTTCCCACAAAACTTTGTACTCAATTTCCACCTTTAAAGCACGAACCTAAGCTCTTCTTTTTTAACGATAACTTGAAAATTTTGAATCTTGTTATACCAAAATTACAGTCTCTTTTTCAGTGTTACAAAAAAGTTCCACAAAATCGATTAATCGTCGTCTAAACATTACTGGGTCACCAAACTTTTTGATTTATATAAATTAGTCAAGTAAATTGGCCAAATGTCAGAAAGCTGCAAATTTTGCTAGAAATTAAAAACTCGCCGTAAACTTGTGTTAGTATAAATTTATAGTAGTAGTTTATATCTAATAAAAGTTATTTTTTTAAATAATTAAACTACAAGTCAAAAAAATTACAAGTATAAAATAATTCAAAATATCAAAATCCTAAAAAAAAGGTCTATTTGTGTATGTTGTAATTGGTTTTATTATTAAGTGAAATGCCTCCCTGTATAACTATCTTAGCTTAGAAAGCTTATTTGATTGAGGACAAGCAAATCCCAAGTGTATGGGTATTTGATGATGTGTCCTTTATACACATTTTCGGGTCATTTCACCTCATATTTGTCATAAAATGCCCTAAAAACTTCTTAATTCCTTTCTTTTTGTCATTTTAGCAAATTGGAAGAACTTGGAGCATTTGGGATGGTTTGGAGGTGTTTTTAAAGCATTTTCAAGAGTATGGATGAAGTATAAAATAGGCCAAGTCAATATTGTAGAAACTAGAAGGGGGGGGGGGGGTTAAATAGTTTCTTAAAATTTACTTGTCAAAAGATGGTTTTTAAAAATCCTTTTCAAAAACTTAGACTTAAGTGATTATGTGAAACCTTCTTATACACAATATGAATAAGGTATAGTGAAACTAAACTAATAATCAAAAGTATAAAGAATAATAAATGTAAAAAGATAAAGGAAAGAAAGATCAAACCAAACACCAAGGATTTATAGTGGTTCGGCAACGAAGCTCACTCCTCGTCCCTACTCCACTCCTCGAGTACTCCTTACTCGAGAGTTCACTAATCAACAAGCTCCTTAAGGTGGAGAAACTGTACACAACGTTGCTTATCCAATTTCCGACTCTAAGCTAAAAGTCGATCCCTAATCTTAGCTAGGACCAATCTACACTAGAATACTTTAAGGACCAAGTATAAACCTTAGTACATACACAACTTCCAAAAAGACACAACTACTTAGATCTTCACAACTATGACACAACAATGACTCAATAAGATTTGATCTTCAATGGATCTTTGATGTAGACAATGATGAAAGTGTTCTTCTCTTTGCACTTGAAGAGGAAGAGATGGGAAAGGAAATATTCACTTCTAAACAAGTAGTAATCAACCAAATGACCAAGGATTTGAGTGATTTTAGAAGTATGAAAGAATCTGGAATTGTATGTGCCAAAAAGAGGTGAAGAGAAACCTGAGAATGGTCCACTATTTATAAGACAAGTCTCCAACGGCTATATCTACCCGCGGTTCCTAATTGCAGCCCGCGGTTCCATATCGATAAGAAACCACACAGCCACTTAAGGAACCGTCGGAGTAGACTCCGCTCCTTTTTATCTCTTAATGGTATGGTTCAAATCTGGTGATTAAAATATCCTGAAAGGATATTCCAAACCAATATAGAATATGTCATTTTCAAATTTTCAAATAATTAATTTAATACAACATTTTCTTAAAAAGAAAGTTTAATAAAAACTTGTCACACTTAATAAAAAGTGAGATTTAAGAAAAGATTAAATCCTTGATCACTTAATTAGGATGAGTACTTGTTTGTACATACCTTAAGTAATAATGGTAGAAATGAAAAATACTTGAACTCAAGAATTCGTTTTTCGTTGTTTTCGTAAATGCTTGTTTTTACATATTGTCGTAATCAAAACAAAGCGAGACCGAAAATGCAAGTAACGTTTTTAGGACATTGCATTAACAATCTCCCCCTTTTTGATTTCGACAATACATAAACTGAATCACAAGAAAAAACAAGATTTTCGAAGACGAGTTTATTTCACTTCTCCCCCTTTGTCGAAGCAAAAAGGTTGCAAAAGTCTTTGTAGAAGAGAAGAATCAGACTTTGCAAAAGCTCCCCCTTGGTGCTCACTCCCCCTTGCTTGGGGCACCAAGGAATCGAGATATGGTGACATGCTACATAGAAGGGTTAGTAGAAGAGAAGAAACACCCAACAAGATATATCAAAGGTCACACAAAAAAAGAGAAGAAATTAAGATCCAAGATAAGTCATGCTAAAAGGAAAATATGAAATAAAAGATACAAGGAAACAAAACATACAAAGATGTATGTAAAATAAAACAAGCCAAAAGAATAAATCTAATCCTAGTTAAACTAGAACTCTAAGATTTTCTTGAACTAGATGTCTTGAAGATAAGCAACCAATGCTTAAATAAAAGACAAGATAGTGGCGGAAGGAGGTGGTGGTGGCTTGGTAGTACTCTCATAGTCATAGTGAAGAGAAGATTTGACTAAGAGACTTTTGATATATTCAACTCCTCATAGATATGAGCCATAGCAAGACGTTGATATTGACAACATTGACAATATGTTCCATGATGCATGACAGTATCATGTGAAGGAGGAAGAACACTAAAGGGTGGAGGTGGAAGAAAAGAAGTTCCACAATCAACATTCTTAGAAGGAGAAGAAATGTGATTTTGAGTGTTCTTGGGTGAATTGGGATTGAAAGCAATTGGAGAAAATGGAGGAGAATCAAGGCTTTCATTTGGAGAATAAGACATTTTGATTTGTGAGAGGATAAAAAATGCTTAGGGTTAAATAGAGAAAGCTCAAGTTATTTTGAGGGTGGTCAAAGGTTTGAAACAAAGATTCCAAAAAGTGTTGGAACAAATTTGGAGTTTCAGAAATACCCGAAATAGGAAGCACTGTGCGTGGTTCTTTTTCTCCAGCGGCGGTTCCATATCGATATGGAGCCGCGGTCTCTATAAGGAACCACCCATACAGGGTTGATTTTTGGTGATGAGGGAGGATTTTCTATTTCAACAAATCTTATTTTCTAGTCTAACTAATCATAGAGATATGCTAAAAAGCAAAGATAGACAAAGAAAAACACACAAGAATACACCAAACAAGGTTTTGACCAAATTTCATGGATTTTAAAGAAAATCAATGTTGGAGGTGTGTAGAGCTAGACAATAAGTCATGACACATTGATCCTCCATAGTTCTCTTTTGTTCTTGCTATATTTAAGAGACGCATACATATGAATTATGTAAGCTCATGATTAATAGCAAGAAGCTATGAAAAACGTTTTTAGATTGAATTGAAAATGCAAAAACATTTCTCGACCATTTTTTAAAGAACTTTGAGAATTTTGAAAAATAGAAAAGAGGTTTTCCAAAACGATTTTACAAGACTCAGTGACTCAAAGAAAGAAGAGACTCAAAAGAGAAAAAGACTCGATTAATAAAATGCGCAATTAAGGAATATGTTCCATTAAACCTAGACCCAGACGCAAATAATTAAAAGGTTCCCTTTTAAGTGGCTTAGTGAAGATATCGGCTAAGTTTTCTACCGAGGGCACCTTCTCAATTTTAATGTTCCCCTTTTGAACATTATCCCTAAGGAAATGGTGGCGAATCTCTATGTGCTTGGTTCGCGAATGTTGCACAGGACTCTTGCTAAGGTCTATTACACCCTTATTGTCGCACATGATGGGAACATCATCAAGAAAAATCCTGTAATCAACAAGCTCTTGCTTCATCCATAGAGCTTGTTGACAAGCTTTACCGGCACTCACATACTCGGCTTCCATGGTGGATATAGCAAGAGTTTGTTTCTTGGAGAACTAAGAAGTTAAACAACAACCCATGAGGGTACAAACTCCACTAGTGCTTTTCCGGTCCACATAGTCTCTCGCGTGATCCGAGTCCGCGTAGACAATGGTTTCTACGCCGGTCCCTTTAGGATACCATAATCCTAAATGTATAGTGCCCTTAATGTATCGAAAGATACGCTTAACCGCTTCAAGATGAGAGGTTTAGGGAGCCTCTTGGAAGCTAGCACAAAGGCAAACACTAAACATGATATCCGGTCGACTTGCCGTTAGGTATAACAAACTACCAATCATACCTCTATATTTGGTGTTGTCTACCGACTCACAATCATCATCTACGGTGAGTTTAGTATCCGAGGCCATAGGGGTCTTCATTGGTCTAGAGTCTTCTAATCCAAATTTCTTTAGCATTTCTTTAACATACTTGGATTGATTAAAGAAAATACCATTGTCCATTTGTTTAATTTGGAGTCCTAAAAAGAAGTTAAGTTCTCCCATCATAATCATTTCAAACTCATCATGCATGATTTTGGTAAAGTCATCACACAATGATTGACAAGTTGAACCAAAGATAATGTCATCAACATATATTTTTACGATAATTAGGTGAGAACCTTTCTTCTTTGTAAATAGCGCATTGTCTACCATCCCCATGGTAAACTCATGTTTTACAAGGAACGCTTTAAGTCTATCATACCAAGATTTGGGTGCTTGTTTGAGACCGTAAAGAGCTTTCTTAAGCTTGTAAACATGATCCGGTTTCTCAAAATCAATGAAACCGGGAGGTTGAGCCACATATACCTCCTCATTGATCAAACCGTTAAGAAACACACTCTTTACATCCATTTGTTGAAGCTTGTTGTAAATACGTTTTTACGTATTTATGAAGGATCGGTCGCTCCAACGATATTTATGTAATGGGCTCGTGATCTACTTAGTAAACGTATAGTCCATATAGCCCACATGTAGGGTGGGCTATATATACCCCTCCTAGCATGTTAGGAGGGGTTGGTGATTCACATTTTCATAAATTCCATTTTCACTTTCTTTCTCTTCCTCTCTTTTCTCTCCTTTCTCTCTCTACACCCTCATCTCCTTCTCATCCTTTTTCATCCTTCTTTTATATTATTTCATCAATCAATCCACCTAATCAATCTAATCCATCATGTAGAATAAGCCAAGATTTGCGTAGACCTTGAATTGGTATCAAGAGCCAAGGTTAGATTGGTTTATTCTTGCCTTTATTTTAATTGATTTTGGTGGGTTTTGATTTTTTCAAGCTTAAATCTTAAAAAGTTTGTGTCTTTATGCTTTAAATCATAGTCAAATCTTTGATTTACTTATTTTAAATAAAATTCACAAATTTTTATGCAAAAATCAAAAACTTTTATCATCAAATCTTAAAAAAGTTTGTTTTTATAAAAAGTTTGTGTTTTATCTTTTTAATTTGATACTTTTGATTGAAAAAACAAACACGTTTTATTTTTTCAATGAATTTTTGATTGAAATTTTTTTTATCAGTTTGTGTTAATCAATCTATTAAATCAATCGATTAAATCAGTTTGTGTTTCAAGTTTTCATCTATTGTGTTATCAGTTTTTATATTTTTTTATATTTTTTATTTTATTTTTATCAGTTTTCTTTTTTCTGGGTTCCCATCAAATCTGTCCAACTGTCCATCATTTTTTTTAATATGGGTTTCTTTTAACTGTCCATCATTTTTTTAATATTATTTTTCTCTATCTCAAATCCACCCACACCTCAACGATAACCAGACTCACAATTCTTTTTCCGAGCGAAAGGTTTTCCGAACGAACAGTTTATTCCGGATGAAGGTTTATTCCGGATGAAGGTTTATTCCGGATGAAGGTTTATTCCGGATGAAGGTTTATTCCGGATGAAGACATTCCTAATGAAGATATTCCGCATGAACGGTTTTATTCCGCATGAACGGTTTTATTCCGCATGAACGTTATTCCGCATGAACGTTTTTCCGAATGAACATGTATTCGGAATGAAGAAGATTCAAATATAACGAAACTATTAGACTCGACACAAAAACATACCAACGAAACCAGACTCCATCTTAACCAAACTGACCCAAGACTCTAAATGAACTCAACTCACTCACCTCTCGAACTCAAACCAACACTCGAACACCCAACCTAGACTCCCACACCCTACACCCTCCCTCGAACCACAAACACTCCCTCTCGTATTACAAAATACCCTCGAACCAAGTCCAGTCTCTTCACACCAACGACTGGACTCTCACAAGACTCGAACATCAGACCCACTCTCGACATTAACACTCACACTCACCTCATTCACCTCACGCACACAACATTCTCAAACTCGACCTCTCGACAACTTAGACTCACACTCACCCATTTTCACACTCGAAGACCCGACTCATTTTTCACACACCCTCGACATCACACAGACACACTCACATCACACAAACACACCCTCTCGGACACCCTCTTTCGAACCCAACATCGACAGACACACCCTCAACTCTCATTGATCCAAACAAATCAAGACTCGACCTAATAACCAACAACCAAACCTAAACTCAAACTCAATGACTCAATAATCATCATCGATTTATATATCGAAGGTAATCCCTCTTTTAATATTCGAATGAAAAGAGTGGATTCATAACAAATCTGTTAGAATCCATTCATTGTTTCGGTTTGTGTCACACAAGCATCAAGAATCGGACCTACCTGAGACCCCCAATACGGAGACCTTGCTGTTGCAGCTTCGTTCTTGTGGTGATTTGTTTGATATAGAACCATTTAGGATTGAACCATTTAGGATTGTGGTGATTTGTTTAAACAAGGAAGATTTAGAGAAGAGACGGAGGAAGATGGGTTTGATGGCTGCAAAGAAGGAGAGCAGATTGGTTTTGGGATAGGATTAAAGAGAGATTGAGTGAGTATATATTTTTTGGGAGTGAGTTTTTCAGATTGAGAAAGAAAGAGACGTGGGAGAGAGAGGGTTATTAAAGTGACGGAGGAAACTATATTTGAGAGAGAGATATATAAGATAGGAAAAGTCAGACGGAGATTACTAGATTTTTCGTGGGTGGAAGCCACGTGTGTGGTGAGTAACATTTGATTATTTGTGTAGTTGCTTAAGCCACGTAATAGGCATATCATCATATTTCAAGTTTTTCGTTCAAAACAAGATCTATCAGATTTTTATCTTATTTTATTTTTACTTTATTTTTATTTTATTTTTATTTTATTTTAGTTAAGTAAATTTTTTTATTTTAAGTTAATTTTGAATATTAGTTTTTGGTACATCGTATTGAGGCGGGTATTTAGAAAGAACCAAAGTGGTAAAATATTTGACGGGCCGATCATTATATTTACCGTAGCTTGGATTTTTTATTTACCGTAAAGACAATTAAGTGCCTTAGAAAGAATCCCAATTGAAGGTCTACGCAAATCTTGGCTTATTCTACATGATGGATTAGACTGATTAGGTGGATTGATTGATGAAATAATATAAAATAAGGATGAAAAAGGATGAGAAGGAGATGAGGGTGTAGAGAGAGAAAGGAGAGAAAAGAGAGGAAGGGAGAGAAAGTGAAAATGGAATTTATGAAAATGTGAATCACCAACCCCTCCTAACATGCTAGGAGGGGTATATATAGTCCACCCTACATGTGGGATATATGGACTATAAGTTTACTAAGTAGATCATGAGCCCATTACATAAATATCGTTGGAGCGACCGATCCTTCATAAATACGTAAAAACGTATTTCCAACAATCTCCCCCTAAGGGAGGTCGCTCCAAGAGGCAAAGTTCTAAATATTCTATATCTCGTGATCTATGCTAACTAAGATGTGACCGAGACTTTATTGGGAAAAACGTATTTCCAACAATCTCCCCCTAAGGAGGTCACATCTTTTTACAAAATCTTAAACCTAGCATCTATGCTTGAGTCTTCGATCTTGTTCTTGTGAATAAGCTTGATGTGATCTTTGACTTAAGTCTTGAGCATGTTTACTTGCCTTGACCTTGTGCATTCGTCACTTGTGACATTCGCCTCTTTGTGACTTCATGTTCCACATACTTATACCTTTAAATTCTTGAAAGCTTCAGAGTTTGATACAGCGGAAGACTTGACCTTTAGACTTTCTTGAATTTGTTGAAGTACTAATTGTATGTAGTATAAGCATGTGGTGACGACTTCTTCTGGATTGTACACCGCAATGCCACCTTCTTGTTACGCTGCATAAGACAGTTAGCAACAAACAATATACACGGATGAAATGGCCTTGAACATTTCATTCTAATTCGGTAGCACTTTACCTCCGGTCGGTGAAGACCGTTGGACGATATTAAATATCGTACTTGTGGCATGTAGTTTCAATAAAGAACCTCCTTGACAAGATTTCGCGGGTAAACCCGTTCTCTTTACTCGACCGTCCAAAGCTAAGGTAAATATAGTGATCGTAGTCTAAGGTAATGTAAATATAATGATCGTAGTCTAAGCTAAGGTAAATAAAAAATAAGTCAAAAGACCTTAGACACTTAAAGTCTAAGGCACAAGCGTAGGCTAAAAGGATTCTAATGGATTCTAATCTTGCTACGGGTGTGTATGTCTTGTCATAATGAATACCTTATTGTTGATTATAGCCTTGAGCTACAAGTCTAACCTTGTTACGAGACACAACACCATTTTTGTCTAAATTATTCCTATATACCCATTTGGTTCCTATGATGGTCGAACTTTTAGGTGGAGGAACAAGTTCCCAAACGTCATTAGCAATGAACTGATTCAGTTCTTCTTGCATGGTGATGACCCAACTCTCGTCCATCAAAGCTTCTTTGTTAGAAATACGTTTTAACGTATATTAGAAGTATCGGTCACTCCACAATATGTTTTATGTTGTAATAGCTCGTAGTTAGTAATTAGTTATTATTTGCTTATTAACTTAAGTAAGAACCGGTCCATGGGCTTGTCATGGACCGGCCCAAGTCCACTTATGACTTGGAACTATAAATACCCCTTTCCACTAAGGAAAGGGGTTGGTTGTTGTCATTTCTTTGATTCCATATTAATAAAATTCACATAGTTTCTCTCACTTTCTCTCTCTAACTTTCTCTCTCTAGAAATCAACAAACCCCTTCATAGATTCATTGATTATCAATATTCTACATTTGGTATCAGAGCAACAAAGGAAACATTAAGAATGGAACTAGAGGCCGCAGAGTCTAAAAACCAGGTCTTAGAAATTAGACTATCAACTGTTCTAGGGGAGATGGATCGGACAAGGCAGGGACTATCCGCTCTTTATGGTTCACTAGAAGATCGATTCGCTTTTAATGCGACACAGCAACAATATTATGTTGAACAACTGAACCAAAAGTGCGAAGAAATCTCTGACTTGAACATCCTGCTCATAGACAAAAATATGGTTTTGGCTGAGTTAAAGGAGACACTTCTTCTCACTCGACAAGAAGTTGTTGATAACTTAGCTACCGACTCTGCACCGTCCACTAGTGCTCCAACAACCAAGAAAGTAGTGCTTTATAAGAATCCGCTTCATAAGAGAAACCAGCTTACCTATGATGATTATATGAAGAATGCCATTAAGCATGTCGATCTTCTTAGGGATATTTTAGACGATCTTTATGCCTTAGATCCCTCAAGTAGCGACTATTATTCGGCTCATGAATATGTTAAGCGAGTTCAATATTGCTTGGCTTATTTACAATACATAGGTACACCAGGTTCTGCACTACTTAATAATAGGCCCATTGCTGTCACTCCATTTAATAAGACTCCAGGAGCGAAACCATCATTGGCACAATCAAGTAAGACACCTTTAAAATCTGCTGCTAATGTTCCCAATTTGCCTTCTACAGGATTAAAAGCGACTACTAAGGCTAAAGGGTCGCCACTCAAGAAAGATAAGATCAAGCCCGCCACTAGTAGTGCCACAAAGAAGAAAGTAGAAGTCCACAATAGGAATGCTAGTTCAGTTTTAAATAAAACGAATCATGTTAAGACTAAAAGCTCTGCGCCTGTGCAGCAGCCTAAACCATTCGTGAATTCTGATTTAAATTGTTGGAATTGTAATGAATGTATGTTTTCCCAGCGTCATGATTTGTGTCTGATTGATCACGTTAATGAAATGAACGCTATTAAGAATGGTCTTGATTGGAAGCCAACGGGTAGAACTCGTGCCCAAGTTGGCTGGCAATGGCGTCCCACTGGTAGGACCTTTACTCTCGATGGTAAAATGTGCCCTTTAACTAGGAATGCATCCATTGAGGTTAGGTCTGAGCGTCCTTTAGTTAGGAACACTCGCACTCAAGTAAGGAAACAGCGCCCTTTAATTAGGTCAGCCCCCACTATAGTGCCTATCAGTGTAGAAATACCTCAGGATTTGAGCCAATTAGAATCTACACCACTAATTAAGAAGAAAAAGGCTAGGAAATCTAAGAAACCTAGAGTTAGAAAATCTAAGATTATTAAATCTGTACCTGCTAATAACAAGGAACATTCAGATTCCGATACCTCTACATTGTCTTTGTGTGGTGATATTTTCAGGTGGTCCAAATCATCCTGTGGTATTTGGACTCCGGTTGTTCAAAACATATGACCGGAAATCGCTCGATGCTCCGAAATTTCGTCAGCAAGTTTCTTGGTACGGTTAAATTCGGGAATGATCATATAGCAAAGATTATGGGATATGGTGAATATCAGATTAGAAACGTGACGATTTCTAGGGTATACTATGTTGAAGGTCTTGGTCATAACTTATTCTCAGTAGGACAGTTTTGTGATTCCAACCTTGAGGTTGCTTTTCGACAACACACTTGTTTCATCCGCAACTTGGAAGGAAAAGATTTGTTGAAGGGATCTCGTGGTGCAAATCTTTACACTTTGTCCTTACAAGACATGATGGCCGCTTCTCCAGTATGTCTTCTCTCTAAAGCTTCTAAGACCAAGTCGTGGTTATGGCATCGCAGATTATCTCATCTTAATTTTGATGCTATTAATCATCTGGCTAAAAACGAGTTAGTTCGTGGTCTTCCCAAGCTTAAATTTCACAAGGACCATTTATGTTCCGCGTGTTCACGGGGGAAAAGCACCAAGAAATCTTACAAACCCAAAGCTGAAGACACTAATCAAGAAAAACTCCATCTTTTGCATATGGATCTTTGTGGACCGATGAGAACTGAAAGTGTGAGCGGTAAGAAATTCATTCTCGTCATTGTGGATGATTTCTCAAGGTTTACATGGGTTAGATTTCTACGTACAAAGGATGAAGCTCCGAAAGCTATCATTACTTTTCTGAAATTCATTCAGGTACGTTTGAATACCACTGTCCGCCGTATTCGTACAGACAATGGTACAGAGTTCGTCAACCAGACTCTTCGTGATTATTATGAAGGAGTTGGTATATCACATGAAACATCCGCTGCACGCACTCCACAACAAAACGGTGTCGTTGAAAGACGGAATCGTACACTTATGGAAGCTGCTAGGACCATGCTTATTTATGCGAACGCTCCATTGTTCCTGTGGGCAGAGGCTATTTCTACTGCATGTTTCACCCAAAACCGTTCTATCATTCGGAAACGCCATGGAAAAACACCTTATGAGCTTCTACATGACCGCAAACCCGATGTTTCATTTTTCCATGTGTTTGGTGCTCTGTGTTATCCAAACATCAATAGTGAGAACTTGGGTAAGCTTCAACCAAAAGCCGACATAGGTATTTTCATTGGTTACTCACCGTCCAAAAGAGCATACCGAATCTATAACCGTCGTCTTGGCAAGATTGTAGAAACTATGGACGCAGATTTCGACGAGCTGACAACGATGGCTTCTGAGCAACACAGCTCTGAACCCGCGCTTCATGAGATGGGACCCGGTGCTATAAGTTCCGGATTAGTTCCCAACAATCCTACTTCTACATCATTTTTACCACCAACTAGGCCTGAGTGGGATAAACTGTTTCAACCGTTGTTTGATGAATTCTTCGATCCCCCGACTGATGAAGTTCCAGCACCAGTAGTGATTGCTCCAATACCTGAAGTGGTTGCTCAAGCTAATGAACCTTTATCTAATGCATCTACAATTCACATTGAACCGGATGCACCTTCACCAAGTGATTCTCAAACTACACCTGAATCATCACCCCTACTTGTGCCTAATGATGTAGAAGAGGATACTAATGATCACGACCTAGAATATGCTCACTTGCAAGAGCTTCCTTTCTTTGGTGTAGCGATCCCTGAAAACCCTTCAGCCGCGTCTACCTCAGAAGAAGCTCCTTCTATTGTTCACTCCAGACCACCTAGGATTGAAAACCATAGCACTAAATGGACAAAAGATCACCCAATTAGGAATGTTATTGGAGATCTAGATCGACCAGTCTCTACACGCCATCAATTACAAGAGAGTGCACTATATTGTTACTTTGATGCATTTCTCTCTGAAGTTGAACCCAAAAATTGGCAGCAGGCTATGACCCAATCATCTTGGATTGAAGCTATGCAGGAGGAACTCAATGAATTCAAACGACTAGAAGTATGGGAATTGGTTCCTCGCCCTGACAAGGTTAACATCCTTACTTTGTTATGGGTCTATAAGGTGAAACTTGATGAGATGGGTGCGGTATTGAAGAATAAAGCAAGATTGGTCGCTAGAGGATATAAACAAGCCTTGGGTATAGACTTTGAGGAATCTTTTGCTCCTGTGGCTAGATTGGAGGCGATTAGACTATTCCTTGCGTTTGCTGCTCATATGAACATGATCGTCTATCAAATGGATGTTAAGACGGCATTTTTGAACGGTGAACTAAGGGAAGAAGTTTATGTTAGTCAACCGGATGGGTTCGTCAGTACGGAGTCTCCTAACCATGTGTACAAGCTTAAGAAGGCTCTTTATGGGTTGAAACAAGCTCCACGCGCGTGGTATGATCTCCTGTCAACATATCTCATGTCGGAAGGCTTCTCCAAAGGCAAAGTGGACCCCACTCTATTCACTCTCAAAGACGGCAACGACATGCTTCTGGTACAAATTTATGTTGATGATATAATTTTTGCTGCCACTAACATAGAATTGTCTAAACAATTTGAGAAGATAATGTCCACACGCTTTCAGATGTCGATGATGGGAAAAATTTCATTTTTCTTAGGATTACAGATTTCTCAGAATCCCAGAGGCATCTTTATAAATCAATCCAAATATGCTCTAGAATCTCTTAAGAAATATAACTTTGAGAATTGTGAACCCGTAGACACTCCAATGGTGGAGAAATCCAAGTTAGATGAAGATAGGGATGGGATTATTGTCGATCCAAAACTTTACCGTGGGATGATCGGCACCCTTCTATATCTGACTGCTAGCAGGCCTGATTTGCAATTTGCTGTATGCATGTGTGCCCGGTATCAGGCTCGGCCTACCGAAAAGCACTTACATGTCGTTAAAAGGATCTTTCGGTATCTAAAAGGAACACTTCATCGTGGTCTATGGTATCCGAAAGATTCCTCGATTGCTTTAATATCATACGCAGATGCCGATCATGCTGGATGTCAAGATACAAGGCGTAGCACTTCTGGATCTGTGCAACTCCTTGGAGATAGATTGATCAGTTGGTCTTCAAAAAGGCAGAAAAGCGCTGCAATATCAAGCACGGAGGCTGAATACATCGCCATGTCCGGTTGTTGTGCTCAAGTCCTTTGGATGAGATCACAATTAACTGACTACGGTCTTGGATTTAACAAAATCCCGATGTATTGTGACAACAAGAGCGCCATTGCCCTTTGCTGCAACTATGTTCAACACTCCCGGGCCAAGCACATAGACATTCGCTACCATTTCATTAAGGAGCAGGTGGAGAACGGAGTGATCGAGCTGTATTTTGTCACTACTGAGTACCAGCTGGCGGATATGTTCACCAAAGCCTTAGATCGAGGACGAATCGAGTTTTTGATCGACAAGCTTGGCATGAAATCATTCACTCCAGCGACTCTCAAAGAGTTGGCAGAAGAATCAGCTGAATAGTCGTGGTAAACTATTCAGAGTATCCTTTGGTTGTGATCATGTATATTATCGTAAATATATAAACCACAAAAAGAAAATACAAAAATATAAAACCAACAAAAACCATAAAAACTATAAAACCTAGAAAAACCATAAAAATTATAAAATCAAGAAAAACCAAAAATATTTTTCGTTTAAAACGGGCATGTCTTTTAGTACGGTAATATTTACGGCCTTAGAAATGTCGATTAATATTGACACGGTGCCATAAATAGAGTCCGTATAAAAGTTGTACATTTTTAAAACATGCCCATTATGGCTTGTAGTTATTTCAGACTGCAACCCGGTTTTCATATTAAAGTCACGTATTTCCTTGCAAAACGTTGGCTCAGAACGGGAATTAATTTTCTCGGGCGTGATTTACAAGCCAAATCATGCAAAGGGATCAAGTTTACTTTATAACTTGGTCTGACACGAATTGGTGTACGTCTCAGTGCATTAATTTGTCAAAATAAGAGAAATCTTATTATAACCACGAATCAAAATTTTTCAAGAGATAAATTGGAAATGCTTTCATCACTATTTGACTCTTTAAACAATGACTACAGCTCTTTCAATAGAAAACGGGTCATCGTTTAAGGGGGAGAAAATAGTAAAATCATCTTCGTCATTAAAATTGATCTTCAAAAGTGATTGTGAAAATTACGGGCTTCATGGTAATTGAGTGGTTTTGCTTTAGAAAACGACTAGTGTTCGTTCTAAGTGATAGGCATGGCTTTTAGATATTGGAGAGATGCTAATAGATGCGTTTGCTAAATTGTGTGTACGTTTAACAAGGGTTAGGTGAAATGGAAAAATTAGAAACAAAAAGGAAAAGTTTAGAAAATGTAGGGACTAAAAGTGTGATTTATTGAAACTAGTCAAAATTGACCTAAGTCAAAAATCAAACACCCCGCCCCTCACTTTTTCCTTTCACTGTTTATTCAATCCTTTGCCGCCATTGTTGAAAACATCACATACACACAAATCTTTCAAACATCTCGTATAATCAATCCTTCTTGTTCATTCGTCTAATTAAGGTATAAACATCAACATTTACACTTCTAATTCATTCCATTCATCATATAATTCTGATCAATTAATCAATCTAATCAGATTTAGGGGTATTCCTAAATTAGGGTTAATTTACAAGGGATTTATGGTGGGTTTTGTTCGGAATAGATTAAATGATGTTTATATTGCCTTAGTTTGCCTTAGAAACTCACAAACGCGCTAGATTAATCATCTGAGTTTAGTTTGTAAAAGTTCCGGATGAACGTGGCTTAAAACTTCCGAATGAAGGATTTCTTCTGAAAAACTTCCGAATGAGGAAGTTCCGAATGAGGAACTTCCGAATGAAGGAAGTTCCGAATGAAGAACTTCCGAATAAAGGAAGTTCCGAATGAAGAACTTCCGAATGAAGGAAGTTCCGAATGAAGAACTTCCGGATGAAGGAAGTTCCGAATGAAGAACTTCCGGATGAAGGAAGTTCCGAATGAAGAACTTCCGGATGAAGGAAGTTCCGAATGAAGGAATGTTCCGAATGAAGGAAGTTCCGAATGAAGAACTTCCGAATGAAAGAAGTTCCGAATGAAGAACTTCCGGATGAAGGAAGTTCCGAATGAAGAACTTCCGGATGAAGGAAGTTCCGAATGAATAACATCCGGATGAAGGAAGTTCCGAATGAAGAACTTCCGGATGAAGGAAGTTCCGAATGAAGAACTTCCGGATGAAGAAGTTCCGAATGAGGAGAAGTTCCGAATGAAGAATGTTCCGGATGAAAATGTTCCGAATGAGGAAAAGTTCCGGATGAGTTGTTTGATTATTCTTGTTTGCATGCTATATATGTACTTGTTGTTTTATGAAATGTGTTATGCTTAGAAGTAAGAATGATATATATCTATATGCTTTTGTGCATCAACCTTTCATGTCTTATCTTAAGCAGATACAATGACTAATCCAACAGTACAAGCTATCCAAGAATCTAGAGAAGCCGATATTGCTAAAGCTCGAACCCTTAAGTTTATACCCAACAACTATAGGCTGAAGCAAGTCTCTAAGTCCACTCACCATGGTTTTAAGGTCGCCATAGCCATCCTTGATAACTCTCATTTCAAGAACGCCCTTAGGAATACAGCCTCGGTGCCTTATGAGTATATGTTTGAATTTTGGGCAACCAAGGAAATCACTTCGAACAAGATCACCTTCACCATCGACAACAAGCAGCAGACACTCACCGTTTCAGACTTCCGTAAGATTCTTGGTATACGGGATACACCCAAGGGCATGTCTTTCTCAAGGGATCCTACTAAAGATGAACTCGCGGAGTTATTTGACGCACTTGGATGTCCGGAAATACGAGTTGCATCTGAGTTTACTACTGCTAAGGTAGGACAACCCTGGAGAGCATTGATGGGTATTCTCAGTAAATGCCTTACACCAAAAACGAGTGGCCATGATGCTTTGCGCAGTCCGATAATGAACCTCTTCTATGGCATGTACAAAGCTGCGAATTCAGATTATGCTTTGTTGATATGGGAAGAATTCACCTTTCAACTCTTCTACAACAAGAAGCTGAAGACAAACTTCTTTCCTTATCCTCGGTTTATTAAGCTTATCATAAATTATTTTATGAAGCTTGATGCTACTATTGATAGGCGTGCAGGAGGTCGCTATCACACTGAAGAAGCTGATGATACTGTAGATCTGAGGCATGAAGGACCGTCTATTGGTGTGATTCCGGGTCCTGTTCCTGATTACCTTCTATCTGATAAAATCAAAGGTTCTGCAGATTACAAACTACTACAATTAGAAATCCAGAGGCTGAAAGCAAACCTTCAAACTGGAGAAGACTCATCCACAACGGTTAAGAGTAAAGGTAAACGCAAACAACCAGCTGCGTTACCTGAACCCGAACCCAAGAAGAAGAAGACAGAGGGTAAGAAGGGAAAGGGTAAGGATTTGATGCGTCTACGTGATGAAGCAGATATTGTTGATCCTACTCTTGAAAAATCTGAGCAACAAATGATGAAGATTGCTATTAAAAGGAGTAGGAAAGATACAGGCGGTAGTGGTTCAGGTGCGAGGGTAGATATCGAGGATGAGTACGAGGAACCGCATGATGTTGATGAGTTTGGGTCACCGGAACACTATTCCACTTCGAAGGAGCCATCAATCCCTATTTCAGCAAGTGTGGAAAAGGAACCTGTTGCTCCTACGATAATGGTGACAACTCAACCCTTAACAACTCAACCTCCACCCATACAACCTTTACCAACCCGACCGGCTTCAACACCATTTCTTCCACCACCCATAATCCCCATCCCTAGTACAGCAGTAACAACCGAGCCCCTCCGGTCAACCCAAAGCAGCTCTGCAACATCTGCAATGGCTGCATTAGTGATGGCCGAGATGTTTGATACTAACAAACGTGAAATGGATGAACTTCGCCAAGAGTTGCAAAGACGAGCTCAGAGGGAAGAAGAATCTAGGCAAGCCCAAGAGGAGATGATTGCTAGGTTCGCTTCAGATATGGAGTTGACTAGAAAAGCACATGCAGAAGAACTTTCTCGGGTTAAGCAGGCTGAGGCTGATAAGCATGCTGCACGTATTACCAGACTTCAAGCGATGAGGGATAAATATAAGGAACAAAAAGAAGCACTTGAAGCATCTGTAAAAGAAAGAGTGCAAGAATCCGTTGAATCTCTAATGCCTAAACTTCGCGATGAGTTGAAGACACTTGCTGCTGACAACTTGATGGTCAAATCATCCAACCCTTCAGAAGCCGCCTACAAGATTGCTTATGACCTGACGGATTTTGAATTGAAGAAGATCCTTAAGGCTCGTATGGTGGAACTTGGGTCGTATGATAAGTCGAGGATTCAACGGGCTCTATATAAATCCCTGAATGATGCTATCATGGAGGATGATAGATTATTCAAGACGTTTGGAAGTGTGGTACCATATCACATCTTACCTAACGAAGAAAGGGAAGAAAGTGAAGAAGAGGGTACGGGTGAAGAAGAGGAAGAAGAAGAAGAAGAAGGTGAAAAGGATAAAGACGATGACGAAGGTGGTGATGATGATGAGGATGATGAGGATGATGACGAGGATGATGATGATGATGGCGATGATGGTGGTGATGAGAATCAGGAGAGTGCTAGGGGTAGTAACGGGGATGACAATCAGGATGATGATGGGGGTGAACAACCGAAAAAGGGAGACAAGGTTACCAGCTCCAAGAAGACTGCTACTAAGACTGGAACCAAGTCCACAAAAGATGCAGCACAGAAGGACAAATCGACGTCCTCGGAATCACGAAGAACGAAGTGGCGCCACGATGTGAATGCCACTACAGCGTCATCGGTTCCTGGTATCTCTATCGCTGTATCTGTACCTATTACCACTAACCCCATTAGTTCTGCTGTTGTTCCTCCTGTGATTGCAGAATCAGTGACGGAACCCGAAGCTGCACAACACTCTCCAGTTCAAGACACTGCTGAAATGCCTGAAACTGAACAAGTAGATGTTCGCACTTCCACTCCTCTACAACAAGCACAACAATCTACGGTTCCTGAACCAAGCATTCGTGCCTGGGAAGACACGTTGGAGATAGACGAGTCTGCACCACCACAAGCTTGGATCACGGCAGCAGCACAATATGATCCGATCACAGATGCTGACAAAGATGTGCTGTATCTCCGTATCCGAAGTCCGATTGACTTATGTGCATTTCTTGCTCATGAGTATAAGACTTCGGTTACTCCATCCTTGGTGAAGAAAGCACTGAAAGATAAGAGACTGCGTGCCAAAACCCGATTACCCCGAATGGAGCTCGAGTACTATGCCGATGAGATCCTGAAGGCTTTGAAAACCGTTCAACGGCCTGGACTTCATGAATCAGAAAGAGCTCCACCTCCAATGGATCCTGCTCAAGATAATCAGATTACTCTTGACTTCTTCGTCACCAATGATCTTGAGTATCTTATGAAGGGGTCATCAAAGTATGCAACATCCATGACTTTGCTGAAAGCTGCCAACTGGGGGACAATACCCTTCATCGAGGAAAAGGTAAATCGACTATGGGTCCCAAAAATGAATCGTAATTATGATATGTATGCTGTCATAGGTGCATCTCATTGGGACGAACGAGTCCGAAGGGCGTACAGGGGTTGCTGCTTGGTCAATTCTGGAAGCAATGTTAGATCCGACATCCGCATCTCCAGCATCTTAGGAATGAAAACTGAAGCCAAGAACGGCTACTATCATGTGACAGAGATTCGTTTGAAAAGGGAGGATGACAGGGAATACAAAATCCAGCAAGGAGACTTTTCCATCATTCGCCTTGAGGATATCGAAGATATGCTGCTTCTGCTGACCCGAGATCAACTTACTCACATTCCTCGTGAAGACCTGATTGCTTTGAATACAGCACTTCGTATGTTCACACGAAGCGTTGTCATCAAGTCACGAGTTGAGGATCTTCAGTTGGGAGTCGAAAGCTATCAGAGGAGGCTCAATTTAACCCGTCCTGTGAATCAAGTGCTACCTCAACATGTAGAAAGATGTCCATATACCGGAATTTCTGTCCCGAATTACGGCATTTTCTACTTGAACAGTCGAGGTTTGATGAAGTTTATGAGGGTGGGGGAGCTCCACAAGTATAGCGATGGCACTCTTATACAAGTCAGAGATAAGTTGGAGCATCTGAACTCGGGTGGGACTTTGCCAGAGATGACGGAGGATTGGCATCCGGGTTACCGGTAGATGGCAAAGTATGTGATCAAAAAGATCGATCAAAAGCTCCGTGAACGTAGATTGATGAGGAGCTTGGAAAGATTCGTGGGTGGAAGACCGTATTTAGTGCACCACAAGCTACTGCAACGATCCATCTAATGGGTTGTACATCTCAGGTCACTTTATATTGGTTTTCAATTGTGAATATGTAAATTTGTGAATAATGTGCTTGTATGGCTTGCTGTAGTGTTAAGGTATGATAATTTTTCAAGAATTTCTCACGAGATTCTAAATCTTTCAAAATATGTCATACCAAAGCACTACAACTATCCCTTATTAACTTAAGGGGGAGCAATAACTTGTTCTATGGCCAAAACATCGATTTCATTTTTACCCAAAGACCGGTTAATCCATTCAATATCCCAAATATTAATGGTTAACATTTTGGATAAGGGGAGAAAATGGGATTAAGGAGACGTAAGTGATACTTGGCTAAAAGATGAAAAAGACTTAAAGATTATCCAACTTAATATGTGTAAAGCACGTGTTAAGGGGGAGCGTTTTTGATGAACAAAACACCTAAGGTACAAAACTTTTGATTTCAATATCACAAGTACTTTAGGTGATTTTCAATGATTTTTCATGGTGGCAATTCCTTCCCAAAACACGCTTAATTCACGACGGATGTGGTGACAAAAGGGTGGTAGGAATAGGTTTAGTCCAATGATTCATCAGAGCCGATGGAATCTTCCCAAGGACAATTCCCTAGATAGAATTAGAAGTCCTAGGAAAGATGGAGAAAGAATGTGAACGTAGCTGAATGCCGACCAAGTACTTAAGCTAGCACTGGAACAATCACAACAAGGTGCTAGTGATGACGTATTGGTAAGCATTGAAGGGGTTGAAGAATGAAAAAGAAATGTAAAGATAAAGGGTGTAAAGAAAGAAGCCCTCCTTACAACTTTAGGCAGAAACCGGGTCAATACATATGCTATTGAGGTCATTTTTGTTAATGATTCTCGGTATTGAAGAAAGACGTCATGGACCCAGTGATGCAATGCACAACCCTTCCCCAGCTAACTCAAATATCTCTCAAAAGGTATTTGTTTTAATCACACGGAGATCAACACGTTATCTATTGGTTTATTCACTCCGAATAAACTGGTATTGAAAAGGTGGCACTCCTCTCCAGCCATCGCTCACTAAATCAAAACGCACAATCGAGTCTAGAGCCAAGAGATCATCAAAAGTCTCATTAGGACACTTTCCATTTATTCCTTGCTTTCTCACACACTGTGAAAAGTAAGAGATTTTCATGAGTCCTACGCAATATTCTTGTAATATTGCCAGAACATCCGAGTAATACGTAAGTATTACAATGAAGATGGAAATCCTGCTTGAGCCAACATCAAACAAGCTCATGGTAGGTTACACGTGCGGTTCTTTTAGAACCAATCTTGTGAAAAACTGGAAGGTAACAGTGGTTTAATTCTTAATTGAACTTAAACTCGTTCCAGGCCTCTTCGCATTATCATATGATCTTGCCAGAACACTCAGAGTGACTCTTTATTGACCACAGTGACGAGTGGAAATCCTTCTAGTGTCAACATCAAACAGCACTTGGTAGGTAACGTGCAAGATTCTTTATGAATCGAGCTCGTGACAACTGGAAAGCAACGATGGTGAAAATCTTAATTGAAATTCACTTGTTCCAGGTTTCATGAATTGACGGCTTTTAATCACAAGGATAATTTATCCAAGTGATTCACTCTTTATGTTCGCAGTCAGCTTTGGACGGTCGAATAAAGAGAACGGGTTTACCCGCGAAATCCTGTCAGGAAGTTACTTAATTGAAACTATCCGTCACGGGTACGATATCTAATATCGTCCAACGGTCTTCACCGACCGGAGGTAAAATGCTACCGAATTAGAATAAAATGTTCAAAGCCATTTTATTCGTGTCGTTGCTGTGTACCTGCTAAAGACGGTGGCGTTGCTGAGTACCTGTTGAAGACGGTGGCGTTGCTGTGTACCAGTGAAGACGGTGGTGTTGCGGTGTACCTGTAAAAGTCGTTCCCACATGCTTATGTCTTTTGCAACAAAAATTCAAGAAAGTACAAGATGAAGTCTTCCGCTGTATCAAACTCTGAAGCTTTCAAGAATCCAACAAAAAGACGTAAGTGTGTGGAACATGAAGTCACGAGGAGGCAAAGTTCACAAGAAAGGCAAAGATCGCACGTGAAAGGCCAAAGAACAATGCTCTCAAGTCAAAGCCAAAAAGATCAAATCAACATATTCACAACAAAAGAAAGAAAAGAAGAAAAGACTACGAGCTAAAGAACGAAGACTTAGTATAGTATGCTAGGTTTAGAACTTTGTAACGTGGAGTGACCTCCCTTAGGGGGAGATTGTTAGAAATACGTTTTAACGTATATTAGAAGTATCGGTCACTCCACAATATGTTTTATGTTGTAATAGCTCGTAGTTAGTAATTAGTTATTATTTGCTTATTAACTTAAGTAAGAACCGGTCCATGGGCTTGTCATGGACCGGCCCAAGTCCACTTATGACTTGGAACTATAAATACCCCTTTCCACTAAGGAAAGGGGTTGGTTGTTGTCATTTCTTTGATTCCATATTAATAAAATTCACATAGTTTCTCTCACTTTCTCTCTCTAACTTTCTCTCTCTAGAAATCAACAAACCCCTTCATAGATTCATTGATTATCAATATTCTACATTCTTTAACATTCTTTTGTTCAATCAAGGAGACGAAACAAAAGAAGTTAATTTGATTTTGGACTTAAGATCTTAGGGTCCTTTGATTTAATTCTCCTATGACGTTGTCGAGAGCATGATCCTTTGACTCCTGAATGTTTACTCCCTTTTCAACATTAAGGTCTTCAACTCCTATGATTCTAACATCTTTGGCTTTGACTATGTCTATTTCATCCAAGTCATAATCTACCAAAGGTGATGTTGTCGACGTACAGTCGGTATTAGGCCCGGCCCAACAGGCCCACGGCCCACACAAACCTAACTTATCCTTCAAGAAACCCTAACACTATATAAACAAGGGTAGGGGTCTCATTCTACATCAGGTTCTCTCTCTTAACCACACCACTTTACAATATATCATCACCATACTAACTTGACCGTCGGAGGTGGACCCCGGGGCTCCGGCCTCGGGTCCACGTCTAACCGGTTCTTCTATTGTTTGCAGCATTACTCAGCATCCGGGAAGACGATTAACGGCCCAGGAGAGTCGTCGAACCGGCCCAGCCAAAATATGCTCCAACAAGTTGGCACCATCCGTGGGACCACGACTAAACCATGGTTCGTGTTTTCATATCACCGAAAAGCAAAGATCAATTTCGAAAGTTGGTAATTCTAAAACCTTCGAACTTTTTTTTTTCTTATTATAATGCTTGCTCGGTCTTCACATAGTGATAAGTATTTATTCTGTTCTATGTCAACGGTCATTAATTGAGAAAACTTGTGTGATACACGCATGATATTTGTGAGGATATATCTTTGGAAAAATCTTGTCATAATCTCTTTATACCGCATGATATTAGAATATATTTTAATATAGTCAAGGTGATGAATTGCACAGTGATGCATAATGCGTGTCGGATTATATTTTACATTTTACCTTGTTTTTCGCATTCGCACTCGGAGGCATTTAAAATATTTAGCAAATAATGTGTTTTACATAAACATTCTCTTTATCGCATGAAAAATACTAAAACAAGTTAAATTGGGGAACATATATTTTCTTACGATAAGTGACGAATATGTTAACGAAAGTTTTTTTTTTTGAAAAAAACACTCGGGCATCATAGTGACTCCTCCTCTCATGGTACTGAGTCTTTTTGGACATTAATTTTTTGTTCGCGATTATGGTTCGTACTGTTAAATCCGCACATTTTATTTTTTCACTGCTATTTTTTCATTGCGGTCATGAGCCGCGCCTATTCGCGCTAATCCGCGTATTTGTTTATATTATTAGGTGATATTATGCATGTCTTTTAAATTAATAAGAAAGTATGCTTTATCTTTTAAATTTGGCAAAGATATACTCTTATATTTTTTTTATTTTTTTTAAAGGATAGTATATTATCCATATCTTTTAAATAGGCAGTAAGATATTACCTATAATTTCAAACTAACAAAAGATATTATTTATATCTTTTATATTCAAAAAAAATATATTATCAATACTTTTATATTAATAAAAGATATTACATATATCTCTTAAACTTATTAACAAGATATTATTTATATCTTTTAGCTTTGTGCGACTTTCTTTTATCACGATAAATGTTCGCATCTTTCAATACATATCTAGATTAATATTTGCATGTCTAGTATTAAGTGATTACTTATTATACTTATATATATGCTAGTCCATACATTCGGACATCTTCTGCCTACGGGCGTACATGTACACATCGTTCCCAGGTGGAATAAGAGGATTGAGTGAACCTAATAATTCAACTTGTCGTGTAAGAGGGATGCAACCCCAACGACCACGGATCATGTATCCTTGTTAGACACCTTGCTCACAAGACGTTGTAGTAAGTTTCAAAAACATATCGTACCTCCCGAGCCGGACTTGTTAAAAGACACACTGTGCACGTCTAACAAAATTTTGTCAAAACTTTGACTGTCCTTATGGTAGTAGTGGTACGCCGCACATAACGGCATAGCTTATCCCATAAGTTAGTTAAGATACGTCTTAAACTATGTGACAATTCGCGGTTATGGCACGACCCATCCACGTTGGTTCGCACGTTCGAACCCAATTTCTATCTTTCGTACGTGGCTATGGTACGTCCATTCGCGCTAGTCTACGTGATCGTAATTTTTTGAATACTTGATTAAGTTTAATGTTACTAATCGAGTTAAGCACCATTAAACTTGGGGGGCTACCAGGGTATAATCATACCACTATTTCCGTGCATGACGCGCAAATATCTTTGGATACATTTCTTTGCCGCAGAAGTCCGCCTTCTGCTGGGTTATTCCTTTGCCATGGAAGTATCTCTTCCATTGGCTTATTCCTTCGCCGCGGAAGTACTCCTTCCGCGTGCTTCTTCCTTTGCCTTGGAAGTATCTCTTCCATTGGAATGTTCCTTCGCCGCGGAAGTACTCCTTCCGCGCGCTTCTTCCTCTGCGCCATGGAAGTATCTCTTCCATTGGCTTATGCCTTCGCCACGGAAGTATCTCTTCCGTTGGCTTATTCATGCGCCGTGGGAGTATTCTTCCACGTGCTCGTTATCTCTCGCCGTGGAAGTATCTCTTCCACGTGCTTCTTATCTTCGCCGTGGAAGTGTCTCTTCCACGTGCTTCTTATCTTTGCCGTGGAAGTATCTCTTCCACGTGCTTATTATCTTCACCGTGGAAATATCTCTTCCACGTGCTTGTTATCTTTCGCCGTGGAAGTATTCTTCCACGTGCTCGTTATCTTTCACCGTGGAAGTATTCTCCCACGTGCTCCTTATCTTTCGCCGTGGAAGTATTCTTCCACGGTCTCATTATCTTTGCCGTGGAAGTATCTCTTCCACGTGCTCATTATCATTCGCCGTGGAAGTACTCTTCCACGTGCTTATTATCTTCTCCGTGGAAGTAATTCTTTCACTGGCGTATTATCCTTCGCCGTGGAAGTTTATCTTCCACGTGCTCATTATCATTCGCCGTGGAAGTACTCTTCCACGTGCTTATTATCTTCGCCGTGGAAGTAATTCTTCCACTGGCGTATTATCCTTCGCCGTGGAAGTTTCTCTTCCACGTTCTCATTATCCTTCGCCGTGGAAGTATCTCTTCCACGTGTCTATTGTCTTCGCCGTGGAAGTACTCCTTCCACTGGCTTATTGTCTTCGCCGTGGAAGTATTCCTTCCACGTGCTTATTATCTTTGCCGTGGAAGTATCTCTTCCACGTGCTCATTATCATTCGTCGTGGAAGTACTCTTCCACGTGCTTATTATCTTCTCCGTGGAAGTAATTCTTCCACTGGCGTATTATCCTTCGCCGTGGAAGTTTATCTTCCACGTGCTCATTATCATTCGCCGTGGAAGTACTCTTCCACGTGCTTATTATCTTCGCCGTGGAAGTAATTCTTCCACTGGCGTATTATCCTTCGCCGTGGAAGTTTCTCTTCCACGTTCTCATTATCCTTCGCCGTGGAAGTACTCCTTCCACTGGTTTATTGTCTTCGCCGTGGAAGTATTCCTTCCACGTGCTTATTATCTTTGCCGTGGAAGTATCTCTTCCACGTGCTCATTATCATTCGTCGTGGAAGTACTCTTCCACGTGCTTATTATCTTCGTCGTGGAAGTAATTCTTCCACTGGCGTATTATCCTTCGCCGTGGAAGTTTATCTTCCACGTGCTCATTATCATTCGCCGTGGAAGTACTCTTCCGCGTGCTTATTATCTTCGCCGTGGAAGTAATTCTTCCACTGGCGTATTATCCTTCGCCGTGGAAGTTTCTCTTCCACGTTCTCATTATCCTTCGCCGTGGAAGTATCTCTTCCACGTGTCTATTGTCTTCGTCGTGGAAGTACTCCTTCCACTGGCTTATTGTCTTCGCCGTGGAAGTATTCCTTCCACGTGCTTATTATCTTTGCCGTGGAAGTATCTCTTCCACGTGCTCATTATCATTCGTCGTGGAAGTACTCTTCCATGTGCTTATTATCTTCTCCGTGGAAGTAATTCTTCCACTGGCGTATTATCCTTCGCCGTGGAAGTTTATCTTCCACGTGCTCATTATCATTCACCGTGGAAGTACTCTTCCACGTGCTTATTATTTTCGCCGTGGAAGTAATTCTTCCACTGGCGTATTATCCTTCGCCGTGGAAGTTTCTCTTCCACGTTCTCATTATCCTTCGCCGTAGAAGTATCTCTTCCACGTGTCTATTGTCTTCGCCGTGGAAGTACTCCTTCCACTGGCTTATTGTCTTCGCCGTGGAAGTATTCCTTCCACGTGCTTATTATCTTTGCCGTGGAAGTATCTCTTCCACGTGCTCATTATCATTCGTCGTGGAAGTACTCTTCCACGTGCTTATTATCTTCGCCGTGGAAGTAATTCTTCCACTGGCGTATTATCTTTGCCGTGGAAGTATCTCTTCCACGTGCTCATTATCTTTGTCGTGGAAGTATCTCTTCCACGTGCTCATTATCATTCGTCGTGGAAGTACTCTTCCACGTGCTTATTATCTTCGCCGTGGAAGTAATTCTTCCACTGGCGTATTATCCTTCTAAGTGGAAGTTTCTCTTCCACGTTCTCATTATCCTTCGCCGTGGAAGTATCTCTTCCACGTGCTTATTGTCTTCGCCGCGGAAGTACTCCTTCCACTGGCTTATTATCTTCACCGTGGAAGTATCTCTTCCACGTGCTCATTATTTTCGCCGTGGGAGTATTCTTCCACGGCACATCGTTATTTTCGCCGTGGAAGTATTCTTCCACGACGCATCGTTATTTTCGCCGTGGAAGTATTCTTCCACGGCGCATCGTTATCTTTTGATGTGGAAGTACGCCTTCCATTGGCTCATTCTGCCACAGAAGTACGTCTTCTGTTGGTTCATATCTTTGTTACGGAAGTACGTCTTCCGTGATGAATTACTTGGCCCGGCTAAGAGTGAATTTTCAAAATTTATATCGTTTATACTTAATTAGATGGAGCCTGATCAACTATGTTTAATTCAGGAAAAACTGTGACAAATTTTGGAAGTGGTTATCAAATGTCGTGGCCATAAGACGGATATAAATATCCGCATCACTTTGCCACAGAAATACGGATTCTGTTGGCCTTAAGACGAATGAAATATTCGCACTATGCTGTATCATTAGTTGGTATTAGAAGTACGTCTTCAAATGTTCACGATGCAGCATATGGGTTCCACCTTCACCTTCATAAAACCTTCTTATCATCCTCACGATAGAGATGAATAAGAATGATACCTTGCCAATGCCAGTGTTACCCTGGCTATAGAACACGCTTTCTTCTTACGGGGTCCTTACCGTCTAATCACGGGAAACCAAGCATTCGAGCACACCCACCCGTCTTACGTACACGGGTTCCCCATTTCTTTCGACGTAGATATGCTTACAAGTAGCAGATTTGGTGTAAAGTCTAGTAACCTCGGTGACAACCTCGCATACTAGACTGGGGGGACATGATGGCGTATAGTGGCTATGCTCACTATTCGCAATCCCAGCCCATCATCTTTTTGCTAAAGGAAGCCCATTACGAGTGGAGCTATATGTTACGGACAACCCACGAGGATGTCCTAGCAGCAAGCCGCACGCGGTTGTTTAGTGAGCATGATACACGAATGAGTCTAGCATAAAATGATCATGGACCATATCGTACTAGACTGGGGGACATGTCGACGTACAGTCGGTATTAGGCCCGGCCCAACAGGCCCACGGCCCACACAAACCTAACTTATCCTTCAAGAAACCCTAACACTACATAAACAAGGGTAGGGGTCTCATTCTACATCAGGTTCTCTCTCTTAACCAAACCACTTTACAATATATCATCACCATACTAACTTGACCGTCGGAGGTGGACCCCGGGGCTCCGGCCTCGGGTCCACGTCTAACCGGTTCTTCTATTGTTTGCAGCATTACTCAGCATCCGGGAAGACGATTAACGGCCCAGGAGAGTCGTCGAACCGGCCCAGCCAAAATATGCTCCAACAGATGTCTTAGATGAAGGAGGAGTTTCATCGAATGTCACGTTAAGTGATTCTTCAATTACACCCGAGGTTCTATTGAGGACTATGTAGGCTTTGCTAGTTTGGGAATAACCTAAAAAGATACCTTCGTACGACTTTGGGTCGAGCTTAGTAAGGTAATCTTTGGTGTTAAGAATGAAGCACTTGCTTCCAAAACACCCTAAAGTAATCCAATGAGGGCTTCTTACCTTTAAGAATCTCATAGGGGTCATTCCTAGAAAGGTTGAATAAGAATTCGGTTGAGAATATAAGTCGATGTGTCCACGGTATTGCACCAAAACTTTTGATGAAAATATTGCTCATTTAACATCGTCCTACTCATCTCTTGGAGGATCCTATTCTTCCTTTCAAATACCCCATTTGATTGAGGAGTGCGAGGAGCCGAGAAGTTATGGGTAATACTATGAGCTTCACAAAAGGCACCGAATTGCACTTCATTATCAAATTCCCTACCATGATCCGTCCTGATGGAGACAATTGAACATCCTAGTTGATTTTGGATTCTTCGAGCAAAGATTTCGAAGTGAATGAAAGCCTCATTCTTAGACGCCAAAAATCTAGTCCAAGTGAATCTAGAATAGTCATCAACTATGACTAGGGTATAAAGGTTACCTCCATAACTCCGTATGGCGAAAGGTCCAAAGAGATCCATATGTAGGAGCTCTAAGCACCGAGAGGTCGAAACTAAATTCTTGGCTTTGTGACTTGAGTGAACTTGCTTCCCAACTTTGCAAGCATCAAAAAAGTGACTATCAAACTTCATCTTGGGGAGATGTCTTACCAACTCCTTAAAGACTAAAGATTGAATTAAACGCATATTAGCGTGACCTAATTTCCTATGCCAAAGAGTTGAACTATCATCTAAATTCGCTATACATAAGTTTTCCTTTGACTTCCTATTGACCTTCATGACGTAAAGCCCATGCTTTTTAACACCTTTTCCAATGACCTTTCCATCTTTTATGATTTCACTGTCATATTCCGAAAAGATGACCTAACACTTATTGTCACAAATTTGACATGTACTTAGAAGGTTAAAACCTAAGTTATCTACGTGCTCTACGTTTTTTATGGTCATAGATTCAAGAGAGACCGTACCTGATGAGACTGTATTTATACATAGTCTCATCGTCCAAATTGGGATTAAAACGCTTAAAATATCGTCAAAATACCCATATATGTGCCTATGTTTGTTCATTGTGTATTTTAGGTATGGATATCGTGAATTCACCAAAAGATCAAAGGAATCAAGCAAAAACGAACACGAGAAACGAAGCCGCACAAAGAACCGGGCCCGAATCATGATTTTCCTATCAAGTCCTTGAAGAATTGAAGATTGGCAAGATTGGTCCCTCAACTATTGAAGACTTGTCACAAATGACCCTCCACTATTCATTTGTACAAGTTACATCCTTAAAGTTTGAAGACTATTCATGATAAGCCCTTGAAGATAACTTAAATTGCAAAAATGGTCCTTATGCAAAGTTTGGAAACACTATGTGCCATATTTGACAAGTGGTACAAAGTTTTTACAAAGGAAAGTGAGATTTTTGCTATTTATTACAAACTGAAGATGTGAAGAAACTTGGGGGGCTAAATCGTCCAGACACCCATTCTACCCTCCACCACTCTCACTTCGCCACGTCACCCTCCTTAAAGCCTCCTCCAATCAGAACTTACCCACCCGCCACCTCACTTATCCACTCATAAAACCTGAGTTTAAATAAAACACACATTTGAAAAAATGTTTTTTATTTATTTTCCCTCTAAACACTTTTATTAAACCCAAATAAGATTAAATCAACTCATTAAACCCAGTAACCCAGGTATAAACCCTAATTTGGCTTTTCCTTATTAACCAAAATTAGAGGTCCAAATTATGCAGAATGTTGATTTACACCACATAAACCAAAACCCACCCATAAAACTCTTCAACCCGTGACCCAAGTGGGGCCCCCGTCCTCCCCTACTTCACCAAAATAGGAAAAATGGGCATCTTTTGACTAAATCAACGATTCTCTTGTACTCCTTGGTCCCCAAGGAGTAAATGAACGATTCAAGATCATTCTTCCAGCTGGCACATCACATGGAGCACCATGACCAAGATTCTGAAATTTTGAACTCAAGGGCATAAATGGATATTCACAGATTAGGGTTTAGTACTTGTAATATTTAATTCAATGTTCTAGTAATTTCCAATTTGTAGTATATAAAAGGTGCTTGTACCTTTTATTTAGTTGTTCCAGTTTTATTGTATTTTTCTTAATATTAATGAAAATGAATTTTTGAAATTTATGCAATAATTCTGAGTTCCCTTTAAAGTTCTTTAGTTTAATCATTCACTTTTTTTATGCACATTTAGTTTAAAGGAATTTGATCAAAGTCGTTTTTTTTTCAAAGGTTTGTTTTCTAAAAAAAAAGTCTTTTAAAACCTGAAATTTACATGTTAATGAAGTGATAGTGGATTTTCCATGCTAAAAATCAGTTGGTGATAAGATTTTGTAGGATTGTGGTTGGTTTCAAAAAGGTTCGTTTTAAAGATTTTTTCATAAAAATCATATTTTCTTTATTATACTCACTGTTTGAATAAGCTACCCCCACAAGCTTGACAAGCTTGTGGAAGTAGCTTAAACAAGCTGCTTGTTTGTTCTCTGTTTTGTGGTGCTTGTGCAGGTGCAAAACAAGAGCTTTCCATCCTTCTCATTTTTTTCAATATTGAAGATATTTTGGGGTGTGTTTGGGACTGCTGTGGTCCCCACACCCGTTCTCTACTTCAGCAACCTTTCAATCCACCTCATGAGCTTAACAGCATAAGAAAGATGGCATCAGCTTCAAGGTATCCCGGCTTGAACCCTTTTTTATGACTTTTGTGTTTTTTTTAGTGGATTTACATGTTCATGTGCTTGAGAGGTTTGTATGCTGGTTTATTGATTGATTAATGCTATTTTGTGTTTATTATGCATGTTAGTTTAGTAATAGTTTAATCTTGATAGGATTAGAGCTCAATTGCTTTGATAAGTAGTGATTTCTGATAATTAGGGAGTGTTTGGAAACTGGTTTTAGTTAGTGATAAGTGACTATAATAGTGGTCAAATTAGTCTAGGCTGATTTCTCTTGCTAGATTAAGTTTTTATAAGCTGTTAGTATTAAGATTAGACAGGATTTAAAGAAAAGTGCATGCTCATTTATTGGTTTAATAGCCTAAAATCAGATAGTTGCAATTTTCAGCTTGTTTTAGCTCAATTTAGACCACCAATTTGCTTGAGCTATTAGGGTTTAGCATAATCTAGGATTATAGATAGCTTTTACTTGATTTGTTTGACTTGTATGCAAGATATGAGCTCTTGAAAATCGTTTTTGAGCACCTAGAATAGTCTACTGCCCCCCCCCCCCCCCCCCCCACAGCCCCTAGTTATCTCAGCAACTACCTTTTGCTTGTGGTTTGATTTTTATTGCTTGTGCCTGTGTGTTTTTGTGTTTCTATTGACTCCCCACACTTCCGTGAGTGTGGGGGTGCCTTTGTTTCCAAAAGAATCCAAGTAACAAACATTCTATCAAGCAAAATCTTCACAGACCCGTTTTTTTTACATTAACAGTGGGAACTAGTTCCCACTGTCTTTGTTGTTAGTTCCCCCTGCTGTGCTACTGGACAAAATCAGCAAAGGTCACTATCACAGATCTTAGATTTTTGTCCTTAGTGCCCTAAATTGGGATTTAGACCTTCATTCTTTTTTCTATATTTTTCTTTTTTTAATTCTTGATTTTTCAGTATAGTTAATTTTGGATTTACTGTTCATTTGATATTTTCTAGATTAATTGGCTATTTAAATTAACTTTTTAAATACTGTTTTTGTCATTTAGTGTAAAAAAGTCATATTTTTCTGTTTTAAAATTTTTTATAGATTAAGAATATTAATTTAAGATTTTTAGTTTAAAAATTAGTTACTGTTCACTTTTTAATTATTTTTTATAATTAATTTAAGTTAATTAGGGTTTAATTATTAAATAGTTTTGTCTTTTAGTGCAAATTTTTACTTTTTTCAAACTTTTTCAATTTTCTACTGTTCATTAGGGTAATTTAGGATTTTTAAAATTGTTAAATTAATTTTGGCATTATTTTATTATTTTTTAGGATTATTTTAATTTAAAAATAGTTTTTAGTGATTAAAAAACAGAAAAATAGTTTTTAAAATTTAAGAAAAATAGTTTTTAGTCATTAAATAATATAAGTTAGTTATTAGTTCAATAAATTAATATTTTGGGCATTTTGTTAATAATATTTAATTTTTGGGCTTTAATTAGCATTAAAAATTGAATATTTAATTAATAAAAGGTTTTAAAATATATTTGTTGGATTTTTATTCTTATTTATATTATTTAAGACTTAGATAATCATTTAATTAGTTTTTAGGTTGTAATTTTAATTTCGTCACGTTTTACGTATTTACGTTCGCGTTTTACGTAGTTTAATCGTAGTGTAACTCGTCTTTACTTTTTTCTCTTCTCAACCAAAAACGTCACTAATCCAAACATTATTATTTCATATATTGGCACATAATCCACACACCTCCTTCGAGAACGAACTTGGAATTTATTCGTCTTCACGGTTTTCCTAAATCGTGTCGATTAATACTTGCCGCATTTTTACTCGTCTTTCCTAAGACTTGTATATACACAAAACTACAACTATCATTTGGCGCCGCTGCCGGGGAGGTGTTTAGTGTGCCCTTACTATTAGTATCGTTTTTGTATGAGTAGTGCGTTTTTGCTTTTCAATTTTTTGGAAAGCGTGAATATCGTACATACTCATTTTTGTTATTTTTTCTCTATTATATTATAGTATCCAAATAAATTGTGTTTAATTTTCCTAAGTTAAACACACAACAATCTTTACTATATTGTAGATATATTGGTTTTCGTTTTTATTGTGAATATATTATTACTATATTGTACTACGTAAGAACAATAAATATACAAGTACTCCAAATACGTGAGAAATCACAACCTTGATTCGGGATTTGATCACTCGATCATTGTATTCGAATCTAAAGCAAAAGTTTAAAGGCAAAATAGATAAATACTTTCGTGACGCTTAATTTCAATTAACACAAACTATAAGGTGGGTATAAGGCGGTTGTATTTCACGACCTAAAGGAAAAAGGCTCTTAAGTGCTTCGCGCCGCCTCGTTTCCTCCGCTTGCTTGTGCGTGTTTTGAGAAAGAGGGCCAATCGAGGGTTTGCCGCCCAAGTATTATCTACGTATATTATATTTGCTTGTGTTTTCAAGATTAAACCCTCTTGAACGTTTTGGTGTTCCACCAACGTTCTAAAGTCATCGAAGGCGTTCACTCCACGTGATCGTTTTCATTCTTTGAGGCTCCTTTAATCGAGAAAGTCGATTCGAGGAGAGATTTGTAGATTTTTGTCTACGTAATACATTCAAAAACCCAAAAAAATTAAAAAAACCAATCAAAAACCAAAAAAATTGAAAAAATCAAAAAGCCGCAAAAAGAATCTTCTTTGCTACCACCCATTCTACGCTTAGTGCATGCGCACTCGATCGAAGGATTATTGCAATTCTAGTGAAGCTTCGAATCGACGCAATCGTAATCGAAGGAATCGACGACGTAGACGAGAATTAGAAACCGACGTTCCTAATATCGTTGTTGAAGAAACCGTAGAGGAGATGGCCGACAATCGTTCTATGATGGAATTGCTCCAAGCGCCCACCGAGGGTTATGGAGACGCGATCGTAATTCCCGCTATCGAGGCGGAGAATTTTGAGATCAAAAGCGGAATGCTTTCGTTGATCCAAGCTACGAAGTTTCGAGGTCGTAAAGCCGATAATCCTCACGACCATATTCGAAATTTTGATCGTCTTTTAGCCACGAGCAAGTTTAAGAGCGTCGACACCGATGTCGTCAAGCTTATGCTTTTTCCGTACTCGCTCGATGGTGCCGCCAAGGATTGGTACGAGAAAGAGCCACCTAATTCCATAACTACGTGGAAGGATCTCGTTTCCAAGTTCGTTAATTATTTTTTCCCACCGTCTAAGACAACGTTTTTCAAGAATGAAATTACGAAATTTGAGCAAAAATCGAATGAATCTTTTAGAGACGCGTGGGATCGTTTTAAGGAATTGCTTAGGCAATGTCCTCACCATGGTTTTTCCGAGTTGCACCAAATCGATACGTTTTACGACGGTCTTAATTTTCACGAACAAGACTCGTTGAATTCCGCCGCCGGTGGCAACTTTTTGTGTAAGACTCCGAGAGAAGCTTTGATAATTATCAAGAACCGATCCAAGGTTTACCAACTCCGCAATGCACCGAGTGTTGCCAATGTCGCCAATGTTAGTAGTTCTAATCGCGACATTGAGAGAGTTGATGCGAAAGTCGACAAGTTGACGAATGTGTTCACGTCTTATCTCATTGAGATGCAAAAGAAAGACGCTCCCGCTACGGTGAAAGCGGTTGAGGTTTCGTGTACGTTTTGTGGTGGACCTCATAATTATTACGAGTGTGCGGCTACGGATGGCCAAACGTCGAATGTGAGTGCGTTAAACAACAATTTTTCTAATCAAAATAACGCCGGTCCATCACAACAAGGCAATTATAACCAAGGCAACAATTTTCAAAATCGAAACAATTTTCAAGGAAATAATCAACAAGGAAATTTTTCGAATCAAAATCAAGGAGGTTATAATCAAGGTCGTAATATAACTTGGCAAAATCGAGATAACAATCAAGGAAATAATTTTTCAAGTGGGAATCAAAACAATTTTCAAAGAAGTAATCAAAACCAAGGGAACTTTAATTCTAATCAAAATAGTTCGTCAAACGATTTTCAAAGTTACATGAAAACGAATGAGGCTAATATGAGACGATTAGAGGGAGAAATTGGTACTTTGAAAAATGACTTTTCTAATACTTTAAAATTGCAAAACACGAAGATTGAGCAAGGGCAAATTGATATTAAAAAGATGTTTTCGGCCATAATGAACAAAGCCTCGGGTTCGTCATCGAGTTCGTTACCTAGTGACACCGTTGCTAATCTGAAAGAACAATGTAAAGCCGCCTCGTCTCGTGAGAAAGGTCGTGTGATTACCCCTAACCTTGAAGGATTCCGTGTTGTTTATCCCTCTCAACCCTCGACTTCTAAGACGTCTTCTTGTTCTAAAGTCGATGGGGTGAACGTGGCGACCAAGGAAAAGAGTGCACACCCTCGTGTACTTCAAATTCCATCCACGGTTCAAAAAGAGAGCTTTGTCGACCTTACCAAAGTAACCCTTGAAGAAACTTGTGCTTCAATCCTTCTTAAAAAACCCAAAAGGCGTATGCCAAGAAAGGAAAAGGATCCGGGCCAATTTCTACTACCTTGTGATTTTTCCGAGATTGAGGGATGTTTAGCCCTTGCCGATTTAGGTGCTAGCATCAATCTTATGCCTCATTCTCTATGGAAATTGATGAGATTGCCTTCACTTACCCCCACAAACATGACAATCGAGCTAGCAAATTGTACGCCTTTAATACCAATTGGAATAGCCGAGGATGTCTATGTTAGGATTGGAAAGTTTGTTTTTCCCGCGGATTTCGTTATATCCGATTACGAGTGTGACCCTAAATGTCCCATTATTTTAGGCCGACCATTCTTATCAACGGCTCGAACCGTAATCGACGTTCACGAGGGGAGACTTACTATGAGATATGGGGATGAGAAAATAGACTTTTTCGCTAGAAAATCCCAAGGGTTTAATGAGAATGAAAAAACCGAGGTTTCAAAACCTAATGATTCAAATCCTAATGATTTCAAAATGTTCACTTTAGCGGAAAGAATGAAGCTTGATGCATGTTTTGAAAGAATTAAGAAAAACGGTTTTAAAGATGATGATTTTAATGATAAAGAATACGTGTACCTAATTCAAAAGGGTATGTGTAAATACATGGATGAAAACTCACTTTGGGATGTTTTTAGCGAAACAAGTGAAACACCAATTCCGAAGGGTGACGTTAATGCCATCACGACAATGACCAAAATGGGTTCGTCTTCACCACCTTCGAAGGACCATGACTTTGAGGCTTCAACTTCTAACTCTATCGAAGTGCCTCCTTTGCCTAGCCCAACACCCGTTGAGGCTAAAGGGTTTATCGACATCGATCCGCTCGTCTTAGAAAAGTCACCTAAGCATAGCCCTAGTGCTTGTAAGACCATGGTTGTGAGTGCTCACATCGACTCTTTCTTTGACGATGACGATGGCGATTTTGCCGAGATTGATCACGTACTTCGACATCCACATGCAATTTTTGATTCTCCTAAGAAGAAACATGTGAAGTACGATGATTATGAGTTTGATCCCGAGATTGAGGAAATCATTGAACGAGAGCTAGCTCTTATGCCTTCACTTCCACCTACGAGTGAGGTCGACCTTTCCAAAATCGAGGATGAACTCAATGAGTTAGAACGTCTTATTTTCGATGACGAACCAACTCATGTGACCACTAAGAATCCCATTCTCGAGGAGTTACCTTATAAACACTCCTCATTTGAGAATGACGTTTACCACATTCGTGAGGATCTAACTTATCAACGGTCCCCACAAAAGAATGATGGTTTCGTGCTTGATCGTGATCTTTTCGAGAGAGTTTCTAAGATACTCAAGGAGGGGAATGACAAACCTTGGTTTGACAAGCCTATCTTTGATGAAGAAATCGATGAGATCGACGTTCATGAGGATGACGAGTATGTTGACCCCGAGGGGGCGGTGTTCTTTATCGACAAACGTTTTGAGAACTTATATAATCCGCCACCCCCTCCCGCCAATGACTTAAATGTGAGAATTTTTAGCGCGACTAATTTTGAATTTGACACGCCAAATATTTTCGACATTATCAAATCGGGTTTTCATAAAGAGTTTTTAAACGATGAAAAAGGAAAAGATTTTAAAAATGTTTTAAAAGAGTTTTCTACATGTTTAACTCCGTCATCACATCGTTTTATGATTGCTACCACCTCGTCTACTCCCTTTGACGACGGTTGGTGTGGTCTTAGTATGGGGGAAGCCCCGAATGTTCCCTCACACTTTACCACCGAGGACGAGATTTACGATCCCGGAATTGCTTGTAAAGGGAAATCTCGGTCTTCCACCGATGCAATAAATGGAAATCTTATCTATTTGCTTGGTGTGAGTCTACCTCGAGTAGCTCATAAGTTTGCCTTACCCATTGCCCCACCTTTCTACTTCTTATCTCTTTTCTTCTACCCCATTGGGGTTTGTGTTGAAGTAGCGTTGTTTCGTCTTTCATCCGAAAACGAGGACGCTATCTTTGACCCCGGTATTCGTGTATCGGGTTTTTAAAGTACTCCATGTACTTTTGGGCCTTGTTTATCATGTAAGCCCCACCAAAAATGACCATACCAAGATTATCCCTAAATGATCACATTTATGGGGATTCGAGTCGAGCTTTTGACTCGGTTATCAAAAACAAGGTGCCTCGTGGGGGATTCTCATGCTTATCCTTGTAAATATTATCGCTTTCTTAGTTAATGTAACGAGGGGACTTGTGCTCTTCCTACCTTTGTTTCGTGGTTGTTTGTGATTGTGATTCATTAGGTTCATCGTCATCATTGAAGCCTCTCGTGTTCGTTTTAAGGATCACTCGAGCTTCGATCGTTGCCTTTGGAGATTCCGATATCCGATGATATCCTTTTATGTTCTAACGTTTATCTTATTAGCATAATTCATAAACGGCTTTTAGGTTATTCGTTTTACCCTTTCCATGCTCGAGATTAAGCATTCGACTTCGTCTCTAGTATGGGGGTGTTTACACCCCTAGACTCGAAACATTGAGGACAATGTTTAGTTTTAGTATGGGGGTGAGTAGATACTTCACCTTGCTTACGTCACCACGCTATCCAATATTCATCTTTTTGTTATCGTTTTGTTGAAAATAAGGCTAAAAATGGCCAAATTTTAAAATTTTTCTAGTTTTTCATAAGTGTTTAAGACACGAATGTAGGTTTTCCGATGGTGAGAACGAGAGTAATTTTTGACTCGACCGTGTGTGTTGAGCACTTAGCTTCGATTCCTTAACTTTTTAGGCTAAGACTCTTAAATGAGGACGAGAAATGATAGAGTTATTTATAAGTCTCGTAATCGTCACAATCTTATGTGTAGTAATTATTAGCTTATTCTCCCAACGCTTTTGCATAATAAATTGTTAATAAATATTGATTTGGCGGTTTAGTCACTATTGTTGGGTTTCTAATTTGTTTTGGTAGCTTCCATGTAATTAAATTGGGAAAACATTAAGGTATCGCCAGCGTCACGGTTTTGAAGTATTGGCACCCGAATAATCGAAAGCTTCACCTAATAATAAGATTTCAAGTGCTCACCTAAATTAAGCAAAAATTTGAAGCTCACAAGGCCGAAAAATCTATGCCCAAATTGAAAGTGAATCAAGCCTTAATCTTCGAAGCTTTAAAGATCCAAAATTCGCTTTAGCGTGAGGATATACGTCTTTGGCTAATAAAACCACCGATGAGGCGGATAATAAAAGGCAAGGCAAGACCGAAGTCATAATAAAAGCTCCATGGCGGAGTTGAATAAAAGATGGAGGTAAACCAAAGATAATAAGGCCCTTCCGTTAGGGGGCGTATAAAAGTCTTGGTAATAAGTCTCATGTTCAAAACCGTTATAAAACCGTGTTTATCGATCCTTCTTGTTGACTTAATTTTTTGACATCGTTGTCTATTGGGATGAATTATTGATTTAATGATTTTGGTTACACCGTTAAGTCTCTATTTTTAGACTTAATCTCTATTCACGCATAAGTCGATGATGTATCCTCGTGATCATTAAGACATAATAAAATATAAGAGATACCAAGTAGGAATAAGGGAGTTTAGGTTCGTAATTAACACTCATGAGATGTGTTCGTGTTGCTAACTTATAATAACAATGATCTCGTTACACGCTTAGCATGGAATTGGGTGAAAATCGAGGACGACGAAATTATTTCTAACGAAGCATTCACGTGTTCTTGTTCTATGATCCCAAAAGTCACGTTCTCGTGATGAAAACAATACATTATGTCTAAAGCACGTGTAGTAGTTTATTTAAATTTATGTCTTGAATAAATGTCATCATAAAATGAATTTTGGAAGTACTACGATACTTAATTCTAGCATTGCGTGGGGACACGGCAATGGTTTAGTATGGGGGAGTGATGAGACTGTATTTATACATAGTCTCATCGTCCAAATTGGGCTTAAAACGCTTAAAATATCGTCAAAATACCCATATATGTGCCTATGTTTGTTCATTGTGTATTTTAGGTATGGATATCGTGAATTCACCAAAAGATCAAAGGAATCAAGCAAAAACGAACACGGGAAACGAAGCCGCACAAAGAACCGGGCCCGAATCATGATTTTCCTATCAAGTCCTTGAAGAATTGAAGATTGGCAAGATTGGTCCCTCAACTATTGAAGACTTGTCACAAATGACCCTCCACTATTCATTTGTACAAGTTACATCCTTAAAGTTTGAAGACTATTCATGATAAGCCCTTGAAGATAACTTAAATTGCAAAAATGGTCCTTATGCAAAGTTTGGAAACACTATGTGCCATATTTGACAAGTGGTACAAAGTTTTTACAAAGGAAAGTGAGATTTTTGCTATTTATTACAAACTGAAGATGTGAAGAAACTTGGGGGGGCTAAATCGTCCAGACACCCATTCTACCCTCCACCACTCTCACTACGCCACGTCACCCTCCTTAAAGCCTCCTCCAATCAGAACTTACCCACCCGCCACCTCACTTATCCACTCACAAAACCTGAGTTTAAATAAAACACACATTTGAAAAAATGTTTTTTATTTATTTTCCCTCTAAACACTTTTATTAAACCCAAATAAGATTAAATCAACTCATTAAACCCAGTAACCCAGGTATAAACCCTAATTTGGCTTTTCCTTATTAACCAAAATTAGAGGTCCAAATTATGCAGAATGTTGATTTACACCACATAAACCAAAACCCACCCATAAAACTCTTCAACCCGTGACCCAAGTGGGGCCCCCGTCCTCCCCTACTTCACCAAAATAGGAAAAATGGGCATCTTTTGACTAAATCAACGATTCTCTTGTACTCCTTGGTCCCCAAGGAGTAAATGAACGATTCAAGATCATTCATCCAGCTGGCACATCACATGGAGCACCATGACCAAGATTCTAAAATTTTGAACTCAAGGGCATAAATGGATATTCACAGATTAGGGTTTAGTACTTGTAATATTTAATTCAATGTTCTAGTAATTTCCAATTTGTAGTATATAAAGGGTGCTTGTACCTTTTATTTAGTTGTTCCAGTTTTATTGTATTTTTCTTAATATTAATGAAAATGAATTTTTGAAATTTATGCAATAATTCTGAGTTCCCTTTAAAGTTCTTTAGTTTAATCATTCACTTTTTTTATGCACATTTAGTTTAAAGGAATTTGATCAAAGTCGTTTTTTTTTCAAAGGTTTGTTTTCTAAAAAAAAAAGTCTTTCAAAACCTGAAATTTACATGTTAATGAAGTGATAGTGGATTTTCCATGCTAAAAATCAGTTGGTGATAAGATTTTGTAGGATTGTGGTTGGTTTCAAAAAGGTTCGTTTTAAAGTTTTTTTCATAAAAATCATATTTTCTTTATTATACTCACTGTTTGAATAAGCTACCCCCACAAGCTTGACAAGCTTGTGGAAGTAGCTTAAACAAGCTGCTTGTTTGTTCTCTGTTTTGTGGTGCTTGTGCAGGTGCAAAACAAGACCTTTCCATCCTTCTCATTTTTTTCAATATTGAAGATATTTTGGGGTGTATTTGGGACTGCTGTGGTCCCCACACCTGTTCTCTACTTCAGCAACCTTTCAATCCACCTCATGAGCTTAACAGCATAAGAAAGATGGCATCAGCTTCAAGGTATCCCGGCTTGAACCCTTTTTTATGACTTTTGTGTTTTTTTTGAGTGGATTTACATGTTCATGTGCTTGAGAGGTTTGTATGCTAGTTTATTGATTGATTAATGCTATTTTGTGTTTATTATGCATGTTAGTTTAGTAATAGTTTAATCTTGATAGGATTAGAGCTCAATTGCTTTGATAAGTAGTGATTTCTGATAATTAGGGAGTGTTTGGAAACTGGTTTTAGTTAGTGATAAGTGACTATAATAGTGGTCAAATTAGTCTAGGCTGATTTCTCTTGCTAGATTAAGTTTTTATAAGCTGTTAGTATTAAGATTAGACAGGATTTAAAGAAAAGTGCATGCTCATTTATTGGTTTAATAGCCTAAAATTAGATAGTTGCAATTTTCTGCTTGTTTTAGCTCAATTTAGACCACCAATTTGCTTGAGCTATTAGGGTTTAGCATAATCTAGGATTATAGATAGCTTTTACTTGATTTGTTTGACTTGTATGCAAGATATGAGCTCTTGAAAATCGTTTTTGAGCACCTAGAATAGTCTACTGCCCCCCCCCCCCCCCCCCCCCACAGCCCCTAGTTATCTCAGCAACTACCTTTTGCTTGTGGTTTGATTTTTATTGCTTGTGCCTGTGTGTTTTTGTGTTTCTATTGACTCCCCACACTTCCATGAGTGTGGGGTGCCTTTGTTTCCAAAAGAATCCAAGTAACAAACATTCTATCAAGCAAAATCTTCACAGACCCGTTTTTTTACATTAACAGTGGGAACTAGTTCCCACTGTCTTTGTTGTTAGTTCCCCCTGCTGTGCTACTGGACAAAATCAGCAAAGGTCACTATCACAGATCTTAGATTTTTGTCCTTAGTGCCCTAAATTGGGATTTAGACCTTCATTCTTTTTTCTATATTTTTCTTTTTTTAATTCTTGATTTTTCAGTATAGTTAATTTTGGAGTTACTGTTCATTTGATATTTTCTAGATTAATTGGCTATTTAAATTAACTTTTTAAATACTGTTTTTGTCATTTAGTGTAAAAAAGTCATATTTTTCTGTTTTAAAATTTTTTATAGATTAAGAATATTAATTTAAGATTTTTAGTTTAAAAATTAGTTACTGTTCACTTTTTAATTATTTTTTATAATTAATTTAAGTTAATTAGGGTTTAATTATTAAATAGTTTTGTCTTTTAGTGCAAATTTTTACTTTTTTCAAACTTTTTCAGTTTTCTACTGTTCATTAGGGTAATTTAGGATTTTTAAAATTGTTAAATTAATTTTGGCATTATTTTATTATTTTTTAGGATTATTTTAATTTAGAAATAGTTTTTAGTGATTAAAAAATAGAAAAATAGTTTTTAAAATTTAAGAAAAATAGTTTTTAGTCATTAAATAATATAAGTTAGTTATTAGTTCAATAAATTAATATTTTGGGCATTTTGTTAATTATATTTAATTTTTGGGCTTTAATTAGCATTAAAAATTGAATATTTAATTAATAAAAGGTTTTAAAATATATTTGTTGGATTTTTATTCTTATTTATATTATTTAAGACTTAGATTAATCATTTAATTAATTTTTAGGTTGTAATTTTAATTTCGTCACGTTTTACGTATTTACGTTCGCGTTTTACGTAGTTTAATCGTAGTGTAACTCGTCTTTACTTTTTTCTCTTCTCAACCAAAAACGTCACTAATCCAAACATTGTTATTTCATATATTGGCACATAATCCACACACCTCCTTCGAGAACGAACTTGGAATTTATTCGTCTTCACGGTTTTCCTAAATCGTGTCGATTAATACTTGCCGCATTTTTACTCGTCTTTCCTAAGACTTGTATATACACAAAACTACAACTATCAGTACCTTTGCCAATGATATTACCACGTCGATTGCTTGCAAATGTAACGTTACCTCCATCATATGCTTTGTAGTGCGAGAACAAACTTCAATTACCCGTCATGTGTTTAGAACATCCACTATCCTTAATGTAGGATATTGTAAATCTTGCTTATATTCTAGACAGAGAAAGAGATAGATAGATGGTGAGAACACACACACTTAGAGAGAGAAAGTTGTGTAAAACACACTTTACTAAGTGAAAAAAACAATGTGAACCACACCCTCTCCAACTAAGGAGAGGGTTTCTATACCAAGCCCATGAGATGGGCTTGGGCAGTTGGGCCGGCCATACATGACATGGACCGGGCTTTTCCTTGTTTAATGTAAAGTAACTAGACTACGAGCTACTACTTAATATATTGTCGGAGTGGCCGAATCTTCCTAAATACGTAAAATGTATTTTCAACAATCTCCCCCTAAGGGAGGTCACTCCAAACAAGGGTGTTACCCGAGTTACAATAATAAAATAAACCTAGCATACTATGTGTTAGCCCTATATTTTATATAGTCGAACAAGAAGGTAATAGGTCATCTTAGTCGTTAATGGTCTTGTATTGTAATAGGTTAGTCGGGTCAACCGGGCTTGGACTATAAGCTAATATTATATAAGTTAGGGGCGTAAGCCCAAGCAAAGCCAAGCCCGACCCATGAACAAGTCCACCAAAGCCAATGTGGCGTGGCATATAAATACCCTCTTCCATGTGTGGAAGAGGGTGTTGGTTACATTCACTTTCTCTCTCTAAGCAATGTTTAACCTTCCATAATCTCTCTACTTTCTCTCTACCTTCATCTATTTCTCTCTCTAAATATCATCTTAATATTATGTTATGGATTAAGTGGGATTAACATTTGGTATCAAGAGCCTATAGTGGATAGGTGATTGAAGATCCGTGGTTTGTGTTCTTATTGATTTTTGTGAGGTATTTGATCCATAATCCTTGATCCAAATTTTTTTTTTGTTTTTTATGGTTTAATCTTGATACAAATCTTCTACATAGTAGTGTTAGAGATTTGGTATTGTTACTTTGGCTAAAAACACACAAATTTTGGGTATTTGGATCAATTTTTGGCTTAAAATCACGTTTTGGTTAGTTAGATCCGAGAAACTTGTTCTTTGTCCGCCATTAAAACGAGTTTCGGAAGAGGGTTTACAAAAAAACTACGAAAGTTGGATTTTCTCCGAAAGTTGATTTTTCTACGAGAGTTGGATTTTCTCTGAATGTTGATTTTTCTACGAAAGTTGGATTTTCTCCGAAAGTTGATTTTTCTACGAAAGTTGATTTTTCTACGAAAGTTGGGTTTTCTCCGAAAGTTGATTTTTCTACAAAAGTTGGATTTTCTCCGAAAGTTGATTTTTCTACGAAAGTTTGATTTTCTCCGAAAGTTGATTTTTCTACGAAAGTTGGATTTTCTCCGAAAGTTGATTTTTCTACGAAAGTTGTATTTTCTCCGAACGTTGGTTTTTCTACGAAAGTTGGATTTTCTACGAAAGTTGGTTTTTCTACGAAAGTTGGTTTTTCTACGAAATTTGGATTTTCTCCGAAAGTTGGTTTTTCTACGAAAGTTGGATTTTCCCCGAAAGTTGGTTTTTCTACGAAAGTTGGATTTTCCCCAAAAGTTGGTTTTCTCCGAAAGTGGTCTTTCTCCGAAAGTTGTTCTTTCTCCGAAAGTTATTTCTCAGAAAGTTATTTCTCCGAAATTTGGTTTCCTCCGAAAGTTATTTCTCCGAAAGTTATTTCTCTGAAAGTTATTTCTCCGAAAGTTGGTTTCCTCTGAAAGTTATTCCTCCGAAAGTTGGTTTCCTCCTAAAGTTGTTTCCATTTCCTCCGAAAGTGAAGATTTATCCGAAAGTAGTTGTCGAAAGTGGACAGTTTCCATTTTTGGTCTTGGAGAAATCTTGGTTTCTTGAGAAGACATTTTTAGGGGAGATTAACATTTTTCTTCGACAACAACAATCACAACACATCCACTAATATCCTAATCCATTCACACATATTTACCATGTCAAACAATAACATCAGCAATGCGACTGCCAGTCAAATTCGTTTGGAACAAGGTGGCAACGGTAATCCACCTGTGCTCACTGCCGGTTGCTACGTTCAATGGAGATCTCGTTTTCTCCGATTTCTCGATGAAAAAGAGAACCGAACTGCTCTTTGTCACTGCCTTGAGAATCCACCTCCAGTTTTTGAATTCAGACCCATTACCACACAAGCAGAGGATGGTACTTCATCAACCACACGAGCTATGGAGAATTTTGATACTTGTCATGCTGAGAAAAAGAAACTCCTCCAAGCTGAAGTTGATGTTGTTAACTACATACTCACTGGGATTGATAACGATATCTATTCCATGGTTGATGCATGTCCTAATGCTATGGAAATGTGGAATGCAATTCATCGATTGAAACAAGGTGAGTCTATCAATGTTCAAGATCTTGAGACTAATCTACTTTGGGAGTTTCGAAAATTCACATCCGAAGATGGTGAATCCATTTACTCATATTGTAAAACCCGCATGCTTTTACCATGAACAGTACACTAATAATCGTACGTACAAGATTACAACTTTCCTTATATAACATGAACACGAATCACGAATATTAATTACAAGAATTACGTACGTGTTATTACACGATAATTATTAAGTATGTATTAATACAAGATAATTATTATCAATAATAATTATAATCACGAACATGAAATCATGAACGTAAGAATCATGAACACATAAATATGTATTTACGTATATTATTACGATTACGTACATGTATTTATAATAACACGAATAAACTATAATAACGTAACAATACAAACGTACGAACACGTAATTATTAAGCATGAAAAGGTTCGGGTTTCCCTTGTGGCCCCCACCTACCCGCGGACACAAAGAAAGGAGACGGGCCTTATGGCCCAACCCACTTCACAAAAATATGTCATGAAGGTTAATCATTACATTTTAATTTATCACATTTTCAAAACAAAGCAAAAATCATAGCAAACCTCATGGTGGCCGCCGGTTCTGGTTATGCCGCCAGTAGCACCCAAAAGGAGAACGTGATGTTCTGGTTATGCCGCCAGCAACACCCAAAAGGAGAACGTGATGTTCTGGTTTAGCCGCCGGTAGCAAGCCAAAAGGAGGACGGGGTTTTGATTTTTAATTATGGATTAGGAGTGTATTCGTGAGATCAATATTTATTCATTCCACGTGTTTTGGTAAATCCATAAACCCTTTTGTTTTCTTCTTTTATTTAATTAAGCATAAACATGAACAAGTGATTAAATAAACAAGATAAAAACATGTCATGGGATCATGGGGAAATTAATTAAGGGTTTGTTTGGTTTGTTTATTCGGCCGCCACACAACCGAGCGAGTCCTACGACTCTCGGTGTCGCTTGGTTCGCACCACCACACGAGACAAAGGTCTCGGTGGTGTTGGGTTACGGTCGGCAGCAGGGAACAAGGCACACCGACTCACGTCGGGGGTGTCCTTGTGGTTGGTTTAGGTCGCGACAGTCACAGCCCCACCACCGGCCAAAGCCGGTGGCTATTTATGGTAAGCAGGGGGAACCGCGAGCAGCAGGGGGAACCACCAGCAACTGCCGGTGGGAACCCGTTTGTGGTCAGTGGCTGCGCGAGCAGGACAAGACCACCGGCAGCAGCCGGTGGCAACTTGCCGAGAGCAGGGGCAACCGGCTTAGGCCGGTTTGCCACTATTTTCGGGGGTGTTGGTTCACGGGTTTTCATGGGTTCGGTTCACGGCACGATTTAATAAATAATACACGGGACCGGGCTAATTATTTTTACAAGTTTAATTAGTTTACATGTGCATATATTTTTTTCAAGTTAACTAAATTAATTTAACATGATACCTAATTAATTTAATTAAAACATGAGTTAGGTTTATTATTATTATTACTAATACATGATTATAACCTAAGTATTTTATTATTTAAATTAGACTATAGTAATTAATTAATTATTAAAACATGACATGTAATTAATTAATTATCATGACTTAGGTTAAATTAATATAAATATTAATACATGTTTTAACCTAAGTATTTTATACACTTAATTTAAGTAAATCATGTTTATATTTAATTAAATCTTATAACCTATGGTTTATTTAATCTATATGTTATAAATAATAAACTATATTATTAATCACATGACTTAGTATATTTAATCAGTAAAACTAAACTTATACTATTAGCTTATAAATTCAGCTTATTTCTAAATATGGAAACTTTGTATTTTAGGATACTTACTATTTTTGGAAACTTTCTATTTTTAGAAACTTACCTATTTTAAGAAGTAAATCTATTTTTGGAAACTTTCTATTTTTGGAAACTTTCTATTTCAGGAAACCTGCTATTTTTAGAAAGTTACTTATTATTACATTACAAGTATAATAATACAAGAATATCAGTTAATACTTAATCAGAAGACTTAAAATACATGATAAGTACAGTATAACATGGAAATCGGTAAAACAAGACTAAAACATATAAAACAAGTCAAGACATACTATAATCAGTTACGTACGTAGTAAAACAGTATACTTATACACGTATCCTTCTGTGTAGCATTAGTGAGATCGGAGTGGGACTTCCTTTCGTTCTTCTTTTCCGTTCACTGGACACAAGGTACGGATACTCCGTCCTTCAGTATGGACATTCTTTCCTTATTAGGATTCCCCGTATGCAGCCAACTGTTTTCCCAGTATATGTTTTATATGTTTTTGAATTGCTTATGTTTAGTTTTAAATGCCTAAGCCATATACATGCATGACCAGTTCCACCTAGTTATGGAGGTACCATAACACTAGAGGCACCAGTGTTATGACTTCCCCACGGCGGAGTGATTGCTCGTGGCGTCCCTTTCAGCTTTTGGCCATATAATTATATATTCATGTGGGGCGTATGGGTGCATCATAGTTTACATGTTTAGCAGTATTATCAGGTGAATGAGGTGTGTGCCTTGCATCCTTCACAAGGAGTTGATCCCTCCTACCCAGTCTTATATTAATTAGAGGCAACCCCTCTAATTGCATGACGAGGTCACCCCTCTAAGTATTCATGTACGTTGATACTTCATGACCTATATTGGCTTAATGGTTAAGATATTAAATAGTTTTCATAAGATAAACATAAGGCTTTTCAAACTATAAAACCAGTCTTACTAAGTTAGACCAGGTTTTCTAGGACTTATACATTTCCGCTGCTATTAGTCTTATTTATGTTTCAACCATTCATACTATGTCATATATCCGTGCACTGAGCGTTATGCTCAGCCTTTACTTTCCTTTCCATGTCCCAAAACGGCAGGTACCCAAGGACAGACTCGAGCATTTGGAGGACGTGCATAGGATGGAAGCTACCACAGACTTCTTCTCCTTTTTCCTTTATATACTTATGCTTGTTTAGTCTTTCATTCATTTCATTTACTTTATTTATGTTTTGGGCTTATTTTGGGAACCGATGTTTGATTCTGGTTTTCCCTATGGTCATGATTGTTTACTACATTTCACCTTGCATGCTTTGATGACACGCCATAATTACGTGTAATGGTCCACTTATCAAAGTGGGGTGTTACAATTATGGTATCAGAGCCAAGGCTTTGACCTGTACGCTCTAAAACTTAACCTGTGACTAGTGGGTAGTCACCAGGAGCTTCCTACGCCAACGCTTGTTATTTCACGTATTGATGTTTTCAGCACCTTGTTGTATTAACCATGATGTTTTCAGCACTTTGTTGTTCTTAGCCATGATGTTATCGTCAGTATTGCTTTTACTAATATGGACTGAACAACCGTCATCCGTACTTAGTGATGTGTCATTGTTTATGCATGATGTTCCTTGTGAACTGTGGCTATGTGGACTGAACCCCAATAGTTCATAATTAGTCACATAAATTTTTTTTTCTGATAAGTTTCGACAATGATTTTTACTTATTTATGTTCATGCATTCATGCGTTTATATCATATGTCATTTGTTGCAGGAATTTTGACTAAGTAATGGTTGGTACATGACTGGCCCTATTTAGTCTCATGTGCTTTTATCAAAACTTTTAATTTTGGGACCGACCCATAGGCGTCCCCTCGCCATGTCTTTTGTTTTGGGTGAACTGGCCATTGGCGGTTACCCTCGTGCATATAAATGTTTTATTAACAACATCATGCATTCATGCACTGTTTTCACGCATAAAATTTTTTCATGATTATTGCATAAAATTTTGTTTTATTTTTATTTATATTACGATCTAATCAGATTAGTCATATCAATTTTGTTTTGCGAGCCGACCCCAGTCGTTCACACCAGTAATTTTCAATTTCATTCATTATGGTCATATATATTTCATGTCCACTCATTAAAACTTTCATGATCTTTATGTCGATTATGTTTTCATACTACCATGGTTAACTTCATTTTCATGCTAATTATGTTTATACTCCTCCTTGTTAATTTCGTTCCACGATTATTCATGTTTATTTCACCTTCATGTAGATTATGTCTTAAGTGACTTTATGTTAATTACGTTCTCATCATGTCGATCATACCCTCATGCTAGACATTGAAGGATTCCATTAAATCCTGCTTTCATGATAGTCATGGTTGGTCTCCATTAACCATGCTTTCATGCTAATCATTGTTGAATTTCGTTTCACCAACCTTATGGGTGTTTTCTCTATGTAACCAGAATGATGTCTATGCTGAAATTGCTAGGCTATCATGATGCTCAGTCCGGTTTGGTCTTCTAACCGTTTAACCAATTATTCCCTGGAAAATTATGTCAGATGATCGACCTATATCGATCATTTCATGTGCATTCCATGTGTACTCCACGTACCATATCCCATGTGTATTACACGTACCATAATCTATGTGTATTTCACTTACAATACTCCATGAATAATAACTAGTCGATTCTAAATCATCTCATGCGTATTACACTTGTTGATGTTCTACAAGATGATGATGTCGTCCATAACTTGGAGATGGTACTAAATGTTGATGCTGCTGATTAGTTGGAGACGCTACGAGATGCTGACGATGTTCACAACATAGAGATCCTAAAAGACGAAGACAAAGGCGTTAGAGCAATGTAATTGGACCAGAAGATGCTTCACCACCATACGATTTCCATCACAATCCATATCCTTATTTTTGTTACATGTCACACGTCATTCAGTTGTCATTTTAGTCATATGAGTGTGAACCGGTACCAGCCGGCCACTCAGCTGAATAGTTACATGAATCACAGTCATGAGAATGACCGTCATGGAACTAACAGACAGGACGATAGTAACCACTACTATAACAACAACTATACTAGACATCGCAACCGAAGATCCGGCCACGAACGTGATCAGATATACAAAGGATCAGTAGTCCAACCGATCCGCCAATTCTGGCATAATAACCTAATATTTGTAGTTCTATTTGTTTCACATCTCGAGACACATGTCAAGACACCAGTCAAGACACATGTCATGCTTATACCTCCCAAGACACGAGTCAAGACACATGACTCACATCCAATTCTTGAACATCCCTAAGAAATTCAGGGTACCCTCCAAAAGGTATATCCATTTTGTGGTGCCATGTATTAATCAGGCCACAAGAATTTCAGTACCAGCATCGACATGTCAGTGAGATCTCTCACGATTGTTTGATGATACTTTCCTTTCTTGCACCTATATTTCATATATTCATGACCATAAAGGACGCCATTCGTATCCCCCATGTATACGAAGGTTTTCCTTCAGCCTAATGATGAGATCCAAGCTGCTAACGCATTACCTCGGACAGATGCGAGTTGAATTTAATCCTAATTATGGACTATGAGCAGCACACCCTGCTACGATTCATGATTTTGTACAGCAATGTTCAGCCTCCTGAATACATTCAACATGGTTTTACATTAGGAAAATATGTACAAATTATCTATGCTTTCCAAGCACGTGCTTTGTTAGCCATGACTGCTAAAACTTTCTAGCTGTCAGTTAAGACACGACCACTGAAGTTCCTTTTACGCATAACCAGCCAATTATACCAAAATCTTCCCATACATTCCAGAAGAACCTTCAAGGAGAAGGAAGGTAACATGAGATTATATGTCGACTACCGTCGATTTAAAACAAATCACCATCCATAACTGTTATTCTCCTCCACGTATTGACAACATGTCCAATCGACTTTAGAGTGTTAATCACCTTTCCAAGATCGGACTCATGATCATGCTGCCAACAGTGATGAGTGAAAGAGCAGAACATTTCCATGACTGTTATTCGTACACGACTCGGTCATGCTAGATTCATGATTTTGTATTAGTCTCATAAATGCTCCAATAGCATTATAGACTTAATAAATTGAGTTTTCATGAACTCATAAACAAATTCATCAGTATTTTCATCGAGAACAACCTGATTTTTTTCTCTAGGTCTAGAGAAGAGCAGGAAGACCATATTTGCACTATGTTGCAAATTCTACGACAAGAGAAATTTCACCTTGAAATTTTCCAATATAAATTCTGGTTGATTACAGTGACACGCTGAATCACATGGATTCGCACGGTTAATATTACCATGACTCAGCTTATGCGTAAAGGTGAGAACCCTACACTACATTAGGTGTTCCCGAAAATCCTACGCTAAGAGAAGTCTAATTTCGGAGACTTATAGTTCCGCAAATTTCTATGTATGAAGTTTCTACGAAGCAAGATATAGTTACGTTCACATCTAAGTACCTGACATACCAACACGCTAAGATAGAACACCAACTGACTAGGATGTTTTCCATCATCAGAAAAAGGTGAAAAGAAATGGGACAAGATCTCCATGGATTTTGGTTACCAGATTAACGCAAACTCAGAAGAAGCATGGTGCTATCTGGGTTATTGTCAACAGTTTGACCAAGTTTGTAGAATCCTTACATCCGCAAGGATATCAGAACCAGCAGATTGATCGGACGTGTTCCATCCAGGGCTCATCCGGTCACTTGGTAATCCCTCAGCTATCGGGCCAGACGAAGGTTCACATTTGTGCTCCTTATTTACGTTCACGTCTTTGTTCAAATTTTACGACTTGCTTTCACACTCACCTTCATGACACTATTCACGTTCATGATTGTCTCCTGGCTTACGATTTTACGTTTATTTTCGTTCTGGGAAGTTTTGCAAGAGCTTGAGAGACCAGACCCAAGTTTAGTATAACTCTCTATTCTCATACACACGTTTCACGTCACATTCCACGTCTCACCTTATAAAGTTCGGCGTTACCTCATTAGTTATACCATGTTCACGATATGTTACACGTATCATTGATCACCATATGTTTTCTCTTATTCCACTCACCATATCTCCACGTATCACGTTCACAATTGTTCACGTATCACGTTCACAATTGTTCACGTACTACGTTTCAGTATGTCTCGCGCATTATTGCTAAGACGGGACTAATATCAGTTAGTCTAAGTTATTTTATATCATAACGTTTCATTTACATTTGCACGTTAATTCTTATCCACTCGGCCCGATTCATGCTGATCTATCTTATGTTGATGAACCAGAAACTTTCTGTATGGTCAACCAAAATTCATGAAGACTAATATTGTTATTTCCGCCAAGACCGTTCAGAGGACCGTTCTGGGCGGGAAGCCACTTGGAACGGAGGAGTACATCCGGACTTCTTATCTGTTTTCTCTTATCGATTAGATACGTCCTTTCAGTCACGTCATGTTCCATGTCCTTTCAAGACATGTCACGTTCCACGTTCCTTCTACCATGTCACCTGCATGTCCTTTTATCTTACATACCCTCTCAGTTTGATTCGGGTATGTTTCTCTTTCAGTTTACTTTATCTATAATTCGGGGACGAATTATTCTTTTTAGGGGGGAAGAGTTGTAAAACCCGCATGTTTTTACCATGAATAGTACACTAATAATCGTACGTACAAGATTACAACTTTTTTTATATAACATGAACACGAATCACGAATATTAATTACAAGAATTACGTACGTGTTATTACACGATAAGTATTAGGTATGTATTAATACAAGATAATTATTATCAATAATAATTATAATCACGAACATGAAATCGTGAACGTAAGAATCACGAACACATAAATATGTATTTACATATATTATTACGATTACGTACAAGTATTTATAATAACACTAATAAATTATAATAACGTAACAATACAAACGTACGAACACGTAATTATTAAGCATGAAAAGGTTCGGGTTTCCCTTGTGGGCCCACCTACCCGTGGACACAAAGAAAGGAGACGGGCCTTATGGCCCAACCCACTTCACAAAAATATGTCAGGAAGGTTAATCATTACATTTTCATTTATCACATTTTCAAAACAAAGCAAAAATCCTAGCAAACCTCATGGTGGCCGCCGGTTCTGGTTATGCCGCCAGCAGCACCCAAAAGGAGAACGTGATCGTCTGGTTATGCCGCCAGCAGCACCTAAAAGGAGAACGTGATGTTCTGGTTTAGCCGCCGGTAGCAAGCCAAAAAGAGGACGGGGTTTTGATTTTTAATTATAGATTAGGAGTGTGTTCGTGAGATCAAGATTTATTCATTCCACGTGTTTTGGTAAATCCATAAACCCTTTTGTTTTCTTCTTTTATTTAATTAAGCATAAACATGAACAAGTGATTAAATAAACATGATAAAAACATTTCATGGGATCATGGGTGAATTAACTAAGGGTTTGTTTGGTTTGTTTGTTCGGCCGCAACAAAACCGAGAATCCTACGACTCTCGGTGTCGCTTGGTTCGCACCACCACACGAGACAAAGGTCTCGGTGGTGTTGGGTTACGGTCGGCAGCAGGGAACAAGGCACACCGACTCACGTCGGGGGTGTCCTTGTGGTTGGTTTAGGTCGCAATAATCACAGCCCCACCACCAGCCAAAGCCGGTGGCTATTTATGGTAAGGAGGGGGAACCACGGGCAGGCAGAGGGGAACCACCGGCAACTGCCGGTGGGAACCCGTTTGTGGTCAGCGGCTGCGCGAGCAGGACAAGACCACCGGCATCAGCCGGTGGCAACTTGCCGAGAGCAGGGGCAACCGACTTAGGTCGGTTTGCCACTGTTTTCGGGGGTCTTGGTTCACGGGTTTTCAGGGGTTCGGTTCACGGCACGATTTAATAAATAATACACGGGATCGGGTTAATTATTTTTACAAGTTTAATTAGTTTACATGTGCGTATATTTTTTTCAAGTTAATTAAATTGATTTAACATGATACCTAATTAATTTAATTAAAACATGACTTAGGTTTATTATTATTATTAATAATACATGATCATAACCTAAGTATTTTATTATTTAAATTAGACTATAGTAATTAATTAGTTATTAAAACATGACATGTAATTAATTAATTATCATGACTTAGGTTAAATTAGTATAAATATTAATACATGTTTTAACCTAAGTATTTTATACACTTAATTTAATTAAATCATGTTTATATTTAATTAAATCTTATAACCTATGGTTTATTTAATCTATATGTAATAATTAATAAACTATATTATTAATCACATGACTTAGTATATTTAATCAATAAAACTAAGCTTATACTATTAGCTTATAAATTCAGCTTATTTCTAAATATGGAAACTTTGTATTTCAGGAAACTTACTATTTTTGGAAACTTTCTATTTTTAGAAACTTACCTATTTTAAGAAGTTAATTTATTTTTGGAAACTTTTTATTTTTGGAAACTTTCTATTTTAGGAAACCTGCTATTTTTAGAAAGTTACTTATTATTACATTATAAGTAAAATAATACAAGAATATCAGTTAATACTTAATCAGAAGACTTAAAATACATGATAAGTACAGTATAACATGGAAATCAGTAAAACAATACTAAAACATATAAAACAAGTCAAGACATACTATAATCAGTTACGTACGCGGTAAAACAGTATATTTATACACGTATCCTTCTATGTAGCATTAGTGAGATAGGAGTAGGACTTCCTTTCGTTCTTTTTTTCCGTTCACTGGACACAAGGTACGGATTCTCCGTCCTTCAGTATGGACATTCTTTCCTTATTAGGATTCCCCGTATGCAGCCAACTGTTTTCCCAGTATATGTTTTATATGTTTTTGATTTGCTTATGTTTAATTTTAAATGCCTAAGCCATATACATATATGACCAGTTACACCTAGTTATGGAGGTACCATAACCATAACACTAGAGGCACCAGTGTTATGACTTCCCCACGGCGGAGTGATTGCTTGTGGCGTCCCTTTCATCTTTTGGCCATATTATTATATATTCATGTGGGGTGTATGGGTGCATCCTAGTTTACATGTTTAGCAATATTATCATGTGAATGAGGTGTGTGTCTTGCATCCTTCACAAGGAGCTGAACCCTCCTACCCAGACTTATATTAATTAGAGGCAATCCCTCTAATTGCATGACGAGGTCACCCCTCTAAGTATTCATGCACGTTGATACTTCATGACCTATATTGGCTTAATGGTTAACATGTTAAAAAGTTTTCATAAGATAAACATAAGGCTTTTCAAACTATAAAACCAGTTTTACTAAGTTATACCAGGTTTTCCAGGACTTATACATTTCCGCTACTATTAGTCTTATTTATGTTTCAACCATTCATACTATGTCATATATCCGTGCACTGAGCGTTATGCTCAGCCGTTACTTTCCTTTCCATGTCCCAAAACGGCAGGTACCCAAGGACAGACTCGAGCATTTGGAGGACGTGCATAGGATGGAAGTTGCCATAGACTTATTCTCCATTTGCCTTCATATACTTATGCTTGTTTATTCTTTCATTCATTTCATTTACTTTATTTATGTTTTGGGCTTATTTTGGGAACCGATGTTTGATTCCAGTTTTCCCTATGGTCATGTATGTTTTACTACATATCACCTTGCATGCTTTGATAACACGCCATAATTACGCGTAACGGTCCACTTACCAAAGTGGGGTGTTACACATATTACTCGAGATTCTACAAAATGATGAATGAGCTTGTCAGAAATCAGCGCACCATCTCCAATCATCATGCCAATGTTCAGTTTCTACTTCAACTCAAACCGGAATGGCAAAGCTTTTTGACTTTGGTTAAACAAAGGGAAGATATCAAGACCATCTCCTATCACAAACTTTATGATATCTTGAAACAACATTAGAATGAAGTGAATGAACTTAGAGCTGAAAAGGCAGAACGGTCTGCTAACTCTATTGCTTTTGTGGCTGCTACTTCAACAAAACCCGTTCACCGTCAACAACCACCTACTCATTCCTCAAAGTCATCAAGCTCATCCACCAAACCTCTATCTACTGCTAAAAACAAAAAAAGCAAAAGCAATTGTCCCCACTCCACTTCCAAAGTATGACACCGAGTCAGATGGAGACAGCAATGATGAACAAACTTCAAGGGACAAGAAGATTGAGGAACTCATGTATTTACTCACCACAACTTATAAGAAGATCTACAAACCTACCAACAACAACCTTAGATCATCATCCAATGCTAGATATAAGGAAGTTGATCATGCACCTAGGTATGATCGTGATGCTAGGTATGATAATAAGAGGATGCCGAATCAAGTTGGGGCTAGAGATACTGTAGGCACTCCAGTTGTGTAGAAGACTGGGATTCAATGCTTCAATTGCAAGTGATTTGGGCACATGGCTAGGGAATGTAAGAAGCCAAAACGGGTTAAGGATTTAGGATATCACAAGAAAAAGATGTTGATGTGTAAGAAAGAAGAAGCAGGGATTCCACTCACAGTAGATGAAGTTGACTGGCATGATGACACTGATGATGAAGCCGAGGATCAAGAGTTGGAGGCACATTATGTGTACATGGCAAAGATTCAAGAAGTGATTCCAGAGTCTGTTGATACTTCTGGACCTATCTTTGATAATGAGGCAATTTAAAAGGTACTATCATACAATAATTATAATGTGTTTGCCAATGAACGAAGGCGTCCTGAGCAACCCGAAAGCATCAATGATACATATGTAATGGACACGGAGGATAGCAATATCTCTACGGATTCACAACATATGTGTAATGATGACGGTAATGCTGCTCAGAATATTGACTCGGATGAGGACCGTGATTTGCTTGCATCTATTATTGATTCTTTAAAACATGAAATTGAGGAAAACAAAGAGGCTAATAAACGTTTGAAGCAAGCAAACACATCCTTATCCGAGGAGATAGACAGGCTTAAAGAGTGTGATTATGTAAAAGAAGCTGATCGAGAAGTTGAAATAGCTAATGGTTTGGTATATGAACGTAAGGTGCTCAACGAACAATATTGTTCTGAAGTAACACATGAAATTCATATGTCAAAACAAAAGATATCGGAATTTGAAGAACAACTGCTGCTACATAAACTCCAGATTACTGAATTAGAGTCAGTTAACAAAGATCAAACTGAGATTTATAAAACTCGTGAAGAAAAGGATATTGAAAAAATTCTTGCTTTGGAAAAGAGAGTCGAAACGTTAAACAACATTGTTTACAAAACGGGTCAGTCTATTCAAACCATGAATATGCTCAATAGAAATATGAAAACGAGTTTTGTCAAGCCTGAATATCTCAAAAAAGTTCAAAGTACCAAGCCTGCTCTTTATGATATCGGTTGTTATGTTGATAATCTTGCTCTTATGCTTTCCCCTGACTACGACGAAATTATTCGTCATCAAGAAGAAAGTCGATCGAACTTAAGTGATTTAATAAACCTTACAGATTCTGATCATTATATTAAGTTTGTTCCTCAAAAATAACTTTCCAAAGAACAAAAGATGTATACAAATGTTCCACCACCGAGTCCTGAAACGGAAAAGAAAGTTTCTTTAAAAAGGGGTTTCAAAAAGCAACCAATTTTGTTAGAAAAACAAATTTCGGATGACAAACGTAAATGGGAAGAGAAAAGTAAAAGTGTTCAGCAATTTGAGTTTATAAAACAAGGGGTTTTAAATTTGTACAAAGGTGTCGTCGATTATGAAAAAGTTTCTAGAGATACCGTTTGGAATATTAAACCTAACCCATAAGTAGAAGTCGTCATTCAACAATGTATTGTTCCAACCATCGATGATCTTTCAAATAATGTGGAAATGTTTTATAAAGCTCTCACTGAGGAAATGACAAATGGTTTTTGATATTTTAAATCTCTTGAAGAGGAAGTTGATTTTCTTCAGATTAAATTAAAGACACAAGAACACCAACTTTCTAACAAAATTGATCGACTTTCTAAGGAATACTTCTATGCTGACCATATGAATGCTACACTTGGTGTGTATACCGATCTTGATCAATATTGTCATGTAGCATGTCTAGTGTCAGAAACGGACGCGAAATGTCACAATCTTGAAGTTGAGCTTTCGAAACAAATTCAGTCATATAACAAACTTTCGAAAAGTTTTTCCCAACTTGAGAAACACTCCATTTCTCTTGAACTTGCTTTACAAAAAGGTGAAAAATCTCATAATCATAAAAAGTATCAAGAAATGGCAGCTTCTTTGGTTCGACAATTAAATGAAAAAGGTTTCAAAATAAATGATTTGAAAGCTCAACTACAAGAAAGGGACATAGCCATCAGTGAGTTAAAAAACTCATTGAGAAAATGAAAGGAAAGTCTGAATTGGGTAAACCATCCGCCGTTCGTCAACCGAATGTGGTTAAATGCCCTAAATCATCTATTTTGGGCAAACCCCCACAGACTTTGCCTAAGCTAGGAACTGATAAGAGCACAAATGTGATAGCACCTAAAATGTATAAGATGAACACTCGATCCACTCAAACTGGAACATCGCGGTTACCTCAAAATACTAGGAAAACTAATCAACGTGTGTCTTCTTCTACAGGAGTAACTCCTACTACTAGCGTTAGCGGACCACGGCTTAAGAGCACTAGAATGCAAGATAGAGTAATGCCTAACAATTGTCAAGGGAAGAAGATGGAAGTAGAAGACCACCATAGGAATTTTAAGTTTTCTAAGAATAAAATGTCTGTAACTGCATGTAATGACAGTTTGAATGTTAAGACTTCGAATGTTGAATTTGTTTGTGTTAAATGTGGAAAATGTATTCGTACTTTTAATCATGATGCTTGTGATTTTAATCATAATGGCGTGAATGCTAGAACTAGGAAGCCTATTCTTGTGCCTACTAGTACTAGAAAACCCACAAGAACTTTGAACCAATCCACTGCTCAACCACTTAAGAAACTAAGTGCATTAGAATCCACTACTCTGCGTAAACAAAACATGTTAAAGAAGCTTTATGAGAACATGATTAGGACATGTAAACGGGGGTACTCAAGATTTACACCACCCGGATACAAATGGGTACCTAAGAGAACCACTATTCTAATTGGGTCTATGAATGTTAGCTTGCCTTTAGAATCTAGGCCTACTAATATTTGGAAACTTATATCAAGGGCTCCCGTTTGTCAAACTCTAAATTGTCGACTAATTCTTATGCAGCTCGTCGAGATCATTCTCTTCATAATGGACTCTGGGTACACAAAGCACGTGACGGGAAATCTCAAGCTTCTAATTAACTTCGTGGAGAAGTTTCTGGGTACGGTACGGTTTGAAAATGATCAGTTTGCACCGATACTCGGATATGGAGATTTGGTTCAAGGGAATATCACTATAAAACGGGTTTATTACGTCGAGGGACTGAATCACAATTTATTCTCGGTTGGTCAATTTTGTGATGCGGATTTAGAAGTGGCTTTTCAGAAAACTACTTGCTATGTTAGAGACTACAATGGGAATGACCTTCGTACAGGTTCTCGTGGTTCTTATCTCTACACAGTAACTCTTCAAGATACATCTTCATCAAATCCAATTTGCTTAATGGTGAAAGCTTCATCCTCTCAAGCATGGTTATGGCTTCAACGATTGTCACATCTCAACTTTGACACCATCAACTTGCTTTCGAAGAATGATATTGTGACCGGTCTTCCTAAGTTAAAATTCGTCAAAGACCATCTTTGTTCTTCTTGTGAGTTGGGGAAAGCAAAACGGAAGTCTTTCACAACAAAGACTACCCCAAGCTCAAAAGGATGATTAGAACTTATACACATAGATTTATGTGGTCCCATGCGTGTTGAGAGTATTAACGGGAAAAATTATATTCTCGTGATTGTTGATGATCACTCTAGATACACATGAACTTTCTTCTTAAGGTCTAATGATGAAACACCAGAGGTTCTTAAAAACTTTCTCAAGATGATAAAACGTAATCTTCAAGCTCAAGTCTTAACCGTAAGAACGGATAGGGGTACTGAATTTTTGAACAAGACTTTGCAATCTTACTTTCAAGAAGAAGGCATCGAACATCAAACATCTATTGCTCGAACTCCTGAAAAAAACGACGTTGTCGAAAGACGGAACCGCACTTTGGTTGAGGCAGCTCGAACTATGCTTTCTGCATCAAAATTACCATTATTCTTCTGGGCTGAAGCTATTGCAACTGCCTGTTATACTCAGAATCGTTCTCTCGTAATCCCTAGACATGAAAAGACACCTTACCACATCATCAATGGCAGGAAACCTACTGTTAAATTCTTTCACGTATTTAGATCTTTATGCTACATTCTTAAAGACGGTGAGAATCTCGACAAAATGAAAGAAAAAGGTGATGCATGTATTTTTGTGGGGTATGCTACATTGTCGAAAGGATATAGAGTTTACAACAAGAGAACAAATATTATTGTTGAAACAATTCATGTGAACTTTGACGAATTGCCACAAATGGTACTTGAACAAAATAGTTTAAGTCCCGCACCTCAATGTCCAACAATGGCACCTACACAAAACAGTGTACGTCCTGTGAAAGAATGTTAAGAAAGTACTCATACAGTAGACTCGACGGATACGACTCAAATGAATGAGTTGGTTGACTTATATTATCCAATGTTTGATGAATATTACTATGGAAACAATCAAGTTGTGTCAAAGCCTTCCGCTGTCAATACTACTGATGCACCCGAACAAAGTCAAAAAGACACAAATACATCTACTTCAACAACCATTGCTCAAGAGACAATTCCATTGGATACTCAACAAACTCAAGAAACTGTCATACAACCAACATCACCAACCATCAATGCTGAAGGAGAAAACAACAATCAAGCTGTCGATGCACAATTAGACGAAGACGAATTTATCAACCCGTTCGGTACACCGGTACGCGAAGTCGGAGAGTCTTCCACTCATCATGTTGATCCGTCCAACATGCATACATTCTACCAATGATATCCATCCACTCACCATTGGACACGTGATCATCCATTGGAGCAAGTCATTGGAAATCTTTCACAACCGGTTCGAACACGCAGACAACTCAAAACCGATGGCGATGTGTGTATGTATGCACTCACCGTGAGTTCAACTATACCTAAACATCAAGCAAGCCATGACTGATAATGCGTGGACTGAATCAGTGCAAGACGAAATTCATCAGTTTGAACGCCTAAATGTTTGGGAACTTGTTGACAGACCATATGGAATTTCGCTCTTAGATTTCAAATGGATCTGGAAAAACAAACTAGATGAAGAACAAACCATCATCATAAACAAATATCGTCTTGTGGTTAAGGGATATCGTCAACAAGAAGGGATAGATTTCGATGAATCATTTGCTCCAGTTGCTCGTTTAGAAGCTGTAAGGATATTCCTTGCTTATGATGCACATAAAGGCTTCACGATTTATCAGATGGACGTTAAAACTGCTTTTCTCAATGGTCATTTGAAGGAAGAAGTATATGTGAATCAGCCGGAAGGGTTCATTGATCCTCGTCATCCTGAAAAAGTCTATCGTCTCAAGAAGGCATTATATGGACTCAAACAAGCTCCAAGGGCGTGGTACAATGAACTATTAAACTTCTTGGTATCCAAAGGATTCTCCAAAGGTTCCATTGATCCTACTCTCTTTATTAGTAAATATGGGGATGACATATTGCTTGTGCAAGTTTATGTTGATGACATCATTTTTAGTTCTACGAACCCAAAACTTTCAAAACGTTTTGAAAAACTAATGCACAACAAATTTGAAATGTCAATGATGAGGGAGCTAAAATTCTTTTTAGGCCTTCAGATTCATCAATCCCCATGTGGTATCTTTATTAACCAAGCTAAGTATGCTTAAGATATACTTAAAAAGCATGGTATGCAATCGTGTGCTCGCGTTGGTACACCATTGTCGACCAAATCCCTAGACGCTGACTTGTACTCATATCCCGTAGATCAAACGCGATATCGTAGTATGATTGGGTCTTTTATGTACCTTAAAGCCAGCAGGCCTGATATTCATCATGCCACATGCTATTGTTCATGATATCAGGCCAGACCTAATCAAAAGCACCTCAAAGAGGTTAAACGGATCTTTTGGTACCTTAAGAATACCTTTCACATGGGACTCTGGTATCCGAGGGAAACCGGTTTTCATCTAACAGCTTTTTCAGATTCTGATCACGCAAGTTGCCTTGATAGTCGAAAAAGCACTCCTGGTAGCGTATAATTTCTAGGGGAAGACAAGCTTGTGAGCAGGTCATCAAAGAAGCAGGATTGCACTTCGCTCTCATCAGCTGAAGTAGAATATGTGGCTCTATCCACGTGTTGTGCTCAAGTCCTGTGGATGAGAACTTAACTCACGGATTATGGCTTCCACTTTGATAAAATACCTATGTATTGTGACTCAAAGTCGTCCATACCCATCTCTTTCAATCCGGTTCAGCACTCCCGTACCAAGCACATCACAGTCAGATATCACTTCATCAAGGAACAAGTGGAATGTGGAATAGTGGAATTATACTTTGTCAAAACTGAGTACCAGATAGCAGACTTGTTTACTAAAGCTCTATCCCAAATAGGTTTCAGTATCTCGTTGGCCGTCTTGGTATGAAGTATATGACTCCAGAAGACTTGGAAGTTTTGGCAAATGAAGTTGCTTGATAATCTCTCATAATGACTTCTAAGCGCTTCACAGCTTAGGACTCGGACCTCAAATAAGGAAAATTTATCATGGACGATAACTTATCCTTCTCAACGAGAAATTATTCAAAGTTTTTAAGTTCATGAAAAAAAACTTCTAAGTAAATGTCAGCTTAGAACTCGAACCTCAACTTAAGGAAAGTTTATCATGGATGATAACTTATCCTTCACAACGGGAAATTTATCTTTCTCGGTCATGAGCTAGTCACAAAACAATCAAAGTTTTGAGCTCATGAAAAACGGACCCGCAAGGGAAGTGTACGTTTCAGTGTGCTTTCCGAAAGCAATAGAAGAGAAGTCTTCTATCATGATTATTTTAAACCGTTGAACACAATTTTTAAAGAATTTCTCAAAAGGTTTTTCTAAATATTTCAAAATTGTGTGTTCAACACTTCCTTCCTTATAATGTGGTTTTTTATATCTAAAAAATGGCATATGTTATTTTGATCAATTTTTGAGGGGGGGGGGGGCGTTTTAAAATCCAGCCTTTAATGTTGTTGGGTACATCTTAGAAAATTGTCATATTTTTATGTATCCAACACATTCCGAAAATGGCTTAAAACTGTCATATGTAATATACTATATCGGATAAGGCATCTCAACTCCGTACCTCAACATATCTTGTGGTGTCGTTTTTCCAAAATTTTGTCAAACTTTTGTTTCAAGACACACATATATTGTCGAGGGGGAGCATCCCGACTGAAAAAGTTCCATAATTCAAGCGTGCACACATGTTTCTCTCCCAATCGCTTTTTAGAAATTGTCATACTTTAATCAATTTGTATCTCTAATATTATGTTTTTATATTAGAGATAGGGGAGAAAATGTGATTAAAATGTAATATATCGCAACATGTGATATTAAAGACTCAAGTGCAACTCTTTCCTTCACATGCTAAACGATTTCGTATATCAATGCATGTGTGAAGGGGGAGCTTTTCAGAAAAACTTTCAAAGTGTCAAAAGTTTTTGTTTTTATCAAGCACTTTGAATGGTTTTCAATGGTTTTATGGTTACGATCTATACCCGAAACAACCTACTATCCACGACGGAACGTTGGAGTCAAAAGGTGGTTTAGGATAGGAAACTAAGTCCTATGATCCAACCAAAACCATAGGGATCTACCCAAGGACATTCCATAGCTAGAAATAGTTGTCCTTAGGAAAGATGGAGTTGAATGAAGCTGAATGCGGACCAATTACATAAGTTAGCACTGGAACAATCACAACAAGGTGCTAGTGATGACGTATTGGTAAGTAATAAGTGTGAAAACACTTATCCTTTTACCACTTATTTCCAATAATAACAAGACCAAAACGTGTATTTTATGTCGTAAAAGTCGGAATTATGCGTGGTTTGTGTTTTTATTGTGTTTCAGGATAAAAATATGAAAAAGGGAGAAAACATGGGCTTTCACGGGCTTTTATTGAAGAAAAAGACAAAAGACGAAGTCAAAATATCAAAAGTGCAAGAAGAACGGAAGTCAAAGGCCTATTCTGAAGATTTATCGAAGAAAAAGTCTAAAGACGGAAGTTTAACCAAGTCGAAGAAACAAGTCTACTAAAAGAGGAAAAATAGAAGACGAGTTCAAGTTATCATTCGACTAATCCCGAGACAAAGTCGAGAAAGACGAGAAAGAGAAAGAAAGAAGGAAGCAACACACCTCCCCTCTCCTATAAATACCCTCCTAATGCTTCATTGGAGGGGGTTAGTTAGTGTTCATTTCTCTTTTGTAGTTTTAATTTTTAGAGAGAGAAAGTGCTTAACTTTCTCTCACTAGGAAACCTTCATCTTTTCTTTTCTTTCTTGTTTAATCTAATCTTTACTTTTTAGAGTTTAATCTTGTTTTAATCTTCATCTTCTTCTACCTTTCTTGATTTTTATTTATCTTTGATCCGAAATAATCTTTGATCTTGTTTCATCTTGATGTTTATGTGATTAAAAAGTTTATCTTTTTGTTCATATCTAAGTTTTTATATGATTTGAGCTTTGAGCTTATTATGCTTATTGGCTTATTTTGTATTTAGCTTATTTACTTTTAAGTTTTCTTAAAAGTTTCATATTTTTAAGGTTTGTTTTAAAAGGTTTGCTTATTTAAAGTTTTGAAAGTTTCTTATTCGTGCTTATTTGGTTCTCTCATTATTAATTTGGTTAGTGTTTGATTGTGCTTTTTAAAACAGAGCTTATTAATTTTGCTTATTACGAACTACATTACCATCGGAACAGGGTTTACCCTTTCCGACCATTATTCCGATCATTGTATCAGAAAAGGGTTTTGGATTCCGACGGTTATTCCGACGCTACATTTAATAAATGAAATTTTCTCGTATGAAAAAGATTCGTTAATCCAGTCTTTTCGAATTGATTACCAGTTGAAAGTGCGACTCAGTCATTCTTGGTGGAAAATAAAATGGTTTGATTATCTTTTTTAAACTAAAAGCAAATATGAAAATGTCGTTGTGTAAAAATGAAAGCTTTAAAAGTTAAACTAAAAATTACGAGTTAAAAAATAAATGATTAAAAACTTGAAAGTAAATTTAAAACTTAAAACTTTGTAAAAATAAAAACTTAAACCCTTCGGAATGCTACTGTCGGAATAAACCCGTCGGAATAATCCGTCGGGATGTATCAAAATGAATTCTGTCGGAATAACTATGAAGCATCGGAATAATGAACACCCAATTCTATCGGAATGTAAGTCGGAAAGAATGTCGGAATAATGGTTCACCTCTACAATCAGAATAACAGATAATCACTACCGTTAGAATCTCGATCGGAATAACGATCGGAATCCCAAAACCCTAATCCGATGGAAGCGTCGGAATAACCGTCGGAATCCAAAACCCTTTTCCGATATAATGATCGGAATAATGGTCGGAAAGGGTAAACCCTATTCCGATGGTATGTAGTTCGTAATAAGCAAAATTAATAAGCTCCGTCTTAAAAAGCACAATCAAACACTTAACCAAATTAATAATGAGCGAACCAAATAAGCACGAATAAGAAACTTTCAAAACTTTAAATAAGCAAACCTTTTAAAACAAACCTTAAAAAGATGAAACTTTTAAGAAAACTTAAAAGTAAATAAGCTAAATACAAAATAAGCCAATAAGCATGATAAGCTCAAAGCTTAAATCATATAAAAACTTAGATATGAACAAAAAGATAAACTTTTTAATCACATAAACATCAAGATGAAACAAGATCAAAGATTATTTCGGATCAAAGATAAATAAAAATCAAGAAAGGTAGAAGAAGATGAAGATTAAAATAAGATTAAACTCTAAAAAGTAAAGATTAGATTAAACAAGAAAGAAAAGAAAAGATGAAATTTTCCTAGTGAGAGAAAGTTAAGCACTTTCTCTCTCTAAAAATTAAAACTACAAAAGAGAAATGAAGACTAACTAACCCCCTCCTAATGAAGCATTAGGAGGGTATTTATAGGAGATGGGAGGTGTGTTGCTTCCTTCTTTCTTTATCTTTCTCTTAATTTCTCGTCTTTGTCGACTTTGTCTCGGGATTAGTTGAATGATAACTTGAACTCGTCTTATATTTTTTCTCTTATAGTAGACTTGTTTCTTCGACTTTGTTAAACTTCCGTCTTTAGACTTTTTCTTCGATAAATCTTCAGAATAGGCCTTTGACTTCCGTTCTTCTTGCACTTTTGATCTTTTGACTTCGTCTTTTGTCTTTTTCTTCAATAAAAGCCCGTGAAAGCCCGTGTTTTCTCCCTTTTTCATATTTTTATCCTGAAACACAATAAAAACACAAACCACGCATAATTCCGAATTCTAAGACATAAAATACACGTTTTGGTCTTGTTATTATTGGAAATAAGTGGTAAAAGGATAAGTGTTTTCACACTTACTAAATCCCCTACACTTGACCATTGCAATGCCCTCATGCAATGCATTAATTTCAAAGCACGGTTTACATTTTTCATCATAATTAACCCACCTTGGTTTTTATTAAATACTAAACATTAAGGAAATTTAAAAAATATAGAAAATTGCAAAATATTTAAAGGAAGAATAAGTAAAGAAATCTAAGACTTACATTTGGTTGTCATTAATGTTTATCACCCTCAAGTTTCACGTTCCCCAAACCAAGCTTATAAACGAGATCATTGTTATTATAAGTTAGCAAACTAACACAAACTCATGTGGCCCAATTATTTACTTAGACTCCCTTATTCCTAGGTGTATCTCTTTTATTTTATGATTGTCTTGAATGATCACGAGGATGCATTGTTTGACTTATTTCGATAGTTATGTAGGTTGAAAATAAAGTGGGACGATTTAATCAATAGTTAGCTAAAGGACAAAATCTTTTAAAACTGCTTCTCGGGACCTTTTAAAGTTCATATCTTGGCATAACTCGCTTCACGATTTGAGACCTTTCTCGGACCGATATTTGGCAGCGACTTCATACTTCGAATCTTGAGAGACGTTCTTGAAATTATGGTCTTCTCTTTATAATAGGAATTTCTTCACTTGAAGTTTTTGAGAGATTCTTCATACTTGGACCACGACTTCTTCATTTTCTCCTATCTTTATTTTGGATTTTGATATACAACGATCGGCCTCCTTTTAGGACTTGGATCTATTTATCCTCATACCTTGTTAGGGTCTTTTCGAATAGACTTCTCCATGATCTTTAGGGGGGTATTTTCTTTTCGTCGTGTGTCTCGATCCTTCATATTGATTTTTGATAAATGATTCTTCACATCACTTGGGATCTTTAGCAACAAAATGTAGCCCTCATGCCTTGTTGGGGCCTTTTCGGACTCGCCAATCTTCGCATCCCGCTTCAATAAGTTATGCCTTGGCTATGAACTCTAATTAATAACGAGCAACTTTTAAACGATCTTGTGCTAGAAGCTAAGTAACTTTTCAAATCGTATGACCTTATTTATTGCAATTAAATTTATTAACAAGCGATGGGAGAAAAAGCTCATAATCAACTCACATAAATTCACGAAAGATTACCAAACTTATAATTGACTCTATCATCTCTCGTTCTCCACAATTTAAAATCTCAAGAAATGAGACTCATAGATGCTTAGCCTATTAAATCAAAGTTTTGGGTTTTCAAGTCATCTATAGGATCTTGCAACTTCTTAGACTTTTTCAAGTTTAGAATTCGCATTTTAAAGTTCCCTTTATAAACGAATTTCTAGGATCAATTATAGGAACTTGCGAAAAGTTCATGTTCTTAACCCATAAGCGTTAAGACTTTCGCGTTTTAAAGTTCCCTATATAAAAGCCTAGCAAAACTTGACTTAAACACGTTAAGGATACTAGCTAGAGTAAACTTAGATAAGTAAGAGTCAAAAGATTCATGACGTTGAAAAATTAAAACACTTTATTAAAATTTTATTTTAGCAAAGAAAGTAAATAACGATAACAAAGGAAAGACTACTCGGCCAAAATAGATTAAAATTTTTGAAAATGTCAAAAAATCAAATTTTCCGGTTAAAATGAGGACAGATTCATGGAAAAGCCCACTTACTTCGATAGAAGCCCCCCCCCCCCCCCCCCCCACACTTGATATAAACATTGTCCTCAATGTTTAAGCATGTGGGAGTAAACTCCCCTACACTTAAGACATTGTGCACTTTGTTTAAATCTCGCTAAGGAAGAGACGACTATAGTGATATCAATGTGAACATATAAGATATGAAATATTGAATCACGAGAGTTTAGGATAGAACCAGGAAGACGGGTACACGGGATCACAGGTCGTCAAATGTCATCAAAAGTGCTCTTTGAAGCTTTAATCCCTGTACATCATAAGAAAGAAAACAAGAAACCCTATGTAGACCCCCCTACACTTATTATGAAAATGGGTAAAAGGATAGATCAACGGGTTGCCTCCCGAGAAGCGCTTGTTTTTGTTAACCGAGTCACGAGCCTGACTCGACCCAGAACTAATTCAAGGGAAACATGGTGAGGGATGGAATCATCTCATGGGAGATGTCCTCACCAAAGTACAACTTCACACGCTGGCCATTCACTTTAAAATTAGGCCCATTTGGTTGAGAAAGCTCAATGGTTCCATAAGGGAAGACTTTGGCGACGGTGAATGGACCAGACCAACGGCTCTTAAGCTTGCCCGAGAAGATTTTCAACCGAGAATTAAAGAGAAAAACTTGATCACCAACGTGAAACTCTCGGTTCTTAATCCTAGCATCATGAATGAGCTTGGTTTTCTCCTTGTAGATCAATGAATTCTCATAAGCTTCATCCCTCAGTTCATTTAGCTCGTTGAGTTAAATCTTCCGAAGATCACCGACTTTGTTGATATCAAAATTGGCCCACTTCAAGGCCCAATACGCCTTATGTTCCAGCTCAATAGGGAGGTGGCATGCCTTACCGTACACAAGACGATATGGAGTGCAACCAATCGGCTTCTTCTATGCGGTATGGAAAGCCCACAAAGCAACATCTAACTTAATTGGCCCACGAGGCACGATGCTCTCCCACAGTTCGCTCTAAAATTATCTTCAATCCACGGTTAGATATCTCGGCTTGACCATTTGTTTGGGGATGATAAGCGGTGGAAATACGATGATTGACACCGCACTTAGCCATGACTCTATCAAATTGATCATTGCAAAAGTGAGTTCCGCGGTCACTGATGATAGCACGAGGAACACCGAATCGAGCAAAAAGTTGTTTCAAAAAGTTCACAACCACCCTCACATCGTTCATAGGGAGAGCCTTTGCTTCAACCCATTTAGATATGTAGTCAACGGCTACGAGGATGTACTTGTTCCCTTTGGATGATGGAAATGGCCCTATAAAGTCGATGCCTCATACGTCAAAGATTTCACACTCTTGGATGAAATTTTGAGACATCTCATCTTTATGTGTGATCTTGCCTTGTCGTTGATAAGCATCACAATGCTTAACCATCTCGTGTGTATCACGATAAATGGTGGGCCAATAAAATCCAGAGTTGAATACTTTCTTCGCGGTATAGTTAGGACCAAAGTGACCACCAGTGGGTCCTTTGTGGCAGGCTTCACGGATTAGTAAAGCTGCCGGCCCATCAACACATCGACGAATGACAAGATCCGCACATTGTTTGAAAAGGTAAGGGTCGTCCCAAAAATAGTGCTTAATATCTTTAAAGAACTTTTTCTTTTGTTGGGACGTTAACCCTTCCATGAGAATTCCACCCGCCAAATAGTTTGCAATATCCACAAACCATGGGGTTTCATCAATATTGGAGTTAATAGACATCAAGGCCTCAAGGGGAAAAGAGTAATTAATCTCTTGAATTGGGAGCTCCCCTTGATAAGGATCCTCGAGTGTACTAAAATAATCCGCGGCTAGGTTTTACGCTCCCTTTTTATCACGAATTTCAATTTTAAATTCTTGAAGGTGTAAAACCCAACGAAGAAGTATTGGCTTGGAATCTTGTTTAGTTAACAAGTACTTCAACGCGGAATGATCGGTATACACAATGGTGGTGGAAAGAACAAGATAGGGGCGAAATTTTTCAAAAGCATACACTACTGCTAAAAGCTCTTTTTCGGTAGTGGTATAATGCAATTGAGCCCCCGTCATTGTCTTGCTAGCATAATGGATTGGTGGGAAGTGTTTGTTCACTCTTTGGCCCAAAACAGCTCCAATAGCAAAATCTCTAGCATCACACATCAATTCAAAAGGTAACTCCCAATTAGGGGTAACCAAGACCGGTGCCTTAGTTAACTTATCCTTAAGAAGGTTGAAAGATTCAATACATTCTTTAGAAAAGATAAAAGGAGTATCTTTTTCCAAGAGGTGGGTCATCGGGCGAGTGATCTTAGAAAAATCTTGAATGAAACGACGATAGAAGCCCGCATGACCAAGGAAACTTCTCACACCCTTCACGGTTGAAGGTGGAGGTAATTTAGCAATCACTTCAACATTAGCACGGTCGACTTCAAGACCGGCTTTGGAGATTTTATGACCAAGAACAATACCTTCTTTTACCATGAAATGACATTTTTCCCAATTAAGAACGAGACGAGTGTCTTCACACCGTTTAAGCATACGTTCTAAATTGGCAAGGCAAGTAGAGAAAGAATCACCATAGACCGAGAAATCATCCATGAAGACTTCCATAGTTTCTTCAACCATGTCATGGAAGATAGCCATCATACACCTTTGGAAAGTCCCGGGAGCATTACATAAGCCGAAAGGCATTCTTTTGTAAGCAAATGTTCCATAAGGACAAGTGAATGTGGTTTTCTCTTGGTCTTTAGGATCGATGGGAATTTGAAAATACCCGAAGAAACCGTCTAAGAAGCAATAGTAGTCATTACCCGCTAAACGCTCGAGCATTTGATCCATGAAAGGAAGAGGAAAATGATCCTTGCGAGTGGCATCATTGAGCTTGCGATAGTCTATGCAAACTCACCAACCCGTGACAAGTCGAGTAGGAACCAACTCGTTGTTTTCATTGGGAACAACGGTTATTCCGCCTTTCTTAGGCACACAATGGACGGGACTAACCCATGGCGAATCCGAAATAGGGTAAATCATTCCGGCATCTAGAAGTTTGATAACTTCTTTCTTAATGACGTCATGAATTCTAGGATTAACCCTTCGTTGGCTTTGGATTGCGGGTTTAAAGTCATCTTCCATGAGAATTTTATGGGTACAAAATTTCGGATCAATTCCGCGGATATCGGAAATTTTCCAAGCAATTGCTTTCTTATGATTCTTCAGCACGGCGATAAGTCGAGATTTTTCTTCTTCTTTCAAGTCCTTTGCCATGATGACGGGTAACTTCTTATTGACTTCAAGGAACACGTATTCGATATGAGACGGTAAATCTTTACGCTCTAAATCCGGAGGATTGTCGATGGAAGGCGTAGTCAAATTCGGATCATCGATAGAGATTTCCTTAGGAGACGGTGGAGAAATATGGTCCTCATTGAGAAGTTTATAAATGGTATGAATGTCTTCATCCCAATCAGAGGAAGAATCGTCATATTTTAAGTCCACATCCCCTAAAGTTGCTTCAAATTCTTTCAAAAGGAAATCAATTTCTCCAAATGGAGTCAATGATGGAGCAATGGAGGCAACGGTCTCAACAATGGGTAGAGAAGAAGAACCACTTTTACAAGCGTCTTTGAAATGCTCTTCACAAGCCTCATCAAGTACGTCAATGAAATTAACGCTCTCGTTTTCATAAGGTTGCTTAGAAATTTTACCCATGTTGAAGACGATTTTATCGTCACCAACTCTCATGATTAATTCGCCCGCGACTACATCAATGAGAGTGCGACCGGTCCTCAAGAATGGACGTCCAACGATTAATGGAACACGGGGATCCATCTCGTAGTCAACGACAACAAAATCCGCCGGAAAGGTGAATTTGTCGACACCGACGAAGACATCTTCGGCTATCCCCACTGGATAAGCAACCGTACGGTTAGCTAATTCCAAGGTCATTCGTGTGGGGACTAGCTCGGGTAGAGATAATTGTCTCCAAAAACTTAATGGCATTAAGTTTATACTAGCACCTGGATCGGCTAGGGCCATACAATTCTATACCCCAGGGAAGTTTCAAGGAATGAGAAAACGACCCGGATAGCCAAGTTTGGTTGGTAATTTCCTTAAGAGCACTGCGGAGCAATTCTCATTAAGTTGGGTCTAAGCGATATCAAAAAGCTTTTCTTTGTCACTGAGAAGATCTTTAAACATTTTAGCATATTTCGGCATGTGAGCGAGAGCCTCAGCAAAGGAGATGTTGAAATTCAGTTGTTTAAACATTTTAAGAAAGTTCGAAACTTGAATATCATCCTTGTTCTTCAACTTCTCTTTCCTCAACCTTGAGGGATAAGGTATATCGGGTTGAGATGAAGGCTTTAGAATGGAATTCTCACTCACATCCTTGGGTGGTGGAGGGGTAGAAGTAGAAAGTGGAGGAATTGGAGAAGGGGACTCATTTTCCTTTGTCACAATCACCGGTGTAGGTGTAGGAATCTCGAGTTCCTTTAAACCTTTGCCACTTCGGGTGGTGATTGCTTCCATCTCCCCTCTTGGATTAGCAACGGTGTTACTCGGAAGAGAACCCGAACCAGAGGTTTGATTACTGGGGAAGAAACTAGCCATCATATCCCTTAAGTCATTCATTTGACTGCTCAAAGAATTTCGCATATCAGCTCGAAGATCATTCCCTTGTTTCGCCATATCTCCTTTCAAGTTGAGGATTTGACTCTGAAGATTCTTCACTAGCGCGTCATTAGTCCTCATGTAAGTTTCAACCTCGTGATTAAATGCGGTGGTTTGGTTGGAAGGAGGAGCATGGTAAGCAGGTGGTTGATAAGCGGGTTGTTGGTAAACTTGATTATTTCCTTGAGGTGGATATGGGTTTCTTTGGGTTTGATATTGATTAGGAGCTCGAGTTTGGTTTTGATTGTTGCGGTTGAAATTATTTTGGTTTTGAGGAGGAAAACCGGGTGGTGAAAGGAAGTTGTTTGAACGATAACTGAGCAAATTTCGGTCACCTTGAGGACGAGCTTGATAGCCTCCCGTAGAAAAGTTACCGTTAGCGGCATACACATTTTCCGGATTGTCATGAGTAGAAGGACAATCAGTGTATGAATGAGAACCCCCGCAAATTTCACAAGAAGTTGCTACAGCTTTAGCTTGTTGAAATTGGTTTGTAGCCATGGTTAAGAGGTTTTTGTTCATCTCTGCTATTTGGCGGGTAAGTTCGGTTATCTCTGGGTTGGAAGATGTAGAAGAAACATTGGCCCTCAGGTTATTCCTTGAAGATGCAGATGAATCCCAATTTTTGTGGTGAGTGGTCATGTTCTCTATAAGCTCTCTACACTCCTCACGTCTTCTCTTCATGAATGTACCACCGGCGGCAGAATTAATTGTATCACGATCACGAAAAGTTAAACCATTGTAGAAAGTATCAATCAAAGTAACGGGGAGCATGTTATGGTTTGGACATCTGTCGATCAAGACATTATATCGTTCCCACGCATCGAAAAGCGACTCATCAGGTTCTTGAGTGATTCCACTGATTTGGTTGCGAAGACTAGTGACCATGGATGGTGGAAAGTAGCGCGACAAAAATTTTTGAGTCATGTCATTCCATGTATGAATTGAGTTTTTGGGAAGATTATCAAACCATTTTTTGGCATGGTGGGATAAAGTGTGTGGAAAAAGGTTAAGGAGAAGAAAATCCATGGAAGCACCGGGCAGTTTCATGCTTTGAGTGACGGTAATGAATTTATCGAGGTGTTTGTTGGCATCATCATCCGATAATCCGCGAAAAGGACAAGCGTTTTGAACTTGCTGGATCATGTGATGCTTCAACAAAAACTTAGGAGCCGTGATTTGCATCGGCGCAATAGGTCCTCCACGTCCGTTCATTGTTGGCTGACAAAGCTCCTCCATCGTTCGAAGGTCGGGTGGGGGAACATTGTTGTTGTTGTTGTTGTTGTTGTTATTCAAATTGGGGTGAGGTGGGTTGTTATTATTGTTATGCACACCGGCCATATCTAAGTCTCTAAGAGTCTCGGGCTCAAAATAAGACGTAGATCGAGTACGCATACAGTAAAATGAAATAAAATATTTTTGGTTTTTTTATCTTTTTGATTGTTTTCGGATTTTTGAAAAGTTTATATTTTTTTGGATTTTTGAAAATTTTTGTGCTAGAAAATAACGTTCCTAAAAGAACGGATCCCAAAATCCAATTTTTCTCACTAAAAACCGTTAATCTTTACGAAAAGAGCCGGCAGCGGCGCCATTTGCTAAATGGTTTTTTTGCTTAGGCATTAAAGGAGTTGAATATTCTATGCAGCTTAGGCAGAAACCGGGTTAACACATCTATCGAAGACAAGTGTCATGGACCCAGTGATGCGATGCACAACCCTTCCCCAGCCATTCGAGTTTCTCTCGAAAGAAACTTGTCTCATTGTCACGGAGATCAACACGTATCTATTGACTTTATCACTCCGAGTTAGTTAATATTGAAAAGGTGGCAGTTTGCTCCAGCCCCCGATTACCAAAATACACTTATCGAGTCTAGAGACAAACGAGATCTATCTATCATCTCATTACGATACAATCGAGTCCTACGCATTATCCTTGTGATATTTCCAGAACATCTGAGTGATACGATTCACGATGAAGATGGAAATCCTGCTTGAACCAGCATCAAACAAGCTCATGGTAGGTAACTTGTGTGATTCTACACGAATCAAACTTGTGAGAACTGGAAAGTAACTAAGTTTGGATTATTAATTGATTCAAACTTGATTCCAGGTTTCTTCGCAAAATCCGTGTGATCTTGCCAGAACATTCAGAGTGACACTCTTTAGTGTTCATAGTGACGAATGGAAATCCTTCCAGTGTCAACCTCAAACAACACTATGGTAGGTGACTCGCAAGATTCTCTATGAATCAAGCTTGTGACAAACTAGAAACCAACAATGGTGCGTTTCTTTTAGAATCAAACTTGTTCCAGGAATTCTGAATTGATGACTCTAATCAGACGGATAATTTATCCTTATGATTCACTCTTTACGTTCGCAGTCTGCTTTGAGACGGTCGAGTAAAGAGAACTGGCTACTACCACCGGGAAACCCTGTCAAGGAGATTCTTAATGGAATCTACCCGATCACAGGTACGGTATCTGATACCGTCTAACAGTTTTCACTGACCGCAGGTAAAACGCTACCGAGTTAGGATGAAATGTTCAAAGCCATTTTATCCGTGTCTATATATGTTACTGTATATCAAGAAGGTGGCGTAGCTGTGTACTAACCGATGTCGATTCAGAAATCACAAGAGCACAAGATGGCGATAATCAAGATACTTAAGAATGTAAGAATGTAATAGGTCATATTAGTCACAAGGAGCACAAGATGGAGATCTCAAGCACTCAAAGTCAAATGACAAAGGCTCAAGATAAAGACCACAAAAGCATGAAGGAACAAAGCCGTTACAAACAAGATCAAGACCAAGATACAAGACCAAAGAAGGAAAATCACCTCCACAAGAATGTATTCACTCAATCATCTTATGCATTTTAAGATGACCGATAAATTGAGGGAGATTGTTAGCCCTATATTTTATATAGTCGAACAAGAATGTAATAGGTCATCTTAGTCGATAATGGTCTTGTATTGTAATAGGTTAGTCGAGTCAATCGGGCTTGGACTATAAGCTAATATCGTAAGTTAGGGGCGTAAGCCCAAGCAAAGCCAAGCCCAGCCCATGAACAAGTCCACCAAAGCCCATCTGGCGTAGCATATAAATACCCTCTTCCATGTGTGGAAGAGGGTGTTGGTTACATTCACTTTATCTCTCTGTGCAATGTTTAACCTTCCATAATCTCTCTACTTTCTCTCTCTACCTTCATCTATTTCTCTCTCTAAATATCATCTTAATATTGTGTTATGGATTAAGTGGGATTAACACTATGCTTGTCTTGAGCTCGTAGTCTTTGTCTTTGTTTTCTTTTTATTTTCTGGTGAATATGTTGATGTGATCCTTGATATCAATCTTGAACATTTATCTCTTGCCTTGATCTTGATCATCCATCACTTGTGATATTTGCCTCTTCGTGACTTCATGTCCCACATACTTATACCTTCGTAATTCTTGAGAGCTTTAGAGTTTGATACAGCAGGAGACTTGACTTTTAGGCTTTCTTGAATTAGATGAAGTATTAAGTGCATAAAGTATGCGGGGACGACTTCTTCTCAGATTCCGCAACGCCACCGTCTTCAAATGTAGTAACATAAGTAGACACGAACGAATTAGCTTTGAACATTTCATTCTAATTCGGTAGCATTTTACCTCTGGTCGGTGAAGATCGTTGGACGATATTAAATATCGTACTTGTGGCGGGTAGATTTAATTAAAAATCTCCTTGACAAGATTTCGCGGGTAACCCCGTTCTCTTTACTCGACCGTCCAAAGCTGACTGCGAACGTAAAGAGTGAATCATTTGGATAAAATTATCCGCATGACTGAAGCCGTCAATCCTGATTCCTGGAACAAGTTTGATTCATTAAAGAATCGCACCATCGTTGCTTTCTAGTTGTCACGAGCTTGATTCATATAGAATCTTGCAAGTTACCTACCAAGTGTTGTTTGACGTTAACACTAGAAGGATTTCCATTCGTCACTGTAAATACTAAAAAGTATTACTCTGAATGTTCTGGCAGGATCACTAAGATATTGCATAGAGGCCTGGAACATGTTTAAATTCAGTTAAGAATTAAGCCACTGTTGCTTTCCAGTTATCACAAGTTTGATTCATAAAGAATCGCACAAGTCACCTACCATGAGCTTTTTAATGTTCGCTCAAGAAGGATTTCCATCTTCATTGTAAATACTTGCGTATTACTCGGATGTTCAGGCAAGATCATAAAGATTTTGCGTAGGACTCTTAATATCTTTCTTACTTTTCACAGTGTGTGAAGAAGCAATGAACTATGGAAATGTGTCCTAATGAGATATTTGATGATCTCAAATGGCTCTAGACTCGATCGTGCATTTTATATTTTTAGTGATCGGAGGCTGGAGAGGAGTGCCACCATTTCAATACCAATATATTCGGAGTGAATAAATCGATAGATAATGCGTTGTCTCCGTGTGATTAAAACAAATACCTTTTGAGAGATATCTGAGTTAGCTGGGATGGGTTGTGCATTGCATCACTGGGTCCATGATGTCTATCTTCAATATCAAGCATCATTAAAAATGATCTCAATAGCATATGTGTTGACCCGGTTTCTGCCTAAGTTGTAAGGAGGGCTTCTTTCTTTAGACCCATTATCTTTGCAATTCTTTTTCATTCTTCAACCCCTTCAATGCTTACCAATACGTCATAACTAGCACCTTGTTGTGATTGTTCCAGTGCTAACTTAAGTACTTGGTCGGCATTCAGCTACGTTCATAATCTTTCCCCATCGTTCCTAAGGACTACTATTTCTAGATATGGAATGTCCTTGGGAAGATTCCTCCGGTTTTTGAAGAATCATTGGACATAACTTATCCTATCATCCTTTTGTCACCACAATCTTCATTGTCGTGAAATAAATGGTTTGTGGGTAAGCATAAATCACCATGAAATCCATTTTTGATATAGCAAATTCATTTTGCTTCCCCTTAACATATGCCACGATATTCGAAAACATTTAGCACATGTCGGGATGAGACATCACGTTAAGTCAAACCATTTTTGAATAATCATGTCTCAAATTAAATCACATTTTCTCCCCCATATTAAAAATATTAACCCAACCAATATTTTTGATATCAATTGATTTAATGAAGTTTTAACAAAGTTTTTGAGAATAAAAATGCAAGTCCATTTTATCTTCATGATACCAATGTGTGATGTATGATACCGATTTGTAAAATAATCACATATTCACCATATAAGAATGATTTGACAAGGTTGGACCTGATTGATGAGAACATCATATGATCAGATCAAATGGTTCTTGTCGGCAAATGTTGGTCGCCTCGTCACGTCTGAAGTCATCTCTTGACACCACATGTACGATAGGTATCGTTGTCTTGACACCAGTTTGTGAACTTGGCACTTTCAGCATCGAAGGTTCTGAATGCTTGACAATCGCTCCCCCTCAATTGTTGACCCGTGTTCTATCAAAAGAGCTGTAGTCGTTGTTTGAGTAGTCGCATCATCGAGTATGTAGATACCAATTGTAGATTGCTATGGTTGTAGAGATGATAACTTCATAAAAAAAGATTTCTCTTGTTTTAACAAATAAATGCACTGATGCGTACATATATCCGTGTTAGATTGTGTTATAATGTAAACACAATCCCTTACATGGTTATAAAGTAAACCATGCCCGAGAAAATTAATTCCCGTTATGAGCCAAAGCTTTGATAAGAAATACTTGACTTTAATAAGAAAAACGGGTTGCGGTCAGAAATAACTACAAGCCAAATAGGCATGTTTTATGAAACATTTACAACTTTTGTACGAACTCTATTTATGGCGTCGTGTCAATATTAATCAACATTTCTAAGGCAGTAAATATTATCTTCCCAAAAGACATGCCTTCGAAAAATAAGGTAAAATATTTTTGGATTTTTATGAAAATTTTCAATATTTAGGTTTTTTATATGGTTTTATATTTTTGTATTTTGATTTTGTGGATAAAAATATAAACAAAATAACAGATGATGACCAAGGATACGGAGAATAGTTTACCACCACTGTTCTTTCGCTTCATCTGCTAGTTCCTTAAGAGTCTCGGGCGAGAAAGTTCTCAATCCTAGCTTGTCGGTCAAAAACTCAATTCGAGCGCGATCTAAAGCCTTCATGAAAATATCCGCCAATTAATACTCAGATCGGATAAAGTAAAGCTCGATCACTCCATTTTCCATTTGCTCCTTGATAAAGTGGTAGCGAATGTCAATATGCTTCGACCGGGAGAATTGAACATTGTTACAGCATAGGGCAATTACACTTTTGTTGTCACAGTACATCGGAATTTTGTTGAAACCTAGACCATAATCGGTTAATTGCGATCTCCAAAGAATTTGAGCACATCAACCGGACATAGCTATGTATTCTGCTTCCGTACTTGAAATTGCAGCGCTTTTCTGCCTTTTAGATGCCCAACTTATTAGTCGATCTCCTAGTAGTTGCAAATTTCCACTCGTGCTACGCCTTGTATCTTGACAACTCGCGTGATCCGCATCTACATATGCCATTAATGCAATCGAAGAGTCCTTCGAATACCAAAGTCCCCGATTAATGGTTCTTTTAATATACGGAAAGATCCGTTTAACAGTAGCAAAGTGTAACTCAGTAGGCCGAGTTTGATACCGAGCACACATACATATAGCAAATTAAAGATCAGGTCGACTAGCTGTGATATACAGAAGGGTACCGATCATTCCACGATAAAGTGTCGGATCAACGGAAATCCCATTTGGATTTGCATCTATCTTAGTTCGTTCCACCAATGGAGTATCCACGAGGTCGTAAGATTCCATCTTATATTTCTTAAGCGATTCAAGGGCATACTTAGATTGGTTGATAAAGATGCCTACGGGACTCTAAGATATATGAAGTCCTAAGAAAAATGATACCTTGTCCATCATTGACATCTTAAACTTGGAAGACATGAGTATCCCAAACTCATCCGATAAGGTTTGGGTCGAGGCAACAAATATAATATCATCAACATATATTTGTACCATAATCATATCTTTACCTCGTTTCTGAATAAACAGCGTGGGATCCACCTTGCCTTTAGCGAAGCCTTGCATAATGAGGAATTGTGACAATAGATCATACCACGCGCGTGGAGCTTGCTTCAACCCATAAAGAGCCTTCTTAAGCTTGTACACATGATTAGGATATTCAGAGTTCACAAAACTATCCGGCTGTTGAACATAGACCTCTTCCTTGATTTCACCATTGAGAAATGCCGTCTTCACATCCATCTGATAGACGATCATATTCATGTGGCTGCATAAGCGAGGAATAGTCTAATAGCTTCCAAACGGGCAACATGTGCAAAGGATTCCATAAAGTCGATGCCCAATAATTACTTGTATCCACGAGCTACTAGTCGAGCCTTGTTCTTCAATATTCCTCCTAACTCGTCGAGTTTCACCTTGTAAACCCATTTCAAAGTGAGTAACTTCACTTGATCCGGGCATGGGACAAGTTCCCATACATCAAGACGTACAAATTCATAAAGTTCTTCTTGCATAGCTTCTATCCAACAAGATTGGATAAACGCTTTTTGCCAGGTCTTAGGTTCAATTTCACTGAGAAAAGCATCAAAATGACAAAACATTGCACTTTCTTGTAACTGACTTCGTGTAGATACCGGACGATTAGGGTCACCAATAACAGAACCTATAGGTTGATCCTTTGTCCACTTGCTGTCATGTTCACGAATCCGTGGATTGGAGTAGAATGTATTAGGAGCTTCCTTTGAGGTGGACGACCCAGCTTGATTAGGGTCGGGAATTGGTACACCAAAGAATGGAAGTTCACGCATTTGAGCGAATTCCAAATCGTGATCATCATCATCCTCTTCATCATCAATAGGCATGACATGGGTAGTTGATTCGGGTGTTGGTTGAGAATTACTTGTTGAAGGTATATCTTGACCAATTGTAGGTGAAGACGTATCTAATTGTGCTTCGGTTGCTGAAGCTACAACTTCGGTAACCGAAGCTATTACCTCAGGTTCTAGAGCAACAATACTCGGGGGAGTAAAGAATTCATCAAAGAACGGTTGAAACAGCGTATCCCATTCATTCCTAGAAGGTGGTGTAAATGATGATGAACTAGGGTTGTTTGGGACAAGACCAGAGATAATGTTACTTGGTCCCATTTCATGAAGTGCGAGTTCAGAGCTGCTTTGCTCAGAAGTCATTGCCGTCAACTCATCAAAATCAACATTCATAGTTTTGAGGATCTTGTGAGAATTATGATTGTAGATTCAGTATGCTTTCTTTGTGGGTGCATAACCAATGAAAATACCAATATCAGCCTTTGGTTAAAGTTTTCCCAAATTGTCACCATCATTATTTGGATAGCAAAGAGAATCAAATACATGAAGATATGATAAATCTGGTACTTTTCCATGTAGAAGCTCATAAGGTGTTTTACCATGGCGTTTTTGAATTAAGGACCGGTTTTGGGTGAAAATTTCTGTAGATACTGCTTCTACCCTTAAAAACAATGGAGCCTTTGCGTAAATTAACATCGTTCGAGCAGCTTTCATAAGTGTGTGATTTCGCCTTTCAACGACACCGTTTTGTTGTTTAGTGCGAGCAACAGATGTTTCATGAGATATGCCAACATCTTCATAATAATTACGCAATATTTGCTTCACAAATTCGGTTCCATTATCTGTGCGAATGCATCGGACAGTAGTGTTGAGACGCACTTGAATCATCTTGAGAAATCCGATGATGAATTTAGGTGCCTCATTTTTTGTTGTAAGAAATTTCACCCATGTAAACCGAGAGTAATCATCGATAACGACAAGGATGTACTTTTTACCACTCATACTTTCAACACGCATTGGCCCACAAAGATCCATATGCAACAAATAAAGTTTCTCTTGGTTGGTGTCTTCAGTCTTGGGTTTGTATGATTTCTTAGTGCTTTTCCCCATTGTACACGCGGAACACAAATGGACCTTGTGAAATGTAAGTTTAGAAAGACCACGAACAAGTTCGTTTTTTGCCAAATGATTAATAGTGTCAAAGTTAAGATGAGATAACTGTCGTTGCCATAACCATGACTTAGTCTTTGATGCTTTGGAGAGAAGACATACGTGAGAAGCGGCCATCATATCTTATAGAGACAAAGTGTACAAATTATTCCCTCGAGTACCTTTCAATAATTCAACCCCTTCCAAATTAAGAATGAAGCATGTATGCTCTCGAAAAGAAACTTCTAGGTTTGCATCACAAAATTGTCCCATAGAAAATAAGTTGTGACCGAGACCTTCCACATAATACACTCTTGAAATTATAACATTCCCAATATGATATTCACCTTAACCCATTATCTTTTCATATGATCATTTCCAAATCGAACCGTACCAAAAAACTTGCTGACGAAATTTCTGAGCTGAAAGCGATCTCCGGTCATATGCTTGGAGCAACCAGAGTCCAAATACCAGAGAAAAATTTGGACCACCTATTTTCAGCAATAACAGTAGATAATGCATTGGAAACTATTGGTTCCAGAGTAGATGTTTGTATAGATAAGTTTCTAGTTTCCATTAGAGGTTTACTCAAGGGCTTGTAGAATTTATCTAGAGTAGGCTTTTCAATTATAGGTACTTTGACCTTGTTAATAAGAATATGTTCTATCCCTTCACCTAATTAGACTTTTCAGAGAGTTCAGGATTTTCACAAAAACTATGCTCTGTCCGCGGTTCGTTATCAGTATCCGCGGTTCCATAGCAATAGGGAACCGCGCCATATATTGGCGTACCGCGTACAGTGGTTCATTTTTCTAAAAACCTATCTTGTTTAGGTTCACTAGTAGATGCTTCATTTGTGTTATAACCCAACCTAAGTCTTTCCTTAGAATGAATTTGTTTGTTTAACATATCATCAAGAGCACTAGTACCTCTCATGAACTTCTCCAATTTAATGGAGGTACTCTTGAGATCTTGATTCTCTTGTCTAAGGTTTTCACATTTTAGACAACATAAATCAACTTCTTTGTTTTTCTTAAGCTTAGCTAATTTCTCTCTTAGCTCACTAATCTCATTTTCAAGCTTAGTTCTTGTTGATTTTAGCACTTTGTTCTTTTCAATGAATTTAAGGCTAAGTTTGTGTAAACTATTGTATTGGCCTTCTAATTCTGTATCATCTTGAGAAGAACTATTATTACTATAGTAATCAGTTTCAGAATGTACCTCTTTAGAAGTGTGAGCCATGAGACATTTCTCATCGTTGGGCTTGTCATCAAAATCTTCACCGGTATCGCTCCATAAGCCTCCAACAAATGCCGCGTGGTTCTTGTCGCGAGAAGGCTTAGGACAATCATGGATGAAATGATTCGGATCACCACATATAAATAATTTCCTATCACCTTTATCGTCCTTGGTAAAATAGTTTTTGCAGAAGGATTTCTTTTCGTTGCTTGGTTGCCTCACGTGTTGACCTCGTCTTTTGAAGAACTTCTTGAAGTCTCTAACCGCCATGGCATATTCCTCATCATCACTATCCGAGGATCTTTCATGGTCACTTTGTGCCTTCTTGGCTTTAAGTGCTAGAGACTTTCTTTCACTCTTAGTTTTCACCAATTCTGAGTCTTTCAATATTATCATCTCATGAACTTTCAAGTTGCCAATTAGTTCATCGAGTGATAATGTGGTGAGATCCTTTGATTCTTCTATCACCGTGACTTTGGCTCTCCACTTTGGATGCAACGCCCTAAGAAACTTCCTAACATTGTTCTTTCGAGAAAAACCTTCATCAAGTGCTTTTAGACTAGTAATAATAGTGTTAAATCTACCAAATGCACTATCAATAGTTTCATCTTTTAAGATGACAAATTGTTCATATTGTTAAACAAGAAGATCGATTTTGCTTTCTTTGACTTGGCTATTACCTTGGTGGGTTACTAAAAGAGTGTTCCAAATATCTTTAGCGGTTTCACACATAAAAATCCTTTCGTACTCTTTCTTTGGTAAAGCATTATAAATCATCGTTTTAGCCTTATTATTTTTAGCAAGTTTCCTTTTAGTGTCATCATTAGCTTTGTCAAAAGTGACTATCTCTTTGTTTTTAGAAAGTTCATTATATTGATAAGGCAAAAAATCACCATGGATAATAACCTGCCAAAGATCTAAATCTTTTGATTTCACATAAGTCTCAAATCTATTTTTCCAATAAATAAAACTATCAGTTTCAAAAAGAGGTGGTCTTTGCATGGATTGCCCTTCTAGGTACTTGTTGGAATCCATATATCAATTCAAGTCTTAAAATACAATATAATTTAAAAAGGCTTGAGCAACCACACTCTGATATCAATTGTAGAAACTAGAAGGGGGAAGGGGGTTGAATAGTTTCTTAAAATTTACTTGTCAAAAGATGATTTTTAAAAATCCTTTTCAAAAACTTAGACTTAAGTGATTATGTGAAACCTTCTTATACACAATATGAACAAGGTGTAGTGCAACGAAACTAATAATAACAAGTATAAAGAATAATGAATGTAAAGAGATAAGCGAAAGAAAGATCAAACGAAACACCAATAATTTATAGTGGTTCGGAAACGAAGCTCACTCCTCGTCCCTACTCTACTCATGACTCCTCGAGTACTCCATACTCGAGAGTTCACTAATCAACAAGCTCCTTAAGGTGGAGAAACCGTACACAACGTTGCTTATCCAATTTCTGACTCTAAGCCAAAAGTCGAGCCCTAATCTTAGCTAGGACCAATCTACACTAGTATACTTTAAGGACCAAGTATAAACCTTAGTACATACACAACTTCCAAATAGACACAACTACCTGGATCTTCACAACTATGACACAACAATGACTCAATAAGATTTGATATTTAATGGATCTTTGATGTAGACACAACACTTCAATGATGAAAGTGTTCTTCTCTTTGCACTTGAAGAGGAAGAGATGGGAGAGGAAAGATTCACTTCTAAACAAGTAGTAATCAACCAAATAACCGAGGATTTGAGTGATTTTAGAAGTATGAAAGAATCTGGAATTGTATGTGCAAAAGAGGTGAAGAGAAAATCTGAGAATGGTCTACTATTTATAAGACAAGGCTCCAACGGCTATATCTTCCCGCGGTTCCTTATTGCAGCCTGCGGTTCCTTATCGATAAGGAACCGCATAGCCACTTAAGGAACCGCCAGAGTAGACTCCGCTCCTTTTTGTCTTTTAGTGATATGGTTCGAATTTGGTGATTAAAATATCTTGAAAGGATATTCCAAAGCAAGATAGAATATACCATTTTCAAATTTTCAAATTTTCAAAATTTCAAATAATTAATTTAATAAAACATTTTCTTAAATAGAAAGTTTAATAAAAACTTGTCATACTTAATAAAAAATGAGATTTAAGAAAAGATTAAATCCTTGATCACTTAATTAGGATGAGTACTTGTTTGTACATACCTTAAGTGATAATGGTAGAAATGAAAAATACTTGAACTCAAGAATTCGTTTTTCGTTGTTTTCGTAAATGCTTGTTTTTACATATTGTCGTAATCAAAACAAAGCGAGACCGAAAAATGCAAGTAACGTTTTTAGGCATCATTGCATTAATACATGAATTTCTCAAGTCACATGAAGGATGTTAACATGAGATATAGAAGGCGTCGTGACTTACACCTGGTGCCGTCACATTACCATCTAGACTACGTCACAACCTTAAGCGGACGACATCACAAATATACACAGTATAAGACAATAGAACATTTGACGGTCCGATGATGTCGCATGTATAACATGACGCTTTCGCAGCCATATTCTATGTATAGAACAGCTTGTAAATATATAATTCGGGTAGAACTTTAGGGTTAGCTTGGAGAAGCCATTGTAAGCTGAATTTATGGTTCAAAAACTCTTGGGATCTCTATTTTATCACCCATATAGATCGAAGATCAAGGTTTTATCCATTTTTATTAATCATGTCTAGGTGTTTGATGCTTATGTTTTCTATCTTTTCTTCATTTGCTATGTTAGTCTAAGTTATTGGTTGTTTATCTATGATTGCATGAAAGCTATTATGTGATCTTTGTGTGTTTGTTTCTTCTCGATTGATTGCGTGCACGTTAGGCACTAGAAACAAAATCAGATCTTCATATCTTAACTGTTGACATGTCTAGGAAAATATGGGTGAATAGATGATGATGTGACCATGGAGGCATGCTATTTGGTCGTTTTAATGCTTAACTGCATCGACCGTAGTGTGTACTTATGTGTCGATTAGGCGGATACATTTAGGTGTTTGTTAATGCATGTGTTAATGAGTAGATCTAGGATTTGTCTGTGATTCTAGATTTATGAGTTTGTCACATAGACGATTATAGGTGCATGCTTTAAATGGGTAGGTTCTTGTAAACTTCTCCATACCACCATGCTAGGTTATTTTTGTTTCACGCATGACTTGTAGTTAATACAAAAGAAAACACTTACATATTAATCAACAAGACGTGACGGCTAACGAATACATAAAGAAAATATTGTAGTAAGTAATGCATGATGGTAAACACATTTATTTAATTGGTTAAACTCTATAACATTATGTTAGGTTAGAGTGTTAGTAAAAAAACCCTATTATACCCCGAGAATTTTACTATTTTTATAAAATATAAAAATACAAAAAGAATCTCCTTCCTACCCCTAGACCTTTTGTACGTTCAACATTGACCTTAAATATCATTCTCCGGGATGATAACAACCCCGAGTCCTTACCTATATTATATCTACACGGCCGGGTATGTGGGAACTACTCACTTTTTAACTGAAGAGGATCACACCCTGCATCAACCAACCTTTTATCTTTAGTAATTTGACTTACGTGTGTTAGAGAGGAGATAATGCACCGAGACACCAATAAAACCTTTACCATTCTTCTTAATGAACCCCCCTTTTATCCATAGAATTAGGATTAGGTTTAACATGACATAGGTTTAATATAACATAGGTTTAACATTAAATTAGACTAGACTAACATACTGATAGACTAAAGAATTACGCTCTCGCACTTAGTGTTCGACCCCTAACTTACCAAACTAGTCCATGATTGACTGGCTACACTGCCCATAAACGTACTCTAATAGGTAAAGTCCGCAAAATATAGATACTAATACTTTGTAGAAATAAAACCTATACAACGAGATCACATCAAAGCCAAAAAGGTTTTTTGAATTTCTCATTAGACTAATGCCACAAAAAGAACTAATCGAACAAAGAAATACAAAGCGAACAAAATTGAGTTTCGATTATAATATTGTTGATAAGAATGGTATATCTATTATACTCTCTAGCATTTACATTTTTTAGCCTTTGTAGGTACAATTCATGGCCCGCCCTACTACTACTAATAATAATACGAGGTATGTAAGTAAAGTACAATAAGTAGCATGTAACAAGTATAGAGAGAGAGAGAGCTAAATCAATTTGGTTGAGAAGCAGTGGCGACACGAGGGGGTAGCTCCACGTACACGAACACAATAGGAATTCATAGTAGCAAGTAATATAGCGATGACATAAGTGTAGGATAGTTATTGAATCCGATAAGAAGGTTGTTGCTTGGTGAAGGGAGAAGGGGAGGCAGTGATAGTGAGGTTGTATTTGAGGGTGTTGTATGCGTAACAAAAGACTATACATCTCACCCGTAACTTGGTCTTTAATAACGATGTAAGGAGCAATGTGGTGTCATATAGTTGTATGATATATATATATATATATATATATATATATATATATATATATATATATATATATATATATATATATATATATATATATATTGGAAACAAAGTCTTTTCTTGTAGGCGTCATATTGCCGGAGTTGACATGGTCGCCAAGTCCTTGAAGGTAGGTTGTGGCGTACTCCATGATAGTGTCGGCTATATCATAAGGTCATTTGGCTAGCCAATCTCTGGACTAAAACAATGATTTTTCGTTGTCCATTTAGTGTTGTTGCTAGTAAACTGTGTAGGGATACAAGTTAACAAAAAAGGATAAGCCAGTTTGCTTAGTATCTTGAGTTACTATTTAAGAACATAGTCGGCTTGAGGGTTTATTAATTTAGCGAATGACGGAACAAATGATTTCCTTACTACATCCGTAAAGCAAAAATTAGTTGATATCATAATACTTGAAACTCTTAGGTCATTTAGGATGTGGACGATATTTTGACCAAATGAAAAAGTTCGTCTTTGGAGTAATAACCATAAGATTAAGATCACATGTCCTACCAGAAATAGCTGTAACCAGAAATAACTTCGATATCATGAAAAATAGGAGGCACGTTGATGAAAGGTTTGGTGATTGGACTAACGATGCTTTTAGCACTAAGTTTAAATTTAGGTTTAATGTGATGAATTTATTTTCGTTAATGATATATTTTACTAATTTTCGATGTTGGGATTTTTTCTTGGCGAGAAAAATTGAACTTTTGAAATTTTATAATTATTTCAAACGCAATGTATCATTTGGTCAACAACGGTCCTTTATATATTTATCATCGGTTCGGGTTGGGTTGTTTACTCACTTGGTTTTTATTTATTTAACTTATTTTATTTACTATTGCTTTGCGGACGCAATTTTTACATGAATATTAGTTCCATTTTGTTACACTGAAAATAAACCGCAAAACAACATTGCAACAATGTACAATACCCTAAAACCATTTGTAGCTGATGAACGTTGCTATTGAAACGAAAGCTTCAGATAACAAGTACATTTGTAGATAACTATTATAGTTGGATAGAAAGCTCCAAAGCCGTTAGATGAACTTTGATCAAATCCAAACTGAAAAGTATGAGTAATAATAGTGAATGTAATTTATATCGATCATATGACGCATTCATTATTCTTCAAGTTTAAATGAATCTTATAGACTTCTAAGTATAACAGGCTTTTAAAATATTTTATGATGATTCATGTTTTTTTTCTCAAATTATATCTCATGTAGACATTCTTAAAAAATATATCAACCTATACCATTTGTTTTTTTAAAACAATCTACAACTTTTACTTTCTTTAGATCAATATTCCTAGCTAATATACACGTTTTATTTTTTAACTTTTAGACCAAAAATCTATGGTTCACATTAAGATAAAATTTGAAATTATAAATATAAAAGATAAATCGATTAAAGTAAAACTTTGATAAGAATTATGGTTAGAAAAAAGAACACAATTTATCTGCTCCCCGCATTTTCTTATGTCTTTAGTTTTGTCTTCCCACAAAATTATGTACTCAATTTTCATTATTAAAACACAAACCTAAACTTCTTTTCTAATGAGAACATGAAAATTTTGATTTTTATTATACCATAATTACATTATCTTTTTCATTGTTGTATAAAAGTCATACAAGATCGATTAATTGCCATCTAAATGCTACTGGGCCACCAAACTTTCTTATTTATGTAAATCGATCAATAAATTGGTCAACCGTTATAAATGCTTGGTGAAACATGCTAGAAACTTGCAAAATCTATTATATCTAATATAACACAGTTTTTATCCTCTCTCTTCATCAATTTTTTCTAAAAATAATACTTAGTCTGCTGTTGACAAGTGGCATTAGAAAGAATCACTGGAAAATTTTTAAATTCTTCAGTTTTGAAATTGTGTTGTGCAAGCTTCATATTTTTGTAAAGTCATTAACACTCCATGATCAGTTACATATCAGGATTGGAAAACCTAATTCATTCGATTAAATATTCAATATCTAAAAGAAAAATATCGATCATTTCTTTGGTTTGCAATTTCTCATGTAGTACATGTGCTGAAACTTTTTAAAACATTTTGATATTTTCTTATTTGGTTACATACAATTACTACTACAAAATAAATGATATATATTTACTAAAAGTTTTGCTTACTAATAAGATTTATAATTATTTGAGTCATTATAACTTTTCTTTATTATGAAACAATAAATATAAAAGTAAACAAAAGAAACCCACAACTTTTGCTTACTCTTTTTGAGTAAGAATATACTTTTAACGCTCGTCTTATAATTTACTCTTTTTCTTATAAATGTGAGTGATAAAAAGAATTCTTAATGACTCCTCTTAATACAAATTGATAGAAAATACTTTTAACGCTATCTTATTATATACTCTTATAATATTTAATTTAGCAAATGTCAATTTTGTAATGTACGTTGTAGTAATTAGCCAAATAGAAAAAAAATTATGTTCAAATAAGCATTTTAGCATTACTTTAACTCATTGATTATGTGACATTTTACTCTATTTTATTTTTAATTGCATCAACTATTTATGCTAATATACCACCTATCTCAAATATAATATTTCATAACGTATAAATAAAAGTTCTTGCTACCCTATTAGTATATGTTAATTACACAATACATGCCATTTTATTTACTATTCGGTCTTTTTGAATCAACCAAAAAATGTTAAACTTTAAGAGTTTACCATGCACGTGCAATTGTAGTCTTAAGAATAGTAAAGTTTACCAAAGGCAATCAATTAATACGTTCATGATTATCTCTATGTCTGCGAACGATCGTCACAATCATTCATGAAAATGGGTGTTTTGATAATCTGCTGCAAAAAGTTGGTTAAATAAAAGTTGGTTGATTCAATTCCATGTGTAATCGAACAAGATTCCGTATGAACCGGTTCATGAGAACTTGAATTGAGCCACTATAATCAACAAAATCCATTTTTGATAAATAAAATACTTACCGCACGGGTGAAAATATTGCCATTTGATAAACCATTGTTGTAATAAGATAGCAAGGAGTCGTTATCCATGACTTTATTTTTCGTGATGACGATAAAAAATCAATGAAAATATCTCGAAAAGTGGGCATGTATTCTTTATGACCCATTTTTACCCACGACCACGTATGTGTTTTCGTATCTTCCGTTAAAAGTAAAGAAGGATTAAAACGGGCTATTTGTGACGTAGATGAAAGTCTCAAGAATATCACAATCAATGTGGGTTTACAAAGAAAGGCTACACAATTTGCGCTTAAAATTATATTTGGTTGTATTTATTTTGCTTTAGGGGGAAGAATAGGATTAGAGATAATTATGTTCATTTTCGGTTATTTTACGACTGTTTTTGTTATAATAGAAGTCTCAGAATATCAAAAGTTCTTTCTACGATCTAACTTTCTAATATGAAATGTCATTAAACGTCTTTTTCTCATATTTTTTAAAATACCCGTGAATTTCACGGGTCTTTTAGCTAGTTTTCCATATATTTGAAAGATCATCGCAAACTTATTTGTCAGAAATTTAGAAGATCACCGCAAACTTATGTTGATCACTAATTTTATAGTAGCAGTTTATATTTATTAGAAGTATTTTCTTAACAAAAATATTGTCGAAATTAATCAAAATAAACTACAAATTAAAAAAAGGTTCTACTAAGAAGATCCCATACCCCACTAAAAAATACAAAAAAGATATAAAACTCTTTTGGTTATGTCTAATAATTTTTATTAGTTTTTTTTCCGTATTTTTTGTCTGATTAACACGTTGACTCAAAACTACTATTTTTTTTGAAAGAATTACATGTATATCTTTATAAAAATTAAAATTTACATATATATCCGACCTAAACATTTAATTATATGTATATCCTTGTTAAACATTTAAAATTACATGTATACGAAATTAATTACTATTTAGTCTTAATTTGACCATTATACCCTTCATAAGATCTACTAGACAAATGTTTTTACCATATCTCGTAATCATAGTTGAGTCGAGAGTGTTCTTGACTTCTTTCTACATATCTCATCAAATTCTTTACATGTTGTGCCACTTAATGACCCATACAAATTAAAGAATTAAATCCATTTAAAATTTCACTAGCAGACCAAAAACTGTAAAAAGATTTCAAATATCAAAACACCATCTATACCCCTCTTTTTTCAACTTTTTTTTCTTTTAATTTTTATAATTTTATTTATGTTATAAATCTGTAAAACTTAAAGTGACAAAAAGCGCAGAACAGAAACAGATAAAAACTGTTAAACAGACAAAAAATTAATAAAAATTGTATTTGACTGAAGCAGAGAGAGGACAAACGAAAATTTTTGTACTTTTTCGATACTTTTTAATTAGGTAGATGTATTTATAATAGAACCCAAACCCCTAAAAAAAATGTACCCTTACAGCCTTACCCCACTACTAAAAAAGTACTAAAAAATATACTTTTTATCTATTAGTTTTTTTTTACATTTTTTATTAGTTTAACCGTTTTAACTTGTTAAATTTATTTTTTTATTCCGTATTTTCTGATTCATAATTTTATAACAAAATTAATTTTTTTTAAAAAATAATAATAAAAAAAGAATAAAAAAGTATAAAATTCAGAGGGGTATAACTGTAAAAGCAGTATCAAAGCGGTGAGAGACTGACTGAGTGCTCCAAAATCTCCCATTTTTATTTTTTCCAAAGGTAATTAATTTCTTCTAATTTGTCGATTAGCTTATTCACCCCGCTTATGGGCTTATTTGATTTTCAAATACCCAATAAGCTCACCTTTTGGAGCTTATGACCTAATTAGCTCTCAAAAAGTGAGGTTATTGATTTTTCCAAATTCAATTAAGCCCATTAGCAGGGTAAATTGCTTGATAAATATCGCATTCTTTTTGGTTGGTTGAACTACGGGGGGTGTAATTTGTTTAAGCTTATTTGTGGCTTATGACCTTATTTGTGTTTCGTCTTATATTTCATAAGACACAATTTTTGGGCTTATTTTGAGACTTGCGGGCTTATATAGGTTTAGGGGGTGTTTGTTACGGCTGATATGTGGGCTTATCAGCTTATTTGATTTCGGCTTGTATTTTATAAGCCCTGATTTTTTGGCTTATTTTGAGACTTAGGAGCTTATATAAGTTTATTATATCGTAGTAAACTTATATAAGCCCTCGAGTCTCAAAATAAGCAAGAAAATTGGGGCTTATGATATATAAGACAAAATCAAATAAGCTCATAATCTCACATATAAGCTGAAATCAAATAAGCTCATCAGCCCACATATAAGCCGAAACAAACACTCCCTTATTGTTATATGATAAACTTTATAAGCCCAAAAGTCTTGAAATAAGCTGAAAAATTGAGGCTTATGAAATATAAGGGCTGAAATCAAATAAGCTCATAAGTCCACATATAAGCTTAAACAAAACACCCCCGGTACATATGTCGTTAATTCGTTATGTTCTCTGGGGGTATTTGGGGTTGCTTATTTTTTTTTTTCTTTTATACCTCTGTTTATTATAGTATAGATAAGCGGTTCAAAAGATAGTGTTTGGATTTACTTTAATTGTGAAAAAGACATTAAGCTAAAAAACAAAGTTATTATTTTTTAGATTTTATAATCCAATCCATTTTTAAGCACTTTGAAATAGAAATGTCACAACCAAATTAAGCAGATAAGCAGAAACATTTTGGGTGACACAAAACATCAGACTGCTTATTATTGCGTGCTACAACAATTAGTGTACTTGTTTATGTCAGTATATAGGTGAATTAAGTGACAGCTATGCGGAAAATCAATAGTTATTTTCCGCAGGACTATTGTTTATGTACACGTTGATGTGTGCAATACGAAATCTATCATAAACGGTGTATTTTTTAGCTCATATTAGCGTACATTGTATGTGTATGTTATGATATTTAAATGAATCGTGGTGATTATATGATTTAGCATTTGAGTAGCTTATGACCGAATCTATCATAAACGGTATATTTTTTAGCTCATATTAGCGTACATTGTATGTGTATGTTATGATATTTAAATGAATCGTGGTGATTATATGATTTAGCATTTGAGTAGCTTATGACCGAATCTATCATAAACGGTATATTTTTTTCACGAATGTGTTCATAGTTATCCGGGAGTGACCGAATGAAAGTAGCTTATGAGTGTTGGTTGAAATGTATGGTGAGAAGTATTGTTTTCGCCACAGGATTATTACTTGGTAATGAATGTCATACTTGTATGTTAATTGATTATAAGGAGACTCTTGATAAATTAGGTATGCTTCAGTTGTGAGATATAGGATTGGCAACATAGCTGACCCACAGGATCGTCCATAAGGTTCAAACTCGCACACAATATTGGTTGATATACACTATTGAGTATCACCTATTGCTTCAGAGCTGCAGTAAGCTATGTAATAAGATAGCCGATAGAATATTGGGAAAGCCTAGGAGAAGCTGGTGAGGTTGGTCATGTGAACTATCATAAATTTTTCATATGAGGTTTAGTTCACTGTTAATAGTTTTACTGCTTGTTTATATCAATTTACATGATTGCGGTGATTGTTATAGGGGATACGAGTGATTTGTGTTGGTTAAAAATAACTATTGTTTTGTTATTAATGTTGTAATACGCGAATAAATGATCCTATGTAGGCTTTTAATGTTAATAGAATCATATAGGAAGGTATGTTTTCAGTTGTGACATGCTGTTTGGTTTGATTGAAGTTTGGTGTAGGATAGCCTACTCTCACAACTTGCACATTCTTGTTGGTATTTCGGATTTCATATATAGTGTTTACTTTTAAGGAATGAAAGATAAACTAGTAGCCGCATGATTTCACTTTGTATTGTGGGTATCACACTTTGTAGCTTGATATTTTATTGTTTTTAACTGTTCTATAAATTTTAGTGCTTGTTAGGATCTGCCGTTGTTTGAGACGGACACTCTTTACTTGCTCACATTTTTTAAAGGTAACAATAGAAGCATGGGGAAGAAAGGATCGAGCAAGAAAGGGCCTGCTGCAACTTCTGGGCGTCAAATGTCTCTTACAATGAGAGAAGCCTCAACGGGGAAAAAACAAACAAATGTCAAGTCTTCTTTAAAGTTGCAACACTTAAAAGACCTTGCAGTTTGGGCTAGCCATGATGCTGCTATACCTTCACTGGGTGCCTTCTTTGGTCATCATTTTGCCGCTTCTTCTGAGGCATTGGGGTCCCCTGTTGACCCATTTTTGTTTGCGTGTCAAAGGTACTCTCCCTATATTATGTAAATTAGATACTATTATCAAACAGATAAAACGTGACCACTTGAACAAGCCGAATTGCAGTATAGATAGAATTGCATTGTATTCAACTCAAAAGGGTCAAACAAAAGTTTAGCTAAAAAGGGATCAGGTCAAAGGGGTTGAAAGCCGCTTAAAGCCTAATTCTTAGATGACTACAGTCTCTCAAATCGTTTTTCCTTCGAAGAACTGGATTGTTATTGTAATTATATAAACGATGAGTTGTTTATGAAAATATGGGCAACAAGTGGGGTTGAGTCAGCTCAACCCGACCCGGTCCGTTTCGACCATACTATGTTGTGACTTGTGAGTTCAATACTTTAATTGAGACATACTATGTTGTGACCTTAAAAAAAGAACAATAAATGACCACTTTTTTGTTGCACTACCTGTCTATCTTACTGCATTTGTATACAGACTGGTCGACTAAACACAGTAGTTGTTGTTTTTGAAACTACTTCTAGGATAGACTGGTCGACTATTGTAATTGATGTAGCTGTCTTTTATTAAAACTTCCCGCAAACCTCCCGTAAAAGCACTAATCTCTAGTCATTACACCCTGCTAAAGGAAATTTGTCGTTGTCGTAGCGTGTGTTCCTACTTGCCACATGAGCAAATTGGCTTAAAAAATGTGTGGAATCAGATTTAGATAACTTGGCAACAAGATTCATGAGTACGGTAATCTGTATTTATAAAGACCTGTTTTTTTCGCTCAAAATATTACAAACCACTTCTTAGCATTATTATGAGAAAATAATGCACAGGACCTGATGACTGTCTGATTCTTGTGCAGATGTGAATCTATGCTTCATCCTGGTTTTAACTGTGCGATCCGAATTGAGAAAAACCAGATAAATTCTCGGCACAAAGGCAAGAAAACTACAAATCACCCTAGAAACAACATTGTTTACACTTGCAACTTTTGTTCCCACCGAAATATGAAGAGAGGCACCCCGCAAAATAAAAGTCAACAAAAAGACAAAACACATTCAAAGTCGACCAATAATAAATCCAACAATACAGTATTTTCTTCCAAGATCAAAGTACCGAAGTACAAAGATAATGTTGTCGGAAATGTTATTGCAGCTCCATTCGGGTCCAAGCCAAACGAACCCAGCCGGGACAGAATGGGTAATTTGGAAACATTGAAAGTCAAAGACAAGTCTGGCGATATGGATCATATAGCAGCTTCACCCGGGTCTAGAGCAGACAACCCTGGCCGGAGCAACATGGGTATTTTGGGGTTATGTGAAACATTGAAGGTGAAAGACGACTTTCTTGATACAAATACTCTAGCAGCTCCGATCAGGTCGACAGTAGACAATCCCAGGGTTAATGTTGGTATTATTGAGATGAGTGAAACACTGGACACCAAAAATGACTCTATTGCATCTGGTCCATATGCAGATGACTTGGAGGGGGCAAACATGGTTGTTTCAGAAATAAGCGAAACATTGAAGCTCAAAGATGGCTCTGCCCATATAAACACTGTAACATCTCCACCTGGGTCTGGGTCCACATCAGATGACCCCATGGGTGATATCGGTAATGTTGAGATTAGTAAAACATTGGAGGTCATAAAAGAGTCTAATGCATCTGCTCGGAATGAAGATGATCCAAATAGAGGCAAAATGGATACATTGGAGATTAGTGAAACATTAGCAGACGATCTCAGAGGCAATATTGGGGTAGGTGAGATAAGTGAAACATTGGATGTTAAAAATGACAACGCCGCATCTAGTCTGGCTACCCCATTGACAAAGCCAAGATTGACTTTGTTAGACTCGAAGAAGAAGAATAGGAACCGATCGGCGGCTAAGAAAACACCAGTCGCTAATAGTACTTCTGAAGCTCCAAATGCAAACACATCTAATAAACGTCGGAGAAAATCTTGGACTTCTTTGAAGGAGATTGCCAAGAACAATGAAAAGAACAGAAGGTTGTTTTAATATTTAACTAGATTATATGGTAGACATGTCCATGAAGATTATAGGAACTTTGTCTTATTGAGTTACCAGAAATTATTGATAAAAGTCAAGGATAGTTTTGTATTGTTTTGTTATGGACTTATGGGTAATATTAGGGAATCAGTCAAGGATAGTTACCAGAAATTATCTGATAAAAGTCAAAAATAGTTTTGTATTGTTTTGTTATGGACTTATGGGTAATATTAGGGAACCAGTCAAGGATAGTTACCAGAAATTATCTGATAAAAGTCAAGATTTGGTTCTATTTATTAAAAATACAGTTGGTGCAATACTGGTTAACATGTAGAAGTAAGGGCGCAATGTGGCTCGCATCAGAGTAATATAAAAATGACAAAACGAGTTTATTGTGAGGCGAGTAACTTGATGGATCAACATTGTGTGTGTATTTGATTAGTTGCTAATTTTAGTCGTTTCACTTTTATTAAACTGGGTAACTTTTTTTATGGACAATAATTTTGAGAGATAAGTAGATGTGGTTCATGTATAATTAGTTCATGTGCTGTTGGTAAATGTGCATTCTGCGTATGTATTCAAAGGCCTCTTTATGATAATGACACGAGATCACCAAATTATGAGACGACCATTCTAGAAACAAGCCTTAGCTCGTCAAGTGGTACTATACGCTTTTCATGTTTTTGTTAGTTGTTAGCCAGTACTAAGGAAGCTTTGACAACAAATGTTACAAGCACCCTAACACCCTTTTTAGCATGCCAACGATGTCCATGAAAGTTAAAGTAATTCTTGTAAGTGGTATCAGTTCTCCCGAGTATTAGGCTTGTCTTGCGTCCCTGGGCAAATTTATTAAGACAAAGCGTTGTTAGCTTAACTTGGGTGTGCTGAATCCAGAACCGCTCTGGTGTAAGAATAAGTAAATGTTTCGTATGGTTTTAGTAAGATAAATTAGAGAGAAAAATAGTGAGGAGCGGAGTGTGTCACAATGTGTCGTTTCTTCTTTGCCTTACACCAATTCATGACTTCATTAAGAATAAATGGACCATCAAGGATCTGTCTATTTGCAATGAACGCCGATTGTACTTCATTAACTAAATCTCTCAAAACACTAATAAGCCAATTTGTCAAAAGTTTAGCAATGATTTTATATACACTACCAATTAAACTAATAGGTCAAAAATCTTTAACTAGACTTGCGTCTGGAATTTTCAGAATCAAAGCAATAAACGACGAGTTGCAACCTGATGGGAAATTACCTGTAGCAAAAAAGTACCTCACTGCCGTAAAAACGTCCTTCTCCACAAGATACCAAAAATGCCGATAAAACCCAAATGTAAACCCATCCGGCCCAGGCGTCTTGTCCATACCACAATCCCGCACCGCCCTTTTTATCTCGTCATTAGACACCTCCGCTTCCAATTCACAAGATCGTTCTAAACTAAGTTTATTAGGAAATTCAATGTTAAGAGTTCGCGTCGTGCACTAGGAACACAAAAGCGATTCCTAAAATGATCAAAATTAACATCTTTCGGATCGTCCACCCAAATCCCGTTTACATTCACCCCCTAATATTTAGAATATTGCGTTTTTATTGAGAGTACCATGATAGAACTTTGAATTCTCATCTCCCTCAATCGCCCACTTAATCTTCGCCTTTTGAGCAATCTCGAGCAAATCAATCTTGTCACATTCCTGAATTTTAGCAATTAGACCAGATCGACACCTAATATCATCAACAGAACCAATACCAGTGTCTATCAAACTATCTACAACCTCCAATTCTTTTATATATCGACTTTTCTTGTTTTTCTTGCTAATCAAATTACCTGTATTCCATTCCTGATACCTTTTTTAAGAAATCTGAGTTTACCCATCAGACTTTGCATAACATTAGTACCTATAGAAGAACTTTGATTCCACGAATCCACCACCATTTTCTCAAAACCCTCCACTTCCATCCAATATTGAAAAAACCTAAATGGCGTAGGACCATAATCAAACTTACATTCCCGTAGGACCATAATCAAACGACAAACAATATTGAAAATACCCCGGTGGTTTTTCCAGAGATACTTCAGTTCCGTTACTATCACCATTATGCGTATTACTGTCTCCATTATCCTTGGGATTGTTCAAAATCGGATAGATCGAAAAAGGGTCTTCTGATGTAACCTGATTTGAACTGAACATGTCTCCCTCAAACTTTTTATCCTTGCATGCAGACTGAACATCTCGTATCACCTCTATATCATCTTCGTAATCAACCCCATGATCATTATTATTATTTCTCCCTATGTCCCCCTCATTAAATATCTGATCTTTATTTGAGTCTGGCACAAAATCCATTTCTTCCTGATCTTCGTCTCCATCCGTAAAATCTGGAACCCAACCCTAAGTTTCGTTCACACGTATCCAATACTTCCTACCCTTGAAAAGAATATGAAAATCTTCCTTAATGTTGTCCACATTCCGCATCTATATGCACACACGTTTGGAAAGATAACAACTATCATCTTTATCATCAAAATCCAAGAGCTTCCCCCATTTGTTGGCAATACGTTTAAAAGTATTCCCAGACCACAGTTTAAATGTCGCACCTTCTACTTCAACACAGACGATCCTTCCCTCAATTTCAAAATCAGGAGATGCATTCATAATTTGAGAGAACCACGCCTTGACACTAACATTTTCTTTAAATTTATTCAAGGCTTCCATAGATCGAAAAACAAGCATTACCCATAATTCACCCATGTATTTGATACAAACATCAGAAAAACCCTTAATCCCAATAGATATTTTGAGATTACCCATTCCTCTCCCTATTTCCTCCCCTTGCATTAACCCCTTGTGTCCTTTGGAAGTACAAGATATTAGCTTGGATTTATATCGGGCGATCCAAACCGTGCACAAATTCTGCACCAATCTCTCTGTATTGAATATTGAATACGTTAATGAATCTGAAAAATCCAAAACGCTTACCATACTTATCTCGTTTGAATGGTATGAACGCATCCACCACATGGCCATATTGCTTACACGCATGAAAAATCTCCTCAGCATTGATTGAATTAGGAATATTAGAAATGTACACAGATGTAGAGATCCTGGCTACATCATCCTCCTTGGTTCTAAACGTACTCATGTTAAAAAAAAAAGAAAATAACCGAAGACCAAACACATAAAAAGAAAAACGAACCCTAAAAACAGTAATGAGCCCTAGCTACACTCATAATTCAAAATCTTAATATCCTCGCCGATCCTCAATAAAAAGAGATTAAAAGACATATACATGGGGACGATTACATACGCATTAATCAATGAAAATAAACATATATAGATGGACGACTTATAAGTTAATTCTTTTTAAATTAAACTATGATGAATATAAATGAAAATAAACCTATCGTTAGATGGCTTATAACGCTTGATATTCTACAAGTTCTTTGCAATAAGTTATGTACAAAGTCTTTGTTAATAAACACTAAAATAATGCTTTTTTCTAATAATGAAAAGTCATCATCTTATAACACATGCATTTTAGACGCTCTTAACAAAGTCAACCACAAATTAGATAACTTTTTTTAAAGATAGTACTAGTTGATAAAATCATAAAACTACTTTTTCCGTACTTTGTAAATCATCATTCATTTTTTAACGATTGGTTTTAATAAACAAAGTTAATAGTAAGTTGACAAAAATTACAAAACAAATTACCTAGAAGCGTGTTTTTAGCTATGCAAGCCAATTAAAAGTTTAAAGCTACGTTTGATAAAAATAGATGTAAGCCGTTAATTATAAAGCTGCGAACATTAGCTATAAGTTATATTATTTTTCAATAAAAGTATTTGTTAAATTAACTATTAACTGTAAAATTAAAATATAAAATAACTTAAAAGAACATATTTAGATAAATTATAATATGTTTGGAGGGTATATCAGTGATTTACCGCTTTTACATAGCTAGTTATTTAAAAACTTTTATGAAGCTATTCATTTAGGAAATACTTGTTTAAAATTAAAAGCTAACAGATTCAAAAAGTTATTATACCAAATATAGCTAATTATTTTAGAAAAGATTATTTTTTCAACAAAAAACTAACGGCTTAAAAAAAACTTTCAAAAATCTCTTGCCAAATATAGCCTAAAACTAATATTTCTATTTCTAAGAGTACATCCGTTAATTTAGTAAATAGATAGTTGTAAGTCACATCATTTAGCAATACTCTTTCAGATCAAAATTGTACACGAAAAGAAAATGTGGTCATAGTCTTCTAATTGAGAGGCACACAAGGGTGGGACATCGACACCTTTATGATTAAAGTTATCGCGTGTAGAAAGCCTGTTTAATATATATCTCTAAAAAAAAATGTTCGACTTTTCTGAAACACTCCATAGGTCCGAAGAGAATATGCTCATCAATGATGCAACGAGCCTGTTGAACAGAGAAAGTAAAGATGGAGCTTACGACTAGGTGTGTTTATATTTGGTTTCGGATTTGTGGGTTGTATGGTTCAGATTAATCGGTTTATAATTTTTTAAAGTTAAAACCAAAATCAAATCAATCCAATTATATTATTGATAAAACTAAACCATAAACAAAATTAGAATCCGGTTTGGTTTGGGTTTAAACCAAGAAAATCAAATTTAAGTAAACTCCAATATATAATCTATAATCTGAGGCCACAATCAAAAACTTAATTTTTCCAGTAAAAAAAACAAATTATAAACTCTTAAGTAAATTGACAAATTTTTAAAAGAACCTAAAGAGTTTAGAACTTAACAGAAATAAATATAAACAAAATAAGGTAAAATTTCTTTGAAAAAAGTGTTCAAAGTTCTCGTTAACTTAAATAGTTCATTTTCACGCATTCAAACACAAGTGCAACTTCAAACTCACTCCATATATGAGAATTTATATGAATCAAGTAGGAAAACTATAGCTCAGTCGCTCGAGATATACATCAATGTTTAATCCGGTGAATGATTAGTTTGAAAGACAACTATTTAGGATAATTAGTTAGTATAATATATTTATATATAGTTACAAATTTCATGTATATAGAGTTATTCGGTTTTTTTGGATTTAATTTGGTTTTATTTTTGTCAAATCATAACCAAACCAAACACCAATCAAATACTTCGATTCGATTTCAAACTAAACCATGCACCAATTAAAAATGTCCGGAGTTGAAGGCGACAGTTAAAAAAAACCATGCAACAATTTTAAATCAGCGAGTTGAGAGCTTGAAATGCCACGAGAAAACCCTGACACATTTTAGCCAGAAAATGTATGGGACTATACGCATTTCATAAAAAAACAGACTCCGTATAATGTTTGTGTTAGCTGCCTTTTGTAAATACTAGCATCGTACCCGCGCAATGCAGCGACGGGTAATAAGTGACGATTTTTTAGCAATGGATTTAACGTTAAAATGTAAAAAATTAAATTAAAATAAATAAAATCACTAAAAATGAAAAAAACAAAAAATTTATAAATATATCAAAATGGATGTTGAATTAAAGAGAACAAAATTTTAAAAAATATGGTGAAATTAGATTATGAAAAAAATAAATGATTTAAAAGATATTTCAATTTAAAAATAAAAATGGGTTTTTAATAAGTTGTTAAAAAAGTTTGTTACAAAAGAAATGGATGGTCAAGATTTAAAGTTAGGTTTGGATTAAAAATGATCTAATGGTTAAGTTGTTAATATGTTTATCTTAATTTTTGGTTTGGAGTTAGGCTTGGAGTTAGGATGTGTATATGCACCCTTTATAGATAGTATAGATAGTTTTCCTAGTTATTCTTTCAAGCCTCAGTTTCATTTCAGCACGTAAAAATTAAACCACTCAATCCACATACGAACTACTAAGTGCACGCATTATTAGGATGTCAACGATATCCATCAATTGATAAAGGGGAATTTCTTAAAATAGTCTTTTTGTATTATGTTGTCGCTAAAATGTCAACTACATTTCAATTTCCTAAAATAGCCCAAGGCAACCGAGGCATCTGAGGCAACCGAGGCATCCGAGGCGACCTAGTATATTTTGGAATTTCGGAGGCAACCGATGCATTCGAGGCAACCGAGGCAACTCAGGCAACCGAGACACGTGTCAAGCAGGGAGGATAGGTTGTCTCGGTTGCCTCGGTCGCCTTAGCTATTTTTGAGAAACTTGAACAATGTTGGCCATTTTGAAAAAGTAGCATTATAAATGAGTTATTTATGGAAAATCCCCATTGATAAAAGTAATTTTTGTTAGTGGTCTTAATTTGGTTCTCTGGAGTATTGGGCTTCAGCTGAAATAAGACAATGTGTTGTTAACTTTCTCGATTGTGTTGAATCTGAAACCAAGTACCAACACAGGGTCGTCTTGTCGTTTCTGAAAGCCCCTTGCGACCATTATTATGTACGCTGCTTAAAATCTATATGTGTACATTTACTAAAAAGAGAGGCAAAATATAGATTAAATTAAGACTCTAAATACTAAAAAAACATCAAAATTATCACGTTAGAAGATTTGGTCCACGTTTGAAACAAGATCTTGATAATAATTTGATAATTTTATAGATACACAAACCTATCATACTTATCTTAAAAAAATTTATCAAACTTAAAGGCTGAAATGTCATATTTGTAAACCATGTTACTCAAAATAACATTGTAATTATTAGAGAATAGTGTCAAAATATATAAGCTAAAGGGTGCTATGCAAAGTGCAAAAACTATAAATTTATCATTTTCTTCATTGTAAGAGCACTCCTTCGCCATCCTTCGCTAAAGCTTGCCACGACACCCTGTTGCTCGCCACTTCCCAATCTCGTTACTTACATGACGAAGAAAACGGCAAGTATTTTCCTTATCTCTTTTTCGACCGTCATACAATGGTATAAACTATTAACTTTTTTTTGAAATATCCCCTTTCCCATATAAATACACTACAATACAAACCCCACATCTTTATATACGCTCAACGTCTCGATGGGAAAAAGTTTGATTACGTCCATTGTTGGGAGTATTTTGAAAAATATCCAAAATAGGAGCGACCGAACCAATCGACTTAAAAACTCTTGATGAACTATTCGGCCCAGATCCACGACCTCGTCCTGCCGGAAAGCCTCCTCAAGAAAAAAAAAGACAAAATCTGAAACATTTGCAAACACCCGTGAAACTAACTCAGGATATGCGTCAGGCATCTTTCAAGATGATTATCGCTGAAAATGTGTAGCTACAAAATCTGCTTACTTGGCAAAGAAAGACAAGGAAGTTGCGATAAAAGAGTGTAGAGAGTTGGAGTTCCTGACGTTGGATTCCGACTAGGCACCGCCACACATATTAGTGGATAAATAAAGCCCGAGCCCGGTTTGCGGGCTTAGGATCTACTAGGGTTTCTCTCTGTAATATCTATATATTGTGATTAATAATACAAAACATGGCATGGGGAATTAAGCTATTCTATCATGGTATCAGAGCCTAAAGATCCACCACCAAAAACCCTTCATCGATACTAACACAGTCTGCCGAAGGAAAAAAAAGAGTTTCTTTGTTGCACTTTTGCTTGGTGATATTATTTGAACTTTTGCTTTTTGCTTTAATTACATGATGTCAATCTCACATATTCCTTGGTTTTTAATATTCCATTTATCTGTTCTCTGGGCTGCTATCCGATTGTAGTTACTTTCTTTGCTTATTTCTTTATTTCGTGGCTATAAAACTGTTCCCAATAGAGACTAAGTATTTTCATGTCCCAGCCCTTATGCAAATGCAGTTCACAAGTCAAATGGCTCAGCCCGTTCTTTTCCAGCCCGATAAGGTTACATTCAGGCCCAATGTGTACCAGCACAATATGCCACTGTTTCAACAGGTATACCAAGTATGATCGCGCCTCCAGCTTCTCAAGCTACCATGTTTCTGCAAGCATTTCAGACTATGACTCCTCAAGCTCCTTCTTGGAATATGGACACGGGAGCAACCTCTCACGTGACGGACAATACAGGTATACTCACTTCTTTTAGTAATTCGAGCATTTATCCATCTGTATTTGTTGGTAATGGCAACTCTATTCCTGTCACTAGAGGTGGCAAAACGGGCGGGCGGGCGGGCACGGGCGGCGGGCTAAACGGGCGACGGGCTAAACGGGCGGCGGACCAAAAGGGCGCGGGCTAAACGGGCACAAGCAAAACGGGCGGACGAAACGGGCGGGCTAAACGGGTGCAAGCTAAAATGAGAAAAAAACGTATAAAAACTTAAAATTAAAAAATAAAAATACTTGTTTAAAAACCGGGGATAAAAACTAAATATAAAATATCCGTCGAGTAGCTTAATTAGTGTTTTACATATGTGCCCATTAAGCCCATAAGTTTCTTACCGTTTTGCCCATTAATAATAAAGAATGGGCAAAAAGTGCCCCATCCTTTTTTGAAAATAGGTAAAAAGTGCCCATATTTATCAAAATGGCTATGATTTGCCACCTCTACTTGTCACTCATACCAGGCATAGCTTCTTGCATACATCTCAAAAGCTTATTCATCTGAATTAAATTCTTAACATGTTAGGCAAATATGTTAAGGCTCGTCTTGTTTCCAACGGAAGAAGTCAACAGCAGGGTATTGATTGTGATAAGACATTTAGTCCGGTGCTTAAACAGGCTACCATTCGTACAATTTTGAGTCTCGCAGTTTCTCGTCAGTGGCCTATTCATCAGCTTGAGGTGAAGAATGCATTTCTACATGGTCATTTATCTGAGACGGTTTATATGCACCAGCCTCCAGGTTTTAGTGATCCTGCTAGACCTGATTATGTTTATCACCTGCAGAAATCATTATATGACCTTAAGCAGGCTCCTCGAGCTTGGTTCCAGCGTTTTGCTAGCTTTGCTACCTGGGTTAGTTTTCGGCATAGTAAAACCGATGCATCTTTATTTGTTTATCATGTTAGATCAGACATTGCTTATCTGTTATTATATGTAGATGATATTATACTTACTGCATCATCTATATTATTATTAAAACGTATTATTGACTCTCTTCATGGCGAGTTTGTGATGACAGATCTGGGTTCTCTTAATTATTTTCTTGGTATTTCTGCTCAACGGGATGCATCTGGTTTATTTCTATCACAATCCAAATTTGCTGAAGAGATTCTTGAGAGAGCTCATATGCAGAATTGTAATCCATGCAGGACTCCGGTTGATACTGATACCAAGCTAGGTCCCGATGCTGACCTGGTTTCCGATTCCACCTTGTATCGTAGCTTGGCAGGCGCTCTTCAGTATCTTACTTTTACGCGAACATATATTTCTTATGCTGTTCAACAAATTTGCCTCTATATGCATGATTCCCGTGAGCCTCATCTTGCTGCTTTGAAGAGAATTCTTCGATATGTACGGGGTACTCTTGATCATGGTCTTCAGTTGCATGAATCTACTATCACTCAGCTCACTGCGTACACTGATGGTGATTGGGCAGGTTGTCCAGTTACTCGTCACTCCACTTCTGGGTATTATGTTTTCCTTGGGGATAATCTACTTTCATGGTCTACTAAACGATAGGTTGCTGTATCTCGTTCTAGTGCAGAGGCCGAATATCGAGGTGTTACTAATGTTGTCGCTGAAACTACATGGATTCGTAATCTTATGCTGGAATTACATGCCCCTTTGCATACTGCTACACTTGTTTACTGTGACAATGTCAGTGTCGTTTACCTTTCTACTAATCCGGTACAACATCAGCGTACTAAACATATCGAGATAGATATACATTTTGTTCGTGATTATGTGGCTTCTGGGTAAGTGCGTGTTTTACATGTCCCGTCTCGGTTTCAATATGTAGATATCTTCACCAAACGTCTTCCGAGTGCTTTATTTCTTGAGTTCCGTTCCAGTTTGAACGTGCGAAGACCTCCCGCTCAAACTGCGGGGAGTATTAGTGGATAAATAAAGCCCGAGCCCGGTTTGTGGGCTTAGGGTCCGCTAGGGTTTCTCTCTGTAATATCTATATATTGTGATTAATAATACAAAACATTGCATGGGGAATTTAGCTATTCTATCGACACAAAGCCGCGTTCCGAAAGAAGTAAGAAGACACAATAAAGCGATATACAAATGCTTAAACGGGCAACAAATGTTATTTCTTTTTCGTAATATTTAGTTTATGTATTTTTTTATTGTATTGTAATTTTTAATTTTATGAAATAAATTTATTTTATTAAAAAATAGTGAAACAAAATAAAATATATAGTGGTGGGGGCCCAAATGAAGAAGAGGGAGGGGGGGGGGGGTGTTTGTTGTGACATTGTAGATTTTTTGGAATTGAATGTGTTAAATGACGTGACATTTAGTGAGGCCCAAATAAGAAACAAAATATTCATTATGGTACTTAACTCTCTAAGCGACACCCAGATAACGTCTGTTATCCTCCATTTCATAATTACTCGTAAAAAAATATTTTCATCTTTTTTTATGTATGGATCACACTATAATAACATATACGAGTCAAATTTATGCTCGAAAGCGAACTAAATGTACATACATGTTTGTAATCACGGTGCCCTTGTAAAATTTGAGGCCTTGTGCGGTCGATTATCCCGCACATGCTCAAATCCAGCCTTGTTTCAACGTAAAAAATAAGCCAAGTATATACTTTAACGGTTTTAGTTACATAAAGCAGAAAGAGAAAAATAGTGAAGAGCACAATGTGTAAATGACGTTTCCTTCGCTATAATTGTCTTATGAAATAACATCAAGAGATTTATCATAAAAGAAAGCTCAAGATAATCATATCTCTTGTTTCAACTTCTTAATTAAAAAATGAAAAACCTTTCCAACTATTTTTTATGACGGTAATATTCCATATTATATTACTCCGTACTGATTATCTTATACTCGTAATATATTTCACAAATAACTCGAACGAAGTTTAAACCCACAAACTCAATGTAAGTAGATAAGTTACATATCACTAGACCACATACCTTGGGTCCTTTCCAGCCACTTTCTACAACCACGAATCTAGGCTTCAGATGAACACATAGTGTCGGATATATGCAAGAACAAATAATTACATTTCATTCCTTATAAGATGGTCAACGATTGATTTTAGCGTTTCCCAATTGAAAAAGTTATATGCACTCATTATGTTCAACGTTAGCGATGAAACATATTTCGTAAATTCATAATGTATCATTTTGTTTATAGTCTTACGTGTGCTTTCTTTACGTCGCTTTAAGTTCTAACATTATGCATTCATTAGTTGTACTTTCAGTATATATAACTAATCGTATTTATTTTTCTCTTTAAAATAGATAATTAAATTTTTATTTTTTATCTTCTTTAAAATAAAAAAAGCATCAACACCGGCGGACCTTGATCATTTATTTTTGGAGTCCGGGTTATTTTATTAATGCCAAAATAAAAAATAGATTATAACTCTATACCGAATTAAATAATATTTACATTATTCGTCACGAACTTTGAGACGGTCGGAGCCCTCCCAAATCCCCACTAAAATCCGCCATTGAGCATCAAGCTCTCAGTTATGTAATTAACAACACTTAACATTAAACAAACATAAGTTTTACAATTACATAACTTGAAAGTGTTTGTTTAACCTTATTTCTTCGATTAATATAATTGTCAAACTCTCGAATATATAATAGAATAAGCCATAAATGTTAAAATTTTGGATCACAGTAATCTGAGAGTCGTGTCAAGCACTTTTATATCAAAGTATTTTGATGGCACCATCAAAATCTTCAACCGGATAAAACTCATATTTAAAATGAGAATATGTTTTTGTTATTATGAGCGGAACAGAGATAACAAATGGTAATATGACCAAGAAACGATCCTACGATTATAACTGCCAAACCATTTTTTGTAATAACTAAAAACAACAGTTTAAATAACGGGCAGAAATAAGCCTAAAACATCCGAATTTTTTTTTTCAAGTGTGTTTTTAACATAGCAGTTAAATAACGGACGTTGTCGTGTGGATCCTACTACCATGGGCGCTTCCCCCGGACCCCCGTCGTACGGGGGATTTCCCCCAATATGATTATCACAATAACGTCATACAAGTGTGCACTCTGCACAACTATGACTTGATGAACATTTATTACGATTACACATTGGTCAACTAAGTCAATCCATTACAGTTAAATCATATTGGTAACACAAAATCACCCCAACAATAAATTCACAAGGTTTGAATGTTTGACAAACTAAACTTATAAACTTGATTAATTAAGACATAACCCCGCAATGATAATCTCATAAATTTCATAATATAAAAATTCACGATAGTTTTTATAAGCAAAGTTTCATATGTCGATCGTCCAAGTCCATCGAAAAAAGGTTATGAGGGTTTATAACTAGTTAACTTAGTTAAATACCTTACAAAAACATATCTGGCGGTTTCTATGTTCTTTATGTTTGGCATAATGGCTTGGGGTTTCCATTGGAGCTAGAGATATATTATAATTCGAAAGCTCACGTTTACATTTTTGGTGGACTATTTAAGGGACATGGGTTGTGTGTCTTAGACCAAGGGAGTGGAAAAAGGCGTATTTACCAATAATAGAAGATATTACAAGGGCATGCCATTCTCCTAATTGGGACTAGGTTTTAGTTTTGTACTTTGAAAGATCATGGAAAGAAGATTTAAAGGTAATGGATCGGATTACAAGCTTCTCAGAGGGGCACTGATCTGAAATTCAGGAACGTCAACTGTTTATCCTAGAGCTAGAATCAATTGTTTTTTGTACTTTGAATGCTAAGCAGATTGTGTTTGTGCAAAAATCAATTGATTTTTAAAAAGTGATATAGGAAAAGGATGTTCGAAGGATGCAACAATTGCAAAGTATTACTACTAACACGCGGGCACGAGCTACAAAGAAGCAAGTTTTCATCTAGAAGTTGATGAGAAACCAGCCGTTGTAAGGTGTGGGATGGCGTTCGCCATGTTTGGTGATTTGTGTTTTAGGTTTATGTTGAAAAAAGTGTGTTTCCGTAAGTGACTTAAGGCCATTTCGAATGTTTGAAGGTCTTTTGTCGATCATTTAAAAGTTCTTATTTGTGTGTTATTAGATTATCTACACCTAGTTTGTATTATATTGCTCTTTATTTATGAATAAGCATGGTTCAAACTACTCCTACAACCTAAGAAGTAAACTACTCTTACAAACTAAGCATGGTTCAAACTACTCCTACAACTCATATAGGCAGAATTAGTAGCCTATGGAAAAAGTTGCCCAAATTACTCACACTTTTGAAACGGGGAATGCTTGGACAAAAAACATCCTCTAGGAATCTCTTGAGAAGATTTGTTTCACCAACGATCACACGTCCATGAATACTCTAGAATCCAGATCTAATAAGTATAATTCAAAATAAAAACAATATTAATTCTTTAAATATCAATAAAATTGGTAAATGTAAAACTACTAACCTTGAAACACAAAGAAATCCGGACAAAGAGTATGACAGAAGAAAGTTGGATTTTCTTGAAAGGCTTCTATGTGAGAATCTTTATGATTTGAGTTGACATTTCAGATGGAAGAATATAACTCGCGCCAAATATTCACCCTAGTTAAAACTATTCCAATCATCCAGATTCTTAACAATTCTAAAAAAACATCGTCGATAGAGGTTTTATCTCATGACCCATAAAATATAACTTCCAAAGATAACAGTAGACGAACTCGTATGCAGTCTTCATATGAAAACTTGGCAAAACGCTCTTCATCTTCAACCACTGCTAAAAGGATTGGGTTCTTAATATACTCCCTTATCTTTTTCGCGAATACTCTATCAGGGAAATTGATTTCACCCTTCTTAAACTTACGGAAGCTATGTATCCCGAATTTAAAGCTAGTAATGAGACATAATTCACAACGGGCAATATGAAGGGTATGTCCATTGATATTATAAATTAGTGTCAAATCATAAAGATGTTACCATAAAGTTTTTGTTTATATATCATATAATGGACGAGACTTTCTTCGTTGTCAACATAGGTTAAATCCAACCAACAACCAACACGGGTGGATCGAAACAATACACAATGGTCAATCCTAGCATATCTTTCATAAAAGGAAATAATGGAGTTTTCTCCTAGCATGCACGTAGCCTGATATTCCATAATTAAAAAAATTGGTAGAAATAAGAAAACAATAATCACATTGGTAGAGATAAGCAGAAAGTGAAAACAAAACTAAAATAACTTGAAAAAATAAGGGGCACATAAGTAAAAAGAACTTTTTTGGATATTAACAAAAAACCACCTACAAAAACTCAAATCAACATAGAAGCAATGGCAAGGTGAATCCACCTTGCTTTGCCATTGAAACTTAAAGGCAACTAACTATAAGCTAATAAGCATTATGATAAGGACTGTAAGAACACACAAAGAGTAAGCAATTTTAGAAATAAGCAAACATAAGCAATAAGGGGCATATAAGCTAAATGCAAACACTTTTAGCAATAAGGGCCATAAGCAAACATAAGCAATAAGGGGCACATAAAAAAACATATGCAATAAGGGGCACATAAGCTAAATGGAAAGAGTTTTAGCAATAAAAAACATAAGCAATAAGGGCTTAACAAATTTAAATCATATGTCAATAACTGTTTTAAGTATTTAGATATTATGAGTAAATTAGACTTGAGGTTTATAAGAAGGAAATAACCAAAGTAACGTTACAAAATAAGGCGCACATAAGCAATAAGAAATAAGCAAAAAAGAACTTAAGCATGAATCTTAAACAAAAAAAGCTATAAAAACTCAAGGTGAAACCACCTTGCTTTACTATTACAATTAGACAGTTTAACTCCAAAGGCTAAGGCAATCTTTTATATAATAAAAGAATTAGACTAATTGAGAACTTTGGTGAAAAGTGAAGGTTGTATAAAAAACAATTAGACTAATCAAATGGTTTGATTTTGACAAATAAGCAAAATCGATCGATGTGATTGGTAAAAAAAAGTCAAAATTGAATTGAATTTAGTCAAAATTAAAACATCTTGGTGGAGGAATTTGATGAAAACACAAAAAATATATGTGTCATATTTTGTGAAAATAAAAACTTAAAAAAGGAGGAAGGGATTAATTAAAACAAAAAATATATGTGTCAATGGTTGAATTTTAATAAATTAGATGTATTTAAGTGTGAACTTATAATTTTCCATATTTTTAATAACTTTAGAAAATAAACAAAATACCCCCTTTAACTTTATACCATTATACTTTATATTTCAAAAAATCAACATATATGTAATATTAAGAAAAATCAACAAATCATATGATTATTAATATTCAAATAAAAACACAAAATATTCTTTATTTATATTTTAACATTTAACGAAATCAAACAACGCAATATACGTAAATTATTATTAACATATATAAATAACAAAGTGAATGCATGACATTAGAAACTAGTGCTGGATGAAAAAAAATTGACGGGATTCTATATATTGCAACAACATATATTTATCAAGATCGTTATGTGTTAGTATACACACAATGTCTAGAAAATGATATCTAACATTTTAGTTAAAGAAAGTAAAATCCTTTATGCAAAAAACATTTATACAAAATATTGATTATTATTATCACCTAATGAAAAATTAGATAAAAAACATATATTATATACATAAAATCGCAATAACGAAATTATTACTTAATTTATCTTTTGTGTTTAAGTCCTGTGCGTGCACGGACATTAAAACTAGTACTCTATAAACTTAAAGGCAACTAACTATTAAGACATAGATTAACCATTTAATAGGCAATAATCAATAATTAATAAGCAAATAAAAGAAATTTTTTTATGAAAATACAAATTAACATAACGAAAAGAGAGAATTATCAGAATTTATATAATTCGATTTATGTTGAAGCATAGTTTGGCTAGGACACTTTTGACGACTCCCCTGGGCCGTTCGTCATCTTCCCGGGTCCTGAGTGATGCTGCAAACAAAGAAGAACCGGTTAGGAGTGGACCCGAGGCCGGAGCTCCGGGGTCCACCTCTGACGGTCAAGTTAGTATCAGGACGATATGTTGTATAAGAGGTGTAAGTATAAGAGATAACCTATTTGAAGAATGAGCCCTACCCTTGTATTTATAGGATTAGGGTATCTTGTAGGATAAGTAAGGTGCATGGGCCACATGCCTGTTGGGTCGGGCCCTTTATCGACTATACGTCGACATGCCCCCAGTCTATTATGATATGGTTCGAAATCATGTCATGCTAGAATCATTCATGTATCACGCTTACTAAATAACTGCGTACGGCTTGCTGCTAGGACATCCTCGTGGGTCATTCGTAACATATGGCTCCAATCTTAGTGGGCAACCTTTAGCAAAAAATGATGGGCTGGGGTCACGAATAGTGAGCGTAGCAACTATACGTCATCACGTCCCCCCAGTCTAGTATGCGAGGTTGTCACCAAGGTTACTAGACTTTACACCATGTCCACTACCTGTAAGCGTATCCACGTCGAAAGAAATGGGGAACCCGTATACATAAGACGGGTGATTGTGCTCGAATGCTTGGTTTCCCGTGATTAGACAGTAAAGACCCTGTAGGAAGAAAATGTGTTCTATAGCCGGGGTAACACTGGCACTGGCAAGGTTTTATCTTTATTCATCACTGACGTGAGCATGATAAGAAGGTTTTGTAAAGGTGGAGGTGAAACCCGTATGCTGCATCATGAACACATTGAATCCTTACTTCTTGTACCCACTGATGATGCAACATAGTGCGAATATTGCATTCGAATTAAGGCCAACAGAAGGCGTACCTCTGTGTCAAGGTGATGCGGATATTTACATCCGTCTTATGGCCACAACATTTGATAATGGTTTCAAAAAATTTCCACGGTTTTTCCTAAACTAAACGCAGGGCCGCACCTAATTAATGTCAAATAATGTAAACATTGGAAAAATCACTCTGTGTTCGGGCCAAGTAATTTTTTGCAGATGGCGTACTTCCGCAACAAATATATGAACCAACGGAAGACGTACTTCCACGGAAAAATAATGAGCCAGTGGAAGGCGTACTTTCACGGCAAACAATGAGACAGCTGGAGATGTACTTCCGCTGAGAGGAAAACAAGACAGCAAAAAAGGACTTCCGCGTTGAATACATTAAGCCATCGGAAGGAGTACTTCCACGGCGGAGGATAATGAGAGCGTGGAAGAAGTACTTCCAGGACGAAAACAATGCGCCAGTGGAAGGAGTACTTCCACGGCAAAGGATAATGAGCACATGGAAGGAACACCTCCACGACGAAATAAAATAAGCCCGTGGAAGGAATACTTCCACGACGAAAGATAATGATCCCGTGGAAGGAATACTTCCACGGCGAAAGATAATGCACCAGTGGAAGGAATACTTTCACGACGAAGGATAATGAGCGCGTGGAAGGAATACTTCTACAACGAAAACAATACGCTAGTGGAAGGATTACTTCCACGGCGAAGGATAATGAGCGCGTGGAAGGAATATTTCCACGGAGAAACCAATACGCCAGTGGAAGGAGTACTTCCACGGCGAAGGATAATGAGCGCGTGGAAGGAATACTTCCATGGCGAAAGATAATAAGCCCGTTGAAGGAATACTTCCACGACGAAAGATAATGAGACAGCGGAAGACGCACTTCCGCGGCGAAGAAATAAGCCAACGGAAGAGATACTTTCATGGCGCACGAATAAGCCAGCGAAAGAGATACTTCCGTGGAGCAGAAATAAGCGCGCGGAAGGCGTACCTCCGTGGCTGGTGCGGATTTACATCCGTCCTCATACCGGGCCTACAATTCCTCTTAGGTACCTAATATATTCGGAGATATTTGCGTTACGTGCTCGGAAATAGTGGTATTTATACCCTGGTAGCCTCCCAAGTTTAATGGTGCTACACTCGATTAGTAGTATTAAACTTAATCAAGTATTCAAAAAATTACGGTCTGATACAAGCATTTTGTTATGGGTTCAATTTTACTCTCGATATCCTCTCGAATTGATCTCGGCCTTAAGTGGAATGATTTGTTCTTGGTTACTAAAAAAAAGGGTTTAGTTTTCTAAGCTACTAAAAAGTTTAAATGCACGGAAATGTAAACTTAAATTTAAAAGTACTTAAATTAATAACAATTAATAAAACTTGAATTGAAATTAAAATTGAAATCACAGTTAAAATATAAATATGAAATAAGGAAACAGTAAAGAAACAGTAAAGAAACCTTAAAAATACCCAAAAGAAATTGATTCGGAAGATTGTCCTTGATTCGGAACTTTCATGCGGAAGTTTATCCGGAACTTCACCCGGAACTTGGTTCGGAACTTCGTTCGGAAGTTTGGCTCGGAAGTTGGGTCGGAACTTTCACCCGGAACTTTACTCGGAACTTTGGTTCATCCGGAACTTTTGGTTCATTCGGAAGTTTTGCTCATTCGGAACTTTAGGTTCATCCGGAACTTTAGACTGACTCGGAACTTTTGAAAAGGAAACTCATTCGGAACTTTTTGGAAAACAAATTCATCCGGAACTTCTTAAACTCATGCGGAACTTTTGTTCATCCGGAAGTTCAAGTTCGTTCGGAACTTTTTGAAATGAAAATTTATTCGAAACTTTAGCTGTTCATCCGGAACTTAATGTTCATTCGGAAGATTATACTCATCCGGAACTTTTTAGTTCACCCGGAACTTTTTGGTTCACTCGGAACCTGGGGAATGCACAAGAACAGTAACAGCCCCGAAGAACACGGAAAACGATTCTAATCCAAAAATCACCAAGTTTTTCACCAAAAACTTAAATACAACTTAACACAAATGATTTACTGACCAATAACTACCAATCCCATCAATAAAAACACAAAACCCAAACAACTTTTAAAGATCAAATCAATCAAGTAAAAACTTAAGAACTTGAAATAAAAGATGATGATGAACAAGATGAAATGGAAAGATTAAACAAGAACTTGTATTGATGATTAATGTTTTAACAATCACAAAATAAGAATTAAAATTACAAGATTGAAAAAAGAAAGATCAAGATCACCAAACACCCTAGTGGTGTTGGTGATCCTACGAAACAGAAAGGAGAAAAAGGTGGAGGAAAGAAAAACTAAAAACTGGCACTAAGTGTGTGAGGGGAGGGCTTTATATAGCCTTGTCTTTTGGTTGGTGAGTGGGCTTTCTCCCGTTCTTCTTGTCTTTTCGTCTTTTCAGAAAAGGTGACGTTTTCGATTCTGATTCGGGATTTGTTGTCGATTAAATTCAACTCGTCTTTTAATTTCTTCGTTTAATAGACTTGAGTTTCTTCGACTTATGTAAATCTTCCATCTTTGGTCCTTTTCTTCGATAAATCGTCAAATAGGCCCAGTGACTTCAAATCTTTTGCATCTCTTGGACAATAGACTTCATCTTGAGTCTTTTTCTTTGATAAATCCCGTGCAATCCCATGTTTTCTCCATTATCCATCCGGTTGGCTCTGAAAACACAATAAACACGAAAACCACGCATAATTCCAAACAAATGATATTAAATACGTGTTTTGGTCTCGTTTTAGCCAGAATTAAGTGGAAAAAGGATGGGTGTTTACACACCTATCAAATCCCCTACACTTAACCATTGCCATGCCCTCATGCAATGCTTAGTGATAAAGCAATTTTACACTTTTCTCATAATTAATCAACCTTGGCCTTATTAAAATACTACTAAACAAAAATTAAAGTACTAAAAGAAATTAAACTTTAAAGGAAACAAAAGGATAGAAAACCATTTTCACTTGAAAATAGCTACATGGAAATAACTTGCAAAGAGATCAAGGACTTACATTAGGGCTTTGGTGCTGCGAAGATTTATCACCCTCAAGTTTCACGTTCCCCAAATAAGCTTAAAAACGAGATCATTGTTATTATAAGTTAGCAATTCAAACACTTACACACATGGCTTAATTAAATGCTTAAACTCCCTTATTCCTAGGTGTATCTCTTCTATTTTATTTTTGTCTTAGAATGATCATGAAGATGTATTTTTGGACTTATTTCGATAGTTTATTTAGGCTGAAAGCAAGGTAGGACGATTTGATCAATAGTTAGCTAAAGGACAAAATCTCTTAAAACCGCTTCTCGGGATATCAAAAAGTTCATATCTTGGCATAACTCGGTTCACGATTTGAGACCTTTCTCGGGCCGATATTTGGCATGTACTTCATACTTCATATCTTGAGAGACGTGCTTGAGATAATGGTCTTCTCATCGTTCATAGAGTTTCTTCACTTGGAGACTTTTGAGAGGTACTCCAACTTTGTTGACCACGACTTCATGATTATTTCTTCAATCTCTATTTGGGATTTTGAGATACAATGATCCGCCTCCTTTTCGGACATGGATCTATTTATCCTCATACCTTGTTAGGGTCTTTTCGGATAGACTTCTCCATCATCTTTATGGGAGTTGATTGCTTTTCGTCGTGAGTCTTGATCCTTCATATTGACTTTGGGAATAATGCTTTTCACATCACTTGGATCTTTAGCAATATAATGGAATCCTCATGCCTTGTTAGGGCCTTTTCGGACTCGCCAATCTTCGCGCCCCGCTTCATAAGTTATGCCTTGGCTATGAACTCTTATCATTACCGAGCAACTTTTAAACGATCTTGGGCTAGAAGCTAAGTAACCTTTCAAATCGTATGACCTTACTTATTGCAGATAAATTATTAGCAAGTGATGGGAGAATAGGCAAATAATTACACCAAGTGAGCTTGTGCAAGAATACCGACTTATAATTGACTCTATCATTTCTCGTCCTCCACAATTTAAAATCTCAAGTAATGAGACTCGTGGATACTTAGCCTAATAAACCAATTAAGGTCTACATGGTTAAGGATACTAGCTAGAATAAACTTGGATAAGTCTATTCGGGATGAGTCAAAATAAACGCAACGGGCCTAATATGTCAGAGACTTCTAAACTAGCCACACCACTTTATTAATATTTTTGACTTTATTGCGGGATATATACATATGAAAGCAACGATAAAAATTTAAAAATTACGACTAAATGGCCAAAGTTAATAAAAAATTTGAAAAATAGGATTTTCCGGTTAAATGAAGGCATTTTTAGGAAAAGTCCACTTAAAACTTCGATAGAAGTCCCCCCTATACTTAAGATAAACATTGTCCTCAATGTTTAAGCATGTGGGAAAAGTGTCCCCTACACTTATGACATTGTGCACGTTGGTTAACTCAAGTTAAGGAAGAGACGACTAAAGTGGTCAATTTCAAATGTGAGTATGAAGAAAATTGAATCACGATAGTTGAGAGATAGAACCGGATTTCGGATAACACGGGAGCACGGTTCTTCAGAGAGTCCAAGAGTGCACTTATCCCTGTAATCACATCACCACACAAAGAAAGCAACCTATAGAGGCTCCCCTACACTTAGGGGGTTAAACGGTAAAAGATAGATACTCGGGCTGCCTCCCGAGGAGCGCTTGTTTTTGATAACCGAGTCACGAGCCTGACTCGACCCAAAATTAGTTCATGGGGAACGTGGTGAGGGATGGAATCACCTCCTGAGAGGTGTCCTCACCAAAGTACAACTTCACTCGTTGGCCATTCACCTTAAAATTAGGTCCATTAGGTTGAGCGAGCTCGAGAGTACCATATGGAAAAATTTGGGCAATGGTGAATGGGCCGGACCAACGAGATTTGAGCTTGCCCGAAAAGATTTTCAAACAAGAGTTAAAAAGTAAGACTTTGTCTCCAACATGGAACTCTCGGTTCTTAATCTTAGAGTCTTGAATGAGCTTAGTACTTCCTTATAGATCAAAGAATTTTCATAAGCCTCATTACGGAGTTCATTCAGCTCATTGAGTTGGATCTTGCGTAGGTCACCGGCTTTGTTAATATCAAAATTAGCCCACTTCAAGGCCCAGTAAGCCTTGTGCTCAACTCAATGGGGAGGTGGCACGCTTTCCCGTACACAAGACGATAAGGCGTACAGCCGATCGGGGTCTTGTAAGCAGTACGTAAAGCCCACAAAGCATCATCAAGTTTATCAGCCCATGAGGCACGATGCTCTTCCACGGTTCTTTCCAGAATTCGCTTAAGTCCTCGGTTGGATATTTCAGCCTGGCCATTAGTTTGTGGGTGGTAGGCTGTGGAAAGACGTTGATTTACACCGTACTTAGCCATGACTCTTGCGAATTGGTCATTGCAAAAATGAGTCCCACGGTCACTAATAATGGCACGAGGCACACCGAATCTAGCGAATAGAGCTTTCAAAAAGTTACAAACCACCCTTGCGTCATTAGTGGGTAAAGCTTTGGCTTCAACCCATTTGGAGACGTAGTCAACGACTACAAGGATGTATTTGTTTCCTTTAGAAGAAGGGAATGGCCCCATAAAGTCGATACCCCAAACATCAAAGATTTCACACTCTTGAATGAAATTCTGAGGCATCTCGTCTTTATGTGTGATCGTGCCTTGTTTTTGGCAAGCCTCACAATGTTTAACCATATTGTGAGCATCAAGATATATGGAGGGCCAATAAAATCCTGAATCAAACACTTTTTTGGTGGTGTAGTTGGGACCAAAGTGACCACCGGTGGGTCCTTTGTGGCAAGCACCAAGGATTTCCGAAGCTGCCGGTCCATCAACACATCGGCGGATAATCAGGTCGGCACATTGTTTGAATAGGTAAGGGTCGTCCCAAAAGTAAGTCTTAATGTCGGTGAAGAACTTTTTCTTTTGTTGGGACGTCAACCCTTCCTTGAGAATTCCACCCGCTAAGTAGTTTGCAAAGTCCGCAAACCACGGGGTTTCATCAGATTTCGAATTTATAGACATTAAGGTCTCCAAGGGAAAAGAATCATTGATTTCTTTGTTCGGATGATCCCCTTGGTAAGGATCCTCCAGTCTGCTGAGATGATCCGCGGCTAGGTTTTCTGCTCCTTTTTTATTGCGAATTTCGATTTTAAATTCCTGGAGCAGCAAAACCCAGCGAAGAAGTCTTGGTTTGGAATCTTGCTTTGTCAACAAGTACTTCAACGCGGAATGATCGGTGTAAACGATTGTTGTGGAAAGGACAAGATAGGGGCAGAACTTTTCAAAGGCATAGACAATAGCTAAAAGCTCTTTTTCTGTTGTCGTATAATGCAATTGTGCCCCCGTCATTGTCTTGCTAGTGTAATGGATCGGTTGGAAGTGTTTGTTCACTCTTTGTCCCAGAACCGCTCCAATAGCAAAGTCACTAGCATCGCACATCAACTCAAAAGGCAGCTCCCAATTAGGGGTAACTAAGACGGGTGCCTTAGTAAGCTTATCCTTAAGCGAGTTGAAGGCTTCAAGACACTATTTGGAAAAGATAAAAGGAGTATCTTTTTCCAAGAGGTGGGTCATCGGGCGAGCAATTTGAGAAAAATCTTTGATGAATCGACGGTAGAAGCCCGCATGACCCAGAAAACTTCTCACATCCTTCATGGTTGAAGGTGGAGGCAACTTGGCGATAACATCGACTTTAGCACGGTCTACTTCAAGACCGGCTTTGGAAATCTTGTGTCCCAGCACGATGCCTTATTTTACCATAAAATGGCATTTTTCCCAATTCAGAACAAGGCGAGTGTCTTCGCACCTCTTAAGCATACGTTCCAAATTGGCAAGGCAAGAAGAGAAGGAATCCCCAAAGACCGAGAAATCATCCATGAAGACTTCCATGGTTTGTTCAACCATGTCATGGAAGATAGCTAACATGCACCTTTGGAAAGTCCCGGGGGCATTGCATAAGCCATAAGGCATTCTTTTGTAAGCAAATGTGCCATAGGGACAAGTGAATGTAGTCTTCTCTTGATCTTGGGGATCGATGGGTATTTGGAAATAACCCGAGAAACCATCAAGAAAGCAGTAATATTCATTTCCCGCTAAACGTTCAAGCATTTGGTCCATAAAAGGTAGAGGGAAATGATCCTTTCTCGTGGCATCATTGAGTTTGCGGTAGTCTATACAAACTCTCCACCCAGTAACGAGACGAGTGGAAATCAACTCGTTGTGTTCATTGGGAACAACGATTATTCCGCCCTTCTTGGGCACACAATGGATTGGACTAACCCATGGTGAATCCGAAATAGGGTAAATCATACCCGCATCAAGAAGTTTGATAACCTCTGTTTTGATGACTTCATGGATTTTTGGATTCACCCTTCGTTGGCTTTGAATTGTGGGCTTAAAGTCGTCCTCCATGAGAATTTTGTGTGTGCAGAAGTGAGGATCAATTCCACGAATATCAGAAATTTTCCAAGCAATAGCCTTCTTATGATCTTTCAACACGGTGATAAGTCGGGATTTTTCTTCTTCCTTTAGGTCCTTAGCAATGATGACTGGCGACTTCTTCTCTTCTTCAAGGAACACGTACTCGAGATGAGGCGGCAACTCCTTAAGTTCTAAATCCGGAGGATTTTCGACGGGAGGCGTATTTAAAGTCGGAGTATCGATAGAAATAACCGTGGGAGATGGAGGAGAAGGATTGTCTTCGTTGAGAAGGCTTTCAAAGAAATGCATGTCTTTGTCCCTATTGGTAAGAGAATCATCAGTAGATAAGTTCGCATCTCCCATGGTGTCTTCAAGATCTTTCCAAAACAAATCACTATCTCCAAATAGAGACAATGATGAATCAATAGAGGACACGGTCTCAACATTGGGAAGAGAGGTAGGAATACTTTTGCAAGCATCATTAAAGTGTTCTTCACAAGCCTCATCAAGAATGTCAATACAATTAACACTCTCATATGAATAAGGCTGTTTAGACAACTTTCCCATGTTGAAGACTACCTTATCGTCACCCACTCTCATGATAAGCTCACCGGCTTCAACATCAATGAGAGTGCGACCGGTCCTTAAGAATGGACGACCAACAATTAGTGGCACACGAGGGTCCATCTCGTAGTCGACGACAACAAAATCAGCAGGAAAGGTGAATTTGTCGACTCCTACAATGACGTCTTCGGCTATCCCCACTGGATAAGCAACCGTACGGTTAGCTAATTCCAAAGTCATTTTGGTGGGGACTAGCTCAGGGAGAGATAATTGCTTCCAAACACTTAGAGGCATGAGATTAATACTGGAACCTAGATCGGCTAGGGCCATGCAATTCTCTACTCCCGGGAAATTGCAAGGAATTAAGAAACGACCCGGATCACCAAGCTTGGTTGGCAATTTCCTTAAGAGCACTGCAGAGCAATTCTCATTAAGTTGGGTGTTGGCAATATCGAGGAGCTTTTCCTTGTCGCTCAGAAGATCTTTAAACATTTTCGCATATTTAGGCATGTGAGCGAGAGCCTCAGTGAAGGGGATATTGAAATTCAGTTGTTTAAACATTTTAAGGAAGTTCGAAACCTGAATATCGCCCTTGCTTTTGAGCTTCTCTTTCCTCAACCTAGATGGATAAGGTATATTGGAAGAAGAGGAAGGCTTTGGAAGAATAGGATCACTCACATCCTTGGGTGGAGGAGGGGTAGAAGGAAGAGGTGGAGAAATTGGGGAAGGAGAAGGATGAGGAATAGGAGCAGGTGACTCGTTCTCGTTAGTCACAACCACCGGTGGAGGTATAGGAAGCTCGGGTTCCTTGGTACCTTTGCCACTTCGAGTGGTGATTGCTTTCATCTCCCCTCTTGGATTCGCAACGGGGTTACTCGGAAGAGTACCCGAAGAAGAGGGTTGATTACCTTGGAAGAAACTAGCCATCATGTTCTTCAAGTCATTAGTTTGGCTATCCAACGTATTTCTCATGTCGGCTCTCAAATCGTTTCCTTGTTTGACCAAATCTGCTTTCAGGTTGAGCACTTCTCTCTGAAGATTTCCCACTATCACATCGTTAGTCCTCATATAAGTTTCCACTTCTTGGTGAAGAGCGGTGGGTTGGTTGGGAGGAGCATTGTATGCGGGTGGTTGATAAGCAGGTGGCTGGTAGACTTGGTTGTTTTGTTGAGGTGGTTGTTGCTGCTTGTGAGGTGGGATGTATGGTGTATGAGGTTGTTGTTGTTGTTGAGGAGGGCGGTTGAGGTTTTGTTGTTGGTTTGGGTTGGTAGGAGGAAAACCAGGTGGAGAAAGATAGTTGTTGGAGCGATAGCTAAGCAAATTACGGTCACCTTGAGGTCTAGCTTGATAAGCAGGTTGAGGATAGGTGCCATATGCTGCATTCACATTCTCACCAGGGTAGTCTTGGGTGGCGGTACAAGTTGTGTAAGAGTGAGGACCACCGCATATCTCACAAGGTTGGCTGACAGCATTAACTTGAGCGTTTTTAGCGTTGCTGCTGTTGTTGTTGACGGTGTGGGTAACAAGCGATTCAAGAAGCACAGTGATTTTGTCCAGTCGCTTGTCGCTGTCACTAGTGCTAGCACTAGCGACATGGGTCCGAACACTCTTGGTTTGCACACGAGATTTATTCTCAATGATATCCCAAGCAGCATTGGAAGTCTTAGCCAAAAGATTACCCCCCGAGGCACTGTTTAGTGAATCTTGGTCACTCATGCTTAAACCATTGTAAAAAGTATTAATTTGATGTACTTTGGTAAAACCATGTTGTGGGCATTTTCTTAAAAGATCTTTAAAACGATCCCAAGATTCACTGAACGACTCATCGTACTTTTGTTCAAAATTTATGATTTCATTCCGCAAAGCGGTAGTACGAGAGGGTGGGAAAAAGTAATTGATAAACTTTGTTTCCAAATCCGTCGACGAGAGAATACTCTGTGGCGGTTCTTTAGCAAGCCAATGCCGGGCTTGTCCCTCTAAAGAAAAGGGAAAAAGTTGTAACCTAATAACCTCTTGTGGAACACCATTGAACTTGACCGTGTTAGTGAGTTGCAAGAATCTCTTGATGTGGTCATGTGGATCATCAATGGTACGTCCCAAGAATGGTTGAGCGGAGACCATCTGGATAAAGCCTGATTTTAGCTCAAAGTTGTTGGCGGCAATTGGAGGTATGACAATTGGATCAGTGTTGCCATCTACATGAGCTTGCAGCAGTTCAATCATCGGGCGATTATCCGGTTGAGGCTCATTGTTGTTGTTATTATTCATGTTGTTGAAAGGTGGGTTGTTGTTGTTATTATTATTGTTTGGAGGTGGTATGTTGTTGTTGTTTTGTACACCGGCCATGTCTAAGTGATCGAGAGGCTCGGGCTCTTGATAAGACGTGGATTGAGTGCGCATACACCTGCAAAAGAACGAACAAAGAAAAACAAAGCAAAAATATTTTTGGTTTTTATGTTTTTTAATTTTTTTTTTGTATTTTAGAAAAATTTTATATTTTTTAGGAGTTTTTGAAAATTTTTATGAAAAAGTAACGTTCACGGGGAACGGATCCCAAAATCTAAGTTCTCACAAAAAACTTTTGATCTTAACGAGAAGAGCCGGCAGCGGCGCCATTTGATACAAGCATTTTGTTATGGGTTCAATTTTACTCTCGATATCCTCTCGAATTGATCTCGGCCTTAAGTGGAATGATTTGTTCTTGGTTACTAAAAAAAAGGGTTTAGTTTTCTAAGCTACTAAAAAGTTTAAATGCACGGAAATGTAAACTTAAATTTAAAAGTACTTAAATTAATAACAATTAATAAAACTTGAATTGAAATTAAAATTGAAATCACAGTTAAAATATAAATATGAAATAAGGAAACAGTAAAGAAACAGTAAAGAAACCTTAAAAATACCCAAAAGAAATTGATTCGGAAGATTGTCCTTGATTCGGAACTTTCATGCGGAAGTTTATCCGGAACTTCACCCGGAACTTGGTTCGGAACTTCGTTCGGAAGTTTGGCTCGGAAGTCGGGTCGGAACTTTCACCCGGAACTTTACTCGGAACTTTGGTTCATCCGGAACTTTTGGTTCATTCGAAAGTTTTGCTCATTCGGAACTTTAGGTTCATCCGGAACTTTAGACTGACTCGGAACTTTTGAAAAGGAAACTCATTCGGAACTTTTTGGAAAACAAATTCATCCGGAACTTCTTAAACTCATGCGGAACTTTTGTTCATCCGGAAGTCCAAGTTCATTCGGAACTTTTTGAAATGAAAATTTATTCGAAACTTTAGCTGTTCATCCGGAACTTAATGTTCATTCGGAAGATTATACTCATCCGGAACTTTTTAGTTCACCCGGAACTTTTTGGTTCACTCGGAACCTGGGGAATGCACAAGAACAGTAACAGCCCCGAAGAACACGGAAAACGATTCTAATCCAAAAATCACCAAGTTTTTCACCAAAAACTTAAATACAACTTAACACAAATGATTTACTGACCAATAACTACCAATCCCATCAATAAAAACACAAAACCCAACAACTTTTAAAGATCAAATCAATCAAGTAAAAACTTAAGAACTTGAAATAAAAGATGATGATGAACAAGATGAAATGAAAAGATTAAACAAGAACTTGTATTGATGATTAATGTTTTAACAATCACAAAACAAGAATTAAAATTACAAGATTGAAAAAACAAAGATCAAAATCACCAAACACCCTAGTTGTGTTGGTGATCCTACGAAACAGAAAGGAGAAAAAGGTGGAGGAAAGAAAAACTAAAAACTGGCACTAAGTGTGTGAGGGGAGGGCTTTATATAGCCTTGTCTTTTGGTTGGTGAGTGGGCTTTCTCCCGTTCTTCTTGTCTTTTCGTCTTTTCAGAAAAGTTGACGTTTTCGATTCTGATTCGGGATTTGTTGTCGATTAAATTCAACTCGTCTTTTAATTTCTTCGTTTAATAGACTTGAGTTTCTTCGACTTATGTAAATCTTCCATCTTTGGTCCTTTTCTTCGATTAATCGTCAAATAGGCCCAGTGACTTCAAATCTTTTGCATCTCTTGGACAATAGACTTCATCTTGAGTCTTTTTCTTTGATAAATCCCGTGCAATCCCATGTTTTCTCCATTATCCATCCGGTTGGCTCTGAAAACACAATAAACACAAAAACCACGCATAATTCCAAACAAATGATATTAAATACGTGTTTTGGTCTCGTTTTAGCCAGAATTAAGTGGAAAAAGGATGGGTGTTTACACACCTATCACGGTCGCATTGACCAACGCGAATGGACGTACCATAACCGCGTACAAAGGATAGAAATTGGGTCCGAACGTACGGACCAACGTGGAAGGGCGAGACGTAACCGCAAATTTCTCCTAATGGGTGAAGTTAATTCATTATGTGCGGCGTACCGCTACTACCATTTCAGATGGTCAAGGACATTGACCAGTTGTTTGGTGTGCACGTTCGTGTCTTTCATAGGCCCAACTTGGAATGTGGTGGCTGCTTAACTTGCTATCGACGTCTTGATTAGCAAGGTGCTTAACAAGGATACCTGATCCGTTGGTCGATGGGGTTGCATCCCTCTAACACGACAAGTTTAATTAGTAGGTTAAGCTCACTCATCTTATTTCACTTGGAAACGATGTGTTCATGTACGCCCGTAGGCAGATGGTATCCGAATGTACGAACTAAAAGAAATATACATATCATAAACAATTACTCAATACTAGACATGCAAATATTTATCTAGATATGTTTTGAAAGATGTGAACATGTATCGTAATAAAAGAAATCCACACAAAGCTGGGTACATATAATACCCTGCTACTAAGTTAAGAGATATACGTAATATCTTTTATTAATATAGAAGAAATGTAGGTAATATCTTGTTACCTATTAAAAAAGATATAGATAATATTTTCTCAATTTAAAATATATAAGAATATACCTATACCAAATTATAAGATAAATAATATATTTTTATTAGTTTAAAAGATATACGTAATATCTTTATCTAATATGCACAATATATATATTGGGAGTATAGCTTAAAGACGGACTTATAACCGCGATGCCAAAAAAAATAAAATATTATTCGAACGTGCAAAATACCGCAGAAGGTTGGAACCAACTTACAGCGGATATCCATAATTATATTAGCGAATATTATATATATATATATATATATATATATATATATATATATATATATATATATATATATATATATATATATATATATATACATATTATCGAATACTTTCTCTGTATATTTAAGAATTGAGAAAATTTGAAGGTAGGCGTTGTATTTTTTTGCCAAAATTCACATATGAGTGCATTGAGGAATTAAAAAATATTTTCCAACAGATACTACCGGCATGAGATAAGAGAGTATACCTACTTGCTTAGTTTAAAACATACATGCATATATTAGCATGGGATAAAAGGAAAGTATCACGGGACATATTATACCTTCGTAATCATGAGATATTCATGTTGATTTCATAAGCACATAAGTATGAAAAGATATTCATGTTGATTGTATAAAATATCTTTAGTAGATTCAAAGATATGCATATTATTTTTTATTAATATAAATAGTATGGTCGAATCGGCTCATCACCGCAGTTGAAAAATAAAATATGCTCAAACGTTTGGACTATTGCGGAAGGACGCGTCTCATGATCGCGATTAAAAAATATAAAATATGTCTAATTATACGGACAACCGCGGGAGGACTAAGTCCACGACCGCGGATACCAAAGACAAATATATGTATATCCGAACCGAAAAGCAATGTAGCACCGAAACGGGAACGGGACGGGGATACATGAACGATACGGGAACGGAAAACGGCAAAAATAAAAAAAATCAAGATACGGGAACGACATGGATACGGCAATAAAAATATATAAAATAATTAAATATTTTTTAAAGAAAATTCAAAATAAATATTTATTTAGTAAATTCTAAACTTCAAATTACATCTTCTAAAAGAAAATTAACAATTAGATAATCAAATAATTTTCAAACTCCGGCTCATGATCAAACGCAACAAACATACTTTATTTCGATAATTAAATGAACAAAAAAGTTTATTGTATCCTAATTTTTGTTCTCACAGATGATGAAAAACATGCATAAATACAGATCGAAACATTTATGTTTTTACAAATCTATAGGTCATATGTATATTTATGTTTTTACAAATCCATAGGTCATATGTATAACATTTATGTAAAAATATAATATTAAAAAACACATAACTTTTATAACTACATTTATACCAAAAATAATAATTTCTAAAATTGAGGAAATAAAAAAAAACGTTTTTAGAGTAAAAAATAAAAAATAAAAATTAAAATATGTTTTGACAATTTTACCCTTTTGAATTAAGTGAATAATAGTAATAATACTTAATTTTGATTGGTTTAAAATAGTTCTATATAGTTCTTCACCTTAAATTGGTTCTGCATATAATTCACCCCTATATATATATATATATATATATATATATATATATATATATATATATATATATATATATATATATATATATATATATATATATATATATATATATATATATATATATATATATATATATAGTGGAGTGCTATATGCAGAACCACTTTTTTGGTACAGAACTTACAGAACCAGTCTTTTACTCTTATTAATACATGATGTACATCAAACTAATACATAATGGCAGTTTTGAAAATATAAACTATTTATTTAAGAAAAAAATAAAAATAAAGGGCAATTTGGGTAATATGATTCTCCACACAAATAGCATCTCACAATAAAATCAGTTAAATACTCCATTATTTTTTGACTAAATTAAATACTCCACTCATCACCATAGAAAAGCTAGATCTATCTTTCTCCCTCATCCCAAAGTTTATCCGCACCGTAATTGTTCATCACGGTCATCATGGTTTAGCATTTTTTTTGCTTCGATTAGAAAAAATAAGGACTCGTGTCATCATGGTTTAGCATATGTTTTTTTTGCTTTGATTAGAAAAACAAGGACTCGTGAATTTTTTTGATATCGATCTGTTGAAAAAGTTTATGAATGTTTTTAAGTGTTGGTGTCGATCTGCAAAAAAAAAAATATGAAGACAATAGAATGAATCGATCTGAAGAAAAAAAGGTATGATTTTTGTTTTGTTTTTAGTTTTATTTTTTATTTCAATTTGGCATTATTTTTTTGATTCAAAAGTTAATGAATTCTTTAATAAATTATTCCTATTTGCAAATGGGGCATTCATTTGTTGTAGAATGAATTGGTAACCACACAACAAAGATAAGTATACTCCATCTAGATATTTAATACCAACAATATTTTTGTGTTATTTATTCAATTCACGTTTGAAGATCTGTGTTTCACTTTTTTACTTTTCAAAATAATTATTTTAGTTAATTGGTTGATAACCTGATTAATTGAAGAATTTATATATATGATGAAAAAAATTAAATTTTATGAAATCTTTAGTATGGGTCATGACAAAATTATTTAATATTCAAACTATAGATAGGAACAACTTATGGATTTAAAGATGTGGTCGAATTACCAGTCAACATGATTCGTTAAAAAAACATCATTAAAGATGAAGTTGCTAGAGCTTCAATAGTTTTTTTTTCCTTTTTTTTTGAATAAATTTTCTTTTCTTTCTATATGTTGTTTCATTCTTTAATAATGGTGCTAACAGAATATAATGTTATTATAAAATTATTTCAGGTGGCTCTATTATAGAAATGATGCTCTCTAATGATGACGAATAGATGCACTTAGTTGCGCTTTTAGATGGGGTGCATAAATGTTTTCTAAGTCGTACATATATGTTTTTCGAGTAGTGCACATATGTTTTCGGAGCCGTACATATATGTTTTCGGAGCTTTACATATATGTTTTCGGAGCCGCACATATATGTTATCAAAGCCGTACACATATGTTCTCGAAGCGTGCATGCTGGTTCGTCGAAGAGTGCAAACATTTATTTGGATATATTGAACATCTATATTTAACAATGTACATTTGTATTTCAATTGTATTTTAATTGATATCAAATTTTGGATATTATATTTATGTTTTTTTGTTATAAATTTAAAGATCAAAATTTTTGTATTGTATTTCTGTGTTTCTTATGTTCTATAAATTTAAAGAAATATGTATGTTTTTGTTATAAATTTAAAGAAACATGTATGTTTATATTATAAATTTGAAGAAACATGTATGTTTATGTTACAACTTGGGATTAAGTCATAGAATAGCAATGTACTTTTTGAAATATATCGATTTGGTACGTGTACTCTTAAAAAGTTATACAATAGTAACAAACTTTCATAAAGTGTTCTGATCTGCACATTTGGGTGACGTGTCACGTTATTAATGGTGACACGTGTTAGCCTTTTCGAGATGACACGTCATCAAAATGTGCATAAGGGAACACTTATGAAAGTTCGTTGCTATTGTACAACTTTTTAAGAGTACACGTACCAAATCGGTACATTTCGAAAAGTACATTGTTATTCTATAACTTAATCCCTTACAACTTTAATGAAACATGTCTGTTATAAAAAAACTTGTGTAACAGTATAATATTTAAAAACATAAAAATATGGACTTTTTTTCTAAAAAAACACGTGACCTTCAAAAAACTTAAAACTAAAAAATAAAATTAATAATTTCAAAAACTAAATATTTAAAAATCATATTTTTAATTAAAAATTAGAAAAAAGTTAAATTATTTTAGTATATCAAAATACCTATTTTGCCCCTGATTTAATTTCTTTTTTTTAAATGAGTAGTATATATTATCAAAAATGCCATCTTGCACTAATATCATGTACACTATGCTTTATTAGTAGTAAAAAAACTGGTTCTGTAGGTTCTGTACCAAAAAAATGGTTCTGTATATAGCGCTCCCCATATATATATATATATATATATATATATATATATATATATATATATATATATATATATATATATATATATATATATAGATTTTAGATCAAGTAAGAACAAATTAAAGTTTTAAAAATAAGAACTATCAAACTACCAATAAGATTAGAACAAGTGTAAATTAATTTAGAACACACATTATTTTTTTAATATGATTAAATAGTAGGCATTTATGTCATTTAATATAGGAGTATTTATTAGCTTTAAGTTGTCATTCCCACTCAACATCTCTCTTACTCCAGAAAGTAAAACACAGATCCAAAATTGATGGCACCATTATTTGACTTTCCACTTCACAATGTATTTATTTTATTCTCAATTCTCATAGATATCGTATTTGGCTCTCCTTACAATTTGTTTTTCAATTTATCAAGGAAATGATTTATTTTATCAGATCAGCCACCTTAATTCGACGTCGACGGTTTTCTTATGACATACGCAGTCGGAATCGGCATCAACAATCGTTTCGGTAGGTATTTATTTGTAGCGGTTTTGCATTTAAAAACTGGGTTTGGTCATTTAAGATCTTTCTTGATCAATTACAATATCTATTTTAATCTATTTTTACTTTATTCTTCGATCGATTATCATTTGGGTTTGTAGAAAAGATTTGATATATATTTAATGATTTTATGTTACATTTTATGATAATCAATAGAAAAGATTTTGATTTGGTTTATAAAATAATGGTGGAATGAATACGATGATTATTGGTTTGTCCTATCCATTGATTTGAATTTTATTGTGAACATTTTAATACGATAAGTTCAAGATGATTAGATTGATTTATAATTTACTCAATGATAATGTAATTAATACTTTTGTAAACTTATTTTTCGCGATGTTGCAGGGATATATTTTGAGATAAGCATAACACGATGTACCAAGTATTTTCGAGGAGACGTGCTAAGGTGCATTAGTTATTTCGGGGATGACGTATCATGGTGCATCAGTTATTTTTGAGATGATGTATTACGGGGCATCAGTTGAGATGAGGTTTTCGCATCACTTATTTTCGCATCACTTATTTTTTTAGAGATGTATCACGCGCGCATCAGTTATTTTTTTAAATGATGTACGAGGATGCATGATGATGTACGAGATGCATGAGTTATTTTTGTTTCTAGAAAGGATGTATCATATTATTCTAGAAAGGATGTATCATATTATAGGATATTTGTATTTGGTTCATTATTAATGAATAGATATTTGTATTTGGTTCATTATTAACATATGTATCAGTTTACTTGCTTTGTTACAAAATTCGTATATTTAATTTTTTGATATCAAATGTGTTTTATGACTAATATGTGTCATCAAATAAGTATACATGTTTGTGCATGTCGATAAAAACGTACAAATATTAAAATGAAACATAACCAAAAATCAATAATGATTGTGTACCAGGAAGCTAATACCACGGGAAAAAAATAGAAGAAAAATATTGTTGACTAAAGTTTAAATTAATTTTGCAAAATACCATTCATACTAAATTTATTGATTATATTACCATTGACTAATTATTAGTTTCATTAAATACTAATCAACACATTCAATGGCTTACTAATAGTAATTAGTTCTTACATTTTCAACTTTAACTTTTCTCTCACATTAACCCTCCTCTATATATATATATATATATATATATATATATATATATATATATATTTATATATATTCTATATCGAATACTTTCTCTGTATATTTAAGAATTGAGAAAATTTGAAGGTAGGCGTTGTATTTTTTTTTTGTCAAAATTCACATATGAGTACATTGAGGAATTAAAAAATATTTTCCAACAAATACTACCGGCATGAGATAAGAGAGTATACCTACTTGCTTAGTTTAAAAAACACATGCATATATTAGCATGGGATAAAAGGAAAGTATCACGGGACATATTATACCTTCGTAATCATGAGATATTCATGTTGATTTCATAAGCACATAAGTATGAAAAGATATTCATGTTGATTTTATAAAATATCTTTAGTAGATTCAAAGATATGCATATTATTTTTTATTAATATAAATAGTATGGTCGAATCGGCTCATGACCGCAGTTGAAAAATAAAATATGCTCACACGTTTGGACTATTGCGGAAGGACGCGGCTCATGATCGCGATTAAAAAAATATAAAATATGTCTAATAATACGGACTACCGCGGGAGGACTAAGTCCACGACCGCGGATACCAAAGACAAATATATGTATATCCGAACCGAAACGCAATGTAGCACCGAAACGGGAACGGGACGGGGATACGTGAACGATACGGGAACGGAAAACGACAAAAATAAAAAAATCAAGATACGGGAACGACATGGATACGACAATAAAATATATAAAAGAATTAAATATTTTTTTAAAGAAAATTCAAAATAAATATTTATTTAGTAAATTCTAAACTTCAAATTACATCTTCTAAAAGAAAAATAACAATTAGATAATCAAATAATTCTCAAACTCCGGCTCATGATCAAACGCAACAAACATACTTTATTTCGATAATTAAATGAACAAAAAAATTTATTGTATCCTAATTTTAGTTCTTACAGATGATGAAAAACATGCATAAATACAAGTATACAATTAAGGGATCAAAACTTTTGAGGATAAATAATATACACACATACTACGCAGTTTTTCAAAGTGACCAATCAATTAACTACTTCATATAACTGACATCCCTAAGGGTTGTCGTTAAGAAATAACTTTTATTACATGATTATTATAAATGATCATGATTGGATGAATATTCCGAAAAAAGTGGAGATAATCCCTAAAATTATGGATTAACAATTAACACTTGATTGTGGTTGGTTTATTTAATTCATTACAACAATTTGTAATAAAAATTCACTTCTTATCGACAACCCTTAGGGCTGTTATTAGCAAAACCCAAAAATTACTTTATATAAAAATGTAGATACTACTATAAAATTGAATATTGTGACTATTTTCAAATAAATGGAAGACACTTGTATTAGTTTACCATACGAAAAGTACTCATAAAGTACTTTCCCATTTCTCAATACCAATTACATTTTCTTCCCCGTCTTCTTCTGCTTCCATTTATTCCGGCTAGCAAACTAAAACAGTCATTTTCCGACAGTTTTGACACAATATCACTTATTAACACTTTGGATACATGCTTAGAAAGCCGAAACGTCGCCAAGTTCGGTCAAGAAGCATTTCCATGTACTAGGAATCGGTCAAGAAACCCTCCCCTGCTGATTCACCAAGAATCCGATCCCCAGCCGCTCTCACACGGGTACGCCACCCTTATAGGTGATTCCGTGCATCATAACTAAAAAGTATCGAGAACGGACGAGCAAAAGAGGAAAAATCCGCCCTAGAAAATTCCGCTATATTTTCAAAATCAATAATATTAGCATGCTATATTTATTCTTTTGGAACCTTCTGACGATAGAGAATCAAAATCTCAAAAAAGGTTTTATGTTTCAATATGGCAAATAGAAAGCATGAGATATGCATTCGTTTTATTTATAAATGCTTCATGATTGCAAGCTTTGCTGCAGTTTAAAAAAAACGACATGTGCCTGCATGCGTAGGATCGACAGTACAATCGTTAAAGTTGTGATTTTGGAATATGTATATTTTAGCATATGATTTTCATAATAAAATATCATAATAAAATATCTTATGCATGCTTGTGTCACATAATATTTCATCGGCCGTAGCTTTTAAAGTTTAAAAAGCACACGGTGACTACCAATATGATAAATCTAAGCTTTTACGCATAACATGATGCATGAGCGAAAATAAAAAATACGAAGGATCAGATTTATCGACTTTCGACATGGATCTTTATTTTCTGATAATATGAGACCACGAAACATATTTTGGTCAGGGTCCATGGATGACGCCAACTTGATGATATATTGTATAAGAGGTGTAGTTGAAAGAGATAACCTGTTTGAAGAATTAGTTCTACCCTTCTATTTATAGGATTAGGGTATCTTATACGATGATAAGTAAGGTGTATGCGCCACAGGCTTGTTGGGTCGCTGGCATGTCGGGTCACGGGCCTGTTAGGTCGGGCCCTTTACCGACTATACGTCCACAATTTGCATATTAACTGATAACATAAGCAAATCAAACATCTATCATGCGTATTAACTGAGAAGCAATAAAATTTTATCCACCATAGAGACCAAAGTAGAGATTCTGTCATTTTCTTAGTCTTTTTTATTTCCTTTATGGTCCTCCAATCGGTTGGGTTGGTCACGAATACTATATTTATAACCCAACCCAAAATACTATAAAGCTAACGGGCCGACCTTAAGATTATGATTTATTGGTTTCATACTTTCATAGGTGGATATAAAGTTAAAGGCTAGGGTTTCACATTTGTTACCAGCTTACTCTATACTGCTAAAACATCAAAAAAAGAAAAAAGAAGATGAGAGGTAGCAAAGACTATGAACTTCCTTCATCTGTACATGCAGTTATGTCTAACGACGACCTTTTAATGGAAATCTTACTTTGTCTACCTGCAATCTCGATTCTTGTGTTTAGATCTGTATCAAAACGATGGTTGTCTCTCATTACGGACGCTAGTTTCACTTTGCGTTGTAGCCAAATCTCTAAACTAGATTTTCCTTCAGGTCTCTTTCTCCAAACAGGAGGTAGGAGTATATTTGGTTGGACAAACTTAAATTACAATTTTGTGTCTATGGACAACAGAATTCCACGAAACATGTCTTTATTAAATGAAGCCTTCAGTTTTCGATCCAATAATGATTCTTTTTGCTCCAAGAAAGGTAGTGTTGAGATTTTGCAGTCCTGCAATGGTTTGCTTCTTTGTCGTAGTTGTTTTGAGCCTTATGAGCTTTATGTATACAATCCTACAATAAATAGGTATAAGATGATCATGATCCCAAAACATGATAAAGCTCGTGATCGGTATACTAGTACGAAAATAGTTTTTGATCCTGCAAAATCGCTTCACTATAAAGTCGTTAATACTGCGCGTGTATATGACTATGTTGGCAATTCTTCGATTGGGATACAAACTTACTTTTCGCAAACATGCAATTGGAGTGTTTGTGCTGATCAATTTCCCCTTAAGAGTTTTGAAAATTTTAACCAAGGAATATATTGGAAAGATGCCATTTATTGGATAAATCGTTGGGATAGTAACTTCATTCGCAAGTTGGATATTGTAGAGAGTCCAGTTTTTATAAACATACAAACCCCTGTGAATACAGATTATGATTGCAAGTTGTTCGAGTCTGGTGGTTCTTTGCTTTTCCTTTGTAGGGACAGGGAGTGTCGTCGACAGCTGAATATTTACGAGATGAAGAATGAGGATTCTAAATGGTCAAAGAAGTTCCTTATTAATCTTGATGACATTATTAAGAGGCCATGTCCCACATTTTGGGTGCCTGCTAATGCTAAATGGAATTGTTCTAATGTTTGGAGTATCGTCTTGGCAAAAAGAAAAGAAGATTCTCATCTAGTTATTGAACTCCATGGAAAGGTTATTCAAATCAGATTTGATGGGAACGTTCATACACTCTGTTCGGTTGGACAAGAAAGACTGTTTCAGTTCACTGCATCTTTTGTTCGTGTTTGATTCTGATAATATCAGGTTTCATATACTTAACTTTTATGTTATCATGTCGCTAAAATTTATTTCGTTAAAGCTGATGGCTTGTCTTAAAAAGCACTTTGATGGCTTAAAGCCTCCTTTAAATATTGTATGAGTTGGGATCTTCCATTCCTTCTAATGATAGATGCTATCATATTCGAATTGTACAATCTAAATACGATAGCCTATATAGTTGGGATCTTCCATTCCCACCGCACGTTTGCAACGCCTCTGCAAACCGGTTTGTATGAGCCACTCGATCATTCTTTGAGTATTGAATTGTCTAATATTGTATTGCACAGCCTGATGCCCTTAAGCACTCATCATGTTTAATCTCCAAGCTAACGACATCGACATCATGATACGTATGTCAAAACACACCTGTTGATGTCAACATGATCGTATTAATTCACTTTTGAGCATTAGTGACCAAGTGTCTCAAACATGATGATCGTATGTGATTAGTCTCAGACTCTCAGCGTTTTAGTTTAATAAAGTGTGTACTTAGACAAATGTTCTTAGTGTTTAAGAACTAGTTAAACCATTAATTATGAGTATGCAGCGGAATACATCTAGTATAAACAAATATGATTAACACATAATAAAAACAATTTAAAACCAACCTTGAATTAAATGAAGCAATCAATTAGTGGATCTTTATCTTGAACTATAACGGTTAAATAACCACCTCTATCATTTGCTCGCACGACACGTCAAATAAACAATCACTATGATGCTAGTAGTAACATCACTTCGATTATCTTGTAACTAGAAACCCTAGATCCAAAACCTCACTGGGATTACGGTTTATAGAACGTTACAAGATACTTAGAAAAATCACCCGAAACCGTACCCTAATTTAGGGTTTATATTCGGATTCACCACAAGGGGACCAAAAACAAGACTAAAATCTTGACACAAGGATCAAGAGTTTAGTTAAGGTCACAAGGGAGTACAAAAATATAATCTAACTTGCAAAGGTTTAGACTTTATGTGATTTTAGGGTTTGAGGGAATTTTTGGTTTCTTGGTTTCTCCTTGGTTCTATTGTACGACACAAAGGGGAGGGGGACGATCTTTGTGATCTATAAATCTCCTTAGATAGCTTGGTCCCTACTTCAATAAACCTTAATTATAGTAATTATCTTAGCTTAATGATTAAACAAAAAATCTTTCTAGAAACCATATAAAAAATTCGGCCGCCTATGGCCATAGGGTTTTACAGATTTGATTTTTAGTCCCTCAATTTAATTAAACGCGCTCACGATAAATTAATTAAAGCCCGTAATTAATTTACCTAGTGTTCATTAAATAAATAGTGAAGTTTTTATTAAACGTTTAATTATAAATAATAAAACGTATAATAAAAGTGTGTTCTTCGTGTTGAGTGTGTGACCCTGATAGGCTCACACATTTTCCGATGGCTAAACGATCGCATATCTCAACAGCTCCCACTTATGAGAGTTTAGACATACAACGTCCATAATCAAGCATCTAGAAACACTTCATTATAACCGAGAAACGTTGAGTAAAATAGTTTCAAGAATAAGATCTCAAAAGTATTTGATTGTATATGATTATTAGAGCTTGCTGGTAATCATCCCTTTGTTTCAATGTACCGGTTAAACTATGGATATGGATCCTAACTCTTTCCATATAATTTAACTTTAATTTCTCGTGATCAAATTAATTTAGATAGTCCAAATGTAACCAGAATCATCTTGATCACATTTTAGATACGGCCATACAATTACCTAATTAATTCTGGAGAGGATCCAGGGTACTTAACTGCACTATATCAAGTGGAGGAACAAATTCTATATTGACTGCAAGTGTCTGTGGATGCTGCTTCACAACACTTCTAACTATAGCCTTTATAATTAACTCTTGCAAGCTAGCGTTAACATATAATCAAGAAGCAATATTCCCACATGCACAACTTGTTTGCATCTCAAGTCTAAGAATGACTTAATCACCATTTATTCGAATTAACTCATGACAATCATCCAAAAGTAACATTCGAATGTTCGGGATGTACAATACGCATCCTTTATGAATAACATATGATTTTGGTTGGAACCGTCCATCATATATTCAAATATATAACCAACACTCATATTGGTCTTAATGTAGACAATATTCCCATATTTCTAACCGATAATAGACGAGTTTAGAATAATCAAATATTCAAGGATTTAAACATACAAATATAGGACAACAATAATGATACGAATAATAACAAAAATCAAATATCTTTATTCATCAGAAAGTAAAAATTGTCTTACAATCCCAATTATCCAAATACTAAAATAACACAGATTACATGAGACTATTAGCTGGAACCAATCTAATATTCTATGAAAGCATTGAATGCTTATTAAGGTCTATAGCCTTTGTGAAAGGGTCAGCTAAGTTGTCATATGTGTGAACTTTCATCAGTTTAATATCACCCAGTTCAATCACTTCTCTGAGGTAGTGAACTTTAGCACGATAATGTTTCGCACCATTAGTGATTCCTGGTTCATTAGCTATAATAATGGCTCCGGTATTGTCATAATACATCATCATGGTTCATTATTTGTAGGAACAACACCAAGCTCAGTAACAAACTTCCTAATCCAAACTGCTTCCTTAGCAGTCTCCGAAGCGGCTATATACTCATCCTCTATAGATGAGATAGCATGGATGGTCTGCTTTGCACTTTTCTAGCTAACAGCACCTCCATTTAGTATGAAAACATATCCAGTCTGAGACTTCGTGGCATTAGCATCCGTTAGATATCCAACGTCAGTGTAGCAAGCATCCTTGAGCTCTCGTTTCATATCTCCTCCATAAACAAGAAACATGTCTTTGGTATGCCTAAGATACCTCAGAATGTTCTTAACAACAGCCCAGTGGGTATCACCAGGGTTCTGCTAAAATCAGCTTGTCATGTTCAGAGAGAACACAACATCTGGTCTAGTGCATCTAAAAACATACATGATTGATCCAATTGTCGAAGCATAAGGAACTCTCTGCATCCGTTTCACCTCAGTAGGGGTAGATGCTCCTTGATTCTTAGATAATTTTGAATCAGTTTGCATGGGAATAAATGATGGTTTATAAACATCATAACATTTATATAAAACCCTAAACGAGATCAAAGCACATATAACGGAAGTGATTTAACAAGATCATAATAATAACACAATTATAATTAATCAAATTAGGGTTACATACCTTTACGCTAAAGCAAATTCACAAGACGAAGAACGAATCACCAATTCAGGGTTTATACCATAATACACCAAGATATAGTCTAAAGTAAGACTATATTACGATCTTGTACACACGTAATACAACGAGCTAACCGTGATTCTAGCATGTGAAAAACAAGCTACAACGCTTGTAAATAATCTACCCAAAAATCCTAGAGAGGGGCTCGAACTAGATTATTAACACAATCGATCAACCAAGAAAACCAACCGAAACCCTTTGTGGGTTTACCCTTGCGATCGAACCAAAGAGAGAGAGGGGAAAGAGATTCAAGTTATGTAAATTATGAGGGATAAGGAGGTGTATTTATAGGCCTCAACCCATTGTAGCCCAAGTAAATAAAAGGAAACTTTTGCCCCCCCCCCCCCTGAGCCCTAACCGACGGTCGAAACACCCCTTGTGGGGTGTTCCAGAACTTTCTGTCCTTCTTTCCTATTTAATCTCTTACTATATATTATTTTAACATTCGTTAATACTTAACTATTAATTAATTAACGATTGTGAAAGTTATATAGTTACTTGCTCGGTTTAATTTAATAAATACATAAATATATATTTATTAAATAAATTAATAAATATAATAAATATATTTATTAATTAATTTAACTCTTTACGTATTGTGTGCAATCTCGTAATCTCGAGTTCGATCCTATCACACGACTATTAAATATAAGTCCATAAACTTACAGCTCCCACTAGAACATATTTCGAATATCGTGATCACATTAACTAGCGTCTAGTTACACTAGCAATGCCTCTAGTACAACTCGAGTAAGGTCTCCTGGACAAAACCTTTTAAATGATTAATCATTTATTATTATCCTTTTATTTATAATACAACGTTAATAAGGATATGGATCTCAGTCATTTCCTTTCATTAAACATTATGTTTCTCGTTCACAAATTCAGCAAGATTACCAAAACAAATTTGGGTGTGGCCACACAAACATCTTACTAATCCCACGAGGGGCCCAGCTGTATTAAACTCCAAAACGAAATTGGAGGAAATAAATTCTATATTGACGACGAGCAAAACTTATGATTTTTGCAACACTTCCGAAAATAATCCTTATAGCTACCAGTTATGTTTAGCGTTAGATTATTCCAAAGAGATGCACTAGATTCACAACATTTTCCTGGTATCTCAAGTCTAAGGATAACTATTTATGTTTTACTTGATGACAAAGATCCATAAAATAAAATCAAATAGTTGAGATAAGTCCAATATTCGATTCATCGAATATCATCTAAAATCGATCAATATACTTTCAAGTATACTCTATCGCTATTTTGATTTGTCTTAATTTAATAATATTCCCATATCATTAATCGACAATGTACATTTAGCATAACATTTATTCATGGATTAGAACATGTAAAATAGGATACACTTATTAAATAATAAGATAAACGAAACCCAATCTTTATTTCATTATATAATAATGTCATAAAATCCTTTATCCAAATACTAATCATAGATTTATTGCATGAGTTCGCTAGCTAGTTGCAACCCAATCGATTTGGCATGCTTAACTAGCTTTGGTCTAGGCAAAGCCTTAGTTAAAGGATCGGCTACGTTATCATCTGTGTGAACTTTTATCGGTTTGATTTCACGAGCTTCAACTTGTTCTCGGACGTAGTGATGTCTACGCATAAAGTGTTTGGCGCCTTTCATGACTCCAGGGTCATTGGCAAATATTATTGCGGTAGAATTGTCATAATACATATCTATAGGTTCTTTAATTGAAGGCATCACTCCAAGATCTTCAATAAACGTTCTAATCCAGACAGCTTCCATTGCAGCTTTTGAAGCAGCCATGTACTCATATTGAGTAGCATGCATTGCAACGTTGTCTGTTTCTTGCTCTTTCGGTCAACTGCTCCTCCATTGATAACAAAAACCTAACCCGTCTGGGACTTTGTATCGTCTTTATCACATTGCCAGGACGCATCACAGAAACCTGTAACATTCACTTATGTGTCTGGTTTCCCTCCAAATACCAAAAACATATCTTTCATACTCCTCAAATAATTTAGAATATGGTTGACAGCAGTCCCGTGGAGCTTCCCTAGATTCTGTTGGTATCTACAGACCTAATTCTGAGCAAACGCCACATCAGGCCTTGTGCATCTTACAACATACATATAGATCCTACAGCTGAAGCATAAGGCACCTTCTGCATGTATGCCTCCTCTTCAGGAGTTGATGCATCCATCTCATGACTCAGATTATGCTTAACTTCCATAGGTTGAAAACCTTTCTTGGAATTATGCATATTATACTTCTTCAAAATCTTATCTATATAAGCATCTTGACTTAGACCAAACCGTCTTTTCCTATCTCGCTAGATCTTAATTCCCAGAATGCATGCAACTTCTCCTAATTCCATCATATAAAAACATTTACCAAGATAATCCTTAACAGCTTTAAGTCTTTGAATGTTACTTCCCATTATTAATATTTCATCAACATATAGGACTACGAATACTACATCACTCCCACTAGCTTTGCGATATACACATGGCTCATCACGATTCTAAATAAATGCAAACTTTTTGATTTCTTCATCAAATCTTTTATTCCGTTGACGTGATGCTTGCTTTAAGCCATAAATGGACCTTTGAAGTTTGCACACATGTCCTGGATTCTTAGGATCAACATACCCTTCTGGTTGCTGCATATAGATGTCTTCATCTAAGCGACCATTAAAGAAGGCAGTTTTAACATCCATTTACCATATCTCATAGTCATAGTATGCTGCTATAGCTATGAGAATCCTAATAGCTCTTAAGTCTGCTACAGGAGATAATGTCTCCTCGTAGTCTATGCCAAAAGTTTGAGTAAAACCATTAGCTACTAAACGAGCTTTATAGGATTGTACTTTTCCGTCCATGTCGGTTTTTTTTCTTGTATATCCACTTATGTCTCACTACTTTAGCATTCGGTGGTGGTTCTACAAGAATCCAAACATCATTTACTTTCATGGATTTCCTTTCCTCATCCATAGCAACCATCCACTTATCCTTCTCAGGATCAAGTATGACGGATTTATAATTAACGGGTTCACCAAGATCCCCTAACTCATAATCATCCTCTATGTTAAGACATATATTTTTATTTGCTTTTTTAATCCTTGCGAATCTACGCAGAGGAACTAATTCCGATGGAACCATCAGAATTTCTGGTTCTACAGGAATTACATCACTAGTGTTTTCAGAAGGTAATGTATCTATATGACTCTCTTCAAGATCATAATTTCTCCCACTGAATTCTTGATTTACAAGATCAAATCCAAGGAAGTCTGCATACCTAGCAACAATCACTTTGTTCTCAGTGGATAATAAAAGTAGTAACTCATAGTTTCCTTAGGGTATCCAACAAAGATACATTTACAGATCGTTGTTGGAGTTTGTCACCCGAGTCACGTTTCACATACGGCTCGCAACCCCAGACCTTTAAATAAGACAAATATGGCTTCTTGCCATGCCATAGTTCATATGGTGTCTTATCGACCTTCTTTGTGGGAACCATATTTAAAATGCCAACATCATATTCTAGAGCATAATCCCAAAATAATAAAGATAAAGTTGTAAGATTAAACCTATATCGCACCATATCCAATAATGTACGATTTCTCCTCTTTAGATACACCAGTTTGTTGTGGAGTATTGGGAGAAGTAAGATGCTGAACAATTCCATTCTCACTTAGATAATCTATAAACTCTTGACTTAAATATTCACCACCTCTATCAGAACGAAGAGCTTTAATCTTCTTCCCTAATTGCAGTTCTACTTCTGCTTTAAACACTTTGAATGTTTCAAATACCTCATGTTTATGTTTAAGTAAATAAACATAACCATAACGGCTATAATCATCCGTAAATGTTAAGAAGTAGCTAGCACCTTTCCTTGACACATGTATAAGTGGTCCACACACATAAGTATGTATTGCTATTAAAAGGTTTCTTGGTCATATTTCTAGAGATACAAGACTCACATTTATCAATGATTCATCATTGATATTTTCTAAAAGACCTTCACGTTGAAGCTTTTGTATATGAGTCTTCCCAATATGGGCAAGTCTACAATGCCAAAGATAAGAAGAGTTCTTGTCAAACTTTCTCTTCTTACTCATGCTGAAGACACATTTATTATTCTTGGATTCATTATCATGCATGTCTATTTCCAAGACACCATTCACATAAATTGCATTAAAATAGAAAATACCGTTTTTCCAAACAGAAATTCCATTATTATCAATCGTGTGAACGAATCCATTATTTTACAAGCAAGAAAAGGAAATAATACCCCTAACAATTGTAGGTGCATAATGACAATCATTTAAACTCAGTACTAAACCCGAAGGTAAAACTAGATTAAATGTTCCTATAGCTTCAACCGCTGCTTGCCCACTTGCAGAAATTGTTCCCCATAGGATAGCTTCCTTTCCAGATTAAACCCCTGTAGCGTATTACAAATGTTAATACCGCATCCCGTATCATATACCCAGAAATTTAATTTGTATGTTAAATTGAACAATTCAATCATAAATAAAGTACCTGAAGCTGCAGCGCTTTGCTAAGACTTCTTCTTTATTTCTCGCGATTCTTCGAGGTAAGGAGGGCAATTCCTCTTCCAGTAACCACTTGCCTTGCAATGGTGACAAGTCTCATCTTTCTGAGATTTATTCTTCTTGACAAAGTTCTGCTTAGGTTTCGAATAAGTCACAACTTGTTTGCCCTTATCACCCTTGCCTTTTCCTTTCTTCTTATCGCTTGCGGTTTTGGCTTACTCACTCTACCCTTTTGTATGGTTAGTACATAAGGCGTAGCGGTAGATGCCTTGTCTTTCAACCCCTTTTCATAGTCAATGAGCATTGCATGCAAATCATTAACTGTCTTCCCCGTGCAATGCATATTATAGTTTCGAACGAAATCATTGAAGTCCTTGTTAAGGGACCTCTTGATCAAGTTGATAGCCATATTATGATCATAGGGTTGTCCTAGTGCAATGAGTTGTTCCATATAACCCCTCATCTCCATGTAATGGGCACTAACATACTTTCCAGGAGCTTGCTTGCAGCTATGCAAAGCATCTACCAAGTCGTAGATCTCCACAGCTTGCGGCTTCTCGAACATAGCCTTGAGCTTATCAAGCATTCAGTTAGGTGAAAATAGCTCATACTTCTGTTTAAGTGGATGAGCCATTTTTCCTAACATTAAAGCAGCCACCTCAGAGTGCTTGTTAACATTAGCAGTATGTTCAAGCCATTGCGCATCAGATGCTCCTTCAGCAAGATCCTTCGGATAAGGAGTAGTCAAGATATCGATAGTACCCGCTACTCTCAAGACAATTCTTAGTGAGCGATACCAATCATTGAAGTTTGGGCCTGTAAGTTCAGGACGATCAAAGAAAGCTTTGAACGCAGAACTTATAGTCATATTGTTTTCGGGTTGAGCATTTCTAAAGAAATAAGTTCAAATATTAGTATTTTCGATAATAAAATACTTTCAAGAAAATAAAATTACCCCGGTATAAAACCATATTATTTTCCTTGAATTCTAGAACTATATTGACATAAATCCATTACATCAGTTGATCTGCTAGTAATGAATGTACTCAACATAGCGACTTGCCGAACAATTCAATTGACAAACAATTTTCAATTTTTAGATATTTAAGGGATTTACATTGCCAAAAAAATGTTTTGCATTGTAAACATGTTTCATCCCTTCTGAATGCATTAAGTTTCCAGATCTCACTGAGTAACTTAATTAAGTCGTCTAATCTGAGTAACGTAAAACCATCATACGAATTCTCATTCTACAAATGGTTTTCTCTCCATCACAACATCACCCAAAAATATCATTTGATGACGAAGTAATTTCAAGTGTTCGTCAATTAGGAGCATTCGACTTAAATTTGAAGGGTATAAATTTTGATGTCAAAATCAATGTATGAAGAAGAATGCATGCAACTCCATAGCATAAGTTTAATAAAACATTTAGTAAACTTCTTCACGAGACTAAATTTCTACATAAATTATGTTGAGGTATTGGTTAAACCAATTAAAGAATTTATCCACAACAATTCACAACGTACTTTTGCTAGAACTCGGCTACGCACAAAGCAATACCCTTATTCATTGTGTTTCATATGTGAATTTGTGATAAATAACCCTTAAGGTATAATTCTATTAATAATCGTAGGTAATTTCAATTTGACGCATAGGCGAGTCGGGAATTTGGTCAGCGACTAATGGCATAACACCTCCTTCCTTAACCGGGTACATGACCAGCGGTGCGTTATACCCACTTTATAGTTTGTCAAAAGGAGTAGGCCGTTAGATTATTATTGCAATTCATCAATCAACTTAATCTTATGTAATTTAGATCTCTAACAAATCATTATTTTAATATGATCTAGTCCATATTGTTTCTTTTCATAAAAAACCCTTGTTTACAACAATTCAACAATTTTATATATAAACAAGAAAAAAAAACTAAATCATAAACACATAATAACCATTTGTATGTGCAACAAATAAATCATATAGCCACATGCATACGATTTATTCAATAATCATTAAATCTAGGTCTATATATTCATATAAAAGTCTTCCCTAATTCTAGATTTACTGAATCAAATAATCACGTAGCACATAAAATCATATAAACATATAATTTTACGATCCATGAAAACATGCACGTAATCATGGACTCCCCACAAATCTTAACAATTAAATCTCTACGGATCGTAACCATACATGACATAACAATTAATCATGCAATTTAATCTAAAATTATCCCACATGTAATTTAGGGTTTCAAAACAATTCTGTTTTTTTAATTAAAAATTCGGCCAAAACCCTAATTTTTAAAAAATAAAACCCTGATTTTAAGAAAACCTAAAAAACATGTAGTTTTAACTCAAAACAATTATTAGTTAAAAAACTTTAGATTTTCGATAATTATAACATGTTAAAACGGCTCCGATACCACTGAAGGTTTATAAACATCATAACAATTAAATAAAACCCTAAACGAGATCAAAGCACACATAGCGGAAGCGATTTAACAAGATCATAATAATAACACAGTTATAATTAATCGAATTAGGGTTACATAGCTTTACGCTAAATCAAATCCACAAGACGAAGAACGAATCACCAATTCAGGTTTATACCGTAATACACCAAGATATAGTATAAAGTAAGACTATATTACGATCTTGTACGCACATAATACAACGATCTAACTGTGATTATGGCATGTGAAAACCGAGCTACGACGCTTGTAAATAATATACCCAACAACCCTAGAGAGGGGCTAGGACTAGATTATTAACAAACTCGATCAACCAAGAAAACCAACCGAAACCCTTTGTGGGTTTACCCTTGCGATCGAACCAAAGAGAGAGAGGGAAAAGAGATTCAAGTTATGTAAATTATGAGGGATAAAGAGGTGTATTTATAGGCCTCAGCCCATTGTAGCCCAAGTAAATAAAAGGCAACTTTTGCTCCCCCCCTTAGAGCCCTAACCGACGGTCGAAACACCCCTTGCGGGATGTTCTGGTACTTTCCGTCCTTCTTTCCTTTTTAATCTCTTACTATATATTATTTTAACATTCGTTAATACTTAACTATTAATTAATTAACGATTGTTAAAGTTATATAGTTACTTGCTCGGTTTAATTTAATAAATACATAAATATATATTTATTAAATAAATTAATAAATATAATAAATATATTTATTAATTAAATAAAATTTTTACGTGTTGTGTGCAATCCCGTAATCTCGAGTTCGATCCTATCACACGACTATTAAATGTAAGTCCATAAAGTTACAATAAAGCCACGCTTGGAATTATCCATGTTATACTTCTTCAAAATCTTATCTATGTAAGCACTTTGACATAAACCAATTAACCGTCTTGATCTATCTCGGAAGATCTTGATTCCTAGAATATATGCAGCCTCTCCTAAATCCTTCATGGAAAAACATTTTCCAAGGTAAGCTTTAACACTTTGCAACGTTGGAATATCTTTTCCCGTAAGTAATATGTCATCAACATATAAGATTAGGAACACTACATTACTCCCACTAGCTTTGATATATACACATGGCTCATCGGGATTTTGAATGAAACCAAAGTTCTTGAATTCATTATCAAATCTCTTATTCCATTGCCTTGATGCTTGCTTATGTCCATAAATGGATCTTTGTAGCTTGCATACGCGGTTTGGATACTTCGGATTGACAAAACCTTCAGGATGTTTCATATAAACTTCTCTGTTAAGTAGTCCATCGAGGAAAGCGGTTTTAACATCCATTTGCCAAATCTCAGTCATAGAACGTGGCTATGGCTAAGAGAATCCTTATTGCTTTGATATATGCAACCGGAGAGAAGGTTTCTTCATAATCAACCTCGTAGGTTTGAGTGAAGCCCGTCGCTACATATCAAGCTTTAAAGGTGTGTACATTACCATCCATGTCGGTCTTCTTCTTGTACAACCACTTGCCGCTAATGGTTCTAGCGTTAGGAGGAAGGTCAACTAAGATCCAGACATCATTGTCTTTCATGGATAGCATCTCCACATTCATAGCATCTAGCCATTTTTCAGATTCAGGATCTGCGAATGCAGCTTTGTAGTTAGTAGGTTCACCATGATCCCCTAACTCATGTTCTTCAGCGTCAATGTATAAGCACATACGGCCATGAGCACGCTTAGTCCTAGTAGACTTTCGAATGAGAGCAATATCACTAATAGGTTCATCAATTTCTTGATCATCGTCTTCATTATCGCTAGTGTTTTCAGAAGGATGTATATCTTCATCTTGAATTACTTCAAGATCTTCTAAACTCCCACTTGCTTCTTGATTCATAAGATTTCTCTCTGGGAATTCAGCATTACGAGCAACAATAACTTTGTTCTCGGGTGGGTAGTAGAAGGAGTAACCCATCGTTTCCCTTAGGTATCCGACAAATACACACTTAATCGATCTGGGTTCAAGTTTATCAGATTTATTAAGTGTATCATGCTTAACAAGAGCCTCACATCCCCAAACCTTTAAGTAAGATAACTTAGGGTCTTGCTCATGCCATACTTCATATGGAGTCTTTTAAACTTTCTTAGTTGAAACCATATTAAGTATGCGTGCAGTAGACTCAAGAGCATAATCCCAAAAGGACTTTGGAAGAGTTGTTTGGTCATCATGGAGCGAACCATATCCAATAGGGTTCTATTTCTCCTCTCAAACCATACCATTATGTTGTGGTGTATATGGAGGAGTTCTATGGGCAATAATCTCATGCTCCTTAAGATGATCCAAAAATTCAGAACTCATAAATTCACCTCCACGATCCGAACGTAGTGCCTTTATGGTTTTACTGAGTTGATTTTATACTTACTTTTGAAACACCTTAATGTGACACCACCAAAATGGTCATGTAGCGGAATAGTAATTGGGTGTCACATGGTGGATCATACCACAATAGTATACAGACTAATGATCATTAAAATGTCATTTAAGTGAATTATTACATGAACAATTGTGAAAATGTTATAAATTGTCTGAACAATAATTATTAAGTTTCCATTATTTCAAAGTTATAAAACCCCTCCCAGATGAGCTTTATAATGCTTCCTACATGATACTTGATTCCATGCATACTTTGGTACCTGCTTTAGTTTTTTTGAGAAAAACATGCTTAAATGGGTCAACGTAAAGTTGGTGAATTAATAGGTTTATTAAATCATAGTTTAGGATCGCAAAACATCACAAAAGTAGTAATGCACAAAGCATATACTAAAAAGCAACTACATTTTCTATTGCCTGTAACTGACGCTTGACTGTTAAGCCCCCAACAAATGAGGATCCTCGGGTATTGAAGTAAGTGATGCGGCTGGTGTAGTCATAGTGATCGGAAAATAATATTATTTCAAATTTGACGTAAGTACTAGCTTACTCAAATTAAAAAGGTTTTAAAATTTAAGTTTGTATGTGATACTGTAAGTGTCTTTTAATAGTGTATGTTAAAAGTTACATAAATACTTTTGTGACTAATCAACCAAATATCATTAATCAATGCACAATTAGTTCACATAATTCATGCATGCTCTATATAGTATATGCTTAACTATCTGTGTCCCCAAAAACCAATTTCTTTTAGAAATGATTTTTATTCAGTTATAGTCTAGTTTTAAATTTTTATTTTTGATCTGGTTCTCTATAACTATGTCTCTAATAACATTCTGTGACATTCTCAAAATGGTCATGCAACAAAATAGTAATTGAGTGTCACATGGTGGATCATACAACAATAGATACAGACCAATGATCATAAAAATGTCATTTAAGTGAATTATTACATGAATAATTATGAAAATGTTATAAACTGTCTGAACTGTAATTATTAAGTTTCAATTATTCCAAAGTTATAAAACCCCTCATATATGAGCTTTATAATGCTTCCTACATGATGCTCGATTTCATGCATACTTTGGTACCTGCTTCAGTTTCCTGAGAAAAACATGCTTAAATGGGTCAACGTAAAGTTGGTAATTTCATAGGTTTATTAAGTCATAGTTTAGGATCGCAAAACATCACAAAAGTAGTAATGCATAAAGAAAATACCATAAAGCAACTACATTTCCTATTGCTTGTAAGTGACGCTTGACTGTTAAGCCCCCAACAAATGAGGACCCTCCGCACGTTATCACTCTTGCACCCATAAAATGAACCGACAGGGTATACATTTTTTGTCCTGACCTAGGCACAGTGAGCGTTATTCACCTAGATAGGGATAGTCAATCCCAAATAGATCTATTTATAACATTCGAGCTATACAATAATTAAAAGTTACAGTCTATGGGTCATGGGTCACACAATAGGAAAATGAAATCAAAGTGTACAGTTCTGTTTGCGTTCTATAAAAATATGTTGCATGTTTTCTCCCCCAATATTGTTCAAAACAAATATCAAAGTAAAAATGTGGGGCCATGAACTCACCTCAACAGCAGTGTCTGTGTGATATCACTGATAATCCGGATAATATGCTCACGATACGGTCAATTACCTAAGTAATTTAAATGGTCTCAGTATATACATAAATAATGCTCAATGCTTCCGGATAATTTAATTGTACATTTATACTTCGTTTAAGTAGCTTGTTAATTATTCATCCTATATGTATTTAAACGTAATCATATATATTTTATTATTCGGGTATATTTACTTTTATCCAATAATTAGATATGTAATAATTTAAATAAAATTGTTTTTATATATTTATAATTTATAGAAACTTAATATTTATATAAAATCCTTCAAGTTTCTATTGTACAAAAGTAGTCTTTTAAGTTTCATAGTTTACAGTTTAAACCTTATAGTATATTTTAAAAAATAATATACATAAACTTTAGTTAAATTGCACCCAACTCCTTATTCTATCTGAAATTACCAAACAGCCTCTAGGTTTAGAAATGTTCGTGGGTTGGCAGAATATACCCCTAGGGTTTATTTAAGTTTCGTAAATTGACATTATACACCCCCTATCATTTATATTAAAGTCCAAATCTTTTGGTTAATTGCAATTCGGTCCTTAGGGTTATATAAGTTTCGGTTGTTAACTCAAACATCCCCTCAGCTTTTAGAAATGACAATATACACCCTTGAAGTTTATATTTTTCATAAAAATGAGTTTAAACGGGCGCGGTTTACACTCTAAAGTTTATAACTTTCATGTTTTGACCAGACAACTTTCTATAACATTATAATTATGGGCTAAACATTTCAAAAGGTTATTAATAGTCACAAAAATAAACCAAGAATAGGCTTATGGCTTATGGGCCTGTTTTTGGCCCATTTAAGGGTCCGGTTTGGTTTTAAGGATTTTAGGCAATGTCTTAGTGTTCACATAAGTTGATTAAGTCAAAACATAGTACGAAAAGCTAGCTTATTCATAAATAAGCCATGGGTGGCTTATGGGCCTCAATTGGGCCTAGTGAGCTAAATGGTTCTCGGTTTGGGCTAGTGAGATTTATATGGCCTTCGTGGGTCACATTGGTCCTCGTGGGCTCCTCTACGGCCCATTACACATGTGTGGCTATATTGGCTTCACGGTTTATATTTTTGGGTTATTGGCCCGTTAAGCCACTGATTTATGACTTTTTATGTGTTCTCTTTGAAAGTGTTGTTCGTACCCGATTCAATTCGAATTGATCACGGTTAATGGTGGAATTGTTGGTATTGGTCACTAAAAGGGGGAGCTTGGTTAAATATGTCTACAAATAACATAAATATAAGAGCTAATAAAAATAAAAGAGACTTCTAACCTTGATTGCTTTCCAGTATGAATGCTGCACAGTAGAACTTGGTAAACATGACTAAAAGGAAATTATCTAATTTAAAATAAAAGTGTAATTTAAAATAAAAGTGAATTTGTAAATGACGATGCATAAAAATTAAAACTTAAAAAGTTATACTAAATATTAAGGTTTAAAATTAAATGACAAAAAGTTAAAACTTTTAAAAGTAAATTTAAAACTTAAAACTTTGTAAAAACGTAAACTTGAAATAACTATAAGATACAATCAATTTAAAATAAAGTTTAAGAAAACTCAACCTAATTAGGAATCAGAAAGTGTGACCTAACTCGGAATACAAAACCAGAACACAATTCGGAATCCAAAAGTGTGACCTAATTCGGAATGCTAAAACTGGATGTAGTTCGGAATCTGTGATTTTGATCTAGTTCGGAATACTGAAACTGGATGTAGTTCGGAATGTACAAGTATGGACCTAATTCGGAATCCAGAAGTTTGACATAGTTCGGAATACCATCAATGACCTAATTCGGAATGGAGTAGAACCTAACTCAGAATAAAGATCTTAATGCAGTTCGGAATAAAGCCACTTGACCTAACTCGGAATCCAGGAACACAAAGTAATTCGGAATCCAAAACCTTAAAGTAGTTTGGAATGTAAGACTTGGATGTAACTCGGAATATGGAACCTTGACGTAACTCGGAATCCCCTTTCCCAACCTAGTTCGGAATCTTCGTCTTTTGCTAGTTCGGAATAACAAGTAATTGATCTAATTCGGAATGGGTGAAACACACAATTCGAGAAACAGAAATGCTAACAAATCGGAATATGAAGAAACATGTATTTAAGTCGGAATAAACTGTTATGTGTTTAATTCAGGATAAAGAGAATTTGAAGCAGTTCGGGATAAAAGGGTTTTTAAAAATCCGAACTAAACTAAAATAAGCAAAAACACAATAAGCACTTACCCAAAACTTTTACCAAATCAATTTTTAGAAAAAAACTAATAAGACACAATTTAAAAACTTTCAAGAACACTAAATAAGCAAAAATTTAAAATCAACTTTTTTATAAAAATATTAAACTATCAAAATCAACTTATTTTAAAAACTAATAAACATAAAAATTAAGCAAATAAGCACCTTAATCTAAAAACTCTAAACACACCAACTCAATAAGCACAATCAAATAAACAAAACAATCACATCATCAACAAAATTAAACCAACTACATGATTAATTAAGCAAAAACAATAGATTATTAAGAAAGGTAGAATGAGAATTATGAAATAAACTTGATTATATTAAAGATTAAGATCAAATATTACAAGATTAATGAAGGTTTGATAAGCTTGAAAAACTGGAGAGAAGAAAAATAAAACACACTTAAAAATAAAACTAGAAAATTTAACTAACTAACACCCTCCTAATGACACATTAGGAGGGTATATATAGGAGGAGGGGAGGGTCTTGTGTCTTCTCTCTTTCTTCTTGTTTTCTCGACTCGATTTAAATTCTTTGTCTTTCTCGACGTCTTCTTGGGATTTGTCGATATAAATTGAACTCGTCTTTTAATTTTCTTCTTCTATTAGACTTGAGTTCTTCGACTTCATTAAACTTCCGTCTTTAGACTTTTTCTTCGATAAATCTTCAGAATAGGCCTTGGACTTCCGTTCTTTTTGCACTCTTGATCTTTTGACTTTGTCTTTTGTCTTTTTCTTCGATAAAAGCCCGTGAAAGCCCGTGTTTTCTCCCTTTTTAATATTTTTATCCTGATACACAATAAAAACACAAACCACGCATAATTCTGACTTTGATGACATAAAATACACGTTTTGGTCTTGTTATTATTGGAAATAAGTGGTAAAAGGATAAGTGTTTTCACACTTATTAAATCCCCTACACTTGACCATTGCAATGCCCTCATGCAATGCATTAATTTCAAAGCACATTTTACATTTTTCATAATAAATAACCCACCTTGACATTTATTAAATACTAAACATTAAGGAAACTAAAAAGATAGAAATATATACAAAAAAAGTAAGGAAATCAAAGACTTACATTAGGCTTTGGCTTGTCATGAATGTTTATCACCCTCAAGTTTCACGTTCCCCATACCAAGCTTATAAACGAGATCATTGTTATTATAAGTTAGCAAACTATCACGAACTCATGTGGCCCAATTATTCACTTAGACTCCCTTATTCCTAGGTGTAGCTATTATATTTTATGATTGTCTTGAATGATCACGCGGATTCATTGTTTGACTTATTTCGATAATTTATTTAGGCCGAAAATAAAGTGGGACAATTAATCAATAGTTAGCTAAAGGACAAAATCTTTTAAAACGGCTTCTCGGGACCTCTTAAAGTTCATATCTTGGCATAACTTGCTTCACGATTTGAGACCTTTCTCGGACCGATATTTGGCAGCGACTTCATACTTCAAATCTGGAGAGACGTTCTTGAAATTATGGTCTTCTCTTCATAATAGGGATTTCTTCACTTGAAGTTTTGAGAGATTCTTCATATTTGGACCACGACTTCTTCATTTTTCTCCAATCTTTATTTTGGACTTTGATATACAACGATCCGCCTCCTTTTAGGACTTGGATCTATTTATCCTCATACCTTGCTAGGGTCTTTTCGGATAGACTTCTCCATGATCTTTTGGGGAGTTTTTGTTTTTTGTCGTGTGTCTCGATCCTTCATATTGATTTTTGATAAATGATTCTTCACATCACTTTTGGATCTTTAGCAACAAAATGTAGCCCTCATGCCTTGTTAAGGCTTTTTCGGACTCGCCAATCTTCGCATCCCGCTTCAATAAGTTATTCCTTGGCTATGAGCTCTAATTAATACCGAGCAACTTTTAAACGATCTTGGGCTAGAAGCTAAGTAACTTTTTGTTAGAAATACGTTTTTACGTATATTAGAAGTATCGGTCACTCCACAATATTATTTATGTTGTAATAGCTCGTAGTTAACAAATAGTTGTTAGTTGCTTATTAACTTAAGTAAGAACCGGTCCATGGGCTTGTCATGGACCGGCCCAAGCCCATGTTTGCTTGGAACTATAAATACCCCTTTCCACCATGGAAAGGGGTTGGTTGTTGTCATTTCCTAGTTTCCATTTTATTGAAATAACACATAGTTTCTCTCACTTTCTCTCTCTAACTTTCTCTCTCTAGAAATCAACAAAACCCTTCATAGATTCATAGGTTATCAATATTCTACATTTGGTATCAGAGATATGGGGTGATTTAAGGTAGTGATTTGTGTGGTTTTTTAGTTTTTGATTGTATTAGTGTTCTTTAAGAAAAACCATCTTGATTCTTGGTGTTTTTGGTGTTTTTGTGATTGGGATTAGTGGATAAGTATTAGCTTTTACTTATTATTGTTGAAATCACAAAACTTTTTGGGTTATTTGGTCAAAATCTGGGCTTAATCTTCATTTTTAGTGTTCGACTGTTCATCGGAACAAGTTTCTGATTATTCAGCAAAAGTTCCGAACCAACAAGTTCCGGATCAACCAAAAAAGTTCCGGATCAAGAAGTTCCGGATCAAGAAGTTCCGGATCAAGAAGTTCCGGATCAAGAAGTTCCGGATCAAGAAAGTTCCGAACCAAGGAAACTTCCGAATCAAGAAGTTCCGGGTCAAGAAGTTCCGAACCAAGGAAACTTCCGAATCAAGAAGTTCCGGATCAAGAAGTTCCGGATCAAGAAGTTCCGAACCAAGAACTTCCGAACCAAGAAGTTCCGGATCAAGCCAAAGTTCCGAACCAAGAAGTTCTGACTCAAGAAGTTCCGGATCAAGCCAAAAGTTCCGAATCAAGGTAATTCCAAGCCAAATCTTCCGAATCAAACTTACGAATCAACAACAGTTCCGAATCAAGGGTTATTTTGCTTGTTTTTTTCGACGATTTTTTAGAGGATTTAATCTTGGTTTCTTACAACAAAAACACAACACAATTCATAAGCTTTACTTCACTGCTCGATCAACCGATAATCTCTGTCTCTTTGAAGTTAACAAAATGAATCCGAATTCAGTAATGCCTCAGATGACATCACTCACGGATATTTCAGTCATTAAGGGAACGGATAATCGCCCGCCAATGCTCATCAAAGAAGTTTTTGAAGCATGGCAAGGCCGGATGATGTCTTATCTTAAGGGAAAACCGGTTTATGGGAGGCTTATGGTTAAGTCAATCTTGAATGGTCCACTTGACTATGGTACCATTGTGGCTAACAATGTGTCTCGACCAAGAGAATTTGAAGAACTTACACCAGCCCAACAACTTGTTGCCGATGCAGACGAGAAAGCTCTTCAAACAATTCTCCAAGCCCTTCCCCATGACATCTATAGGATGGTGAGTCAGTATACGGTGGCAAAGGATTTATGGGAACGTCTTAAGGTGTTGCTACAAGGCACGTCTCTCACCAAACAGGAAAGGGAATGTCAGTTGTATGACCTGTTTGACAGATTCACTTACAACCCAGGGGAAACGCTTCATGATTATTACTTCAGATTCACCACACTCATGAACGATCTGAATGTATACAATCTGGTGATTGCTCCATTCCAGGTTAACACCAAATTCTTGAATACTTTACCTCAAGCTGAATGGGGTGAGTATATTACCGATGTTAAGTTAACCAGGGATCTGCATAAGTGCAATTTGGATCAACTATATGCTTTTCTTCAGCAACATGAGAAACATGTGATCATGCACCGTTCTCCACGACGTATGTACCCTGATTCATTAGCTTTGATGGCGAATCAACCAAGCTTGTCTCACAACAACACTCCTTATATTTTGGGACATCAAGCCTATCATCCATCACCTTACATGACACCAGCCTTTCCCCAATACTCGATTTTACCACAACCACCCACCTCACATCAGCAACAATATCGGTTCAGTGCACCTTCATCACAATATGCTACACAACCTCACCCAGCTAGTATTGCACCTTATGCTCAATCTTCATATTCATCTTATCAAGAGAATGCAGCATATCCAACAAGCTACCCTGATCAAATGAGTATTCCTTCTAGTGATTATGCAGCTCAAGATCAAGCAATGTACTGTGATGATGAGGAAGTCCCCGTTCCTGTATTTAAACAAGGTGCTGATCCAGTTGAAGTGTTAACCACTATGTCTGCTTATCTCACAAGAACTTTAAGAAAACGAGGATTTAGGGGATCAGCTCCTACCAACAATCAGTTGAGGAATTCATCCAATTCTCGCCAACAAGCTACAATTGAGAATGGCAGGGTAATGGTTCAGCCAATTCAACCATATCAGGGGAGACCTTCCACATCAACCAATGCTCGCACGGTCAATCCTGCTCCTGCTCCAATGGTCAACAATCCTCCACGGGCTAATACAGGCAAGTTGAGAATGATTACATGCTACAACTGCAAGGAAGAGGGTCATATGTCCGGGGATTGTAAGAAACCCAAGAGGAGAAGGGATGGACAATGGTTTGCAGAAAAGATCTATCTGGTAAATGCTCAGGCACAAGGAAAGGAACTTGATGAAGAGGAGCTTGCATTTCTTGCTGATCCAGGGATTGCTGAACAAGACACAGTCACCACACAGAATGCAGCATACCAAACAGATGATCTCGATGCGTATGACTCAGACTGTGATGACTTTCAATCTGCAAAGGCTGCTCTCATGGCAACTATCTCCAGCTTAGGGCCAGAAAAGAGATCTGAGGTACTTATTAATACCACCGATAATACCACTGATGCTAGTATTCAACCACATCAAGTTGTGCAAGAGAGTGCTGATTCGAATGAATCTTCGGTGGTGAGTCTTTCAAACGAGGAGACAAACAATGATAGCAATATCAATGTGAGTCCCCAGACTTTGAGTGAATCACAACCGGGACCCATTTCGCATACGCCTACTCCTGCTCAACAAGATTTGGTCATGGTTCCTGCTACATTACTTAGCCAAATGAATGCTGCACTCTTAGAAACCTTAGCTAAGAATAAGAATTTGTCTGATGAGCTTGCTTTAAGCAATGAGAAAGTTCAAACCTTGGAATTAGTGCCTTCGTCTAGTGTTCTAACTAATCCCGAATATGATCATTTTAGAAACAAACAAATGGATCACTTGCAAGAAATTGAAAATTTAAGAGCAAATCTGACTAATGAACTTAAAGAAAAGGAGTTAGTGGTCACTAATTTTCAAAAACTTCAAACGGATTTTGAATCACTAGAGTCTAAGAAGAATGAAATGGAGATTAATGCCACTAATAAGATTAGAAGTCTAGATTACTTGCTGCTAAGACAATACGCTGCTTCTCAACTAGTGCACTTATTTGATGCTTCGTTTAGAGAGTTTAACTTATCACGTCTAAAAGGCCTTCCCCCTAATCCACGGTATGCAAAACAAGCTTTAAGACATAGTCCTAGACTTTATAATGCAACTCAATTAGGATTGGCTTTAGACCCGATTGTTTTTCCCGATGATCGAACAAGTAAGGATCTAGTTGATGAGGATCGGTCATACAATTCTGCAAAATATCCCGAGTGTGATTATTTTAAATTGAATAAGGAGCTTGCAAAAACGGATTTTAGAATTCGCTTCCATATGGACAAAGATCTCATAACAGCACCGACCTACATATTAGATGAAGAAAACCCTAGTACATTTCCTACACTTGTCAATATGGAAGGTCCTAAGGAAATTCCAAAGGATCTTCCACCTGTTAGTACTGTATGGTTAAACTTGCAAGAGATTAATCAATACTTTATTAATTTTGATAAGGTCATTTTGGATTGTACGACTTCAAATGGCTTAAATGCCGGAGAATGGGCTTTTGAACATATGAACGAGGTGTTTAAAAATGAGATCAATCCGTTTGTCGAAAGTCTAAAAGGAACTTTTGCATCTCTTAAGGAAAATCTTGTGTTTGAAATTGGTGAAGTTCAAAAAGTGTTTTATGAAATGGACACCGCTTACGAACTACAACTAATTGAAAAAGAAAAGATTTTAACCGAATATGACCGATTCTTGTCTGCAGTAATCTCGTGTGATGTGCTTACTACTGTAAATGTTAATTATTCGAATGAGCTTACATCCGCTATGATTAATTGTGATGCTGTGCATATATGTGATGATGTTTGTGATCTTTCTGTAAATGTTGCTGATACTGTAAATGAGGTAGATAATCATTCTTGTCACGAATCTAACGCTGAGTTTTTAAAGCTACAAGATTCTTACAATTTACTTTCAAAACGCTTTAATCAACTAGAACAACATTGTATATCTTTAGAATTAAAACAACAAACTCAAAATGAGGATCTTTTGATATCAAATGGTTGTGAAAACGGTGTTGAGACTAGTGACAAGATGATTGCAATTGTTAAGACATTAGAGGAAGAAATCATGAGATTGAAGAGAGAGGTATCATCAAAGGAAACATTAAAATTGGAACTAGAGGCTGCAGAGTCTAAAAACCAAGTCTTAGAAATTAGACTTTCGTCTGTTCTAGGGGAGATGGATCGGACAAGACAGGGATTATCCGCTCTTTATGGTTCACTAGAAGAACGCTTCGCTTTTAATGCGGCACAGCAACAATCTTTTGTTGAACAACTGAACCAAAAGTGCGAGGAAATCTCTGATTTGAACATCCTGCTCATAGACAAAAATATGGTTTTGGCTGAGTTAAAGGAGACACTTCTTCTCACCCGACAAGAAGTTGTTGATAACTTAGCTACCGACTCTGCACCGTCCACTAGTGCTCCAACAACCAAGTCAGTAGTGCTTTATAAGAATCCGCTTCATAAGAGAAACCCAGTTACCTACGATGATTATATGAGGAATGCCATTAAGCATGTCGATCTTCTTAGGGATATTTTAGACGATCTTTATGCCTTAGATCCCTCAAGTAGCGACTATTATTCGGCTCATGAATATATTAAGCGAGTTCAATATTGCTTGGCATATTTGCAATACATAGGTACACCAGGTTCGGCACTACTTAATAATAGGCCCATTGCTGTCACTCCATTTAATAAGACTCCAGGAGCGAAACCGTCACTGGCACAATCAAGTAAGACACATTTAAAATCTGTTGCTAATGTTCCCACTTTGCCTTCTACAGGATTAAAAGAGACTACTAAGGCTAAAGGATCGCCACTCAAGAAAGCTAAGATCAAGCCCTCCACTAGTAGTGCCACAAAGAAGAAAGTAGAAGTTCACAATAGGAATGCTAGTTCAGTTTTAAATAAAAAGAATCATGTTAAGACTAAAAGCTCTGCGCCTGTGCAGCAGCCTAAACCATTCGTGAATTCTGATTTAAATTGTTGGAATTGTAATGAATGTATGTTTTCCCAACGTCATGATTTGTGTCTGATTGATCACGTTAATGAAATGAATGCTATTAAGAATGGTCTTGAATGGAAGCCAACGGGTAGAACTCGTGCCCAAGTTGGCTGGCAATGGCGTCTCACTGGTAGGACCTTTACATTAGATGGAAAAATGTGCCCTTTAACTAGGAATGCATCCATTGAGGTTAGGTTTGAGCGTCCTTTAGTTAGGAACACTCGCACTCAAGTATGGAAACAGCGCCCTTTAATTAGGTCTGCCCCCACTATAGTGCCTATCAGTGAAGAAATACCTCAGGATTTAAGCCAACTAGAATCTACACCACCAATTAAGAAGAAAAAGGCTAGGAAGTCTAAGAAACCTAGAGTTAGCAAATCTAAGATTATTAAATCTGTACCTGCTAATAACAAGGAACACTCAGATTCCGATACCTCTACATTGTCTTCGTGTGGTGATATTTTCAGGTGGTCCAAATCATCCTGTGGTATTTGGACTCCGGTTGTTCAAAACATATGACCGGAAATCGCTCGATGCTCCGAAATTTCGTCAGCAAGTTTCTTGGTACAGTTAAATTCGGGAATGATCATATAGAAAAGATTATGGGGTATGGTGAATATCAGATTGGAAATGTGACGATTTCAAGGGTATACTATGTAGAAGGTCTTGGTCATAACTTATTCTCAGTAGGACAGTTTTGTGATTCCAACCTTGAGGTTGCTTTTCGACAACACACTTGTTTCATCCGCAACTTGGAAGGAAAAGATTTGTTGAAGGGATCTCGTGGTGCAAATCTCTATACCTTGTCCTTACAAGACATGATGGCCGCCTCTCCAGTATGTCTTCTCTCTAAAGCATCTAAGACCAAGTCATGGTTATGGCATCGCAGATTATCTCATCTTAACTTTGATGCTATTAATCATCTGGCTAAAAACGATTTAGTTCGTGGTCTTCCAAAGCTTAAATTTCACAAGGACCATTTATGTTCCGCGTGTTCAAGGGGGAAAAGTACCAAGAAATCTTACAAGCCCAAAGCTGAAGACACGAATCAAGAAAAACTTCATCTTTTGCATATGGATCTTTGTGGGCCGATGAGAACTGAAAGTGTGAGCGGTAAGAAAATCATTCTGGTAATTTTGGATGATTTCTCCAGGTTTACATGGGTTAGATTTCTACGTACAAAGGATGAAGCACCGGAGGCTATCATCACTTTCCTGAAATTCATTCAGGTACGTTTGAATACCACTGTCCGCCGTATTCGTACAGACAATGGTACAGAGTTCGTCAACCAGACTCTTCGTGATTATTATGAAGGAGTTGGTATTTCACATGAAACATCCGCTGCACGCACTCCACAACAAAACGGTGTCGTTGAAAGACGGAATCGTACACTTATGGAAGCTGCTAGGACCATGCTTATTTATGCGAACGCTCCATTGTTCTTGTGGGCAGAGGCTATTTCTACCGCATGTTTCACCCAAAACCGTTCTATCATTCGGAAACGCCATGGAAAAACACCTTATGAGCTTCTACATGACCGTAAACCCGATGTTTCATTTTTTCATGTGTTTGGTGCCCTTTGTTATCCAAACATTAATAGTGAGAACTTGGGTAAGCTTCAACCGAAAGCTGATATAGGTATTTTCATTGGTTACTCACCGTCCAAGAAAGCATACCGAATCTATAACCGTCGTCTTGGCAAGATTGTAGAAACTATGGACGCAGATTTCGACGAGCTGACAGCGATGGCTTCTGAGCAACACAGCTCTGAACCCGCGCTTCATGAGATGGGAACCGGTGCTATCAGTTCCGGATTAGTTCCCAATAATCCTACTTCTACATCATTTTTACCACCAACAAGGCCCGAGTGGGATAAACTGTTTCAACCGTTGTTTGATGAATTCTTCGATCCCCCGACTGATGAAGTTCCAGCACCTGTAGTAATCGCTCCAATCCCTGAAGTGGTTGCTCAAGCTAATGAACCTTTATCTAATGCATCTACAATTCACATTGAACCGGATGCACCTTCACCAAGTGATTCTCAAACTACACCTGAATCGTCACCCCTACTTGTGCCTAATGATGTGGAAGAGGATTCTACTGATCACGACTTGGAATATGCTCACTTGCAAGAGCTTCCTTTCTTTGGTGTAGCGATCCCTGAAAACCCTTCAGCCGCATCTACCTCAGAAGAAGCTCCTTCTATTGTTCATTCCAGACCACCTAGGATTGAAAACCATAACACTAAATGGACAAAAGATCACCCAATTAGGAATGTTATTGGAGATCTAGATCGACCCGTATCTACACGCCATCAATTACAAGAGAGTGCACTTTATTGCTATTTTGATGCATTTCTCTCTGAAGTTGAACCTAAAAATTGGCAGCAGGCTATGACCCAATCTTCTTGGATTGAAGCTATGCAGGAGGAACTAAATGAATTCCAACGACTTGAAGTATGGGAATTGGTTCCTCTCCCTGACAAGGTCAACATCCTTACTTTGTTATGGGTTTATAAGGTTAAACTTGATGAGATGGGTGCGGTATTGAAGAATAAGGCTAGATTGGTCGCTAGAGGATATAAACAAGCCTTGGGTATAGACTTTGAAGAATCTTTTGCTCCTGTGGCTAGATTGGAGGCTATTAGACTATTCCTTGCGTATGCTGCTCATATGAACATGATCGTCTATCAAATGGATGTGAAGACGGCATTTTTGAACGGTGAACTAAGGGAAGAAGTCTATGTTAGTCAGCCGGATGGGTTCGTCAGTACGGAGTTTCCTAATCATGTGTACAAGCTTAAGAAGGCTCTCTATGGGTTGAAACAAGCTCCACGCGCGTGGTATGATCTCCTGTCAACATATCTCTTTTCGGAAGGCTTCTCCAAAGGCAAGGTGGACCCCACTCTATTCACTCTCAAGGAAGGCAACGACATGATTCTGGTACAAATTTATGTTGATGATATAATATTTGCTGCCACTAACATAGAATTGTCAAATCGATTTGAGAAGATAATGTCCACACGCTTTCAGATGTCGATGATGGGAAAAATTTCATTTTTCTTAGGATTACAGATTTCTCAGAATCCCAGAGGCATCTTTATTAATCAATCTAAATATGCTCTAGAATCTCTTAAGAAATATAACTTTGAAAATTGTGACCCCATGGACACTCCAATGGTGGAGAAATCCAAGTTAGATGAAGATAGGAATGGGACTATTGTCGATCCAAAACTTTACCGTGGGATGATCGGCACCCTTCTATATATGACTGCTAGCAGGCCTGATTTGCAATTTGCTGTATGCATGTGTGCCCGGTATCAGGCTCGGCCTACCGAAAAGCACCTACATGTTGTGAAAAGGATCTTTCGGTATCTAAAAGGAACACTTCATCGTGGTCTATGGTATCCAAAAGATTCCTCTATTGCTTTAATATCATACGCAGATGCCGATCATGCTGGATGTCAAGACACGAGGCGTAGCACTTCTGGATCTGTGCAACTCCTTGGAGATAGATTGATCAGTTGGTCTTCAAAAAGGCAGAAAAGCGCTGCAATATCAAGCACGGAGGCTGAATACATCGCCATGTCCGGTTGTTGTGCTCAAGTCCTTTGGATGAGATCACAATTAACTGACTACGGTTTGGGATTCAACAAAATCCCGATGTATTGTGACTACAAGAGCGCCATTGCCCTTTGCTGCAACTATGTTCAACACTCCCGGGCCAAGCACATAGACATTCGCTACCATTTCATTAAGGAGCAGGTGGAGAACGGAGTGATCGAGCTGTATTTTGTCACTACTGAGTACCAGCTGGCGGATATGTTCACCAAAGCATTAGATCGAGGACGAATTGAGTTTTTGATCGACAAGCTTGGCATGAAATCATTCACTCCAGCGACTCTCAAAGAGTTGGCAGAAGAATCAGCTGAATAGTCGTGGTAAACTATTCAGAGTATCCTTTTGTTCGTGATCATGTATATTATCGTAAATATATAAACCACAAAAGAAAATTACAAAAATATAAAACCAACAAAAATCATAAAAAATATAAAACCTAGAAAAACCATAAAAATTATAAAATCAAGAAAAACCAAAAATATTTTTCGTTTTAAATCGGGCATGTCTTTTAGTACGGTAATATTTACGGCCTTAGAAATGTCGATCAATATTGACACGGTGCCATAAATAGAGTCCGTATAAAAGTTGTACATTTTTAAAACATGCCCATTTTGGCTTGTAGTTATTTTTGACTGCAACCCGGTTTTCATATTAAAGTCACGTATTCCCTTGGAAAACGTTGGCTCAGAACGGGAATTAATTTTCTCGGGCGTGATTTACAAGCCAAATCATGCAAAGGGATCAAGTTTACTTTACAACTTGGTCTAACACGAATTTGTGTACGTCTCAGTGCATTAATTTGTTAAAATAAGAGAAATCTTATTGACACCACGAATCAAACTTTTTTAGGATATAATTCGGAAATGATTTCATCACTATTTGACTCTTTAAACAATGACTACAGCTCTTTAAATAGAAAACGGGTCATCGTTTAAGGGGGAGAAAATAGTTAAATCATCTTCGTCATTAAATTGATTTTCAAAAGTGAATGTGAAAATTAAGGGCTACATGGTAATTGAGTGGTTTTGCTTTAAAATACGACTTGTGTTCGTTCTAAGTGATAGGCATTGCTTTTAGATATTGGAGATATGCTAATAGATTGCGTTTGCTAAATTGTGTGTAAGTTAAACAAGGGTTAAGAAAAATGAAAAATTAGAAACAAAAAGGAAAAGGAAAGATAAATAGAGGGACTTAAAGTGATATTTGTTAAAACTTGTCAAAAATTTTTGACCTAGTCAAATAAAACAACCCCGCCCCCTCTTTCCCATTCACTGTTTATCTTCCACTTGCCGCCATTGTTGAATCTCACACAAACTCTTAAAAACATCTCGTCTAATCATTCCATCCTGTTCATTCACTAAATAAGGTAATTAACATCTATATTTAACTTATAAATTCGTCTAATTCATCATCTATATCCCCTTAATTGATTCGGATAATTAACATTATCAGATTTAAGGTTTATTCCTTAATTAGGGTTAATTAACTAGGGATTTGTGGTGGGTTTTGTGCGGATTAGCAAGATATGATGTTTAAATGCCTTAGATTGCCTTAGAAATACACAAACGCGTTTAGAGTTAATCCTCTTAGTCTGTGTATTAATGTTCCGGATGAACAAGGATAAGAACTTCCGGATGAAGGAAGTTCCGAATGAAGAACTTCCAGATAAAGGAAGTTCCGAATGAAGAACTTCTGAATGAAGGAAGTTCCGAATGAAGGACTTCCGAATGAAGGAAGTTCCGAATGAAGAACTTCCGGATGAAGGAAGTTCCGAATGAAGAACTTCCGAATGAAGGAAGTTCCGAATGAAGAACTTCCGGATGAAGGAAGTTCCGAATGAAGAACTTCCGGATGAAGGAAGTTCCGAATGAAGAACTTCCGGATGAAGGAAGTTCCGAATGAAGAACTTCCAAATGAAGGAAGTTCCGAATGAAGGAATGTTCCGGATGAAGGAAGTTCCGAATGAAGAACTTCCGGATGAAGGAAGTTCCGAGTGAAGAACTTCCGGATGAAGGAAGTTCCGAATGAAGAACTTCCGGATGAAGGAGGTTCCGAATGAAGAACTTCCGGATGAAGGAAGTTCCGGATGAAGAACTTCCGGATGAAGGAAGTTCCGAATGAAGGAATGTTCCGGATGAAGAAGTTCCGAATGAGGAAAAGTTCCGGATGAAGAGTTGTTTGATTATTATTGTTTGCATGCTATATGTACTTGTTGTTTTATGTTATGAAATGTGTTATGCTTAGAAGTAAGAATGATATATATCTATATGTTTTTGTGCATCAACCTTTCATGTCTTATCTTAAGCAGATACAATGACTAATCCAACAGTACAAGCAATCCAAGAATCTAGAGAAGCCGATATTGCTAAAGCACGAACCCTTAAGTTTATACCCAACAACTACCGGCTGAAGCAAGTCTCAAAATCCACTCACCATGGTTTTAAGGTCGCCATAGCCATCCTCGATAACTCTCATTTCAAGAACGCCCTTAGGAGTAGTGCCTCGGTGCCTTATGAGTATATGTATGAATTTTGGGCTACCAAGGAAATCACTTCAAACAAGATCACCTTCACCATCGACAACAAGCAGCAGACACTCACAGTTTCAGACTTCCGTAAGATTCTTGGTATACGGGATACACCCAAAGGTATGTCATTCTCAAGGGATCCTACTAAAGATGAACTCTTGGAGTTATTTGATGCACTTGGATGTCCGGAAATACGAGTTGCGTCTGAGTTTACCACTGCTAAGGTAGGACAACCTTGGAGAGCATTGATGGGTATTCTCAGTAAATGTCTTACACCAAAAACGAGTGGCCATGATGCTTTGCGCAGTCCTATAATAAACCTCTTCTATGGCATGTACAAAGCTGCAAATTCAGATTATGCTTTGTTGATATGGGAAGAATTCACCTTTCAACTCTTCTATAACAAGAAGCTGAAGACAAACTTCTTTCCTTATCCTCGGTTTATCAAGCTTATCATTAATTATTTTATGAAGAATGATGCTACTATTGATAGGCGTGCAGCAGGTCGCTATCACACTGAAGAAGCTGATGATACTGTGGATCTGAGGCATGAAGGACCGTCTATTGGTGTGATTCCGGGTCCTATTCCTGATTACCTTCTGTCTGAGAAAATCAAAGGTTCTGCTGATTACAAGCTACTGCAGATAGAAATCAAGAAGCTGAAAGCAAACCTTCAGGCTGGAGAAGACTCGTCTACAACGGTTAAGAGTAAAGGTAAACGCAAACAACCAGCTGCGTTACCTGAACCCGAAACCAAGAAGAAGAAGACAAAGGGTAAGAAGGGAAAGGGTAAGGCTGATGAGATGCGTCTACGTGACGAAGAAGACATTGTTGATCCTACTCTTGATAAAACTGAGAAACAAATGATGAAGAATGCTATTCAAAGGAGTAGGAAAGATACTGGCGGTACTGGTTCAGGTGCAAGGGTAGATGTTGAGGATGAGTACGTGGAACCAGATGATGTTGATGAGTTTGGGTCACCTGAACATTATTCCACTTCGAAGGAGCCATCAATCCCTATTTCAGCAAGTGTGGAAAAAGAGTCTGTTGCTCCTACGATCATGGTGACAACTCAACCTTTAGCAACTCAACCTCCACCCATACAACCCTTACCAACCAGACCGGCTTCAACACCATTTCTTCCACCACCGACAATTCCCATCCTTAGTACCGCAGTAACTACCGAGCCTCTCCAATCAACCCAGAGCAGCTCTGCAACATCTACCATGGCGGCATTGGTGATGGCCGAAATGTTGGATAAACATGTGGATAATCACAAACGCGAAATGGATGAACTTCGCCAAGAGTTACAACGACGAGCTCAAAGTGAAGAAACATTTAGGAGAGCCCAAGAGGAGATGATTGCTAGGTTCGCTGCAGATATGGAGGTAACTCGAAAAGCACATGCAGAAGAACTAGCTCGGGTTAAGCAGGCTGAGGCTGATAAGCATGCTGCACGTATCACCAGACTTCAAGCGATGAGGGATAAATACAAAGAGCAAAAAGAAGCACTTGAAGCCTCTGTTGAAGAAAGAGTGCAAGAATCTGTTGAATCCATTATGCCTAAACTGCGTGATGAGTTCAAGACGCTAGCAGCTGATAACTTGTTGATCAAGTCATCCAATCCTTTAGAAGCCGCATACAAGATTGCTTATGACTTGACGGATTTTGAATTGAAGAAGATCCTTAAGGCTCATATGGTGGAACTTGGATCGTTTGATAAGTCTAGGATTCAACGGGCTCTATACAAATCCCTGAATGATGCTATCATGGAGGATGATAGGTTATTCAAAACGTTTGGAAGTGTGGTACCTTATCACATTCTACCTGAAGAGGAAAGGGAAGAAAGTGAGCAGGAAGAGGGTACTGGTGAAGAGGAAGAGGAAGAAGAAGGAGGAGAAGAGGAAAAAGATGACGATGATGGTGATGATGAGGATAAGGATGAGGATGATGATGACGATGATGAGGATAATGATGATGGCGATGATGGTGGTGATGGGAATGAGGAAAGTGCTAGGGGTAGTAACGGGGATGACAATCAGGATGATGATGGGGGTGAACAGCCTAAAGAGGGAGACAAGGTTACCAGCTCCAAGAAAACTGCTAAGACTGGAACCAAGTCCAAGAAAGATGCAGCGCAGAAGGACAAATCAACATCATCGGAATCAAGACGAACTAAGTGGCGCCACGATGTGAATGCCACTACAGCGTCATCGGTTCTCGGTACCTCTATCGCTGTATCTTTACCTATTACCACTAACCCCATTAGTTCTGTTGTTGTTGCTCCTGTGATTGCAGAATCAGTAACGGAACCCGAAGCTGCACAACACTCACCCGTTCACGACACTACTGAAATGCCTGAATCAGAACCAGCAGATGTTCGCACTTCTACTCCTCTACAACAAGCACAACAATCTACGGTTCCTGAACCAAGCACACGAGACTGGGCAGACACGTTGGAGATAGACGAGACTGCACCACCACAGGCTTGGATCACGGCAGCAGCACAATATGATCCGATCACAGACGCTAACAAAGATGTGTTGTATCTCCGTATCCGAAGTCCGATTGACTTATGTGCATTTTTTGCTCATGAGTATAAGACTTCGGTTACTCCATCCTTGGTGAAGAAAGCGCTGAAAGATAAGAGACTGCGTGCCAAAACCCGATTAACCCGAATGGAGTTCGAGTACTATGCCGATGAGATCCTGAAGGCTCTGAATACCGTTCAACGGCCAGGACTTCATGAATCAGAAAGAGCTCCACCTCCAATGGATCCTTCTCAAGATAATCAGATTGCTCTTGACTTCTTCGTCACCAATGATCTTGTGTATCTTCTGAAGGGGTCATCAAAGTACGTAACCTCCCTGACCTTGCTAAAAGCTGCCAACTGGGGGACAATACCCTTTATCGAGGAAAAGGTAAACAGACTCTGGGTCCCTAAGATAAATCGTAATTATGATATGTATGCTGTCATAGGTGCATCTCATTGGGACGAACGAGTCCGAAGGGCGTACAGGGGTTGCTGTCTGGTCAATTCTGGAAGTATCGTTAGATCCGATATCCGCATCTCCAGCATTTTAGGGTTGAAAACTGAAGCCAAGAACGGTTATTATCATGTGACGGAGATTCGTTTGAAAAGGGAGGATGACAGGGAATACAAAATCCAGCAGGGAGATTTTTCCATCATTCGCCTTGAGGATATCGAAGATATGCTGCTTCTGATGACCCGAGATCAACTCATACACATTCCTCGTGAAGACCTCATTGCTTTGAATACAGCACTTCGTATGTTTACACGAAGCGTTGTCATCAAGACACGAGTTGAAGATCTGCAGTTGGGAGTCGAAAGCTACCAAAGGAAGCTCAACTTAACCCGTCCAGTGAATCGAGTGCTACCTCAACATGTAGAAAGATGTCCCTATACCGGCATTTCTGTCCTGAATTACGGCATTTTCTACTTGAACAGTCGAGGTTTGATGAAGTTTATGAGGGTGGGTGAGCTCCACAAGTCCAGTGATGGAACCCTTCTACAAGTCAGAGGAAAGTTGGAGCATCTGAACTCGGGTGGGACTTTGCCAGAGATGACGGAGGATTGGCATCCGGGTTACCGGCAGATGGCGAAGTATGTGATCAAGAAGATTGATCAAAAGCTCCGTGAACGTAGATTGATGAGGAGCTTGGAAAGATTCGTGGGTGGAAGACCATATCTAGTGCACCACAAGCTACTGCAACGATCCATCTAATGGGTCGTACATTTCAGGTCCACTTTATATTGGTTTTCAATTGTGAATATGTATATTTGTGAATATTGTGCTTGTATGGCTTGCTGTAGTGTTAAGGTATGATAATTTTTCAAGAATTTCTCACGAGATTCTAAATCTTTCAAAATATATCATACTAAAGCACTACAACTATCCCTTATTAACTTAAGGGGGAGCAATAATTTGTTCTATGGCCAAACATCGATTTCATTTTTACCCAAAGACCGGTTAATCCATTCAATATCCCAAATATTAATGGTTAACATTTTGGATAAGGGGAGAAAATGGGATTAAGGAGACGTAAGTGATACTTGGCTAAAAGATGAAAAAGACTTAACGACTATCCAACTTAATATGTGTAAAGCACGTGTTAAGGGGGAGCGTTTTTGATGAACAAAACACCTAAGGTACAAAACTTTTGATTTCAATATCACAAGTACTTTAGGTGATTTTCAATGATTTTTCATGGTGACAATTCCTTCCCAAAACACGCTTAATTCACGACGGATGTGGTGACAAAAGGGTGGTAGGAATAGGTTTAGTCCAATGATTCATCAGAGCCGATGGAATCTTCCCAAGGACAATTCCCTAGATAGAATTAGAAGTCCTAGGAAAGATGGAGAAAGAATGTGAACGTAGCTGAATGCCGACCAAGTACATAAGCTAGCACTGGAACAATCACAACAAGGTGCTAGTGATGACGTATTGGTAAGCATTGAAGGGGTTGAAGAATGAAAAAGAAATGTAAAGATAAAGGGTGTAAAGAAAGAAGCCCTCCTTACAACTTTAGGCAGAAACCGGGTCAATACATATGCTATTGAGGTCATTTTTGCTAATGATTCTCGGTATTGAAGAAAGACATCATGGACCCAGTGATGCAATGCACAACCGTTCCCAGCTAACTCAAATATCTCTCAAAAGGTATTTGTTTTAATCACACGGAGATCAACACGTTATCTATTGGTTTATTCACTCCGAATAGACTGGTATTGAAAAGATGGCACTCCTCTCCAGCCATCGCTCACTAAATCAAAACGCACAATCGAGTCTAGAGCCAAGAGATCATCAAAAGTCTCATTAGGACACTTTCCATTTATTCCTTGCTTTCTCACACACTGTGAAAAGTAAGAGATTTTCATGAGTCCTACGCAGTATTCCTGTAATATTGCCAGAACATCCGAGTAATACGTAAGTATTACAACGAAGATGGAAATCCTGCTTGAGCCAACATCAAACAAGCTCATGGTAGGTTACACGTGCGGTTCTTTTAGAACCAATCTTGTGAAAAACTGGAAGGTAACAGTGGTTTAATTCTTAATTGAACTTAAACTCGTTCCAGGCCTCTTCGCATTATCATATGATCTTGCCAGAACACTCAGAGTGACTCTTTATTGACCACAGTGACGAGTGGAAATCCTTCTAGTGTCAACATCAAACAGCACTTGGTAGGTGACGTGCAAGCTTCTTTATGAATTGAGCTCGTGACAACTGGAAAGCAACGATGGTGAAAATCTTAATTGAAATTCACTTGTTCCAGGTTTCATGAATTGACGGCTTCAAATCACAAGGATAACTTATCCAAGTGATTCACTCTTTATGTTCGTAGTCAGCTTTGGACGGTCGAATAAAGAGAACGGGTTTACCCGCGAAATCCTGTCAGGAAGTTACTTAAGTGAAACTATCCGTCACGGGTACGATATCTAATATCGTCTAACGGTCTTCACCGACCGGAGGTAAAATGCTACCGAATTAGAATAAAATGTTCAAAGCCATTTTATTCGTGTCGTTGCTGTGTACCTGTTAAAGACGGTGGCGTTGTTGTGTACCTGTTGAAGACGGTGGCGTTGCTGTGTACCAGTGAAGACGGTGGTGTTGCGGTGTACCTGTAGAAGTCGTTCCCACATGCTTATGTTTTTCTGCATCAAAGTTTAGCAAAAATTCAAGAAAGTACAAGATAAAGTCTTCCGCTGTACCAAACTCTGAAACTTTCGAGAATCCAACAAAAAGACATAAGTGTGTGGAACATGGAGTCACGAGAAGGCAAATTCACAAGAGAGGCAAAGATCGCACGTGAAAGGACAAAGAACAATGCTCTCAAGCCAAAGCCAAAAAGATCAAACCAACATATTCACAACAAAAGAAAGAAAAGAAGAAAAGACTACGAGCTAAAGAACGAAGACTTAGTATAGTATGCTAGGTTTAGAACTTTGTAAACGTGGAGTGACCTCCCTTAGGGGGAGATTGTTAGAAATACGTTTTTACGTATATTAGAAGTATCGGTCACTCCACAATATTATTTATGTTGTAATAGCTCGTAGTTAACAAATAGTTGTTAGTTGCTTATTAACTTAAGTAAGAACCGGTCCATGGGCTTGTCATGGACCGGCCCAAGCCCATGTTTGCTTGGAACTATAAATACCCCTTTCCACCATGGAAAGGGGTTGGTTGTTGTCATTTCCTAGTTTCCATTTTATTGAAATAACACATAGTTTCTCTCACTTTCTCTCTCTAACTTTCTCTCTCTAGAAATCAACAAACCCCTTCATAGATTCATAGGTTATCAATATTCTACACTTTTCAAATCGTACAACCTTATTTATTGCAATTAAATTTATTAGCAAGCGATGGGAGAAAAAGCTCATAATCAACTCACATAAATTCGTGAAAGAATACCAAACTTATAATTGACTCTATCATCTCTCGTTCTCCACAATTTAAAATCTCAAGGAATGAGACTCGTGGACGGTTAGCCAATTAAATCAAAGTTTTGGGTTTTTAAGTCATCTATAGGATCTTGCAACTTCTTAGACTTTTTCAAGTTTAGAGTTCGCATTTAAAGTTCCCTTGATAAACGACTTTCTAGAATCACATATAGGAACTTGCGAAAAGTTCTTGTTCTTAACCCGTAAGAGTTAAGAATTTCGCGTTTTAAATTTCCCTATATAAAAGCCTAGCAAAACTTGACTTAAACACGTTAAGGATACTAGCTAGAGTAAACTTGGATAAGTAAACTCGGGTTGAGTCAAAAGATTCAAAGGAAAATACTACTTTACAACTAGGCCAAAATAGATTAAATTTTTTGAAAAATGTCAAAAAATCAAATTTTCCGGTTAAAATGAGGATAAATTACTGGAAAAGCCCACTTACTTCGATAGAAGTCCCCCCTACACTTGATATAAACATTATCCTCAATGTTTAAGCATGTGGGAGTAAACTCCCCTACACTTAGTACATTGTGCACGTTGTTTAAATCTTGCTAAGGAAGAGACAACTATAGTGATTTCAATGTGAACATATAAGATATGAATTATTGAATCACGACAGTTTAGGATAGAACCGGGAAGACGGGAACACGGATTCACGGGTCTTCAAATATCATCAAGAGTGCTCTTTGAAGCTTTAATCCCGGCACATCATAAGAAAATAGACAACAAACCCTATGTAGCTCCCCCTCTACACTTATTATGAAAACGGGTAAAGGATAGATCAACGGGTTGCCTCCCGAGAAGCGCTTGTTTTTGGTAACCGAGTCACGAGCCTGACTCGACCCAAAACTAATTCAAGGGAAACGTGGTGAGGGATGGAATCATCTCATGAGAGATGTCCTCACCAAAGTACAGCTTCACACGCTGGCCATTCACTTTAAAATTAGGCCCATTTGGTTGAGAAATCTCAATGGTGCCGTAAGGGAAGACTTTGGCGACGGTGAATGGACCAGACTAACGGCTCTTAAGCTTGCCCAAAAAGATTTTCAACCGAGATTTAAAGAGTAAAAATTTATCACCAATTTAAAACTCTCGGTTCTTAATCCTAGAATCATGAATGAGCTTGGTTTTCTCCTTGTAGATCAATGAATTCTCATAAGCTTCATTCCTTAGTTCATTTAGCTCGTTGAGTTGAATCTTCCGAAGATCACCGGCTTTGTTGATATCAAAATTGGCCCACTTCAAGGCCCAATACGCCTTATGCTCCAACTCAATAGGGAGGTGGCATGTCTTCCCGTACACAAGACGATATGGAGTGCAACCAATAGGTGTCTTATATGCGGTACGGAAAGCCCACAAAGCATCATCTAACTTATCGGCCCACGAGGCACGATGCTCTCCCATAGTATGCTCTAATATTCTCTTCAATCCACGGTTAGAAATCTCGGCTTGACCATTTGTTTGAGGATGATAAGCGGTGGAAAGACGGTGATTGACACCGTACTTAGCCATGACTCGAGCAAATTGATCATTGCAAAAATGAGTCCCGCGGTCACTGATGATAGCACGAGGAACACCGAATCGAGCAAAAAGTTGTTTCAAAAAGTTCACAACCACCCTCGCATCGTTCGTAGGGAGAGCCTTTGCTTCCACCCATTTAGATACGTAGTCAACGGCTACGAGGATGTACTTGTTCCCTTTGGATGATGGAAATGGCCCCATAAAGTCGATACCCTATACGTCAAAGATTTCACACTCTTGTATGAAATTTTGAGGCATCTCATCTTTATGTGTGATCTTGCCTTGGCGTTGGCAAGCATCACAATGTTTAACCATTTCATGAGCGTCATAATAAATGGAGGGCCAATAGAATCCAGAGTCGAACACTTTCTTCGCGGTATAGTTAGGACCAAAGTGACCACCAGTGGGTCCTTTGTGGCAAGCTTCAAGGATTAGTAAAGCTGTCGGCTCATCAACACACCGACGAATGACAAGATCCGCACATTGTTTGAAAAGGTAAGGGTCGTCCCAAAAATAGTGTTCAATGTCTTTAAAGAACTTTTTCTTTTGTTGGGATGTTAACCCTTCCTTGAGAATTCCACCCGCCAAATAGTTTGCAATGTCCGCCAACCATGGGGTTTCATCAAGATTGGAGTTAATAGACATCAAGGCCTCAAGGGGAAAAAAGTCATTAATCTCTTGATTTGGGAGCTCCCCTTGATAAGGATCCTCGAGTCTACTAAGATGATCCGCGGCTAGGTTTTCCGCTCCCTTTTTATCACGAATTTCGATTTTAAATTCTTGTAGGAGCAAAACCCAACGAAGAAGTCTTGGATTGGAATCTTGTTTAGTTAACAAGTACTTCAACGCGGAATGGTCGGTATAGACAATGGTGGTGGAAAGAACAAGATAGGGGCGGAATTTTTCAAAAGCATACACTACAGCTAGAAGCTCTTTTTCGGTAGTGGTATAATGCAATTGAGCCCCCGTCATTGTCTTGCTAGCATAATGGATTGGTTGGAAGTGTTTGTTCACTCTTTGTCCCAAAACTGCTCCAATAGCAAAGTCGCTAGCATCACACATCAATTCAAAAGGTAACTCCCAATTAGGGGTAACCAAGACCGATGCCTTAGTTAATTTATCCTTAAGAAGATTGAAAGAGTCAATACACTCTTTATAAAAGATAAAAGGAGTATCTTTTTCCAAGAGGTGGGTCACCGGGCGAGCAATCTTAGAAAAATCTTGAATGAAACAACGATAGAAGCCCGCGTGACCAAGGAAACTTCTCACTCCCTTCACGGTTGAAGGAGGAGGTAATTTAGCAATCACTTCATCTGTGACAATCCTTCAATTTATGGTTGATATTTTATTCTCAAAGTATTATTTAAAAACATTATTTTAATGTTATATTATGAACTCACTTATTTTTGGGAAGAAATTCGGGTTTACATCTTGAAGTAGCATCGACTACGTCTAAACCGGAGGACTCTATGTTACGTGCTTACGTTTACATACACCGTCTTTGGTGACAGTCTGATATTTCAGGAAATAAATTTATCCGTGAATATTATTTTGGGATTTTAAATTTGTGTTGGTTCATAAACTCACAAATTTACGAGAAGAGATTAGGACTTACGTGAATAATTTAACGTCCTTTACGACTAAACCGGAAACCTTAGGATTATGTATTTACATTTTCGAACTCCGTTTTTGATGAGACAATTTTTATTAGATTCGTTTTGTGCCGTTGATTCATAATTTATAAAAACGTTTTTCGTAAATCGACCCGAGGGCACGTAAATCGAGGAAACTAGAATCGAGGAGTACCCGTAAATAATTGGGGATGAGACAAAACAAGTTTTGCCCCACCCCCAATATGGGACGGTTTAAATAAGCTACACAAACACACTTAGGTGTCATGCTTACAAAGTAAGCAAGACACATGTCTTGCTTAACTTTGCAAGTTAGCTAACAACATCAAAACTACACAACCTAAACCATTTCATCATTTTCTTACATGCAAAACCACTCATCCTCCCTTCCTCTCTCTCTCTCTATATTCCATCCACCACCACCCCTAAACATCCTCATTTGATCAAATTTAACCATGAAATCATATGTTATTCACACATATGATGAAGCCCTTTTGAAGCTCTATTGATTGGTGGTGATTTTAACATCCAAGGAGAAGATTTGTTGGTGTCATAGGGCTGATTTTCCATGAGAAGTTTATAATGATTGGTGGACTTGAAGATGATATTGGTTTATCACAAGTTTTGCCATCAAAATCAAAGCCTTGTTCATCAAAGACTCATTTTTCATCACTAATGGTGGTATAGAGATTGTTCTTCCCATCCTCTTGTTATTTTGATTATGTAATCATGTATTTTCTTTCCTATTGTATATGTATATGATGAATATATGATGATAAAAATATTGTGTGGGGATCAAGTGTTGATAAATATGGTTAAAAAGATGGAAAACCATAGGTAACAAAGTTAAAATCTTGCTTAATATGATGGCTGTATAAAAACAGTAAGTAACCAAATGATAAACTGATAAAATGGCATAGTGGAATCAATTTACAGTAAGTATTATGTGTTATACACATGTGAGAGTTGTCCATGCAATGGAATCATCAAAATGAGTGAGATATGATCGAAACAAAATTAGTATACCAATCTGAATTGTCTGTTTTGTAGGGATTGTTAAGGATATTTAGACATGGATTGAGCAATAGCTATAACTAAGTTATTTGTAGCACAAAATATGAAGTTTATGCCATCTAAACATGAGCTTCTATCTCCTTATATAACTCAAGATATGATAAAAATGGTGAAAGTGAAACTAAAAATCAGATTTTGTGAAATTAAAGTTTAATACTATTATTTAAGCACTCAAAATAATTAGTATAAAATGTGAAATTAAAACCCACTAACTTATATATTACATTTATATAAATATGTATAAGGATAAATAAATGGACATTTTATAAAAATGGTAGTTTGGTAAGTTTTATAAGTTATAAAACTATAAACATGATTTTTACGTCTTTTCGACTAATACCGTAAAATTAACGTTTTTCGTCAATTAAACCTTAGATGGTCGGACCCGTCTAATGTAAACTTTTTAAAAGTCATATACTGATATATAAGTACATATTACAAGTAAAAACCGATAAAACCCGAGGTTTATAACATATGGACATTAACGGGCCAAATTAGCCTTAATGGACTATTAATCCAACTAATTTTGCTAAACACTAATGGACTTACTCATTGGGCTTAACCCGCTTGGGCCCAACATGTGAGTATAGAGCTGATGTTAAAAGTGTAATTGGACTAATAAAATGTAATGGGCTCATCATGGGCTTATTGGGCCTTAACATGTAAAGAAGTTAAACTAGTGAAACTAGTATAAAAATTTACCAACACTTGACACTATAATAAGTAAATAAAGATGTACAATCACACTTGATCATCATCATATTTATAAAATCATCATATGTATACATAATTGTTATTTTTATAAAGTCATTGGACAAGAGTCTAAGACGAGTATTATTTGTCTAGGTTTCCGTGATTGAAGCACGTACCGTACATCCGAATTGCCGATAACCCGCTTTCCCACATCAACGTGAGTTCATAGCCTCACACTCTTTTAAATGTTTTTATGAAATGTTTGATAAACCCGCGAGGGAGATAACATGTTAGTTTTTATGAAATAGGACACTAGTTGTCCCAATTATTTGTTTATTGATTTGGACTCGAATGATTGTATGACCCGATGAATGATTATATGACCCGATGTAAAAATGGATTATTAAAGTTAGATTATGTCACTAAAAGTCCCATTAGCATGAATTGTGAACTACCGGGATTTGGTAGACGCTTATGCATATAATAGTACTATTTGGGGTCGATCACCCCAGTTCGCGCCTTGACGGTTGATCCCCATCGTGCCACATTGATTGGTAAGCGAATTTATTTATGAGAAGATTTCCATAGCGTGATTTTTATGACGACACGCTAACTTAGATGGGCAAATTGAGGTTTGGGCTAGCTACCCGTTGTTTGTTGTAGTAAGGTAACAATGTCATGCGGCTTATAATAATCCAAATAATGAAAATACTGCTATACGCATTGAATTACTATATATTGCCTGACTAGCAATACGGGGTCTTATTAATGATTTTATGTTCGTGTTTTGGTTTTTCATAAACCATACTCATATAACGGCTTTTATCTAATTTTATACAGCGCTATAAAACGGATTGTATGATGTTTTTACGACAATGGTTCGTATAATGATTTTGAAGGCAAACGCCTATATTATGATTTTTGATAAGGATTTGTATAAAATGACTTTGGCTATTTTATGGCCTATTACAATGATTTGTACAAAAATGATTTTCGGTAATAATTATATACCGATGATATATTAATGGTTTTATTAAACTCTATGAATTCACTCGGCGTTATCGCTGACCTTTTCTTTTAACATGTTTTGTCTGAGGTACTTGAAGGTAATTCTCGGGAAGACAACAAGAATTCATGGCCCGCACTTAAACAACAATTTCCATTCAAATGTTTTGTAAAAATTGTATGAAATACTATGACTTGGGACCTATGTAAATTTGATATTTATGAATGGAAATGCTTTATTATTAAACGACACGATTTTTAAGCGTTGTCTATGATGTGAGTAATGTGCTATCCCGTAACACCAACGAGTCTTCCGCTGTATTAAATTGTGTATATTTGGGGGTGTTACAGTTTGGTACCAGAGCTCTCGTTATAGAGAACGAAAGATTTTTAAAACCAAGGTTTTGAATAAAACATTTCAAAACCTTTTAACTATAAACATTTTTCTCAAAATGTCTAAAAATCTTTTGACTATAACGGTGCCGAAGAATTCCCGAGTTACCGACAAGGCTAGACTGAGAAGTGTTATTTTAATATATATATATAACTTGGATTATATGTATATATGTATGATGTAATTTGATTACATGATTGTTTGATGATTATTTTAATACTTATACGAGGTATTTATACGACGTATATTGTCACAAGAAACCCTAACTCCCCTAGCAAATCAATCGAAGCTATTCCCGTAGGAATTCTAGCTATCCTAGATCTAAACCAAGTTGTGGATAATTATGATCCCGACAAAATGGTTGATATTCGTAGAAATGTAGATATTAGTTGATTGTGATATTGAAGAAGAATTGGCGAGATTAAAACTGATATCGATGTCATGACGATCTTTCCTTATAGAGTGGAGTTTGACAAAACGTTACCACCTAGAAAGATGTCATCTGATTCGTTGTCACCCAATTCTTAATTTGAAATCGAAAGGGGTGAATGTTGCACTTGAGGCTGTCATTGGAACCATTACCCAAAAGCCTCATGCCACTAGTACCTTTCCGAGAAGTCTAATTGAATGTATGAGTCATTTCATACTAGTGACTCATTTGATAACTATTGTTGTAAGAGCTATAGGATTGGAAATTAAGTGTTGTTCATATCGAGCTTTTATTGCCCTTTTAAGGTCTAAGAGTAAGGTTGAAAGTATTGGAGAATGAGGTAGGATATCGCATTGAGTATAAGTTGATTGAAACTTGAATAAAAATAAAATTTAACCCGTATGGAATATGAGATTGATAAGAGGAAGTCGTTAAGTTCTGTGATTGAATTATGAGGTTTTAATTGATTGTTGATTCGTGTTAAGGGTTGTTCCTAGGCCATTGTCCAATGATGGGGATGCCCAGTGTCCAAATTGAAGAAATCTTCTTCTGAATTGGGACCGATGGATCTTTCGGGACATGTGGAACACCTAATGACTCTTGTAGATTAGTATTCATTGTGGTATCTTTTAAAAATCCCTAACTTAACTGAGACATCAGTTGGTAGGATGAGTTCTTGGAATTGTATGACATAGTGACACGTAATGTGTTACGGTACAATTCTGACTTGTTTGTGGTTAATGAAAAGACTACATTTGATTGCTAAATTCTACATGTATCGATGTTATCTATCTTTTATTTGCTTCTTCCTAATGCTCGCATTAGTGATGCAACCATTGAACAAGTACTCATCTTGTTTGAGTTACGTTGTGGATTATTCATTTTGAGTGCCATCGAGGTCATGAACCTCATGATTAATTGGCTAAGCTCATTTCCTATTATATTGTAGTTAGTTCTTGGTGAATAACTTTTCATCACTCTTTTGCAGATCACTCATTGTTTTTATAAGATAAAACAGTATCCCTTGAGAGAAATTGAATTTTCATCACTATAAGAATTATTCAAAGTGAGATTTATAAGTGATCGTTATCGAAATGAAGTTGTTTATAAAACACATTGGAAAACCTAATTGTTTTCATAACAAAGAAAATCTTTGTAAATTTATTTTTGATTCTTATTTAAGAATTAAGCATGAAAATGTTTTTATTATAAACATGATGATAAAATTTTGACGAACTGAGTATTGCATCGTTAATCTTGAAAATGTATATAGTTGCGCGCCTACATACAATTTAGAAGTGACCATGCAAGGCTGATTAGTAGTCACCATAAAATTGTTAACAAACATTACATTTTTCCTTGAAATTGTGAAGGATTGAAATTTTGTGAGATCTGCAAGAAGTGCGAAAATAGGGACATAGTGTTAGGGACACCTACATATGTGCCCGTACTATTTATTCTTCTGAACCGAATTTAATCATATGTGGATATTGTCTTCATTGACAATTGATATCACCTTCTTGTTCATTTCTGTAAATGATGAGATTCTTTGGAAAAGTATCTGATTACCGAGTGTTGATACCCGACTGGATGTATCGACGTTCCTATCATTTCTTTTGATTAGATTTCATTTGAATGACATGGGTAACGATCCGAGGAACTTTCGAATGCGTACTCAAATTATGAAAACATGGGATATATTCATATTCGTTAATGTTTTCGTCTGTATCTGATTTGAAATTCTTTCGCGTAGATTATGCGTTGACCTTACTCTTTTAATGTTAGTTGTGTCTCCATATATCCTTGAATTTGTGAAGGATTATGAGTTATTATTAGTCTTTTGAGAAGTTCTCATCTTATCTATGGTAACGAAACTGGAAAGTTGGTAGTGCCAGTAGAATGGATTGATTGATTATGACATGACGACATTGTCTTAATTAATGGGAACTCGAGTAGAATTCCCCTAAAAGATAAGATGTTGATTATCAAAAGTGATCTAAATAATTCTTGATGGATGACCATACCCTGCATTTAGACTTGAAATTATACCATGAATGGTTGTGAACTAGTCATAGATCTTGTAATCTAGAAAGAACTTAAAGTAAATTTATTAAACGATGTTTCTATTATCTGAAACTTTAGGAGGTATTTGCTGGTAAATTACCTAGACTTTTGCCATTAAGGCAGATTGAATTTGGTATTGATTATATTCTTGGTGCTGCACCTGTGGCTTGTGCACTGTACGACAACACCATCTGAATTAAAAGAATTATCGTGCAACTAAGCTAGTTGTCGGAAAAAGCTTTTATTCTACCGAGCTCGTCATCATGAAGAGCTATGATGTTATTATTTCTTATATTTATTGATTACCGTGAACTAAGTAAATTGACGATTAAAAATCTATATCCACTACCGAAGATGATAGATTTGTTCGATCATTTACAAGGTTCTAGCGTATATTCAAAAATTTGATTCACGGCATGGTTATCATCAACTTCGCGTCCGCGAAAAGATTATCTATTCCAATTACTACATCCAGAACTTGTGATGAACATTATGAGTTTCACGTGATGTCGTTTGGATGGACTAATACACATGTAGCATCCATAAATTTGGTGAATCTCGTGTGTAGGCTGTAATTTGATACATTCATGTTTGTGATCATTAAGGACCATCTGTTTGTTTATAAGAATAAGAAGGAGTTAATAATTATTTATAGACTGCCTTGAATTGGCCGAGTAATGAAAAATCTGTACCTTAAATAATTAACATGTAATTTAAGGCTTAATCCTTTATATTAGTTGATCGTGTGATTAATAGAAAATGGAATATATATTGACTCTTTAAAAATTAAGAGCCCTTTTAAGACTTTGGGTTTTACCAAAAAGAAAGTGCAAATATGTTTTGACAAATGTTTTATCAAAAGAATTTTTAAGGAATCATTCCCTTAAACCCAGAACATTTAACTAAACTCCTATTTAGGGGTAAATGTTTGTGTATACCTCAAGACAACCTAAGAGGGATTGAGGAAACCATTTAAACCATGACTTGAAATTGAAACTACAATTTTTGCTTTTCAACTAAGAAATTTTGACCAAAGTATAAACAAAGATTTCTCCAACATTTTCGGATCTTATTAATTATTTTAATTATTTTCGATAAATCAACAAAAATCTTGTTAATTAAATTCAAATTTATTTAGAACATTTTTATAATTGGTCGAACTAAGAAATCTAAAATTTTTACGTTTACGTTTCATAAAAATTGAATATTTATTATTTAATTACTTGTAATATTTATCGATGCTTTAAACGTCGGATTGAGCAAAACTAATAAAAATAATAGTTGAGATGAAACTAAAACTTAGAAAATATGTAGAAAGAATTTCTGAGTGAATTGTGGACATGATAATTACATCATCAGGAAAGGTGAATGTATATACTGACACATTATATAGAAAGGATAAAGAATCAATTAGGATGTGTTCCTTAGTAATGACGGAGCAAAATAAATTGCCGAACAATTTAAAAATAGCTGATGTTTGTAAAAAGGATAATATAGATAATAAAAGGGGTTCGCGGCTAATATGAACCATTAGAATTGAGAAGCCTATCGCGCTAAAATGTTTTAAAGGCCACTTGTGATTGCCTAAAGATGGAGGTTTATGAGATGTAGTCATGTTGGAATCTCGTAAGTATAAGTAATCTATGCCTGTCATTTCTTATTAAATGTATCTTTGTCTGAAGAAGTTGTACTAATGGAAAATTATGAAGGCAGAGATCGCCTCATACATTAGTAAACGTCTAACTATTGCAAAGGTCATCATCTGAATTTGATTCGATTTGGGTCATCGTCGACAGGCTGACCTAATCTGCTAATATCATTCCTATTAATGATAGATTCTCGATGAAGAAAATGACTCTTTTGTATTTAAAGGAGTTGTGTAAACATAGTGTGCCTGTATCGATCATCTCTATCAAGATCCTCGCTTCGCATCGAATTTCTAGAGATTTGCTCAGAAGTCATTGGGAACGAACCTTGATGAGAGTACTGTTTACCACCCCAATCGAAGGGACGAGGTAAAGTAACGATACAAAATACTATAAGTGTTGTTTTATGCTTGAATGATTGACCTTTGGTAATGAACCGTATAATCGTTTTTTTGGAGAGATTATCATTGTTAATTATCGTATTAGGATCGAGATTGAATCTTGTGAGGATCTAAATGTGAGAGCATTGGTAAGCAGGAGTTGGGATGAAGACACCCGACCTACACCCATTGTGAGTTGGACATGTCTTTTAGGTTTAAGGTTTCCTATGATGGCGAACCTAACCTTACAAAATACCCGACCCGCGAGACCTGAAATGATTGTTGAAATTAGGATCTGATTATTGACTGTCGATAGTGGGCAGGAGGTAATGTGAATATGAAATGTAGATCTTGAAGTGCAGGATGGGTAGCGAAGTTATGCCAAAAATTTTCACCATAGAAAGATGAATTGAAGATCTGAAAGATCATGGGAAATAAGTCCCTGTTGAATGGGACCATTGAGATGATGTAAAAATTGGTTTGAAAGGCATATAAGCTGGATCTACCCTATGACTTCAAGGACTGCGTGAATTATGTTTCGTGTATCTAACTTGATGAAATATCTATCAAGTGAAAATCCGACTATTCCTTAATGAAATTTAGATCGGCGAAAAGTTGCATTCATCAAAAACCCGTGAACATCATGGATAGAGAAAGTAAGTCGACATTAAGCCTGATCTTATTCCCATAGTTATGTTTGATGAAACTCGCGTATTGTAATGGATTACACTTGAGAGAAAAGACCAATGTGGAGGAAATACCCACATGGCTTTAACTCTATAAGAAGCGAGTAGTAAGATAAATTTATCTTTGAGGACAAAGATCGTGTTTAGGGGTAAATGCTATGACAATCCGTCAATTTATGGTTGATATTTTATTCTCAAAGTATTATTTAAAAACATTATTTTAATGTTATATTATGAACTTACTTATTTTTGGGAAGAAATTCGGGTTTACATCTTGAAGTAGCATCGACTACGCCTAAACCGGAGGACTCTACGTTACGTGCTTACGTTTACATACACCGTCTTTGGTGACAGTCCGATATTTCAGGAAATAAATTTATCCGTGAATATTATTTTGGGATTTTAAATTTGTGTTGGTTCATAAACTCACAAATTTAATAGAAGAGATTAGGACTTACGTGAATAACTTAACGTCCTTTACGGCTAAACCGGAAACCTTAGGATTACGTATTTACGTTTTCGAACCTCGTTTTTGATGAGACAATTTTTATTAGATTCGTTTTGTGCCGTTGATTCATAATTTATATAAAACATTTTTCGTAAATCGACACGAGGGCACGTAAATCGAGGAAACTAGAATCGAGGAGTACCCGTAAATAATTGGGGATGAGACAAAACAAGTTATGCCCCAACCCCAATATGGGACGGTTTAAATAAGATACACAAACACACTTAGGTGTCATGCTTACAAAGTAAGCAAGACACATGTCTTGCTTAACTTTGCAAGCTATCTACCAACATCAAAACTACACAACCTAAACCACTTCCTCATTTTCTTACATGCAAAACCATTCATCCTCCCTTCCTCTCTCTTTATATTCCATCCACCACCACCCCTAAACACCCTCATTTGATCAAAGTTAACCATGAAATCATATGTTATTCACACATATGATGAAGCCCTTTTGAAGCTCTATTGATTGGTGGTGATTTTAACATCCAAGGAGAAGATTTGTTGGTGTCATAGGGCTGATTTTCCATGAGAAGTTTATAAATATTGGTGGACTTGAAGATGATATTGGTTTATCACAAGTTTTGCCATCAAAATCCAAGCCTTGTTCATCAAAGACTCATTTTTTCATCACTAATGGTGGTATAGAGATTGTTCTTCCCATCCTCTTGTTATTTTGATTATGTAATCATGTATTTTCTTTCCTATTGTATATGTATATGATGAATATATGATGATAAAAATGTTGTGTGGGGATCAAGTGTTGATAAATATGGTTAAAAAGATGGAAAACCATAGGTAACAAGGTTAAAATCTTGCTTAATATGATGGCTGTATAAAAACAGTAAGTAACCAAATGATAAACTGATAAAATGGCATAGTGTAATCAATTTACAGTAATTATTAGGTGTTATACACATGTGAGAGTTGGCCATGCAATGGAATCATCAAAATGAGTGAGATATGATTAAAACAAAATTAGTATACCAATCTGAATTGTCTGTTTTGTAGGGACTGTTAAGGATATTTAGACATGGATTGAGCAGTCGCTATACCTAAGTTATTTTTAGCACATAATATGAAGTTTATTCCATCCAAAAATGAGCTTCTATCTCCTTATAGAACTCAAGATATGATAAAAATGGTGAAAGTGAAACTAAAAATTAGATTTTGTGAAATTAAAGTTTAATACTATTATATAAGCACTCAAAATAATATAGTATAAAATGTGAAATTAAAACCCACTAACTTATATATTACATTTATATAAATATGTATAAGGATAAATAAATGGACATTTTATAAAAATCATAGTTTGGTAAGTTTTATAAGTTATAAACCTATAAACATGATTTTTACGTCTTTTCGGCTAATACCATAAAATTAACGTTTTTCGTCAATTAAAACTTAGATGGTCGGACCCGTCTAATGTAAACTTTTTAAAAGTCATATACTGATATATAAGTACATATTACAAGTAAAAACCGATAAAACCCGAGCTTTATAACATATGGACATTAACGGGCCAAATTAACCTTATTGGACTATTAATCCAACTAATTTGGCTAAACACTAATGGACTTATTCATTGGGCTTAACCCGCTTAGGCCGAACATGTGAGTATAGGGCTGATGTTAAAAGTGTAATTGGACTAATAAAATGTAATAGGCTTATCATGGGCTTATTGGGCCTTAACATGTAAAGAAGTTAAACTAGTGAAACTAGTATAAAAATTTACCAACACTTGACACTATAATAAGTAAATAAAGATGTACAATCCCACTTGATCATCATCATATTTATAAAATCATCATATGTATACATAATTGTTACTTTTATAAAGTCATTGGACAAGAGTCTAAGACGAGTATTATTTGTCTAGGTTTTCGTGATTGAAGCACGTACCGTACATCCAAATTGCCGATAACCCGCTTTCCCACATCAACGTGAGTTTATAGCCTCGCACTCTTTTAAATATTTTTATGAAATGTTTGATAAACCCGCGAGGGAGATAACATGTTAGGTTATATGAAATAGGACACTAGTTGTCCCAATTGTTTGTTTCTTGATTTGGACCCGAATGATTGTATGACCCGATGAATGATTATATGACCCGATGTATGAAATAAAATGCATTATTAAAGTTAGGTTATGTCACTAAAAGTCCCATTAGCATGAATTGTGAACTACCGGGATTTGGTAGACGCTTATGCATATAATAGTACTATTTGGGGACGATCACCCCAGTTCGCGCCTTGACAGTTGATCCCCGTCGTGCCACATTAATTGGTAAGCGAATTTATGTATGAGAAGATTTCCATAGCGTGATTTTTGTGACGACACGCTAACTTAGATGGGCAAATTGAGGTTCGGGCTAGCTACCCGTTGTTTGTTGTAGTAAGGTAACAATGTCATGCGGCTTATAATAATCCAAATAACGAAAATACTGCTATACGCATTGAATTACGATATATTGCCTGACTAGCAATACGGGGTCTTATTATTGATTTTATGTTCGTGTTTTGGTTTTTCATAAACCATACTCATATAACGGTTTTTATCTAATTTTATACAGCGTTATAAAACGGATTGTATGATGTTTTTACGACAATGGTTCGTATAATGATTTTGAAGGCAAACGCCTATATTATGATTTTTGATAAGGATTTGTATAAAATGACTTAGCTATTTTATGGCCTATTACAATGATTTGTACAAAAATGATTTTCGGTAATTATTATACACTGATGATATATTAATGTTTTTATTAATCTCTATGAATTCACTCGGCGTTATCGCTGACCTTTTCTTTTAACAGGTTTTGTCTCAGGTACTTGAAGGTAATTCTCGGGAAGAAAACAAGAATTCATGGCCCACACTTAAACAACAATTTCCATTCAAATGTTTTGTAAAAATTGTATGAAATACTATGACTTGGGACCTATGTAAATTTGATATTTATGAATGGAAATGCCTTATTATTAAACGACACGATTTTTAAGCGTTGTCTATGATGTGAGTAATGTGCTATCCCGTAACACCAACGAGTCTTCCGCTGTATTGAATTGTGTATATTTGGGGATGTTACATCAACTTTAGCATGGTCGACTTCAAGACCGGCTTTGGAGATTTTATGACCAAACACAATACCTTCTTTTACCATGAAATGGCATTTTTCCCAATTAAGAACGAGACGAGTGTCTTCACACCGTTTGAGCATACGTTCTAAATTGGCAAGGCAAGTAGAGAAAGAATCACCATAGACCGAGAAATCATCCATAAAGACTTCCATAGTTTCTTCAACCATGTCATGGAATATAGCCATCATACACATTTGGAAAGTCCCAGGAGCATTGCATAAGCCGAAAGGCATTCTTTTGTAAGCAGATGTTCCATAAGGACAAGTGAATGTGGTTTTCTCTTGGTCTTTAGGATCGATGGGAATTTGAAAATACCCGGAGAAACCGTCTAAGAAGCAGTAGTAGTCATTACCCGCTAAACGCTCGAGCATTTAATCCATGAAAGGAAGAGGAAAATGATCCTTGCGAGTGGCATCATTGAGCTTGCGATAGTCTATGCAAACTCGCCAACCCGTGACAAGTCGAGTAGGAATCAACTCGTTGTTTTCATTGGGAACAACGGTGATTACGCCTTTCTTAGGCACACAATGGACGGGACTAACCCATGGAGAATCCGAAATAGGGTAAATCATTCCGGCATCTAGAAGTTTGATAACTTCTTTCTTGATGACGTCATGAATTATAGGATTAACCCTTAGTTGGCTTTGGATTGCGGTTTTAAAGTCGTCTTCCATGAGAATTTTATGAGTACAAAAGTTCGGATCAATTCCGCGGATATTGGAAATTTTCCAAGCAACTGCTTTCTTATGATTCTTTAGCACGTTGATAAGTCGAGACTTTTCATCCTCTTTCAAGTCCTTTGCGATGATGACGGGTAACTTCTTATTGTCTTCAAGGAACACGTATTCGACGGTAAATCCTTAAGCTCTAAATACGGAGGATTGTCGATGGAAGGCAGAGTCAAATTCGGATCATCGATAGAGATTTCCTTAGGAGACGGTGAAGAAATATGGTCCTCATTGAGAAGTTTCTCAATGGTACGAATGTCTTCATCCCAATCAGTGGGAGAATCGTCATATTGTAAGTCCACATCCCCTAAAGTTGCTTCAAATTCTTTCAAAAGAAAATCACTTTCTCCAAATGGAGTCAGTGAGGGAGCAATAGAGGTGTTGGAGAAACAAGCACGGATCGAATCAAATTCAATATACCGAAACTAACTTTGAATTAATCGTATATAATAACAAACGTATAATCAATCATCATCTTTACATGATAGAAATCCTATTCTATATATACTTGACGAAACGGTGTGTCGATTAATGGTCACGACGTTTCATGAAAAGTAAACGTTGTGAATAACTGTTTTGTAACCGTTCCATAACTGCTAGTCCTGTCCTAACAGCGGGTATGATTATCTAGGCCCATGGGTCGTTTTCTTTAGTATGTTGGGTCGGGCCTAACATTCTCCCCTCTAATCGTAAACGTTGTGGTGTAGCTTCTTGAGTCCGATGAGTTCTCTCATGACTAGAAACTTGATCTTTGGTAGTGCCTTTGTGAGTATGTCAGCTTTCTGGTAGTCTCCACTTACAAATTCTACTTGGATGTCGTTTCTTTCAACGCATTCTCTGATGAAGTGGTACTTCGTGTCTATGTGCTTGCTCCTTCCATGAAAAACTGGGTTCTTCATTAGTTGTATTGCTGATTTGTTGTCTACCATGATCGTAATCTTTTCTTTTTCTTTGTGTGTAAGTCTGCTTAAGAGTCTTTTGAGCCATAATGCTTGAGTTGCTGCTGCTGTTGCTGCTATGAACTCGGATTCACATGATGATAGTGCCACGGTTGCTTGCTTTTGAGTGCTCCAGCTAATTGGTGAGTCACCAAAATAGAATATGATTCCTGTTGTGCCTTTGCCTTCTTGTGTATTAACTCCATAGCTGCTGTCACTATATCCATGAATCTTGTTGCTGTCGTTATGCTTGTAGATTATTCCATAATCCTTGGTTCCTTTTACATAGCGTAGTACTTGCTTTATAGCTTTCATATGTTGCTCTTTAGGTTCTTGCATGAAACGACTAAGTAATCCTACGGAATAACTTAAGTCGGGTCTTGTGTGAAGCAGATATCTTAAACATCCAATTAAGCTTCGATATTCAGTTGTGTTGACCATTGTCCCTTCGGTTTTCTTTGTCAATCTTGTTCCTGGGTCCATAGGTATAACTGTTTCGTTGCTTTCTAGCATTCCAGCTTCCTTTAATATCTTGTTCGCGTATGCTGATTGCTTGATTGATATGTCACCATTTGATTGTGTGACTTCAATTCCGAGATAGTAAGCTAATAAGCCTAAGTCGCTCATTTCGAATTTTTCTTCCATGTGAGCTTTAAATCTGTCTATCTCTTTCTTTGGCGTTCCAGTGATGATAAGATCGTCTACATAAACTCCAACCAATAATAGTGAGTCCTTTGATGCCTTTGTGTAGATAGCTTGTTCCAGTGCACATTTCTTGAAATCTAATGTCTTCAAGGTGTTGTCTAACTTGATATTCCATGCACGTGGTGCTTGTCTTAAACCATATAAGGCCTTTGTAAGTCTGTAGACTTTTCCATCATTTCCTTTCTTTGTAAATCCTTCGGGTTGAGCTACATACACTTCTTCCTTTAACTCTCCATGTAGAAAAGCAGATTTTACGTCCAAGTGATGTACTTCCCATTTGTTGTTGGCAGCGATGGCTAGTAATAGACGGATAGTTTCCATCCTTGAGACTGGTGCAAATACTTCTTCGAAGTCTATGCCATGCTCTTGTATGTATCCTTTTGCTACTAATCAAGCTTTATGCTTGATTATGTTTCCATTTGCATCTTTCTTCGTCTTGAACACCCATTTCAAGCTGATTGCTTTGTGACCTTTTGGGAGGGTAGTGAGTTCCCATGTGTTATTCTTGTTGATGGAATCTAACTCAGCTTTCATTGCCTCTATCTATTTTTGGTCGTGTGATGCTTCTTTGTAATTCTTGGGTTCATCCTCAGCTAAGTGTAATTCCTCAGTATGTTCGTATAAGTCATTCAAGGTTCTAAAACCTCTTATTGGTGTATGATCAAAGTTGGGGTGTGTGATTGATGTTGTAGAAGATTCAACATCACTTTGATAAAATGACTGTGACGAATTGTTGGGTGTGAATTGAGAATTTACTTGAGATGTCCTTGTAGATTGTGTGTTAGGTGTCAGAGAGTGACTAGGTGAGTCTGGTGGTGGCGAATCGTATCCATTGTCATTGTCGAATGGAAAATCGTTGTCATCATTTGGTTGATCTTCTTGATTATGTTGATCACGGTTTCCAAATTGAAATTCTGTCCATTCTGGGTCGTCATTGTTATAATCTTCTATATATTCGCTCCAATCCCATATCTCATCTTCTTTAAACTTTACGTCTCTACTAACACATATTCTTCGTGTTATTGGATCAAATAATCTGAAGGCTTTTGATCCAAATTCGTTTCCTAGGTAAACCAATTTTGAGCTTCTATCATCCAACTTCGTTAGGTGTTGAGATGGTACTTTTGCATATGCTATGCATCCAAAAACTTTTAAGTTTTCTAGATTTGGTTTCCTTTTCTTGATTGCTTCGTATGGAGTGATGTCTTCAAGTGCCTTTGTAGGAACACTGTTTAAGATGTATATGGCGTGTCTAACAGCTTCAGCCTAAAAGTTCTGAGGTACCTTTGTTGCTTTCATCATACATCTTGTAGTAGACATAATTGTCCTATTACGTCTTTCTACTACTCCATTTTGTTGTGGTGAGTAAGGAGCGGTGAGTTGTCGTGCTATGCCATTTTCTTTGCAGTATTGTGTGAATTAATTTGATGTGAATTCACCTCCACGATCCGTTCTAAACATCTTCAATGTCGTCCTTAACTCCTTTTCTATTCTGTTCTTATATTCCTTGAAAGTATCAAAAGCTTGATCTTTTGTACTTAAGAAATATACCCACATGTATCTTGAGTAATCGTCTACTAATAGGAATATGTACTTCTTTCCAGAAGGTGTTGGAGGAGTGATTGGTCCACATAAGTCTCCATATACTAAATCTAGTGGTGAGGTTGATCTAGTTTTCGCCTTCTTAGGAAATGGCATTCTACTTTTCTTTCCCATTAAACATACATCACATACTTGCTTTGTATGCTTAACTATAGGTATTCCATGGACTAAATCCTTTTGAGTCATGGTTTTAAGTGACTCAAAGTTGAGATGTCCCAATCTTGCATGCCATAGCCAGGTAGTGTCTTTTAGGTTTGCTAGTAGGCAGACAGGTGTGCCTATTCTGAGACTAGCTTTGTAGAGTCGGTTTTGTTGTCTTGTGACCTTCATAAAGATTTTGTTATCCATGTCATAAAGTCGTAGTTCATCGTCTTCCATTACAACTTTACAACCAATTTCAGTGAATTGTCCAAGGCTCAATAAGTTGCTTTGTAGGTTTGGTATGTAATAAACATGTGATATGATCCTTTGCTTTTCGTCATCACATTCCAGTATGATTGAACCTTTTCCTTTGATCTCTATATATTAACCGTCTCCAAATTTTACTTTTCCACTAACCTTTTCGTCTAATTCCTTAAAATGTTCTTTTACTCTAGTCATATGATTACTTGCACCGTTGTCCAAGTACCATAGGCTATCTTTACTTGTCTCTTTATATCCTACATCTTCTTCATGCAGCGAGACCTTTTGTTCTTCAACTTCTAATACTTCGTTTCGTTGAACTTGTCCATCTAATATTGCGATAAGTAGAGTTGGTTCAAAGTCTTCTTCAACCAAATTGGATTGTTCGTGACTCTTTGGTTTTTGTCGGCATTCTTTTGACATGTGTCCTAATTTGCCACAATTGTAGCATTCTATTTTGCTTAGATCACGACTTGGTTTTTTGAAGTTGTTGAAATTTTTGCTTGAGGTTTATCCATTCTTCTTTTCGTCTCGAGGTTTCTCGTGGTTGTTGTCACGTGAAAAATTTGATCTTCCACGCCCACGTCCTCTAAAATTCTTTCTACGATTATCATGTCGTGTGAACATCAGTTTGTCTTGACTGTCCACTTGTTTACCCTTCTTCTGCCCGATTCTTTCTTCGTAGGTTTTGAGCCTACCTATTGCTTCTTCTAGGGTCATTTTGTCTAAGTCAGAGTATTGTTCGATGGATGCGACGATTTGAAGGAATTTTTCAGGTACAACATTGAGTAATTTTCGAACTAGTGTTGAATCCTCAAATTTGTGTCCTAAACTAGCGGCTTTGTTTGACAAGGTTGTCAATTTGCTGGTAAAGGTGTCTATAGCTTCGTCTTCCTTCATTTGTAGTAACTCAAAATTAGATTTGAGTGTTTGTAATCTCGCTTGTTGAACTCTGTCTTCGCCCATATGTTTGGCTTTCAAAGCATCCCAAATTGTCTTCGCAGTTTTGTGCTTTTTATTTGAAGCAATTGATCTTCGGGTAAGGATTGATACAGAAATGCGATTGCAATCTTATCTTTCCTGTTGTCGGGTTGGGTTGTAGCCGACGGTTCTATCATTTCCCACAAGCCGTTGGCTTCGAGAATGATTTGCATTCGAATTGCCCATAGTGAGTAATTCGACGGTTTTAGCATAGGACATTGGAAATTTGGTGTACCGTTGGTACTGGTTTCCTTCTTGGAAGAATCTCCGCCATCATTTGTCATATCGCGAGGGATATCAAAATAAAATCTCTAAATAAAATTTTCAACACTTATTGTGTCTAAAAAATTTCTTGTTTTCGGTGAGTACTCAAAATAATATGCCTTATAGGCTATATCAAAATGCGGAATATTATTATACGTAAATAATTATCCCTGGAGATTTTCTAAAAACTAACAGAATAACCTAAGGTTAATTACTCCTTAAAAATTATTCTATATAATAAGCAGCGTATTCGCTAGGTTATTATACGTCGTATTAAAATTTTATAACAAACAAAATAATTTTTTTTTTAAAACTTATAGTTATAAAAAATGATTTCGTTTTTATAAAAATAATAATACCTAAACTTTTTTATCTAAAAAATAATTTTTTGAAAAAAAAATTTACTAGATACAAAAGTTTAAAAACTTGACAAATGGAAAAATGGGTAAAGGTAAAAATAAACCTGACTGGGCTTTTGGCCCGTAGACAATATAAGGCCCAAAAATGCTTTGATGGGCTTGCCTTTTATACCCCTGGTCCTTGCTAATATAACCCGGCCTCCAAGTTTTGTGTTTAGACAAAAACACACAAACGTTTGTTATCTTCTTTGTGGCCGTTCCTTTTTCTTTCTTCCTCGATAATATCGAAGGTTTCTCGATGGTGGTTCTGGTCACCCAATCGATGCCGCCTGTATCCAATTTTCTGTTCTACGATTTCTATTTCGTAGCAACCTTAATCCTCCTGTGCGAATCCTTCGTTGGTTTCGATGTGATATGGGGATTTTATTGCCTCAATTGATTTGGGGCTTTTGGATATAAGGAAAATCACGTGGTGTTTTTCAGGCTTAGGGATGATTCTGTGGAATCTACAAACAGGTGTGTTTGTTCCCTTTTGATGATCTTTAATTTTCCTATTGTTGACTTTGGGTTTCAAATCTGGGTTTGTTCTAAATCTGTATCTGGGTATTTTCTTTTCTGGGTTAATTGTTCTTTTTTTTCAAGAGATTGAAATCAATAAGAACAAATTCTGCAAAACGACTCTGGGTAAAAACCCTTCCGTTGCCGGTATGATTATACCTTGGTAGCGAAAGTAGGAACCCCTTAAAAACAACAACTTCAGTGAATCGAATTGATTCTGATGAGATTTGTGTTGTTGGTGTTTTGCGTTTTTATGGAAAGAAAAGAAAAAAAAACAAATGAAACCTTGGCAGGAAAAAAAACAAAAACGGTATATGATGAACAAACTTTGGTTTTTGATTAACCAAAGCTCTGATGCCAAATGTTGGAGAAACAAGCACGGATCGAATCAAATTCAATATACCGAAACTAACTTTGTATTAATCGTATATAATAACAAACGTATAATCAATCATCATCTTTACATGATAGAAATCCTATTCTATATATACTTGACGAAACGGTGTGTCGATTAATGGTCACGACGTTTCATGAAAAGTAAACGTTGTGAATAACTGTTTTGTAACCGTTCCATAACTGCTATTCCTGTCCTAACAGCGGGTATGATTATCTAGGCCCATGGGTCGTTTTCTTTAGTATGTTGGGTCGGGCCTAACAAGAGGCAACAGTCTCAACAATGGGTAGAGAAGTAGAACCACTTTTACAAGCGTCTTTGAAATTCTCTTCACAAGCCTCATCAAGAACGTCAATAAAATTAACGCTCTCGTTTTCATAAGGTTGCTTAGAAATTTTACCCATGTTGAAGACGATTTTATCGTCACCAACTCTCATGATTAATTTGCCCGCGGCTACATCAATGAGAGTGCGACCAGTCCTCAAGAATGGGCGTCCAACGATTAATGGAACACGGGTATCCATCTCGTAGTCAACGACAACAAAATCCGCCGGAAAGGTGAATTTTTCGACACCGACGAAGACATCTTCGGCTGTCCCCACTGGATAAGAAACCGTACGGTTAGCTAATTCCAATGTCATTCATGTGGGGACTAGCTCGGGTAGAGATAATTGTTTCCAAACACTTAACGGCATTAAGTTTATACTAGCACCTAGATCGGCTAGGGCCATACAATTCTCTACCCCGGGGAAGTTGCAAGGAATGAGAAAACGACCCGGATCACCAAGTTTGGTTGGTAATTTCCTTAAGAGCTCTCCAGAGCAATTCTCATTAAGTTGGGTCTGAGCGATATCAATGAGTTTCTCCTTATCACTGAGAAGATCTTTAAACATTTTAGCATACTTCGGCATGTGAGCGAGAGCCTCGGCAAAGGAAATGTTGAAATTCAGTTGTTTAAACATTTTAAGAAAGTTAGAAACCTGAATATCATCCTTGCTCTTCAACTTCTCTTTCCTCAACCTTGAGGGATAAGGTATATTGGGTTGAGATGAAGGCTTTAGAATGGGATTCTCACTCACATCCTTAGGTGGTGGAGGGGTGGGGTTGGAAGGTAAAGGAGTTGGGGAAAGTTTCTCTTTTTCCTTAGTCACAATCACGGGAGTAGGTGTAGGAATCTCGGGTTCCATATAACCTTTTCAACTTCGAGTGGTGATTGCTTTCATCTCCCCTCTTGGGTTAGCAACGGTGTTACTCGGAAGAGAACCCGAAGTAGAGGGTTGATTACTTTGGAAAAATGAAGCCATCATATCTCTTAAGTCGTTTGTTTGATTGCTCAACGAAGTTCGCATGTCGTTCCTTAGCTCGGCTCGAATATCGTTCCCTTGTTTCGCCATGTCACCCTTCAAGTTAATGAGTTGGCTTTGAAGGTTCGTCACCATCTCTTTATTGGTCCTCATGTAAGTTTCGAGGTCTTGGTTCAATGTCGTGGGTTGATTGAGAGGTGGGGCTTGGTAAGCTTGATTATTTCCTTGAGGTGGATATGGGTTTCTTTTGGATTGATATTGATTGGCAGCTCGAGGTTGGCTTTGATTGTTTCTATTGAAGTTTTGTTGGTTTTGGTTTTGAGGAGGAAAACCGGGTGGAGATAGAAAGTTGTTGGAACGATAACTTAGCAAGTTACGGGCTCCTTGAGGGCGAGCCTGATAGCCTCCCGTGGAATAGTTACCGTATGCCGCGTTAACGTTTTCACAAAGATTGCCTTGGGTAGAGGGGCAATCATTGTAAGAATGAGCACCACCGCACGTTTCACAAGAAATAGCAACAGCTTTAGCTTGTTGATTTTGGTTAGTAACCAAAAGTGGCATATTTTTGCTCATTTCGACCATTGCGCGGGTCATTTCGGTCATATCAGGGTTGGAAGAAGTAGAAGAAACATTGACTCTCGGGTTTGATCTTGAGGATGCGGATGAATCCCAATTCTTGTGGTGAGTAGTCATGTTTTCAATTAACTCTCTACACTCCTCCAGTCTCCTTTTCATAAAAGTACCACCGGCGGCGGCATTAATCGTATCACGATCACGAAAAGTAAGACCGTTGTAGAAAGTATCAATGAGAGTGACGGGGAGCATGTTATGATTTGGACAACGGTCGATCAAAACATTGTAGCGTTCCCAAGCATCAAAAAGTGATTCATCATTTTCTTGAGTGAATCCACTAATTTGGTTCCGAAGGCTAGTGACCATGGAGGGTGGAAAGAAGCGCGACAAAAAGCGTTGAGTCATCTCATCCCATGTATGAATAGAATTTTTAGGGAGACGGTCAAACCATTACTCGGCATGGTGGGATAAAGTGTGTGGGAAGAGATGTAGGCGAAGGAAATCCATAGTAACACTGGGAAGTTTCATGCTTTGGGCGACGATAATGAATTTATCGAGATGTTTATTGACATCATCATCCGGTAATCCGCGAAATGGACAAGCGTTTTGAACTTGCTGGATCATGTGATGCTTCAATGAAAATTCAGGAGCCGTGATTTGCATCGGCGCAATCGGTCCTCCGCGTTCTTTCATGGTTGGTTGACAAAGCTCCTCCATTGTGCGTAGGTGGGGTTGTGGGCCATTGTTGTTATTATTTTTCATGTTGGGGTGGGGTGGGTTGTTATTATTGTTATGCACACCGGCCATATCTATGTCTCTGAGAGTCTCGGGCTCAGAACAAGACGTAGATCGAGTACCATACACTAAAATGAATTAAAATATTTTTGGTTTTTTTTTTATTTTTTTATTGTTTTTGGATTTTTGAAAATTTTATATTTTTTAGGATTTTTGAAAATTTTTGTGCTTGAAAATAACGTTCCCAAATCTAATTTTTCTCACTAAAAACCATTAATTTTTCTCCTCCATTTGATTTATGACTTTTATTGTGTTCTCTTTCAAAGTGTTGTTCGTACTCGATTCAATTTGAGTTGATCACGGTTAATGGTGGAATTGTTGGTATTGGTCACTAAAAGGGGGAGCTTGGTTAACTATGTCTACAAATAACATAAATATAAGAGCTAATAAAAATAAAAGAGACTTCTAACCTTGATTGCTTTCCAGTATGAATGCTGCACAGTAGAACTTGGTAAACATGACTAAAAGGAAATTATCTAATTTAAAATAAAAGTGAATTTGTAAATGACGATGCGTAAAAATTAAAAAGTAAAAAGTTATACTAAAAATTAAGGTTTAAAATTAAATGACAAAAAGTTAAAACTTTTAAAAGTAAATTTAAAACTTAAAACTTTGAAAAAACGTAAACTTGAAATAACTATAAGATAAAATCAATTTAAAATAAAGTTTAAGAAAATTCAACCTAATTAGGAATCATAAAGTGTGACCTAACTCGGAATACAAAACCAGAACACAATTTGGAATCCAAAAGTGTGACCTAATTCGGAATGCTAAAACTGGATGTAGTTCGGAATCTGTGATTTTGATCTAGTTCGAAATACTGAAACTAGATGTAGTTCGGAATGTACAAATATGGACCTAATTCGGAATCCAGAAGTTTGACATAGTTCGGAATACCATCAATGACCTAATTCGGAATGGAGTAGAACCTAACTCGGAATAAATATCTTAATACAGTTCGGAATAAAGCCACTTGACCTAACTCGGAATCCAGGAACACAAAGTAATTCGGAATCCAAAACCTTAAAGTAGTTCGGAATGTGAGACTTGGACGTAACTCGGAATATGGAACCTTGACGTAACTCAGAATCCCCTTTCCTAACCTAGTTCGGAATCTTCGTCTTTTGCTAGTTCGGAATAACAAGTAATTGATCTCATTCGGAATGGGTGAAACACACAATTCGCGAAACAGAAATGCTAACAACTCGGAATATGAAGAAACATGCATTTAACTCGGAATAAACTGTTATGTGTTTAATTCGGGATAAGGAGAATTTGAAGCAGTTCGGGATAAAAGGGTTTTTAAAAATCCGAACTAAACTAAAATAAGCAAATACACAATAAGCACTTACCCAAAACTTTTACCAAATCAATTTCTAGAAAAAACTAATAAGACACAATTTAAAAACTTTCAAGAACACTAAATAAGCAAAAATTTAAAATCAACTTTTTTATAAAAATATTAAACTATCAAAATCAACTTATTTTAAAAACTAATAAACATAAAAATTAAGCAAATAAGCACCTTAATGTAAAAACTCTAAACACACCAACTCAATAAGCACAATCAAATAAGCAAAACAATCACATCATCAACAAAATTAAGCCAACTACAAGATTAATTAAGCAAAAACAATATATTATTAAGAAAGGTAGAATGAGATTTATGAAATAAACTTGATTATATTAAAGATTAAGATCAAAGATTACAAGATTAATGAAGGTTTGATAAGCTTGAAAAACTAGAGAGAAGAAAAATAAAACACACTTAAAAATAAAACTAGAAAATTTAACTAACTAACACCCTCTTAATGACACATTAGGAGGGTATATATAGGAGGAGGGGAGGGTCTTGTGTCTTCTCTCTTTCTTCTTGTTTTCTCGACTCGATTTAAGTTCTTTGTCTTTCTCGACGTCGTCTTGGGATTTGTCGATATAAATTGAACTCGTCTTATAATTTTCTTCTTCTATTAGACTTGAGTTCTTCGACTTCATTAAACTTTCGTCTTTAGACTTTTTCTTCGATAAATCTTCAGAATAGGCCTTGGACTTCCGTTCTTTTTGCACTCTTGATCTTTTGACTTCGTCTTTTGTCTTTTTCTTCGATAAAAGCACGTGAAAGCCCGTGTTTTCTCCCTTTTCATATTTTTATCCTGAAACACAACAAAAACACAAACCACGCATAATTCCGACTTTTACGACATAAAATACACGTTTTGGTCTTGTTATTATTGGATAAGTGTTTTCACACTTATTAGCCACTAATGAAATTTACTAAGCTTACTTATTTTAGGCTAAGGCTCATTTAAGTTTCTAGTTTTCAAGGCTTAGCATAGATCCAAGGGGAAATGACAAATAACACTTATAGGGTTCGAATCTAGGTACACACGCGCGAGGAGTAAATCAAGCCGAGACTACTAGGGCACGAAATCTATGAGTTTTACGTGTGCATGTTGTTTTCATAGTGATTAACTAAATATGTAACTTGTTTAGGTACCATGTGTTATGTGTTCATCATCTTTTTATGCATTTATAAGTAGATTTATGAATTTGGTATATGAAATTACTTGTTTCCTTTAGTGAAGAATGAATGAGTGTCCTAGCAAACCCGTAACTCTCCTTCTCTAAATCTACATGAATCCTATCCGAAATGTGTATGTTTACCCGCGGCTACTAGCTATTTTCCTTTGCTTGTTGCCTAAGGTACTATAACTTGAAGTTTTTACTAGTATATTGATGATAGAGACAAAGATTTAGGGTAGTAAATGAGGATTAAAAATTTGTGTAGGTGATGATGTGTGCCGTGAGTTAGAGAGATAGAGGATAAGTGTTTGTGTGTTCTTGCTAGTTTAGGATGTGAGGTTATGTATATAATTAGTTAGATTTTTCATATCTAAGTACCTTACACACAAGTACAATCCATTAATGACCAAGTGATGTACATGTGGCCTTTCATCCAAATGGTGGACGCGTCTAGTAGAGTTAGGAGGGTCAAGGGGACAAAGTGAGGGGTCAAAGTAATAGGTAATTAAGGTTTGAGGTTTGTACAAGGTATTAGACATGAGGGTAAATCTAGGCACTATTCAACATATTATTAGCCAAAAGTTTTGGTAAGGTTCGGTTAGGAGGCTTGATGTTTAGGATATTGGTAGGTTTCTAAGTATGTAGTTAGGATTTTGTTTTTGAACGGCAGTTTGGTGCAGCGGAGTATCTTGCGTGCCACCGAGGCACCAAGTCTCTCAACCCGAGTTCGAATCATCTCACGAAGAGAATATCAACCCCCATGCTAGCCATCCAGTTTCCCATTAAGGGGCTTCAAGGCATTGCGATGGGATTCAAACCCGGCTGCCAATTCTGGGAAAATCCCCCATATGGGGAATGACAGGAGTCGAACCCCTGACCTCCCCCACATGTAGTTAGGATTTAATTGTACTAGATTAGATCCATGTAGATTTAGTTAGATTTCTAAGTTTAATATAGTATAGGTTTGTATATATAAAAACACGAGTCTTAGATGATCAATAGAGAAAAAATTGTTTATAGTGTTTCAAAATTTTAAGTGTGTATCCAAGTATTATAAGTCATGTTATAATTGTGGTGATATCCAATATAGTGTAGTTTAGGTAATTATATATACATAGAATTAATTTGAGGTACTTTGTAAATTATAGATCATGAAATCATGATTTTTGGATATAATAGGTCTTAAAATGATGTATCATAGATGTCCTTGTATTCCATGTGGCTTAAAAGTAGGCAAAGTGATCAACTGAGTATGAAAAATGTTCATAGATATCAAAATAAATATGAAAAGGATCTCGTGTTCAAGTATCAATAATGACACTTATATTCATGCATCATGTAAATAATAGTTCAAGAAATTCATGCAAAGGTGATATCAATAGTATTCATGAGGTGACATGTACATATGATGACATAATAAAAGGGAATTTTCCGAGGTTTTACACTTAAATGTCTCAAAAACTTCGTGTTTATGCTTTAGCAAGTAAACATAACCGTAACGACTAAAGTCGTTAGTGAAAGTTACGAAGTAACTTTCACCTTGCCTTGAAACGGTTCTAAATGGGCCGCATACATCAGTGTGTATAAGTCCAAGTAGATCTTTAGCCCTCTCTACTTGATGTGAATAAGGTTTTCGTGCCATCTTACTAGATAAACATGAAACACATTTGTCAAAGGAATCATCATCGTTTGACTAAAGCAATCCATCTGATTGTAATTTCTTAATTCGCTTTTTGTTTATGTGGCCAAGGCGACAATTCCATAACAACGTAGAGTCCAAATTAGATTTGACCCTTTTGTTACTTACAGCATAAATAGAACTATTGTTTGCACTAGAATCAGACATATCAATTTCAAATATACCATCACGAGGAATAACACTAAAATAAAACATATTATTGTTGATCCCAAACTTAGATCGATTTAGCTTTATGTATACGAGATTAGATCAAGTAATACACTTAGAGAAACCTTTGTATATCTTTATGATAATCTAAGTGTTATGCGGAATTAACACTTAAACAAGAACACACAAGATATAAACAAACTTTCACTTTGATTAATGATATCAAACTTGCTTACAATGAAAGTAGTTTACGAATGAAAACTTATATAGAACATTAACCTAAAGGTCTTCTTTTATAGACTTAAGAAGCCTTGTGCAATAATCTACGTATCAACTATTCTAGGTAAAGATAAATATAGAAAATACATTGTTGTTCCTATCTTTACTAGAAGTAATCTAGAATACAATAAACGCGTAGAGTATATCTTCCCATAAGTGCTTGTCTTCAATGTATCAACACTTGACTTTATCTTGTCAACGCTTGAGCTGTCAGCGTTTGTTTTACTCCTGTCAGCGCTTGTTTTACTCTTGTCAGCGCTCAAGTGAACTGGCCATAATTTATTCCCAACAATCCTCCCCTAAACTTGATATCTACTCCAATGATCAAGTTTCTGAATAAACACTAAGTACTAGGAGGAATCTTACAAAGCTTCTCATATTGGTAATAAATAAATCTGATCAAGTCTTTTGCCACGTCACTCGAATAATCAATCTCCAGCTGAGTGTTCTTCATCTTCTCCAAGATTTCCTTGGACATGAAATACTGACCATCCACAAGTAGATACTCAGCAAACTTTGTAGCACTCAAATAATAAACACCAGCAGCTGAATACAATCTCCATTGAAGACCACTGAGATCATCTTCAAGATCCTTCCAAATAGCAGGATCCTCATCTTTTGGTCCACACATTCTCTTGAATGTGGACCATAGTTTTATTCCATTGGCTGAAGTTGGTGCTTCAGCCTCATACTTGGCCTCTAACAACCTCCATAGGTCTACCAAGTCTTCTCTATCACAACTTGCAAACAAAGATATAAGGGTGGTAAAAGTGTGCACCTCTTTTCCATACCTGCCAATCTTCCAAAATCCACATTCATCTTCTTCATAGCTTACAATTGGATTTCTGGAATCTAGTGGTAACACTTGTACCATATATGAAGCTTCTAATGGTGAGAGCTTGAGGCTCTTTCTTATGACAACTTCACTTGGATGTAATGGATCCATATCTTTGGGAAACTCAAGAGAAACTCCCTTTTTCACTGGTCTGGGAACAAACATTGCTTTCTTGAGCTCCATTTCCTCTGCAAGTTCTTCTTTTCTTTCATCAGAAAGAAGTCTTAGAGTGTTTGCTTCCTGCACTCTAACCCAAATGGGATAAGCTCTACATTCCAACTCATCAAATGTCAATGCCTTCAATTTCTGATGAGTCCACCCTACTCCATGACACCTGAGCAACATGCAGTACAACTCCCTTCTATCCCTTTTCAACTCTGAGAGAATATTGCTTGCCTTGTGTTTCAAAATGACCTTGCAATCCTTTTGTACTATGAGAAGAATCTCCAAACCCCTATCTGATCTGAAATGGTCAAGTGTGGATTCTCCATACATCTTTCTTCCCAAGCATGATACATTTGAACCACCTCTGGCATATCAAAATCAACCTGCAATTTCAACTCTCTCAATTTCTCCTTGGCCAACTCATCTCCATACTCAAGTCTTTCTGGCTGTTCTATGATCATAACACTTGAGTCTGAGCTAGCAACATCACTTCCCTCTTGCTCTTCTGAAGTGACAACAAATGGTGACTCTCTCACCTCCTTTCTTTCTTTTTCCACAATTTGTGCAGCCAACTTTCTATCAAACTCAATTTGAGCTGCATTCTTTGGAACAACCTCTTCTACCATAATACCCTTACCCTTATCTAATGGATCAATTGTTGGTAAGGTAGATGGTGATACCTGTGAAGAAACCTCCTTGATGATGAATGATGACTGGGATACATCACCCTCATTTGCAGGTCTGTCAACGCTCACTTTTGCTCTGTCAGCGCCCAAAATACTCATATCAGCGTCCAAATTCTCCTTGACAACGCTCAAATTTCCTGCCTCAGCGCCTTTTTCAATTTCCTCCACCATGGTTGTAAATGATAAATTTAAGTTTGTAGGAGAGACTAGAGACGTATCAAAACCTGTCTGTTTCTTCAAACTTGTTAGGGCCTCAACAACATCCAAAGATTGACCATCATGGCTGCCCTTATCACTCACATTTATTTGATCATCCTCCCCTTTGGAAGATTCCTCCATCCCTCTCCTTGCACTAGCAGTCTCCAAAATAACAATCCTCTCCCTCAATTGCTTGAGTTCAAGGCCTTGTGTGCTGAAAACTTGTACCAAGTCTGCATTTTGCTTTTGCAAGCTCATGCAGACTGCCGTCAATTCCATTAGGGTCATTGGTTCCAATCTGCCCTCTTCTAAAATGGGTATTTGACCTCCCAAGTCAGATTCATTGGGCATGGATGAGGTCTTAATAATGGTGGGACTGCCTTGGCCAGCTTCTAAGCCAGAACCAATAGTCTCAGCCTCATCCATAGCACCAACCACACTTGTGGTGGTGGTTCTCTCTGCTACATGGCTAGGACCACTAGAGGAGAACACTCCAGTAGTCCTTTGGCGTTTAATCATCCTATATTCAGGAGGTGTAGAAGATGATGTGGATTGGGTGGATGTGGGTTGGTTAAGGGGTGTTTGGGTCTGTGAAGGTTGTGTGTCAACGTTTGAAATAGGCACATCAACACCAACATTGAACGTGTCTGCGTCGAAGGTTCTTGGTCAATTTGCATATGTTGGGGTGAAGGTAATGGTTCAGGTATTGGGTCAATTTGAGATTGGGGGTCTGGTTGGGGTTGAGCTGCTGCAATGACAGCAAGCATAGCTTGGGTTAAGGGTAGGTCACGATGTGGGGGTGAGTTCATCTTCATAAAAATTGATTTCTTTTTCACAGGGATCTCATAAAAATCATTATGATCCCTTGTGCAGTATCCTTGGACATCAAAAACCATTTGTAAAAATCTGGGATAAGCTAAAGTCACTTTGTTCCCTTTAGTTTTACACATGCCCTCAAAAATCATGTTAGAATAATTAAATTTTTGCCCAGTAGCAATACACACAATAGCACTGGCAATAGATCTATTGATCTCATTGTGTGCAGTACACTTGGGACTCAAACATTGTAGGAGGACATGTATGAGGTACTTCCAGGCTGGGGGAAACTCCTGTTTATGATATTTATTTAAAGTTCCTTCATCAGGAAAAGGATAACCCAAAGCCCTTAGTCCTTGTTCTATTTCACTAATGGGAAGGGTGGTTATACCATCAACATCATCAAGATGCAAGGCTTGGCGTACCAAAGCCTCAGTAACCACCCAAGTTCTCCCATGAACAATAGAAGATAATGTAGTCACTCTATTAACTGTTGAGGAACTGACAGTGTTCCAAAACTGTTTAATATGTGTGACAGTAATGAGTGGTGCTTGAGAAAGAGCATACCTAATAGGAGATGCATTCAAATACGCCACCATTTGTGTGTATTGGGGAAACAGAGTATCATCAGCTTCAAGATACCCGATCATGTTGTGTTGGCTTCTGAACCCCAATTCCATCTCTGATGGTTTAAACTTTGGTGCCATTGTTGAAAGCTGTTAAAAATGATTGATGAAGATGAAGTTGATAAGAGAAAATTGTGTTAGACAAGAATAATAGGTACCTTGTTTAAAAATATGAGCCAAATATATAGGAGAAGAAAATGCATGTGATTGGCCCAAAAATAGGCAAGCATTTTCAAAATGTAATCATGAAAATATTGAAAAATAATAAGTTTATCTCATGCATTAAATGAAAGTTATCAACTCCCAAAATTACGGCCTAAAAATATGTCAAAAAGTAACAACTGGGTAGGTCCCATTGAGTGTCAACGGTCAAAAATAACCTATCAACGCCCAACGGCTATATTCTTGTCAACGTTTGCCATAGCCATGTCAGCGTCTAAATTGGTCACACCAACGCTTGGAAAAATACTTGTCAGCGTCCAAAAATAAAAATGTTTAAAAATGAAAAATGACCTTAACAAAATAATTTATCCGAGAGAAGATAACCAAAAAGCTGATAATTATTATAGGGCGGCAAGCACTGTCCAGTTATTCACACTTGCTTATGCAAGATAGACATAACAGTCCTCTAGTGTCCCTTGCTAACCAAAAATCTTAACAACCAAGTTACCTTATAAAATTCCTTGTTACTCCCAGGTAAATCCCATAACAAAATTATTCCCAAGTCTCCCAACAGACCACAACCAATTCTAGGCCAAAAATGTCTTGGAAGCATGCATAGTATATCAACTTTGCATGCTACAGTGCCTCATGATTTAGTAAAACTAACTCATACTCACCTGTGGACACAATCTAGAATTGTGATAAGAGTATCATATGGATACCCAAACATCCTAAAGGTTCCTAAAACCTCCCCTTAAACTATGATACATAAGTTTCTAAAATATGCATGAACATAAAAAATTTATGCCAAGATAGGAATTAAAAATTCCAACCATCATCCACAAAATAAAACTTGTCCAAATGCTTCTCCAATGATCCATAAGCAACTTTGTATCCAATGGTATACTGCTAACACCACCTGCACATTTAGATTGAAAACCACAAAACTAACATTGTTGCTGACAACGCCCCGATAACACATAACAGCGTTGAGGGAAGCTTTGTCAGCGTTAGACAAATATATTGCTGACAACGTCACAAAAACACTTATTAGCGTTCAAGCAACCTTTGTCAGTGTTAGAAAAATATAGTGGAAAATCTAAATCTTCAAAAAGACCAATAACAATGCATCATCCTGTACATACTTTTACAAAAAGACTCCAAAACACATATTATGTGAGATTGATCATTCCAATACTTGTTACCAAGTATTGAAACCTCCCAGCATCAAAATGTTTAGTTAGTAAATCTGACACATTTTCTTCAGTGTCAACCCTGTCTGGTTGTATTAAACCCTTTTCAAAACAATCTCTTATAAAATGGTGTCTAATTTCTATGTGTTTAGTTTTAGAATGATGTACAGGATTCTTAATGATGCATAAAGTGATGTTATTGTCAACAAATATCTTCGTATGCATGAAATTATACCCATAGTCTAACAGCTGGTTCTGAATCCACAAAACTTGTCCACAACAAGCAGCTGCAGCCACATACTCAGCTTCAGTTGTAGAATTAGCCACCACTGTTTGTTTCTTGCATTGCCAAGATATCAATCTGCTCCCAAGAAACTGACATCCACCAGTTGTGTATTTTCTATCAAACTTATCACCTCCATAGTCACTATCTGAATATGTAATCAGCTCCAATGGTGAATCCTTTGGGTACCACAAACCAAGACTAGGATAGCATCTCAGGTAACTAAAGATCCTCTTCACAACATAAAGGTGACATTCTTTGGGAGTCACTTGATAGCGTGCACAAGCACACACAACAAACATGATGTCAGGTCTGGAGGCTGTAAGGTACATCAATGATCCAATCATGGATCTATAGTGCCTGACATCAACATCTTTCCCATCTCCAATCTTTCCCCAAGGGTGTTCTCTATCCATAGGAGTAGTAGCCCTCTTTTCATGTGGAGAAAAGCCAAACTTCTTCAAGATCTCAGACACATATTTATCCTGGGAGATGAAGATACCATCTTCTTTCTGCTGAACTTGTAAACCAAGAAAGAAGTTCATCTCCCCCATAGCACTCATCTTGAATTTGTCTGTCATCAGCTTAGAGAAATCCTCACTCATCTTTGGATCAGTAGACCCAAAAATGATATCATCAACATAGACCTGGACAAGCAACACATCCTTGCCTTTCTTCTTTGTAAATAGTGTCTGATCTATGGTGCCCCTTTTGAATCCATTGTCCACTAAGTAAGTAGACAAAGTACCATACCATGCTCTTGGGGCTTGATGAACTCCATACATAGCCTTCTTGACTCTATACACTTTATCTGGATTCTCTGGATCCTCAAAGCCAGGAGGCTGCATCACATATACCTCCTCAACAATAGTTCCATAGAGGAAGGCACTCTTGACATCCATTTGATAGACAGTGAAGCCCATGCAGGATGCATAGGCTAAAAAGATCCTAATAGCTTCAATCCTTGCAACTGGTGCAAAGACTTCCTCATAGTCTATCCCCTCCTCTTGTGTGTATCCCTGAGCCATTAATCTTTCCTTGTTTCTGACCACAATCCCTCTTTCATCTCTCTTGTTTCTTAGAACCCATCTTGTCCCTATAGGTCTGACATATCTGGGACAATCAACCAGCTCCCAGACATCCTGAATTGCAAATTGGTGAAGCTCATCCTGCATTTCTTCCACCCAACTTGGTTCTTTGAGAGCATCAAATATTTTCTTGGGTTCCTGTTGTGACAGAAAACAGACAAACAAACATGCTTGCACAAGAGGGGTATCAACCTTCTTGTGAATATTGGCAATAAACCCACCAAGACCTTGATGAGATCTTCTAGTCTGAACAGGAGTCATAATATCACCAATGATTTGAGAAGTGGGGTGATTCTTCATAGTAGAAGTGAGAACTCCTCCTTCAAAAAGTCTGGTGTCCTCAACCTCATTCTCCATGTTGCCAATATCTTCTTCTTCAGACTCTCTTTCATCAACATGAGGATGAACCTCTTCATATAAATTGGAAGGTTCACCTTGTTCAAAAATGGAAGAGAAAAGATGTGCAGAAGTGTTGTCAACGTCTGAACCTTGTTTGTCAGCATGTAAGCTAACAACGCTTGAACTATTGTTGTCAACGTCTGAGCCATCAACGTCTGAATTGGTCTTGTCAGCGCTAGATTTTCCTTTGTCAGCGCCTGAAGGACCATGCATGTTGTTATCTGGTGGTACTTGGGGACCACCATTATCTTTACCACCAGCAGCAGCAGCAGCAAAAGCATCTGTCCATATGGGGATTGTAACATATTCTTGTATAGGAGATGACTTTTCTGCTTGTGATCCAAACTTTTCATGAACCTGTGTACCTGAAACATTAACAACTTGTTCTTCCACAACACTTGAAGTTACCTTCACAATATCTGGATTAGTAACAGGCAAATAATTTAAAGCTCTAGATAAAGGTTCCAAGTCAAACAACCAATTAGGACCACTTTCAGGATCACTAGGTTTATTCTCTAAAAACCTAACATGTACTCTTTCAAGAATACGTTTTTCTTCCTTAAGATAAACCCTATATCCCTTGCTCTGCACTGAATACCCCATGAAGTAGCCTTCATCACCTTTTGCACTAAATTTACCTAAGGCATCACTAGTATCTAAAACTACTACATGACAACCAAAAGGTCTGAGAAAACTAATATTAGGTTTTCTACCCCAAAGTAACTCATAAGGTGTTTTGTTCTGAATTTTGTTGACCAATGCTCTATTTTGAACATAACAAGCTATATTAACAGCTTCAGGCCAAAAGGCTATAGGAAAATGAGAATCAGCCAACATGGTTCTTGCTGCTTCAATTAGGGTTCTATTTTTCCTCTCAGCAACCCCATTTTGCTGTGGGGTTCTGGCAACACTAAATTGCCTAGTAATTCCTTTCCTGGCACAAAAATCATCTAACTTTTTATTTCTAAATTCACCACCATTATCACTCCTAAGCATTTTAACTTCATTGCCTGATTTCTTCTCAATCTGAGTGATAAAATCAATTAAAGTGTCAGCTGTATCACTCTTCATAGCTAGAAAGAAGGTCCAAGTAAATCTAGAAAAGTCATCTGTGATGACAAAGTAGTAGGACTTTCCATTCAAACTTTCTATTCCTCTTTGATTATTTAATCATATCTTTAGCCAGATAGCTCCAATCCCATCCCATACCATCAATTCCTTGAACAGCAACCATGGCTTTATACCAATTGTGGAAACCTTGGTTTCCGGATCTTTGAAGCTACTAGGAATGCATCATGTTCATATGATTAAACAATCAAAGCGGAATTAGAACATAATACATTAACAAGGTGTTTAGGGCACAAGAACATGAATTAAAACAAACGAATTGTTCATTATATTAATAAAAAACAACCACTAGACGTGTGACAATCCGTCAATTTATGGTTGATATTTTATTCTCGAATATTTTTTAAAAACATTATTTTAATGTTACAATATGAACTCACTTATTTTTGGGAAGAAATTTGGATTTACGTCTTGGAGTAGCATCGACTACGTCTAAACCGGAGGATTCAACGTTACGTGCTTACGTTTACATACACCGTCTTTGGTGGCAGTCCGACATTTCAGAAAATAAATTTGTCCATGAATATTATTTTGGAGTTTTAAATTTGTGTTGGTTCATAAACTCACAAATTTACGAGAAAAGACTAGGACTTACGATTTTATTTTAACGTCCTTTACGACTAAACCAGAAACCTTAGGATTTCGTATTTACGTTTTGGAACTCCGTTTTGGATGAGAAAATTTTTATTGGATTCGTTTTGTGACGTTGATTCATAATTTATAAAAACGTTTTTCGTAAAACGACCCGAGGGCACGTAAATCGAGAAAACTAGAATCGAGGAATACCCGTAAACTAGTGAGATGGGACAAAATACATTGTCCCACCCCACTAGCACACATGGGGCGGCCAACTTTTTCCTCAACACATGAGGTGTCAAGTTCTTGTGTAACTACACAACACTTGTCTACTAAGCTTACTAGTTAAGCTTTCCACAAGCTAAAACCATCAAACCTTCACATACCATCATTTCCACCATGCAAAAACAAGTTAGAAACTCTCTCATCTCCCACATATGTGCCGTCCCTCAACCCACTCAAAACCCTCATTTGATCAAAAATCAACCACAAAATCTCATGTTATTCATATACATGTTGATGCCCTTTTGAAGCCCTATTGATTGGTGCAAGTTATAACATCCAAGGAGGAGTTTCCATGAAGTGTTAGGGATGATTTTTCACAAGGAGCCTATGAAGAATGGTGGTCATGAAGATGGTCTTGGTGCATCACAAGTTTCTCCATCCAAAACCATGTCCAAATCATAACCTACATCAACTTGGTGGTATAAAGATTGTCCTCCTCATCTTCTTGTTATTTTGATTATGTAAACATGTATTTTATTTCCTATTGTATATGTATATGAGGATTATATAATGATAAAAATGTTATGTGGGGATTTGGTGTTGATAAACATGATTAAAAAGGTGAAAAACCATAAGAAACAAGGTTAAAATCTTGGTTAAATTTGTTGGCTGTATAAAACAGTAAAGAAACAGGTCATGGACTGATAAAATGTTGAAGTAGAATCCATTTACAGTAATCTATATGTCTTGTACACATGTGAGAGTTGGCCATGCAATGGAATCATTGTAATGAGTGAGATATGATCAAAACAAGTTTAAGGTACAAATCTGAGTTCACTGTTTTGGACGATTTTTAGAAACTACTTAGAGGATGATTCAACAGTAGCTATAGGAGAGTTAAGTGTAGCACATATCATGTAGTTTATGTGATAAAAACTTGAGCTTCTATCTCCATATAGAACTCAAGATATGGCAGTTTTGGTGAAAGTGAAGATAAAAATCAGATTTTTGGAAATTAAAGTATAATACTATTATATAAGCACTCAAAATTATATTGTATAAAATGTAAAGTTAAAACCCACTAACTCATGAATTTTATTTATATAAATATGTACAATGATAAATAAGTGGATATTTTATAAAAATGGTAACTTGTTATGTTTTATAAGTTATAAAACTATAAACATGATTTTTACGACTTTTTCGGCTAATACCGTAAAACTTAACGTTTTTATTAAATAAAACTTAGGCGGTTGGACCCGTCTAATGTAAACTTTTATAAACTCATATACTGATATATAAACATGTATAACAAGTAAAAACCGATAAAACCCGAACTATAGGACATACGGACATTAACGAGCTAAATAAACATATTGGACTAATACTTGGACTAATACTTGGGCTAATAATTGGACTAAATAAGATAAACACTCATAAAAAGAACTTATTGGGCTTAACCCATTTAGACCCAACTTGTAAAGTGTAGATACTGATAATGTAAGTATAACAAGGATTAATACAAGTTAAGAACTTATAATAGGCTTATTGGACCTAAAACACGTAAATAGGTAAAACGAGAAAACTAGTATAAAAATTATCGACACATAACACAAAAATGAGTAAATGAGGGTATGTACACCCACTTGATCATCATATATATATAATCATCATATGTATACATAATTGATATTTTTATAAAGTCATTGGACAAACGTCTAAGACCGATTATTATTTGTCTAGGTTTCTGTGATTGAAGCACGTACCGTACGTCCGAATTGCCGATAACCCGCCTTCCCACATCAACGTGAGTTCATAGCCTCGCACTCTTTTAAATGTTTTATAAATGTTTTATAAACCCGCGAGGGAGATAACATGTTAGTTTTTATAAAATAGGACATCATTTGTCCCGATTGTTTGTTTATTGATTTGGACCCAAATGATTGTATGACCCGATTGTATGACCCGATTGTATGACCCGATAAATGATTAAAGGACCCGATAGATGAAATTAAATGGATTATTAAAGTTAGGTTATGTCACTAAAAGTCCCATTAGCATGAATTGTGAACTACCGAGATTTGGTAGACGCTTATGCATTTAATAGTACTATTTGGGGACGATCACCCCAGTTCGCGCCTTGACGGTTGATCCCCGTCGTGTCACATTGATTGGTAAGCAAATTTATGTATGAGAAGATTTCTATAGCGTGACCTTTGTGACGACACGCTACTTTAGATGGGCAAAATTGGTATCGGGTTAGATACCCGTTGTTGGTTTAGTAAGGTAACAATGTCATGCGGCTTATAATAATCCAAACTAACGAAATACTACTAGACGCTCCGAATTACGATGTATTGCCTGACTAGCAATACTGGGTCATACTATTGATATTATGTTTGTGTTTTGGTTTTCATAACCGTATTCATATAACGGTGTTTATTTTCATACAACGTCGTAAGACGTATTGTATGACGTTTTTACGACATTGGCTCGTATAATGATTTTTAAGGCTTTTTATAACCATATTCATATAACGGTTTTTATTTAATCTATACAACGTTGCAAAACGTATTGTATGATGTTTTTAACGACAATGATTCGTATAATGATTTTTAAGGCAAATGCCTATATTATGATTTTCGATAAAGATTTGTATAAAGTGACTTTGGCTATTTTATGGCCTATTAAAATGATTTGTACAAAATGATTTCAATAATAATTTTATACTGATATTATATTGATGGATTTTATCAAACTCTATGAATTCACTCGGCGTTATCGCTGACCTTTTCTTTTAACATGTCTTATCTCAGGTACTTGAAGGTAATTCTCGGGAAGACGACAAGAATTCATGGCCCGCACTTAAACAATATTTTCCATTCAAACACTTTGTAAAACTTTGTATGAAATAATATGACATGGGACCGATGTAACTTTGATATTTATGAATAGAAATGATTTTATTATTAAACGACGCGATTTTTATGCGTTGTCTATGATGTGAGTAATGTGCTATCCCGTAACACCAACGAGTCTTCCGCTGTATTGAGTTGTATAAATTTGGGGGTGTTACAGTTTGGTACCAGAGCTCTCGTTATAGAGAACGAAAGATTTTTAAAACCAAGGTTTTGAATAAAACATTTCAAAATCTTTTAACCATAAACATTTTTCTAAAAATGTCTAAAAATCTTTTGACTATAACGGTGCCGAAGAATTCCCGAGTTACCGACAAGGCCAGACTGAGAAGTGTTATTTTAATATATATATATATATATATATATATATATATATATATATATATATATATATATATATATAACTTGGATTATACATATATGATGTAATTTTATTACATGATTGTTTGATAATTATTTTGATTTTTATACGAGGTATTTATACGACGTAGATTGTCACAAGTAACCCTAACTCCTCTAGTAAATTAATCGAAGCTATTCTCATAGGAATTCTAGCTATCCTAGATCTAAACCAAGTTGTGGATATTTATGATCCCAACAAATGGTTGATATTCGTAGAAATGTAGACATTAGTTAAGTATGATATTGAGAAAGAATTGGCGAGATTAAAACCGATATCGATGTTATGACGATCTTTCTTTATAGAGTGGAGTTTTACAAAACGTTACCACCTAGAAAGATGTCATCTGATTCGTTGTCATCCAATTCTTAAATTGAAATCGAAAGGGTGAATGTTCCACTTTAGGCTGTCATTAGAACCATTACCCAAAAGCCTCATGCCACTAATACCTTTCGGAGAAGTCTAATTGAATGATCGAGTCATTTTAGACTAGTGACTCATTTAACAATTATTGTTGTAAGAGATATAGGATTGGAAATTAAGTGTTGATTCATATCGAGCTTTTATTGCCCTATTAAGGTTTATAAATAAGGTTGAAACTATTGGAAAAAGAGGTAGGATATCGAATTGGGTATAAAATTGGTTGAAAACTTGAATAAGTAAAATTTAACTCGTATGGAATATGAAATTGTTAAGAGGAAGTAGTTAAGTTCTGTGATTGAATTATAAGGTTTTAATTGATTGTTGATTCGTGTTAAGGGTTGTTCCTAGGCCAATGTCCACTAACGAGGATGCCCAGTGTCCAAGAAATAAATTGAAGAAATCTTCTTCTGAATTGGGACCAATGGATCTTCCGGGACTGGTGGGACACCTAATGACTCTTGTAGATTAGTATTCATTGTGGTATCTTTTAAAAATAATCCTTAACTTAACTGAGACATCAGTTGGTAGGATGAGTTCTGAGAATTGTATGACATAGTGACATGTAATGTGTTACGGTACAATTTTGACTTGTTTGTGATTAATGAAAAAGACTACCTTTGATTGCTAAATTCTACATGTATCGATGTTATCTATCTTTATTGCTTCTTCCTAATGCTCGCATTAGTGATGCAACCATCGAACAGGTACTTATCTCGATTTGAGTTACGTTGTAGACTATTCTCATTGTATTCCTGAGTGCCATCGAAGTCATGAATCTCATGATTACTTGGCTAAAGCTCATTTCCTATCATATCGTAGTTAATTCTTGGTGAACAAGCTTTCATCACTCTTTTGCAGATCACACATTGTTTTTATAAAGTTAAAACGGTATCCTTTGAGAAAATTTAATTTTCATCACAATAAGGATTATTCAAAGTGAGATTTATAAGTGATGGATATCAAAATGAAGTTGTTTATGAAACGCTTTGGAAAACTTAATTGTTTTCATAACAAAGAAAATATTTGTAAATTTATTCTTGATTCTTATTTAAGAGTTAAGCATGAAAATGTTTTTATTATAAATATGATGATAAAATTTTGACGAACTGAGTATTGCATCGTTAATCTTGAAATTGTATATAGTTGCGCGCCTACATACAATTTGGAATGGACTATGCAAGACTGATTAGTAGTCACCATAAAACTAATGAATAAGCACTACATTTTCTTTGAAGATTGTGAAAAATTAAATTTTATGAGATCTGCAAGAAGTGAAAAAAAAAATAGGGACATAATGTTAGGGACACCTACATATGTGCCTATAGCATCTATTCTTCTGAGTCGAATTTACTCATCTGTGGAATTTGTCTTATTTGACAAATTGATGTTCCGTTCTTGTCCAATTCTCCCGTAGTGAGATTCTTAGGAAAAGTATCTGATTATCGAGTGTTGATACCCGACTGGATGTATCGATGTTCCTATCATTTCTTTTGATTTGATTTCATTTGAATGACCTGGGTAACGATCCGAGGAGCTTTCGAATGCGTACTCAAATTATGAAAACATGGGATATATTCATATTCGTTAAATGTTTTCGTCTGTATCTGATTTGAAATTCTCTCGAGTAGATTATGCGTCGACCTTACTCTTTTAAGGTTAGTTATGTCTCCTGATATCCCTGAATTTGTGAAGGATAATGAGTTATTATTAGTCTTTTGAGAAGTTCACATCTTATCGACGGTAATGAAACTGGAAAGTTGATAGTGCCAGTTGAATGGATTGATTGATTATGACATGACGACATTGTCTTAATTGATGGGAACTCGAGTAGAATTCCCCTAAATGATAAGATGTTGATTATCAAAAGTGATCTAAATAATTCTTGATGGATGACTTGAAATTATACCGCGAATGGTTGTGAATTAGTCATAGATATTATAATCTAGAAGAACCTAATATGAATTTATTAAAAGATGTTTATCTTATCTGAAACTTTAGGAGGTATTTGTTGGTGAATTACCTAGACTTTCGCCATTAAGGCAAGTTGAAATTGGTATTTGATTATATTCTCGGTGCTGCACCGGTGGCGTGTGCACTGTACGACAACACCATCTGAATTTAAGGAATTACCGTACAACTGAGAGAGTTGTCGGAGAAAGATTTTATTCTACCAAGCCTGTCATCCTGAAGAGCTATGGTGTTATCATTCCTTATATTTATAGATTACTGTGAACTGAGTAAATTGACAATCGAAAACGATATCCATAACTCGAAATGGAAGATTTGTTCGATCATTTACAAGGTTTTTGATCTTCAGCATGGTTATCATCAACTTCGCATCTGCGAAAAGGATTATCTATTCCAATCATTACATCCAGAACTTGTAATGAACATTATGAGTTTCACGTGATGTCGTTTGGATTGACTAATACACATGTAGCATTCATAAATTTGGTGAATCACGTGTGTAGGCTGTAATTTGATAAATTCATGCTTGCGATCATTAAGGACCATTTGTTTGTTTATAAGAAAGAGTTAATACTTATTTATAGACTGCCTTAAATTGGCCGAACAACTAAAACTTGTACCTTGAATATTTAACATAAGACTTAAGACTTAATCATTTACATGATTTAACCGTGTGATTAATAGATAATGGAATATAAAGTGACTCTCTAAAATTTAGAAGTCATTTAAGACTTTGAGTTATACTAAAAAGAAATGGAGAAATGTTTTGACAAATGTTTTATCAAAAGAATATTTAAGGAATCATTCCCTTATAACCAAAACATTTAACTAAACTTCTGTTTAGGGGTAAATGTTTGTGTATAACTTAAGACAACTTAAGAAGGATTGAGTAAAACCATTTAAAACATGATTTGAAATCTGAAACGAAAATTTTTGCTTTTCAAACTAAGAAAACTTTGACCAAAGTATAAACAAAGGTTTTTCGAACATTTACGAATTTTATTAAATATTTTCGATAAATCAACAAAAATCTTGTTAATTAAAATTTATTTTGAACATTTTATATAATTGGTTGAACTAAGAAATTTAAAATTTTTACGTTTACGTTTCATAAAAATTTAATAATTAATTGTAATAATTATCGACGCTTTAGACGCCGGATTGAGAAAACTGAAAAAAAATGATAGATGAGACGAAACTGAAACATAGAAAGAATATCTGAGTGAATTGTGGACATGATAATTATATCATCATGAGAAGTGAATGTAGATACTAACACATAATATAGAAAAGATATGAAGAAAGAATTTTGAATAAATACGGTTAGGATATTTATTTCATCAGGAAAGCGAACATAATTACTTACACATTATGTATAAAAGATAAAGAACCAATTGGGACACGTTCCTTAATAATGAAGGTGCAAAATAAATTGCCGAATGATATAAAAATAAACAATGCTTACTAGAAGAATAACATAGATAATAAAAGGGGTTCGCGGCTAATGTGAACCATTAGAATTATGAAGCCGATGGCGTTAAATGTATAAAAGACCACATGTGATTGCCTAAATATGGAGATTGTAAGATATAGTTATGTTGGAATTTGTAAGTATAAGTATTCTATTTATGTCATTTATGACTAAAAGTATCTTTGTCTGAAGAAGCTGTACTAATGGCAATTATGAAGGCAGACATCGCCTATACATTAGTAAACGTCTAGCTATTGCAAAGGTCATCATCTGAATATTGATTCGATTTGGGTCATCGTCGACAGACTGACCAAATCTGCTAATATCATTCCCGTTAATGATAAATGCAAAAGAGTTGTGTAAACATGGTGTGCCGTATCGATCATCTCTATCAAGATCCTCGCTTCGCATCCAATTTATTGAGATTTGCTCCGAAGTCATTGTGAACAAATCTTGATGAGAGTACTATGTACCACCCCAAATCGAAGGGACGAGGTAAAGTAATGATACAAAGTAATATAAGCGTTTCTCTATGTTTGAATGATTGACCTTTGGTAATAGACCGTATAATCGTTTTCCTTTGGAGAGATTATCATTGATAATTATCGTATTAGGATCGAGATCGAATCTTGTTAGGATCTAAATCTTAGAGCATCTGTAAGCAAGAGTTGAGATGAAGACATCCGACATACACCCATAGTGAGTTGGACATGTCTTTTAGGTTAAGGTTTCCTATGATGGTGAACCTAACCTTACAAAATACCCGACCCGCGAGACCTGAAATGATTGTTGAAATTAGGATCTGATTATTGACAGCCGGTAGTGGGCAAGAGGTTAAGTGAATGTGGAATGTAGATCTTGAAGTGCCAAATGGGTAGCGAAGTTATGCCACAATTTTTAACCTTGGAAAAATGAATTCATGATTTGACAAATCATGGGATATAAGTCCCCGTTGTTTGGGACCATTGAGATGATGTAAAAGATTTGGTTTGAAAGGCATATAAGCTGGATCTACCCAAGGACTTCAAGAGATGCGTGAATTATGTTTCGTATATCGAACTTGATGGAATATCTATCAAGTGAAAATCTGATTGTTCTTAGTAAAGCTTAGGTCGGCGAAAAGTTGCATTCATCAGAAACCCGTGAACATCATGGATAGAGAAAGTAAGTCAACATTTAGCCTGATCTTATTCCCGTAGTTATGTTTGATGAAACTCGCGTATTATGATGGATTACACTTGTGAGAAAAGATCGGATGTGGAGGAAATACCCACATGGCTTTAACTCTATAAGAAGCGAGTAGTAAGGTAAGATGATCTTTGAGGACAAAGATCCTGTTTAGGGGTAAATGCTGTGACAATCCGTCAATTTATGGTTGATATTTTATTCTCGAATATTATTTAAAAACATTATTTTAATGTTACAATATGAACTCACTTATTTTTGGGAAGAAATTTGGATTTACGTCTTGGAGTAGCATCGACTACGTCTAAACCGGAGGATTCAACGTTACGTGCTTACGTTTACATACACCGTCTTTGGTGGCAGTCCGACATTTCAGAAAATAAATTTGTCCATGAATATTATTTTGGAGTTTTAAATTTGTGTTGGTTCATAAACTCACAAATTTACGAGAAAAGACTAGGACTTACGATTTTATTTTAACGTCCTTTACGACTAAACCGGAAACCTTAGGGTTTCGTATTTACGTTTTCGAACTCCGTTTTTGATGAGACAATTTTTATTGGATTCGTTTTGTGACGTTGATTCATAATTTATAAAAACGTTTTTCGTAAAACGACCCGAGGGCACGCAAATCGAAGAATCGAGGAATACCCGTAAACTAGTGAGATGGGACAAAATACATTGTCCCACCCCACTAGCACACATGGGGCGACCAACTTTTGCCTCAACACATGAGGTGTCAAGTTCTTGTGTAACTACACAACACTTGTCTACTAAGCTTACTAGTTAAGCTTTCCACAAGCTAAAACCATCAAACCTTCACATACCATCATTTCCACCATGCAAAAACAAGTTAGAAACTCTCTCATCTCCCTCATATGTGCCGTCCCTCAACCCACTCAAAACCCTCATTTGATAAAAAATCAACCACAAAATCTCATGTTATTCATATACATGTTGATGCCCTTTTGAAGCCCTATTGATTGGTGCAAGTTATAACATCCAAGGAGGAGTTTCCATGAAGTGTTAGGGCTGATTTTTCACAAGGAGTCTATGAAGAATGGTGGTCATGAAGATGGTCTTGGTGCATCACAAGTTTCTCCATCCAAAACTATGTCCAAATCATAACCTACATCAACTTGGTGGTATAAAGATTGTCCTCCTCATCTTCTTGTTATTTTGATTATGTAAACATGTAGTTTTTTTCCTATTTTATATGTATATGATGATTATATGATGATAAAAATGTTATGTGGGGATTTGGTGTTGATAAACATGATTAAAAAGGTGAAAAACCATAAGAAACAAGGTTAAAATCTTGGTTAAATTTGTTGGCTGTATAAAACAGTAAAGAAACAGGTCATGGACTGATAAAATGATGAATTAGAATCCATTTACAGTAAGCTATATGTCTTGTACACATGTGAGAGTTGGCCATACAACTGAATCATTGTAATGAGTGAGATATGATCAAAACAAGTTTAAGGTACAAATCTGAGTTCACTATTTTGGACGATTTTTAGAAAATACTTAGAAGATGATTCAACAGTAGCTATAGGAGAGTTAAATGTAGCACATATCATGTAGTTTATGTGATAAAAATTTGAGCTTCTATCTCCATATAGAACTCAAGATATGGCAGTTTTGGTGAAAGTGAAGATAAAAATCAGATTTTTGGAAATTAAAGTATAATACTATTATATAAGCACTCAAAATTATATTGTATAAAATGTAAAGTTAAAACCCACTAACTCATGAATTTTATTTATATAAATATGTACAATGATAAATAAGTGGACATTTTATAAAAATGGTAACTTGTTATGTTTTATAAGTTATAAAACTATAAACATGATTTTTACGACTTTTTCGGCTAATACCGTAAAATTAACGTTTTTATTAAATAAAACTTAGGCGGTTGGACCCGTCTAATGTAAACTTTTATAAACTCATATACTGATATATAAACATGTATAACAAGTAAAAACCGATAAAACCCGAACTATAGGGCATACGGACATTAACGAGCTAAATAAACATATTGGACTAATACTTAGACTAATACTTGGGCTAATAATTGGACTAAATAAGATAAACACTCATAAAAAGAACTTATTGGGCTTAACCCATTTAGGCCCAACTTGTAAAGTGTAGATACTGATAATGTAAGTATAACAAGGATTAATACAAGTTAAGAACTTATAATAGGCTTATTGGACCTAAAACACGTAAATAGGTAAAACGAGAAAACTAGTATAAAAGTTATCGACACATAACACAAAAATGAGTAAATGAGGATATGTACACCCACTTGATCATCATATATATAATCATCATATGTATACATAATTGATATTTTTATAAAGTCATTGGACAAACGTCTAAGACCGATTATTATTTGTCTAGGTTTCCGTGATTGAAGCACGTACCGTACGTCCGAATTGCCGATAACCCGCCTTCCCACATCAACGTGAGTTCATAGCCTCGCACTCTTTTAAATGTTTTATAAATGTTTTATAAACCCGCGAGGGAGATAACATGTTAGTTTTTATAAAATAGGACACCATTTGTCCCGATTGTTTGTTTATTGATTTGGACCCAAATGATTATATGACCCGATTGTATGACCCGATTGTATGACCCGATAAATGATTAAAGGACCCGATAGATGAATTTAAATGGATTATTAAAGTTAGGTTATGTCACTAAAAGTCCCATTAGCATGAATTGTGAACTACCGAGATTTGGTAGACGCTTATGCATTTAATAGTACTATTTGGGGACGATCACCCCAGTTCGCGCCTTGACGGTTGATCCCCGTCGTGCCACATTGATTGGTAAGCGATTTTTTGTATGAGAAGATTTCCATAGCGTGACCTTTGTGACGACACGCTACTTTAGATGGGCAAAATTGGTATCGGGTTAGCTACCCGTTGTTGGTTTAGTAAGGTAACAATGTCATGCGGCTTATAATAATCCAAACTAACGAAATACTACTAGACGCTCCGAATTACGATGTATTGCCTGACTAGCAATACTGTGTCATACTATTGATATTATGTTTGTGTTTTGGTTTTCATAACCGTATTCATATAACGGTGTTTATTTTCATACAACGTCGTAAGACGTATTGTATGACGTTTTTACGACATTGGCTCGTATAATGATTTTTAAGGCTTTTTATAACCATATTCATATAACGGTTTTTATTTAATCTATAAAACGTTGCAAAACGTATTGTATGATGTTTTTAACGACAATGATTCGTATAATGATTTTTAAGGCAAATGCCTATATTATGATTTTCGATAAAGATTTGTATAAAGTGACTTTGGCTATTTTATGGCCTATTAAAATGATTTGTACAAAATGATTTCAATAATAATTTTATACTGATATTATATTGATGGATTTTATCAAACTCTATGAATTCACTCGGCGTTATCGCTGACCTTTTCTTTTAACATGTCTTATCTCAGGTACTTGAAGGTAATTCTCGGGAAGACGACAAGAATTCATGGCCCGCACTTAAACAATATTTTCCATTCAAACACTTTGTAAAACTTTGTATGAAATAATATGACTTGGGACCGATGTAACTTTGATATTTATGAATGGAAATGCTTTTATTATTAAACGACGCGATTTTTATGCGTTGTCTATGATGTGAGTAATGTGCTATCCCGTAACACCAACGAGTCTTCCGCTGTATTGTGTTGTATAAATTTGGAGGTGTTACAAGACGTGTATACATTGAATCCCACGTCTAGTCGACACACACTTTAGGTTTACATTGTGAATGAATTGAATGAATAATACCTAAGACCCTTGGTTCCTTTTATAGTGTAAGGATTAGGGTTTACAAGAGATAATAACAAATAAACAAGTAAATCTTCTATTTAAATAAACTTATGCAGAATATATCTTACATGTTTATCTAAATAGAAGCTTCCATAAGCTTCTTGTCTACGTTTCTATCAACTATTGAATTGCATGTGACAATGCTTAGATTGCACACGACAACTCTTGAGCCAACAACGCCTAGTTTGCTCTTGTCAACGCTTGGATTGCTCTTGACAACGCTTAGACAATATCTTCATGTTCTTCTTCGTTTTTGAGTTTCTGCCACATCAACTTTTTGACCCAACAATCTTCCCCTAGTTGATAGTGGCAATACTCTATGTGTATCTCTTGTAAGTTGTACATGATCTTCAAATTGCTTCCCCTCAAGTGTAGCATGTATTTCTTCCCCTTTTTGTCACATCAACGGGAAAGTAAACAATGTATGCAATCTTTGAAGATTCTCCAAATGTAGCTCTATGCAATGATCTTGAAGAAAAAGTAAATAAAGTAATCTTGATGTAGAAGTAGAATAACCCAACCTTGTGTTCCATGTCTTGTACTATCCATGTGATGAAGAACTTATACCAGATTGAGAAAGAATATAAGTAGACCTCGATCCCTTGTCAATATTCTCATCCTATGTGAGACACTGAGCACGATAATGTAACTCCTTCAAGTGTTATGACAAGTCCTCATCACCAACCATGTAAAGCACGAACAAGTTATCTTAATAATCAATGACTGGGAGTTCACGACTTTAAGATATGATAGAACACAAACTCGCGAAAATCTTCTTCAATCATCAAACTTACCATAAGAATTCTTCCCCTTAAGCTAACACTTCTTCATGACGATTTTAATGGAATCACATCTTCATACCATATGTAAAAGTATTTGGATGGATAACTCTTTCACAAGGCTATCCCGATTACATAGTTTAAAATATCCATCAAATTCCCACGAATAGTTGTTAACTCGCTTTAAGATCATTAATTCCTTTTAAAAATATCCGAGCCATAAATATCAACATGATATTCTAAGTAAAACGGAGACTCCATGTACCTTCGTGTGTAAATTCCTCTTTTTTGTGTGCTAAAAACGTACCAATTTTCTCAACAGCAGCTATCCTTGTGTTATCCGAGATCCTCTCTATCCAATAAATCTGGAATATGTATTGTCCCATATCTGACAACACCTAACAGCGTTTGAAAAACCATATCTCGGACAACACTGTCAACGCTTGTCAGCGTTTGACTTATTCTGTCAGCGTCAAAATATTTCCTGTCAGCGTCAATACTTGATTCCTTAGCCCATGTTGAGTTGACCCAGTCCATGCAAAACAATTATGTATCTGTTCACGTTTGTGCATCTTAACTTCCCAATCCCCCATATAACTCACGTATGATCGAATTCTATATATATCTCTCTCCACATTTATGGAAGTAAATCACCAGCTCATATGATACATAGGAACAATATCAAAAGTGAATCAATTTAAAAGATGGATGAGATTCATACTTTTACCTTTACATCATCGATCAACATAGAAATAACTGGTAGCCTGCTCCAGTCCCCTTACGAAACTTTGCATCTTCTCGAGAATGACTTGGACCAAATATCTTTTCACATGTCTCTATCAAGCTTTAAACATTGACACGCTTATCTTAGGATTACTCACTTGCAAACCCACGTATCATTAACAGCACACCATAGTTGACCACAATATTTCCTTTTTGCTGCTCCATACTCACGTGAATAGAAAAAATCATTCTCTTTTTATCACTTGGATAAACTAAATCCTTCACGTGAATGTATTTTATTGTACCAACAAATAAGCCATACTATATTGGCTCGTGTGAACACAATCATTGGACCAAACAGATTGTGATAAAAATAACCATTTTCCTTTGATCAAGACATGAATTATAGTTTATACTCGCCATGATCCCACGTCTTTATCAGCAGCCCATTATTGAACGTGACCAATAATGAATAACAATTCTTGGATCTAGGGTTATTCCAAAACCCTAACTATAATCACAATAACACCAATGGATCTAAGTATTTGACTGTTCTGAATTTGATTCTAGGGTTTGGGATAAACCCTAATTCATTATTTTATGTGAAACATAAATCTTCATACCTTCTTTGCAGCCAACTTCGACATATGATAACTTCTTCATTAGAGCTAAAATCGAAGATCCCTTCGGTGAGATCCTAGACACAAGTGCCAAGAATCTACAGTTTAAAAATCATGATGATCCAACTGTTAATGAAGGAGAAATCGTGTTTTGAACATGGCTGTCCATAGAAAACTGCATTCACTCACTGCTGACTTTGACGCCTAATAACTTTTTCCTGGGGATAAAACATGACAATTCCTCCAGTGGATGTCTAGATATATGTGTATAGAACACACACAAGAAACTTCGTGACGATCCGACGGTCCAATCAAAAGTTATGACCTTCTGAATACTGCTGCGCACACAAAAACGTCCAGAAAAACCCTAGACGGATTTTTCTTTTCTTCACGATACACGAAGAGCTTGTTGGTCCTAGCATCACGAGCCACGAGGCTCTGATACCAATTGTGGAGTCTGTTGGATTGTAACACACGACTATATATGATATATAAATGAAGATGAAGATTAAACCAAAAAAGAAAGATTAGATTAGATGAAGGAAAAGAGAAAAACAAAAGATGTGAATTCCTAGTGAGAGAAACACATACGTTTCTCTCTCTAAACCAAATGAAAATGGAAAACACACACACAAATGAGGCTTAGGAGGCCTTTTATACTAAGTAGTAAGTGTTTAGGAGGCCTTCCTCATTTGTGTGTTCGGGACTAAATCCCGTTACATAAACATTAATATCTTGTGTGATTCTATATGAATCAAACTTGTGTCAACTGGAAAGCAACGATGGTTTGATTCTTAATTGATTCAGACTTGTTCCAGGAAAGTGAATTGACGACCTAATCAGCAGAATGGAACTGCATGATTCACTCCTTACTTTGAATTATCTTTCGATATATTCAAGTATTGAGAACGGCTACCACAGCTGGAAATCCTGTCAAGGAAGTTCTTTGAACTTACCTGATCACAGGTACAGTATTCATACTGTATAACGGGAAACCGGTGGAATGCAAACGGTGGCGTTATCTCAAGAGTCGCAATTCAAGGCCACATATTCAGGATTATTGAAGAAAGCTCAAGAACATCTAAAGACAAAGACTTCCGCTACTCTGATGATCAAGGGAGATTGTTAACAAGCTTTCATGTCAACTAAAAACATGAGTATGTGGGTAAAGACACAAGAACACAAGCTGGAAAAGTTACAAGATCAAGTCAAGGCAAAGATCAAAGATCCAAGATCACAAGTCATGAAAGGAACTATGAAAGAACTCTCAAGGCAACAAGCTTCAAAGTCTGCAACACCAACGAAGTGAAGTCACATATTACATGACCACCCCTTAGGGGGAGATTGTTAGCCGTATTTAAAGTGATGGTCATATAATATACCGTTGCGAAGCTCGTGAATAATACTATTCAACGGTGTCGAGAGTTCTTAGTTAAACTTGCAAGAATTTCGGAAAGATGAACAAACACGAAATTTCTCAACTTTTGATCCAAAATACTTGTTTTTAAGCCAAAACCAAGATGCCCAAATCACTACTACACGATTTAAAGAAGGGATACTTCTTAGAAACACAAACAAACACGAAATTTGTTTGATGTTTTGACGAAAAACAATCAAAATCGCACGAAATGCTCAAATACGAATCCCTTGGCGAATGATACCACTTGTTGGATTGTAACACACGACTATATATGATATATAAATGAAGATGAAGATTAAACCAAAAAAGAAAGATTAGATTAGATGAAGGAAAAGAGAAAAACAAAAGATGTGAATTCCTAGTGAGAGAAACACATACGTTTCTCTCTCTAAACCAAATGAAAATGGAAAACACACACACAAATGAGGCTTAGGAGGCCTTTTATACTAAGTAGTAAGTGTTTAGGAGGCCTTCCTCATTTGTGTGTTCGGGACTAAATCCCGTTACATAAACATTAATAACTAAGAACTCTCGACACCGTTGAATAGTATTATTCACGAGCTTCGCAACGGTATATTATATGACCATCACTTTAAATACGGCTAACAGAGTCCATTGATCGTTAGACTCAATGGTAAAAACCATTTATCTAAGATTATATCGAGTTCTTATATAATCAAACATAGCGGAATTAGAACAAGATATAAGAACAAGATGTTATGAACAAGATGAATTCTCACAAAGTGCTTGTATTAATATTTAACACAAACAACTCTAGGTGTGTATACATTGAATCCTACACCTAGAGATCAAAGCTTATTGTAGGTTACATTGTAAAAGATGAAGTGAATGTAAAACCTACATATGTTTTCTTCATAAAGTAGAAAACATAGCTTACAAAGAAAGTTATTAAATTAATAAAAAGACTCCACCAGCTTGTAGTATTTACTTTGGCAAAAGTAGTCCTTGTCTTCTTATTTTGTTGTTTTTGACGCATCAACTCATAATTTTGACCCAACAATTATCTTTAAAAACTGAAATACTTGCATTATTCTCAAAACGGTTAAAAAACCATCGTCATACAAACAGAAAACTGGAACAATCCCTCTAGAAATAGAAGGTGCATAATGAAAATTATTTAAAATAACAACTAGTCCGCTAGGGAGAAATAGTTGAAAAACACCAATGGCTTCGATAGTTGCACGATGACTATTGCCCACGTACAGATTCAAAGTTCCTGGCTTCAGCCTCCTACTTATCGTTAGTCCTTGAGTAGTTTTACAGATGTGAGTACCACAACCAGTGTCATAAACCCAAGATTTATTAGGAAAAGTAAAGAGTTATATAGTGAAGATACCTGGAGTGCTAGCTCCTTAAGAGGACTTCTTTTTCTTCCACAACTCAGCGAGATACTCTGGGCAGTTTCTCTTCCAATGAACAATGTCATCGTATTGGTGACATGTGGCGTCCTTAGCAGGATTCTCTCTCTTTGGTGGAGGGGGAATCTTGGTTCTAGGAGTAAAGTTTTCTACTTTCTTCCCTTTACCTTGAAAATTACCCTTCATAGCATTAGACGGTTTAGCCTTATTAGGATTTTGGATCCTTCATACCCTAATAGCATTGATGGTATTAGTGTTGGCAGGTGCAACCTTCTTTGGTAACGTCTTCTCATGTAAGTTGAGCATGGCATGCAACTCACGTATTGTCTTCCCCTGGCCATGTATATTGTAATCTTGCACGAACTTATCATAATCCTTGTTCAGTGAGGCTAAAATTAGGCTGACTGCAAGTTTGAGTGATACAGGGTGACCAAGACGTTCCAAAATTTCTATGTAGACCTTCATCTTTAAGACATAGGAGCTCACAGGTTGTCCATCCTCATGTGTACAAGCGTGAAAGGCACGTACAACATCAAGGAGTTATTGATCTGCTTGTTCAGTGAACATAGTTTTTAACTCCTCTGATAGGTGTGAAAACACCCATCCTTTTACCACTTATTTCTTACTAAAACAAGACCAAAACGCGTGTTTAATATCATTTGTTTGGAATTATGTGTGGTTTTTGTGTTTATTGTGTTTTCAGAGTCAACCGGATGAATATTGAAGAAAACATGGGATTGCATGGGTTTTATCAAGGAAAAAGACTCAAGACGAAGTCTATTGTCCAAGAGATGCAAAAGATTGGAAGTCAATGGGCCTGTTTGAAGATTTATCGAAGAAAAGGACCAAAGATGGAAGATTTACATATGTCGAAGAAACTCAAGTCTATTAAACGAAGAAATTAAAAGACGAGTTGAATTTAATCGTCGACAAATCCCGAATCAGAATCGAAAACGTCAACTTTTCTGAAAAGACGAGAAGACAAGAAGAAAGGGAGAAAGCCCACTCACCAACCAACCACTTAGCCTATAAAAGGAAATCACCCTCACACTTTTGGGACTAGTTTTCATTTTCCCAGTTTTCTTCTTTTCTTTCGTAGGAAGCCAACACCACTAAGGTGTTGGTGATTTTTCATTTTTGTTGAATCCTTCATCTTGTAAGCTTTTAATCTTTTTCCTTTGATTGTTTAAACCTTCATCAATATAATCTTTCCATTTCATCTTGTTCATCTTCTCTTTTTATTCAAAGTTTTAAAAGTTCTTGTTTGGTTGATTTTGATCTTCTAAAGTTAATGGGTTTTGTGTTTTTATGATTGGGATTTGTTGTTTATGGCTAGTAAATGATTAGGGATTAGTATGGTTTAAATCTTTTGGTTAGATTTGGCTTATTTTGATCAAAAATCGTCTTCCCCTGTTATTTCGGTTTACTGTTCTTCATTCCCAGTTTATTCCGAATGGCTGTTTATTCCGAGTAACCCTGCTGTTCCGAATAAGCCACTTTATTCCGCATAGAGTTCATTATTCCGAATAGGATCTTTATTCCGAGTAGCCAAATTATTCCTGATCACCTTTTTATTCCGCATAGTACCTGTTATTCCGAATAGCCTCATTATTCCTCATAAGCAGTTATTCCGGATAACTCATTTCTTCCGCATAGCCTTATTATTCCGAGTAGTATTTATTCCGAATAGAGTGTCATTCCGGGTAGAACATTTATTCCGCATAACATCAATATTCCGAATAGCAATTTTATTCCGGGTAGCCATCTTATTCCGGATAGCAAATATATTTCGAGTAGCCGTATATTCCGAATAGGACTTTATTCCGCATGGTCATAAATTCCGGATAGCACCACTTATTCCGCATAAGTACTTTATTCCGAGCAGTTATTTATTCAGTGGGGTTATTTCACAGCTTTATCATTTAATTGTTTAGTTTAACTTCAAGTTTTATTTCATTCACTGTTTTTGGTTTAAATCTTTATTTACTTCATTCATTTATCTTTTTAATAGAATAGAAAACCAAACCCCCTATTTGTCACCAAGAACAATCATTCCACTTTGAGCTGTGAATCAATTCGAGGAGATTCCGAGATCTAATACTGAACCCATACAAAAAGCCTTGTATCAAATGGCGCCGCTACCGGGGACTGAACAAGTTATTTCTAAAATCTTGTTTTATTTTCTAAACAAGTATTATCAAAATAATACTTGAATAAAATCTTGTTTTATTTTCTAAAATCAAGTATTATTTTCTAAAATAATACTTGTACCGCTGCCGGGGACTAAACAAGTCGATGTTAATTCTAAGTTTCCTCCACCTTCAATCGTGAAGGGTGTGAGAAGTTTCCTCGGTCATGCGGGCTTCTACCGTCGCTTTATCAAAGATTTTTATAAAATCGCTCGCCCGATGACCCATCTCTTGGAAAAAGATACTCCTTTTATCTTTTCCAACGAGTGTATCGAAGCCTTCAACTTGCTTAAGGATATGCTAACTAAGGCACCGGTCTTGGTTACCCCTAATTGGGAGCTTCCCTTTGAGTTGATGTGCGATGCTAGTGACTTTGCTATTGGAGCGGTTTTGGGCCAAAGAGTGAACAAACACTTCCAACCGATCCATTATGCTAGCAAGACAATGACAGGGGCTCAATTGCATTACACGACAACTGAAAAAGAGCTTTTAGCTGTTGTCTATGCTTTTGAAAAGTTCCGCCCCTATCTTGTCCTTTCTACCAGCATCGTTTATACCGATCATTCCGCGTTGAAGTACTTGTTGACTAAACAAGATTCTAAACCAAGACTTCTTCGCTGGGTTTTGCTACTCCAAGAATTTAAAATCGAAATTCGCGATAAAAAAGGAGCTGAAAACCTAGCCGCAGATCATCTCAGTAGACTTGAGGATCCTTACCAATGGGATCATCCGAACAAAGAAATCAATGATTCTTTTCCCCTGGAGACCTTAATGTCTATCAACTCGAATTCTGATGAAACCCCGTGGTTTGCGGACATTGCAAACTACTTGGCAGGTGGAATTCTCGTTGACGGGCTAACATCCCAACAAAAGAAGAAGTTCTTCAAAGATATTAAGACTTACTTTTGGGATGACCCGTATCTATTCAAACAATGTGCTGATTTGATTATTCGCTGATGTGTTGATGGACCGGCAGCTTTAGAAATCCTTGACGCTTGCCACAAAGGACCCACCGGTGGTCACTTTGTTCCCAACTACACCGCCAAAAAAGTGTTTGACTCGGGATTTTATTGGCCCACCATCTATCGTGACGCTCACGAGATGGTTAAACGTTGTGATGCTTGCCAAAAACAAGGCAAGATCACACATAAGGACGAGATGCCTCAGAATTTCATACAAGAGTGTGAAGTCTTTGATGTTTGGGGTATCGACTTTATGGGGCCATTTCCTTCATCTAAAGGAAACAAATACATCCTTGTAGCCGTTGACTACGTTTCAAAGTGGGTTGAAGCCAAAGCTTTACCTACTAATGACGCATGGGTGGTTTGTAACTTTTTGAAATCGTTGTTCGCTAGATTTGGTGTGCCTCGTGCCATTATTAGTGATCGCGTGACTCATTTTTGCAATGACCAATTCGCAAGAGTCATGGCTAAGTATGGTGTTAATCATCGTCTTTCCACCGCATACCACCCACAAACTAATGGCCAGGCTAAAATATCCAACTGAGGATTAAAGCGAATTCTTGAAAGAACCGTGGGAGAGCATCGTGCCTCATGGGCTGATAAACTTGATGATGCTTTGTGGGCTTTTCGTACCGCATACAAGATTCCGATTGGTTGTACACCATATCGTCTCGTGTACGGGAAAGCATGCCACCTCCCCATTGAGTTGGAGCACAAGGCTTACTGGGCCTTGAAGTGGGCTAATTTTGATATCAACAAAGCCGGTGACCTACGCAAGATCCAACTCAATGAGCTGAATGAACTACGTAATGAGGCTTATGAAAATTCTTTGATCTATAAGGAAAGGACTAAGCTCATTCACGACTCCAAGATTAAAAACCGAGAGTTCCAAGTTGGAGACAAAGTTTTACTCTTTAACTCTCGGTTGAAAATCTTTTCGGGCAAGCTGAAATCTCGTTGGTCCGGCCCATTCACCATTGCCCAAATTTTTCCATATGGTACTCTCGAGCTCGCTCAACCTAATGGACCTAATTTTAAGGTGAATGGCCAACGAGTGAAGTTGTACTTTGGTGAGGACAACTCTCATGAGATGATTTCATCCCTCACCACGTTTCCCATGAACTAATTTTGGGTCGAGTCAGGCTCGTGACTCGGTTATAAAAAACAAGCGCTCCTCGGGAGGCAGCCCGAGTATCTATCCTTTTCCGTTTTAACCTCCTAAGTGTAGGGGGGGCTCTATAGGTACTTTGTGTTTGTATGGTGATGTGATTTCAGGGATGAATGCACTTTTGGAACCTTTGAGGAACCGTGCTCCCGTGTTATCCGAAATCCGGTTCTATCTCTCAACTATCGTGACTCAATTTTCTTCATACTCACATTTGAAATTGATCACTTTAGTCGTCTCTTCCTTAACTTGATTTAACCAACGTGCACAATGTCATAAGTGTAGGGGAGATTTTTCCCACATGCTTAAACATTGAGGACAATGTTTATCTTAAGTGTAGGGGGGACTTCTATCGAAGTTTTAAGTGGACTTTTCCATGAAAATGCCTTCATTTAACCAGAAAATCATCTTTTTCAGCATTTTTCAAATTTTTAATTAACTTTGGCCATGTAGTCGTAATTTTTAAATTTTTATCGTTGCTTTCATATGTATATATCCCGCAATAAAGTCAAAAATATTAATAAAGTGGTGTAGCTAGTTTTGAAATCTTTGACATAATAGGCCCGTTGCGATTATTTTGACTCAACCCGAATAGACTTGTCCAAGTTTATTCTAGCTAGTATCCTTAACCATGTAGACCTTAATTGGTTTATTAGGCTAAGCATCCACGAGTCTCATTACTTGAGATTTTAAATTGTGGAGAACGAGAAATGATAGAGTCAATTATAAGTCGGTATTCTTGCACAAGCTCACTTAGTGTAATTATTTGCCTATTCTCCCATCACTTGCTAATAATTTATCTGCAATAAGTAAGGTCGTACGATTTGAAAAGTTACTTAGCTTCTAGCCCAAGATCGTTTAAAAGTTGCTCGGTAATGATAAGAGTTTATAGCCAAGGCATAACTTATGAAGCGGGGCGCGAAGATTGGCGAGTCCGAAAAAGCCCTAACAAGGCATGAGGATTCAATCTTATTGCTAAAGATCCAAAGTGATGTGAAAAGCATTATTCCCAAAATCAATATGAAGGATCAAGACTCACGAAGAAAAGCAATCAACTCCCATAAAGATAATGGAGAAGTCTATCCGAAAAGACCCTAACAAGGTATGAGGATAAATAGATCCAAGTCCGAAAAGGAGGCGGATCGTTGTATCTCAAAATCCCAATTAGAGATTGAAGAAATAATCATGAAGTCGTGGTCAACAAAGTTGGAGTACCCCTCAAAAGTCTCCAAGTGAAGAAACTCTATTACGAAGAGAAGACCATTATCTCAAGAACGTCTCTCAAGATATGAAGTATGAAGTACATGCCAAATATCGGCCCGAGAGAGGTCTCAAATCGTGAACCGAGCTATGCCAAGATATGAACTTTTTGATATCCCGAGAAGCAGTTTTAAGAGATTTTGTCCTTTAGCTAACTATTGATCAAATCGTCCTACTTTGCTTTCAGCCTAAATAAACTATCGAAATAAGTCCAAAAATGCATCTTCATGATCATTCTAAGACAAAAATAAAATATAAGAGATACACCTAGGAATAAGGGAGTTTAAGCATGTAATTAAGACATGTGTGTAAGTGTTTGATTTGCTAACTTATAATAACAATGATCTCGTTTTTAAGCTTAGTTTGGGGAACGTGAAACTTGAGGATGATAAATCTTCGCAGCACCAAAGCCCTAATGTAAGTCCTTGATCTCTTTGCAAGTTATTTCCATGTAGCTATTTTCAAGTGAAAATGGAATTTCTATCCTTTTGTTTGGTTTAAAGTTTTAATTTCTCTTAGTACTTTAATTTTTGTTTAGTAGTATTTCAATAAGGCCAAGGTTGATTGATTATGAGAAGAGTGTAAAATTGCTTTATCACTAAGCATTGCATGAGGGCATGGCAATGGTTAAGTGTATGGGATTTGATAGGTGTGAAAACACCCATCCTTTTACCACTTATTTCTTACTAAAACAAGACCAAAACGCGTGTTTAATATCATTTGTTTGGAATTATGCGTGGTTTTTGTGTTTATTGTGTTTTCAGAGTCAACCGTATGAATATTGAAGAAAACATGGGATTGCACGGGTTTTATCAAGGAAAAAGACTCAAGACGAAGTCTATTGTCCAAGAGATGCAAAAGATTGGAAGTCAATGGGCCTGTTTGAAGATTTATCGAAGAAAATGATCAAAGATGGAATATTTACATATGTCGAAGAAACTCAAGTCTATTAAACGAAGAAATTAAAAGACGAGTTGAATTTAATCGTCGACAAATCCCGAATCAGAATCGAAAACGTAAACTTTTTTGAAAAGACGAGAAGACAAGAAGAAAGGGAGAAAGCCCACTCACCAACCAACCACTTAGCCTATAAAAGGAAATCACCCTCACACTTTTGGGACTAGTTTTCATTTTCCCAGTTTTCTTTTTTTCTTTCGTAGGAAGCCAACACCACTAAGGTGTTGGTGATTTTTCATTTTTGTTGAATCCTTCATCTTGTAAGCTTTTAATCTTTTTCCTTTGATTGTTTAAACCTTAATCATCAATATAATCTTTCCATTTCATCTTGTTCATCTTCTCTTTTTATTCAAAGTTTTAAAAGTTCTTGTTTGGTTGATTTTGATCTTCTAAAGTTAATGGGTTTTGTGTTTTTATGATTGGGATTTGTTGTTTATGGTTAGTAAATGATTAGGGATTAGTTTGGTTTAAATCTTTTGGTTAGATTTGGCTTATTTTGATCAAAAATCGTCTTCCCCTGTTATTTCGGTTTACTGTTCTTCATTCCCAGTTTATTCCGAATGGCTGTTTATTCCGAGTAACCCTGCTGTTCCGAATAAGCCACTTTATTCCGCATAGAGTTCATTATTCCGAATAGGATCTTTATTCCGAGTAGCCAAATTATTCCTGATCACCTTTTTATTCCGCATAGTACCTGTTATTCCGAATAGCCTCATTATTCCTCATAAGCATTTATTCCGGATAACTCATTTCTTCTGCATAGCCTTATTATTCCGAGTAGTATTTATTCCGAATAGAGTGTTATTCCGGGTAGAACATTTATTCCGCATAGCATCAATATTCCGAATAGCAATTTTATTCCGGGTAGCCATCTTATTCCGGATAGCAAATATATTCCGAGTAGCCGTATATTCCGAATAGGACTTTATTCCGCATGGTCATAAATTCCGGATAGCACCACTTATTCCGCATAAGGAATTGATTCGGAGCAGCCATTTATTCAGTGAGGTTATTTCACAGCTTTATCATTTAATTGTTTAGTTTAACTTCAAGTTTTATTTCATTGACTGTTTTTGGTTTAAATCTTTATTTACTTCATTCATTTATCTTTTTAATAGAATAGAAAACCAAACCCCCTATTTGTCACCAAGAACAATCATTCCACTTTGAGCTGTGAATCAATTCGAGGAGATTCCAAGATCTAATACTGAACCCATACAAAAAGCCTTGTATCATCCTCTATCATTGACCATGTGCCATGACCTTCTAAAAGCCTTTGGAGTTCAGGGGACATAGTCATAAGCATAAGGCCAACAATTTTCCTGGACCTTTTAACCCAAGTAGGATGATCCTCTAGGTTTTGTTCAGGGCCATATTGACCAGGAGGGAGAAACGGAAGATCATGGATAGGTTGCTCAAAGTATTTAACCAAGTCGTCGGTCTCGAGCGCTATCCTAAGAGCACGATACCAATCAATAAAGTTACTTTCAGTCAACTTTATTTTCTCAAGGAATGACTTAACAACCATGTTGTTTAAGAAAAAGGTAGAATTATTCATCTACAAAAAAAAGTTCAACGATTAGTATTTTCGATAATTAGATTCTCAAAAGGATTAACTACCCAATTAATAATTATGAGACTAAGATCCTTGCTTGCACTCCCACTTAATATTAGAAGTCTGACCATCTAATAATAAGTAGGGCAAGTGGAAAGCGTCGAGCGTTAATTTCATTACTTGTAAAACCCGCATGCTTTTACCATGCATAGTACCCTTAGGATCGTACGTACTAGTTAAAAACTTTCCTAATATAGCATGATTACGATTACGTGTTAGGAGTTTACGTATTACGTACGTGTTAGAACACGATAAGTATTTTAGATGAACGATCACGTAATAATTATTTAGCAATAATTAATCACGAACATACGATCACGAAATCACGAGCGTAATTAAAACACGAGCTATTATTAATTACGTATATATATTTAATACGAGCGTAATTAAATATATAAGAGTATGGTATTTACGTAACGAGAACATTTAAAACACGAACATAATTAAACATAAACGAGTACTAAATAACAAGACACGAAACAAGGTACGGGAACCCCACGGGAGGTCCCTACCCGCGGCTAAAACAAGGGTAATGGGCCAAGCCCATTACCAATTTTACTAAAAGGGGGTTAAGTAATTTTTACTACTCAAAAATTACTTTACAGAAGATTACAGGAAAAACCTAAACCCTCCCTTTTCTCCTCCTCTTTGTGCCGCCACCTACAATCACCAAAGAATGTGATTTCTTGATCTTGGATCTTGTTGATTTATTGTTTGTTCGTGTTTGTTCTTCACCCTCTTGATCCACGAATACGATAAAACCTTTTTAAACCTTTTCTTTTTAATTAATCTTTTTATTAATGATGAACATGGGATGTTTTTATAAAAACACATTAATTAAACATAGATCTAACATGTTTTGATGATTAATTAAATCAAATGGTCGATTAAGGGGTGTTTTGTTTTGGGCCGAAGGCTGCAACCGACCCCAAGGGGGTTTCGGTTTGCTTAGCCGACACCACCAAGACCATTTTGGTCTTGGTTGGTGCGTGTGGGTCCCACGGCAGCAAGGGGTACCCCGATTTGGGTCGGGGTACGGTGTCGATTCATGTCCGGTGCATGTTTTTAAGCTTAGATCCGGATCATGGTTATGTTAGTTTTGTTTATGTTATAAACTTATGTTAAAATTAAATTAATAAAAGATGAGATTAATTTAATAACATGACTTAGGTTAACTAATTATTAATAATCATGAAATTATTTTAACCTAAGTATGTATATTATTAAGACTTATAATTAATTAATTATTTTAAAAACCATGGATATAATTAATTAATTAACATGACTTAGGTTATATTATTAATATTTAATAATACATATTTTAACCTAAGTATTTAATATATTTATTTAAAACATGTTATACTTTAATTAAATATTATAACCTATAGTTTAATTAAATTACATGAAATAATTATTAAACTATACAATATATCATATGACTTAGGAAATAATCATGAAAACACTTAGGCTTATATACTTAGCTTATTTAACCAGCTTATTTCTAATTATGGAAACTTTCTATTTTTAGAAACTTAATTAAATAAGACAGCTAATTTATTTATGGAAACCAACTATTTTTAGAAACTCATTTATTTAAGGCAGTTAATCTATTTATGGAAACTTATTTATTAAGGAGCTAATCTATTTATGGAAACTTTCTATTTTTAGAAACTTATCTATTTTAAGCAGTAAATCTATTTTTGGAAACTTTCTATTTTTGGAAACTTTCTATTTTTGGAAACTTTCTATTTTTGGAAACTTTCTATTTTTGGTAACAACGTCGGGCAATCCAGCAACAGCAGGTCCCAATACTTATGAAATTTCTTATGTTTTATGTTATAACTCATATTCTGACACTTTAGCAAACTTCTACCAGGAACCATGGAAATGGTAGGGACCAGAACCAGAGATGTTCGCAGCCTAGCCGTCCAGCTATCACTGGTATTCAATCTTACGATTATCCGCTTCGTCCTTTGTACCCAAATATTATGTCTCATGTAAAATGTTTTATCAGGTCCTCAGCCAGCCAGAGCACCTGCTGGAGGATACACTCATCCTCTTTGCTCTACTTGCCACCGTAGGCACCCAGGACCATGTCGCCGTAATACTGATGCGTGCTTCAAGTGTGGTCTTCCTGGCCATATTATGAAGGATTGCCGTAAGGGCGAGATGGAGGGTACATCAGGACATGCTGATACCAAGCCGCCTCCTACTGCCGGGCGTGTCTACACGACATCTCGAGACCAGGCCAACAAGTCTACAGGTACCATCACTGGAATCTTGTATATGTATGGTCGCGCTGCATGTGTTCTTTTCGATACGGGTGCTACTCACTCGGTTATTTCTACTGCTTATGCTAAGAACATTAGGATGCCTCCCTTGCCACTAGAAAATAGGCTTACTATTTCCACGCCTTTGAGGGACTCTGTATTAATCACCCATGTATACAAGAGTCTTCCTCTAGAATTTGATGATAAGGTTCGACCTGTCGACGCACTTCCGCTGGACATGAATGACTTCGACATGATTTTGGGCATGGATTGGCTATCCAAATATCATGCTACCATAGACTGCCATTCATATCGAGTTATCTTCGGTGATGTCAATGCACCAGAGTACATTCATAATGGGTTCATACCCGGACGGTCTGTACAAGTCATATCCACCCTGCAAGCGCGTGCACTACTGTCACATGGCTGCGAGGGTTATCTAGCTACGGTTCACGACATGGATGCTGAATCTCCATCGATTCAGGATCAACCAATAGTGTCGGAATTCCAAGATATGTTTCTAGCAGAACTTCCGGGCATACCACCTGCACGAGAAGTGGAATTCAGTATCGAACTGGTTCCAGGAGCTGAACCAGTCTCCAAGGCTCCTTATCGCATGGCTCCCATAGAGCTGAAGGAGCTAAAGGATCAACTGCAAGAACTTCTTGAACGAGGTTTCATTCGACCAAGCGCATCTCCATGGGGCGCACTGGTCTTGTTTGCTAAGAAGAAGGACGGCAGTATGCGTCTTTGCATAGACTATCGCGAGCTCAACAAGATTACTATTCGGAATAGATATCCACTACCATGCATTGACGATCTGTTTGACCAACTCCAAGGGGCCAAACACTTCTCCAAGATCGATCATAGGTCAGGCTATCATCAGCTACGGGTCAAGGAGCAGGACATCACTAAGACTGCCTTTTGTACCCGTTATGGCCACTACGAGTTTGTAGTTATGCCATTTGGCCTGACAAATGCTCCAGCAGTGTTCATGGATCTGATGAACAGAATCTTCCATGAATTTCTGGACAAGTTCGTCATTGTTTTCATCGATGACATCCTGATTTTCTCTAAGTCCAAGGAGGAACACGAGGACCATCTTCGTACAGTACTACAGATTCTTCGCCAGAAGCAACTGTATGCTAAATTCTCCAAGTGTGAGTTCTGGTTAGACAAGGTGGCATTCTTAGGTCACATTCTATCAGCAGAAGGAATCACTATGGATCCAGTGAAGGTTGAGGCCATTACTAAGCGGCCGAGGCCGACATCAGCGACGGAAGTCCGCAGTTTCTTAGGCTTAGCTGGCTATTACCGTAGGTTCGTGGAGAACTTTTCCCGCCTAGCACTACCATTGACCAAACTGATGCGGAAAGGGGAGAAATTCGTCTGGACTGAAGATCGAGGGAAGAGCTTTGAAGACCTGAAGCAGAAGCTAGTATTTGCACCTATTCTTACTCTACCATCTGGTACGGGTGGATTTCAAATCTACAGCGATGCATCGGGGAAGGGACTTGGCTGTGTTCTCATGCAACATGGGAAAGTGATCGCGTACGCTTCACGACAGCTTAAGCCTTATGAAGAAAATTACCCCACGCACGATCTGGAACTTGCTGTAGTCGTGTTTGCATTGAAGATATGGAGACACTACTTATATGGAGAATCATGTGACATTTTCACGGACCACAAGAGCTTGAAGTATATCTTCACTCAACGTGAATTGAACATGAGGCAGAGGAGATGGTTAGAGCTGTTGAAAGATTATGACATTAATCTACAGTACCATCCCGGAAAGGCAAATGTAGTAGCAGATGCCCTTAGCAGGAAGTCCGGAATGATCAACAGCATTAGAATCGAAGAGGAAGTCATCAGAGACTTGGAGCGACTAGACATCGAGTACATGGTACATGGACAACACGGTTACTGGGCTAATCTTAGAGTAGAACCCGAGTTACTATCTAAGATCAAGGAAGCTCAGAAGGATGACGGAGAAATTTGGGCGATAGTACAGAATTTGGAGAAGCAGACAGAATTCAGAGTAGATGCAGATGGTATCGTTTGGCAGGGCACTAGACTTTGTGTTCCTGATGACCAAGAACTCCGGGAAGCTTTGTTAGCTGAAGCTCATAGCTCCCCATTCTCGATACATCCTGGTTCAACTAAAATGTACCATGACATCAAGCAGTACTTTTGGTGGAGTGGTATGAAACAGGATGTGGCTACTTACGTCTCCAAATGTCTTACCTGCCAGCAGGTTAAGATCGAGCATCAGCGATCTGGCGGTCTCCTTCAACCGTTAGATATTCCAGAGTGGAAGTGGGACAAAATCACCATGGATTTCGTTACCGGTCTTCCGCCTACCAAAAGGAAGCACGATGCGATTTGGGTTATCGTTGATCGACTTACCAAATCAGCTCATTTCTTACCGATCCGCAAGGAAAATCCGGTAAGTAAACTCGCAGATACGTATAGACGAGAGATCATGAGACTCCACGGTGCACCATCCAGCATCGTCTCAGACAGAGATCCTCGATTCACTTCGCGCTTTTGGAAAAGTCTGCAGAAAGCTTGGGGTACACAACTTAAGCTTAGCACGGCTTTTCATCCTCAAACAGACGGACAGTCGGAGCGAACCATTCAGACATTGGAGGATATGTTGAGGTCATGTGCGTTGGAATGGACGGGTGATTGGGACGAATACATTTGTTGGTGGAGTTTGCGTACAACAACAGCTGGCACGCAAGCATCAAGTGTGCTCCATTTGAGATGTTGTACGGCAGAAAGTGTCGCGCCCCAATCTGCTGGGATCAGGTTGGCGAGCGAACACTCGAAGGACCAGAAATCATAGAGATGAAAAACGAGAAAGAGTTACGTCGACAAGCATCGTAGGGATTTACACTTTAACGTAGGAGATCACGTCTTCCTTAAGGTTTCGTCGGCACGTGGTGTTAGACGCTTCGGGATTAAAGGGAAGATCAGTCCTCGTTTCATCGGACCGTTTGATATCATTGAATGAGTCGGTGAAGTTTCTTACCGATTGGCGTTACCTCCGCAACTTTCGCATGTGCACAATGTGTTTCAAGTGTCCTTACTCAGAGGGTATCAATATCATCCCCTTCACATGGTTCAGTATCCACTGGAACAGATACGTGAAGATCTCACTTTTATAGAAAACCCGAACGAGTTCTTGACAGGCAAGAACGAGTCATGAGAAAGAAGATGACTCCTTTCGTCAAAATTCTATGGAGGGATCATACCGAGCGGGAAGCCACTTGGGAAACGGAGGAGTCTATCCGGGCTTCTTACCCTCATTTCATATTTTGAGTTCGGGTATGTTCTTCTTTTCCAGTTCACTTTATCTATAATTCGGGGATGAATTATTCTTTTTAGGGGGAAGAGTTGTAAAACCCGCATGCTTTTACCATGCATAGTACCCTTAGGATCGTACGTACTAGTTAAAAACTTTCCTAATATAGCATGATTACGATTACGTGTTAGGAGTTTACGTATTACGTACGTGTTAGAACACGATAAGTATTTTAGATGAACGATCACGTAATAACTATTTAGCAATAATTAATCACGAACATACGATCACGAAATCACGAGCGTAATTAAAACACGAGCTATTACTAATTACGTATATATATTTAATACGAGCGTAATTAAATATATAAGAGTATGGTATTTACGTAACGAGAACATTTAAAACACGAACATAATTAAACATAAACGAGTACTAAATAACAAGACACGAAACGAGGTACGGGAACCCCACGGGGGGTCCCTACCCGCGGCTAAAACAAGGGTAATGGGCCAAGCCCATTACCAATTTTACTAAAAGGGGGTTAAGTAATTTTTACTACTCAAAAATTACTTTACAGAAGATTACAGGAAAAACCTAAACCCTCCCTTTTCTCCTCCTCTTTGTGCCGCTACCTACAATCACCAAACAAGGTGATTTCTTGATCTTGGATCTTGTTGATTTATTGTTTGTTCGTGTTTGTTCTTCACCCTCTTGATCCACGAATACGGTAAAACCTTTTTAAACCTTTTCTTTTTAATTAATCTTTTTATTAATGATGAACATGGGATGTTTTTATAAAAACAAATTAATTAAACATAGATCTAACATGTTTTGATGATTAATTAAATCAAATGGTCGATTAAGGGGTGTTTTGTTTTGGGCCGCAGGTTGCAACCGACCCCAAGGGGGTTTCGGTTTGCTTAGCCGACACCACCAAGACCATTTTGGTCTTGGTTGGTGCGTGTGGGTCCCACGGCAGCAAGGGGTACCCCGATTTGGGTCGGGGTACGGTGTCGATTCATGTCCGGTGCATGTTTTTAAGCTTATATCCGGATCATGGTTATGTTAGTTTTGTTTATGTTATAAACTTATGTTAAAATTAAATTAATAAAAGATGAGATTAATTTAATAACATGACTTAGGTTAACTAATTATTAATAATCATGAAATTATTTTAACCTAAGTATGTATATTATTAAGACTTATAATTAATTAATTATTTTAAAAACCATGGATATAATTAATTAATTAACATGACTTAGGTTATATTATTAATATTTAATAATCCATATTTTAACCTAAGTATTTAATATATTTAATTAAAAACATGTCATAGTTTAATTAAATATTATAACCTATAGTTTAATTAAATTACATGAAATAATTATTAAACTATATAATATATCATATGACTTAGGAAATAATCATGAAAACACTTAGGCTTATATACTTAGCTTATTTAACCAGCTTATTTCTAATTATGGAAACTTTCTATTTTTAGAAACTTAATTAAATAAGGCAGCTAATTTATTTATGGAAACCAGCTATTTTAGAAACTTATTTATTTAAGGCAGTTAATCTATTTATGGAAACTTATTTAATTAAGGCCGTTAATCTATTTATGGAAACTTTCTATTTTTAGAAACTTATCTATTTTAAGCAGTAAATCTATTTTTGGAAACTTTCTATTTTTGGAAACTTTCTATTTTTGGAAACTTTCTATTTTTGGAAACTTTTAATTTTTGGTAACTTTCTATTTTTGGAAACTTTCTATTTTTGGAAACTTTCTATTTTAGGAAACCTGCTATTTTTGGAAAGTTACTTATTATTACACAGTAAGTATAATAACACATGAAATACCAGAAATACTTAATCAGATTAAGCAGAATATAAGATTTAACACAGTTTAAGGCGTTAAACAGTAAAACATAGTAAGAACATATAAAATAAGCTAAGACATGACGTAAAACCAGCTATGTATTTAGTAAGCAGATACTTATTTCATGTACGTATTTATGTAGCACTAGTGTTTCGGAAGTAGGATTCTCGCAGTTCATCGTTCTCGTTCACTGGACATAAGGTACGGATTCCCGTCCTTTCAGTATGGACATTCTTTCCTTATTAGGATTTCCCCGTATGCAGCCAACTGTTTTCCCGTAGTATAAGTATGAGTTTGATTGCTTATGTTCAAATATGATTACCTATAGCCATATACATGCATGACCAGTTTCACCTAGTTATGGGGGTACCATAACCATAACATTAGAGGCACTGATGTTATGACTTCACCACGGCGGAGTGATTTCTCCTGGCGTCCCTTCAGTTTTTGGCCATTTATTTATATTTATCATGTGGGGCGTATGGGTGCATCCTAGTTACACGTTTTTATTCAGGTTTACATGGTGAATGTGGTGTGTGCCTTGCATCCTTCACAAGGAGCTGATCACTCCTACCCATAAACCAGTATATTAAATTAGAGGCAGCCCCTCTAATTTGCATGATGAGGTCACCCCTCCAATTATTCATGCACGGTGGATATTCATGACCTATATTGGCTAATGGTAAAATATGACAAACAGTTTTTATAAGATAAACATAAGACTTTCAAACTATAAAACCAGTTTTATTAGGACTTAACCAGGTTACTCGGGACTTAGTTTCTTCCGCTGTTATTATGTTATATGCTTATCCTATTCATGTTTTATTGTACATCCGTACACTGAGCGTATTGCTCAGCCGTTTTCCTTTTCTATGTTCCCAAAACGGCAGGTACTCAGGGACGCTCGTAGACACTAAGAGTACGTGCATATGGACTGGAAGCTGTCTAGCCTTCTTTACATTATGCATTTCCTTTCTTTATGATACTTATGCTTTGGACATTGTTTAGTCCTTTGCCTTTACTATACTATGTTTGTGTGTGGTGAGCTTTACTGTTGGACTACCGATGTTTGATTCCGGTATTTTCCTTTATATGGTCAAGTAATGTTTAGACATTTTACCTTGTATGCTTTGATGACACGCCATAATTACTGTGATATTTCCATTTCCAAAATGGGGTGTTACATTACTAGTGAACTTCTTAGATTTATGAGACGATTCATGTAGTTTATTGTTGTAGAGTGTTTGAATGGGATGTTCTCACAACTCTTTCGAGTACCAATGAACATCTCAAACAAACTTGTTCTACATGTAATAAAGTCATGAGTATGTTTCGTCTCATCTCATGCCTCAGGTTTTGAATCTGATCGGGAACTCGAATTAAGTCGTACCAATTTAAAGCATGCAATAATTGGCATAGATCTCACCTATGATAAAAATTGCCTCGGGTATGTAATTCGCCCTAGGCATGACCAGATGACGAAAAACAACTACAAGTGCTTTTAAAATAGATGGCACAGACTTAAAAATTCAAAGACGTATCACATAAGTTTAGAAAACAAATGTCAAAATCGTGTAAAAGATGCATGCAATCATCTTTTTAGCACAAGTTAAGAAAACCTTTTATTAACTTTTGGTTTAGGCGTATTTTACCATGGAAAAATATTAAAGGATCAAACCCTATATCCTACTCTACATGTGCCCAAAGGCACCAGTGCTTGGGATTATTATCAAATAAGTACCGAGACACCTATGAGACACGGGAAAAGATTATAGATCGTTCAAACCCTAGATAGCTCGACTAGAACACGTAGTGTAATATCAAGTCTATCCGGTGTTGTAATTCAAAGTATTATAAACCAATTGATTTTGTAAATCATGTCATTGAGAAGATAGTTTATAAGCCATCATTACGGTATGTAAGCCCAACTCGAGTGACAATATGATTTCACAAAACAATTAGATTATAATAAAAGCAAGTTTCATAGATCTTATGTTAATATTAAGATTTGTTCAAAAATTAAGATTTTAACAAATAACACATAGCCGATTTGCAAGAAAAATATAGTGTATTAATATGACATACTTTTAAAGCTAGTTTTGACATATGTAGATATCCGTTTTTATGATTTCTAGAATCTTGATTTATTATGTTTTGCAATTCATAATGGAAAATAAATAAGCACATAAAAATAGACTAGAAGGGGGTAGAAGCAGAAGACAGACTCTATATGAAAGCAGTAACAGATAAGATACAAGTCTCGAATGAGTCTTCCCCAAAGACAGACTCTATATGAAAGCAGTAACAGATAAGATACAAGTCTCGTAATTTGTTAACCAATTCAACCAATTCAATTTAAACCTACCCACTTTTAATAGATCTAGATCAATATTCAAAATTTATGGCAAGAATGCATGTTATTGCCATAGAAACATAAATAAAATAGATTCAAAGCAAAGCAAGCGAGTTTTATTCTATGTGTAACCCATGAATGCCATACGAATTGACTCGTGATGCCACTGTTGGGATTTAAGAACTAGTTAAACCATTAACTACAAGTACGCAACGAAATGGATCTGGTATAAACAAACATGATTAACACATAATAAAAACAATTTAAAAGCAACCTTGAATTAATTGAAGCAATAAATTAATGGATCTTTATCTTGAACTATAACGATTAAATAACCGTCTCTATCGTTTGCTCACACGACACGTCAAACGAACAATCACTACGATGCTAGTATTAACTTCACTTCGATTATATTGTAACTAGAAACCCTAGATCCAAATCCCTAAGTGGGATTACGTAAGGATCGGTTTATAGAACGTTACAAGATACTTGGAAAAATCACCTAAAACCTTAATTTAGGGTTTATATTCGGATGGACCACAAGGGTACCAAAAACAAGACTAAAATCTTGACACGATGATCAAGAGTTTAGTTAAGGCTTAGAAACTTCACAAGAGAGTACCAAAAGGTAGTCTAAGTTGCAAAGGTTTACACTTTATGTGATTTTAGGGTTTGATAGAATTTTTGGTTTCTTGGTTTCTCCTTGGTTCGATCGTACGACACAAAAGGGAGGGGGGATGATTTTTGTGATCTAAGAGGTGGTATTTATATAGTGTTCTCCACATCCTTAGATAACTTGGTCCTACTCCATGAAACCTTAATTATAGTAATTATCTTACCTTAATAATTAAACAAAAAATCTATCTAAAAACCCCATATAAAAATTCGGCCGCCTATGGCCTTAGGGTTTTCCAGATTTGATTTGTAGTCCCTCAGTTTAATTAAACGCGCTCACAAAAATTAATTAAAGCACGTAACTAATTTAACTACCGTTCATTAAATAAATAGTGAAGTTTTTATTAAAGGTTTAATTAAATAATAAAACGTATAATAAAAGTGAGTTCTTCGTGTTGAGTATGTGCCCTCGATAAGCTCACGTATTTCCCGATGGCTAAACGGTCGCATATCTCTACACTTAGCATATGCAACTTTCAAAATCTCATAATCTATACACCCTAGCAATAATAATCCTATATGATGTTTCAATCCCATTTATATTGTGAGGTTTTAAAGTAAATAAACACATATACTTTTGTGGCGTTGGGTTTGCCTTCATTCCTCAAAAGCAATATTGAAAGAAGGAAAAAAGCAATATTGCCTTCATTCCTTAAAAAGTGTCAGATTTCACACTAAAGAAAAGAACATTGTCATTTGACTACAGAATTAGAAAATATTTTTACAATAGAAGATCTAGATAATGTGATACTTATCTCAATAGGGACTACTCTTCTTTTATCATAAACTCAATTAACTCTACATATTTTATTCATTTAACAAAAAACTCATCTTTTTCAAAATTAAATATTTCACAAACCGTTAATCGTTACGCAAAACAAAATATACCATCGTGACGAGAATTAAATCATCCATCTATCGATGGCACATATATATATCCTTTCGTCGAACTTTTTTTTTGATTTTTTCGATTTTTTTTCAATCATGTCTTAGAAATTCATATATGATTCATATCACGAATCACATATGATTTTCAGAAATCATATGTGATTCGTATCACGAATCATATGTAATTATATGATTCGTATCACGAATCATGTATAGTTACATGATTCCAGAAAATCATATATGACTCGTGATACGAATACGAATCATATATGATTTTCTCAAACGTGACTTAAGAGGAAAAAAAATTGTCGAAAGTATACACATGTGCCGTCGATAGAAAGATGATTTAATTTTCGTTGCAATGATGTATTTTTTGTCGTCGGATGATTTACCGTTTGTGAGATATTTAATTTTATAAAAAGTAGGTTTTTATTTTAAATAAGTAGTTGTGATTAGTTGATTGAGTATATACTATTTTAAAGCTTTCATTTATCTCAACTCAATCTTAACATGTTTGATGCGTGTATTCACGGATGTATATAACCCATCAACATATTATTATCTGAACCTATGTGACATATATTAGAAGATATAGTGACACAAGCCCGGTTTGTGGGCTTAGGATTTATTAGAGTATTGGCCTATATATAGTCTATCAATAAAACATAATAACCTATGGGGGTTTTCATAGTTTAATATGGTATCAGGCCATACCCCGGCCCTAACCCTAAAAACATCTAGTTTGCCTCCGCATTTATCCCACAACCTAAAAAAACATTTTTTTAACAGCCGTCATAACTGTTATGATCTTCCGCTGCTTGTTTGATTCATGGCACGCTTATTTTAGATGTTGTAGGCATCTTTGTTATTTGCTATTATTCCACAACAGCCTACTAGTCAATACAATGATTACAATTATTTGCTTCATTGGTTTCAAAGTTCTCATCGCATGCTTATGGTTCACAAGATGCAGATCTAATTGTGTGGTTATAAAAAAAAGTTAATGTTTTAGTGTTTATTTTCTATTTGTCGAATAAGGGTATAAGTCTCGAGACGACTTGTGGGATACTTTGAATTATCCCATTTTATTATTCTTTATAATTTTTTGTCTCGTCATCATTGGTCTTGTTTTACGATCGGTAATCATTTCCATTTTTCAAAATTAGTTGGTCAAAAATGTTGCTCTTACCTAAAGGCAAAGCACGCAAAGGAGGAAGTCGCAAGCAGTCATCAACTATGTCGTAGAATGCAATTATTATTCCGCGTCAACAATCAAATAAAATGATCGAAGAAGAGGCTATCAGTTCTAGTTTGTTCGTCGAGAAGCTTCCCGTTCAAACTGCGGGTAGTATTAGTGGATAAATAAGGCCCGACCCAGTTTGTGGGTTTAAGGTCCATTAGGGTTTGAATGTTTATGTTTTTTTAATGTTTTATGGTTTATATTGATCTCCAGTTCGAGCTTTCGTGATTTCACCGCTCGAACTGCGAGAGGGTATTAGAAGATATAGTGACCCAAGCCTGGTTTGTGGGCTTAGGGTTTATTAGAGTATTGGCCTATATATAGTCTATCAATAAAACTAATGTTTTAAAACCCGGTTTTTTAATCGACCCGGCTTGGTCACTGGTTCACCGGGTTATCGGTTCAGACGGTTCAACCGCCGGTTCGAACCGGTTCAATAAAAAAGAGGTATATATCTATACGTAAAACTATTGCACAAGTCCCAAACTAAAAAACGACATTATAAGACATATGACATAAGTTTGAGGCTTTACAAGAAACTTTCTTTTATGATAATTTAAATATTGAAAAGAAATAGTCAAGGATACATAGAGAGATCCAGATCTATATCATTATCCAAGTATAAATCATTAAACAACATCATCACTTCCATTCCCGTTTGCAACTGACTTACCTTTTGTGTTTTTTCTTCATCATCATCATCATACGAGAAGATAGCATTTCATCAACACAAAGTAAATAGAAATGACCTCATATGGGTCATGGAATATTACCAGGTATGTGAGTTATGTCAAAGAAAGTAAAAGGTTTGAGAGGAAATTGAAAAGCTAAAAGCGGTGTTCATTGGGAGATGCATACATTCATTAAAAGTGACGTGTGGTACTTTTGATCTAGGAAGTATAAGTTTTCAGTTTTGAATTTTTTGAAAAGCTATATAATCTCATGCCTTGACCCGGCCGGGTTAACAAAACCGGTTCAACCCGGGTCGCAAGAAAATCACCGGTTTAATCCTGTTCTGAAACAGTTAAAAAACTATTTATTTCCGGCCCGGTCTCCTGACCGGTTCCAGGTTCAACCGGCCGGGTTAACCCGGTTTTTAAAACATTGAATAAAACATAATAACCTATTGAGGTTTTCATAGTCTAATAACATATTCCCTAAGCCCGTATAATCAATAATGTTTGTGTTAGTTTTTTTAAATTAGTGTCTTTAATAAGAATGTTTTGACGCCAAATATTAGCAGTTTCTTTTAGCAACATAAATTTTTACTTATTCTTTAAACGCAGTTTTTACGATACGTGTAAATTAACCCGATAATGTACATACGGACTCCCAAGTGCACTCGAATTCTTAGGATACCAATGATATCCATGAAATGGTAAAATCAATTTTTGTAAGTGGTCTTACTTTGGTTCTCCGAAGTATTGGGCTTTGGCTGAAATAAGACAACGCGTTGTTAACTTTCCACGTGTATGTTGAACCTGAAACCAAGCTCTAGTGTAAGAATAAATGTATGTTTTTAATGATTTTAGTTGGATAAAATAGAGAGAGAAAGCTAGTGAGGAGTTGAGTGTGTAATAATGTTACGCTCCTCTCAGTATGAGACTTCATTTATAGTAATTTATCTTTATTCCACGACATGAGGAATGTGGAGAAAATATTTTCGTTCTGATGAAGCGTGAGAATCATTGTTGGCACGAGGCTTTACTTTTGGGACTCAGGTTGTCGTGATGAAATCTAAAACCATTGTGGACATTGTTTCGTATGTTCCCTAGAGTATAATTGTAGTCAATGTATGTCCATCAAGCTGTAAGAGTATCCACCGTTGCCTATGTATCTACGATAAATTTGCATATCGTAACCACTCTGAAGGACCGTTCTAACATGGAGTAACAATACCCTAACCTTCCACGAGATGCTTAATTAAGGATGTTTAACTCCTCTGGCCTATCGGTACAACATGATACCCCATGCTTGTGAAAATTCTAAATGCTTACGGCACAATGTTGATATACTTATCACATGTCGTTTCCTTCTCTAGATACTCATATAATTGACCTATATGTAAATGTCATTTTTTTCTATATATGTATACAATTTTCTTGTGAAATAACATCAAGAGATTTATCATAAAACGAAGCTCAAGATCATCTCTTGTTTCAACTTGTTGATTCAAAAGTGAAAAAGCTTTGCCGCGGCTTTTTTAGAAGGATAATAGTTCATACCTGGTACTGTCTAGCAACATATTTTACAAATGACTTTAATACAGTTTGAACCCACAACCTCTATGTAAGTAAACAAGTCTCGTATCAACGATGTTAAAATCTTTCCAACGAAACTTCCTTAACATTTTAAACTTGTTTAAACGTATATTAGACAACGATGTTAGTTTAGTTTTTTTTTCTTAAATGGGAAATTAAACTTTTGTTTTCTATCAGCTTTACAAAATAAAACAAGCATCAATCTCTCAATTATGTATTTACCCACATTTAACATTAAACAACATATATTTTACAATTACATTACTCAAAAGTTTTTGTTTAAGCTTATTTCTTCGACTAATACACTCGTTACACTTTTGAAAATCTAATAAGATATAAATTTACAAGGTTTGAATGCTTGACAATTTGAATATAATAAATTTTTTTAAGTGATACATTATTATCGATTTTTATTTAATAATTATAATTTACATAATAAAAAAAGATAAATTCGGCCACTAGTCTTTTTGTATAACAAAGTCAAATCTATTAAATACCATAAATTTCATAATATAAAGATTCATCATTATAGTTTTTATAAGCAAGGTTTTTATGTCCAAGTCCATCGAAAAGAGGTTACGAGGGTTTATAAATACCTTTTAAAAACGCATCCAATGTTCTATATGTTCATTATGTTTGGCATAATGATCTCATGACGAAGTTTATACTATAAGTTGAAAGCTCACGTGTATGTTTTAATAAGACAATTTGATGAAATAACTAAAGCTAGAGCTTATTAATGAAAAATATCATAAGAGTGCATCAAAGTAAATTAACATATAATAATCTATTACTATATTTTATACGAGTTTTAATTAATTTGAATAGATAGATCTTCATAAACCTTTCTCGGTGAGCATGGGTTTACCGAGGCTTGGCTTGTAAAACATGAGATTATCTGACAAACAAAACTTATGTTATAGTATAAGATTTGTAAACAATGTTTTATAACTTGTTTTTTAACTGACTCGGTCGTGTCATTAGGTCACGGTTTAATCAGGTTTTTCGATCAAGACTAACTTTTCGATTCACGATTTTGACTTATTGAGTCAACCGAGTTTAAAACACCGTTTGAAAACCATGCTTGTAAACCCTTGTAAGAGTGGGGGGACAAGGGCTGGTGGCTGGGCTCGTAAGGCTTTGGCGCGAGACCTCCCTTGGCGCACCATTCCTTGGTTGGCGTCAAAGTGGCTCGCGTCAAACCCACCAACTACCACCAAAGGTAATTCCTTTTTGTTGCGAAAATTTAGAGCCTAAATTGTCCCTATATTGATTTGAATGAAATATACCCTAAGTATTTTATAAGTCGGTAAACTTGAGTAAGTTTACCGAGTCATCCTCAAGATGTTCTCAGAAGTCCACATAGACTCCTTCACTACTGTAGCGGATCGGATCCAGTGAAGACGAGAACCATGATTAGGATGATGGAGTTAGTGAGTAATAAGAATGACTCACTAACTACCGAAGACCATCTCTGATATGAAGACCCAAAGTATTTATACTAAAGACATAGTGGGAACTTCCTTGGGTGAAAAAGGAAGAATATAAGTGTGAGGTTGTTACTTGACTTTATTGAAACTTCCAAAGGAAGGTTCACTTTCCCACTATATATAGTGGTCTCATTGGTTAGAGATGGTTAGAGATTTCCACCACCAAAATACACATAGTGTTAGTGTTATGATTTCCTCCTCCCATTGGTTCTTTCCTATCTTGTACCAATGTGAGTTTAGTTTGTCATCATCGCTCGGTTGTTATTCTGCAAACCAACCAGGAAACACTTGTATATTTGTTGATTCATAATTAATAAGATATACAAACAATGAAAAGTACAAGCTTTGTTATTATTTAGTAAATGGGTTAATTGTGCACATTGTTCTTCATAGATCTTCATAGGTTCGATATGTGCACAAGATTAGTGGACCAACAAGTGGTATCAGAGCGGGTTGGATTTTCTCTATCCAGATCCATTCAAAAAATGGCTGTTAATAACATCAGGTAATGTCAAATTTAATTTTTGCTATGTCTTCAAATGTTTCTGCTACTGGTAATATTTGAAGAATGAAAAGCACTATTATTTGACATCTAGTATAATTATACCACACAAACCTTATCCTTACCCACACCAAACACACGTGTCTTCCACTTTCCTTATACCACCACCGACACAATTAAAAATCCAAAACAACCCTCCTTCGTCATTTACAACATATACAAACCATAGAACCAAATCTCTCCTTAACAAAAATCACCCACATCAATTCTAAAACCTGCTCATTCATAAGTAAACAAATTCCTTATCTAAACCCACGAATCAAACTATTCGAAGATAATAAAAAACTAAATCAATTTGAAAAACAGAATCACTATGATGTGGTGGATATCGTCTCTTGGCCATGGGATGAAATTAAAAGAAGATTGATTTTGTTTGATAGGGTCGTTCGGTGTTATTATTACAAGTCCTATCGATTCGATGTATTGGGTTGTGCGGTTGATTTGTTGTGAATTCAATCAAATAAGATTGAACAGATATGTTAATTATTCGGGTTATGCAGGCAAGGACAAGAACAAGCGGATTCTTGTTGTCAGTGTTGTGTTTATCATCTCAAGAAGATGAATGATGTTGGGATGAGATAAGATTACTGGATTAATAAAAAAAGGGTTTATATGGCTTCGTCACTTCTAAAAGAATCTGACGGAATTGACTAGCTTCAAAGAAAGAGCTGATGATTTTGTTGAAGGGTGAGTGTCGGCATAGGTGTATATGGGCTAATTAATTATCAGCGAATGAAGATAAAGAGACGAGGTTGCATGTTCGATATGAGGTGGTTTGGATGGGTGATAAAACAATATCAACATACTAAGGTTTATGCAGGGTACATCATAACAAGCTGACCATAGGATCAGCCTGATATGTATATGGGTATCATCTCAAGAAGAATGAAGATTGAAACCCTGGTCATGACGTGAACTCTCTGTCTCTTAAACCTTGAACCCCCAGAGGTCGTTGAACCTTTGAAAACCAGGTCAACAAGCCTGTCGCTGGACTAGTCCTCTGAAATAGATGGTACCCCTGGCCCACGACCCCCTGGTCTGCCTATCTGTCGTTGAGATTCAAGCTACCAGAATTCTGAATGGTGACTGAATTAGACCATTCATATACAGCTAATTGGTTCCCTGATACAACAAGGCTGATGTGGGGGAACAAGTGATAATTGGTATGGCAAATGAGCCTAGTTCATGAAGTTGAGTGGTTGTTGCGTTAAAGATATGGGTGGATATTAGTGAAGAAATAATGAATGAACAACTTACTCAACAAGATCAGCAAACCCCCTGATCTTATAAGGTTCACCAGAGGTACTGTCAAAAGTGACTGATAAGTACCTTAAGGAGATTCTAAATTGGACCATCCAACAGTACCTCCAGCAAGATTGGACTGAACCTTTAGTGGGTTAGATGAACCGTCTTTAGATTCTGGACCCTCACCAGCAGACTGAACCCCCTCAACAACAATGTATCTTCAGCTGCTGAACCTTATAGCAAAGTCTGAACCCCCAGAACCTCTGGTCTGAAGATACGAACCCCCTGACCAACGACTCCTTGAACCTCTAAACCCCCAGCCAGCTCAACTATTCACCAGCGATCCATGTCCCTCTTCTCTAGACCCTTCAGCAGATTTTGGACCCCTGTCAATTCAGCTAGTCTCTGACTCATTAGCAGTTCTTGAACCATCAAGAACTATCACCAGTTCTTGAACCTTCAGCAAGTCTGAACCATCAGCAAGTCTGAAGAATCATCAGACTCGACTCATCAACTACCATCAAGTCAGAACTCTTAAGACCTTAATCACGACACTACCCAAAACATTGCAGCCTAAGATTTGAGATCGGTTGTAGTGCAAGGGCGGTTGATTGAAAGTTCTATAGCATAATTGATGGAGTTTTAAATGGTGAAGCTCAGGGGTTTGAAAATAATTGATGAACAAAGTGTGTATTGATGCAAAAGCCGCTTATACATGAACTTTTGAGGGGGAGAGTACACGCTTATCAAAGTGTTTACACACACTCATCAGTAACATCATCAAGTATACTTGAACTTGTATTCTTCTCTCATTGATTTTGTATACATGTTGTACTAATTACCACAAACAAACCCCCACCAATACCCTTACCAAACCAAAACCAAAACCGAAAACAAAAAAAATTCTCAGCTTCACAAAAATAAAACCTTCTCACAACCTTCAGAGATTTTTATATGTGAACTTGTTTCATGGAACTGAGTCCCTGGTTATTGGGCTACAATGTGACATCAGAAGTCTACCTTCAACAATGGAAAATCAGAGGTTTACCTTCAGATGGTCACAATGAACCTTTAACCAAAGTAGTTGAACACCCTTGGAGAGCCACACCAAGTACTACTCTGGGCACATACCAGCAAAGGTTCTCAAGTGCAAGACACTCAATATGCTATCTTAATAACTCGATTTTACTCAGTTAAAAAGTTCTTTGTCGTATGTCTAATCGAATTGAGAAAGGGTTTAAGTGCGACTCAGCTGTCTTTTGGTGGAAACAATATTTTTGGTCGTTGTAAAGTAATGTGCAAAACTTTAAAGTAAATTGACGTTTAATTAAAACTAAAACTAATTAAAACTTAAATGGTGCAAAATTAAAACTTTTAAAAGAAATTAATTAAATGACTTAGAATTAAAGCGTGACGAAAAATTAAATTGACAATGTAATTATAATGTAAACTTGAAAATTAAAATAAAGCTAAACAATTAGAATAACACTTAAAGAAAAATAGCAAGAGAAATAAATGCTTAAAAATTAAAAGAAAGTAAACAGAACCTGAGCCGGGAGCCAAAATACTGTCACTATTCGGAATCCAAACTTACTCTTATCCTGAATAATAAACCTGCTGCTTATCCGGAATAAAACTGTCACTCTTATCCGGAATAACCAACTTGTCGCTTATCCGGAATGTTGTTCTATCCACTATCCCGAATATGGTTCCTGGCAGCCTATCCGGAATAACCCAAATGAAGCTTATCCGGAATAACTAAAACAAGCCCTTATCCGGAATAACTAGATGATATTTATCCGGAATACGTCTTCCGAAGCTTATCCGGAATGTAGAACTGTTACTCCTTATCCGGAATAAGTTTGGAACCTTATCCGAAATACTATCTCGTGGTTTATCCGGAATCCTTCTATGCTGAGGCTTATCCGGAATATATTTCGGATACGTATCCGGAACTCGCAAACTTTACCTTATCCGGAAAAACACTTCCTACTCCTTATCCGGAACATGTAGATGACCCCTATCCGGAATAAGTTTCTGAACGATATCCGGAATAAATGAAGAATCTACTGTCCGGAATAAGTGTTAAGCTCCTTATCCGGAATACCTTCCTGATGGCCTTATCCGGAATAACTTGAGCTTCTTATTTGGAATATGCAAGAAACCACTATCAGGAATGTTGTGTTTTGAAGGATGTTCGGAATAAGAGGGTTTACCAAACCCGGATAACAATTAAATTCAAATAAGCTATAAACTAAAATTAAGCTAGGAACAAATAAGAACTTAACTAAAACTTTTACCAAATCAAATTTAAGAAAAAGCCATTAAGCCAAAATTTAAAAACTTTTAAAAACAGTAAATAATAAAAATGTTTAAAATCAACTTTTCATAAAAATTAACTAAAAAGCACTTAATCAATTTTAAGAAAAACACAATAAGCTAACACAATCAATAACATAAAAACATAACAAGTAATCAAATAAGCATGACAATAAGATAAAAGGCACAAAGATTAAGTAAAACAAGAAAGGTAGAATGAGAGATTAATAAAAACTTGATTAAAGAAAAGATTAAACAACAAAATTAAAAACACTTACTTGGAATTAAAGGAGTTAAAGTGCAAGACAAGTATTTAAATTGACAATTAATTAAAATGACATGAAGTTAAGGTGGAAAGACTAATGTGTCAAATTAGCTAACAACCCCTAATGACACATTAGGAGTCTATTTATAGTGATTAGGAAAACTAAGCATGTGTTGGTTCATTCTCCTTTCTTTCTCGACTTCTCGTCTTCTAATTTCTTCGACTTTTTCGACTTTGTCTCATTAATAAACTCGTCTTGTAATTTCTTCATTACTTTAGACTTGAGTTCTTTGGCTTTTATTAAACTTCCGTCTTTAGACTTTTTCTTCGATAAATCTTCAGAATTGGCCTTGGACTTCCGTTCTTTTGGCACCCTTGATCTTTCGACTTCGTCTTTCGTCTTTTTCTTCGATAAAAGCCCGCGAAAGCCTGTGTTTTCCTCCCTTTTCACATTTTGATCCTAAATCACAACAAAAACACAAACCACGCATAATTCCAACATTTACGACATAAAATACACGTTTTGGCTTGGTTATTATTGTAGTTAAGTGGTAAAAGGATGGGTGTTTACACGCCTATCAAATCCCCTACACTTGACCATTGAAATATCCTCATGGAATGCATCAATTACAAAGCAAGTTTTACATTTTCCATCACAATCAATCCACATTGGCCTTTATTAAAGAGCCAAAATATTTAAAAGAAGAAAACAGGTAAAAAGATCAAAACTTACCTTAGGGTTTTAGAATGTCGTGAATGATTATAACCCTCAAGTTTCACGTTCCCCATACCAAGCTTAAAAACGATATCATTGTTATTATAAGTTAGCAAACTAACACAAACTCATGTGGGCTAATTATTCACTTAGACTCCCTTATTCCTAGGTGTATCTCTTATATTTTATTCTTGTCTTGAATGATCACAAGGATGCATTGTTGACTTATTTCGATAGTTTATTTAGGACGAAAATAAAGTAGGACGATTTAATCAATAGTTAGCTAAAGGACAAATTCTTTTAAAACTGCTTCTCGAGACCTCATAAAGTTCATATCTTGGCATAACTCGCTTCACGATTTGAGACCTTTCTCGGACCGATATTTGGCAGCGACTTCATACTTCAAATCTTGAGAGACGTTCATGAAATAATGGTCTTCTCTTCATAATAGGAATTTCTTCACTTGAAGTTTTGAGAGATTCTTCATATTTGGACCACGACTTCTTCATTTTTCTCCAATCTTTATTTTGGACTTTGATATACAACGATCCGCCTCCTTTTAGGACTTGGATCTATTTATCCTCATACCTTGTTAGGCCCTTTTTGGATAGACTTCTCCATGATCTTTTGGGGAGTTTTTGCTTTTCTTCGTGTGTCTCGATCCTTCATATTAATTTTTGATAAATGATTCTTCACATCACTTTTGGATCTTTAGCAACAAAATGTAGCCCTCATGCCTTGTTAGGGCCTTTTTGGACTCACCAATCTTCGCATCTCGCTTCAATAAGTTAAGCCTTGGCTATGAACTCTAATCAATACCGAGCAACTTTTAAACGATCTTGGGCTAGAAGCTAAGTAACTTTTCAAATCGTACAACCTTATTTATTGCAGATAAATTTATTAACAAGCGATGGGAGAAAAAACTCATAATTAACTCACATAAATTCATGAAAGAATACCAAACTTATAATTGACTCTATCATCTCTCGTTCTCCACAATTTAAAATCTCAAAGAACGAGACTCGTTGATGCTTAGTCAATTAAATCAAAGTTTTGGGTTTTCGAGTCATCTATAGGATCTTGCAAACTCTTATACTCATTCAAGTATATAATTCGCATTTTAAAGTTCCCTTGATAAACGACTCTCTAGGATCAATTATAGGAACTTGCGAAAAGTTCTTGTTCTTAACCCGTGAGAGTTAAGACTTTCGCCTTTTAAAGTTCCCTATATAAAAGCCTAGCAAAACTTGACTTAAACATGTTAAGGATACTAGCTAGAGTAAACTTAAATAAGTAAACTCGGGTTGAGTCCAAAGATTCACAACATTTAAAAATTAAAACCACTTTATTAAAATTTATTTTAGAAAAGAAAGAAAATAACTATAACAAGGGAAAAACTAATAGGCCAAAATAGATCAAAAATTTAGAAAAATATCGAAAAATTGATTTTCCGGTTAAAATGAGGATAAAACAAGGAAAAGACTACTTAACTTCGATAGAAGTCCCCCCTACACTTAATATAAACATTGTCCTCAATGTTTAAGCATGTGGAAGTAAACTCCCCTACACTTAGGACATTGTGCACGTTGTTTTAATCTTGCTAAGGAAGAGACAACTAAAGTGATTCCTATTTTAATATTGAAGAATATAAAATAGAGAATCAAAAGAGTTTAGGATAGAACCGGGAAGATGGGTGCACGGAATCACGGGTCGTCAAAAGTCATCAAGAATGGATCTTTGTAAGCTCGAATCCCTGCACATCGTAAGAAAGAGAACAACAAACACATACTAGGGTCTCCCCCTACACTTATTATAAAAACAAGAGAAAAAGGATAGATACTGCGGGTTGCCTCCCAAGAAACGCTTGTTTTTTATAACCGAGTCGTGAGCCTGACTCGACCTTGATTAGCATAGGAAGAAGCTCGAAACACATCCACCGGGATCAAATACATGGTTTTCGTCCATCAAGTAGCACAAGCTTAAGGCGAACAAGGCAAGACAAAGAAGAGTAGGCAGGGTTCCCTTAAGCAAAGATGGAGCATGGTGGGAGCAAGGGTGAAGAGGTGCAAGCATATCTCCAAAAGTTCCAAAAATCTTTCCTTTTATTTCATCAGATGGATACTGAGATGGCTTAAAAAGTGCAATACCGGGGTCGAACACCTTTTCCTTTAGGGGAAAATAACACTTAGGCTCAGAAGACCTTGAAGAAGATCCAATCATAAATCACGCAATCTCATCCTCAGAAGGTGGATATAGAGGTGTCAAGACATAAGTGTTGCGGATATCGATGTCGGCCGGCTTTTTCTCCTTTGAAGCGGGTTTCTTCATATCCAAAGTAGGATAAAGACCATAATCATCAAAGTCCAAAGGAGGAGCATCACTCTCATTTGGGAAGTATGTGTTGAGAAAAGTAGCAAAGTCTTCCTCAAATGAGTAGTCATCCAAAGTAGGATCAAGTTTTGTTGGCGGAGGAACTTCATCATGTGAAGAATCACTCGAGAGAGTATCAGCCTCATCAAAATCATCATAAGTGGGCATGTATGGATACTCAGAAGTAAAATCATCATAATCATCTCCATTGGAACTAGAATCGTCATCATAAGCATCAAAGATCGGTGGAGAATCATAAATTGGTGGAGGATCGGAATTGGATAGAGAATCATCCACATCATCTTGGAACAGTGGATTATCATAGCAAGAATCAAATAGAGGATTGTTGTAGACGAAAAAATCATCAAGCACATTAATCATATTCGCTGATTCTCTTCCATAGGATTTGTTTGTGATCTTCCTCATTTTGAACACTTGTTGTTCATTCTCGACCGTTAAAATTAATTCACCTTCGGCAACATCAACTAAAGCTTTTCCGGTTCTCAAGAATGGCCGACCAAGTATTAAAGGAATACGAGGGTCCACTTCATAATCAACAACAACAAAGTCGACCGGAAAAGTGAAGGTGCCAACTTTAATAAACACGTCTTCAGCAATACCAACGGGGTAAGCGAGAGTACGATTTGCTAGCTCAAGAGTCATCTTTGTTGGTGTAAGGTCGGGTAATGATAGTGCTGTCCAAACACTTAAAGGAATCAAATTAATACTTGCACCGAGATCAGCTAGGGCAGTAAATTCTTCGGTTTTGTTAAAAATGCAAGGCAACACAAAACGACCGGGATCTCCAAGTTTCTCTGGAAGTTCTTTAAGAATAACTGCAGAACAGTTTTCATTTAAGCGTGTGTTGACAAGCTCAACCAGCTTTTCCTTCTTGTTAAGCAATTCCTTGAATGCTTTGACGAATTTTGGCATGTGGACAAGTGCTTCAACAAGGCTAATATTGAAATTCATTTGAGAGATCATCTTCAAATAGTTCGACACTTGAATGTCATCCTTAGTTAGCAAGTTAGGCTTGTCCAAGCGAGAAGGATAAGGAATATTTGGTGTATAGGTGGAAGGTGTAGGTGTAGCAGGTAAAGGTTGAGAAGTTGAGGGTTTAGAGGTGGAAGGTGGGGTTGGTGAAGGGTGCTTCTTGGGTACCTCTTCATGACGAGGCAGAGACGGTAATGGTGAACTAATACTAGGCGTGTTAGTAGGAGGGATAAATGATGGAGGAGGAGGTGTAGATGGAGTAATTGGGGGAGGGATAGATGGTCCTACTAAGGTTGCTCCACTACGTGTAGTAATAGCACCCACATTCGCTCTTGGGTTGGTGACGGTGTTTGAAGGTAGAGAGCCCAAAGTAGAGGGTTGAGTGGTTGGTAAGAAACTAGCCAACATATTCTTCAAATCATTTGTTTGAGTGCTAAAGGAGGTTTTAATATCATGTCGAAGCTCGGATCTAATGTCATTACCTTGCTTAGTGATATCCCCTTTCAAGTTGATAATTTGGCTTTGCAGATTCTTAATTTTCTCTCCTTGGGTTCTCATTAAAGCTTCAACATCTTGATTAATGGGTGGGGCTTGTTGAGCGGGTGGGTGATAAGGATTAGAAGCTCTAGGTGGGATTTGGTTGCTTCTATTGTAGTTGTTGTTGGGGTTGTGGTTTTGAGGAGAAAAACCGGGTGAAAGATAGTTGTTAGAACGGTAACTTAGCAAATTCTGATCACCTTGAGGTCAGGCTTGGTAATTTTCCAGTGAATAGTTACCATAAGCCGCATACACGTTTTCCGGATTTCCTTGAGTAGAAGGACAATCAGTGTATGAGTGAGGACCACCGCAAGTCTCACAAGAAATTGCTACAAATTTAACTTGTTGTTGATTTGTAGCCATGAACAAGATATTTTTGTTCATTTCGGCCATCATGCAGGTGAATTCGGTCATGTCGGGGTTTGCTGAAGTAGAAGAAACATTGACTCTCGGGTTATTCCTTGAAGATGCGGAGGAATCCCAATTTTTGTGATGAGTAGTCATGTTCTCAATAAGCTCTCTACACTCCTCGGGTCTTCTTTTCATAAATGTGCCACCGGCGGCTGCATTAATAGTATCACGATCACAAAAAGTTAAACCATTGTAGAAAGTATCAATCAACGTAACGGGGAGCATGTTGTGGTTTGGACATCGATCGATCAAAACATTATATCTTTCCCAAGCATCAAAGAGAGATTCATCGGGTTCTTGCATGAAACCGGTGATTTGATTTCGAAGGCTCGTGACCATGGATGGTGGAAAGTAGCGCGATAGAAATCGTTGAGTCATGTCGTCCCAAGTATGAATGGAATTCTTCGGGAGACGATCAAACCATTTTTCGGCGTGGTGGGATAAAGTATGTGGAAAGAGTTGAAGGCGAAGGACATCCATAGTAACACCGGGAAACTTCATGCTTTGAGTAATAGTAATGAATTTTTCGAGGTGCTTGTTGGCATCATCATCAGGCAATCCGCGAAATGAATTAGTTTGCACTTGTTGGATCATCTGATGCTTCAACGAAAACTCCCGAGCCGTGATTTGCATCGGCGCAATCGGTCCTCCTCGTCCATACATTGTGGGTTGACAAAGCTCCTCCATTGTTCTAAGGTCGGGTGGGGGAACATTGTTGTTGTTATTGTTTAGGAGCGGTGGGTTATTGTTGTTGTTCACACCTGTCATAGCTAAATCTTCACGAGTCTCGGGATCTGGATAAATTGAAGTTCTAGTACGCATACACCTGCAAAAGAAAAAGAAAAAGATACCAAAGCAATAGACAATATATATACACTATGAAAATAAAAATAAAATATTTTTGGATTTTTTGAAAATTTTTAATTTTTATGGATTTTTGGAAATTTTTAAGCAAGCAAAATAATGTTCACAAGTGAACGGATCCCAAAATTCAACGCGTCTCTCACAGAAAATCGTTAATCTTTACGAAAAGAGCCGGCAGTGGCGCCATTTAATAACTCGATTTTACTCAGTTAAAAATTTCTTTGTCGTATGTCTAATCGAATTGCGAAAGGGTTTAAGTGCGACTCAGCTGTCTTTTCGTGGAAACAATATTTTTGGTCGTTGTAAAGTAATGTGCAAAACTTTAAAGTAAATTAACGTTTAATTAAAACTAAAACTAATTAAAACTTAAATGGTGCAAAATTAAAACTTTTAAAAGAAATTAATTAAATGACTTAGAATTAAAGCGTGACGAAAAATTAAATTGACAATGTAATTAAAATGTAAACTTGAAAATTAAAATAAAGCTAAACAATTAGAATAACACTTAAAGAAACATAGCAAGAGAAATAAATGCTTAAAAAGTAAAAGAAAGTAAACAGAACCTGAGCCGGGAGCCAAAATACTGTCACTATTCGGAATCCAAACTTACTCTTATCCTGAATAATAAACCTGCTGCTTATCCGGTATAAAACTGTCACTCTTATCCGGAATAACCAACTTGTCGCTTATTCGGAATGTTGTTCTATCCACTATCCCGAATATGGTTCCTGGCAGCCTATCCGGAATAAGCCAAATGAAGCTTATCCGGAATAACTAAAACAAGCCCTTATACGGAATAACTAGATGATAGTTATCCGGAATACGTCTTCCGAAGCTTATCCGGAATGTAGAACTGTCACTCCTTATCCGGAATAAGTTTGGAACCTTATCCGGAATACTATCTCGTGGTTTATCCGGAATCCTTCTATGTTGAAGCTTATCCGGAATATATTCCGGATACTTATCCGGAACTCGAAAACTTTACCTTATCCGGAAAAACACTTCGTACTCCTTATCCGGAACATGCAGATGACCCCTATTCGGAATAAGTTTATGAACGATATCCGGAATAAATGAAGAATCTACTGTCCGGAATAAGTGTTAAGCTCCTTATCCGGAATACCTTCCTGATGGCCTTATCCGGAATAACTTGAGCTTCTTATTCGGAATATGCAAGAAACCACTATCCGGAATGTTGTGTTTTGAAGGATGTTCGGAATAAGAGGGTTTACCAAACCTGAATAACAATTAAATTCAAATAAGCTATAAACTAAAATTAAGCTAGGAACAAATAAGCACTTAACTAAAACTTTTACCAAATCAAATTTAAGAAAAAGCTATTAAGCCAAAATTTAAAAACTTTTAAAAACACTAAATAACAAAAATGTTTAAAATCAACTTTTCATAAAAATTAACTAAAAAGCACTTAATCAATTTTAAGAAAAACACAATAAGCTATAAAACAATAAGCTAACACAATCAATAACAGAAAAACATAACAAGTAATCAAATAAGCATGACAATAAGATAAAAGGCACAAAGATTAAGTAAAACAAGAAAGGTAGAATGAGAGATTAATAAAAACTTGATTAAAGAAAAGATTAAACAACAAAATTAAAAGCACTTACTTGGAATTAAAGGAATTAAAGTGCAAGACAAGTATTTAAATTGACAATTAATTAAAACGACATGAAATTAAGGTGGAAAGACTAATGTGTCAAATTAGCTAACAACTCCTAATGACACATTAGGAGTCTATTTATAGTGATTAGGAAAACTAAGCATGTGTTGGTTCATTCTCCTTTCTTTCTCGACTTCTCGTCTTCTAATTTCTTCGACTTTTTTGACTTTGTCTCGGGATTAATAAACTCGTCTTGTAATTTCTTCATTAATTTAGACTTGAGTTCTTCGGCTTTTATTAAACTTTCGTCTTTAGACTTTTTCTTCGATAAATCTTCAGAATTGGCCTTGGACTTCCGTTCTTTTGGCACCCTTGATCTTTCGACTTCGTCTTTCATCTTTTTCTTCGATAAAAGCCCGCGAAAGCTTGTGTTTTCCTCCTTTTTCACATTTTGATCCTAAATCACAACAAAAACACAAACCACGCATAATTCCGACATTTACGACATAAAATACACGTTTTGGCTTGGTTATTATTGTAGTTAAGTGGTAAAAAGATGGGTGTATACACACCTATCATATCTTCAGAGCCTTCAGCATTTGAAGGACTTGGTCACTTAAGAATTATTTCCTCACACCAAGATAAAGAAAGAAGATTAGTGCACCACTAGAGGTTTGCACAACCAGAGGTTGCACACACTCTAGAGGTCTTTATCAGAGCTCGTACCCATTAGAGGTCTCCTCCCGAGCTCACATCATCAGAGGTGTAACCAGAGACCTCTAGACCTCATAACCTCAGGTACCCATTTGTTGCAAAAAAATTTAAAGACTTATTTTTTTATACTTAAACTTTTTATTAGAAGATTTCAAAAGTCAAGTGATTTCTGAAATGTTAAAAGTCAGAAGTTTTACAACATCAGCTCTCAAGTTATAAACTTAAAGCCAATTCGAGTAAGTCGGAACAGATAGGAAGAATCTCCTTGCCTTAAGGCTAAAGCGTCACATATCCTTGAACGGGATATCCAAAGGTTGAAAGTTCACCAAGTGTCGGTTTCACCACCACACCAAAAATTCTCATCAATTCACCACGTCTAACCAACAATAAAGAATTGGCTATTTCGGAGCAAACGGCTAACCGGTAAAGAATCATCAAATCCGTTGATGGCTGATAGTTTGCCAAAAACTATAGAACCAGCTAAGTTGGTTAAGTCTCTGGGCTTCAACCAGAGACCACACAAGGGTATTCAAACACCCTAAAAAATCTAAGGTTCAAACTTTAGTATCGAAGCAGTTCGATAAAGGGATTCAATCCCTAAAATGGTGAATAACAGGAGTGTGTAATGGTTTCAAAAATCACTTCTTGGGAAGCATTTTTTAGGGGGAGAAAGACACATTCCCTGATGAAGACGATGAAGACACATCCCTGATGATTGAACATCAGATACATCCTCACCATACATATAACACAACCACCCCACCACTACCATACAACCTCTCAAATCACACCAAAACAACAAAACCAATCACATACCAAAAAATCAAATTTTTATCCAGGAGCATCACAAAAAAATCCATCACATTTCATTAATAGGTATCGACGGGTATCTGGTGAATGTTTGAAGAAAGTAATGATGAAGCTAGTACTGGTATTGTGTTTGAACAGGTTAGAGGTTTTATCGATTGAAAGAAATTGGTTACGGGGTAGAAGAGATTATGTACATCTGATGTATGTCAACATCAGATATGTGAGCAAGTGTTCTTGGATTTGACTGTATACTTGGGTGCTTAGTATTTTGGAGTGAAGTTTTCGAGCCGTGCTTGATCACCACTGTTTGAAACTAGTTTTTGAAACACTAACATAACCCAAGTCCCTGAAGATGTTCATCAGAGACTTCACATGATGATGATGAAGTTCTGGTGTAAAGTTTGAGCACTTGTCACCACTACAGCAACAAATGATCTGAAGTGTTGTTATCTTTTATGTATATTTATTGTAGCTTAGTATGTAAGAAGAAGTCTTTATGCTCAATTACTACTAAAAGACTTAGGCTATATTTCTATTCAAATAGGGGGAGATTGTTGATCCAATTTAGAGCCTAAATTGTCCATGTACTGATTTGAATGAAATATACCCTAAGTATTTTATAAGTCGGTAAACTTAACTTACCGAGTCATCCTCAAGATGTTCTCAGAAGTCCACAGAGACTCCTTCACTATTGCAGCGGATCTGAGCCAGTGAAGACGAGAACCAAGATCAGGATGATGGAGTTAGTGAGTAATGACAATGACTCACTAACTCCTGAAGATCATCACTGATATGAAGACCTGAAGTATTTATACTGAAGACATAGTGGGAACTTCCTTGGGAGAAAAAGGAAGAATATAAAGTGCAAAGTGGTTACTTGACTTTATTGAAGCTTCCAAAGGAAGCTTCACTTTCCCACTATATATAGTGGTATCGTTGGTTAGAGATGGTTAGAGATTTCCACCACCAAAATACAAATAGTGTTAGTTTTCCTCCTCCTATTGGTTCTTTCCTATATTGTAACAATGAGAGTTTAGTTTGTCATCATCGCCTGGTTGTTATTCCGCAAACAACCGGACAACACTTGTATATTTATTGATTCATAATTAATTAGATATACAAACGATGAAAAGTACAAGCTTTGTTATTAGTTAGTCAATTGGTTAATTGTGCACATTGTTCTTTGTAGATCTTCAGAGATTCGATATGTGCACAAGATTAGTGGACCAACACTTTTTTTAGTAATAAAAGAGGGTATCTGTGAGCCCAATATACCCTTTTTGCACCACTTTTTCTCGTGCCAACCACTCCCACATAAATGTGGTGTCAAAGAGATTCTGATACCAAAGCTCCAAAATCCTACGTGGCGGCTTTGGCATCACATTTTGGTGCCAACCGCTCCCAACTCCCTAAGCTTGTTTATGAGTGAGCATCAAGCCACACCTGAACCATACTAAAAGTTCACACTAAACAGAAACGATTTAGCTCAAATCCATAGACCGATGATCGGACCGAGTGTGTTCGGTCTATTCTGGTTTTTTAGTCGATCCGGTTAAAAGAAGACAAAATGACAGGTTGTAAATAAAATAAGACTAAAAACCAAACATGAGTTAAAATGTAAATCGACAATAAATTCGGTTCAAATCGAGTTTTCAATTAGGTTAGATCCGCAATTAATTATATTCACCTTGAGCCCGTTGCTGAACATAGTACATTAGTATAGTACTAGTAAAGTCAACAAACAACCTTAAAACCCATACTATTTTTAGCAAATGCATATGGCTTAACACCACCGTGCCATGTCGGAGATGGCCAACCAGCAACCACCACCATCATCTCTTCTCTCGGGCGACAAACCATCATCACCACATACTAAGAAACAGAAGCTAAATGACAACAACAACAACGAACTGTTTTATCACCATTAAACATCGTTAGAAAACGTGATTAACCATCATTTCATCCAAACAACTTGATTACTCTCTATTTTAGATAAACCTAATCATATAAAAAAGTAAAAAGCTTGAAATTTGCAAAATTTATCTAAGTTTGTTTGGCTACAAAGTACGTAGATGCTTTTCTTTTACTTTGTTCAAGACGCCCTCGCATGATATGACACTTATCTCAACATGTTTGATGTGTATTCATGGATATATATGCTCAATCTGTTAGATCGTAAACTTGATTTGGTCACTGAAGGTCACCGAATGACTCGATGAAAGCGCGGGTGCATAAAAGAAGATTCTAGAAAGTCGGGGAAAGGTCTAGGAAAATATCTATGTAAAATAATGGAAGTGTGTAGAATATAATATAAAAGTGTGGTAAAAAATAGATAAGGATGAAGCCGGAAATATCTAGAATGTCATAGAAAATATCTAGACCTAGAATATTCCATGGTCTAGTATAAATAGGAGTGTTGTAAGCATTTTGTAACTGGTACCAAGAAAAGTTCAAGTAATAAAACTTACTTTCCTAAAACCGTATCTCTTCCTCTAGTATTAGCCTAAAAAGCTCCGTGTGTTTCCCAACAAACTGGTATCAGAGACTAAAAGGTTCTAGTCTCGGAAAAGATCAAGATGTCAAGTTCAATGAACTTATTCCAATTTCCTCGTCTCACCAAACACAACTATGATAGTTTGTGCATTCGGATGAAGGTGTTACTCGGTTCACATGATGTGTGGGAGATAGTTGATAAAGTTGAAGATGAAAACTCGTTGAGTGCTGCCAAAAGGGTAGATCTACAGAAGGCGAGAAAGAAGGATCAAAGTGCTCTTACTCTCATCTATCAATGTCATGATGATGCGATGTTCGAGAAAGTTGCAAATGAAACCACTTCTAAGGAAGCGTGGGAGATTCTTCAAAATGCTTTCAAAGGAATCGATAAAGTAAAGAAGGTACGTCTTCAAACTCTTAAAGGAGAGTTTGAAAAACTCCAAATGGAGGAATCCGAATCTATTTCGGATTATTTCACTCGTGCCTTAGCCATTTCAAATGAGATGAGGAGAAATGGTGAAAGCTTGACTGACTCAAGGGTGATAAACAAGATTCTTCGCTATTTGCCACCAAGCATTGATTACATTGTTATGGCCATAGAGGAGTCTGTTAGTGCAAACATTACGATGTTTTGTCGATATAATCTCTTTGTGTTTTGTTGATGACAAGCGTATAATTCACAATACATTATATAAAATGTTAAGGTACTCGTAATCACTCAAGAATACATTTGTATACTTCTCTCGACATCTCCAAGATCGCATTCGGCATGAATCACTCAAGGTATTAATAAACATGTCATTAACCTAATCAAGGATTAGCATTTTCTTAAAACTCATATTTAATCAAATGTGACAAAAGATTTTAATAAACTTTATTTTTAAGAAAATGTTTTAATAAAAAGAAAATGGAAATTTGAATTTGGAATATTCCAAAGAATATTCCCTAAGGCATATTCCAAAGAATATTCTTTAATTTGAATTTGGCATATTCCATATGCCAAAGGAATATCCTTTGAGGGTATAAACTACCCCAGATGGCATATTCCCACTAAAGGACAAAAATGCACGGACTCCAAGCCGGAGGTTCCTAAAAGGAACCCGCAGTTCCTTATTGATAAGAAACCGCGGGGGTACTTAAGGAACCGCGGGTCTTTATAGCTGTTGCATTGTTGTCCTATAAATAGTGGATCATTTCCACCTTTTCTTTCAACCCTTTTTGCACAGTTTCTTCAAAAACTTCTTCAAACTTCTTGATTAGTTAGCTTAGATTAATCTTTTTTAAGATGTGATTCTCTCCTTCAATCCTCTCATCCTCTCAAGTGCAAAGAGAAGAACACTTTCATTACCATGAAGTGTTGGGTTCACAACATGATGAAGATCTCTCCTTCTAGATCAAGTAATTGTTTTCCTACTATGTATATGTAGAAGATTCAAGTGTTGGGTTCACTTGGATGTGTTTGTAAGGGTAGAAGATCCAAGTGATGGGTATCCTTGGATTAGGTGTTAGTTGTGTAGATCCAATTTTGTTAATACTTGGATATAGTGTTAGAGTCATAGATCTAAGTGTTGTGTGCTTAGATCTATATGGTTTATATGTTTAGGCCATAAAACACAAGGTTTGTTATGTTGGGCCATAAAACATAACTAGTGTGAAGATCGGTGTAGATGGGTGTAGATTGGTCCTACCCAATATTAGGACTCGACATATAGTCTTGTGTCGTAAAATGGTGAAGTAGGCGAAGTTGTGTAGATTGGTCCTACCTAAGATTAGGACTCGACTTTTAACTTAGAGTCGGAAATTGGATAAGCGATGATGTGTATGGTTTCTCCACCTTAAGGAGTTTGTTGACTAATGAAGTAACTCTCGAGTAAGGTGTACTCGAGGAGTGGATTAGGGAGAAGAGGAGCTTCGTGACCAAACCACTATAAATCATCGTGTCGGTACTTTCCTTTACATTTATGTCTTTACTCTTATTGATGCATTTATATGTTGTTGTGTGTTGTGTACATCTCATAATCTAAACATCTAAGTTGCGGAAAAGCTATGGCTTAGTACGTGTGTGCTTCATGTTTAGGTTATGGTCAAGTGTACATCACTTAGTCTAAATATCCTAGTTGCGGAAAAGCTTATGCTTAGTACGTGTGTGCTTAGTGTTTAGACTATTGATTGATGTACTCTTGATTTGATGTGTTTGTGTGTTAACTTACTTGTAGTATTTATCTTTCAATCAAACACATCTCATATCTAGTCAAGCTTGATCGAGAATTTGATATAAAGGATTGTTAAAGTTTAACATGTAACAAATGGCATCGTCCACTGTCGGCGGTTCCTTAAAGGGACACGCGGTTCGTTAGTGATAAGGAACCGCGGGTATGCTTAAAGAACCGCGCACAGTGGGTTTATGCGAAATGTTTTGAAAAGTAACTAGAAACTATTCAAACCCCCCTTCTAGTTTCTACAGAGTCAAAATATATCGACTCCATGACCGTCGATCAACTCATGGGATCTTTACAAGACCATGAATAGAAGTTGAAAAAAGAATGGGGAAAGAACCCTTGGAGCAAGCTCTATACTCTAAAGTCTCTTTCAAAGAAAGCGAAAAGAGCTTTTTACATGGACGCGAGCAAGGACGCTGGAAGAGCAAGATCTATTCTCGTGGTGGTTTCCAAGGTCGTGGACGAGGAAGAGAAGATGTTAATAAAGAAGAAGTGAACCAATGGTCTCCTAGTAGGAGAGGTCGTGGAAGAGGCTACCAATCTCAAAGAGGAGGTAAGTCTCAAATACAATGTTATAACTTTTGAAAGTTTGGTCATTATGCTAGCGAGTGTAGCTCAAGACAAGTGGAAGAAAAGGCCAATCTTATGGAGGTAGATGACGAAGACGAGCTTAGTTTGCTAATGGCGAGACATGGCAAAAAAGAAGAGAGGACAGAGCCATGACATATAGATTTCGTTGCCAGTAACCATATGACGGATGAAGAAGACTTGTTCGTGGACATAGAGCAAAGTAAAGGCAATGTCACCTTCGGAGATGAATCAAAGGCACCAGTGAAAGGAAAAAGGTAAAATACTTATCCGAGCTAAAGATGGAAGTCACCAATATATTTCGGATGTATACAATGTGCCCAACCTTAAAAGTAACATTTTAAGTGTGAGACAACTATTGGAGAAAAACTACGATATTCATTTCAAAGATCGTAGTGCCACAATAACAAATCATGAAGGAAAGCTCATAGAAAAAGTGCCTATGACTAAAAACTGAATGTTCATCTCGAACATTCAATATGATGAAGCCAAGTGCTTAAAGATCTGTTTAATGGACCATTCATGGCTTTGGCACATGAGGTACGGACACTTAAACTTTGGTGACTTAAAGTTGTTATATGTTAAGGGAATGGTGAAAGGGATAGATCAAATTGATCATCCCAATCAAGCGTGTGAAGGATGTCTTCTTGGGAAGCATGCAAGGAGTCCGTTTCCAAAAGAAGCGACGTCAAGAGCTAAGGATCCTCTACAACTAATTCACGCGGATTTGTGCGGTCCCATTACTCCACCTTCTCATGGTATGAATCTCTACTTTATGCTTTTTATTAATGATTATTCAAGAAAGACTTGGGTCTATTTTCTAAAAGAAAAATCCCAAGCCTTTGAAGCTTTTAAGAAAATTAAAGCTATGTTGAAAAGGAGAAGTGTTTGAAAATTAAATCCATGAGATCAGATAGAGGTGGAGATTTTTTGTCAAAGGAATTTAATAATTTCTGTGAGAATAATGGGATCCGGATATTTCTAACAGCTCCTTACTCCCCAAAAAAATGGAGCGGTGGAGAGAAAGAATAGAACCATTCTCAACATGGTCCGTAGCATATTGAAAACTAAGAAGATTCCAAAAGAGTTTTGGGCAGAAGCGGTTGATAGTGCGGTGTATTTATTGAACCGGTGTCCGTCAAAGAGTTTGAACAACAAGACCCGCAAGAAGCATAGAATGATATGAAGCCTACTGTGCCTCATCTAAGGATATTCCGGAGCATATCATATGTACACGTTCTGAGCCAAAGGCGAATGAAGCTTGATGATAGAAGCGAGAAGCATGTGTTCGTGGGTTATGACAAGCAGTCCAAAGGATACAAGCTCTATATCCCGATCATAAGGAAGGTGGTAGTGAGCAGAGACGTGGAGTTCGATGAACAAGGATCATGGGATTGGAGTGTTAAGGAAAATGAAAGATATCATTTTCTTCCTATGACTGGCGATGAAGAGGAGACAGGTAGTCAAGATAAGAAGTCAAACAACCAGAAAGTCTAACTCCAACTCCAACTATAACCTAAGACTCACCTTCAAGTTCAAGTGAAAGAGAACCAAAGACAAGAAGTCTATTGGAGCTTTACGAGGTAACTGATGAGAACCCCCTACTTTGTTTATATGCTAATTTTGAACCTTTAGCCTTTGTGGAGGCTATGAAAGGAAAGAAATGGAGACAAGCCACGGACGAGGAGATAAAGTCCATAGAAAATAATGACACATGGGAGTTAAAAATCCTTCCAAAAGGCCAAAAGGTTATTCCACTCAAGTGGGTATACAAAGCCAAGAAGAACGCCAAAGGCGAAGTGGAGAAGTACAAGGCAAGAGTTGTGGTCAAAGGATACAAGCAGAAGCATTGGGATAGACTACGAAGAGGTATTTGCCCATGTTTCTCGTTTAGAAACTATAAGAATGATTATTGCTATTGCTGCTCAGTATAGGTGGAAAATCCACCAAATGGACGTGAAGTCAACATTCCTAAATGGAGTTCTAGAAGAAGAAGTTTATGTAGAGCAACCATAGGGATATGTTGCCAAAGGGCAAGAAAGTAAAGTGTTAAGACTGAAGAAGGCCTTGTATGGACTAAAGCAGACACGCCGAGCTTGGAATACTAGAATTGACAAGTATTTCCAAGGGCATGGTTTCACAAAGTTCTTAAGTGCATATGCACTTTACGTGAAATATAAAAATGGAGGTATATTGTTAGCCTGCTTGTATGTGGATGATTTGATATTCATAGGAAATTCCCAAAGTATGATGGACGAGATCAAGAAGTCAATGACGAGAGAGTTCGAGATGAAAGACATATGACTTATGTCTTACCATCTTGGCATCGAAATGAAGCAAACAGATGAAGGAATATTCATATGTCAAGAAAGATATGCCAAGGAGATACTGAAGAGGTTCGGGATGGAAAGCTGCAATCCCGTTGGCACCCCCATTGAACACAAGGCAAAGCCTTCTAAGCATGACAGAGGATAAGCGGTAAACCCAACTCTATTCAAGAGTCTTGTTGGAAGTTTACGCTACTTGACATGTACAAGACCCGATATACTCTATGCAGTCGGATTGATTAGTCGGTTCATGGAAGAACCTACGACAAAGCATGTGGATATTGCGAAGAGGATCCTCCGGTATATCAAAGGTACCATAGACTATGGTATGTTTTATTCAACAAGTGAAGACTTCAAGCTGGTTGGATATAGTGATAGTGACTGGGCTGGAAATAAAGACGATGGAAGAAGTACATCAAGGTTCCTGTGTTCTTCCTAGGTAACAATGCATTTACATGGTCTTCAAAGAAGCAACCTATGTTACCTTGTCCAGCTGTGAAGCAGAGTACGTTGCTGCAACATCGTGCGTATGTCACGCAATTTGGCTCAGATATATGCTGAAGGAGTTGCACATGGAGCAAGAAGATGCAACTGCGATCTACGTGGATAGCAAGTCGGCAATCGACTTAGCAAAAAATCCAGTTTACCATGATCGAAGTAATAATATAAACACTCGTTATCACTTTATTCGAGAGTGCCTCGCAAGGAAGGATGGCCGAGTGATACATAGAAGGTCCAAAGATAAAAGTTGTAGATATCTTCACTAAGTCACTCGACAAGCGAGATTTATCAAGACAAAGGATGATGTTTGGAGTCAGGAGATCAAGTTTAAAGGGGGGGTGTTAGATCGTAAACTTGATTTGGTCACTGAAGGTCACCGAATAACTCGGTGAAAGCGCGGGTGCAAAAAAGAAGATTCTAGAAAGTCGAGGAAAGGTCTAGGAAAATATCTATGTAAAATAATGGAAGTGTGTAGAATACAATAGAAAAGTGTGGTAAAAAATAGATAAGGATGAAGCTGGAAATATCTAGAATGTCATAGAAAATATCTAGACCTAGAATGTTCCATGGTCTAGTATAAATAGGAGTGTTGTAAGCATTTTGTAACTAGTACCAAGAAAAGTTCAAGTAATAAAACTTACTTTCCTAAAACCTTATCTCTTCCTCTAGTATTATCCTAAAAGGTCTCGTGTGTTTCCCAACACCATAAACAGATGATTTCCTCAACCTATGTGGGACTATACACTTTCATGTTTGTGTTAGCTGTTAGCCTTTTAGTGCCTTTAATAAGGAGGTTTTGACAACAAATGTTAGAATCACCCTAACACCCTTGTAAGTGGTCTTAACTTTGGTTCTCCAGAGTATTAGGCTTGTCCTGCGTCCCTGGGCAATTTAAATCAGACAAAGCGTTTTTAGCTCGCATTAGGTGTGCTGAATCCGGAGCCGATCAGGTGTAAGAATAACTATAAGTACATGTTTGGTATGATTCTAGTAAGTTAAAGTAGAAAGAGATAAATAGTAAGGAGCGGAGTGTGTCACAATGTGTCGTTTCGTGATGAAATACTCCATTTATGCTACCTCATCTTTGCTCCATGACACAGGATTGTGGAGACGAGATTGTAATTCTGGTGAAGTGTGATCAGAATCTTTGGTAGAAGCCTTTGCTTTTAGGGCTTCAGGATTGTTATCGGTGTTTAATTTTTCTATCGTGATCCGATGGAAACAACCCTTTCTACCCCATTGCTTTTGTACTTATGATACCCTTTGTTACCCTAACTACTATTCCGGATAACCGTTCTAACGTGGAGTAAATATACACTAACTTCTGTGAGAGATGCTTATGAAAAGCCTAAATGCTTTTGTCCAATCGTATAACCTATGAAAATGAGACAACATATAAGGGACAATGTTGAAATACCTAAATGCTTTTGTCTAGTCGATATATCGTTTCCTTCATATGAGAAAACATAAAGAGATTTATCATGAAATGAAACTTAAGAGGGGTCATCCCTAGTTTCAAAAGTACGCAAAGCTAAGACCAAATCATTACATATCATCCCTTATTTGATTCAACAGTTGATTTTAGCGTTCCTCGGTTGATAAAACTTATAGGGTAAAAGCTATAAAACCATCTTACTTATTGATTTGTGCCGACTTTAAACACTTACTATTTAATCTCGTGACTTTACCATTTTACTTTTAAATTTGATTCGACTATACCAATATAAGCGTGAAATCACCATATTACCCTTTTAAATGACTAATATACCCTTGGATCTGCTAGTACTGAGGACGTCTTCCTTTTCTTGGATCTTGGTTTTCAAGTTGACAATGGTGATACACCTTATAACACATATGCGACATTCTTAAAAACAAATGACTTTTCTTGAATGGGCCATACTGTCTTGTAGTCAATCACCGAAAGTGTTCATGTTACAAGCAATGATAAGGTATGCTCATTTTTTCTTTATCTTAGTTGTATTTGAAGGAAAAATTGTATATAAATCATTATCTAAACTATGCAGAAGGAAACTATGATTATGCCTTTTATGTGGAACGGGATCAACCGACCATGTTACTTATTTGTACGAAAATTTTTAACCGATACTCTGGACCGCATGATAGACCTTTTCACGAACCATACAATGTATTGAGCATGAACAAGAACATCATGGTGTTTTCTGTTATAATTTTTCAATTTCAAATCTCAAATGGGATCCAGCCTCGTTTTGGTATAGGAACTGGATTTCAGTCATCAATTCAGCAATCCATTATAATAAAAAATAAAAAAAATTAAGAACTAGTAGTATTTAAACTAAATTACAGTCATCAATTTTTCCATCGTGAATGGAGTCTAACAGCGATTCGATCTGTAATTTTAGTGAAACAATGATTTTTCAAGAGAGAGAAACTAGATTGAAGAGTGAGAAGCAGATTTGTGGCAATAGCAAAGAATGTAATTATGTTGAAGAAGGTAAGGATAATATGGTCATTTCACGCTTATATTGGTATAGTCGGATCAAATTTAAAAGTAAAATGGTAAAGTCACGCGATTAAATAGTAAGTATTTAAAGTCGACACAAATCAATAAGTAAGATGGTATTTTATAGCTTTTACCCAAACTTATATGGAAATAAGCACTACGTATGCACGTAATCATCATGTTCAACGTTAGTGATGAAACACATTCCGTAAATTGATTCCATGTTTTTTTTTCAAAAATTAACAATGCATCTAAAATTCATAAGTGTCCCGGGCTCCGTACCCATGAGAAACCCCTGGCTCCGAACGTATTCCTTTAATGACTTTAGTTAGATAAAGTAGAGAGATAAAAACAGTGAGGAGTAGAGTGTGTGATAATGTTTCATTCCTCTAGGTTAATGACTTCATTTATAGTTATTGATCTTTACTCAACGATATGAGGATTGTGGAGACGAGATTTTCATTTTGATGAAGCATGAAGAATCGTTGTAGGGCACGACCCTTTCCTTTCGGAAATCAGGTTTTTGTAATGCACTGGACTACCGTCATGGACACTGTCCCATTGTAACCGAGCGTACAATTGTTATCAATGTTGGTTTATAGAGCCCCAGAAGAAAAAAAATTTACTACGCCATTGCCGTCGGGCCTATGTTTGGATACCGTAACTACTCTGGACTCTGGAGGACCATTCTAACGAGGAGTAATTATAAATTATACCCTAAGAATCGACAATAAATGCTTGATTAAGGATGTTTAACTCCTCCGGACTATTCATAGAACATGATACTGTGTAAAAGCCTAAATGCTTACGGGATAATGTTGATATACTCAGCACATGTCTAGATACGAATATAACTGTCATGTGTAAATGTCTTTTTCGGTTTTGAAGAGTGGAAACAACGTGAAATCAATTTTTTTGTTCAAAGAACAAATTAGATCATTAACGGAGAAAAATGATGTTTAGGCGGTATAGCTAATATGTATGCAGGCGCCTTTATAAACTTTGTTGGCATGATCATACTCCGTATATAATAATTAACAGATTGAGATTTGGGACTAATTTAAAATTCAATAATAAATGTTCGAAACCTTTTAGATCTTCCTTATGTCTCGATTAGCATGTAATGATGTAAAAAAGCCTAACACAATTTCACACTTAAAATAGATTTAGTAGACTACTTAGGATGAGTAATATAGGTCGTTGAGGTACAATTATGTCACTTCTAAGGTTAATTACAATGTGTGATAGGTACCACGGTTCCCTCGTATGTATTATTTGCAGATACAAATACATGTAGTAAAAGCTATAGGTTGTCGAGAAACAAGCCTTAGCTCATCAAGACCTCGCTAGCACATTTTCGCATACCTTCTACCACACAATATCTTTCCATTGCATTGCCGATAAAGAACACCCTGTTGGAATGGTTAACCCAACAACCGGAAGATCGATATGCGGAACCTTTATCACTATAAAGAAGGATCGCACAGCTGCAAACAAACGGAACTCAGACAAACGACACACAAAGGTAACCAAACGACAACTTTATTGATTGACGATTGGTTTACAAGAAACAATAGAAGATCGGTGTATGTCGAACCACGGGTGAGAATACCTCATTATAGTCAATCCCTGCTCGTTGTGTGAACCCCCGAGCTACTAGCCTTGTTTTATACTTTGGTTTCTGAACGCCTTCGGTCCCTTCTTTAAATTTATGCAACCACTTGCAGCTTACCAGCTTCTGACCACGCGGTTGATCGACCAGCTCCCAAGTATGATTCTTCTTTAAAGAACTCATCTTTTCCTCCATAGCACGAACCCACTCATCCTTTTCAGATGAATTAATCGCCTCCTGGAATGTGATTGGTTCATGTGTATCTTCTTCCTCAGCAATAGCAAACGCATAAGCCGTAATATCATCTTCTTATCTAGTCCCTGATGATCTAGACAATGATACATTACCTTCATTCCTATACCTTGCAGGTATAGTAGTTGTTCTCTTAGCTCTATCACGCACTAGAGCATAGTTGTCCAGATTCTATTGTTGAGGCATTGCATCTACTGCATCTTCAACTTGATCATCAAATTCATTCTCTAGATTTACCCCAATATGAGGATCCACAGTTAGTTTGACCCGACTGCCTTGAAGTTCTACCTCAAACTCAATTTCTTTCTCAGAATCTACAACACCAGCACCCTTGAGAGTATCCTTATACCTAAGGTTCTCATTAAAGACCACATCCATGCTTATGATTATCTTCGGTTTAACATCATCCAACCTCCATAATCTGTATCCCTTCACACCCTCAGGATACCCCAGGAATATGTATTTTATAGCTCTAGGATTGAGCTTCCCCTGATTCACGTATGAATAATCAACGCAACCAAATATCTTCAACATCTCGTAACTCGCTGGATGTCTGATAGGTGTGGAAACACCCATCCTTTTACCACTTAATTATAATAATAACCAAGCCAAAACGTGTACTTAATGTCGTAAAAGTCGAAATTATGCATGGCTTGTGTTTTTGTTGTGATTTAGGACCAAAATGTGAAAAGGGAAGAAAACACGGGCTTTCACGGACTTTTATCAAAGAAAAAGACAAAAGACGAAGTCAAAAGATCAAGAGTGAAAAAAGGACGGAAGTCCAAGGCCTATTCTGAAGATTTATCGAAGAAAAAGTCTAAAGACGGAAGTTTAATGAAGTCGAAGAACCAAATCTAATAAAAGAAGAAAATTAGAAGACGAGTTCAATTCATATCGACAAATCCCGAGACAACATCGAGAAAGACGAAGAAATTAAATTGAGTCGAGACGAGAAGAAAGAAAGAAGAAAACAACACTCCTTCCATTTCCTCCTATAAATACCTCCTAATGTGTCATTAGGAGGTAGTAGTTAATTTTTAGATAGATTTAATTTCATGTTTTAGGAGTAGAATACATTTACTTTCTCTCTCTAGATTTCATTTCATGTTTTTCAAGCTTTTATAATTTTAATCTTGTATTTGAATCTTAATCATCTTTAATCCTAGCTTTTTCATTAATCATTCTCATTCTTACTTTCTTTTTAATCTATTGTCTTGATTTGGTAAATCATGTAGTTTGCATAATCCTTATGTTCTTGTTTGATTGATGTGTTTAATGAATATGCTTATTGGTTTTTTATATGTTTGATTAGCTTATTGTTTTGATTTTACTTAATTTGGATTAAGTGTTTTTATTAGTTTATTTTATAAAAAGTTGATTTTAGATTTTTAGATTAATTAGTGTTTTTCAAGTTTTTGATTTGTGGTTTAATTAGTTTTTCTTAAAGTTTGTTTAGATTAAGTTTTGGTTGATTTCTTATTTGATTTTAGCTTATCCGTGGCTTATTTCCTTGTTTTTAGTTTCGACTGTTACTGTTTATCTGATTATTGAAGATCTTCGGAAAAGGGTTTCTAAAATCCGAAGAACACCCCTTTATCCGAAATTCTTTCTTTTCCGAAAAAGCACATTTATCTGAATTTCTTGTTATTCCGAAAAAGATAGTTTTATCCGAATTTTCTCTTTAATCCGAAATTTTCTATTTTTCCGAAAATCTTGAGTTATTCCGAAATACATCCATTTTTCCGATTTAGGGTTATTTTTCTGAAAATCTTCATTATTCCGGAATAGTTGTGTTTTTCCGAAAATCTTGATTTATCCGAACTTAGGTCTTTATTCCGAAATGTGTTATTTTTCCGAAGATAATAGTTTATTCCGAAATAGTTTGCTTTTTTTCTGAAATTATGTGTTTATTCCGAAATAGTTAGTTTTGAGTTTAATTTAATTTTATTTTATTTCCAGTTTTAGTTTTATTAAAGTTTTAAATATGTGTCATTTAATTTTTAAAGTCTTTAATTTTTAGTTTAATATTTTCAAGCTTTTATTTTTTTACTTATTTTTACCTTACTCAACGACATTTACATTTCTTCTTTTAGTTTAAAATAGATAATCATTTTACTTTCTTTTCACCAAGAACGACTGGGTCACACAATTAACTGTAATCAATTCGATTAGACCGATTCAACGAACTTTATTTTTATACTAGGTAAATCCTTATATTAAATGGCGCCGCTGCCGGCTCTTTTCGTGAAGATTAACGGTTTTTTGTGAGAGACGCGTTGGATTTTGGGATCCGTTCACCTTTGAACGTTATTTTTCGTGTCTAAAATTTACAAAAATCCATAAAAATTAAAAATTTCAAAAAACCCAAAAAACAAAAACAAAAAACAAAAAAAATTGAAAAATCATAAAAAGCATTTCTTTTTCAAAGTTTTTCACCAAAAATATTTTCTTTTCACGTTAACCTTTATTTTTCTATTTCTTTGCTATTCTTTTCTTTTGTAGGTGTATGCGTACTCGTTCACGCAAAAGGAAGTCCATTCAAGCCGCTACTATTGATCCTCCTGTTGTAGAGCCTCCTGTTGTCGACACAATGGAGAACCGTCCAATGATCAAGCTTTTACAATCACACGTCGAAGGCAATGATGATGCGATTGTGGTGCCGGCTATTGACGCCAACAACTTCGAGCTCAAATCCGGTTTCATTCAAATGGTTTCTGCAACACCTTTCTTAGGTCGCACTCATGATGATCCACACGATCACATTAAAAGGTTTCTACACTTATCCAATACTGTTAAATACAATGGGGTTTCACAAGAGGCAATTCGTTTGCTTCTCTTTCCTTTCTCCCTCGAGGGAAAAGCCCAGACTTGGCTTGATAAGGAACCACCCCAGAGTATTGTCACATGGACGGACCTTGAGACCAAGTTTATCAATTACTTTTTCCCACCCTCACGTACTACCGCTTTGCGGAATGACATTATCAACTTTGAAAAAAAGTATGGTGAGACATTTAGTGAATCTTGGGATCGTTTTAAGGAACTTTTAAGAAAGTGTCCACAACACGGTTTTAAAAAGTAATACAAGGGATTTTCCTTGTAAGAAAACGTTATCGTCCAAATCTCTTCGAATTGACTATTGGTTCAAAGTGCGACTCAATTGTTCTTGGTGGAATGATAAATGGTTTGGTTGATTATCTATTTTAAACTAATAGCAAATAAATGTAAATGTCGTTGAGTAAAGTAAAAGCTTTAAAGATTAAACTAAAAATAACGAGTTAAAAAATAAATGAATGAAAACTTAAAGAAAAGATTAGAAAAATACTTGAACACTTAATAAATCTAAAACTTGGAAACTTTATAAAAAACAAGAAACTAATCCATCGGAATGCTAAATTTGAAGTCAGATCGGAATATGCTGTCGGAATAAGGCAAATCGGAATGTCAAACACACTCTTGTCGGAATACTTCAATCGGAATGTGGGAATAAGGGGCTATCGGAATCCTGTTGTCGGAATGAGGCCCGATCGGAATGTTGAAAACAAAGCCAATCGGAATATGCTAAAATGGTCACAATCGGAATAACTAACGAATACGTCTAATCGGAATGTCACAAAAAGGATCCAGATCGGAATCCAAACTCCCTAATCCGATCAAAACGATCGAAATATTAAGGTGCTCAAATCGGAATACAATAAACCCTTTTCCGATTTGGAGATCGGAAAGAGGGGGGATGATCGGAAAGCCAAATCGGAAAGGGGTTTACCCTTTCCGATTAATATGGGATTCGAAAATAAGCTAGTAATAAGCTAATTTGATAAGCTCACACCAAGACTTGCACGAATCAAAAGTGAAATATACTAAATAAGCACAAATAAGAACTTTTTCAACTTAAGATAATCAATCTTTTGAATCAAACCATAAAAAGATGAACTTTTTAAGAAAACTTTTAAAAGTTAAATAAGCTAAACATATAAATAAGCCAATAAGCACAAAGATCTCAAAGCTTATTCGTATGAAAACTTAAGTAGGCATAAAAAGATTAACTTTTTAGCACGAAAACATTAAGAACAACACGGATCAAATGTAATTCGCACCAAAAGTAAACTAAAATCAAAGAAAGGTAGAAAGAGATGAAAGATTAACAGCTTAACTTGAACTTGATTAATGAAATCCAAATACAAAAGGCTTAATTTAGAAAGATTAAAAGAAAGAAAGATGAAAACTTAGTGAGAGAAAGTTGAGAACTTTCTCTCTCTAAAACTAGAAAGAAAAATGAAAAAAATGAAACTAAAAACTAAATACTAACTACCCTCCTAATGTGTATTAGGAGGGTATTTATAAGGAAAATGGGAAGGAGTGCATGTGTTGCCTCTTCTTTCTTTCTTTCTTCACGTCTTCTCGACTCGATTTAATTCTTTGTCTTTTCTCGATGTCGTCTCGGGATTTGAACTTGTCTCGATAATTTTTTCTTTAATTTAGACTCGAGTTCTTCGACTTCATTAAACTTCCGTCTTTAGAATTTTTCTTCGATAACTCTTCAGAATAGGCCTTGGACTTCCGTTCTTTTTGCACTCTTGATCTTTTGACTTCGTCTTTTCCCGTTTTCTTCGATAAAAGCTCGTGAAAGCCCGTGTTTTCTTCCTTTTTCATCTTTTGGTCCTAAAACACAATAAAAACACAAACCACGCATAATTCCGACTTTTACGACATAAATTACACGTTTTGGTCTTGTTATTAATGGAAATAAGTGGTAAAAAGGATAAGTGTTTTCACACTTATTAAATCCCATACACTTGACCATTGCAATGCCCTCATGCAATGCATTAATTTTAAAGCACGGTTTACATTCTCCATCATAAATAACCCACCTTGGCCTTTATTAAATACTAAACATAAAAAGATAGAAACAAGTAAAGAAGTTAAAGACTTACATTGGGTTTAGGCTGCCATGAACGTTTATCATCCTCAAGTTTCACGTTCCCCATACCAAGCTTAAAAACAAGATCATTGTTATTATAAGCTAGCAAACTAACACGAATTCATGTGGGCTAATTATTCACTTAGACTCTCTTATTCCTAGGTGTACCTCTTATATTTTATTTTTGTATTGAATGATTACGAGGATGCATTGTTTGACTTATTTCGATAGTTATTTAGGCCGAAAATAAAGTGCACGATTTAATCAATAGTTAGCTAAAGGACAAAATCTTTTAAAAGACCTCATAAAGTTCATATCTTGGCATAACTCGCTTCACGATTTGAGACCTTTCTCGGACCGATATTTGGCAGCGACTTCATACTTCGAATCTTTGAGAGACGTTCTTGAAATTATGGTCTTCTCTTCATAATAGGAATTTCTTCACTTGAAGTTTTGAGAGATTCTTCATATTTGGACCACGACTTCTTCATTTTTCTCCAATCTTTATTTTGGACTTTGATATACAACAATCCGCTTCCTTTTAGGACTTGGATCTATTTATCCTCATACCTTGTTAGGGCCTTTTTGGATAGACTTCTCCGTGATCTTTAGGGGAGTATTTGCTTTTCGTCGTGTGTCTTGATCCTTCATATTGATTTTCGATAAATGATTCTTCACATCACTTTTGGATCTTTAGCACCAAAATGTAGCCCTCATGCCTTGTTAGGGCCTTTTCGGACTCGCCAATCTTCGCATCCCGCTTCAATGAGTTATGCCTTGGCTATGAACTCTAATCCATATCGAGCAACTTTTAAACGATCTTGGGCTAGAAGCTAAGTAACCTTTCAAATCGTACAACCTTACTTATTGCAGATAAATTTATTAACAAGCGAAGGGAGAATAGGCTCATAATTAACTCACATAAACTCACGAAAGAATACCAAACTTATAATTGACTCTATCATCTCTCGTCCTCCACAGTTTAAAATCTCAAAGAATGAGGCTCGTGGATGCTTAGCCTATTAAATCAAAGTTTTGGGTTTTCGAGTCATCTATAGGATCTTGCAAATTCTTAGACTTTCTCAAGTTTAGAAATCGCATTTTAAAGTTCCCTTGATAAACAACTCTCTAGGATCAATTATAGGAACTTGCGAAAAGTTCTTGTTCTTAACCCATGAGAGTTAAGACTTTCGCGTTTTATAGCTCCCTATATAAAAGCCTAGCAAAACTTGACTTAAACACGTTAAGGATACTAGCTAGAGTAAACTTAGATAAGTAAACTCGGGTTGAGTCAAAATGTTCACGACTTTGAAAAATTTAAAAACCACTTTATTTTAGCAAGGAAAGAAAATAACCATAACAAAGGAAAATACAACTATACAACTAGGCCAAAATAGATTAAAAATTTTGAAAAATGTCGAAAAATCAAACTTTCCGGTTAAAATGAGGGCAAATTCATGGAAAATACCACTTACTTCGATAGAAGTCCCCCTACACTTGATATAAACATTGTCCTCAATGTTTAAGCATGTGGGAGTAAACTCCCCTACACTTATGACATTGTGCACTTTGTTTAAATATTGCTAAGGAAAGGACAACTAGAGTGAATTCAATGTGAACATATAAGATATGAAATATTGAATTACGACAGTTTAGGATAGAACCGAGAAGATGGGAACACGGGATCACGGTTCGTCAAAAGTCATCAAGGTGCTCTTTGAAGCTTGAATCCATGCACAAGATACGAAACAAGACAACAAACACATACGGGGCTCCCCCTACACTTATTATGAAAGCAGTAAAGGATAGATCACGGGTTGCCTCCCGAGAAGCGCTTGTTTTTGTTCACTGAGTCACGAGCCTGACTCGACCCAAATTTAGTTCATGGGAAACGTGGTGAGGGATGGAATCATCTAATGAGAGATGTCCTCACCAAAGTACAACTTCAAACGCTGGCCATTTACCTTGAAATTGGGCCCATTTGGCTGAGAAAGCTCAATGGTCCCATATGGAAAGACTTTGGCGACGGTGAATGGACCAGACCAGCGGCTCTTCAACTTGCCAGAGAAGATCTTCAACCGAGAGTTAAAAAGTAAGACTTGATCACCAATGTGGAACTCTCGGTTCTTAATTCTTGCATCATGGATGATCTTGGTCTTCTCTTTGTAGATCAGCGAGTTCTCATAAGCTTCATTCCTTAGTTCATTTAGCTCGTTGAGTTGAATCTTGCGATGATCACCGGCTTTGTTGATGTCGAAGTTAGCCCACTTCAAGGCCCAGTATGCCTTATGTTCCAACTCGATAGGGAGGTGGCATGCTTTCCCGTACACAAGACGATAAGGTGTACAACCGATCGGGGTCTTATAAGCAGTACGGAAAGCCCACAGAGCATCATCTAACTTATCGGCCCACGCGACACGATGCTCTCCCACGGTACGCTCCAAAATTCGCTTCAATCCACGGTTGGAAATCTTGGCTTGACCATTGGTTTGGGGATGATAGGCAGTGGAAAGACGATGATTAACACCGTACTTAGCCATGACTCGTGCAAATTGATCATTGCATAAATGAGTCCCGCGGTCACTGATAATAGCACGAGGAACGCTGAATCGAGCAAAGAGCTGCTTCAAAAAGTTCACAACCACCCTCGCGTCGTTCGTAGGGAGAGCCTTAGCTTCAACTCATTTAGAAACGTAGTTAACGGCTATGAGGATGTACTTGTTCCCTTTAGATTATGGAAATGGCCCCATAAAGTCGATGCCCCATACATCAAAGATTTCACATTCTTGTATGAAATTTTGAGGCATCTCATCTTTATGTGTGATCTTGCCTTGTCTTTGGCAAGCATCACAATGTTTAACCATATCGTGAGCGTCACGATAGATGGTGGGCCAATAGAATCCAGAGTCGAATACTTTTTTCACGGTGTAATTGGGACCAAAGTGACCACCGGTGGGTCCTTTATGGCAAGCGTCAAGGATTTGGACCGCGACCGGCTCATCAACACATCGACGAATAATCAGATCCGCACATTGTTTGAAAAGGTAAGGGTCGTCCCAGAAATAATGTTCAATATCTTTAAAGAACTTTTTCTTTTGTTGGGACGTGAGCCCGTCCTTGAGAATCCCACCCGCTAAGTAGTTTGCAATGTCCGCAAACCACGGGGTGTCATCGAGATTAGAGTTGATAGACATTAAGGCCTCAAGGGGAAAAGAGTCATTGATCTCTTTGTTCGGATGATCCCCTTGATAAGGATCCTCAAGTCTATTGAGATGATCCGCGGCTAGGTTTTTGGCTCCCTTCTTGTCACGAATTTCAATGTTGAATTCTTGAAGGAGCAAAACCCAACGAAGAAGTCTTGGCTTAGAATCTTGCTTAGTCATCAAGTACTTCAACGCGGAATGATCGGTATACACGATGGTGGTGGAAAGGACAAGATAGGGGTGGAATTTTTCAAAAGCATACACTACAGCTAAAAGCTCTTTTCCGGTAGTGGTATAATGCAATTTCAGCCCCCGTCAATGTCTTGCTAGCATAGTGGATTGGTTGGAAGTGTTTGTTCATTCTTTGGCCCAAAACCGCTCCAATAGCAAAGTCGCTAGCATCACACATCAACTCAAAAGGTAGCTCCCAATTAGGGGTAACCAAGACCGGTGCCTTAGTTAGCTTATCCTTAAGAAGATTGAAGGATTCAAGACACTCTTTGGAAAAGATGAAAGGAGTATCTTTTTCCAAGAGGTGGGTCATCGGGCGAGCGATTTTAGAAAAATCCTGAATGAAACAGCGATAGAAGCCCGCATGACCGAGGAAACTTCTCACACCCTTCACGATTGAAGGTGGAGGCAATTTAGCAATAACATCGACTTTAGCACGGTCTACTTCAAGACCGGCTTTGGAGATTTTGTGTCCTAGCACGATGCCCTCTTTTACCATGAAATGGCATTTTTCCCAATTTCGAACAAGGCGGGTGTCTTCACACCGCTTAAGCATACGTTCTAAATTGGCAAGGCAAGCAGAGAAAGAATCGCCATAAACCGAGAAATCATCCATGAAGACTTCCATAGTTTCTTCAACCATGTCATGGAAGATAGCCATCATACACATTTGGAAAGTCCCAGGAGCATTGCATAAGCCGAAAGGCATTCTTTTATAATCAAATGTTCCATAAGGACAAGTGAATGTGGTTTTCTCTTGGTCTTTGGGATCGATGGGAATTTGAAAATACCCGGAGAAACCGTCCTAAAAGCAGTAATAATCATTACCCGCTACACGTTCAAGCATTTGGTCCATGAAAGGAAGGGGAAAATGATCCTTTCTCGTAGCATCATTGAGTTTGCGGTAGTCTATACAAACTCTCCACCCTGTAACGAGACGAGTAGGAATCAACTCGTTGTTTTCATTGGGAACAACGGTGATTCCGCCTTTCTTAGGCACACAATGGATGAGACTAACCCATGGTGAATCCGAGATAGGATAGATCATTCCCGCATCAAGAAGTTTGATAACCTCTTGTTTGATTACGTCATGGATCTTAGGATTCACCCTTCGTTGGCTTTGAATAGTGGGTTTAAAGTCGTCCTCCATGAGAATTTTGTGTGTGCAGAAGTGAGGATCAATTCCACGAATATCAGAGATCTTCCAAGCAATCGCTTTCTTGTGATTCTTCAGCACGGCGATAAGTCGGGATTTTTCTTCTTCTTTCAAGTCCTTAGCGATGATGACCGGTAACGTCTTGTTGTCTTCTAGGAAAACGTACTCGAGATGAGACGGAAGATCCTTAAGCTCTAAATCCGGAGGATTTTCGATGGACGGTGTAGTCAACTTCAGATCATCGGTAGAGATATCCTTAGGAGATGGTGGAGAAGTTTGGTCCTCATTGAGAATTTTCTCAATGGTACGAATGTCTTCATCCCAATTGGTGGGAGAATTATCATACTTAAGATCGAGAGGACCCAAGCTAGCTTCAAAATCATCTAAGTCACTTTCTCCAAAAGGAGTAAATGACGGAGAAATTGAGGCAACGGTCTCAACATTGGGTAGAGAAGAAGAACCACTTTTACAAGCGTCTTTGAAATGTTCTTCACAAGCCTCATCAAGAACATCAATGAAATTAACACTCTCGTTTTCCGAAGGCTGCTTAGAAAGTTTACCCATGTTGAAGACGATTTTATCGTCACCAACTCTCATGATTAATTCGCCAGCGGCTACATCAATGAGAGTGCGACCGGTCCTCAGGAATGGACGTCCAATGATTAATGGAACAGGGGGGTCCATCTCGTAGTCAACGACAACAAAATCCGCCGGGAAGGTGAATTTGTCGACACCAACGAAGACGTCTTCGGCTATCCCCACTGGATAAGCAATTGTACGGTTAGCTAATTCCAAAGTCATTCGTGTGGGGACTAGCTCAGGGAGAGATAATTGCTTCCAAACACTTAATGGCATTAAGTTAATACTGGCACCTAGATCGGCTAGGGCCATGCAATTCTCTACTCCCGGGAAGTTGCAAGGAATCAAGAAACGACCCGGATCACCAAGTTTGGTGGGCAATTTCCTTAAGAGCACTGCAGAGCAATTCTCATTAAGTTGGGTCTGAGCAATGTCGAGAAGTTTCTCCTTATCACTGAGAAGATCTTTAAATATTTTAGCGTATTTGGGAATGTGAGCGAGAGCCTCAGCAAAGGAGATATTGAAATTCAGTTGTTCGAACATTTTAAGAAAGTTCGAAACCTGAATATCATCCTTGTTCTTCAATTTCTCTTTCCTCAACCTTGAAGGATAAGGTATATTAGGTTGAGATGAAGGCTTTGGGATAGAATTCGCACTCACATCCTTGGGTGGTGGAGGGGTAGAAGTAGAAGGTGGTGGAATAGAAGAAGTAGAAGTTAGAGGAATAGAAGATGGAGGATTCGGAGAAGGAGACTCGTTTTCCTTTGTCACAATCACCGGTGTAGGTGTAGGAAGCTCGGGTTCCTTTAAACTTGTCCACTGCGAGTGGTGATTGCTTTCATCTCCCCTCTTGGATTAGCAACGGTGTTACTCGGAAGAGAACCCGATCCAGAGGCTTGATTACTAGGGAAGAAACTAGCCATCATATTTCTCAAGTCATTCGTTTGACTTGCCAAAGTGTTTCGCATATCAGCTCGAAGATCATTCCCTTGCTTCACCATATCTGCTTTCATGTTGGCCATTTCCCGCTGAAGATTTTGCACGATCACATCGTTAGTCCTCATGTAGGTTTCAACATCTTGGTGTAAGGCTGTTTGTTGGTTGAGAGGAGGAGCATGGTAGGCGGGTGGTTGATAAGCAGGTTGTTGGTAAACTTGGTTGTTTCTTTGAGGTGGATATGGGTTTCTTTGGTTTGGATATTGATTTGGAGCACGTGGTTGGTTTTGATTGTTTCGATTGAGGTTGTTTGGGTTTTGGGGGGGAAAACCAGGTGGTGAAAGAAAGTTGTTTGAGCGATAGCTGAGCAAGTTGCGGTCACCTTGAGGACGTGCTTGATAGCTTCCTGTAGCATAGGTACCGTTGGCGGCATACACATTTTCCAGATTGTCGTGAATCGAAGGACAATCGGTGTATGAGTGAGATCCCCCACATATATCACATGATTGATTCAAAACATTAGCTTGGGCATTGAATTGTTTGGCATTGTTGGCAGTTTGTAAAGCAAGTGATTCCACAAGCGAAGTAAGCTTATCAATTCTTTTGTCAGCATCACTAGTACTAGCACTTGCTACATTAGTTCTAACACTCTTGGTTTGAACTCTAGATGTGTTCTCAATAATATCCCAAGCAGCATTAGAAGACTTAACCAAAATATTACCCCCCGAGGCACTGTTTAGTGAATCTTGGTCATTCATGCTTAAACCATTGTAAAAAGTATTGATTTGATGTACTTTTGTTAAACCATGTTGTGGACACTTTCTTAAAAGTTCCTTAAAACGGTCCTAAGATTCACTAAAAGACTCACCGTACTTTTGTTCAAAGGTAATAATTTCATTCCGCAAAGCGGTAGTACGTGAGGGTGGGAAAAAGTAGTTGATAAACTTGGTCTCTAAATCCGTCCACGTAAGAATACTTTGTGGTGGTTCCTTATCAAGCCAATTACGGGCTTGTCCCTCTAAGGAGAAAGGAAAAAGTTGCAAGCGAATCACTTCTTGTGATACTCCATTGTACTTAACCGTATTGGTAAGCTGAAGAAACCTTTTAATGTGGTCATGAGGATCATCAAGTGAGCGGCCCAAGAAGGGTTGAGCAGAGACCATTTGTATAAAGCCAGATTTGAGTTCAAAATTGTTGGCTCCAATCTTAGGGATGACAATTGCATCGGTGTTGCCTTCTACGTGCGATTGCAAAAGCTCGATCATTGGTTGATTGTCCATGGTGACAATTGGTTGAGGAATGACTTTGGCTTGAGCTTCTCTCTTCTTACGAGCACGAGTACGCATGCACACCTACAAAAGGTTTAGAAAAATAGAAAGGAAATATTTTTGGTTTTTATGTTTTTTCAATTTTTTTGTAATTTTTGAAGATTTTGTATTTTTAGGATTTTTGAAAATTTTTAAAGCAAGGAAAATAACGTTCAAAGATGAACGGATCCCAAAATCCAATGCGTCTCTCACTAAAAACCTTTAATATTAACGAAAAGAGCCGGCAGCGGCGCCATTTAATACAAGGGATTTTCCTTGTAAGAAAACGTTATCGTCCAAATCTCTTCGAATTGACTATTGGTTCAAAGTTTGACTCGATTGTTCTTGGTGGAATGATAAATGGTTTGGTTGATTATCTATTTTAAACTAATAACAAATAAATGTAAATGTCGTTGAGTAAAGTAAAAGCTTTAAAGATTAAACTAAAAATAACGAGTTAAAAAATAAATGAATGAAAACTTAAAGAAAAGATTAGAAAAATACTTGAACACTGAATAAATCTAAAACTTGGAAACTTTATAAAAAACAAGAAACTAATCCATCGGAATGCTAAATTTGAAGTCAGATCAGAATATGCTGTCAGAATAAGGCAAATCGGAATGTCAAACACACTCTTGTCGGAATACTTCAATCGGAATGTGGGAATAAGGGGCTATCGGAATCCTGTTGTCGGAATGAGGCTCGATCGGAATGTTGAAAACAAAGCCAATCGGAATATGCTAAAATGGTCACAATCGGAATAACTAACGAATACGTCTAATCGGAATGTCAAAAAAAGGATCCAGATCGGAATCCAAACTCCCTAATCCGATCAACACGATCGGAATATTAAGGTGCTCAAATCGGAATACAATAAACCCTTTTCCGATTTGGAGATCGGAAAGAGGGGGGATGATCGGAAAGCCAAATCGGAAAGGGGTTTACCCTTTCCGATTAATATGGGATTCGAAAATAAGCTAGTAATAAGCTAATTTGATAAGCTCACACCAAGACTTGCACGAATCAAAAGTGAAATATACTAAATAAGCACAAATAAGAACTTTTTCAACTTAAGATAATCAATCTTTTGAATCAAACCATAAAAAGATGAACTTTTTAAGAAAACCTTTAAAAAGTAAATAAGCTAAACATATAAATAAGCCAATAAGCACAAAGATCTCAAAGCTTATTCGTATGAAAACTTAAGTAGGCATAAAAAGATTAACTTTTTAGCACGAAAACATTAAGAACAACACGGATCAAATGTAATTCGCACCAAAAGTAAACTAAAATCAAAGAAAGGTAGAAAGAGATGAAAGATTAAAAGCTTAACTTGAACTTGATTAATGAAATCCAAATACAAAAGGCTTAATCTTGAAAGATTAAAAGAAAGAAAGATGAAAACTTAGTGAGAGAAAGTTGAGAACTTTCTCTCTCTAAAACTAGAAAGAAAAATGAAAAAAACGAAACTAAAAACTAAAAACTAACTACCCTCCTAATGTGTATTAGGAGGGTATTTATAGGGAAAATGGGAAGGAGTGCATGTGTTGCCTCTTCTTTCTTTCTTTCTTCACGTCTTCTCGACTCGATTTAATTCTTTGTCTTTTCTCGACGTCGTCTCGGGATTTGAACTTGTCTCGATAATTTTCTTCTTTACTTTAGACTCGAGTTCTTCGACTTTATTAAACTTCCGTCTTTAGACTTTTTCTTCGATAAATCTTCAGAATAGGCCTTGGACTTCCGTTCTTTTTGCACTCTTGATCTTTTGACTTCGTCTTTTCCCGTTTTTTTCGATAAAAGCCCGTGAAAGCCAGTGTTTTCTTCCTTTTTCATCTTTTGGTCCTAAAACACAATAAAAACACAAACCACGCATAATTCCGACTTTTACGACATAAATTACACGTTTTGGTCTTGTTATTATTGGAAATAAGTGGTAAAAGGATAAATGTTTTCACACTTATTACAAAGGTACATCAAATTAATACTTTTTATAATGGTTTAACTTTGAGTGACCAAGATTCACTAAATAGTTCCTCGGGGGGGTAATATTCTTGTCAAGACTATGAATGAGGCTTGGGCTATCATTGAAAACAAGGCCAAAGTCCAAACCAAGAGTGTTAGGGCTACTATGGCTAGTGCCAGTAAGAGTGAGTTGACCAATCATCTTAAGGAACTTACTTCAGCTGTAAAACAACTTGTTTTAAGAGATCACCCTCCTAATCAACATGCCCATGCTCTCATTATTACTTGTGAAACTTGTGGTGGGCCACACTCTTATGCTAATTGTGATAAAGCTTATGATCAATCTCACAGGGAAGTGTATGCTTACAACAACACTGAAAGAGTTCATTTCAAGCCTGATGTCGATGTTAATCACTTGTCTTATAATTCGACGAATTACTTGGCTCCACCCCGTTTTCACCAAAGATCACACCCACCAACCCATAACAACCAAGGGACACCAAGAGCAAATGTTCAACAAAACGCAAATGTGAGGGGCTACAATGCTAATTAAGGAGCTTATCCAATGCAAAACCAAGGCTTTCAAAACCAAGGTTTCAATCCTCAAGGTTTTCAACCATATAACCAATACCCAAACCAAGGTTTTCAACAACAAGGGTTCAGTTTACCTCAATAGCACATGGACTTGATTCTACAAAAATTAACCGATCATGAGAAAACCATGAATGAAATGCAATAGTCCACGGATAGGAAATTCGTTCAAATGTTTCAAACCCTTCGTCCCCAAGGTGCTCTTTCTTCTATAACCGAAACAAATCCTAGAGCGAATGTAAGTGTTATTACTACACGCAGTGGAGCAACTCTAGTAGGACCATCTATCCCATCCCCATTTACTCCATCTACACCTCCTCCACCTCCATTTATCCCTCCTACTACCACACCTAGTACTAGTTCTACATTACCATCTCCACCTCTCACGGAAGAAGTACCAAAGACAAAACCTTTATCATCCCCACCTTCTACCTCTCAACCATCAACATCTCAACCTTCACCTTCTACACCTACACCACCTAAACCCAATATCCCTTATCCTTCTTGGTTAGACAAGTGCAAATTGCTCACTATAGAGGATGCTCAAGTTACTTCTTTTTTTAAGATGATCTCCCAAATGAATTTCAACATTAGCCTTGTTGAAGCACTTGTCCAAATGCCAAAATTTATCAAAGCATTCAAGGAATTGCTTAATAAGAAGGAAAAGATGGCTGAGTTTGTCAACATACGCTTAAATGAAAACTGTTCTACAGTCCTTCTTAAAGAACTTCTAGAAAAACTTGGAGATCACGGTCGTTTTGTGCTACCTTTCATTTTTAACAAGGTTGAAGAATTTACTGCCTTAGCCGATCTCAGGGAAAGTATAAATTTGATGCCCTTAAGTGTTTGGAAAAAGTTATCATTACCCGACCTTACACCAACAAAGATGACTCTTGAGCTAGCAAATTGAACTCTCGCTTGCCCCGTTGGTATTGCCGAAGATGTTTTCGTTAAAGTGGGTACCTTCACTTTTCCGGTCTATTTTGTTGTTGTTGATTATGAAATGGACCCTCGTATTCCGTTAATACTTGGACGGCCATTCTTGAGAACCGGAAAAGCTTTAGTCGATGTTGCCGAAGGTGAATTAATCTTAAGGGTCAGGAATGATGGACAAGTCTTTAAGATGGGGAAGATTACAAGTAAATCAAATGGAAAAGAATCAGTGAAAATGATTGATGTGCTTCAAGAAGAGCTTAATACTACTTTGGAAAGTATAAAGCTTGATGATTTTGTTGTATATGACAATCCTCTTTTCGAGACTTGCTATGATAATCCACTTTCTCAAGACCCCGTGGATGATTCGAATGATTCTCTCTCCAATTTGGATCCCCCGCTAATTTATGATTCTCCACCGATCTATGATGATTATGATGATGATTCTAGTTCCGATGTGGATGATTATGATGATTTTTCTTCAGAGTAAAAGACATGCCAACTTATGATGACTTTGATGATGTTGATACTCTTTCGAGTGATTCTTCAAATGATGACCTTGCTCCTACTTTTGATGAAGATCCTCTGCCAACAATGCTTGATCCTACTTGGATGATTACTCATTTGAGGAAGATTTTTCTACTTTTCTCAATACATACTTTTCCAATGAGAATGATTCTCCTCCTTTGGACTTTGATTATGGTCTTTATCCTCTTTCGGATATTAAGAAACCCGTTTCAAAGGAGAAGAAACCGGCCGACACCGATATCCGTAGTACCTATGTCTTAACACCTCTCTATCCACCTTCTTCGGATGGGATTGCGCGTTTTATGGGCGAATATTCAAGGTCTACTGAGCCTTAGTCTTATTTTACCCTAAAGGAAAAGGTGTTCGACCCGGGTATCATAAATTTTAAGCCATCTCAGTATCCATCTGATGAAATAAAAAGAAAGATTTTTGGAACTTATGGAGCTATGCTTTCACTTCATCATACTTTCTACCACCGTGCTCAACAATTGCTTAAGGGAACCTCGCCTACTCTTATTTGGCTTGTCTTGTTCACCTTAAGCTTGTGCTATTTGATGGACGCGAACCATGTATTTGACCCCGGTGGATGTTTTTCAAGGTTCTTACCATTATAATCAAGGTCGAGTCAGGCTCACGACTCGGTGAACAAAAACAAGCGCTTCTCGAGAGGCAACCCGAGTATCTATCCTTTTTATCCGTTTTTATAATAAGTGTAGGGGACACGCTCGTACGTGTTGTTGTTTTATTTCTTATGATGTGCAGGGATTCGAGCTTACAAAGACCCACTTTTGATGACTTTTGACAACCTGTGATTCCGTGTACCCGTCTTCCCGGTTCTATCCTAAACTCTTTTGATTCTCTATTTTATATTCTTCAATATTAAAATAGGAATCACTTTAGTTGTCTCTTCCTTAGCAATAGTTAAACAAACATGCACAATGTCCTATGTTTAGGGGAGTTTACTTCCACATGCTTAAACATTGAGAAAAATGTTTATATTAAGTGTAGGGGGACTTCTATCGAAGTTAAGTGAGCTTTTCCTTGTATATGTCCTCATTTTAATCAAAAAATTGATTTTTCAACTTTTTTCAAAATTTTTTATCTATTTTGGCCTAGTTGTATTTTCCTTTGTTTTCGTTATTTTCTTTCATTAGAATAAATTTAAATAAATGGTTTTAATAAGTTTAGATGTCTTTGATTTATTAGGCCCGTCATGAATCTTCTGACTCAACCCGAGTTTACTTATCCAATTTTACTCTAGCTAGTATCTTTAACGTGTTTAAATCAAGTTTTGCTAGGCTTTTATATAGGGAACTTTAAAACGCGAAAGTCTAACTCTTACGGGTTAAGAACAAGAACTTTTCGTAAGTTCCTATAATTGATCCTAGAAAGTCGTTTATCAAGGGAACTTTAAAATGCAAATTTTAAACTTGAAAAAGTCTAAGAAATTGCAAGATCCTATAGATGACTTGAAAACCCAAAACTTTGATTTAATTGGCTAAGCGTCCACGAGTCTCATTCCTTGAGATTTTAAATTGTAGAGAACGAGAGATGATAGAGTCAATTGTAAGTTTTGTATTCTTTCATGAATTTATGTGAGTTAATTAGGAGCTTTTTCTCCCATCGCTTGTTAATAAATATAATTGCAATAAATAAGGTCGTACGATTTGAAAAGTTACTTAGCTTCTAGCACAAGATCGTTTAAAAGTTGCTCGGTATTAATTAGAGTTCATAGCCAAGGCATAACTTATTGAAGCGGGACGCGAAGATTGGTCCGAAAAGGCCCTAACAAGGCATGCGGGCTACATTTTGTTTCTAAAGATCCAAAGTGATGTGAAGAATCATTTATCAAAAATCAATATGAAGGATCGAGACACACGACGAAAAGTAAATACTCCCATAAAGATCATGGAGAAGTCTATCCGAAAAGACCCTAGCAAGGTATGAGGATAAATAGATCCAAGTCCTAAAAGGAGGCAGATCGTTGTATATCAAAATCCCAAATAAAGATTGGAGAAAAATGTAGAAGTCGTGGTCCAAGTATGAAGAATCTCTCAAAAACTTCAAGTGAAGAAATTCCTATTATGAAGAGAAGACCATTATTTCAAGATCATCTCTCAAGATTCAAAGTATGAAGTCAATGCCAAATATCGATCTGAGAAAGGTCTCAAATCGTGAAGCGAGTTATGAAAAGATATGAACTTTATGAGGTCTCGAGAAGCATTTTTAAAAGATTTTGTCCTTAGCTAACTATTGATTAAATCGTCCTACTTTATTTTCAGCCTAAATAACTATCAAAATAAGTCAACAATGCATCCTCTTGATCATTCAAGACAACAATAAAATATAAGAGATACACGTAGGAATAAAAGATTCTAAGTGAATAATTGAGCCACATGAGTTTGTGTTAGTTTGCTAACTTATAATAACAATGATCTCGTTTTAAAGCTTGGTATGGGGAGCGTGAAATTGAGGGTGATGAACATTCATGACATCCAAATCCCTAATGTAAGTCTTCGATCTCTTTACTTGTTTTCTTCCTTCAAGTATTTTGTTATTTTCTATCTTTTTAAGTTTCCTTAATGTCTTGTGTTTAATAAAGGCCAAGGTGGAGTAATTATGATGGAAAATGTAAAACTTTCTTTGTAATTAATGCATTGCATGAGGGCATTGCAATGGTCAAGTGTAGGGGATTTGATAGGTGTGGAAACACCCATCCTTTTACCACTTAATTATAATAATAACCAAGCCAAAACGTGTACTTAATGTCGTAAAATTCGGAATTATGCGTGATTTGTGTTTTTGTTGTGATTTAGGACCAAAATGTGAAAAGGGAAGAAAACACGGGCTTTCACGGACTTTTATCAAAGAAAAAGACAAAAGACGAAGTCAAAAGATCAAGAGTGCAAAAAGGACGGAATTCCAAGGCCTATTCTGAAGATTTATCGAAGAAAAAGTTTAAATACAGAAGTTTAATGAAGTCGAAGAACCAAATATAATAAAAGAAGAAAATTAGAAGACGAGTTCAATTCATATCGACAAGACCCGAGACAACGTCGAGAAAGACGAAGAATTTAAATCGAGTCGAGACGGGAAGAAAGAAAGAAGAAAACAACACTCCTTCCATTTCCTCCTATAAATACCTCCTAATGTGTCATTAGGAGGTAGTAGTTAATTTTTAGATAGATTTAATTTCATGTTTTAGGAGTAGATTACATTTACTTTCTCTCTCTAGATTTCATTTCATGTTTTTCAAGCTTTTATAATTTTAATCTTGTATTTGAATCTTAATCATCTTTAATCCTAGCTTTTTCATTAATCATTCTCATTCTTCCTTTCTTTTTAATCTATTGTCGTGATTTGGTAAATCATGTAGTTTGCTTAATCCTTATGTTCTTGTTTGATTGATGTGTTTATTGAATATGCTTATTGGTTTTTTATATGTTTGATTTTTATAGCTTATTGTGTTTGGTGCTTATTGTTTTGATTTTACTTAATTTGGATTAAGTGTTTTTATTAGTTTATTTTATAAAAAGTTGATTTTAGATTTTTAGATTAATTAGTGTTTTTCAAGTTTTTGATTTGTGGTTTAATTAGTTTTTCTTAAAGTTTGTTTAGATTAAGTTATGGTTGATTGCTTATTTGATTTTAGCTTATCCGTGGCTTATTTCCTTGTTTTTAGTTTCGACTATTACTGTTTATCTGATTATTGAAGATCTTCGAAAAAGGGTTTCTAAAATCCGAAGAACACCCCTTTATCCGAAATTCTTTCTTTTCCGAAAAAGCACATTTATCCGAATTTCTTGTTATTCCGAAAAAGATAGTTTTATCCGAATTTTCTCTTTATTCCAAAATTTCTATTTTTCCGAAAATCTTGAGTTATTCCGAAATACATCCATTTTTCCGAATTTGGGTTTTTTCTGAAAATCTTCATTATTCCGAAATAGTTATGTTTTTCCGAAAATCTTGATTTATCCGATCTTAGGTCTTTATTCCGAAATTTGTTATTTTTCCGAAGATACTAGTTTATTCTGAAAATGTTTGTTTTTTCTGAAATTGTGTGTTTATTCCGAAATAGTTAGTTTTGAGTTTTATTTAATTTAATTTTATTTCCAGTTTTAGTTTTATTAAAGTTTTAAATTTGTGTCATTTAATTTTTAAAGTCTTTAATTTTTAGTTTAATATTTTCAAGTATTTATTTTTTTACTTATTTTTACCTTACTCAACGACATTTACATTTCTTCTTTTAGTTTAAAATAGATAATCATTTTACTTTCTTTTCACCAAGAACGACTGAGTCACACAATTAACTGTAATCAATTCGATTAGACCGATTCAACAAACTTTATTTTTATACTATGTAAATCCTTGTATTAATGTCCTAACCATAAATCCATAGGTGTCTTCTTATCCAATGCTTTAGATGGAAACCTATTGATCAGATATGTTGATGTCACCGTTGCTTCACCCCAGAATGATTCTTGCAAACCAGACTGAATCAGTAAACACCTAACCTTGTCCAAGAGCGTCATGTTTCTTCGTTCAGCAAGACCATTCTATTGCGGAGTTCCAGCAACCGTCTAATGTCTTGCTACCCCACTCTCCTTGCACAAGAAATTAAACTCCTGATTACAAAACTCCAAACCATTATCCATTCGAAGTTTCTTCAGTTTTCTACCTGTCTGGTTTTCTACCAACTGCTTCCACTCCTTGAACTTGCTGAACGCCTCACTCTTGTGTCTAAGAAAATAAACCCAAACCCTCGTCGAATAATCATCAACAATCGATAAGAAGTAACGACAACCACTCATCGATTCCACCCGAGAAGGACCCCAGAGATCCGCATGGACATAGTCTATAACTCCCTCTATTGTGTGTTGACCTCGACCAAAACTCACCCTGGTCGATGTTCCAAGAACACAATTTTCACAGAATTCGAGCTTACCTAGACCTTTCTTCTCTAGCACCTCTCTTCTTTTAAGTTCATTCAAGCCTGCTTCACTAATGTGACCCAGGCGTTTATGCCACACCTGCGCAAGACTTTCCTTTTCTTCTATACCAACACTAGCTTCACCTGATTCAGCCCAGCCATCCAAGGAGTACACACAGTTTTCCTTCAAAGTTCCTAACAAAGCCATCAAAGAACCCTTGATCACCTTTACTCTTCCATTCTACAACTTAACGGTATAGCCCTCTCGATCCAGAGTGCCCAAAGATAACAAATTTCTTTTCAACTCGGGAATGTAACGCACATTCTCAAGTACAAAACTTGAACCATCTTTCATTTATACTTTCACCTTTCCTATCCCCTTGATGGCACATGCTCTATTCTCACCGAGCAAAACCATACCACCATCAAGCTCCTTAAAGTCAAACAAGAAGTCCCTCCTAGGCGTCATGTGATAGGAACCACCAGAGTCCATTATCCACTCTGAGAACCTTTCCTCACTCACTGCCATCAACAAATCACCATTGTCATAACCCTTAGAATACGAACCAGCGTCTTGTTTTTCATTCTTGTTGACAAAGCCAGTTGATTTCTTCTTGTTCCATTTATGACAGTATTTCTTAAGGTGATCCTCAGAATAGCCTATGTAACACTTCAGTTTATAAGTTCCTTTACCTTTTGACTTTGATCACGAACTACCACTTCCTTGATAAAGAGGTAGTTGAGGGTATACTGTGTGCATATATTTTTCAGTTCTTTGTAGTCTCTCGTGTTCGCTACTTGTGCTCGATGCAACTCGCGATCTAGCGGTTCCGTCTAATCGAACTTCGGGTTTGCTGTCATTTTCGTGCAACACACCCCATTGTCGTCAATTTATTCACACAATCACAATAATCGAGAAAACCTTACGCTTGTTACCATTTATGCATGCATTCATTGTTCAGATTCAAACTGTTAAAATAGTTGAAAAGATCTTCCATATGTTATGACAAAGTTGGAATTAGTTCCGACACGGGTTTATTGTTGTGTGTTTAATACGACAGATGATAAACATAAGTATGGTTAAAGACGGACATTAACCTAGTTAGAAACGTGATTAATCCCTATCTTGGACGAACCTAATCATATAAAAATATTAAAAAGCTAGGAATACGTATAATTTGTCTAACCAAAGTCCGTGACAAAGTAAATAAGTTCTTTCTACTTCACCTTGGACCTTATTAGATAATTTGATACTCATCTCAACATACTTGTTGAGTATTCAAGGATGTATACAATCCATCAACATGTCATTTCCTCAACCTATGTGGGACTATATACGCTTTTCATGGAGAAAAAAACATACAATATTTGTATTAGGTGTTACTACGTACCTTTTAGTGTCCTTAATAAGGAAGTTTTGACACAAAATGTTAGAAGCATCCGAACACCATTAAATGTTAGAAGCACCCGAACACGACAAATTTTTTCACTAGTGATACTTCACTGGTGATAAATTAATGAGACATTAATAGTGATATTACTCGATAACTAACTTGTACGTAAATTGTTGGGTACTAATTATTCAAAGAAAACGTATATAAAAATTTAAAGTTAAAAAAAGTTAACAAATTGTATAATTTAACCACAAATTACCATATAAAAGTAAGCAAACATTTTGGTCTTGAACCGATGTGGGATATATTATTAGCTGTAAACTAGCTACGACGACTAATAAGAACGCACGCATGCGGTTCAAGTTTGTTTCACGTTGAGCTCGAGCATCAAGCTTGACTACTCATTTATTCGCCATCAAGAAATATCAAAGGATAAACTTCCACAGCTTTTATGTTATGTTCTTTGATCAACAACATTGAGTGTTTAAACTAGGACAATGAAGCACATGTTTTATTAAATGCACAAAATACTTTTTGCCAAGGTTGTTAAAATCCCGATCTTCATCTTATAATCTTATGATTTTACGATACTGTAAAGCAAAAACGATCCGGATCTTACGTAGGATCTTAAGGTGCTTAAGATCTTATAGGATCCCAATCTTAATCATAAGATCTTAGTATCTACTACGATCCGATCTTACTTTTCTCGTGCGACAAACTAAAAAACTACAAATTTATAGTTTCTATTTTGTAAAATCTAAAAAACAACGTATAAATTTTCTTATTCCTTTCATAATTATAATTTAGGACCATATTTTTATAAAATATGCGTATAATTTTGTGTTTATGATGTATATTAATTTGTAAAGATGTAAAATATTGCAAAGACTACTAAAAATTTATATTATAGTAGGATATTACGATCCCGATCCTACTTTACGATCTCGATATTGCAAAGACGAAAACGATCTTAGGTAAGATCCCGATCTTGAAAACCTTGCTTTTTGCTATTTTAAAAAGTTTTTAGATGGACTTTTTTGCATTGTCTAACAAGCTTTTTAAAAAGGTTTGGTGAAATAAAAATCTTTTGGAAAAGTCTTAACCATTTTTTGTGTTATACATTGAATGCAATAAATACATCAAGTATTTCATGACTTAGATGAATCGTGGATGCTCTTCAAGACACGCATCCTGTAAAAAACTAATGAATCAATGATCAAAATCACCAAGAACATATAACAGAGAACCCAGCCAACCTCCCCTTGGCTCTCTTTATCAATGAATCAATTTACAATATCTGGATACAAGAATGAAAACAAAGAACAATCGCTCAAACTCACAAGATTGATCAAGAATGATCAATAACCAGTTTCTCTCTCTAGAAACAAATACAGAAAACGAAGAATGAAAGATAAAAGATAAACGAGTGATTAGGTGAGTATATAAGCTAGAAGTCTTCAGTTAAGTCCAACACTTTCGCACTTGTACACTTCTAGTCCTCCATGTTGTATACTTGTCTTTGCAGTGTAAAAATAGATCCTCCGTCTTTGGATTTAGTCCATATTAGTCCTTCAGGTGTAGGACTTATATTCTTAATATGTAACACCCCCAAATTTCGGTCTTAACAGCGGAAGGGTCCTTGGGTGTTACTATCATGGTTCAATCTCATAATCATAGAAAACGGCTCAAAACGAGTCGTTTTAAGAAAAACATCCATTCATTTTCATTTAACAATAAAACTTTTCACACGGTCCTAGATAATTTAATTTTTACAAACACAGTAAATGATAAAAGATTCTTTGAATGGATATAATTTATAAAAGCGGGCCAAAACAATTCAAATATGCAAGCTCTACGAAACCGCCTTCATCGAGTGCCTTCTATATGGACCTGAGATAAAACATGCTAAAAAGTCAACAGAATTTGCCGAGTGAATCTATAGAGTTTTAATTTAAATAAAGAGAACACAAGTATTCAAAATAACCTTTCATGATTAATAATTCATCGAAAGACAATTATGTTGTACGGACATAATTATCGGTGTCATTACATAAGCCTCATGACATTGAACTTAACCTATATTATTTCAGCCCAACAGACCTAGCCAAGTGTGTATATTTCTCTATTACAATGCATCCGATGTTTCATTACTAGTGCATCACGGCACCACGCGATAGCTACTCGCGACCGGACAGGGCGTCACCCCGATAGATCTATCCATAGTACTAGCGTTCTTTCGATTAACAAGTCACGATTAAGAGGGTCTTTTAAGGATAAAGCAAACTTATGTAATAACTTTCAACTAATCATACAATCAGGTTCCTTGTGTTTTATTTTAAAACAAATAGGGTTTACCATAACTTCCGGTTGCACCCATTCATGGGTTTGCAACAACTCTTGTTGTACCCTTTACTTTTAATAATTACTTTCAAGTAAAATTGAGCTTCCACAACTTTTATTGCACCATTTGATTGGTTTACCGCAACTTATAGTTGTACTCTTTATTTTTAATAAAACAAGCATGTTATCCCCCTCGCGGGTTTTATAAAACAAGTAAACATGTTAAAAGCGAGGCTATAGACTCACCAGGTACAATCGTCACAATAGTTGATAGAGAACGAACGTCAATCGAGAATAAATGTCGATGGTCGATACATGATCACACGAGACCTAACGATAATGAGGCACGTCTTAGGCTCGAGACGATAAATAAATCGTACATATATGTAATAAGTATATTTTAATAAGTTCTTGGACATTGCATAAGTTTTATGATTCTTTATAAAACTTTTAGGTGAACACTTAGTCATTTTAAGTGAAAAATCCAAGTTGACACTTTTAACCCATCCTAAGCCCAATAGTGGTCCATTACATGATTTTATAGCTTAGGTCCATTTTAAATTCAGTATTTCACTCTAAATTGGTTATAAATCTTAGGTCCAATAATGGCCCAATAGCCATTACAAGTGTATGTTGGGCTTTTATGGCCCAAATCCACTTTATATAGTTTTTGGGTTCTAAAACGCATCACAAACACGTACACTTAATATTTTATGTTGGTCGGGTCTCGGGTTCCATAATTATCAGTATATAATTAAGTCTAAAAATCCCGACAAGTGGGTCCTACCACGTCGGTTTGTATGAAAACATCACTTTTTACGTTAATGAGGTATAGTCCGTTTATTACAATTCTCCCGACATGTCCCGCTAATTTGATCATATCTCTTGAACCGTAAATCATCTAAGTGTCTTCTTTTTACCAAAATCATTATTAACTCATGTACTTTATTGATTATAAGCCTCATTATCCCCAATTTATACTTTTCATAACTAATTAACCCATTTGCCACTTAGAAGAGTGGGCTGTTTTTGGGCAGCCAAACTCGTTTTCACCGTTTTGGTCGCCATTTCCAAACCGTAAGAAACTGGTAAACCATCCAATTGATTCTACTTGTTCATGATTTTATCTACAACCTACACTTTTACCTTTTTCAATGATTCTGAGTTATGAGAAAACAGTCCGTGAAGACAGTATGTTCAGATCTGACTAGTTTTCACTATTTTGGCCACCATTTCCAAACCGTAAGGAATTGGCAAACCATCCAATTGATTCTAGTTCTTCATGATTTTATCTACAACTTTTAGTTTTACATATTCGTAGGTCAGTATACAAATTTTAAGAGAAAATAGTCCATCAAAAAAGTATGTTCAGATCTGACTAGTTTTCACCATTTTGGTCATATCTTGCTATCTAAAATTCGTCATGGGACGAGCCACCCGGGAAATTAATCACAAAACAATTATCTATCGTAATATGTAAGTTTTTAGTATCCCAAACCTACTGATTTCGACATGCAATCTGTTTTAGCTACTGTTCGAAAATCGTTGTAAATCAAATCATTACTAGGGCTTGTTTAGCTTCATTTTAGTGTCAAAAACTCATATACAATGTCCAAATACTCATTAATTAATTTTTATATATATTTTTTCAGAATATATGAGATCTAGTTAATATAAGAAATAAAATGAAAAGATCAAAATCAAGAGAAAAGTGGAGGAGACCTAGATCCGAGATTTAGAAACGAAAGGACGGATACACCAAATAGATCTTCTTGGTTAGACCCGTATAATCATAGATCTAACTAAGATCTAGACATGCATTAACCATTTAGTATAGTCTTCAACTTCAGCCCCATAAGTTCTTTATAACTCCTTCTTCAATGCTCCAAATGAGTAGATGAACATCACCATTAGTTGTGATGAACATAGACGAATAAGTTATGATAGGATTTGAGCTTGTAAAAATTATGAAAATGGTGGTTTGGTGATGGTGGATCTCGGCATATGAGGAGGAAAGAGAGAGATATGTGTGTGTTGAAGATGGAGGCTAGGGTTAGAGTGAAAATGAGGAAGTGAAACCCTAATGCATCCTTATATACCCCTCAAAAGTTATAAAACCTATTTACAAAGTTTATAATAGTGGAGGGCTTATGTTTGCAATTATTTTACCAGGGCCTAAAGTGTAACACTTTATCATGTGTTTAATAATAAACGGTTCGGGACTCGTTTGGACGACTTAACGGATGATTCAAGACACGAGACTTGCGCCATCGTTTTTAAAATCATTTTTCCAATAAAAATAAGTCCTTACTTCGTCGCGTTTCGAAAATATTTGCTATTATTTATTTAAATGCTCGTTTAATTAATTTAGCTATTTCGGTTAGATTTCACCGTAAAAATTAAACATAACTCTAATACTCACGTTATTAGCAACGTTTTAGAATAAAATGAAAAATATTATTTCTTCGTATTTTCAAAGTTTTAGTTTTGAATCGTTTCAACTATTATTTTATTATTTTTTCTCAATCCGACTCTAAAACGTCGAAAATATTAAATATTGAGACAATCGATAATAAAACGTAAATTTTTGGGCATCCGTCGGTATCGCGATCATGAGTAGTTCTCGTCATTCGTTGAAACGTAAAACACGAGAAATAAAAATAAATATAATAAAAACATTCATATGATAATTTGAGAATATAATATCGATACTTAATGTATTTCTTGTCGGTTTTCATCTAAACCACATTCTTACGTTAAGTTTCAAGCTATAACCTTCTCGATTAGCCGATAATTTAAAATTCTCAATAAAGTAAACATATAATACTTAATAGTCGAGATTAAAATAACGACCTGAAAATGACGGATTGTCACATTATCCCCACCAAATTGGGATCTTCGTCCCGAAGATCAACTTGCGTTCTTCCTTGATCGCTCGTTGAAATCAAAGGGTTAAACGTATTTTTGGTCCTCGTCTTGAGTTCCATCAGATTTGACAATAGGAATACGACTTTGTTTCAGTTGTATACCTTCCTTATCGATAATATCAACAAGTACTTTGATGAAATGCAACTTACCGTCGATTCATACTTCACCATGAGTGATAATAAGATCTTTATCAGAAAGAAACTTCTTTAGGTTCGACATATGAAAAGTTTTGTGAATTCCTTGTAGCTCTCGAGGTAATTTAAGTTTTCATGCCACTGGACTCGCTTTCGATATCATCTCGAATGGTCCAACCTAGCGGGGACTTAACTTCCCACGTTTTTCAAAATATGTAACACCTTTTCCATGGTGATAGCTTTGGCATAACTTTTCCACCTACCTCGAATTCCAAAGGATTTTCGCTTCACATTATTATAACTTTCATGTCTACTATGAGTAGTTAACAAACGATTCTTAATTAGCACGATCGATTAATTTATCGAAATGAAATGAGCAGTGTCAATCAGTCAACATTGACACAAATTGAATCAAATCGAGACTGAGTTTTCAAGATCTTAACAATGAATCCATTGTAATTTTCTCCTACCTCCCAAATGATAACGAATAATACAATCATAATCACTTAAAGGCTTATTTATCTCTTTTTAATCCATAATATATCGTAGGCTCTTACTATCGGTGGATACCGTACATTAGTGCCATACAATTAATTTCTTAATAGACAAGGAGTAAAGATCACCGCACCCATTTACAAGTCATGGGTTGAGTAGTTTCCTCATTCTTCCTAGGTTTCCTACAAGTATACACAAATCAGACAGCTCTAAATCCTTTACGAGATAAATCACGATTAACAACAAAATCTTTACTTCATTCGGGTAACGATATGATCAGCGTGCTGCAGAGTTTCCTTTTCATGGTTTGAAAAGCTTTCTCTTCATCATCACCCCACACATATGGTTCATTCTTTTTAGTTAGCCTAGTTAATGGTTTTGATATCAAAGATACTCCTTCAATAAACCTTCGATATTAACTAGCCAAACCTAAAATTTGTCGCATTTAAATTTTAGTAGTTGGTGCACTCAAATTTTCGATGGCTTCGATTTTTGCAGGATCGACATGTACCCCACTTTTATCAATCACATGTCAGAGAAATCGTACGGAACTAAGCCAAAGATCATACTTTGGGAATTTCGCGTACAACTTTTCGTTCTTTAACAAGTTCAAGATAATCCCTAAGTGTTCGACATGTTTTTCCTCGCTCTTCGAGCAGATTAGAATATCATCAGTGAAAACGATTACAAATTTATCAAGAAAAGGCTTACACATACAATTCATTAAGTCAATGAATACAGCAGGTGTATTGGTCAAACCAGAAGGCATAACCCTAAACTCATAATGATCATCATGAGTTCTAAACGCCGTAATAGGTATATCTTCCTCGCGTATGCGAAGTTGATGTTAAGGAAAACAAAGATCAATCTTGGAGAAAACACGAGAATTTTGGAGTTGATCTAATAGATAATCAATTCTTGGACATAAAGGCGTAAACTCGTGGAAACAATTGATATGTCTACCAATGTTAGTTCCCTTCAATTTCAGGTTGTGCAACACTTTCTCCATACTTTAGAAATACTTCGAGGACAAACTCATCAGTTAACCGCTTCCTCACCTTAGTCTATGGTGTCCCATAAGTAACGATACCTATGGAAGCAAGTCTGCAATTCCATCAAATTAATGCACGACCTTGGAGAGTAGCGATTTCAAAATGCACCTTATCCTCTTGATTAGGGTCACTGACTTTGAAAGACTGATGCCAGCTTTTCAACAACTGACACAATCCTCTCTCATCTTTGGTCCCCTTAAGAGTCTACGGTTTGCACTAGATGAATGAAGTGTAGTTATAGCCTCTAATTTCGGGTACATTTATTCCATCAATACCGCGAACATTTTTTGGCTCCAGCTTCAGCTCCACCGGTTCCAGTTTCACCAGCCCCAGCTTCGCCATTCATGTTGGCCATGAATTCGGTTAAAGATACATCAACTTATTCACTAATAACTTGGCACGTTCGTGCTTCAGTCTTAGCTTTCATTGACTACATGATTCTTGTGTAACACAAATCAAATCATAATGAGTATTCATTCAATGATTGCGTTATACCACATGAATTTAAAAGAGGAAAGAAAAGAAAGGTAATAATAAACGATGTAGATTTAGGAATCAAAAGATAGTCATTCCATTGATCACAACTAGTACAAGTTGTATTGTCAAACATTATAGATAATCATCCTAATGCCATACAACTTAAAAGACTAGTCCTACTAACTGATGTCACGGTTTAGTTAGGGATTTATGAAAAGATACTACAATTGATAAAGTAATCCACTAAGATTTACTAGGTAATTCACGTGACTAAGAAGGTTCTTCGGTCCCACTAGAAGAAGATTTCTTCAGTGTTTTTCAGAGACGTTTGATATCCTCCTCAATTGGCGGTTTTAGAAAAGCCTTAATATAACCATCTCACGATCAAAGAATTAGAAGAACAAAATCAAGGAATGAATCGAGAAAACGTATTACGAGTCAATAAGAGTTTAATCACACAGATGCTATATGCTTAAGCCCACACGTTTATGAATCATTATTTCCATGGATTGATCAAGTCCATCTGAATAAGATTCAGAAATTTGTAGTTCAATAATTTATAATTTCCTTGTTCAAATAAATGGCCAATTTATTTCAACGATTATAAATCACTTTATTTAAGCGTCGCCAGCTCAACGCAAAAGATCAAGATCGAAACAAATGAGAAACTGATTTAACAGAAAATGGTCAGTGATATGATATGGAATCCTGGTTGGCATGTGCACACCATAACAATCAATAGTACTATCTCAAAAAAACTTGTTTCTATCAAAACAGTATAATGTCTAAGATTAATTGAAATGCAAATTAAATTTGCTAAACGAAATGAACGGATCAATAAATTAAGAATAAGAACCAAGGAAATCAAAATCCTTGTAACCAAAAGAATATTATCAAGAATATTAACCATTTTGTTGGGATCGTGTTTATCCACAACTTAGTTAATCTCGAGAATAGCAGGGTTAACTTCAGCGTTATCGTTAGAATGACTAGGGTGGCTTCGTGACAATCTACGTCGTATAAATATCTCGTATAAGTATAAAATTATCATTTATAATTAAATAAATGAAAACATAACTTGTAATTCACAATTACAACTAAACGATAAAGATTACAACATATATATAATTACATATATATATATAAATACTTATTCTCGTCTATTGGCAACTCGCAGGTTTCGCTTGCAACTGTTATAGTTAAAAGATTTCAAAAATTTATTTTTGGAAAATCTTTTCGTTCTCTATAACTTGAGCTCTGATACCAATCTGTAACACCCCCAAATTTCAGTCTTAATAGTGGAAGGGTCCTTGGGTGTTACTATCATGTTTCAATCTCATAATCATAGAAAATGGCTCAAAACGAGTCGTTTTAATAAAAACATCCATTCATTTTCATTTAACAATAAAACTTTTCACACGGTCCCAGATAATTTAATTTTTACAAACACAGTAAATGATAAAAGATTCTTTGAATGGATATAATTTATAAAAGCGGGCCAAAACAATTCAAATATGCAAGCTTCACGAAACCGCCTTCATCGAGTGCCTTCTATATGGACCTGAGATAAAACATGCTAAAAAGTCAGCAAAATTTGCCGAGTGAATCTATAGAGTTTTAATTTAAATAAAGAGAACACAAGTATTCAAAATAACCTTTCATGATTAATAATTCATCGAAAGACAATTATGTTGTACGGACATAATCATCGGCGTCATTACTATCCGGATTAACTTCAATAGGAGCACCACATGGCTTGCATCCTAACATACCAAACTCAGACAACAACTCTATGGAATATTTTCTCTGGGTTAAACATATACCTTTATCAATATCAATAACCTCAATACCCAAAAAATATTTAAGTTTTCTAAGATCTTTAATAAGAAACTTAGTACTTAAAAATTCCTTAAATTTGTTAACTTCATCAAGATTATTTCCAGTAATAACAATATCATCTACATATACCAGTAAGACCAAGAAAACCCCATTACTGTTCTTAATGAAGAGAGAAAAATCATTTGGACTTTAAACAAAACCATTTTCAATAAGAATAGAAACAAGCTTCTCATTCCATTTTCTTGGTGCTTGCTTTAACCCATAAAGAGACCTAATCAATTTGCAAACTTTGTTATTGTTATCATCTCCATAACCTTCAGGAATTTTCATATAAACTTCTTCATCAAGTTCACCATATAAGAATGCATTATTGACATCTAACTGAAATAATGGCCAATTATTACTAACAGCTAAACTCAAAACACATCTCATAGTAACTATTTTAACCACATGTGAAAGAGTTTCATCATAATCAATCCCTTCCCTTTGGTTAAACCCTTTGGCAACAAGCCTAGCTTTAAACCTTTCTACATCACCACTAGATTTGTATTTAACTTTCCAAATCCATTTACATGGAATAGCCTTTCTTCCCTCAAGAAGATCAGTAATAATCCAGGTATTATTTCTGTTCAAGGCTTCCATTTCTTGATTCATGGCCTCAATCCATCTACTATCTTTAATAGCTTCGGAATATGTAGTAGGCTCATGAATTCTATTTAGATTAGTAGTAAACACAAAATTATCAACACTTAAATTAGCATAGCTAACAACTTTATTTATACTATACTTAAAATCTTTATTAAGTATAAAATCTTTGTACTTAGAAGGAAAAGTAACTTTTCTACTAGTTCTCCTAACAGTATTATCTGCTGCTGGTTCTGTTGACCAATTAAACACATTTCCAAAAGACTCAATACCTTCATCCTCAGAGTAATTCTCATCATCACTACCAATGTTTGGTATACCCTTAGAAATATTTTCTGTTGCATACTCATCCCTAATGTCCTTCCTACTAGAATTTGTATTAGTATCTGATGATCTATCTACCTCAGAAACAACATCTGTATCAGTAGTATGAACATCTTTTCTACTTTTACTAGACTCTACAGTGCTGTCATTAGGTTTCACATTGGTTTCAGGTATAAGCCCATGCTTTTTACCTATACTATCTCCAGTTTCATCATAGGATTCACTAGGTACTTGACTGTTTATGTTAAAGAAGTTTAAATCATCAACACCATTATCACTAAAAACAAAATCATTACTAATCATATCATTTTTAAATGGAAAAACAGTTTCATAAAACTTCACATCCCTTGAAAACAAAAACCTTTTATTTTCCAAACTAAACAATTTATAACCCTTCTTGTCAAAAGTATAACCAACAAAAACACATTTTTCATACCTTGACTCAAACTTATCGGAAACATTTACTACATTAGAAAAACACAAACATCCAAACACTTTTAAATGGAGTATACTAGGTTTAGACTCATAAACCATTTCATAAGGACTCTTACCAGACAAAACAGTAGTAGGTAACCTGTTAATTAAATAAGTAGCAGTTAACACACACTCAGGCCACATGTTTAATGGTATGCCCTCCTGAAACATGAGGGCTCTAGCAGTATTAAGTAAATGTCTATGCTTCCTCTCAACAACACCATTTTGTTGAGGGGTATAAGCACAAGTGGTTTGATGAATTATACCATTTATTTTAACAAAATCAGAAAATCTTTGGTTAACAAATTTTGTCCCGTTATCACTTCTGAAAACTTTAACCTTTTTATTAAACTGATTGTCAAGAAGTTTAACAAAATTTTCAATACAACAAAAAACTTCAATTTTACTCTTCAATAAAAAAACCCAAACAGATCTAGTATAATCATCAACCACAGTAGGAAAGAATCTAAATCCATCCCTACTAGTAACTTTATATGGACCCCACACATCAAGATGAACAATATCACCAAGAATTTTAGTCTTATGTTCACTTAAAGAGAAAGACTCTCTAGTCTGTTTAGCTTTATGACACACATCACAAGGTTCTAACCCTTTAAGTTTAATATTAGAATTATCTTTTATTAGAACATCCAACACTTGATCTGCTGGGTGTCCAAGTCTATTATGCCAAATTGAACTACTAATTTGATAACACCTCACATTTTTACTAAACACTGGCCTACCTTCATCAAGAAAGTATAAACCATACTTTTCACTACCAGCCCCCATTAGGACATTGTGAGTTAAGTCCGGAATCATACGACAATTCTCATTAAAACTAACATTAACTTTATTATCTTTGGACAATCTTTGAACAGATAAAAGACTAACTTTGTATCCAGGAACTACCAGCACATCCTTAATAATCAAATTATTAATTTTAAAACAACCAATTTTTTCACATACTCCAAAGTACCATTAGGATGAGCAACACTTATATTTAGATAAGAAACATCAATGATGTCAAAAAGTAACTTTTCAGAATATGTAATGTGTTGACTAGCTCCTGAATCTATAATCCAACCAATATAAGTACTATAAGTACTTATATTTGAATTATAGTTAAAAAATCTACAAGAAAGAAAACTAACAACACAATTATTCACATTAAAGAAACCTACAATAGTAGCAGACCCATAGAATTCTCTCCTGAAACACTCAGTAACCTCATAAGTCTTTGATATTGATCAGAAATAAGAGTATGAGATGTACTCTTGCTTTGATCACACTTATTATCATTAACACTCACATTATGAACATTATTTTGAGTTGAGTTATTATTTTTCTTTTAAAATTAGGTAGATAACCTATCAACTCAAAACACCTGTCTATAGTGTGACCATTCATGTTACAATGTGTGCAAACAAGATTACCATTTCTATAACCATTAGACCCAGTCCTGTTATTTCTGTTAGAAGTTCCATTATTAGAACCCCCATTATTGGAATTATTAACACCTCTGTTCCAATTATTAGAATTTCCACCAGACTTAACAACAAAAGCAGATGGCCCAGATTTATTATTATTTTTAGACCCATTTCTATGTGGTTCATCTCTAGATAAGGTTGCAAAAGCAGTTCTCACATCTGGTATGGGATCAGATGTGAGAATCTGACTTCTCACAACACTATAACAATCATCAAGACCCATAAGAAACTGCATCAGTCTGAGAAGCTGATCGTGTTCCTTAAGTTCTTCAGAACCATCACAAGTACAATTAGGCAGATCAACAAGAGCATCAAATTGCCTCCACAAAGAATTACACTCATGATAATATTCAGATAAGGACATACCAGATTGAGTAAGAGTGTAAATCTTATGATGGAGATTATATATCACAAAACCATCTTGTTTATCATATGTTTCTTCTAACTCATCCCAAACATCTTGAGCATATTTAGAAAAAATTTGACCTTATACAAATCTGGTGAAACACACCAATGTAACCAAGAAAGCACAACAGCATTACATCTTTCCCATTGGTCTCTTGCAAGACCATCATTAGTGTCTTGAACACATTTACCATTTATAAATCCAAGTTTGTTTCTAGTTTGTAATGCAAGTTTAACAGCAGCAGGCCAAACTTTATAATTCTCAGTCCCTTCAAGTTTGAAGGTTTTCAACTGAGAACCAATATCTTGAGGGTGCAAATAAAGAGGGTCATAAACATCAAACTTAACCCCATCATCATTCTGAACACCACCCCCCTTGGGTGGAGCATCACCCTTGGGTAAACTAGGACCAGACCCACACATAGAAACACAACCAAGAAACTAAACAAATACGAAGAACACACAAAACAGGCCAAAATATAGTTCTCGGGCTTCTTAACCACCCAAAAGGTGGTAGGTCAAGAGCTGAGACCTGTAAGTGGTCTAAAAACAACAACAGAACAAATAACACAAAGATAAAACCACAACCTCCTTATATCTCCTCTACAATTAACAAATAACTATCACAAACCTCGAATCAATCAACACCACAAACTAGCTAATCCCTTCGACACCTAAAACCCACTAATCCAACAAAAAACCTATAAAGAACAAGAGACAAAAAAATAAAGGTGCGAAAGGTGTTACAATGCACGCGCAACAAACCAAGCAAGAACTCTGGATCAAGGCAATCCAGAGAAACCAACAACCCAACCAAATAGATCAAGAAGATCTAACAACCAACGCAGCGGAAAGAACAACATGCACGTTAATGAACAACAAGAAAAAACAATAATCACAATCACTTACCAAGATTAGAAAACCCTAATATCTGGATTTAGGGTTTTCTAATTAACTAATCAAAATCAACGATTAGACCCAAATAATGAACCCACAGCTCACCAATTAGATCAGAAACAGTTTTAACAAAAAAAACCCCAAATATTTTTGAACCATAATTTCAAAAAACTCAATTAATCTTTGCAAAAACTCAAATTAACCAGTTTAAACAACGATTCATCAATAGCAAATCAAGATCTACACAAATAGATCAAAACCCCCAATTTTTAAAAACGATTTTAATCACGATTCAGAGCAACCTGGCTCTGATACCATATAAAAAACTAATGAATCAATGATCAACATCACCAAGAACATATAACAGAGAACCCAGTCAACCTCCCCTTGGCTCTCTTTATCAATGAATCAATTTACAATATCTGGATACAATAATGAAAACAAAGAACAATCGCTCAAACTCACAAGATTGATCAAGAATGATCAATAACCAGTTTCTCTCTCTAGAAACAAATAACAGAAAACGAAGAATGAAAGATAAAAGATAAACGAGTGATTAGGTGAGTATATAAGCTAGAAGTCTTCAGTTAAGTCCAACACTTTCGCACTTGTACACTTCTAGTCCTCCATGTTGTATACTTGTCTTTGCAGTGTAAAAATAGATCCTCCATCTTTGGCTTTAGTCCATTTTAGTCCTTCAGGTGTAGGACTTATCTTCTTAATACATCCAATAACTTTTGACAGGTAAACCTAACCAAGGAGGCTCCTTTCAACCCGTACGAAAAACATGTGATTAACAAAACCGGCTTTCACCCGTAACCCAACCTAGTCACTTGCCAGTGCCACATCTATCCAACACATTACTTAAAGGTATTTTGCTGTAATGTACCATTATAAACACCAAATCTATATATGGTCAATACCAAAATCCGTATGAAACCTCAAGCACGTTAAATATATCATTCATGTCTATACCTAACTTTAATTAGAAAAAGCAGTTGATTATTGAACTGATCTTCTAGTAGATAAAGCATATTCGTTGGTGCATGTTGGATAGAAAAATTACCTTATATTGTGATTTGTGCAGTGGTAAAGGTTTTACCGTGTTGGATAGCAAACCCTCGGTTCTTATCAGCAAATGTCAAATACAGCGTCAACCTTCTTTACAAATATTAATATTTGTAAAGGGGAACATGTACCCCTGAAATACAAATTGCAAGAAGAGACAAAATACTGGACATCGTGTGTAGCACGGAGGAGAGGTGCATGGCTCGTAACGGAATTATACCAATTTACAAGCTACCAAAAAGAACATGATTTTACATTTGAAATTGTGGGCCGGTTACATACCCATCATTTTCACGTTCATGGTGATACAAGAAAGTGTGTTTTATTTCTTGTAGGCATTGAATTCTTACCTGTGGAGCGTGTAAGTTGAAAATATATATTTATGTGTTTGTTCACTAGCTTGCATATTTTTCAATCTGGCCGGTTAAATTGAAATCAGTACTGCAACAATAATCAACTGTATTCAATTTTAATTTGGTTTTATAGGAGAAAATTTTGCCAAGTGATTATGCTGAAATAATCAAGTGGTCAAAATATAATTTGCAGTGGTCAACTTACATGGAACTCTACTCTCTTCTTCATGAAGGATTCCTCATCAAAACAGATGTGGAAAAGGTAACTTCCTACTCAAATTAATTATGCTTAGCCTATAACATTATCACTAAGCCTAGCTAAGTAGTACTTCAGTCTTGAAAAACTTGTTCACCTTACTATGTATGTTTGTTCCAAAGAGTGTCCAAAAATTCTTTTTTGTGCTAGAGCCCAAGCAAAGTGCTTCCTTGACATCTCATCTAACAATATGTTTTATTCATGAACAGTGGTTTTCTGTTTCAAAAAATATGAAGAAGCGCCATGTTACCGGCAATAGTATTTTTGCAAAAAGGGTCGATATGGAATTCTATGATTGGAAAGAAAAACTGGACATGGAAATCTATGCCGGAATCAAGGTTATATTTCTTTCTCCTCAGTTTAGACGGACACTATTGAGTTACTAACATGTACATCTTTATTATTGTTAGAAACACATAACTTGGCGACTCGCATATACGTCTGCCTTTTTTATTATTGTTGATAGGGATCATATCTAGCATGCCATTTATGTTTTACAAAAGTATGTTTTCCTGTTAATTTGCAGATTTGAATGGGTGGCTGAGTGTGATTAAGTTAAAAGTTTTACCATTCAGTGTGAAATCGTATCCCAGCTACTGTCCCTTGAGACAACATGCATGTTACCTTGTGTACAAACTACCTAGAAATGACTCCATGGTTAAAGTTTTACGTACTCCTACTGATATCCCGGTTATTCGACGACAAGTTGGCGAGTCCCGTGACATCCCATTTGAGGCCTCGCAAAGTAAAAGGTCATCCAAAATTAAGGAAAGATGGTTGGTTGGAAATTCAGATATGGGACTTCAGAACTGGTGCCAGCCATGAATCTATTTCGATGAATTGTCGTGTGAAGAGTTATGATAATTGGAATTTTCTTTGCAGGGCCATGAGGATCTCTTACCATTGTGTTACTTACTGATCCTATTGTGGTACATGCTGAATTTCTGGTCTTAAAATTCTAGACATTGAAATAAATGTAATGTGGTTTTATTAGCTTCTTTGTTCTGTGAAATATCAGAGATTATTCAATGAATAAAGTTTAAGGTTGCCATACAATCAGACACCAACATTGCAGTGAATATCCTCAAATCTACCATAAATTATAACTAGCGCACCTTTTACACCAAAATTATCATCTTCCAAAGATTTTTTATCAAACCCACGAACCCGGCCTGTCCACACGGTTACTCATGAGCAGGCCTGTCTATAAATTTGAGAAAGTTTGTGGGGTCTGAGAAAAATTACATATTGAAGCTTTCGTTAAAAAATTTCCGTAAAAAATAGGTGTAAATAGGCCTATGATTGTTAACGGAACAAATTTTGAAGCCCCTAAAAAATTTGGGGCCCTAAACAATCGGCCTCCTTGCGCACCCACAAAAACACATATGAACCAACAGCAAGACCAAGTAAAAAGGTGATCTTAACAACAGACTGTTCCCAGTCATTCATCAAACACATATCAAACTCACACCAACTCGGCATTTTGAAGATTAAGCCAAGTCATTATAATCGTAAATCTCATGATATTTAACCCTACGGTATTATTTAGTATATATCATGCTAATAATGCCATTAGCATGCCATGACCTGACAACAATAGTGAAGACTGATGAAACTATTATCATCGTATCAAAATTTCCATTACATTTATTGTTGTTCTATCACTATTGAATGATTGAATCAAACTATATTTCCATTACATTTATTGTTGTTCTATCACTATTGAATGATTGAATCAAACTATATCCGCCATTTTGAAGTTTAGTCAATATTTGTAGGGACATCAACTTAAATGCGTGTAATGATTCTGGAAGATTATTGTTGTGCTACAAGGTAATCTTAAAAAGCTGAGGCTAGTAACATACTTTAAATTACAATAACCTTAACGAAATTCCCGAAGAGAAGATGACTTCGCCATGTGCAATCTTGGTCAGGGACGGACCCACATGAGATCCGGGTATGGCACAGGCCACACCCAATTTGTGGTTACGAAGTGTAATTTCTTCTAAAAAGTGTGAGTACTTTGTTTGTACATGCAACACAAAAAAAAGTTTTCGTTACTCCAATTTAACCTAAAAATCTTTGCAACACCCTCTAAAAGAAATAGTGCAAACATTTCTGGGTCCGCGCTTGATCTTGGTGATACATAAACATAAAGGAATGTCTACTATCATAAAGGATGAGAAATTTCACACACTAGCTTAGCTTGATCATCAATACTCAAAATTGAATGTATACGATCATATTTATATGATGTATGTCCATGTAGTTGGCAGCATGTACGTTTTACTTGCTTAAATATATATTGGTGCGCTAAACTGATGACAATATATTGCTAAAGGATTACTGCACACTTGGGAATACATGTGTATTGGGATATAGATTAATATGCTAGAGGGATTAAATATGACGATTGTTAAGGATTCATGACATGCATATTCGATACAAGCGACAATTCAATAGTCAAAGAATGATAACAGTATTCAAGTGGCTCAAACAAACCAGTTCTGAGAGTACATTGCGAAAGTGCAACTCTTTCTTCACGGTTAGAATGGAAGATTCCAGCCTTCATGCCACAGATCAAGATGGTTTTTAATCATTACATATACAATATACTCCCTTAACCTGTCCTTAGGTATGTGGAGGTTATCAGACGAACTTGCTGTTTCGGGCATATATCGTTTATGATGTATCTAGTGGGTTTTTAAGGGTTTGTCATGGCATCTTACATCTACTCATGAATTATACCTCGAATATTAGGTTTTATGACTAGAACTAACGACAAAAATGACATAATCAGTTCAAGTACTTATGTGCTACTACTAACTTATGATCATGAGTGTATGTTGATTAGCTCGATATAAGATCGGATACCAACAGTTTCAATAAAAAAATTAACATAGAATCATTGTAGTGACTGGAACAGGATAACATAAGATGTATAAATGAGACCTGAGATAGAATAAGAATCATACACGGGCATAAGATCCAATGAACTGAAAGCCATATTCAGGTCTATCGCGGTCTGATTCATAATGAGAGAGTGTACGGACATTTTCCTTCTCTAACTCAAATCTGTATTGAATAATATTTCCATAGCATCCCATTACGAGATAACAATCTTCTTTTCTTTTTCCCAAAACAATACTCCAAACATCATAACTACGCCAGTTAGCATAAGGCATCCTCCAGGTTTTGTAATTTAATAGCCTCTTAACGTCATCAAGATTAATAAGGAACTTCAGTGACCATCTGGAATCCCCAATTCTCATCTCGTATATATTCAGCAGGTGAGAATTATGACCCACCTTACAAAGAAAAAGCAAGCAACCAAGAGACTCGAACAACTTGCAATCAATAAGCATATTCCCAGCTGGCTTTGGTATGTTTGTTAAAACTGGACTGTCTACAATATCCAACCTAAAATGCTTAGGATTATTCAAACAACCTAGCCAATGAATGGCATCATTCCAATATATTGCATTACAGAAAGTACTAAAAATTATCACGGAAAATCGATCACCACAAACTTTCCACTTTCCTGTTTCTGAAGAGTAAGTTTGTATGTGGATAGAAGCATCACCAACGACATCATATACACGTCCAACGTAAATAACTTTGTAGTGAAGTGATTTTGTAGGATCAAAAGCCATTTTGAAACTACTTCTCATATCAGATCGATTTAAATCCAAATTACGAAGCCCTGGTAAGATCATTTTGATCATATTAATGGTAGGATTGTATACATATAGCTTATATGGCTCAATACCACTACAACAAAGAAGCAAACCATTGCACGACTGCAAAATCTTAACATTAGCTTCCTCTGATCTAAAAGTAAAGGTTCTGTATAACAAAGACATGTTCCGTGGTATTCTAACATCAAAGGGCACAAAATTATAGTATTCAAATTGTGACGAAGGTATAAACCAAGATTTAGGTTTTTTCGAAAAAGAGACCTGAAGGAGAATTAAGTGTAGGGATAAGCCTTCAACGCAGAGTGAAACTAGTCTCCGTAATGAGAGATAACCATCGTTTTGATACAGATTTGCACACGAGAATCCAGATTGCAGGTAGACAAAGTAAGATTTCGATCAGAAGGTCGTCATTATACATAACCGTATGTAGGGATGAAGGGACTTCGTCATATCCGGAACCTCTCATCTTGTTTTTGTTGTTCTATATAATACCGCCACCATTAACTAACTTTAACCGAAGCCCTGGCAAAACCCTAGCCTTTTTAACAGAAGGTCCTGTAACTTTATATCCACGTCAAAACAATGAAACGGTCAACGGGATCGGGCCACCGGTTCAGACGGGCTCACGCTTGAACGGGCACGGGCTCAAACGACTGATTTTATATGAATCACTTTCAAAAAATTCAAAACTAAATTTTTTTTTCCCCAAATCTAATACACATGTAGATAATATAGATAACTAAATTATATTTATAACTTTTTTTATAAATTGTCATGCTCTTCAATTGAAAAGAAAATATGTGATTGTTAATGTTAATTTAGCTTTTTAAAGAGTCATACATTCCAACTTAAATAAAAGAAGGGTGATAAATCTTTCACACCTCTAGAAAAGAGATCATTTGCATAACGAAAAACATTACATACTAAAGCATATCAACCATAGCATCTGATTTTAATAAAATATAACAAAATCACTTTTACCTTCTAAAAAATAATAATAATAATATCTTAAACCATTAATGTGAAACACACAATTTTGTTCAAAAATCTAAAGTAGTTGAAAAACTGATTTTGTTGAGGAAAACGATAATAAACAAATATATGTAAGAATCTGTTTCCCCGTATTATTGATTATGTATATGTATCGGGATCAAGGCCGTTTGTAAAAATATCCTTGTAATCATATATATTGTACCATACTAGCTTAAGACCCATCTAACGTCAGGTTTAGCTTAATGAGTGATTTTTATAAAAAATAATAAACAGTTGTTAATATTAAAAGAAATCAAAAGGGTTCTGATAATAGATGAAAACAATACTATAAAGAACATGAAGTATCGATAAGCGTTTAAGTTTATAACAATAATAAAAATAGTCTTCCATTCATTATGGTCTTCAAGCATCACGAATATAAGTCCGAACAAAATGAAAAGCCAATGCTCGTCCGTGAACACCTAAGAGTTGAACATAAAAGCTATTAAACAAATTGTGAGCAATAATTTAAATTTAATTATTTAACATTGATTATTAAGCATCATTGGAGGTTTACAAATAAGGTCGTGATAATATAAAGAGAAGATTACTTTTCGACTAAATATTTGAATGTACTCGATTGCTAGCATAACATGGATGCACCAACCACTATTTTGTAAGTGAACTAAAAGTTGACATAAACATATTAAGTTCTTAACGACTTGGGTGAAACAAAATCATGTGTTGGATGTCTTTAATATTAGATGATTTAAACACAAGTTTTTATATGACACAAACATGATTACATTGATTGTATTTATTTTAGTCCATGTTTCATACAACAATATACTACATAACCTAAATAAATGGTTAACACATGTTTGTGTTCGAAGAGTGGTTGCTTATTCCCATATGTACTCTCTAGTTGCTTATTCCGGGTTAGCACATGTTGAAAAATGAAGAACCTAAAAGATTAATAGATTCCATCTATTTTCCATTTCATATATTTTTATTTCCCGAAGGCTAATCTTGTGGGGGCAAACAACCTTGAAAAAATATTTACGCTTTTAAGTCAAATATAAATTAGTGGGATCATGTAATGCCCATCTGTAATTGCTTTTTTCAAAAAAAATATAAAGCAATAAAACTATGATTTATATCATTGTTAACCTCCAACATAATTAACCTCGAACATAAATCAATATATAGCAACTAAATTTCAACAAAACAGAACAACCGACTGATACTTTCAAACATATCATAAAACCACTAAAACATATATTCCAAGTCAAACAATTATCTCGAACCAAGCATCAATTCCATGAAGTCCCCGCAACAATTTCAAGATCATGAATTACTACCTTAAGTCTAACCTTATACCTCCTCGACTAATCTTTGTAAACAACCTTCAAACACAAACATACAAATTGTACTACAAAGCAATCAAACACACCATGCCCATCAGCGTACTACGAAGCAATCAAACCTCCTCGACTAATCTTTGTAAGCAACCTTCAAACACAAACATAAGAACAAATTGATATGTCCATGCTAGTGGGAAAATCCAGTAACGCCGAATCCACCACTTGGGCAAGTTTCTGAGTTCTTGTATACAGTTGAAAACTAATGCCTAAAGTTGCGTCTTCTACCGCTAATATAACTGTCTTTTATACTTTAATTAGCAAAGTCTTTAAATTTACTCACTCCTTCGATTTTCTACATCAAATAAGTTTCGTTCATGCTCATATTTTTAATTCCGTAACGTGTAGTTTTTATCTTATATTTTTAAGATGTTGATCATATGGCCTCACTGTATTTGATTAAGCGGAAGAATGACGTCCTATTGGACCAACATATATAGGAATTAGTAATTAGTTTTGTTATGTTTGAGAATGGCATCATTATATGCATAGCTGTACAAACTTACCTCATCAAAATCATCAAAGAAGTCGAGATTTGGCTTATATATGGTGCGTCTTCTTTCTAATATATTTGTGACAGTTGGTTATAAACTAAAAAAGTATTAGACAAAAAAATAAATCAGTTGCAAAAAAATTAATCAGTTGCAAAAAAAATTAATATATTTTTAATTTTGTTTCCCTTGACCCGCGTCTGAACCTATCCGACCCAACCACTTGCTAGTCCTACCAAATAATGATTAGAAATACATGAGATGTTATGAATATAAGATTTATAGATTCGACATCAAGTATAGCTTCACACATACCTTTGATCTTACATTCTTACTGCATAGCTATGGAGGTACGCCTTTGCTTCCAGGAACCATTAAGTTCGTCAATGAGAGCAGTTCCAAGGTTTATTTGCCTCTGTTCAAACAGCCAAACTCATATAATTTAGATTGATAAATGCACAATTATTATAAGCACATTTCAGAAAAGCTCTAATTTTTAAACTCATTATAAAAAACACATAACACAAAACTAACCTTTAAATCCAACGATTCTTTATTTGAATTCTTTCAACTGCTCTTTCATTTTATTCTATTCTTTGACCTGAATAGTATCAGAATAAATAGTTAGCATGGTGTTTTCCATGGTATACAAATAGTCATCATCAAGATTAAAAAAAATACTTGCAACAAATAATTGCATCATTACAAAATCGTTATAATTTACAACTAATAATTCAAAACCCTAAACATTAAAACTAAATGGGTACATACCGAGCATGCATCAATTTGAGGTGAACGCATCGTCAATGTTATCCATGAAAAGAGCAAGCTTTTAAATCTTCACAAACACCAATCAAGTTAAGCCCCATAAACATATATAAAAAACCATAAATTTATCAAAACTATATATATATATATATATGAAGATATAAAGCCCTAACTATTTCAGCGTATTCATTAGGAAACAAACACATTATACAAATTAAGCAAAGCATGTGCATCACATAGATATTAGGGTTGATGATAAAGACCGACTTAAATTTAAATAAAAAACATAACTTATCTTTGGAGATGAATGTTTGAATGTGTCAACAACATTAATTACTCAATTTGTAACCAATGATATTTTTGAAAAATTTAAATAGAAAATATTTGACCTTTTCTTAAGAAATTCTAACTTAATATGGAACTAAATTCAAGAAACATGTATGAGAAGAGTTAGATATAACCAAACAAAAAAATGTTATATTTGGCAATGCTTTGATGTCATTTAAATCACGTGTTTTTTCGTTTTTTTACATCGGTTTGTATTGAAGAATTATATAACATTTCTTTTTATTTTATTTTATTCAAAAATATATATTTATTATTAATTTTTAATTTTGTTAAATTTATTCGTGTGTTTTAATCTTTTCAAAATAATTTTCCTTCATCTTTTAAAATAATTTTTTATTTTATATAATTTTTAAAAAAATGTTTTTTTACTTACTATCCCATATAAACTTTCAAAATTTATGAAAAGGTATTCTATTTAATTTTAAAGAAATAAACTTTTGTTGATTTAATTAATTAATTCTCGTTTGAAAACTTGATGTACAATTATTCAAACATTTTGTAGTACTAGACGAGTACCCGCGCATAGCGGCGGAAATTACTTAGCAGCAGATAATTAACGATGTATAATATTGTGGTTAAATTAACTTGCAATTGTAAAGGTTCGTAACATGCGATGATTCTACTCTGATTAAATATCAAATAAACAAGTATCAAATAAAATATAAAATTTTCAACCACATGAAATGAGAGGTTAATCCGCTCACCTTAAGTGAGTTTAAGAATTTCAAATGATAGAAGTTATGTTTGTCACTTTCAAGTGCACGAAATGAAGGGTAACTCGCTCATGTTGGGCTAATTTAGGAATTTCAAAAGATAAAACTTGTGTTTGCCGTCTTCCGTTTCATCATAGTAAACTTTCTCTTCAACAAAAAAACTTGCCAATTAACATATCATTATTCTTTATTTTTAAACAAAAATTTTAATGATGTGTGCTTGAAGTAAAACACTTGAAACTTCAATATATGGTCTTCTTGTAAGTGTTCTCAACTGATGTCTAAAAGGGAAACAATATCATATTGATATAACTTTATTATTTTTTTATTGTTTACATATTCTTATTGTCAACCATATGCACGATATTTCTTTTGGTTTCTTCAAAGTTAAAATGGCATTTACGTTTACATCATACACTAATTTTAAACCTTTTTTGATAATTACATGTGATGATAAAAAAATACTAATGATAATGGTTTACAAAACGTGTTGTCAAATATGCATTGACATGAACCCGAATCCCATACTAATTCCATAATCTTCTCGCATATATATAGAGTATAATAATTTACTCACTTTCCTTATTAATGTTAGTGCAAAGTTGAAAACATTTATCATATATACAGTATGTTGTCCCCTATAGTGCAATGTTGGAAATTATTTTTGAACACTCCTTATTTAAAAAACGTTAATTACGTATTATATGTAGTAGATATTTGAAGATAGCCACAATATTTTCAGGTTTCAGCCTTTTATCCGTGACAGCCCTTTCATGCATGACATTTCGAATTTAGTCTACAGTCGTAGCCAATACACTTTCCTTTGATAGTCACTAAAAGATAGAATTTCGTATCACGCAATAGTTGGAAATCATAGCTGATATTTTCATGAAAATGCAACCAAATGCAATCTAGTTTCCTACCATAGAATTTAGTTTTTCACTTTTAACTTTCAAGAATAAAAAGTTCCTTATTTATAATATAATGTAGTATCGATCATATAAGCATGTTGGAATTCCACGTGTTAAGTTTTGAGTTGATTTTAATCATAGTTCTAAATTGCTCGCTACAGCCCGTCTTAAGGCGCGCTAAATCTTAAGGTGTGCCCTCCATGCAACGCAATAGGTCAAGGCGCGCTACGACAGGAGGTGCGGTAATTTTTCGAATTCAACTCAAAAAATGAATATTGTTACATGTGAGGAGAGTTGTATAGCTTTGATTATTATGTACAACACTTATTATGAACTTAATATAAATATAATATTGAAATATGATAAAACAAATACGTATTTTTATATGTTGTGCCGCCATAAGGCACGTCTTAGAAACGCTAAAGCATCGCTTTAGCCGCTAAAGCGTGTAGCTTGGACATGTCGCTACGCTACGCCTCACGCTATTTATAACCATGATTTTAATAACACACAATTAAATTTAACCAAGTATAAATAAAAAATATGACTTCTTAGATACAAGCAAACTGATATGTTAATATACTTGCAATTATGCTGCAACTCGTTCTTTTGCGTTTAGGACAATTATTATTTGGCATTCTATGCTTCACATGTAAATGAATTAAAAGGGTTTCTTTTCATGTTACGCTAGGTGAGATTTTTTTACTCAAATGTATGATGTGTAACCGAGATACATGTTCCATGACCATTTCAACCCGTTCACGTATTTTTTTAAAAAAGGTCAAACAATATATGTAAATGGACTCTTTTTCCATTTGGCCCTGATAATTACGTGACTTTTGTACATTGCTACTCTCTAGCCATCCCATGAACGATGATCATCACAATTACACAAGTAACTCTTTCGTGTATAGTTATATTTTGCATATGCAAGTTTGATACTATATGATAATAATTTATTTAGTAGAGTTGAATTTTATAAAAAAGTGTGAAGGTAGCATGTGTCAATTTAAGAACAATAGAATACTTCATAAATTAATGTTTTTATGAAAAACTGATTGAAGATTAAGAAAATCGTATGTGATAATAAACGCGAGTTGCTCATGAACACATAAGTTACCATGAACACTTGAACTTGACTGTGAACATAAGACTTAAAGCAACATTGATCCACACTGCAACATGAACATGATGATAAATGAATCATGCGTTGTAGTTAAAACATAATAAACTGTATTTCGTAATTATCTCATAGTATTGTCGACTTAAAGCGTAACTTATAACTACGGCTAGACATTTTCATACATGATACATGCTTATAAAAAATGCCAATACATTTTCTTCATAGATAATTAATGTAACTATAAACTAAGAGTTCATCCTAAAAAATTACACATCTATCATACGGTTTTTTCCTTATCATCTTCTTGCATTTCTTTATTGTGATTATTGAGCAATATCATTGTGATCTTTATTCCAACAATTCCCACACCTTGATGAATAAAAGCAAACTCCATGGTGGTATCGACTATTCTTCAAGCGCTTGATGCTTGTGATTGTTTACCCCAAAAGGCATAGATCAAGAAACCAAGTTACAAGAGAAAAAGAAAACAGAAAATAAATAAATAAGAACAAGATTATTCAAAACATACGCGTTCGCTTCTATATTGCTTCAACCATTTAGGTGTGCATCCCAAGCTTCCCTCATTTCTTTCAATTTGCAACTCCATTATCTCTTCTCTTGTATGCGAATGAACATGGTTGTTTATATAAGCAAGAGTCTTAACTTTTGAAAACATTACATTCTAGCCATTGTGTTTTACAGCCATGGTCTTGCGTGTACCATCAATGTTTTCTTGGTATTCTATTAATAGTTTCCTATATTTTAAAATCATTCCTTATTATAAAAGTCAAATGTAATCTCAATACTGTATGTTTGAAACCTTATAATTTATTTTACAAATCATTCCCTTTGTATAACAATACGATTGTTTATTTCCTATAATAGATGGGTTTTAACATTTTTTATCAATATTTTCAAAATCTCACAGTTTGCAACACTTATATATAGATATAGATTTTAACTTTCAATATTTCTAAATTTAATGTGTTTTTCAACTTTCAACATTTAACTTTTTTAACAATTGAGATACACCCTTTATAGGGTATATAGATTATTTAAGGCAATGTTTTTAATAGAATTTTAATTCATTGAAGCTTAAGAAACTTGTACATTACACTTAATTATAGAAATGTTTTTAATTCATTCATTTAATGTTGTGTTTTAGAGAACTTGTAAAATCTTTTGTTTTATTATATAAAACTAGCAGGGTACCTGCGCGATGCGGCGGCGGGTACCCTGTGACTAAATTCTTCGGTGTTATAATTCGTCTTTTTTATTATAATTTTTTAATCAATTGTTTTCATCTAAAAATATGTTCTAAAAACGTAATTTCAATCGAATGATATTATTACTTGTCCATATGTTACTGGCCACCTGCGCTTTTATTAATTCATTGAGACCTTCGAACATATAATCAAATCCCACGAAGATGTTCAACCGATTTATGATTCAAGATTTATTCGATAGGTCGCGGGTAAGGTTGCGTGTTATGAGTTTTAATCGAAACTAAAAAAGATCATAAACCTCTTGTTGTTGATATTTCTTAATATGTTTAGTATATCAAACATTGTAAATCCAACACAGTGGATCTATGATGATTCGTGTTTCTTGGTAGATCTATAATGACATCGGCTTGCATGTCTAAACACGAATTAGATCTGAGATCTTTTACTTTTTCGAGTCTGGTCTGATGATGGGTTATAAAGTCGAGTTATTTCGTCTGGCCTTTTTTTTATTTAACTCGGTTGAGGCTAAACTCCGTTGAGGCTAAACTCCGTTGAGTTAAACATGTCCTTACATTTTATATTCCCGACATATTGATTTTAGCATATTCTCGGCACTCAAAAAATTGACATTATAGTTTGCATTAGTATAGTATAGATGCTTTTTAATGTTAGTACAATGCGCATATGGTATTGTATAATTATGTAATAGGGTCTTTTATTAAGAGTATTAATTACACTTTCATATTTCATATTAATATCATGTTGTACATTTGGCTGGTAATATTGTATTACTTAAACCATGTTTTAATTTGTGTATTAAAAAGAGGTACAACATGTTGATTTAGTGGTACCTCTTAATTTTTTTGGCATTTAATATGAGAGAAGGTGTAAAACGCTTTATATGTAGTATAGATAGATAACTAAATGTATTATATTTATAACTTTTTTTATAAATTGTCATGCTCTTCAATTGAAAAAAAAATATGTGATTGTTAATGTTAATTTAGCTTTTTAAAGAGTCATACATTCCAACTTAAATAAAAGAAGGGTGATAAATCTTTCACACCTCTAGAAAAGAGATCATTTGCATAACGAAAAACATTACATACTAAAGCATATCAACCATAGCATCTGATTTTTATAAAATATAGCAAAATCACTTTTACCTTCTAAAAAGTAATAATAATATCTTAAACCATTAATATGAAACACACAATTTTGTTCAAAAATCTAAAGTAGTTGAAAAACTGATTCTGTTGAGGAAAACGATAATAAACAAATATATGTAAGAATCTGTTTTCCCGTATTATTGATTATGTATATGCATCGGGATCAAGGCCGTTTGTAAAAATATCCTTGTAATCATATATATTGTACCATATACGTATTATTGATTATGTATATGTATCGGGCTCAAGGCAGTTTCTATACTTTAATTGTCAAAAATATCAACATCAGAGTCTATAAGCCAATGACTGTTAATTAGTCCATAATCTTCTGAGTTTATAGTATTTTTTCTTGTAAGCACATGTTGCAATTCATTTTTACACAAAAATGGTAGCTCGCTCGCTACATTTTATGATTGGTGTTATTCTTACTAGAGTGGTCAACAACAACGGGGAAATATATATGTTTATCTCATTTTATGTATAAACTTTTGGGCCATAAAGTCAGCAACATGTCATTTGTTACTTTAGACATGAAAACACAAAATGTTGATGATTTATACGACTTAGATCATGACAAATTATCAATAAATCATAATCCTGGTGCCACCACTATTAGAGAGGTGTTTGGATCAACATATTTTGCAAGCTTATGGTCTTACTTGAAACTGGAAAAACTCACGTTTATTTTGCAACCGAATTAATTCTGCTGATTTCGTCAGGCGTTATGTGTTGATGCTTACCTTTAAGACGTGTGAACCCTTCTACGTGTCATGTTGATGAGGTAACCAATGTTGCAGAGGGTTCTCTAAACAGGCAGGGATGAAGTGATCGGCGTCGAAGTACCGGTCAAAAATAACCTAATTACCTTATACTAGATCGGGTAAGCGGGTATCGATCCACGAGGAATATGTGGTTTTAGTTTAAGTTTTGGGGTGATCACTGATCAATAAAAGTTTTGGTTTTGAAATCTAACGACTAAAATATTCTTGATAATAAAAATGCTGATTAAAAATTAAAATAATTAATAAACTAATAATAAAGCTAGAAAAATATAATAAAGATGTAGACAATTAAAGGAAAAATGTAATCCCTTCCAGCTCCTAATATTTATGGTTGGTCACACTTATGGATTATCGAAAATATTCAGTTCGTTTACAAAGATTATTTCGACTTAATATTAATAAATTAATGTTGGCATTTATTATGTTTATCAATTACTCGCGATAATAAATCTTATATTAACCCAACCCATAATTATGTTTTAATAATTAATTTAGGTACAACTTATGTTGATTATAGAACCATCTTTTTTTAACTAAATAAAATAAGTATGAATCGTTAACTAACAATAACTTGTCTTGCACAAATAATTAAACATAATATTAAGTCAATAAAAATAATTTATAAATAAATCATAAATCAATGCAATAAAAATATGATAATTCAAAAGTAATGATCAAACCATAAATAAAGTTACCGGAAGGAATTACAACAAAATTAGCCGGACATCGCGGTGCACTCGACCCGCTTAATACCAAACATCACTTGCAATTGTGGAATCTCTATTGTGCACAAAAGATGTTACAAAGCTCCTTGTCCCTACCTTTTATGAATAATATTCGACTGTTCTTCCAACAAAAAAAACAATTGTGAATCTTGTTGTTCTTTTTTTATATATATTCAATCTATCAATCGGCGGCCCCACTTGATCTACCCTTTTTTTTAATTCTGTATCGAGTGTTTTGTTATAGATGTCCACCTTCAATATATATAATACTCGGTGGGTTATTGGGCTAATGGGCCAAAATTATATATATATATATATATATATATATATATATATATATATATATATATATATATATATATATATATATATATATATATATATATATATATATATATATATATATATATATATATATATATATATATATATATATATATATATATATATATATATATATATATATATATATATATATATATATATATATATATATATATATATATATATATATATATATATATATATATTCTTTTATTCTTTTGGCGTATGATTACTTTGGCCCAATAAAAAATAACCCAACGCCAATAATTGCTCAAACGAAACCCAGACAAATAAAGGATGATCGAAAATATTGCGACCCGCTCAAATCTTTTTCTTCAATATTTCTTCTTCATTTATCGGGATGATGATGAGTATATAAATCAATAAAGAAGAAATGGCAAGAGAAATTGAATATCGATGGAGGTGCATTGCCGATGTGGAAAACAGGGCAGGGATTCTATACAATGACACTGTAGACCAATTGAAAGGGATGTAGCGCAGCTTGGTAGCGCGTTTGTTTTGGGTCAAAAATCTCACAGGTTCAAAAATCCTGTCATCCCTACCTATTCTTCTCCTCTGGGCAGTCACGAGGGATCCATTGAGATCGTACGCAGCAGGCTCAAAGACCCCTAGTTCTGGAAGGCACATGAGTCCGAACGCTATGTTGAATGTGCGACCGACACTAGGTAGGTACCTGTGCAGGTGAGGCGTCGGTCGGTCCTAGAAACGGCGGCAGTGGCGCGAGGAGTTAACGACCGAACGTGCTGCAACCTAGGGATCACCAGGCAGCTCTTTCGCTCTATAGGGATCGGGGGCATAGCACAATTCTTCTTGGAGGAGGGTTGGTTTGCCTGGGTGACTGATCCTGTCATAATGTACTCCTACCTATACTATAGCATGGACACCCGAAGTCGAGCATACATACGACGATCTTCATGCGTGAATAGCGGGGAGTAGCGCGATATGCAGCTAATGAAACTACAGCAAGAAGCAAGTTCCCCTACAGGTTTACTGCTTTTATATTGCTTGATTTTCTCTGGGGTCACGGTTCCAAGCTCTAAAGTGCAGCACCAAAAAGCGTAATTCAGAGCATTTGAACTTAGGAAGTGACTCTAAAGGGGCGTAAGCACTTTACTCGCTAGGGGATGGGATTCATTCACTTGCATTCCTGCTAGCACTACAAAAAGCTCCGGTCTTAACGCCCCTACTACTGCTGTGCAGCCTTCACTTCTCCCCCCTGTCATGTATTGGCTCTCTCTATCCGCTGATAGAGCAGTTTGCTAGTTTGGATTCCTCTATCTGAATCTCTAACACTAACAAGCGACAATCACCAACTTCATTACTGCCTTCTTGTGACACATCGATTGGGTTCCCACCCCAACTCTGAGTTAACTATTTCAGAGCTCTATCCCTTTCTTTCTCCCAACGCCGTTTAGCCGGGTCTAGTTTTCCTCTCACCCGGAAGGTGGCTAACTCCTTCCTTGGTCTTACGAGCCGCTTACGCTAACTCAAGCAGGTACCGGGAGGGACATCTTAGGCAGTAGAATCGACCAGAGCATGTCATGAAAGAAGCACACTGGGCGGGCGTGCTTCGACCGTGTCTCCGGGGCACAGTTGAATGTAGATATCATGAACGCGAGGTGCAGGATACCAGGCCGAGAAAGCTGGGCAACCACTCCCCTATGTGCCAATCGCTAGTGCAGCCAGGGCCCCGGCGCCCAGCTCCGCTGGAGAGGCCTCACCTGATCTGAGAAGTGCTAATTCGGTTCGGATAGACTTCATTCAAGAACGCCGCCGCCCCTGGAATCAATAAGAAAACAAGTGCTAAGTTTCAGATCAGTGAATAAACCGAAACGAAAGAAGAGACCTTTCTCACTCGGCGCCTAAAGCGCACTATCAGATATAGGGGATTTACTTCACCTTGAATAACTATCGTTAAATGGCTTTCTTTTCAGCCGCTTTCATATTGAATTAAGGTAGTTTTCTTACTTAGTGCTTTCGCTAAGGTGACGACTTGAATGAAACTTTCATTGGGAATTCTCCACCTTGGCTGGTACCAGACCTTTTTTTGGCGCACCTTTGCCTCACAGGTCGATCTCGCATATGGTAGGTGTTGGGCCCTATGGAACTTTCAACGAAAGAAGTTCTCCACGCCTTTTCTGATTCTTCGTGCCTGCTATGATTGCTTGTCTCTTCGATTGCCGGACCTATATCCCTCTCCCTTAGTGTCTTTCCACTCCCGTCGTTCAGGAACAAACACTTCGCCTAATTCTTTTGAATCCCGGCCCGCTTTTTCCCCACTAACTAATTACGTTACGACCACTGAACAAACTTGGTTGACGCACATAGTTTATGCGCCGCTAATTCTTACGAAGAAAATTACATTTCCTATTGATTTGTCCCCTGGACCTATTCTGATTCTGAATTATCCGTCGCTACGCTGTTCCCAAGGACTAGCAGAATCGAAATAGCGAAATTCTTGGGTCATCTCAATGGGTTCAGAAACCACACGTTTCTCTGGATCATCATAGCGTACTTCCACATATCCACTCAGAGGAAGGTCTTTTCGTAATGGATGACCCTCCTACGGTCCACTTACCGAGGAATAGAAAGGAAGGACCCGGGGTCAGAGCAAGTTGGGTTGGGGTATAGAGCCGTAAGCGCGGTGGAGTGCGAGATCCAACGGTGAACAGCTGCCCAAAAGAAAAACCGCCTGGAAGTCCGAGGACCTTTAGTACTGTACTCTACCCCCGAACCAGCAGCCTTCGCGCCAAGCAAGACCGCCCTTGTCCCTTTCCTTTATCTTATTCCATCTTTTCTCGAATCTCCTTTAGCGGAAGAAATAGAAGCTCAAGAAGGAATACCAAAACCTAGTTCACTCGCTGAGTCTCTTTGCATCCATGCCTGAATGGTTAAAGCGCCCAACCGGGCAAATTCGTAGGTTCGATTCCTGCTGGATGCACTTTTGACGTTCAGTTCAATCGCTGCTCACGAAATTGATACATATAGCTCGCCCTTATAGCTTATGGGGCACTTCACTCGCTCAACACTCGTTCCAACAATTTGTTTAATCGATACAAATTGTGACCCTGATCTCGCAGACATTTCGATTCCAGCGAATGATGACGCTATATCTTCAATCCGATTAATTCTTAACAAATTAGTATTTGCAATTTGTGAGGGACGTTCTGGCGAAATCTGTGATTAATAATAAGATAAATAACTTATTTCATTCGGAACCTTCATAGATTTATCGAATCGGTTACTATTTCTTAATCTCAAAAAAGATATCATCTTAATCTCAAAAAAGAGATCAAAATAACAAGGAATATAATTGGATTAGTTGGTATTCAAAATATACGACACCTCAGTTCCGTGGTAAGAGCCTTGATTTCCGAAGAGGAGCAATAGAATCAGTCCTAGTTATCTTCTAATAGCAGCAGGGATCACAGAGAGTAGCCAACCCAGTCCTACAAGCCAACGGTTGCTAACTATCTTTCGCAATCGAGTCAGAAAGAACTCTATGCATGCCGCTTTCTCTATCTGGGGTTCATTTTGTTCGTACACATCTGATCCTTCTTTCTCAACCTTCAACTTCTTTCGATCCTCTTTAAGCAGGAAGTGCGATCTGAAGGCTTTCCGCAGCTAGAAAGCGGAGACCCGCGAAGGCTGCGCGAGAGACTAGGCCAACTTACTGCTTACTGCTATGCCATGGTTGAAGCTTTAGTCTCCATAGACGGAACTATGTATTAGGTATTAGGGAGGGGAGGACACCACTCAGCACCCCAAGGAGCGGTGGAGAGATTCGCGGAGGAGCAAGCGGAGGCTCGAAAGCCGGAGCGCGCGAGCGCGCTTTCCGTTTTCTCGGTTGGCTCTCGGAAGATAGATTGACTTAGAAACGTACTCGGATCTCATTCAGATAATAAGCCAGTCCGGTTTATTAGATAGTGAGTGGGTAAGAGAGGTGCTTGGTATGTCTCCGAATGTGGGCCTACCGGTGCCACGGAAAGATATGTTTTTAGATCTCGCATTGAAAAAACTCCTTCATTTTATTGTAATACATAAGATAATACATATTGAAATGTACAATCATCCAGTAAATAATATTTACTTTTTACACACATACTAAAAACATATACTAAATAAAAGCATAACACCCCATCCTGCATCTACTTAACAAATGGATAATACAAGTACTAATTTCCTCTGTGCTTATATTAAATGACCCAGACAATGAGCTCTTGCTGCTCCTCCCGCAGTGCTTGCTGCCTACCCTCCAAATCCTCGATACGCTCTCTGGCAGCGCGAATGCGCGCTTCTTTCATGGCAGGATCCAGTGTTCTAACACTCCTCAAAAAGCGGCTCACAATATCTTTTCTCCAAAAAATTAATTAAGCGGCCATTTTATTCCATTTCGCTCGTAACCTACATAATCACAAAACACATTAAAAGTACATGTATAACGAAAAATAAATATATAATTATGCTAAATTAACATGCTATTAGGTGGATGCAAAATACACCAATCAAACCCCCTCAAACTTAAAGCCTTTACTCTGTCTCAGAGTAAAAATAAAATAAAAATATACAAGCATGTTAATTTCATAATTTTTAAGCATACTATTGAAATTTCATCAAAAAGATCAAATTCAACCTAGTACACTAATAACCACCCTACATGAAAAATAATCCAAAATGATTACCAATATTTTTGTCCTTCTTAAACACTTAGCATAACCATTCCCACTTCATTTAATTTAGGTTTCATATAATTAATCATGTGTCCAACGTACCTAATGCACACCTATAATCAATCTACACATTAATCTAAAACAAGAGATGAGAATATCTTACATCTTTTATAAAATTGGAGTTTTTATACCATAAGAGCACATCATAAGCCATCATACTTTAGCTTATACACTTTCACCTTCTTCTTTTTTTCTTTTCACAATTTCTTTTCATTTTTTTTCCTTTGTTTTTTTTTTCATTCAATCTTTTTCACATCGCACATAAGCTCTTTTCTTTTAGCCATTCGGGACCGTTTCTTATACAAGTCATCTCGAACGCTTTATACACTCCTTTTAAGGTTGATATAAAGACCAATCACTCAGAAAAATGAATATCTATCCTATAGGTTCAAACTAAGACACATTGGCACATGGGAACCGGTTAATTTATTTCGTTTTAATTAAATGAGAACAATTATACTTCGCGCCTATTGGTACATCACATGATGGAGTTATCTACCACATAGTCTAATTATACAATGCACTAAATAAACCAATCTTCCTAATTTCATTACAATAATACAAGGATTAAGTTATTTCACATAAAATTGTCTCAGCTAAGTGCAATGCTATCCATCATAAAAATTGGCTTCTGACCCATGCTAACAACTAAAGTATCACCTTGCACGGGTGACGAATTAGATAGGCAAGCCCATCATATGACTACCACCAATATTTATGACAGTTCTCCAACTCTTTTCGAAGGGCACCGTGCGCGGGCGGTGAGCTGAATAAGATCAATTATAAGTGTCCTAACCCAACAGTTACATTACTATATTTCCTACTATTTTCAAACTTTCTACTCAATCTAAGCAAAGGTAAGTAAAGGGAATTCAACCGGCGTGGTTTGATCATCTAAATTATACATATGCCTAACTACATGCAAACAATCAAATCAATTTAATAACCAAATTATACAATGGAATCGGGTGCACCTGATAATTATGGCCAAATCCTCTAGCTTGCTCCAATAAATCATCCACAAGCTAATCTTCAGAGTCTGCAAACACTCAACAAACATATATGTAGAAGAAACTTCCACATCTAATTAGCACAAAACTCTTATAATTTGATTTAAAATTTTTTAAAAATTTTCAATTTATCCCAAAAATCACATATTACCCATTTTGACCAAAATTTCACAGAAAAACATGTAACACATGTGCCACCCCCCCCCCCCCCCCCCAACTTAAAGCATTGCATTGTCCCTAATGCAAAAACTTTAAATTGAAATTTTTAGTTAAAAATCAATTTGACAAACTCACACAAAAACAAAAACCTAACCCACTTTCGTAAGAATCACGGTTGTATTTAGCGTATGCAACAAGCCTTTAAACCACTCGGTAGCCTGACTGGACGAGTTTTGTCTCGTGAGGGTTTGTAGTGAACACACCCACAAAGTTTTAAACACACACAAAAATAAGATAATAAATTGCAAAAGAAAATACACACACTACAAATCACAAACTACGGGTTGCCTCCCGCGAAGCGCTAAGTTTACCGTCTTCAGCCAGACATAACTCATATGAGCTATTGAGACGGTTAGAGTGGTTCCAAGTAAACCGCATCAACCGTTGCCATCTGATCACTCTCCAACTCAGCATACGGCTTCAAACAATGTCCATTAACTTTACACGGCTCTCCACCCACCATATTTTTTATTTCAATGGCTCCATGTAGAGAAACTTAAGTCACAACGTATGGACCCGTCCATTTACTTCTCAACTTTCCTGGGAAAAGCTTAAGTCTAGCATTGAATAACCAAACTTTTTGACCAACCAAGAAGGATTTCCTGGTGATGTGTCGGTCATGAAAAACTTCGATTTTCTCCTTATAAATCCTAGAACTTTCATAAGCATCACGTCTAATCTCATCCAATTCAGATAATTGAAGTTTCCTAGAACTACCCGCTTTCTCTAAATCCAGATTAACGATCTTAATTGCCCATTCAGCCCTATGCTCTATCTCAACCGGTAAATGACATGCCTTGCCATATACCAACTTATACGGTGACATACCAATAGGGGTCTTAAAAGCCGTCCTATATGCCCACAAGGCATCATCTAACCTCAAGGACCAATCTTTCCTATCACTACGAACGGTCTTTTCTAAGATTAGCTTAATCTCCCTATTCGATACTTTCACATGTCCACTAGTCTGTGGGTGATAAGGGGTAGCTATCCTATGATTAACTCCATAGTATTTCAATAATTTTCCAAATCTAAAGTTCTTAAAGTGGGAACCCCCATCACTAATGATAACCTTTGGAATTCCATGTCTAGCAAAGATATTCTTCTTAACAAACTTAAGAACTACACTATGGTCATTTGTTCTAGTAGCCTCAGCCTCTACCTACTTATACACATAATCAACTGCCACTAAAATGTACACATTGCCATGGGAAGTAGGGAATGGTCCCATAAAATCAATACCCCACACATCAAAGATCTCAACAACAAGTATGGGATTCATAGGCATTTGATCACGCCTTGAAATCCCACCAACTTGTTGGCAACGAATAGATGCTTTCACAAAAGATTGGGCATCCTTGAATATAGTCGGCCAAAAGAAACCGCTTTGTAGGACTTTATGCCCAGTTTTCGTAGCACCAAAGTGTCCACTACATGCATAAGAATGCCAATGAGCCAATATATCCATATGCTCATGGTCAGGAACACGTCTCCTAACAACTTGGTTAGCACACACCTTATATAGCTCCGGATCCTCCCAAAAATAATGCTTCAACTGAGAGAAGAAGTATTTTCTTTGTTGTTTGGACCAAAAATCCGGAAGCTTTTTAACAGCTAGGTAATTTACTATATTTGCGAACCAAGGAACCTTAGAAACCTTAAATAAACTTTCATCCGGAAAGCTTTCCTTAATCACGTCAGAAGGGTTGAACGCCGGAGGGATAATTCTAGAAAAATGGTCGGCAACCACATTTTCTGACCCCTTTTTATCCCGGATTTCTAGATTAAATTCCTGTAAAAGCAAAATCCACCTAAGCAACCTCGGTTTTGTCTCTTTCTTAGTCAAAAAATGTCTTAAGGCACTATGATATGAAAATACTATCACCTTAGAATGCCCCCAAATATATGACCTAAACTTATCAAGAGCAAAAACCACGGCTAACAACTCTTTTTCAGTAGTAGTGTAATTCATTTCAGCTTCTGAAAAAAGTCTTACTAGCATAAAAGATTACAACGGTTTTCTTATCAACCCGTTGTCCTAAAACCGCTCCAGCGGCATAATCACTCGCGTCACACATGATCTCGAAAGGCTTCGACCAATCAGGTGATTGCAGAATAGGGGCTTCTACAAGCTTTTGCTTAAGCATGTTGAATGCTTTAAGACATGATTCATTAAAGTCAATGCGTGCATCTTTTAAGAGTAGATTACAGAGAGGCTTTGATATTGCACTAAAATCTTTAATAAATCGCCTATAGAACTCGGCATGACCAAGATTAGATCGCACACCTTTTATGGTAGTGGGAGGAGGAAGGGTTGAAATTACTTGAACTTTGGCACGGTCTACCTCAAATCTTTTTTTCAGACACAACATGCCCTAACACAATACTCTCTCGAACCATGAAATGGCTCTTCTCCCAACTAAACACCAGATTAGTTTCGGTGCATCTTTTTAACACACTTTCAAGCTGATCAAGGTAGCTTTCAAAGGATTGACCAAATATGGAGAAATCATTCATAAATATCTCTACAGATTCTCCAACCATGTCAGAAAAGATACTCATCATGCACCGCTGAAAGGTAGTGGGTGCATTACATAGGCCAAAAGGCATTCTTCGAAATGCAAATGTCCCATATGGACACGTAAACATAGTTTTGTCCTGGTCATCAGGATGGACGGGTATTTGATTATAACTGGAGTACCCATCCAGGAAGCAATAGAACTTTTTACCAGAAAGCTTCTCAACTATTTGATCAATGAAGGGTAGTGGGAAGTGATCTTTAGATGTGGCATTATTCAACTTACGGTAATCTATACAAACTCTCCACCCAGTGACTGGTCGGGTTGTGAGTTTTTCCCCACTCTCGGTTTCCATAACGGTGATTCTGGCCTTTTTAGGCACCGTTTAAGTGGGACTTACCCATTTACTATCTGAGATGGGATAGATGATACCAGCACCCATTTTAGAACTTCCGTCTTCACTACCTCCTTCATATTAGGATTTAGACGCCTTTGTGCATCTCTTGCTGGCTTAATATATGGGTCTGTAACAATTCGATGCATACATAATGAAGGGCTGATCCCTTTCAAATCTGCAATCGTCCATGCCACTGCTGCTTTGTACTTGGAAAGCACTTTTAGAAGTGCTTCCTCTTGTGATTTAGAGAGATCAAAAGCAACAATAACGGGTAAAGTATTTTTAGGACCTAGAAAAGCATATTTTAGATTGGATGGAAAAGGTTTTAGGTCAAGAGTTGGAGGCACCTCTAGAGACGGCTTCGTGGCCGTGTCAAAAGTAGAAGGCAAGGGCTCCACTTTATAAGACCAAGGTGGTTTTTGATGGACCAAAGAACTTACCAAACACTCTTGAATCTCTTGAACTTCAGCAACATCAAGAATCTCCTCATTCTCACCAGTTAGATATAATTCCAAAGGATCATCCTTAAGCATACGGGATGCATGCTTTTGAACTTCCTCATCGATCACATCTACTTGATAACATTCATTCATCGTAGGAGAATTCATAGAATTAAACACATTCAATCTTATCTTCTTATTACCGAATTCAATATCCATGGCGCCAGTTTGACAATTAATCCTAGCATCTATCGTGGCTAAGAATGGGCGCCCAAGGATAATAGTTGGTTGAACATCCTTGTATTGTGACTCGGTGTCCATAACAAAGAAGTCAACAGGGTAATAGAAGTCATCAACTTTCACAATTACATCCTCTAAGATACCTCTAGGAATTTTGGTAGATCGATCGGCTAAGGAAATAATGGTGTCTGTCTTACGAAGAGTTCCTAAGTCATACTTATCGACCAAACTAGCAGGAAGGATGTTGATACTGGCACCAAGATCAAGGAGCGCCTTCTTAATGGCAATATTTCCGACCACAACTGAAATTAACGGTGCTCCAGGATCTTTGAATTTAGGAGGAAGAGAGCTAGATAAGACCGCACTAACATGCTCAGGTAGGTCAATCTTTTTAGGCAAAGACACCTTCAGCTTCCTCTTCTGAGTACACAAGTCCTTTAAAAACTTGGCATAAGCAAGAATTTGCTTGATAGCATCAATAAGGGGGAGATTGATTTTAACTTGCTTGAAAGTCTCCCACATATCCTCAGCATGAGGACCCTTTTTAGCTAACCTTGCAGATGACGATTTCTCCAAAGCCGTAGTGTAAGGTGTGTTGGACACACCACCCTCCCCAACTTCGGGAGATTCCGTAGCTTTAGGATTCCGTGTTGTTGGTTTAGGAAAATCATTTAACAAATCATTTACCAACTCAGAACCGGACTTAACATTATAAGAATTTTTACCTTCAACAATAATTTCGTCATCAATAACGAAATCCTCGACATCGGGAGAAGTTGGAATTCCCTTGTCATTGTTGTATATTTTACCATTTCGAAGAGATGTCACCATATTCACGTGCTCATTTCCATTTTTCTTATGTACGGGATTCATGGTGGGGTAGCTTGGTAGCTTTCCCTCATCTCTTTTGTTTAATTGATCCGCTAATTGACCAACTTGTCTCTCAAGAGTTGCAATAGATTTATTAGTGGTCTCATGTATTTGATTAGTGACCTCAAATTTTCTATTGATCTCTTGATTGTTAGAAAACTATGAATCCATAAGCCTATCAAACTTTTGGTCAAGGTTTAAGAGACGGATATCATCATGCCCTCGGCCCTGATCTGGATATTGTTGTTGTGGCCTATGGTTGCAAGAATTTTGTTGGAAGTTAGATGAATCGCCACCCTCATACCTTGGTTTATAACCATAGTGTTGTTGTTGGACATAATTAGGGCGATTGTCTTCATCTTTTGATGGAATTCGGGGTGATTGCGCCATCCAGGATTGTAACTTTCAGAGAATGGGTCGTTTCGTGGACGACCTCCATAGACTCCATTCACCTCCTCATTTGGTGGCGCCCCCAACTTTGACAATTATCGACGGAGTGACTCAGATCACCACACATTGAATACCCACTATGCGACACATTAGACACATTTGGAACACCTTTTCCTAGATTTTTCAACAAAAGATCAACTTTCTTACTTAACTCGCTAATTTCAGAATTTGTGCCACGTTGGTTAGACACAAAATTGGCGGAAGATGGGTGGTTGTTTCGATCCACTGAAGCTTGGGTCTTGGAACCTTTGCTTAGTTTTTCAAAAAACTCCCATTCTTCCTCCATAGGTCGCGAGAAAAACATACCCCAACTAGTGGCCATCACAAATTGTTGGTTGTTATAATCCAACCCATCATAGAAGACTTTGACAAACTCCTATTTTGGAACATCATGATGAGGGCAAGTTCTTAATAACTCATTAAGTCTACTAAATGCTTCTTGAAACTGCTCTCCTGGGATTTGACGAAAGGGTTTAATCTTATTTCTAATGGCAGCAGTTTTACTTATAGAATAAAATTCCTCAATAAAAGCAGATTGCATTTCAGACCATGAGTTAAAACTACCTGGCTCAAGAGATGAGAACCAGTCATTAGCTTGATCTTTAAGAGAAAAAGGAAAAAGGTGAAGTCTTACCTCATCCTTGGTAATGTTATTAACCTGATGTGTGTCAGCAATTGAGAAGAATTCTCGCAAATGTGCGTATGGCTCCTCACGACCTCTAAACACTGGCAAGATTGCTATGAGGTTCGGCTGAATCTTGAAGTTACTTGTAACCCCTTTAACCGGATTCGGATAGACGATAGGCGAGGGATCCTCGAAGATCCCCGGCCTGTAATAAGAATCAACACCCCGTGGTGGGGATTCTTCTCCGCCACTATCTCCGCTAGCATCTCCGCCAACATCGTCATCATCTGGCATTTCAGCGAAAAGCTCTGCTAAAGCTGAAAAATCAAGATTAGTAGAAAACTGTCGAAACGTTTTCCTCCTCAACCGTGCACTTTTCTCAACCTCGGGATCGTAAGATAACGGTGTTGTACGTCCCGATCTACGCGTGCACATACACTAACCTGCACACTCACAAGAAACAAAACAAACAAACAAACAAGAAAAATAAAATCTTTTTGTATTTTATTTAAGAAAAATATTAACAAAAACTTAAACGAAACGCTCACTATTCCCCGGCAGCGGCGCCAAATTTTTGATCGGCGTCAAAGTGCCGGTCAAAATAACCTAATTACCTTATACTAGATAGGGTAAGCGGGTATCGATCCACGAGGAATATGTGGTTTTAGTTTAAGTTTTTGGGTGATCACTGATCAATAAAAGTTTTGGTTTTGAAATCTAACGACTAAAATATTCTTGATAATAAACTGCTGATTAAAATTAAAATAATTATTAAACTAATAATAAAGCTAGAAAAATTTTGTAAGGATGTAGACAATTAAAGAAAAAATGTAATCCCTTCCAGCTCCTAATATTTATGGTTGGTCACACTTATGGATTATCGATAATTTTCAGTTCGTTTACGAATATTATTTCGACTTAATATGAATGAATTAATGTTGGCATTTATTATGTTTATCAATGACTCGCGATAATAAATCTTATATTAACCCAACCCATAATTATGTTTTAATAATTTATTTAGGTACAACTTATGTTGATTATACAACCATCTTTTTTTAACTAAATAAAATAAGTATGAATCGTTAACTAACAATAACTTGTCTTGCACAAATAATTAAACATAATACTAAGTCAATAAAAATAATTTATAAATAAATCATAAATCAATGCAATAAAAATATGATAATCCAAAAGTAATGATCAAACCATAAATAAAGTTACCGGAAGGAATTACAACAAAATTAGTCGGACATCGCGGTGCACTCGACCCGCTTAATACCAAACATCACTTGCAATTATGGAATCTCTACTGTGCACAAAAGATGTTACAAAGCTCCTTGTCCCCACCTTTTATGAATAATATTTGACTGTTCTTCCAACCAAAAAAAAACAATTGTGAATCTTGTTGTTCTTTTTTTATATATATTCGACTCCTTTGTCTCTTTCCACCCTTTTGCATCCAAAATTCCTTGGTTGTATCTTCAATCTATCAATCGGCGGCCCCACTTGATCTACCCTTTTTTTATTCTGTATCGACTGTTTTGTTATAGATGTCCACCTTCAATATATATAATACTCGGTGGGTTATTGGGTTAATGGGCCAAAATTTTATATATATATATATATATATATATATATATATATATATATATATATATATATATATATATATATATTCTTTTATTCTTTTGGCATATGATTACTTTTGCCCAATAAAAAATAACCCAAAGCCAATAATTGCTCAAACGAAACTCAGACAAATAAAGGATGACCGAAAATATTGCGACGCGCTCAAATCTTTTTCTTCAATATTTATTCTTCATTTATCGGCACTCACAATGTCTTTTCTCCAAAAAATTAATTAAGAGGCCATTTTATTCCATTTCGCTTGTAACCTATATAATCACAAAACACATTAAAAGTACATGTATAACGAAAATAAATATATAATTATGTTAAATTAACATGCTATTAGGTGGATGCAAAATACACCAATCATGAAGCCAAGATCTAAATCTAACATGACAGGGTGCACAAATATTTTTAACATTAATATAAGATACTTAAAAAGTGAATTAGGACGAAGAGTAAAAATATATTTCGATGGACCGGGTGCATTATAGATTCATTGAGAAAAAATGATATTTTTTAAAAAAAATTAACACTGCATCGAAAAAATTCATAAGTTTCATGGGCACCTACGGTGTGAGACCCCCAGAATCAGGAAAGGAAACAACTAGGCAGTAAGGGGGTCCCACGTCATGATACAAGAAACAATGAAATTCTGTTGACGCAAGGTTGACGTAATAAAAACATATGCATTTCATCATAAACATCAGAGTTTTTAAACAAAGGTCCAGAGTTTTATAAGCGAAAAAATCTATTATTTAATTATGGTTTGTAACTTATAGTTACCAAGAATACAAGATAAACTTCTGACAGTTTTTAGATAAAATCAAAGTTTAAATATACAAAGAAATCTCCAAGCTGCGATAATATCTTGCGGACTCCCATCCAAGCAAAACTAAGCATTATACCTGAGATTAAACATGTAAAATCATCAACACAAAGTTGAGTGATATTCATAGGTTTAGCAGTAATAGTATGGAACACAAGCATTCATTTGTAAACAAGAAATAGGGGAAATGGTTACGTACATTAACCATAGTCCGAAACATTATTATTGTTGTTTAGTTCATGAACCGAAGCTTAACTTGATGTAAGTTCCTCTAGTGAGTATTCAGCCTAAATACTCAAGTAACAAATCAAATGTTAAATGCGTCAAAGTAATCGGAAAGGGGATTGTCAATCCCGATGGATTTATCCACAACATTCGTACTTAGCAACACAAGTAAATTAACGGTTCATGATCAAGAGAGGAAACTTAAGGCTATTGACTAAAAGCAATAATATTAATGAAACCTGTTTGAAAAGCATACAAGTCTGGATAGCATACAAGTTTTGGATAGCATACAGTTTTTATATGGATGTGTTACACCATATAAAATCTCACCCCGCGTTTAGAAACAATGTGCAAGTAAAAAGGGGTTATGAACTCACCTTAGCCACGAGGTAAGTGAATCATGGAACTCAGAAGCTGAGTAGACACAAGTAGCGGTAAGACGATCGCCGATGATATAGATGCCCGGTAAAACATGAAAGCCGCAACCTAACAAGTAAGGCGCGCTCGTTAATAATTGACTCAAGTAATAACCATACTTAACAACATAAACTCAGAATTACAAGATCACGACAAACCCGAAAGAACAACAATGCAAGTGGTCCTACAATTGCCTTCTAGATGTTCACTTTATTAACTACTTCCTCGATAAAAATATGTCGGTACATACCAAATGTACAAACTCGTTTCTCTTACTTAGACAACTCGGATTTTTATGAAACTTGGTGAAAAACTCAGTCATAACCTGAATAACACTCAGTTTAAATTTCATTCAATGATTTACATTTTAGAACCACCTGCTCAACACATTTCTAAACTTGAAAAACCGGACAGATTTGTATACTTGACTCGTGAAACCATTTTGACCTTCCTAACCTTTACCATTAGCAAATCCGACCATTAACTTTGAAAATAGACTCAAAATGCTAAGTTTAGGGCCTGAGAACAGCCATTTACCATTTGTAAAACTCATTTTATAGTCCCCGATATTCGATCCAAATATCGACAACAAATTTGGATTGTGTCGATACTCGTCTCCCGGTACACGAATAATCAAACTAGCGTAACTTCTTCCTCGTTTTGAGTTAGAAGCTCTAATTTATACCAAATCGAAGATAAAGAAAATCTCTACAACATGATCTCATCACCTCAACCAATATTCAGACTTAACATCCAAAAATGGCCTCAAACCTACTGCCCAAAATCACCTCTTTAAAATCATACCAAATCACTTTTTCAACACAAATCACCCATATTTCTATCATAACTAGTATCCTATAATCAACCCATATCAACCTTAACACTTGCATGTAACATAAATAAAAATCAAAATCAAAAACTTTAACTTTTTATGATCAAAACATGAAGATCTTAACATGATCATCACATGCATGATGATCAAAAACTCATACCAACGATAAAATCATAAGAAAACTTAAGAGTTGTTGCACGTAAGAAATTTTTATATCAATAGAATCATCTTTCTATTTCTAACATGGGTCTTGGTTTAGTTTTTGTTAAAACAAGGTAGAAATCAAGATTCATGGTGGTTTTTGGTGGTGAAGGGTGGCGGCATATAGAGAGAAGAATGGCAGAGAGGATAAATTTTTGTTGTATGCGTTTTTAATGAGGAAAAATGAGGTGATGTTAGGTAAAATGTATATATAGTGGGGTTAAGGGCAAGTTTTGCAAATTGTGAAATCTTTTGATCTCAAAAGCAATTAAATAGTTTAAAGGGTAGAAAATGACTATTAGTAAATTTTGGAAATATTTACGGGGCTCCGGTTTCGTAAAAATACTTTTCAAAAGTTAAAATGCATTTTATTATGATAATATGGTTTCCTGACACGACTTAACACGTAATTAAAACGAAATCGTCGAAAATATTAATTATCGAAACAATCGATAATAAAATGTAAAATTTTGGGCATCTGTCGGCATCGCGATCCTTAGTAGTTCTTCTTATTCATTGATTTTGAGTAAACTCATTGTAAAATGCACGCGGGTGTTTTTAAATCAAAAACTTTGATTTAAATAAATATGGAAAAATTAAATAAGAATTTTTATAATTCCAGATAAGGTATTATCAATGATCAAAAAATACTTAAAGTTTATAATTTATTAAAATTATCATGATCTCAGGATATAAATATAAGAATACAAGAAAATGAAATACGTTAGAAAATTCAAGAAGCACGAATAAAAGAATAGAATAATACCGGGAAAAATACGAGTTCTTAAATGCGGGACACCCCTGGCTCCGTCCCTATAAACAGGTACATACAACAACTGGGTGTTTTGGAGATAAGCGGAATATTGAAGGTCAAAGATGGATCTGGCCCATTCAACTACTATAGCATCTTCACCTGGGTCTACATCAAATTACCATGGGTAATATCTGTCATGCTAAGATTAGTGAAACATTGAAGGTGAACCCGACAAATGCAAAATGGATACATTGGAGTTAAGTGAAACATCCAAGGTCATACATGATTGTACTGATACAGCACACGATCTCAGAGGCAATATTTTGGTAGTTGAGATAAGTGAAACACTATATGTCAAAAATGCTTCATATAGTCCGGATACCCCATTGACGAAGCCAACATTGACTTTCTTATACTCAAAGAAGAAGAATAGGAATCGATCAACAGCTAAGAAAACATCGACCCCTAAATGGTAGTTTTGAAACTCCAAATGCAAGCACCTTTAATAGACGTTGGAGAAGGACCTCTATTGTCAAGAATAATGAAAAGAGCAGAAGGTTGTGTTAATGTTAAGTAGATTATATGGTAGACATGTTCATAGAGATTATAGCAATTTTCTGTTATGGGCATTTATTTAGACACATGAGTTTATGTTGTGGTGAAATTTTGAATTACCAGAAATTATCTGATAAAAGTCTTGAGGATAGTTTTTAATGACAAAAATACCTAATTTTTTCTCAAAAAGAAAAAATGCTCATTAAAATGTTGGGAAATATTCTTGATTTTGGATCAAATTAAAAGCGTTGTAATCAAAATATACTATACTTCATTAATAATCTTGTCATCATGTTTTGAATTACGAAATATTCCTATTTAAACTAAATGAAAGGGTGCGATGAACATATGCAACCCTTGGTAAATAACGGCTTTTTGGTTATATAACTGTTTTACAGTTATATAACCGCTATTTCCTAACTGTTTTGTTGGTGCGCTGTGATTATATATCCAATTGGTTGGGTTTCGGCCCAATATTCTCCCCTAATCACAAACGCTGCTTCGTTAGGTGTCTTACTTGTCTTCAAAGCATTGTAGGTTCGGTGTGAGTGTCACATATGACATGAGACTCTTTTTGATTGTTGTCTTTCTTTTTGTCTTTCTGTTTCGTGCATTCTTTTATGAAGTGTCCATGCTTACCACATTCAACACCTGAGCTTGCTTCTGTCTATGCTTTCACGACTAGTACCTTTCCCATAGCTATTGTTGTTTTTGGTGAAGTTTCTTGCATGTCTACTACCACCTCCTTCATTATTTGAACTTGGTAGTAGAAGTTTGTTTTGATAATTTTTTTCTGGTTCGTCTTGGCTCTCGATTCATTCTTCAGAGGTTGTTAATCTTCCAGTGACTTCTTCAAACGGCATTTCGTCCAGGTCTTGATATTGTTCTATAGTTTCAACGATTGGTAGAAACTTATTTGGAACATAGTTAAGTAGTTTCCTTGCTAGTACCTTATCTTCCAAAGTTTCACCAAGTCCTTTAAACTTCGCATTTATACTACTTAGCTTTCCTCTATAGTCGTTTAATTTTTCGTTTTGTTTTATCCTTAGCGTCTCTAGTTCACTCCTCAAGGTTTCTAGTCACGCTTTTTGAACAAGATCGAATCCTAAATGCTTGACTTTGATTGAGTCCCATACTTCTTTTGCAGTCGAGTATTATGCAACTTGCTGATAGGTGTGAAAACACCCATCTTTTCTACCACTTAATTACATTAAAACAGGACCTAAACGTATATTTTATGTCATAAATGGCGGAATTATGTGTGGTTTTTGTTTTTATTGTGTTTTAGGGTCAGAATGTGAAAAGGGAGGAAAACACGGTCTTTCACGGGCTTTTATCGAAGAAAAAGACGAAAGATGAAGTCGAAAGATCAAGAGTGGAAAAAGAACGGAAGTCCAAGACCAATTCTGAAGATTTATCGAAGAAAAAGCCAAAAGACGGAAGTTTACTAAAAAGCCGAAGAACTCAAGTCTAAATTATGAAGAAATTACAAGACGAGTTCAAAGAAATCCCGAGACGAAGTCTTAAAAGTCGAAGAATTTAAGAAGACTGAAAGACTGAAGACCAAGAAAGAAAGAAAGAGGAAGCCACCAACCACTCCCCTCTCCTATAAATACCACCCTCACAACATGTGAGAGGGTTGGTTAGTTTTTAGTTTTAGGATTAGATTAGGAGTAGGTAGTTTCTCTCTCTAAACTTATGCTTTCTCTCTCTAGATTGATTTGTGTTTAAGCTTTTGTTATTGAATCTTTACTTTTTAATTAAGCTTTTAATTCATCATCTTCATCCTTTCTTGTTGATTTGTTCAAGATCTTTGTGTTCATGTTTTTGAGTTTTCTTATTTTCAATCAAGTGGGTTTTGATTGATTTGGCTTTGTTTGTTAGTTTTGATGATTTGTTTTGATTGATTATTGTTAGTTGATGTTTATTGGTTGTTTTGGTTTAATCTTTTGGTTTGATTTGGTTAGATTTAATCAAATTCGTGTTTTAATTCATCCTACTGTTCATCGTTCATCTCACTGTACCTTTCCCCAGATTATTCCGAATAGAGAGTTTTTGTATTCTTCTATGCGGAATATTGAATATTCCGAGTAGGATTTCTATGCGGAATATTCCGAATAGGAGTCTCTATTCGGAAAGTTTGACTATTCCGAGTAGGAGTCTCTATTCGGAAAGTTTGACTAATCCGAGTAGGAGTCTCTATTCAGAAAATTTGAATATTCCGAATAGGAGTCTCTATTCGGAAAGTTTGACTATTCCGAGTAGAAGTCTCTATTCGGAAAGTTTGACTATTCCGAATAGGAGGCCCTATTCGGAAAGTTTGATTATTCCGAATAGGAGTCCCTATTCGGAATAGTGTTTTTCAGTTTTTAGTTGTAAGTTTTATTTTTCCCGTTTTTTTCTTTATTTGCACTTTTACTTTCTTTCCTTTTAGTTTAAGTGTTAATTTGCGTCATTTACTTTTATTACCTTTAATTTCTCGTCATTTATTTCCCGTTAAGTTTTAATCTTTCATTGTTTCTTCTTATCGTCTTTACTTTATTTTTATTTTGTTTCAAGTTTTTTGCTTTTCATTAGTTTTAGACAACGACACCTCTTTTATTTGATTCGCCAAGAACAACTGAGTCGCACAATTAACCAGAGATCAATTCGAAGAGACACCGAGAAAACGAACTTTCAACTAGTAAAAATCCTGCTATTAAAATGGCGCCGCTGCCGGCTCTTTTCGTGAGGATCGAAGGTTTTTTGTGAGAGACGCGTTGGCTTTTGGGATCCCTTCACTTGTGAACGTTATTTTTCGTGTCAAAAATTTTTTTTCAAAAATCCCAAAAACATTTGAAAAATCATAAAAAGCATTTCTTTTTCAAAGTTTTGCACCAAAAATATTCTTCTTGCTTATCAATCTTTCTTTATGGATTTTTATGTCCATTGCGTCCGGTGTGGGAAACAATTATCTGGGAACAACTCTTGTCAATGGTGTACATGTGAGCGGTGCGGAAATGATATCGACTACACACAATTCGGATTTTGTCCCTTGTGCAACTCGACTAATTCACTCTTTTTGAACCCACCTCCTGTTCCCCCGTGCATCTATTGTGGAAGCGATTCTCATTGGCATGTTTCGTGCCCGGTTCAATACCCGTATGGTCACGGGCAAGAACCGGGGTACAATTATGACAATGATAATAGCTATCCACAAGACGCACTTCATTTTTCTCCATACCCGATTTGCAACAACTGTGGGGGTCCTCACGATACCTATTCTTGTCAACCGATGAACAACTATGAGCCACAACCGTGCTATAATTCCGGCTTTCAAAATCTTGAACCCCCACCGCACTCACTCGATCATCAGCCTCGTCACAGGATGAGTTACCAAGAACCAATTGTCGATCTTGCTACAGCTTTTCAAGCGCAATCAACAAAGCTTTTACACACGCTGCAAACTTGTATGGAGTCATTTTTACAGCAGCAAGATCAGACGAGTACCCATATCCCTGAGCATATTATTGGCCCTATAAATAATGAGGAGAGTGATGACGATATTGAGGTTATCTTCGACGAGGAGGAATTTCTAAAGCAAAATACTTCACTCCTTAGTGATGATGGTTTTCACATTCCTGAGATCGATGAGTTTCTTGATATTGATACACCCATAGAATACATATCCGGGTATGCTGATGTGGAAGGAGATATACTTTTTCTAGAGGATTTATTACACGATGACACTACACCTTCTATCCCAGAGGTGGAAAGATGTGAATCTACTGAAAAAGGGACGCAGGTGGAAGGTAATTGTTCTCATACTTCTCATATTATATTGCCACCTCATCCTCCCACATGCACACCCAAGCGGGTAATCTATCACTTTTACTCTACTCATTTTATACCGGGAAATGAGGATGAGTGTTTTGATCCGGGAGGTGACATTGATTATGCTATGATTGATAACAATACGGCTTTGCCGTTTGCTCAGCATCCATTGTCTTTGGGGGATGACAATGTGCTTACTTTACCCACCCCACCTCCCGTAGATCTTGATTTCACATACTTCTCGTATGTTGAACGAACCTTTCTTCCATTCAAGACTTATCCCCCCACCTATCCTTTGTTGATGTCAACCGGGAACGAGGACAAGGTCTTTGATCCCGGTGTTACATTCGAGGCTTCCCCATGGACCATTTAATTCGGGGACGAGTCAGGCTCGTGACTCGGTTAACAAAAACAAGCGCTTTTTGGGAGGCAACCCAATTATCTATCTTTACCATAAGTGTAGGGGGAAGCCCCGTTGGAGTTTCTTGTTTTCTTTCTTATCATCGCAGGGATTAGAGCTTCAAAGACACACTCTTGATGACTTTTGACGAACCGTGATTCCGTGATTCTCCTATCCTGGTTCTATCCTAAACTCTTTTCGATTCACTATTTTATATTTCTCAATATTAAAATAGGAATCTCTTTAGTCGTCTCTTCCTTAACTCGAGTTAACCAACGTGCACAATGTCCTAAGTGTAGGGGAGTTTACTCCCACACGCTTAAACATTGAGGACAATATTTATATTAAGTGTAGGGGAGACTTCTATCGAAGTTAAGTGGCATTTTCCTTGTATTTGTCCTCATTTTAACCGGAAAATCAATTTTTCGACATTTTTCAAAATTTTTAATCTATTTTGGCCTAGTTGTAGTCTCCTTTATTTTTGTTATTTTAATTAAATGGTTGTAGCAAGTTTAGATATCTTAGATATATTAGGCCCGTTGTGAATATTTCGACTCAACCCGAGTTTACTTATCCAAGTTCACTCTAGCTAGTATCCTTAACCATGTAGACCTTAATTGGTTTATTAGGCTAAGCATCCACGAGTCTCATTCCTTGAGATTTTAAATTATGGAGAACGAGAAATGATAGAGTTGGTTACAAGTTTGGTATTCTCTCATTAACTTATGTGAGTTAATTATGATCTTTTTCTCCCATCACTTGCTAATACTTTATCTGCAATAAGTAAGGTCGTACGATTTGAAAAGTTACTTAGCTTCTAGCCCAAGATCGTTTAAAAGTTGCTCGGTAATGATAAGAGTTCATAGCCAAGGCAAAACTTATGAAGCGGGGCGCGAAGATTAGCGAGTCCGAAAAGGCCCTAACAAGGCATGAGGATTCAATTTTATTGCTGAAGATCCAAAGTGATGTGAAAAGCATTATTCCCAAAATCAATATGAAGGATCAAGACTCACGACGAAAAGCAATCAACTCCCATAAAGATCATGGAGAAGTCTATCCGAAAAGACCCTAACAAGGTATGAGGATAAATAGATCCAAGTCCGAAAAGGAGGCGGATCGTTGTATCTCAAAATCCCAAATAGAGATTGAAGAAATAATCATGAAGTCGTGGTCAACAAAGTTGGAGTACCCCTCAAAAGTCTCCAAGTGAAGAAACTCTATTATGATGAGAAGACCATTATCTCAAGAACGTCTCTCAAGATATGAAGTATGAAGTACATGCCAAATATCGGCCCGAGAAAGGTCTCAAATCGCGAACCGAGTTATGCCAAGATATGAACTTTTTGATATCCCGAGAAGCAGTTTTAAGAGATTTTGTCCTTTAGCTAACTATTGATCAAATCGTCCTACTTTGCTTTCTGCCTAAATAAATTATCGAAATAAGTCAACAATGCATCCTCGTGATCGTTCAAGACATCAATAAAATGTAAGAGATACCCATAGGAATAAGGGAGTTTAAGTGATTAATTGAACCGCATGAGTAAATGTTTGTTATGCTAACTTGTACTAACAATGATCTTGTTTTTAAGCTTGGCATGGGGAACGTAAAACTTGAGGGTGATAAACATTCATGATGTACAAGCCCTAATGTAAGTCTTAGATTTCTTTACAAGTTTCTTCCTTGTTGCATTTTGTTATTTCCTATCTTTTAAATATTCCTTAGTTGATTAATAAAGGCCAAGGTAGGTTAATTATGACGGAAAGTGTAAACCTTGCTTTACTGCTAAGCATTGCATGAGGACATTGCAATGGTTAAGTGTAGGGGATTTGATAGGTGTGAAAACACCCATCTTTTCTACCACTTAATTACATTAAAATAGGACCTAAACGTATATTTTATGTCATAAATGGCGGAATTATGTGTGGTTTTTGTTTTTATTGTGTTTTAGGGTCAGAATGTGAAAAGGGAGGAAAACACGGTCTTTCACGGGCTTTTATCGAAGAAAAAGACGAAAGATGAAGTCGAAAGATCAAGAGTGGAAAAAGAACGGAAGTCCAAGACCAATTCTGAAGATTTATCGAAGAAAAAGTCAAAAGACGGAAGTTTACTAAAAAGCCGAAGAACTCAAGTCTAAATTATGAAGAAATTACAAGACGAGTTCAAAGAAATCCCGAGACGAAGTCTTAAAAGTCGAAGAATTTAAGAAGACTGAAAGACTGAAGACCAAGAAAGAAAGAAAGAGGAAGCCACCAACCACTCCCCTCTCCTATAAATACCACCCTCACAACATGTGAGAGGGTTGGTTAGTTTTTAGTTTTAGGATTAGATTAGGAGTAGGTAGTTTCTCTCTCTAAACTTATGCTTTCTCTCTCTAGATTGATTTGTGTTTAAGCTTTTGTTATTGAATCTTTACTTTTTAATTAAGCTTTTAATTCATCATCTTCATCCTTTCTTGTTGATTTGTTCAAGATCTTTGTGTTCATGTTTTTGAGTTTTCTTATTTTCAATCAAGTGGGTTTTGATTGATTTGGCTTTGTTTGTTAGTTTTGATGATTTGTTTTGATTGATTATTGTTAGTTGATGTTTATTGGTTGTTTTGGTTTAATCTTTTGGTTTGATTTGGTTAGATTTAATCAAATTCGTGTTTTAATTCATCCTACTGTTCATCGTTCATCTCACTGTACCTTTCCCTAGATTATTCCGAATAGAGAGTTTTTGTATTCTTCTATGCGGAATATTGAATATTCCGAGTAGGATTTCTATGCGGAATATTCCGAATAGGAGTCTCTATTCGGAAAGTTTGACTATTCCGAGTAGGAGTCTCTATTCGGAAAGTTTGACTAATCCGAGTAGGAGTCTCTATTCGGAAAATTTGAATTTTCCGAATAGGAGTTTCTATTCGGAAAGTTTGACTATTCCGAGTAGAAGTCTCTATTCGGAAAGTTTGACTATTCCGAATAGGAGGCCCTATTCGGAAAGTTTGATTATTCCGAATAGGAGTCCCTATTCGGAATAGTGTTTTTCAGTTTTTAGTTGTAAGTTTTATTTTTCCCGTTTTTTTCTTTATTTGCACTTTTACTTTCTTTCCTTTTAGTTTAAGTGTTAATTTGCGTCATTTACTTTTATTACCTTTAATTTCTCGTCATTTATTTCCCGTTAAGTTTTAATCTTTCATTGTTTCTTCTTATCGTCTTTTGTAGGATCTTGTTTTTCTAAGGATTTATCAAGTATGGATTATCTATTGAATGATAATAAATGGAAGAACTTTAGAGAGAGAAAGAAGAGAGAGAAAGGAGAGAGTTGACAGAAAGATGGAAAATGTGATTAATGAAAGTGTAAGTGAACCAACAACCCCTCCTAACATGCTAGGAGGGGGGTTTATATAGCCCACCCTACATGTGGGCTATATGGGCTATATTGGATCACGAGCCCAATATCATTGGAGTGGCCGATCCTTTCTAAATACATAAAAACGTATTTCCAACAATCTCCCCCAAAGGGAGGTCACTCCAAGTTACAATGTCCTAAATAGTCTAAAGCTCGTGATCTATGCTAATAATGATGTGACCGAGACTTTCCTTGGAAAAACGTATTTCCAACAATCTCCCCCAAAGGGAGGTCACACCATTTTACAAAATCTTAAACCTAGCATACTATGCTTGAGTCTTCGATCTTGTTCTTGTGAATATGCTGATGAGATCTTTGACTTTAGTCTTGAGCATGTTCTCTTGCCTTGACCTTGTGCATTCATCACTTGTGATATTCGCCTCTTCGTGACTTCATGTTCCACACACTTATACCTTTATAATTCTTGAAAGCTTCAGAGTTTGATACAGCGGAAGACTTGACCTTCAGACTTTCTTGAATTCGTTGAAGTACTGAGTGTATGCAGTATAAGCATGTGGAGACGACTTCTTCTTGGATTCCGCAACGCCACCGTCTTTAAATGCCGCAACATTAGTAGACACGAAAGAAATGGCTTTGAACATTTCATTCTAAATCGGTAGCATTTTACCTCCGGTCGGTGAAGACCGTTGGACGATATTAGATATCGTACCCGTGACGGATAGTTTCAATTAAGTAACTTCCTGACAGGATTTCGCGGGTAAACCCGTTCTCTTTATTCGACCGTCCAAAGCTGACTGCGAACATAAAGAGTGAATCATTTGGATAATAATATCCGCATGATTTGAAGCCGTCAATTCATGTTCCTGGAACAAGTGAAATTCAATTAAGAACCGCACCATCGTTGCTTTCCAGTTGTCACGAGCTTGATTCGTATAGAATCTTGCAAGTTACCTACCAAGTGCTGTTTGAGGTTAACACTAGAAGGATTTCCACTCATCACCGTGAACACAAAGGTATCACTCTGAGTGTTCTGGCAAGATCACTGAGATATTGCGTAGAGGCCTGGAACGTGTTTAAATTCAGTTAAGAATTAAACAGCCGTTGCTTTCCAGTTATCACAAGTTTGATTCATAAAGAATCGCACAAGTCACCTACCATGAGCTTTTTGATATTCGCTCAAGAAGGATTTCCATCTTCATTGTAAATACTTTCGTATTACTCGGATGTTCAGGCAAGATCATGAAGATTTTGCGTAGGACTCTTAAGATCTTTCTTACTTTTCACAGTGTATGAAGAAGCAAGGAATTATGAAAGTGTGTCCTAATGAGATATTTAATGATCTCAAATGGCTCTAGACTCGATCGTGCACTTTGGATTTTAGTGATCGGAGGCTGGAGAGGAGTGCCACCTTTTCAATACCAATTTATTCGGAGTGAATAAATCAATAGATAACGTGTTGTCTCCGTGTGATTAAAACAAATATCTTTTAAGAGATATCTGAGTTAGCTGGGATGGGTTGTGCTTTGCATCACTGGGTCCATGATGTCTGTCTTCAATATCAAGAATCATTAAACAATGATCTTAATAGCATATATATTGACCCAGTTTCTGCCTAAGTTGTAAGGAGGGCTTCTTTCTTTACACCCTTTATCTTTACAATTCTTTTTCATTCTTCAACCCCTTCAATGCTTACCAATACGTCATCACTAGCACCTTGTTGTGATTGTTCCAGTGCTAACTTAAGTACTTGGTCGGCATTCAGCTACGTTCACAATCTTTCTCCATCTTTCCTAAGGACTACTATTTCTAGCTATGGAATGTCCTTTGGAAGATTCCTCCGGTTCTAGAAGAATCATTGGACTTTAACCTATCCTACCATCCTTATGTCACCACAATCTTCACCGTCGTGAATAGAGATGTTTTGGGTAAGTGTATGTCACCATGAAATCCATTTTGATAGTGCAAATCCATTTTGCTCCCCCTTAACATATGCCACGATATCCGAAAACATATCGCACATGTTGGGATGAGCTAGCACGTTAAGTCAAACCATTTGTGATTAATCATTTCCCATATTAAATCACATTTTCTCCCCCATATTAAAAATATTAACCCAATCGATGTTTTTAATATCAATTGATTTAATAGCATTTTAAGAAACTTTTGGGAAGAAAAATGCAAAGCCAATTATCTTCATGAATTACACAAGCTCCCCCTCAAATTAATGAGGGTGTACTTGAAACGTAAATTAAATACCTTTTAAACACAAGTGTAAGGTATTTATCACGTGCAAAGATCATATATGATAATGTATTCACAAGATTAGCAATTTATGAGGTTGGACCTGAATGATGGAGAACATCATATGAAAGAAGCACATGGTTCTTGTTCACGAATGTTGGTCGCCTCATCATGTCTGAAGTTATCTCTTGACTCCATTTGATTGATATCGTTGTCTTGACACCAACATGTGAACTTGGCACTTTCGGCGTCAAAGATTCTGAATGCTGGACAATTGCTCCCCCTCAATTGTTGACCCGTGTTCTATTGAAAGAGCTGTAGTCACCGTTTGAGTAGTCGCCTCGTCGAGTATGTAGATATCAATTGTAAATTGCTACGGTTGGTGGAGATGATAACTTCATAAAAACAAGATTTCTCTTGTTTTAACAAATAAATGCACTGACACGTACATCTATTCGTGTTAGATTGTGTTATTACGGAAACACAATCCCTTACATGGTTATAAAGTAAACCATGCCCGAGAAAATTAATTCCCGTTGTTGAGTCAAAGCTTTCCGGTGAAATGCTTGACTTGAGTATGAAAAGCGGGTTACTATCTGAAATAATAGCAAACCATTTTGAGCATGTTTTAAAACATTTGAACTTCTGCTCGAACTTTATTTACAACCCCGTGTCATTATTGAATGACATTTCTAGTATCGTAAATATTATCGATTCCAGAAGACATGCTCTTTTTATCAAAACATTTTTTTTTTTGAACACACAATTTTGAAAGATTTAGAAAACCTTTTTGAGAAATTCTCAAAAAATTGTGTTCAACGTTTTGAAAACCAATTACTTGAGCTTAAGATGTTGAATATCTTACAAAACGAGCTCAAGTCCGAGAAGTTGTAAACTTCCCGTTGTTAAGGATAAGTTACCATCGACGATAAACTTTCCTTTTAATTGAAGAACGAGTTCTAAGCTGACATTTACTTAGAAGTCGTTTTCATGAGCTTGAAAAACTTTGAATGTTTTAACGTAAAGCTCATGACCGAGAAAGGTGAATTTCTCGTTATGAGGAAAAGTTCTCTTATTTAAAAGATTCACTTTCCTTTCTGAGCTTAAAACCTGGAATGTTTTAATACAAGCTCATGACCGAGAAAATTTAATTTCCCGTTACGAGGATAAGCTATCTTTAAAGATAAGCTTTCCTAAAATTGACGTCCGAGTTACAGTCTGATATTTAACTGTAAGTCATTGTGCATGAGCTTGAAAACTTCGAATGTTTTTAATATAAGCTCATGCCCGAGAAAAATTAATTTCTCATTGTGAGGATAAGTTTATCATCGGCGATAAACTTTCCTTAATTTGAAGATCGGGTCATCATCTGACATTTAATGAAGAGCCTTATACACGAGCTTAAAACCTTTGAATGGTTTTAGGATAAGCTCGTGTCCAAGAAAACTTAATTTCTCGTTAAAAGGGTAAGTTATCGTTGCATAGATAAACTTCCCTGTCTCTGAAGTCCGGGTCATCGTCTGTCATTTAACGAGGAGCCATTGTGCATGAGCTTAAAAACTTGGAATGTTTTTGATATAAGCTCATGCCCGAGAAAAATTAATTTCTCGTTGTTAGGATAAGTTTACCATCGGCGATAAACTTTCCTTTCTTTGAAGATCGAGTTATAGTCTGTGATGTGACTATAAGTCCTAGTGCATGAGCTTAAAAACGTGGAATGTTTTTAACATAAGCTCATGCTCGAGAAAAATGAATTTCTCGGTTTGAGGATAAGTCATCATCGGGATGAACTTTCCTGTCTTTTGAGAGCGAGTTACAGTCTGTTATGTGACTGTAAGTCCTAGTGCATGAGCTTAACTGGAAATCCCCTGAGACACTTGTTTCTTAGATATCAGCTTCTTTAGCAACCAAACTCTGAGAGTGTCCTTAATTGAATGGTATACAATGATTGGACCGCTTCGTTCTTTTGGAACATCCTCTTTGGTACCTGCATTCTCATTTGGAATTTGCATGCTTTGATATGGGTTAGCGATATCTATCTTAGAAGCAAGTGGGAGTTCACAGTTTTCTTTTCTTGTGTTAGAGGTGACCTGAGGAGATGATTCACTTGTCTTAGCTGGTAAACGTTTCCTTTTATAGAAAACCTTAAGTTCAGGCTTAAGTGACGCATCCTCCTTTTCAATTTCCTCCCTAGTAGTCTTAATAGAATCGGAGACTATCCTAGTTAAAGGGCACTCGTTTTCTACAAGGGTGAAAGTTCTACCAGTGGGGCGCCACATTTTACCAATGGGTTTGATTTTGGCAACCCACTGGGATTTAAGTCTAGCACGGGAGTTCACCTCATTAAGTAGTTTCTTGATACAAGAATCATGATTTGCCGTAAAGACACATTTTCTACATGTTTTACAAGTAGCATATTTAATGTCCGAGTAAGATCTAGAATTCCTAGATGATTGATTGATGCTCCTAGGATGTGACATGCTACGGTTAGCAGTGTTAGGTAACCTAGAAGGCATCTGACTAGGTTTGAAATTCCTATCTCTTACTTGTGTCTGTTGCTTAGCTTCCCTTAGACCAAAAGTATGGCGAACGTCATTTGAACTAGTTCCAGACGTATTCTTTGGACTATGTCTAGGGAAACTAGAGGCAATCATGTGATTAGGTCTTGCAAAAGCTGTTTTAGTCACATTGGGCCTAGATGGTGGAGTGACTGTTCTAGAAAGATGAACCATATCAACTTGGGAGGCAAACCGCGGTCTCGAGGATTGTGATCGCTCGGATCTAAATGCAGTAGGTTGTCTGACAGTCGATTGTCTGACGAACTGATTTGTAGGCGGTTTCCCCAAGATTGATGGTTTTTCAAGCTTAGTGTCCACACTATGTCCTTTAGTTTTCCTCAAATCATTTTTCAACGCAGCTATAGCAAAGACCTTTTCCTGTACTTGAGCCTTTAAGGTCTCATTTTCTTTGAACAATTCATCTTGGGATGCCAACTTAGATTCAAGCAACTTAATTTGTTTCAAAAGATTATCCTTTTCAGCTTTAGAATCTAGAACTGTTTGATCCAATTTTCGTTCAAGAACAACGTTTGACTTTTCAAGTTTTTCAAAATATGTTTCAAATTTCTCCGTTTTCTTCGAAAATTCAATTTTGGCATCCTCAAGCTCTTTTGATTGCTGTGCTAAAATCATTTCAAGCTCTTTAATCCTAGAAGCAGAATTGGTTAACGTAACAGTCATAAAGCACTTATCATGATGTTTAGCATTTTGAACACTTTCTCCCCCATTATGACTCACATCGGATGAATCAGAAGTGGTATTTCTATCACTGTTTTCCATCCCATGTTTGTCATAGTTAGGTTCAGAATGCTCAATATGCGGTATTTCATCAGCATATACATCATCAACATTACATTGTACCATGTCCGCAGGCTCTTCGTCATTAACGGGTAAGGTGTCATCAAAAGAGATCTCGTGAACATTGCCTGACGTGTCACTGGTATCATGTTGTCCTCCTGATTCCGTGCTCTTGCCATCGTTAGGCTCCAAATTGTCAACCGTATGACCATTCTCCTCTTGTATTTGCATCATAGATTCTTGCACTCCATTATCATACACTTGGTGAAGTCTAGATCTTTCATAAATCGAAGACGAAACTGATGTCATAAATTTCAACAGTTTATCACGGAAATCTTTAACATCGTTCTGTGTGTATTGAAAGAATGACCGGCATATCCCTGAATTGTCAGACTTGATGATATTGAATTGAAGGAAAGGCGTGAGTTGTGTCACAAGAGCCTGATATGCAGTTTCTGATGCAGAGTGATTAAAGTCTTCTTTGTGAAGTTGCTCAGCTAGGTGGTCCAAGTTGAGACATAGTGAATTGATGAATGTATAATGATGTTGACCAAAGAGTGTCACAAATTCGCTTCCTCCTTGAACCCATGCAATAGTCCTAAGATGTGACTGAAGTAGTCGACATGACATTATACTACTTTCTCTAGCTGTGTCTTGCATGTGATGCAAGTCTCCCTCTTGAAATTTCGAATTCAAAGACGCCATTGAAAAAAAATGATCGTGATTGTAGTTGTATTCGGAATCTTACAATTCGTGAAGAAATTTCGAAAGATTCGTAAATAACTTTTTAAAAATCCACGATAGATGAGATCACACTTTTCTCGGCTCAAAAAAATTGCTGTCGGCTCAAACTTTGATAAAAAATTGCCCGACAATAAATAAATTCAAGCTACGGTTAAACAAACCATAAAACTCAACCCCTTAAAATTTACGCCATCCGAGTCCAATGAACTGTTAATCGGTAATTAACTTTGCCAAATTGTGTATAATTAAAACGTATATAGAGATAAATTAACTTTTAATTAAAACAAATTTGAAGGGGAAGTCTTTGCCAAATAACCCAGTTATTACAAGTGGCTTAATAATAATAAAAAATAATAAAAAAATATCTTTGCCAAAATTGTGATAATCACACGTGGCCTCAAAGCTTGATTATGCAAAAGACGTGGCTTACTAAAAAAATACGTGGCCTATGAAAAATTAGAGAGTAGCTGGTCCATCAATACATACGTTAGGATTTATAACCCACAACCCCTAATAATTCTCACAAACTTTGTAAATAACGCCCCTTTCTTGTTTCTCTGACTATTCCTTACCTAATATCTCTCTCTCTCTAATCTGTTTTCTCTCAACTAAACAATCTCAAACTACAAAACCTAATCTGTATGTTTTACTCCGCCCCTTTTATCACTTAATCTCCCAAATAATCAGATCAAAGATGCCGGAAGCAATGGATCGTTTAACGAGGCCGAACGATGTTGCAAAATTGTATGCGCGTCGCAGGACAGTTGAGAGATTGGGATCTTGCCGGATTAGTGAGAGTGATAACCAAAACCTCCACAGATTGAGTAATCAAAAGATTTGGAACAAATATTGAAACCAAAACCTCCACAAAAAAAATCAAGCATACATCAATCTCGTTCTGCTAAAGAATGCACGAATCGACACTTAGAAGAATCTTCAAGGTCTCTTTAGTGAGGTCTCGGGTAGGTACTTTTTGTCTCTATTTTGGTGTTTGGGATCGATGATGAGTTCCGTTGAAACTGAGATCAATGAAAATTGTTTGAGGGTCGTCTGAGTCGAGTCTTGGGTGGGTGTTTAAGTTTGAGAGTCTGAGGGGTTTCGTTGGATAAAATCTACTTTGGAGTCAATTATGTTGGGATCGAGTGTGTCGTGTGTGGGAGTCGAGGTTCGAATCTTGGGATTTTGGTGTGGTCAAGAGTTTGTGTGGGTGAGAGTAGGAGAGTTGGTTTTGGGTTGAAGCAAGAGTAGTAGAGGTTGTAACAGTGAGTCTTGTGTGTTCTTTTTGAGTCGAGTGTGAGTCGAGGGTCGAGTCTTGAGTTGTGTTGGAGTCGTGATGAGACGATGTAGCAGATGTGGGGAGAGTTTGTTGTTCGAGGGTCTTGTGAGTTCGAGAGGTAAGGGAGTCGAGTCGTGTGTGGATAAGGGTCAAAGTGGGAGTTGAGAGTGGGTGTCGTTGAGTCAGTTGGGTTTCGTCCTGAGATTAGTCAAAAGGGTCGAGTCTGTTGTCGAGTCTAGATCGAGTCCATCGCAATTTCTAAACAATTTTCCATCGCAATCTCTGAACTTATTCCATCGCAATATATATATAAAGAAAAACTTTCATCGCAATATTAAGAAAATCTCACCATCGCAATGTGTTATCATTCCATCGCAATATAGCAATAAAATTCGGCAGAGTTTCGACTCACTTGAACCTAAATTCCGTCGCAATCACGATCGCAAAGTGCTATCGCAATCACGCCGAAATAAGGGTGTCGGAAAAACTTGATCGCAAAGTAGAACCCGAGGGTTATTGCGATCGGAATGGACAAATCTGGAACGTTACGATCGGAGATCGGATCGGAATAAGGCAACAAACTATCGGAGTGTGACAAAAAAAATTGTATCGGAATAGCCAACTGAATATGTAAACCCTTTTATGAAAACAGAAAGAACAACAAAAAAAAATGATAACCGTAAACAACTACTTAAAAAAGGATTAAGATAGGACAATAAAAAGTGATAAAATATCTTTAAATTTAAAAATGAAGTTGAAAATGGATAAAAAATTTTAAGAGACAATAGACGAAGGAAAGAAACATTATAAAAGAAGAAAAAATTATCACCAAATCAATAAATAAAACGTGCTAATCCAAAGAATCAACCATGCTCTTGATACCAATTGTAGGATCTTGTTTTTCTAAGGATTTATCAAGTATGGATTATCTATTGAATGATAATAAATGGAAGAACTTTAGAGAGAGAAAGAAGAGAGAGAAAGGAGAGAGTTGAGAGAAAGATGGAAAATGTGATTAATGAAAGTGTAAGTGAACCAACAACCCCTCCTAACATGCTAGGAGGGGGGTTTATATAGCCCACCCTACATGTGGGCTATATGGGCTATATTGGATCACGAGCCCAATATCATTGGAGTGACCGATCCTTTCTAAATACGTAAAAACGTATTTCCAACATCTTTACTTTATTTTTATTTTGTTTCAAGTTTTTTGCTTTTCATTAGTTTTAGACAACGACACCTCTTTTATTTGATTCGCCAAGAACAACTGAGTCGCACAATTAACCAGAGATCAATTCGAAGAGACACCGAGAAAACGAACTTTCAACTAGTAAAAATCCTGCTATTACTTGCATTAACACATCTTGTGATAATGTTTGAAAGATTATTGCATTCGATGTTTTTTCTTTCTTTTCATTTGTTGTTACTCCTTTTTTTGCAACTATCGTTTCTCAAATGCCATATGCCTTCAGTATTGTCTCCATCATCAATGCCCACGTAGTGTAGTTTGTGTAGGTCAATTTGGACATTGTAATGAAACATTTCTTAGTTCTCGAATTGATGTGTTGCTCAATGTGTTATCATTCTTGCCGCCTTCCACCATGCTTGCTTGCTTCTTATAATAAGAACCGAGATGGTTTCTAGTTTTCTTACTTTTGTGTTTGATCGAAATATCAAATTCCCTTGCTTAATACTGGTCAACTTGTTAACTAGGTTTACTTGCTAATCTTGCTTAATATTGACCAACTTGTTAATCAATATTGTTGTTTTCCATACCTACTTGCTAATAGGGTTTTTTCTTGCTTTGATCAAAATAATTAATCCTTTCTATTTGAATCTTAAGGCTCGGGTCTTGCTATGAACCTAAGGATTCGGTTAATCTTGTTGAGAACCACGAAGGGTTTGGTTTATCTTTCTATGAACCAATAAGGTTCGGTTATCTTGCTATGAACCACAAAAGGGTTCGGTTTTCTTTCTATGAACCAAGAAGGGTTTGGTTTATCTTGTTATGAACCACAAAAGGGTTTGGTTTTTCTTGCTATGAACCACAAAAGGGTTTAGTTTATCTTGCTATTGTGTATTTGTAAAAGTAAACAAAAAATATCTTTTAGATAAAAAAATACAAAACTTGATTTTCCTTTTACTTCAAATAAAAATATTAATACTTGATTATATCAAAAGTAAACGTGAAAGGAAGTAAAAATTAATTGTTTGAAACCTTATGCGTTTGTCCCGTAGTCTCTTTGGAACGGGTACCTTTTTTGTGTTAATAATACACATTGTGCCTTTTTTCCTTCTCTCTTGGTGATATCGATCTTTCTCTCTCTCTTTCCTTGAGACCGATTACAAACTGCTCCTTTCTTGTCTGGTGGTTTATCCACCGATCAATGATGGTCTTATCCTTCTTGCTAACCACGATTTTGTTCGTAGTTGATGATTCCCTTGATTTGCTTTGTGCGGAAAATTAAGGTTTTGCAGAAAAATTAGGGATCTTGATATCCGTTCAAGGTTTGGTATTTTGTGGAAATCTGAATCAAATCATGATTCGATTGAAGGATTAAATCTTCAAAAGGTGTGATCGTTCCTTTTTTGATGATTTGTTCTTGCCCCTTTGATAATGACTTCGGTTATCTATCTAATTCGATGTGTTTTCTTGTTTTTGAATCTCGGTTATAATCGTGCCTAACCTTTGATTCCTTTTGATGTTCAATTTGATGTTTTTGAATAAAAAATGGAATTTGCAAAAAAAAAATCCATTTGATGTCGGTTGAAGTTGATCAAAGAAGTGATTGGTTCCTTGGTGAAAAGGTTGGATTTTCTTTGATACGATTGTTTGATAAACACGAATATGATTATTAATTGTGTTTTGCCTAATCTTGCCAATGTTTTTGGCCGAACAAAAAGGTGTGGTTTTTTATTGAAAACAGGAATTTGAAACTGTTATATGATGATTTGGTTTATTCAAACCTTTCTCTGATACCAATTATTGGAAAATATTCTTGATTTTGGATCGAATTAAAAGCGTTGTAATCAAAATATACTCTACTTGCATTAATAATCTTGTCATCATGTTTTGAACTACAAAAATATTTCTATTTATACTAAATGAAAGGGTGCGATGAACAGATGCAATCCTTGGTAAATAACTGGTTTTCAGTTATATAACTGTTTTATAGTTATATAACCGCTAATTCTGAACTATTTTGTTGGCGGGTTGTGTGACAATCTAACATTTTCAGGTAGTAAATTATTTTCTCGTATATTATTTTTAACCTTATTTTTGTGTTGGTTGATGAACTCACAATTTACGGATTTAAATTTGGGCTTACGTGCATAATTTAACGTCCTTTACGACTAAATCGGAAACCTTAGGATTACGTATTTACGTTTTTGAACTCCGTTTTTTATGAGACAATTTTTATTAGATTCGTTTTGTGCCGTTGATTCATAATTTATAAAAATGTTTTTTGTAAAACGACCCGAGGGCACGCAAATCGAGGAAACTAGAATCGAGGAATACCCGTAAATTAGCGGGATGGGACAAAACAAGTTTATCCCACCCCACTAAAAGGGACGGCCAAAAACAAGGACACCACATCCATGATGTGGCACCCTTGTAACTAAAAGCTTACACTTGTTAAGCTAAGCTTAACAAGTAAGCTAACTTGACACCAAAACCACAAAACCACTTCATTCTTTTCATTTAATCATAGAAACTCATGCAAACCACTCACCAAATTCTCTCAAGCCTTCCCTTTTGTCGTCCCACATCAAGAACAAACACTCCTTTTTGATCAATTCTAGCCATAAATCTTGTGTTATCTACTCATATAATGAAGAAACCTTTAATCCTTGTTGATTGGTGACCATATTAACATCAAAGGAGGTGATTTGCTTGTGTCCTAGGGCTGATTTCTCAACAAATAATCTTTCTGGTTGATGATCTTGAAGATATATTTGGTGCACATCAAGTTGTTGTCATCCAAAAACAAGATATAATCTTGGTTGGTAAACAAGATCATCCTTTCCATTTTTCTTGTTATTTTTATAAGGATCAAATGTATTTTCTTTCTTATTGTATATGTATATGATGAATATATGATGATAAAAATGTTGTGTGGGGATCAAGTGTTGATAAATATGGTTAAAAAGATGAAAAACCATAGGTAACAAGGTTAAAATCTTGCTTAATATGATGGTTGTATAAAAAGAGTAAGTAACAAAATGATAAACTAATAAAATTGCATGGTGGAATCAATTTACAGTAAGTATTAGATGTTATACACATGTGAGAGTTGGCCATGCAATGGAATCATCAAAATGAGTGAGATATGATCAAAACAATATTAGTGTATCACTCTGAATAGTCTGTTTTGTAGGGACTGTTAAGGATACTTAGACATAGATTGATGTAACACCCGTGAAAGTGCCGTAAGATGCTAAGTTATTGTCTCAAGAGTTGTTCAGTATGAGCATCTCTCTTAAGTTGTGGCTCACTTGTGGATGTGATATCCCGAGCCCAATGTCATTTATTTAATCCTATTTTACGTATATTTTTGAAATTTTTAAGAAGTTTTATCGTGGATTTATTTGACGGTTTAAGTTGAAACCAACGTTTGCGGTCGTAATTTAACGTTTGACGATTTAAGAAGAACCGATGACGACTACGATACCGACGGATGCCAAAAATTTACCTTTTATTATCGATTGATCGATATTTGAGTTTTTCGAGATTTTATTTTTATTACGTGTTAAGTCGAGTCGGAACCATGTGTATATTCGTTTTGTGTGCGTTTGAACCATTTAAAAACATTTTGAGGTAGCCGGGACTAAACCCGACTCCCGTAAATTTTTAAAACCGACTACTAGTCATAATCCCACTCATTATAACTAATTTTACTAGTAAGGCCAAAAGAAAACCAATATTACACTTTCAACCCCTCCACCACTATATATAAGCCTAAAATAAAACACACACCTCACTTTTCACTTCAAAAAAATTTCTTCTCCTCCCTTTTCTCTCCCATGGCCGACGGCCACCCTACACCACCATAGCACCACCATTAATTTTTTTTTTTCTACTTTGTTTGATTAAAACCAAGGTTAGACCACCTCTAATTTCATCATTCTCATTCTTTTCATGTACTTTAATCCAACATGCACTCATAAAAATTTTCAAGAATTAAAGATTTTTCAAAAACGCGTTTTAATCTAATTAAACTAGTGGGATGTTTAATTCATGTGTTAATGATGTTTATTCATTCATAAAACGAATTGGGGGCTGATTATTTTGGGTGTTTTGGTCACCTAAAGCCACGAAATTTTTGGGGTTTTGGGTGTGTTCAAGGTGTTTGATGAAATGTGTTGTGGGGTTGTGTTTAAAATGGTGTTTTTAGTGTTTATAAATTGTTTAATTACATTGCATGCATGTTCTAGGTTTTGGGTTTTGATTTGGATTCGATTATCATAGAGTTAAGGGCTGTTTAGATGATTGGGAATGGTTAATTGGTGTTATAATAGGTCTAGGATGTAAGAAAAAGGGGTGGAATGGTGATTTTTACGGTTTTGAAAGAGGTGTTATTAGATCAGAAACTTTAGGGGTATTTTCGTAGGTTTAATTCTAATTCCAGGTCTAGATGATGAGATATTGTTGTAGAGCTTTGTTTTAGCTTCGATTTGATATAAGGTAGAGCTTCTAACTCAAAACGAGTCAAAAGTTATGATACTTCGAAAATACGTGTACCGGGAGATGAGAATCAACACAATCCGAATTTGTGTTTGGTTTTGGGTCAAATCCCGGGGACCATAGATAGAGTTTGGTAAATGTTTGAAAGTTGATTTTTGGTCTCAAACCTGTGTATTTGAGTCTATTATAGGACTTAGGTGTCAATTGGGTCAATGGAGTATTTTAAACGGTTCAAACGAGTCCGACTTGGTCAAAGTACAATTTCAGTCCGAAAAACGTAGTTTTGGAACGGTGTTGAGTAACGAGTCGTAGAAGTAAAAACTTTGGTTGGGATTAAATATGTGTTTTCTACAGGTCTTATAGTATTTTTGAGAATTTTGTCAAATTTTATAAAAATGGTTAAGTATAGTAAAACAGCCCATACTTTTGGTAAGTATCGGCGAAACCGTAAAATGGATAGTAACTTTAATAATAAGGACAAAGGGTATAGGTCTAGTAACAACTACTTGCTTGACTTTGGCGTGAGTTTTCATAAGCATTGAGTGTGTTTGCATTTGCGTGTGTTTAGTACAATAATGTACGCGGAGTATTGATTTGGTTTACGTACCTTGATTTTTAGGTCAAGTGTTTGATTTTCCCGGGCATCCACGTCGTCGGTGACATTTCTCGTTACGTCTTCGCTAGAACTACTACTACTACGCAAGGTGAGTCTATAGCCTCGCTCTTTACTTATTTCAAATGATTTTTACCCGCGAGGGGGATACATGCTAATTTAAATGAAAATGAACATAAGTCATGAATGGTTGTTGGACCCGAATGTTGCCTTAGAAATTGTGTTGAGTACCTAGTTGCAAAAGACCCTAATTTCATGAACTATTAACTATTGTCTTGCCCTCAAGAAGGGGGAAATAGCCGCTTATACAATTTGTAGTACTACGGGGCTAACGACCCAATGCTAGCCGTGAAGCTGTACGTTGAGTAAGTTCTGCGGTAGATTATCTTGTATGAGAGATAAGGTATAATTGCAACTGATGCCTTTAGAAGGGGCACTGGTTTCATCTGAATCACGCCGGTAATTATTACGCGGGTGATTGAGTTAACGGATTAGTGTCATGAGCTTAAAAACAATTGTCATAACCTTGAAAATAGATTGTGAGTACGACAATGCTATTGAATGATCATGATTGGTTTTTAACACTTATGTTCAACTGATGATTTAATAAACCTATAGATTCGCTCAACCTTTGTGTTGACGATTTCAAGCATGTGTTTCAGGTAATCAAGGTTGATAGCAGTGGAGCATGCGAGGGTGGAAGTTGGGGTGGCTTGGCGGTCTACTTTGTTTTCCTCCCTTTTTGCACTTAAAAATTTTATACTATGTCATGTGAATGAAAATGTATTTTTGGGTTGAGATTCAGTGGGGACCTAAACGCAAACTCTGTATTGTATTCTTTTGGGGTTTGGAAAACAGTAGACATGTACATTTTAACTATGTTTAAATTATGTCAAGACTTTTACGTCTTTTGAGTCGTTTGATATATCTTGTGTGCGATGATAACTGTGTAGCACCCAAATGTTGTAGTTCCGCTGCGCATAGCATTTGTGGGGGTGTTACAGATTGGTATCAGAGCCATAAGTTATAGAGAACTAGGTCATTTTGAAAAATCCTAAACTATAACTTTTGGTGTCGTAAGAAATTGTCCAAGCACACAACTATCCTGCATGGCTCCGGTAAGAATTCTTTAGCATTGCTTTATATTTTAGATGTATCCCTCAAAATTGATATGAATTCCCTAGTATTTAGTAAGTAAATACTTTGAGATATATATTGAGATATATTGTTTTGTACGTTGAATACTTATCATCGTAATTTGCAAATTCTCGTAAGATTATCTTACATGTTGCATGTAATTGGCATAACGGGCTACATTGCATTACATGGCAACACCGCGTTGTAATCCTACGTGTATGTAGGAATGGTTGTATGTATAAGTATGTAAATACTATGGTAGTTAAAGGCATTGCACGCGAAGCAATGGCTCTTGGGTAATTATCGTACATGTTATAATGCGGTTTTGTTGAGAATTCGGCCTTACCGCTAATTATCAATCTTGATAATTAATTTATTGTTCGGATAATCGAATATGAACCTCGTTTGATACTCTAGATACGTAATTAACGCTTCGTAACATATTGTATATTGACTAGAATGATCTCGATTGTCGTTATCGCATCATGATGTGTCATTTTGGACATTTTCTTTTGAAACGTAATTTACTTACGTATTACTTTATTTCCTTTATTCCTTATGGGTTTGATATGTTAGTCGGCGTAACTATAACATAGACGAAGTATAATCAACGATGCGTACATCGTAGCGACGAATCACATGTGTATTTTATAAAATGTGGTTGAGGCGTGTTGCCATTTAATCGTTGTTTACTATTCTACTTGAATTTTAAAGATGTGTTTTAAAATAGACTGGCGTTGTGATCAATCGCGATAACTTAGAATTTGGTTGGTTTGTGTTAATTTTGTGGTGTACAATTTCGAGACTCATCCGAGGCCGATAACAACACTTAGTTGACATACGTATTCTCGCTTCGTTTATTTCATTTGTCTTGTTGTCTCATTATTTGAATTCGATATTTTATATGACGAGGTCCGGCATTTGTGTGAGTTAAATAAGCATAAAACTTTGTTGATTGAATGATTTAAACATAAAGTGTTTTACATATTTAATATTTGGTGAATGAAACTTTTGGATAAAAATGACGTATGGTGTCTTATAACAAGTAAAATTCGTGTAGAGAATAAATGGACATTGTGAAATTTTTTTTTTTTTTCTTTCAACCTTGGTTGGTAAATCGTAATAAGTAATTTGTATTACTCGTAAAATCCTTGTTTTCATATGTTAAAATTTGATACTAAAAGATTGTGATGGACTTGTTAAGAATTTGTTTAATTAAATTTGAGAACGAGAGTTATAAATGAATTTACGATATGACTATTGAGTATATGTAACTTGGATTTAGTATGAATTAATTTTCGAGTCAATATAGTAAACTTTTGACGTATCTTGTAATATAAAACATGAGTAGAAGATGTGGACATGTGTTTTGGAGCTAGAGATTCTGTAAAATTGGTTTTACTTTAAACATAAGGTTATGTTTACGTATGTAGTGGTATAAACTAGAACACGTTACTTGTTGTATTGAATAAACTGGGTTAAAAATCGGAATGTACACTTTAAGTGAGAAACTATAATGCTTGAAATGAATTATAAAATCTTGATGGAACGTCATTTGAAATAATTTGTTTGTCTAATTGTCGTTATAGAGAATCAATATGTGTAATTTGATGATGCTTGTTTAAAATCATTTGAAACATCTTTCATTTTATTCCGCTGTGAGATGTGTTAATTTTAAAATTGTTTGATAACGAGCTAAAGATTAAAAGTTGAATTTTATATATTTTAGAAATAATTGAAATAAGCATTTTGATCACCTACTTCATTATTATATTATCATATTATTATCATTAATTTTTGAGATTCAAGTCTCGACTAAAATCAGTAATTTATCCGAGATAATACTACGTGAAACGTCTTTGACGCCTGACTCGAGCCGCGTGAATAAAGTATAGCAAATCAATTGTAAGGAAGACATGTGTGTAATAAAAGTCAAAGGTTGAATTTCTAAGAGTTAATTGGACTAGTTTGAGTCATGTTGGATACGTGTATCTTGGTGATAATATGAGTCGTAATAACAGTAATGAGAAACTTTGAAAACTCTTACTATGTACGTTTTTGGTACTTAAGATATGAGCATTAATGATATTTTGACACAAGTATGGAGGTTTTCAAACCTAATGATTGTATCAAATATGATAACCGAGTCACCGCCTTACTAATGTTAGTACTTTCCTCTTGAGATTGTAACTTTTCAGAAATAAAAACTTTGTATAGATTGAAACATGAAAGGTATAAGTTCTTTAATGGTGTAACCCAAATTAAAAATGTGTGAATGCTCGATTTCACAATGTATAAGGTAACACAAATTATAATACACTAATGGATTACCCAACGAACGAATATTTGTATTATTTTCTTAATATGTATATATAATGTTTTGAGTCACGATGGTTCGAGCGTGCGACATCACTTCTTTGATTTTGCGAGTCTATATCTGAGCTTGGGTAGTAATGAGACTGTTCATTTTAACATTTTTTTTTCATGATATGAAACCATTATTATATTTATTTTAAAACTACTATTTCGTTAGTACTTGAAAATGAGGGTATGTCACCCGGTGTATTTTGTCATGTTCATGGACGCCGCAACTTTTCTTCTTTCGGTTAATGGAACCTAAAATTCTGTATTTACTTGAATGATGCTATAAATCTTCATCAAATTGGTTAATTGGTTATTTATTTATATTGAACAAAAGCGAGGAGGCGAAGCCGCTTTACCGAATTGTAGAGGTGAAAGAACTCGACCTTCCTGGTGAAATTGTTTCTATTCGACCAAGTGATTATTTTCCTCTTCCCGTATACCCTTGGTGGAATGTGTGTGCAACTTGAGACGATGGGAATTATGATCATTGTTTTATTTTTGACGCTTGTGTTGATATTCAATTTTTTTTACTCCATGTATTCGTAGATTGTTGTTGTTATCCCGAGACTTTTGTCATATATTTGAAGTATTTTCATTTCTAATGTAGTTAAATCTTAGTTGGCAATTATCTTGCTCGTTTACCTCGTTCGATCTCATTGATCTTAATTTTATTACTTGTTGTGCTTGCAATGATCTTTAATCATGAACCACCTTACCATTATTTTGTGAATAGTCTATTGTGAAAATAGGTATGAGTGTGTCAAATGTTTTGGTGAACCAAATGCAAATGGTGTCGATTTCTTTATTTAATTATTTATTTATTTTCCTCACAAAAAGGCAAAGTAAACGTATGATTTCAAAATGGATGAAAATGTTTGATGTGTTTCTTAAAACGATAGTAACAATATTTTCCCATTTCAAATTTCATTTCAAATGGTTTAATTATTTTGAAGATTAGGTCGGAAACTTTCGTAGTCATATTTGGTATGTAATAATAATGTTTGTGTCGTCACTCGATCCTCAATTATGCACAGCTTAGCTAACTATGCATAACTCGAGAAGAGTCCTGTTTTGTTAATTGTTGTTGCTTGATCCTTAAGTATGCATGATCTAGCTAATTATGCATAGTTTAGGAAGGGCACTATCGTGTCAAACAAATTGGTCATCTTGAAACTTGTAGTGTTTTGATAGACGTTTGGATGAGAACGTTTCTTTTTAAAATGGTGGATCATCTTTGCAAGTAGTCGTAATTTCTTTGATTCTTAAAGAAAATTTTTGAATTTTCTTGTGTTCTTTGAAATCTTTTCTTTTTGTTTGGCGTTGACTTAGTAAGTCACTGTGACCGAGTAATTTTGGAAAATGTTTTTATGTGTTGTGTGTAACGTGTGAAATTTATCAGAATCGCTAGGGTGTTGATGAAATACCAAAGGGGCTCGTACCGACACTGAGAAGAAATTTTAAACAAGAATAGAAGACTGCCAAGTAGAGGAAAACCGAGTTTGAATAACTCTAAGTGAAATGACGAAGACTTCTCCTACATCAAATGTATCATACCTTATATATTTTCTTTCTTGTTCTTTTGATATGTTTAACGACACGCGATAAACTGTTGAAGTTTACCAACTGTGCATCAGTAATTAGAAGACAATTCCATTGTCGTTTTCGCTTATTTAAGTGAGGAATCCTCTTTGCTTGACTCAACCATCCTTGATTATCGATGGTTAAACGATAGATAGCCATAGTTGATGCCTTTGTGGTAAACCTTTGCTTTTATGTATTTATGTGGTGAGTGATCTAGTCGAGTGATCGTAAGTTGTGAGAACTTGAGACGACATTGTCCAATGAAGTCCGATCATGGAGAACACGTGCCATGTAATATATTTCTTTTTATATTTAACTGTGAACGGCGATGCTTATTGAGATTTTGACCACGTTTGGACGGAGGTGAGATGGTGTTCCTGTAATATCTTTTGTGTGTGGATCCGTGTGTGAACACCCTGTGATGACATATGTATGTATTTCAATTCTTATGGATATGCATAATAGCTAGCAAGCTCGTGAACCTTCTTTAACTTGCAATTTTCTTTTGACTTGACTCATCCGAGAAATGTGTCGAATGTTCTTAATTTATCATGGCTTGGCTGATTAGCAAGCATGAGTTAACTTGATTGAACTTATTTTACTTGGCATGGTTTGGCTATTTTGCAAACATGTCGTAATTTGGTGGTATGTGTTTCATAATGGATTTTGTATTTGGTTGGATTGTGACGTTTTCGAGAGAGTTATGTATACGTCGGATGATTACCGTATCGATGAATTCGTTTTTGACAAACTAGGTTTGTATGTACCTAACATTGCGACAAGGTGATTTTGTACGACTAGTATTAATTACTTCGTCTTGTATATTTTGAACGTTTTCGATAGGGGTTATGTGTGACCCGTGCGATTTTATTTTGTGAGTAGTTGTTTTATGAGATGATGAACCAAGTGAAAGGACGATTCGAACGTTGGAAGACGTGGTCCGAGCGTGTGTGATTGATTTTGGTAGCTGTTGAGATCGACCATTGCCGTTGGTAGTACCTTTGTACAACGACATTTATCATGTTAACCGTGAAGCTGCAACATTTGAAGAATTATGTTGATGAAAATGTAGATCACCAGTTGAGTGGAATGAAGTAGGAAAAAGTCAGTTGAATGGACTTGAAATGATTCGAGAAGCTACGGAAGAGATAGTGTAGATTAAGAATTATATGCTAACCGCGAGAAGCTGTGGAAAGAGATGTGTTGATACCCGTGGGAAGAATTTAGGGAAATTGAAGTGGAGATCATGGATCAAGATGGTAAGAGATTGAAGCAAGGCATAATACCCATGGTAAAGGTGTGATAGAACCCGAGACGTGAACCGAAGTCCACGTCGGAATGTGGAGACCTCTTTAGGAAGTAGTACCATCATCTTGCCAGTAGTACGAAATGCGAGTATAAGAATCAGAGAGCGCCGGGACGTCGCTCCCTTAAGGAGGGGAGGATGTAACACCCGTGAAAGTGCCGTAAGATGCTAAGTTATTGTCTCAAGAGTTGTTCAGTATGAGCATCTCTCTTAAGTTGTGGCTCACTTGTGGATGTGATATCCCGAGCCCAATGTCATTTATTTAATCCTATTTTACGTATATTTTTGAAATTTTTAAGAAGTTTTATCGTGGATTTATTTGACGGTTTAAGTTGAAACCAACGTTTGCGGTCGTAATTTAACGTTTGACGATTTAAGAAGAACCGATGACGACTACGATACCGACGGATGCCCAAAATTTACCTTTTATTATCGATTGATCGATATTTGAGTTTTTCGAGATTTTATTTTTATTACGTGTTAAGTCGAGTCGGAACCATGTGTATATTCGTTTTGTGTGCGTTTGAACCATTTAAAAACATTTTGAGGTAGCCGGGACTAAACCCGACTCCCGTAAATTTTTAAAACCGACTACTAGTCATAATCCCACTCATTATAACTAGTTTTACTAGTAAGGCCAAAAGAAAACCAATATTACACTTTCAACCCCTCCACCACTATATATAAGCCTAAAATAAAACACACACCTCACTTTTCACTTCAAAAAAATTTCTTCTCCTCCCTTTTCTCTCCCATGGCCGACGGCCACCCTACACCACCATAGCACCACCATTAATTTTTTTTTTCTACTTTGTTTGATTAAAACCAAGGTTAGACCACCTCTAATTTCATCATTCTCATTCTTTTCATGTACTTTAATCCAACATGCACTCATAAAAATTTTCAAGAATTAAAGATTTTTCAAAAATGCGTTTTAATCTAATTAAACTAGTGGGATGTTTAATTCATGTGTTAATGATGTTTATTCATTCATAAAACGAATTGGGGGCTGATTATTTTGGGTGTTTTGGTCACCTAAAGCCACGAAATTTTTGGGGTTTTGGGTGTGTTCAAGGTGTTTGATGAAATGTGTTGTGGGGTTGTGTTTAAAATGGTGTTTTTAGTGTTTATAAATTGTTTAATTACATTGCATGCATGTTCTAGGTTTTGGGTTTTGATTTGGATTCGATTATCATAGAGTTAAGGGCTGTTTAGATGATTGGGAATGGTTAATTGGTGTTATAATAGGTCTAGGATGTAAGAAAAAGGGGTGGAATGGTGATTTTTACGGTTTTGAAAGAGGTGTTTTTAGATCAGAAACTTTAGGGGTATTTTCGTGGGTTTAAGTCTAAGTCCAGGTCTAGATGATGAGATATTGTTGTAGATCTTTGTTTTAGCTTCGATTTGATATAAGGTAGAGCTTCTAACTCAAAACGAGTCAAAAGTTATGATACTTTGAAAATACGTGTACCGGGAGATGAGAATCAACACAATCCGAATTTGTGTTTGGTTTTGGGTCAAATCCCGGGGACCATAGATAGAGTTTGGTAAATGTTTGAAAGTTGATTTTTGGTCTCAAACCTGTGTATTTGAGTCTATTATAGGACTTAGGTGTCAATTGGGTCAATGGAGTATTTTAAACGGTTCAAACGAGTCCGACTTGGTCAAAGTACAATTTCAGTCCGAAAAACGTAGTTTTGGAACGGTGTTGAGTAACGAGTCGTAGAAGTAAAAACTTTGGTTGGGATTAAATATGTGTTTTCTACAGGTCTTATAGTATTTTTGAGAATTTTTTCAAATTTTATAAAAATGGTTAAGTATAGTAAAACAGCCCATACTTTTGGTAAGTATCGGCGAAACCGTAAAATGGATAGTAACTTTAATAATAAGGACAAAGGGTATAGGTCTAGTAACAACTACTTGCTTGACTTTGGCGTGAGTTTTCATAAGCATTGAGTGTGTTTGCATTTGCGTGTGTTTAGTACAATAATGTACGCGGAGTATTGATTTGGTTTACGTACCTTGATTTTTAGGTCAAGTGTTTGATTTTCCCGGGCATCCACGTCGTCGGTGACATTTCTCGTTACGTCTTCGCTAGAACTACTACTACTACGCAAGGTGAGTCTATAGCCTCGCTCTTTACTTATTTCAAATGATTTTTACCCGCGAGGGGGATACATGCTAATTTAAATGAAAATGAACATAAGTCATGAATGGTTGTTGGACCCGAATGTTGCCTTAGAAATTGTGTTGAGTACCTAGTTGCAAAAGACCCTAATTTCATGAACTATTAACTATTGTCTTGCCCTCAAGAAGGGGGAAATAGCCGCTTATACAATTTGTAGTACTACGGGGCTAACGACCCAATGCTAGCCGAGAAGCTGTACGTTGAGTAAGTTCTGCGGTAGATTATCTTGTATGAGAGATAAGGTATAATTGCAACTGATGCCTTTAGAAGGGGCACTGGTTTCATCTGAATCACGCCGGTAATTATTACGCGGGTGATTGAGTTAACGGATTAGTGTCATGAGCTTAAACACAATTGTCATAACCTTGAAAATAGATTGTGAGTACGACAATGCTATTGAATGATCATGATTGGTTTTTAACACTTATGTTCAACTGATGATTTAATAAACCTATAGATTCGCTCAACCTTTGTGTTGACGATTTCAAGCATGTGTTTCAGGTAATCAAGGTTGATAGCAGTGGAGCATGCGAGGATGGAAGTTGTGGTGGCTTGGCGGTCTACTTTGTTTTCCTCCCTTTTTGCACTTAAAAATTTTATACTATGTCATGTGAATGAAAATGTATTTTTGGGTTGAGATTCAGTGGGGACCTAAACGCAAATTCTGTATTGTATTCTTTTGGGGTTTGGAAAACAGTAGACATGTACATTTTAACTATGTTTAAATTATGTCAAGACTTTTACGTCTTTTGAGTCGTTTGATATATCTTGTGTGCGATGATAACTGTGTAGCACCCAAATGTTGTAGTTCCGCTGCGCATAGCATTTGTGGGGGTGTTACAATTGAGCAGTAGCTAAATCTAAGTTATTTTTAGCACATAATATGAAGTTTATGTCATTCAAAAATGAGCTTCTATCTCCTTGTATAACTCAAGATATGATAAAAATGGTGAAAGTGAAAATAAAAATCAGATTTTATGAAATTAAAATTTAATAATATTATATAAGCACTCAAATAAATATAGTATAAAATGTGAATTAAAACCCACTAACTTATATATTACATTTATATAAATATGCATAAGGATAAATAAATGGAAATTTTATAAAAAATGGTAGTTTGATAAGTTTTATAAGTTATAAAACTATAAACATGATTTTTACGTCTTTTCGGCTAATACCGTAAAATTAATGTTTTCGTCAACTAAAACTTAGACGGTCGGACCCGTCTAATGTAAACTTTTTAAAAGTCATATACTGATATATAAGTACTTAATACAAGTAAAAACCGATAAAACCCAAACTATATAACATATAGACATTAACGGGCTAAGTTAGCGTTATTGGACTATTAATCCAACTAAATGAGCTAAACACTTATAAATTTACTTATTGGGCTTAACCCACTTGGGCCCAACATGTAAAGTATAATACTGATATAAAAGTGTAAAATGGACTAATTTAAGGTATTGGGCTTATAATAGGCTTATTGGACCTAAAACATGTAAATAAGTAAAACTAGTAAACTAGTATAAAAGTTACCAACACATAACACTAAAATGAGTAAATGAGAATGGATAAACCCACTTGATCATCATTATATGTATACTTGTTATTTTGATAAATTCATTGGACAAAAGTCTAAGACCGATTATTATTTATATAGGTTTCCGTGATCGAAGCACGCCCGTAGCCGATAATTCGCCTTTCATTATCAACGTGAGTTCATAGCCTCGCACTCTTTTAAATGTTTTATAAAATGATTTGTAAACCCGCAAGGGAGATAACATGCTAGTTTTTGATAAAAATAGAACACAAGTAGTCCCGATGGTATGCTTAATGATATGGACCCGAATGATGCTATGACCCAATAAAAGAGATAAAAAGGATTATTAGTAGTTAGGTTATGTCACTTAAAGTCCCATTAGCATAACTTGTGAACTACCGGGATTTGGTAGACGCTTATGCATATGATAGTACTATTTGGGGACGATCACCCCAGTTCGCGCCTTGAGGGTTGATCCCCGTCGTACCACATTGATTGGTAAGCGAATTTATGTATGAGAAGATTTACATAGCGTGATTTTGTGACGATACGCTAACTTAGATGGGCAAATTGATTGTCGGGTTCGCGGCCCGTTGTTGTGATAGTAAGGTAACAATGTCATGCGGCTAATAATAATCCAATACAATATGATACGATGCAAATAACGATGATAATATTACCTATAATGGTAATATTGAGGCTACGGTCTCATGGACGGTTTAAGATGTATGCTTTGATTTATATATTGCCAGACTAGCAATACGAGGACTTACTTCTGATATTATACTTGTGTTCTGATTTTAACGATTGTTTTATATAACGTTTTTACTAAACTCTATGAATTCACTCGGCATTCGCTGATATGATTTTTGCATGTTTTTATCTCAGGTGCTTGAAGGTAATTCGGATGGAGATCGACTCTAATGGCCCACATAATAATAAAACTGTTCATTCGATCTATGTTTTGTAAACTTAATGACTTGTATAATTTGGGACCTGTTGTACACTTGAAACTTTTTATCGAATGAATGTATATTAAACCTTGTACAACCATTTTTATGTGTTTTCTATGATTGGAGTTATTGTGCTATCCCGTAACACTCTAAAAGACTCTTCCGCTGTACCGATATGAAAATTTGAGAGTGTTACAGTTTGGTATCAGAGCCTGGTTATAGAGAACGAAAGATTTTAAAAACCAAGGTTTTGAACAAAACTTTTCAAAATCTTTTAACTATAAATATTTGAGAAAATATTTGAAAAATCTTTTGACTATAACGGTGCCAAAGATCTCCGACGTTACCAACAAGCCCTATTGAGAAGATATATATTTTGATATATATAATTTAATTTATATATATGTATATATCATGGTTTCAGTATGTAACTGTTTAATAAGTATGTAATCCTAATACGAGATATATATAAATGCAAATTGTCATGGCTGACCCTAATATTCCTGTAGAGAACCATGCTATTCCCGAACCTAATGTAGATGATAACCCTTATTTAGACTTAGTGGATTATGATATGGATGATGATGAGGAGGAACCATTTGAGGATCCCGAGCCCGAGATAGGTCTAGGAGATCAGATTGCCCCTCAGGTTGATATGGTAGAGAATGAGAATGATAATGTTGGTATTGAGAATGATGATGAGATTGGGATAGATAATGTAGATAATGAGGATGACGACGAGGATGTCGAGGAGGATATAGGTATAGATGATGAGGTTGATGATGATGATGAGGAAGCTGAGCTTATTTACCCTTATGATGTTCCGGAGGGCGAGCCCTTACCCCTTCCAGTTTATTGGTCTGATTCTGTGATTGAGCTTCTGAATCTGATTCTGAATCAGAGGATGTTGAAGATGATGATGCACCTGTTGGTACTGATGGTATTGCTACTCGTAGACATGTGATAGGAGAGTCGTCTAAGGTTCGAGAGGCTACTCATATGGATGTTCTTACACCTTGGGCCTTGAGACGTGATTTAGATGCTTCCCGTGCTCAGAGTAGTATGACAGAGGTTGGATTAGGTGTTGTTTAGACTCATGTTGCTTATTTGGAGTCGAAGACTAAGGTTGGTGAGAAAGAGCGGGAATTGCTTAGTTTGGATTTGACTGATGTAGAGCGTGGTTTGAATGAGGCTTTTAGGAGGTTATCTGTATTAGAAAGTGGTGAGTTTGCTGAAATGAAGGAAAAGGTGAATTCTATGGAGATTCAGTTGAGTGTAGCTCGTGCGATGCGTGAGAAAGCTGAGAAGGAGTTGAATATATCTGTGGGTTGGAACAGTAGATTTTATGTTGATATGGTTGAAAGAGGAGTGATCCGTAAGCGCCCAGCTGAAGATGTGTCTTGTGATCGTCCGACAAAGATACAAAAGACGATGGATGATGGACCATCTGGCGGTTCTCGGTAGACCAGTCTATGTTTAGCAGTGACCTTTGTATCTTTTGTACCTTTGTAACTTTGACTGAACCGACTTGTTAGTTAGTAGACCTGGCACAAATTTTGAGTATGTATAGTGCTAGAACTTTGATATGGAATGTAAATTAAGACAATGCTTTTGTTTCAAATCCAATGAAATATGTATCTTGTCTTGAATTCCATATTGTGCCTTATTTGTATCTTGATTATGAATTCAATCCATATTATATGAATCCCTTATTGGGTGAATGCTTAATACTTTGAAATTGTGAAATTATAGAACTATGTCGCCCAAGAAAGCTGTGACTGAGGATGATGTACGTAGGATTATTGCGGAGCAAGTTACCGCATCTATGACTGAATTTATGGCAAATGCTAGAAATGAAGTTGGCGGTAGTGGAGCTGGCGGTAGTGGAGCTGGCGGTAGTGGAGCTGGCGGTAGTGGAGCTGGCGGTAGTGGAGCTGGCGGTAGTGGAGCTGGCGGTAGTGGAGCTGGCGGTAGTGGAGCTGGCGGTAGTGGAACTGGTGGTACTAATGTGAATGTGAATGCTAATAATGTGAATGCTAATGCTGGAGGAAATGTAGTAGGACTTGGAACTAATGCACCTGAAGTTGGTGGTTGTACTTATGTGAGGTTCATGAAGTATGAACCTCTACCTTTTAATGGAACTAAAGGTGCTGTAGGATTAAGCCAGTGGATTGAGAAGATTGAGTCGGTGTTTCGGATTAGTAAGTGTAAGGAGGAAGATAAGGTGACTTTTGCTATGGCTACTCTTAAAGGTCATGCGTTGACTTGGTGGAACGGGAGAATTGCTTTCATGGGTTTGATGCTGCTAATGCTACTCATTGGGCTGAGATTAAGAAGTGGATGACTTTGGAGTTCTGTCCCCGTAGTGTGATCATTAGGTTAGAACAAGAGTTGATTCATCTGAGAATGAAAGGTGTGGACATTGATAGCTACACAAACCGATTCCATGAGTTGGCCTTGCTGTGTCCTTGATTGGTGGAACCCGAAGAGATCCGAATTGAACAATATATTAAAGGGTTGACCAAGAATATCCGAGGAGACGTGACATCATCAAAACCACTGACCATTGATGATGCTGTTCGAATGGCTTACCAACTCATTGGGCAGATAATTCAGGATAGGGAAGATGAAGCACGTACTGGTGAGAAAAGAAAGGGTGATGGTGATCGTGTAGATAGAGGTGATAATAGGAAGAATTTCATTCGCCGTCAGAACCAGAGAAAGGGGAATGCAAATTCTCTTACCAACAACACACCGCGTAACGATGATATATGTCCTAAGTGTGGCAACAAGAGGCATGCTGGCGACTGCTGGAAGTGCCGAAATTACGGAAAGTTTGGACACAAAGTTGAAAGGTGTAAAAAGGGAATCATTTGCTTCAACTGTAACGAAGAAGGTCATAGGAAATCGGATTGCCCTAAGTTGAAAGCGATTGTACCTGGAAGAAACCCTCAGGGTGGTGCTTATCAACTTGGAACAGTCGAGGTGAAGAAAGAGGATCCAAATGTCGTTACTAGTACGTTTTTACTCAACAATCATTATGTTGTTGCTTTATTTGATTCGGGTGCTGATAGGAGCTTTGTATCCACTAAATTTAGTGCCCTTATTGACATTGAACCTGTTGAGATAAATACCAGTTACGAGGTGGAATTGGCTTATGGTAAATTAGTGAAAACTAATAAGTTATTAGAAGGATGCTCTCTAAATCTCTTAAACTATTCCTTTCCGATTGATTTGATGTTGATAGAATTAGGTAGTTTTGATATTATTATCGGTATGGATTGGTTGTCGTTGAATAATGCTACTATTTATGTGGAGAAAAGAAGGTTAAGATTCCTCTTAGGAATAGGACGTTAGTAATTGATGGTAATCGAGGTGAATCCCGTTTGAAAATCGTTTCATGTATTAAAGTCCAAAAGTACATCAGGAACGGTTGCGAGTTATTCTTAGCTCAAGTGACCAGGAATGACTCTAAGGAGAAACGATTGGAAGATGTACCTATTATCTGTGAATTTCCTGAGATATTTCCTAAAGATTTACCCGGACTACCACCGATAAGGCAAGTTGAGTTTCGAATCGATTTAATTCATGGTGCTGCACCGGTGGCACGTGCGCCTTACCGATTAGCCCCTTCTGAATTAAAGGAGTTATCTGAACAACTTAAGGAGTTGTCTGATAAAGGTTTTATTCGACCGAGCTCGTCGCCTTGGGGAGCTCCAGTCTTGTTCGTTAAGAAGAAGGATGGATCTTTCTGTATGTGCATTGATTATAGGGAACTGAATAAGTTGACGATTAAAAATCGATATCCTTTACCAAGGATTGATGATTTGTTTGATCAACTACAAGGATCTAGTGTGTATTCTAAGATAGATTTGCGGTCTGGATATCATCAACTTCGCGTCCGTGAAGAAGATATTCCTATAACTGCATTTAGAACTTGGACACTATGAATTTCAAGTAATGCCATTTGGGTTAACTAACGCACCTGCGGTTTTCATGGATCCAATGAATCGAGTGTGCAAACCCTACTTGGACAAATTTGTGATTGTGTTTATTGACGACATTCTAATCTATTCTAAGAATAAAGATGAACATGAAGAACATTTAAGGATTATTTTGAGTTTGTTAAAGGATGAAAGGTTGTATGCTAAGTTTTCGAAATGTGATTTTTGGTTAGATTCAGTGCAATTTCTTGGTCATGTGATTAACAAGGATGGAATTCATGTTGATCCTACAAAGATTGGAGCCATTAAGAATTGGTCTGCACCGACAACGCCAACGGAAGTGCGACAGTTCTTAGGATTGGCTGGCTATTATAGGCGATTCATTAAAGAATTTTCTTTAATAGCTAAACCCTTAACTAAGCTTACCCAGAAGAATAAACCTTTCGTTTGGGGAAGTGATAAAGATGGAGCATTTCAGATATTGAAGCAAAAATTATGTAGTGCGCCAATTATATCATTACCCGACGGGAGTGAAGATTTTGTAGTGTATTGTGATGCATCTCTTAGAGGTTTTGGAGCTGTTTTGATGCAGCGAGAAAAAGTAATAGCTTATGCTTCTACGCAATTAAGGAACAATGAGGAGAATTATACTACTCATGATCTCGAGTTAGGAGCTGTAGTCTTTGCTCTTAGGTTGTGGAGACATTATATGTATGGCACCAAGTGTACGGTATTCACCGATCACAAAAGCCTACAGTATATTCTCGATCAAAAGGAACTGAACATGAGGCAACGAAGATGGATAGAATTGTTAAGTGATTATGATTGTGATATAAAATATCACCCATGAAAAGCAAATGTTGTTGCCGATGCATTAAGCAGAAAAGATAGAGAGCCTATCAGGGTACGTTCTCTAGTCTTGACCGTGCACAATAATTTGCCTGAGCAAATTAGAAATGCGCAAATAGAAGCTTGTAAGAAAGAAAATTTTGTTAATGAAGGGTTCCGAAGAGAAGGAGATCCTTTAGAAGTTAGAGCTGATGGAGTGAAATGCTTAAGAGGTCGTATGTGGATACTAAGTTTGGAGGCTTAAGAGATTTGATTATGTTAGAATCCCATAAATCTAAGTATTCCATTCATCCTGGATCTGATAAAATGTATCATGATTTGAAGAAGTTGTACTGGTGGCCGAATATGATAGCTGATATTGCTATGTATGTTCTTTAATGCTTGACTTGTGCAAGAGTCAAAGTTGAACATCAAAAGCCATCAAGACTACTTCAGCAACCAAAGATTCCTGAATGGAAGTGGGAGCGAATTACAATGGACTTTATCACCAAGATTGCTAGAACATCATCTGGAAATAACTCGATTTGGGTCATTGTCGACAGACTGACCAAACCAGCACACTTCATTCCGGTTAAAGAGCAATTCTCACTGGAGAAGTTGACTTGTATTTATCTTTATAATGTTGTATGCAAGCATGGAGTGCCTGTATCTATCATTTCAGATCGAGATCCTAGATTCGCATCGAATTTTTGGAAATCTCTCCAAAGATCTTTGGGAACGAATCTCGACATGAGCACTGTTTATCACCCCAGACTTATGGGCAGAGTGAAAGAACGATACAAACACTGGAAGATATGTTGAGAGCTTGTGTGATAGATTTTGGTAAGAATTGGGATAAACATTTGCCTTTAGCAGAGTTTTCGTATAACAATAGTTACCATGCTAGCATTAAGGCTGCACCGTTTGAAGCTTTGTATGGTAGGAAGTGTAGATCTCCTGTATGTTGGAGTGAAGTTGGGGATACCCAGCTCACGGGACCGGAATTGATCCGGGAGACTACGGAGATGATAGTTCAGATTAAGAATAGGCTGTTGACTGCCCGTAGTAGACAGAAAAGTTAAGCGGATGTGCGACGGAAACCGATGGAGTTTGAAATGGGTGACCGAGTAATGTTGAAAGTATCGCCATGGAAAGGCGTTATAAGATTTGGAAAGCGATGGAAATTGAATCCCCGCTATATTGGACCCTTTAAGATTTTATCTAGAGTAGGTCTGGTGGCTTACAAACTAGAGTTACCCCCAGAAATTCATGGTGTTCATAACACATTCTATGTATCTAATCTGAAGAAATGTTTAGCAGTGAGTGATGAGAAAGTTTCGTTGGATAAGGTTCGAATAGATGAGAAGTTGCATTTTATCGAAGAACCCGTAGAGGTTATGGATCGTGAGGTAAAGCAACTGAAACAAAGTCGGATACCTATTGTCAAGATCCGATGGAATTCAAAGCATGGACCGGAATTTACTTGAGAACGAGAGGATGAAATGTGGAAGAAATATCCGCACCTCTTTGATTTCAATAAGAAATGGACACCAAAATGAAATGGATCACGAGGACGTTGATCCCTTTTAGGAGGAAAAGCTGTGACAATCTACCATTTTCAGATAGTAAATTATTTTCTCGTATATTATTTTTAAACTTATTTTTGTGTTGGTTGATGAACTCACAATTTACGGATTTAAATTTGGGCTTACGTGCATAATTTAACGTCCGTTACGACTAAACCGGAAACCTTAGGATTACGTATTTACGTTTTTTAACTCCGTTTTTTATGAGACAATTTTTATTAGATTCGTTTTGTGCCGTTGATTCATAATTTATAAAAACGTTTTTCGTAAAACGACCCGAGGGCACGCAAATCGAGGAAACTAGAATCGAGGAATACCCGTAAATTAGCGGGATGGGACAAAACAATTTTATCCCACCCCACTAAAAGGGACAGCCAAAAACAAGGACACCACATCCATGATGTGGCACCCTTGTAACTAAAAGCTTACACTTGTTAAGCTAAGCTTAACAAGTAAGCTAACTTGACACTAAAACCACAAAACCACTTCATTCTTACCATTTACTCATAGAAACTCATGCAAACCACTCACCAAACTCTCTCATCCCTTCCCTTTTGTCGTCCCACATCAAGAACAAACACCCCTTTTTGATCAATTCTAGCCATAAATCTTGTGTTATCTACTTATATAATGAAGAAACCTTGAAGCCTTGTTGATTGGTGATCATATTAACATCAAAGGAAGTGATTTGCTTGTGTCCTAGGGCTGATTTCTCAACAAATAACCTTGGTGGTTGATGATCTTGAAGATATATTTGGCGTACATCAAGTTGTTGTCATCCAAAAACAAGATATAATCTTGGTTGGTAAACAATATCATCCTTTCCATTTTTCTTGTTATTTTTGTAAAGATCAAATGTATTTTATTTCTTATTGTATATGTATATGATGAATATATGATGATAAAAATGTTGCGTGGGGATCAAGTGTTGATAAATATGTTTAAAAAGATGAAAAACCATAGGTAACAAGGTTAAAATCTTACTTAATATGATGGTTGTATAAAAACAGTAAGTAACCCAATGATAAACTGATAAAATTACATGGTGGAATCAATTTACAGTAAGTATTAGATGTTATACACATGTGAAAGTTGTCCAATCATCAAAATGAGTGAGATATGATCAGAACAAAATTAGTGTATCAATGTGAATAGTCTGTTTTGTAGGGACTGTTAAGGATACTTAGACATGGATTGAGCAATAGATAAACGTAAGTTATTTTTAGCACATAATATGAAGTTTATGTCATCCAAAAATGAGCTTCTATCTCCTTTTGAACTCAAGATATGAAAAAAATGGTGAACGTGAAACTAAAAATCAGATTTTCTGAAATTAAAGTTTAATAATATTATATAAGCACTCAAATAAATATAGTATAAAATATGAATTAAAATCCAGTAACTTATATATTACATTTATATAAATATGTATAAGGATAAATAAATGGACATTTTATAAAAAATGGTAGTTTGACAAGTTTTATAAGTTATAAAACTATAAACATGATTTTTACGTCTTTTCGGCTAATACCGTAAAGTTAACGTTTTCGTCAACTAAAACTTAGACGGTCGGACCCGTCTAATATAAACTTTTTAAAATTCATATACTGATATATAAGTACTTAATACAAGTAAAAACTGATAAAACCCGAACTATATAACATATAGACATTAACGGGCTAAGTTGGCATTATTGGACTATTAATCTAACTAAATGGGCTAAACACTTATAAATTTACTTATTGGGCTTAACCCACTTGGGCCCAACATGTAAAGTATAATACTGATAATAAAAGTGTAAAATGGACTAATTTAAGGTATTTGGCTTATAATAGGCTTATTGGACCTAAAACATGTAAATAAGTAAAACTAGTAAACTAGTATAAAAGTTACCAACACATAACACTAAAATGAGTAAATGAGAATGTATAAACCCACTTGATCATCATCATATGTATACTTGTTATTTTGATAAATTCATTGGACAAAAGTCTAAGATCGATTATTATTTATATAGGTTTCCGTGATCGAAGCACGCCCGTAGCCGATAATCCGCCTTTCATTATCAACGTGAGTTCATAGCCTCGCACTCTTTTAAATGTTTTATAAAATGATTTGTAAACCCGCAAGAGAGATAACATGCTAGTTTTTGATAAAAATAGAACACAAGTAGTCCCGATGGTATGCTTAATGATATGGACCCGAATGATGCTATGACCCAATAAAAGAGATAAAAAGGATTATTAGTAGTTAGGTTATGTCACTTAAAGTCCCATTAGCCTGAATTGTGAACTACCGGGATTTTGTAGACGCTTATGCATATGATAGTACTATTTGGGGACGATCACCCCAGTTCGCGCCTTGACGGTTGATCCCCGTCGTACCACATTGATTGGTAAGCGAATTTATGTATGAGAAGATTTACATAGCGTGATTTTGTGACGACACGCTAACTTAGATGGGCAAATTGTTTGTCGGGTTCGCGGCCCGTTGTTGTGATAGTAAGGTAACAATGTCATGCGGCTAATAATAATCCAATACAATATGATACGATGCAAATAACGATGATAATATTACCTATAATGGTAATATTGAGGCTACGGTCTCATGGACGGTTTAAGATGTATGCTTTGATTTATATATTGCCTGACTAGCAATACGAGGACTTACTTCTGATATTATACTTGTGTTCTGATTTCAACGATTGTTTTATATAACGTTTTTACTAAACTCTATGAATTCACTCGGCATTCGCTGATATGATTTTTGCATGTTTTTATCTCAGGTGCTTGAAGGTAATTCGGATGGAGATCGACTCTAATGGCCCACATAATAATAAAACAGTTCATTCGATCTATGTTTTGTAAATTTAATGACCTGTATAATTTGGGACCTTTTGTACACTTGAAACTTTTTATCGAATGAATGTACATTAAACCTTGTACATCCATTTTTATGTGTTGTCTATGATTGAAGTTATTGTGCTATCCCGTAACACTCTAAAAGACTCTTCCGCTGTACCGATATAAAAATTTGAGAGTGTTACAAGTTGTGATTATCCAGTTGGGTAGGGTTTCAGCCCAATATAAATAGGAAGGTTTTCACCAAAATATCGATCTTTTATATTTCTAAAAAATATAAATAAAAAAATGATATTTCTTAAAAAATCGAAAATTTGTGATATTTCATAAATATCGAAAAAATTATATTTTAAAAATATAGAAGGTTTTTATTTCTTTTTGAATATTTCGCAAATATTCAAAGTATTTAAAATTTAACAAACATATTGTTGAGAATCTAAGTCTGTTAGAATTCTCTTAGTCATAGATTTAAACTCAAATAAGCTGTTTGATATTAACTTTCTTGTGCCTAGGAGACAGGCAAGTAACGCAAGACTCACAGAGTTCTAAGTCTCTGTGAGCAACCACAGAGGAGTCCATGTCAGAGACATTGTCAAGAAAGTAGAAGATTACTTAAAGACATACTCATTGGCTGTGCTGGATAACAGCCAAGATGTATTAGGGACTCTGAGTGGTTGAGTGTTAACAGGGGTGGTAATACCCTGTTAACACTCAGTACACTTTGTACATACCTAAGTGTTTAGGCGGGAAGTTTCACATCCTAAAGTACAAGGAATGAAGAAAAGGGAAACTATGTCAGCTCTGTTTCCCTAAAGCGCTATGGCAGACTACCAAGAATAGAAGAGCATCTTTTGACAGATGTTTGACATTGTCTGTTTTGTGTAGTCACCATCAACCAGTACTAATAGTCAACCTCGTACCACTATAAATAGGAGATGTAGGCTAGATTTAATGGGGTTCACTTTGTTAGATTTCACACATTAACTCTTTACAACATAGAGAAAGAACAGTTGTGTCTGTGTTCTTGAGTTTGCTTTGTTTTGTCCAAAGTGTACACAACACATTGTCATCAAACTGTGTTATCCATAACCCATGTAATACTTGTTATACAATAATAAAGTACTACGTTTGAAAAGTATTTACTTGTGTTAATTATCCTTTTTAATCATTTCAAGCTAGTTTTAGGGACTTTCAATTGGTATCAGAGTGGTGTTTGATATTAAAACCTTCATAAACATCGTTCTAAGTTTTAAAATCAAGATCCACCATGCCTGAAACGAGCAACACCACGCCACCACCAAATTTGGTTTCTGGGAACAACACACCACCACCACCAAACTCACCAAGAGTAACCCCCACTCAAAATAAAGACGATCTTCCTCAACTTCTTGATTCAAGAGGTGGTTCCCATGTTACCAACATACCAGTGTTTGATGAAGATCACTTTGCAAGTTGGAAAAGTCAATTTCTTTTCTATCTAGATGGACTTGAACCATTTCTTCTAGAAATTCTAGAAAATGGACCATATGTTCCCATGGCGCTTACCTCTACTGATGAGAATCCTCTTCCCAAACCTCCCAAGCAGTGGACTCCAGCTGATAGGAAATTGGAAAACCAAGATAAACGTCTCAAAAGCATTATCATCTCATGTCTCCCAAAACACATCATGAAATCAGTAATCCAATGTCTAACAGCCAAACAAATGTGGACAGACCTCATCCTAGGCCACGAAGGACCCTCTAAAACCAGAGAAACCAAGATTCAGGCACTCAGGCTTCAGTTTAATACTTTCAATGCACTTGAAGGTGAAAAGGTACAACAGACGTACACAAGGCTGAAGATTCTTCTCAACGATCTTGCAATGAATGAAGTCACCATTGGACAAGCTGAAGTAAATGCCACCTTTGTCAACAGCCTTCCCGGAAAATGCCTGAGCATGAATCTGACCCAGAGAGCCAATAACTCCATCAAGAATGATATGGTGGCTCAGCTGTATGGAAAATAAAACTATGAAAAAGGGCTAACATATACCATTTACAAATCTTAGTCTGAAAGATTTGTAGTTCAGGGAGCAACATCCAAACCATTGATTTCCACCTCACACACTCATGACAGCTATTCAGATGTTGAAGAAGACACTCGTAGCAGCCAAGAATTCATGACAGACCTTAATGCTGAGTTTCATGAAAGAGCTTTACTAGCTAATCAAAGAAGATTCTACAAAAGATCAGGAAGAGTAGGATCGGCTAGTAAACAGACTAAAAAATCCAAAGAGACTTGCTTTGCCTATGGAAAACTTGGACATTTTCAAAAAGACTGTCCATCCACAAAAACATCCTCACCATCATATCCATCATCATTCAAACCTTACAAGTTCAAATCACAACAAAACAACTCTTCTCAACAATCCAATTCCTCTGATAATGAGAAAAAGGATTACAAAAACAAATACAAGGCACTAAAGACTAAGTTGGAACAGATGAATTTGGAGTTAGAATCTCTGTCAAAGAAGAAAGGGAGTGATCAAAGGACAGAGAAAGGGTTGGTAGCTGAATCCTATGATTGGAATGATGAGCCGTTGACATCTGATGAAGAAGATACCACCAGGGTCAGGGCATTTATGGCTATAGCTGAGGATGAACCAGGTGTTGGTAAAGGAGATGCTAGGTCAGGAAAATGGGTTGACACCCGTATGAAAAAGGTACACAGGCTTATCTCTATGTCTAAAAGTGATGAACGTAAACATGTCCTTGATTATACCATAGTTGATTTACACTTTGTTGAGGAACAAAGAAAGAACCTACTTGATAAATTTCACTCTGTTAAACATGAATTGTTGACTGCTAAGGCTGAATGTGAAACTTTAAAACAGGTTGACTCTGAAATGACATCTCTTCAAAATGAAGTTAATAAGTTAACTTTAAGAAACAGTGCCTTAAATGATCAAGTAACTGAACTAAACAAGGTTATAGAAAAATGGTTGTACAGTAGGTTCACTATAAATGAATTACTTGATGATGAAGTTCCAGCTGACATATCTAGGGCTGTGACTGCTAAGAGAAACTAAATGAAAGGCCCTTAAGAAACCCAAAGAGATTGTTTTCAAGTCCACAGAGACTATACATGTATCTGACCCTTTTATGACTGATGTACCTGTCTCTAAAGTGGTTATAGATAACAATGAACCTTTACCATCCTTGCCTAAACTATCTGGTGTTGAACCCAGCAGCTCTTCTAGAGGAGCTAAGGCTAAACTCAAACCAGATGTTAAGACACCTCCAGCTAAGGTTTTTGTTGTTCCTGCAAACCCATCTGTTAAGCAAAATGTTTATAAGGCTGTCTCAACAAACCATGTGAACAAAGTAGAACCCTCGACTGAAGAACGCTTGTTGTCTTTAATGAAATAAGTAGAACTCTTAAAAGAACATATTAAGCCTTCCGCTGAATGCTCTGCTTCCTCTGAACCTAAGTCTATCTTAGGAGAACCCAAAGGTGAAAAGGTTATCAAACCTTATTGTAATATGTGTAAGAATTCTCATCACATGACCATAGATCATGATAGACATATGGCTTTTAAGAGAGCTCAGACACCTTTTAGGGACAGACAACAGGCTACTAGGAGACCATCAGGTAACTATAGACCTTACCCTCCCTATAAATATTGTGGTCTCACAAACCATCACTCAGATGAGTGCAGTGACTTTCCTGGATGTGATATCTGTGGAAGGTACACCCATGACACAACCAATTGTCCTTCAGATCGTCACAAGTTCTACAGGAACTCAAGAGTTGCTAATCAGCAATTCAAGGAACCCACTAGAAAGTGGGTTCACCATAGGAAATAATTTGTTTCCATATATCTGTGTAGAAACATCTCAAGGAATCGGTCTGGTATCTACATAGTAGTTGCTCTAGACACGTGACAGGAATCAAACAATATCTACATAGATATTCAAAAGAGCCTGGTCCTAAAGTGGTGTTTGGGGATAACTCTTCAGGCGACACAGAGGGATATGGCTCAGTTAACTGCAATGGAATAACATTTACAAGGGTTGCATATGTGAATGATCTTAAGCACAATCTCATCAGCATCAACCAGTTGTGTGATAATGACTACAAGGTTTTGTTTACAAAGACTCAAGGAACCATATTCAACAAGAACAATGATGTGGTGTTAATTGCACCAAGAAGAAGAGATGTGTATGTCATCAATATGGGTTCTTGCTCAGAGGACATCTCAAATTTTTTTCTGGCAAAAGCCTCTGAAAGTGTCGATTGGCTGTGGCACAAACGACTCTCTCATCTCAACTTCAAGAACATCAACAAGCTAACCACACAAAACTTGGTTTCTGGTCTACCACTTGTGACTTTCACTAAGGACAAGACATGTTCAGTGTGTGTTAAGGGAAAGCATCACAGGTCATCATTTAAGACCAGGCAATCATTTTCTATTGACAAGTGCTTACATCTCCTTCACATAGATTTGTTTGGACCTGTCAAACCACAAACCATTAATCACAACAAATACACCTTGGTCATATTTGATGAATTTTCAAGGTACACATGGGTTTTCTTCCTCAAAAGGAAAAGTGATGCAGTTGATGCCATCATGTCCTTCCTCAAGCAGGTTGAAAACATGAATGAAGTTAGAGTAAAAGCTCTAAGAAGTGATAATGGGACTGAATTCAAGAATCAACAGCTTGAAGCTTTTTGTGATGAAAAGGGAATATCACAAAACTTCTCTTCAGCTGGTACTCCTAAACAAAATGAAGTAGCTGAAAGAAGAAACAGAACATTGATTGAAGCAGCTAGAACCATGCTGAATGGTGCAGCCTTACCAAAGCAATTTTGAAGAGAAGCTGTCCGCACTGCCTGCTATACCCAGAATAGATCAATCATTGTTAAAAGACATGGAAAAACCTCTTATGAAGTTTTTCGAAAAAGAGCACCAGATGTCAGCTATTTCCATGTCTTTGGATGCCCTGTGTTTATTTATAACTACAGGGGTCAACTTGGAAAGTTTGACAAAAAAGCTGATGATGGTTTCTTCTTAGGATACTCTCCAACAGCCAAAGCCTTTAGAGTATTCAACACAAAAAGACAGGAACTAGAAGAAACCTTTCATGTCACATTCAATGAAGATGATGACGTACTACAAAGAACAGGAACAGAAGGTGATGAAATTGATTTCAACGAAAATAGGTCTTTCCCATAAGATGAGTTCTCTGAGCCAAGACATGTCTTTCATCATCATCCACACACAAATACTCTTGTCCCATATGTTCCTGCACATGATCCGCTGTCAACACATAACATTAAACTTCCTACTACTCAAGTGACAGCTGAAAGTGAAAGTCAGCCTTCCACAAGTCCATGTTCCACCTCAGCTGAAGATGACTCACCTATTGCTAGTAATCAAGAAGACTCTCATGTGGTCTGTGAATCATCACTTCTTGAAATAGCTGATGAAGACAAAGACATAGATATTGTTTTTGAAGAGAGTCCTCCTACTCAGCAGAATGAAACTCAAGTTATAATTTCATCCTCCATACCTGCACCTGTCTATGACTCCCCATCTCCTCAAAGCAAATGGTCAAGAGATCAGCACATTCTTCTTGTCAACATCATTGGTGAACCAAATGTTGGGGTTACTACTAGACAGAGAATTCATGACTCAGAATCAGCCTCAGCTAATGAATGTTTGTTTACTGAATTTCTTTCCCAAATTGAACCCAAGCGTGTAGATGAAGCACTTCTTGAAGAGGGTTGGTCGCTGAAATGTAGGAAGAAATCAATCAGTTTAAAAGAAACGAGGTATGGACTCTAGTGCCTGCTCCACCTGGTAAGAACATCATAGGCACTAGATGGATATATAGGAACAAGATGGATGAAATTGGTAATGTCATAAGGAACAAGGAAAGGTTGGTTGCACAGGGGTATACATAGACTGAAGGGATTGATTATAATGAAACATTTGCACCTGTAGCAAGACTTGAAGCCATCAGAATCTTCCTTGCTTACGCTGCATATATGAACTTCACTGTGTTTCAAATGGATGTTAAAAGTGCCTTCCTCAATGGAGATTTGGCTGAAGAAGTGTATGTTAAACAGCTAGAAGGATTCGAGAACAGCGAGTTTCCCAACCATGTGTACAGGCTTCACAAAGCAATGTATGGGCTGAAACAGGCTCCAAGGGCATGGTATGAAACGATGTCCACTTTTTTAACTGAAAATAAATTTGTCAGCGGTTCCATTGATAAAACACTTTTTACCTTCAAAGATAAAAGTGATTTCATCATTGTACAGATTTATGTGGATGATATCATCTTTAGGTCTACAAATGTTAATCTTAGTAAACGTTTTGCTAAATTAATAACCAAGAAATATGAGATGAGTATGATGGGTGAATTAACTTACTTTTTGGGTTTTCAAATTAAACAATGTCCTAAAGGAATTTCAATTTTTCAAGAAAAGTATGTTAAAGATTTGCTGAAAAATATGACTTAGCTGATTGTGCATCAGTGAAATGCCCCATGCTTCCACCCAACAATTTAGGCCCTGATGAGTCAGGGTTCTCTGTTAATGAGACTATCTATAGAGGCATGATTGGGTCACTCATGTATCTCACAGCCAGTCGCCCTGATATCAAGTTTTCCACATGCCTTTGTGCAAGGTACCAAGCTAACCCAAAGGAATCCCATCTAGTGGCTGTTAATAGAATTTTTAGGTACCTCAAAGGAACAACCTCTCTAGGTCTGTGGTATCCCAAAGAATCAGGCTTTGATCTCAAGGCTTATTTAGATTTAGACTATGCTAGGTGCTGCATTGACAGGAAAAGTACCTCAGGGAGCTGTCAAATCCTAGGAGGCAAGTTGGTTGGATGGAGTGCAAAGAAGCAAAACTCTGTGGCTATGTCATCAGCTGAAGTTGAATATGTTGCAGCTGCTAGTTGTTGTGTTCAAGTACTTTGGATGAAAAGTCAACTAGCTGACTATGAGATTCTATATGACAAAGTACCCATCTTCTATGACGATACAAGTGCCATTCTATCTTAAACAACCATGTGCTTCACTCCAGAACAAAACACATAGATATCAAGTATCACTTTATCAGGGATCATATTATTAAAGGAGATATTGAGCTGCATTTTGTTCCCACTGAGCTGCAACTAGCTGACTTATTTACAAAGCCTTTGGCTGAACCTTCGTTCAACAGGCTAGTTGCTGAGCTGGGTATGCTTAATATCTCACAGCCTATGGCTGATATTTAATGTGTGTCATTAATGTCTGAATAAATATTAAATGTTTTTTACATGAAACTAGGTAGTTACTTTCCAAGTAAATGCTAAAAACATTCCCAATATTTTATTCATATTTTTTCGATAAACGAGGAGACAACCAGTTTTGAAAGGTCAAGGGACCCACTTGTGTGTAGTCGTTTTCCCACTACGCATTAATTGCGGTTGAATAACCGTTTCAAATTTTGAATATATATATTGTTTCAAGGTTTTTCACCAAATACTTTTATCATTATTCATCATTTGCTTCTCTCTCACTAAAATATCTCTCTAAACCCTCTCACCATCTTCATCTTCTTCATTATCGATACAATGGCGTTTCTAGTACCTAAAGCTTCTAACGTTAACTTCGAAAAGAATGATTGTATCCTCGCCACGAACAACTCTATTGGATGGCTCAAAGCTCCAAATGACACATACTCATATCTGGTGAACTTCATGAAGAATTGTGATGTAGGAGAAGCGTTCACAAGAACCCCGTCTATTTTCTATCAAGAATACCTTAGGGAATTCTGGTATTCTGCTGAGATCCTTGATGACAACACCATCTCCTTTAAACTTTCATTTAATGAACATCCCTTTGCATTTTCTGTTACTGATTTTTCCTCTGTGGCTGGGCTAAGACATGGCGAAGAATGCCTAAAAACTGTTGATAAGAAGGCCGTAAAGGACGCCCTTGCCACACTCTTACCTGCCTCTGATGTTAACCCAGCCCTCACACCAGCTGAAGTGGTCCCGAAGTCTCCGTTGAAGATCAAGTTTTTCCCCCCTATGTGGAGAGTCCTCTTTACTCACATAGTCAAATCACTGGGTGGTATGCAGGAATCTCAAGACCAATTATCCTTCAACCATCAAACCATTGCCTATGGACTCATATGGGGAACAGACATCGACATTGGAAGCATTTTATTCTCTAACCTCGTCGAACAGCTAAAGGGCATCAACCAAGTTAGAGGGAAAAACATCTGCTATGTTCGTTTTCGCTCTCTTATCTTTGAAAGTCTGCTGGGTGACAACTACCACAACTCTGCACTGACAGCCATGAAGCCTTATCACATAATTGGAGCTATCTACAAGGTGATGGGACCCATTGATGTGCCAGTGACAGCTGATAACGCTCAAATCTAACATATTTATAAGAGTGTATTCGTGGTGTTTATGCATATATTTATATGATTATCATGAACATATGATACTTAATGAAGCTTATTTGTTATTCTAGGTTCATCAATGGTTACATCACGTAAATGAAGAAAAGACGAGTATTGAAGGTGAAAGAATAAACGAGACATGAAAGTGTGGCTCTCGTATGATAAATAATACAAAGAATAAGAGTCTTGGAAAGTTTGGAAGAAAGAAAGTAGAAGAAACAAAGAAAAAGGACCAAAAGAAGAAATATGGGAAAGATGGCCAAGATGCCACCAGCACCAAGATGCCACCGACATATCAAGATGCCATCGATAAAACTTCCTGCTGCCACTTTTCCAAGTAAACATAAACCTTTCACTTACTTCACCTTGTTCTCCAATCTGACCATAACTCCATTCCCTCTCCTCCAAGCTTCATTAAACCCTCATTTACAACCCTTGGAGCCAAAGAAAACTACTTGGTGGCCAAGGAGAATTCAACTATCAATAAGACCCATGGGGTAGTGTTTATATCATCTCATTTTTATCTACTCAATCATCATCTTCTACTCCATCATATTTCTGTTATTTTGATATCACCCCTCGCCCAAGTGGTGAGGGGTGGAATTAGTTACCATGTTCATGTTATAAGACATGGAAGAAGTAGAGAAGAAAGCCACACACCATAAACAATTCAATCTCCAACAATCCTTATTCCCAAACACCCCAAAGGCTCTATACTCGCACCAAGAGGTTGATGTCCATGAAGGTTATAGGTAGGATGAATTATATATTGGTTGTACATTTGGTTAGAATCATTTGGATACTTTGTTGCTATGGATTCTAATGTTTGGTAACTTCTTTTTTATTCAATGTAGTTTATGTTCATGTTCATGGTGATTCTTATGTATTGTGATATTGTGAATGTTGTGATACTTGTATTGTTCATATGAAACTTGTGATATATGGATGTTTGGATTCTATTAGTGTTTGTAATTGAATTATGGCGATAACATTATATTTGGTTGAATTGGAACTTGTTCTTGTTTGTCAATTTGGTTAATCGTTGTTGAGTCTATATGTCGGAATTATTCTCAACATGGTTGATTTCAATTCGTTAACCGACTAATGATTTGGTCGTGTGCTTGTGAAGATTGTGCAAGAGACTTAATAAACATAACAAGTAAAGGTTTAATCTAGATTATAGGTCGAAATGAGTCTTTTAAATATATTGTTCTAATCATCTTTCAAGTAAATGGAACTTATCAAATTGATAACACCAAGTCTATTGCTCGAAAGGATTCTTGTTGTTATTGGTTTAGGCATAAGGCTCATGAGTGACCACTTGATTGAGACTTATGTATTATTTATTTATAAAGCACTAGTGTCTTATTATTGGTTCTATAGGTCGAAAGGATTACCTTTAATATGTTTTCCAAACTATGCATCCTAATGTCCATGTGATAACCAAGTCCCGTGGTACGACCTTGACTTACCAACCTAATTAAAACATGACTAGAGTATACTTGCTCGAATTTGTGTTCCTAATTAATATCAGTAATTCTTGTTTATAAATTTAAAACCCAATGTGTGAAAAGAACGCATCAAGTTTTTGGCTTCTTGTCGGGGATTTGTAATTGCACTCTTTAATATCTCTATCGGTACACATCAAGTTTTTGGCGACGTTGTCGGAGACTTGCTAGTTTGTACTCTTGTGTTTTTTTGTTTGTTTGCTTGCTTCTTACTTGAATCGTTTGTGTTACCAATTAATACATAACCCGAAAGAGTTTTTATACCCCATTTATCCGCATATGGGGGACAAATTTCACATAGGGGGAATTTGGTTAGTGGTTGACTACTCAATTGGAGGCTTTGTGTTGGGAATCTAAACTTGTTAGATTCCCTGATCATAGATTTAAACATAATTAAGCTGTTAGATAGTCCCTTGCCTGTGCCTAGGAGGCAGGCAAGTATCACAAGACTTACAGAGATCCAAGTCTCTGTGAGCAACCTTAGAGGAGTCCATGTCAGAGACATTGTCAAGGAAGTCAAAGATTACTTGAAGACATACTCATTGGCTGTGATGGATAACAGCTAAGATGTATCAGGGACTCCTAGGGGTTGAGGGTTAACAAGGGTGGCAATACCCTGTTAACACTCAGCACACTTTGGACATGCCATTTGTGTGTTCGAGACTATGAAGAAAAAGGAAACTGTTTTGACAATTGTTTCCTTAAAGCATAATGGAAGACTACCAAGAATAGAAGAACATCATGTGACTGATGTGGGAACTTGTGAAAGCTTGTGTAGTCACCATCAAGTACTATTTAGGTCAATCTCGTAACACTATAAATAGGATGTGTATCCATGCATTAATGTTGAACACTTTGAGTATGTTTATAACATTATTGCTTAGAACTTATTGAATCAAACAGCTGCGACTGTATTCATAAGTTAGGATTTATAGTTGTTCAAAGTGTGCACAACACATTGTCATCAAACGATGTTATCCATAACACTTGTAATTCTTTATTATACAATAATAAGATTACGTTTGAAAAGTAATTCCTTGTGTTGATTAGTTAAGTTTAGGGTTTCTAGCATTGATTAGGGACTTTCAATTGGTATCAAAGCGGTGTTTGATATTAAAACCTACAAGAAACATCGTTCTCAGTTTTATAATCAAGATCCACCATGCCAGAAACTTCTAACCCACCACAATCACCTTCCACAATACCATCTTCACCAAGACTCAACCCTCCTGCCAATGATGATGATCTACCCCAACTTCTTGACTCAAGAGGTGGATCACATGTCACTAGTGTACCAGTCTTTGATGAAGAAGATTTTGCCAGTTGGAAGAGTCAATTTCTTGTGTATCTCGATGGACTTGAACCTTTTCTTCTAGAAATTTTAGAAAATGGTCCTTATATTCCCATGGCGCTTACCTCCACTGAAGAAAACCCTCTTCCCAAACCTCTCAAACAATGGACTCCAGCTGATAGAAAATTGGCAAACCAAGATAAACGTCTCAAAAGCATCATCATATCCTGTCTTCCCAAACACATCATGAAGTCTATCATTCAGTGTCCCACAGCCAAACAAATGTGGACAGAACTCATCCTTGGCCATGAAGGACCCTCTGAAACAAGAGAGACAAAGATTCAGGCACTCAGACTTCAGTTCAATGCCTTCACGTCACTTGAAGGTGAAAAGGTTCAGCAAACCTATACAAGGCTGAAGATTCTTCTCAATGACCTAGCAATGAATGATGTCACTATTGGTCAAGCTGAGATCAATGCCACATTTGTCAACAGCCTTCTAAGAAAGTGGCTAAGTATGAATCAGACTCAGAGAGCTAACAACTCAATCAAGAATGACACTCTTACTTAGCTTTATGGAAAGTATAATTATGAAGAAGGGCTGATCGATACTATTTACAAGTCAGAGACTGAAAGATTTGTAGTCCAAGGAGCATCTTCTAAAACCTTGATCTCTCCAACACATCCTCATGACAGCGACTCTGATGTTGAAGAAGACACCCGCAGCAGCCAAGAGTTCTTGACAGACCTTAATGCAGAGTTTCATGAAAGAGCCTTGCTAGCCAACCAAAGAAGATTCTTCAAAAGATCAAGGAGAATAGGATCAGCTAGTAAACCAACTGACAGGTCAAAAGAAACTTGTTTTGCCTGTGGAAAGCTTGGATATTTCCAAAAAGACTGTCTTTCCACCAAGACATCCTCACCCTCCTATCCATCATCTTCATCCAAACCTTACAAGTTCAAACAACATAACAACTCATCTCACCAATCCAATTCATCAGACACTGAGAAGAAGGATTACAAAAACAAGTACAAGGCACTTAAAGCTGAGTTAGAACAAATGAACTTGAAGCTTGAAGCTCTGTCCAAGAAGAAGGGTGGTGATAAAAAGACAGAGAAAGGGTTGGTTGCTGAAGCTTATGATTGGAATGATGAGCCACTGACTTCAGATGAGGAAGATACCACTAGAGTCAGGGCTTTCATGGCTATAGCTAAGGATGAACCAGCTGTTGGAAAAGGTGATGCAAGATCAGGACAATGGGTCGACATCACAATCAAAAAGGTACACATGCTTTTATCTATGTCTGATAGTGATAAACGCAAGCATGTCCTTGATTACACCATTGTTGATTTACACTTTGTTGAGGAACAAAGAAAGAACCTACTTGATAAGTTTCACTCTGTTAAAACTGAAATGCTAAATGCTAAATCTGAATGTGAAACTCTTAGACGGGTTAATTTAGAGAAAATATCCCTGCAAAATGAAGTCACTAGGTTAACCTTGAAAAACATTGCTTTAAATGATCAAGTTTCTGAATTAAACAAGGTTATTGAAAAATGGTTGTGTGCTAGGTTCACAATAGATCAATTGCTTAATGATGAAGTACCTGCTGACATTAAAAGGGATATATCTGCTAAGAAAAATAAGCTGAGAATTCTCACCAAACCCAAAGACATTGACTTCAAATCTATAGAGACTATTCATATGTCAGATACCACTTTGACTAATGACCCTGTCTCTGAAGATGTGGCTGAGTTACCACCCTTGCCCAAACTCTCTGGAGTTGAACCCAGCAGTTCTTCTCGAGCTGCTAAGGGTGAACTTAGAACAGATATTGAGAATCCTCCAGCTAAAGTTTTTCATGTGCCTGCTAAACAAACTGGTAAACAAGTTGCTTTTAAGCCTGTCACTACTAAAGCTGTGAATAAGGTTGACCCTACCACTGAAGATCGCATGTTGTCTCTAATGAAAGAAGTAGAACTCTTGAAACAACACATTAAGCCTTCCGCTGAATGCTCTACTTCTCATGAACCTAAGTCAGTCCTAGGTGAACCCAAAGGGGAAAGGTTAATCAAACCTTATTGCAATGTATGTAAAAACTCTTACCACATGACTTTAGATCATGACAGACACATGGCAGCTAAAAGAGCTCAGACACCCTCTAGGGATAGACCACAGGGTTCCAAAAGACAACAGGGAAACTACAGACCTTATCCTCCCTGTAAATTTTGTGGATTCACAGACCATCACTCAGACGAGTGTGGTGACTTCCCTGGGTGTGATATCTGTGGAAGTTATACCCATGAAACAGTGAATTGTCCCTCCTAACGCCAAAAGTTCTTCAGGAACACAAGAGTTGCTAATAAGCAATTCAGGGAACCCACTGGAAAGTGGGTTCACCATAGGAACTAACCTGTTTCTATGTATCTGTGCAGAAATATCTCAAGGAATCAGTATGGTATCTAGACAGTGGCTGTTCTAGACACATGACATGGATTCAACAATACCTGCACAGATACAAAAAGGAGCCAGGTCCTAAAGTGGTGTTTGGAGATAACTCTTCAGGTGACATAGAAGGATATGGCTCAGTGAACTGCAATGGAATTACGTTTACCAGGGTTGCATATGTGAATGGTCTTAAACACAATCTTATTAGCATCAGCCAATTGTGTGATGCTGACTATAAGGTTTTGTTTACTAAGACTCAGGGAACCATATTCAACAAAAACAATGATGTTGTGCTTATTGCACCTAGAAGAAGAGATGTTTATGTCATCAACATGGCTGTTTGCTCTGAAGACAGCTCAAATTGTTTTCTTGCTAAAGCCTCTGAAAGTGTCAATTGGATGTGGCACAAAAGACTGTCTCATCTCAACTTCAAGAACATCAACAAGATAGCCACTCAAAACCTGGTTGTTGGTCTACCTTCAGTAATGTTTTCTAAAGACAAGACTTGTTCTGCATGTGTCAAAGGAAAGCATCACAGGTCTTCATTCAAGACTAGGCAATCATTCTCTATTGACAAGTGCTTACATCTCCTTCACATGGATTTGTTTGGGCCTGTCAAACCTCAGACCATTAATCACAACAAATACACCTTGGTCATAGTTGATGAATTTTCAAGATACACATGGGTGTTCTTCCTCAGAAGGAAAAGTGATGCAGCTGATACCATCATGTCCTTTATCAGACAGGTTGAAAATATGAATGATGTTAGAGTCAAAGCTCTAAGAAGTGATAATGGTACTGAATTCAAGAATCATCAACTTGAATCTTTTTGTGATGAAAAAGGGATTTCACAGAACTTCTCTTCAGCTGGGACCCCTGAACAAAATGGTGTGGCTGAAAGAAGAAACATGACTTTGATTGAAGCAGCCAGAACTATGTTGAATGGTGCAGCCTTACCAAAGCAATTTTGGGGAGAAGCTGTTCACACTGCCTGCTACACACAAAACAGATCAATCATTGTCAAAAGACATGGTAAAAATTCCTATGAAGTTTTCAGAAAAAGATCTCCAGATGTCAGCTATTTTCATGTGTTTGGATGCCCTGTGTTCATTTACAACTACAGGGATAAACTTGGAAAGTTTGATGAAAAAGCTGATGATGGTTTCTTCTTGGGATACTCTCCAACAGCCAACGCCTTCAGAGTATTCAACATCAGAAGACAAGAAGTAGAAGAAACCTTCCATGTTAGATTCAATGAAGATGATGAAGTCATACAGAGAACAGGAACAGAGGGTGATGAAATTGATTTTAATGAAAATATGTCTTTCCCAAGTGATGAGTTCTCAGAACCAAGACCTACCAGTCATCTTCATCATCACTCCAACACTCTCACCCCTTATGTTCCTGCCTTTGACCCTCTGTCTACTCACAACATAGAAGTTCCTACCTCTCAGGAACTTGATGAAGAAGAACCACATACCTCTGGTAGTCCTTCTTCTTCTAATGCTATTGATGACTCACCAATTCTTCAAATCCCTGAAGAATCTCCTGCTGATAATGAAGTTGTACCTCTTGATATGGTTGAAGAAGACTCTGACACTGAAGTAATCTTTGAAGAAAGCCCTCCTAGTCAGCAGGATGAAACTCAAATTGTACCAGTTGTGCCCACAAGTGTTCCTGTCCTTGAGTCCCCAGCTCCTCAAAATAAGTGGTCAAGAGATCAACACATTCTTCTTGTCAACATTATTGGGGAACCTAATGCAGGGGTCACAACTAGACAGCGAATCCATGACTCAGAGTCTGCCTCAGCCAATGAATGTCTCTTTGCTGAATTTCTCTCTCAAATTGAACCTAAAAGAGTAGCTGAGGCTCTGGTAGAAGAAGGATGGGTAGCTGCTATACAAGAAGAAATCAATCAGTTCAAAAGGAACAAAGTATGGACACTAGTGCCAGCTCCACCAGGAAATAATATCACAGACACTAGATGGATCTATAGAAATAAGATGGATGAAATTGGGAACATCATCAGAAACAAGGCCAGGCTGGTGACACAGGGGTTTTCTCAGACTGAAGGAATTGATTATGATGAAACATTTGCTCCAGTTGCAAGACTTGAAGCCATCAGAATCTTCCTTGCTTATGCTGCCTATATGAACTTCACTGTGTATCAGATGGATGTAAAGAGTGCATTCCTTGATGGTGATTTGGCTGAGGAAGTGTATGTTGCACCACCTGAAGGATTTGAGAACAGCGAGTTTCCCAACCATGTGTACAGACTACACAAAGCCATGTATGGGCTGAAACAAGCTCCAAGAGCATGGTATGAAACTCTTTCTAATTTCTTAACTGAAAATAAATTTGTCAGGGGTTCTATTGATAAAACACTCTTTACCTTCAAGGATAAGAGTGATTTCATCATTGTGCAGATTTATGTGGATGATATCATCTTTGGGTCAACAAATGTCAATCTTAGTAAACGTTTTGCTAAATTAATGACCAAGAAATATGAGATGAGTATGATGGGTGAATTAACTTACTTTTTGGGTTTTCAAATTAAACAATGTCCTAAGGGAATTTCAATTTGTCAAGAAAAGTATGTTAAGGATTAACTTAAAAAATATGACTTAGCTGATTGTGCATCAGTGAAATGCCCCATGCTTCCACCCAACAACTTGGGCCCTGATGAGTCAGGGGTCTCTGTTAATGAGACTTTATATAGAGGCATGATTGGGTCACTCATGTATCTGACAGCTAGTCGTCATGATATCCAATTCTCCACATGTCTCTGTGCAAGGTACCAAGCTAACCCAAAAGAATCCCATCTAGTGGCTGTTAAGAAAAATTTCAGGTATCTCAAAGGAACTCCATCCCTAGGTCTATGGTATCCCAAGGAATCAGGCTTTGATCTCAAGGCCTATTCAGATTCAGATTATGCTGGATGTTGTATTGACAGGAAAAGCACTTCAGGCAGCTGCCAAATCCTAGTAGGAAAATTGGTTGGATGGAGTGCTAAGAAGCAAAACTCTGTGGCTATGTCTTCAGCTGAAGCAGAATATGTCGCTGCAGCCAGCTGTTGTGCTCAGGTGCTCTGGATGAAAAGTCAATTGGCTGACTATGAAATTTTATACGACAAAGTGCCAATCTTTTGTGACAACACCAGCGCCATTGCCATATCCAACAACCCTGTTCTTCACTCTCGTACCAAACACATTGATATCAGGTATCACTTTATCAGGGATCATATAATGAAGGGAGATATTGAGCTGCATTTTGTTCCCACAGAGCTGCAACTAGCTGATATCTTCACAAAGCCTTTGGCTGAACCTTCGTTCAACAGGCTAGTTGCTGAGCTAGGGATGCTCAATCTCTCAAAGCATGTGGCTTGATATTAAATGTGTTCATTAAATGATTGATTCTATATTAAATGTTTTTCACATGAAACTAGGTAGTTACTTTCCAAGTAGATGCAAAAAACATTCTCAAATATTTAATCATTTATTTTTCGAATAACGGGGAGACAAATAAGTTTTGAAAGGTCAAGGGACCCACTTGAGCAGTCATTTTCTCACTTTGAATTTAATGCGGTTGAATAACTGTTTACTTAGTTTGAATATATATATTGTCTCTCTTCTCTTCTCACCCACCACCATTCTCATTTCTCAAATCTATCTCTCTCTCTAAGTTCTTATCTCTCTTAAACCATCCTCCATTCTCTTTCACCTTCAACCTTGAATCCATGGCGTTTTCCGTTCCCAAAGCAGCAAACGTTAACTTCGAGATCAACGAGAGCATCCTCGCCTTCAATAAATCCATTGGATGGATCAAGGCACCTAATGACACCTACTCAGATCTGGTAAACTTCATGCAAAATTGTGACCTTAAAGATTTCTCGAGTGTGGCTGGATTGAAACATGGAGATGAATGCCTTAAGGTTGTTGATAAAAAGGCTGTTAAAGATGCCCTGGCCACACTCAAACCCTTCCATGATGTAAACCCTACCCTTACACCCGCTGAGGTCCTCTCAAAATCTCCTTTGAAGATTAAGTACTTTACACCCATGTGGCGTGTCTTCTTCACCCACATTGTTAAATCCTTGGGAGGAATGCAAGGATCCCAAGATCAGATGTCCTTTAACCATCAAGCTATAGCATATGGGCTGATCTGGGGAGCTGATGTTGATGTTGGAAGCATTCTCTTCTCCAACCTTGTATAACAGCTGAAGGGAAGAAATCAAGTCAAGGAAAAGAATATATTCTATGTTAGCTTCTTGTCGCTGATCTTTGAAAGTCTGTTGGGAGACAACTACCACAACTCTGCGTTGACTGCTCTGAAGCCCTACCGCATCACAGGTGCCATCTATAAAGAAATAGGAGCTGAAGATGTCCATGTCACCTCTCATATGATGAACGTTTCCAACAAACAACCAACAACTGAGAAGTCCTTGCTCCCTTCTTCTGAGAAGGTGAATACTTCTAGTGAGTCTGGCAAGTCTAAGTCTTTGACCTCTGGGCAGCACACTACGAAGTCCAAGGCTTCTTCTGGCCAACAGCCTAAGAAGAAGAAAATCCCCTCTTCTTCCCACACCAAAACTGTTACTAAGGCCAAGGGAAAGAAGACTGACACCTCCTCTGTTCCAGATACTCATGTGTAATCAGATACTTCTGCTGACCAACAACATGGGTCTAGTGTCTCAAAGTCAGTTGAGACAACAGGAAACCAGCCTAATCCAGCTGATATCTCATAGGTAATCAATGTACATTTTTAGAGGTTCACAAGCAGCCACTCTCAATTGTGTGTAGGAGAGAGTGGTGAAGTTAGGGTAATCCTCGACCCATAGAAGTCTGTCTATGCACTTAGAACTCTTTAAGACTTCTGTACACTCTGTCTTTGCACCAGGGAATGATTCATTTGTGTTTATAAAACACCTCGATGACCCTGCACCCTCTAGACAGTATTCAGGCTAACAACAACCTGGATACACTTATGTCTCAACCTTGATCAGCTGTACTTCACACAGCCTCTTGGTTCCCTCCTTAAAATAATCCCAAAGGATTTATCCTTTTCAGGGGGAGCTGAATCATCACCCTCAGCTTTCCTAGGGGCAGCGTAACAAGCGACCTTAAACCACATATGTTTCACTCTTAAAAGAGTCCCAAAGGTTTCTTAACCTTTTGGGGGGGCTGAATGATCACCCTCAGCTTTCCTAGGGGCAGCGAATGGCGATCCATAAACAACATATGTTTCACAATCAAAAGAGTCCCAAAGGTTTTAACCTTTTGGGGGGGCTGAATAATCACACTCAGCTTTCCTAGGGGCAGCGAATGGTGATCATTAACCATATATTTTTCACACTTAAAAGAATCCCAAGGATTTATCCTTTGGAGTGGCTGAGTAATCACCCTCAGCCTCTCTGGGACAGCGAAATGACGATCATCCCCCTTATCTTTTTCCCTGTTACTAATTATAACAATTTGTAGGCTGAAATTGTACAGCCAGACACAGAATCCCAGGTAGAACAAGAGAAGGAGGCTGATACAATTACCCAAGACCAACCTAATGACGATGAGCCTCTGCTAAATATTGATGAAGATATGCTGTCATTAGAGGATGATGTCTCTGACCTTGAGTCAATGCCTGAAGATGAAATGCCTGTAGGGATGTTTGAGGAGGATGATGAAGAAGATGAGGAAGATCAACAATCTGTCTCTCCTCCCAAGGAAATAGATGTGTCCACTCCAGCTGAAAATAATACTCCTCCTCCCAAGGACGTTGTTGTTACTCCAACCTCTGCTACCTCCACAACAACAGTCTTCCAACACCCAGCCTATGATCCAACAGCTGAGTTTCTGATGTTTGATCATCCTGCCCAAACCAACTTTGATCTTTTACCTAGGGGGGATGATTATGCTCAACAAAGCCTCAACATACATAATCTTCAGCCTGTTCATCATCAATCTGACATTGAACGCTTATCAAGGAAGCTGGATGTGATCAAGTCTGAAATGCACAACTTCACTGTCACATTTCCAGGGATCATACAAAAGGCTGTTGCTGAGGCGGTTACTGAACCCATCAAGGATGGTGCGAGAAAAGGTGTAGCACAAGGACTTAGTCACCTTTCCACAAGAATGAAGGATGTCATTGACTCAGAGGTCCCTGCCTTATTTCATGAACATGAGCTAACTATGCGCAGACAATTTGATGTTGTTCGCAACAGGCAATACCGTCATGCAAACTTCATTTTCAGTCGAGTTCAGGCCAATACTAATGCAAACGGCAACCTTCTGCTGAAGATTGTCAGGGCTTCAAGGAAAAGGCAACGTGCTATGGCTGCCTCTGTTGAACAGATTGCAAGGCATTTTCAAACACGTTCATCCAAATGTCTGCGTCGTCAGGATGAACGTGAGGGGGAGAAAGAAACAACACTTAACCTTGAATCTGCTAAACAAGGCTCATCATCAACTGACAACACCATTACACCTGTTCCTCTCCAAGTCATCACACCTATCAACATACCTGATGATGAGGATAACACTCAGGGGGAGCAACAATCAAGATGGAGCTGACTCATCAAAGTCCCTGGCTTTGGTTAACATAAGTGAGTCTGGGGATGATGGTGAACCAGCTGCCAAGAAACTAAAGTTCACTGTTAGCTCCCTTCCCAAAGCAATACAAACTCAGGCTCAGACAGCATTTATCAGAAGAGCTGATGTTTTGAAAAACATAAGTGTGAAGTCCTCTGTCTCGAAGAAAGTAAAGGAGATAGTTTTGGTTGACACAGACACCAAACTAAAGAAGATAGATGTGATGCTAGAGACAGGAGGATCCACCACAGACCTTTCCCAATTTTCAACCTTTACACCTTCCAATGAGATTCCTTTAACTCCTGAAGAAATAGAGAAACAGGCTGAGGAATTCAAGAGATTAAATGAACTCAAGACAGCCAAAGAATTGAATGAAGCTACTCTAAGTAAGATGACTCCACCTGAAAGAGAAAAGCAAAAACAAAGGTTGAGGGAAATGGAAGCTAAACGCGCTGAGGCACTAAGGAAAGTCAAAGCTGATTATGATGCCTGCGTTAACAACAGATATGCACATGGCAAGATAACCAAGTTCAAATACACCATTCATAAATCCACAAACACCCCACAGATGATCTTATGGAATGATAACCAACAGGGAAATATGTGTGTTTGACAACTTCAGGCTAAAGACACTTGGGTTATCTGAATGGTTCGAACTTGAAGCCTTAGCTGCCAAAAGAACTGGACAGGCTAATTTTCTTCTGCTTAAGACTATTAAGGCCAAGTTTACCTAGATCAAAGAAACAGCTGCCAAACTCAAGATTGATCCCCCACCATAGCTTTTTGAACAAGAACCCCCAAAGACTGTCAACAAAAGAAGAAGAGTTTCTCAACTTGTTAAAGAAACTTTTGTCACAAATGATGTTCAAGTGGATGGCATGCATAGGGATTTGATCCTACCCAATGGTATAGTTGGCCCTGTTGATGGTCAGACATACACAGAGCCTGAAAGAGGAATGGCATTCATGAACAGGGCTTGCCAGTATGCATTTCAAAGAGAATATGAGTTGTGCTTAGCTTCAACAATTCAGCTGCTTTGTCACAAGAAGTCACTCAAGATCAACACAGAGTATTCCAAAAAGTTTGCAAAGACTTTGCAGGAAGAATTGGATAACAGATTGGACTTGGCTGAAGCTGAAGAAAGGATTAAAAATGATGACTATTGAAGATGTTCACAGCCCAATTTTACCTTCACATTTTATTTTACTTTTGTAATGTACTTGTAATTTTCTTTAAGTATTAATAAAATCATGAGGTATGTTTGTTTAGATCTGTTATGAGTAAGAAGAAGCTGTTAACTCACTTACCTTAACTTAGTTAGATCTAGCAATATTTATGTTTAAATAGGGGGAGATTGTTGGGAATCTAAACTTGTTAGATTCCCTGATCATAGATTTAAACATAATTAAGCTGTTAGATAGTCCCTTGCCTGTGCCTAGGAGGCAGGCAAGTATCGCAAGACTTACAGAGATCCAAGTCTCTGTGAGCAACCTCAGAGGAGTCCATGTCAGAGACATTGTCAAGGAAGTCAAAGATTACTTGAAGACATACTCATTGGCTGTGATGGATAACAGCCAAGATGTATCAGGGACTCCTAGGGGTTGAGGGTTAACAGGGGTGGCAATAACCTGTTAACACTCAACACACTTTGGACATGCCATTTGTGTGTTCGAGACTATGAAGAAAAAGGAAACTGTTTTGACAACTGTTTCCTTAAAGCATAATGGAAGACTACCAAGAATAGAAGAACATCATGTGACTGATGTGGGAACTTGTGAAAGCTTGTGTAGTCACCATCAAGTACTATTTAGGTCAATCTCGTAACACTATAAATAGGATGTGTATCCATGCATTAATGTTGAACACTTTGAGTATATTCATAACATTATTGCTTAGAACTTATTGAATCAAACAGCTGCGACTGTATTCATAAGTTAGGATTTATAGTTGTTCAAAGTGTGCACAACACATTGTCATCAAACGGTGTTATCCATAACACTTGTAATTCTTTATTATACAATAATAAGATTACGTTTGAAAAGTAATTCCTTGTGTTGATTAGTTAAGTTTAGTGTTTCTATCATTGATTAGGGACTTTCACTTTGAATTGCTCTAAATTCTGTTGCTCTTGAATTATTGCTCTTGTTCTAACCCTTGACAAAGGTTAGAACACCATTTCTTAAAAATCTCTTAATTCTCAAAAGTTGCTCGAATAATCTTGGCGCCAAAATCATATATTTGGGTTGGGATTTCTTCTCTTGTGTTCTCAAAATTCTTGCTTCAATGATTGCTTCCTAGTTGTGTTCTAAAGTGCTAGTTCTCAAAAACCCAAAAACCTTGTCCCGAATCACTCTAGTCGATGGCTAGAACTACTTAACCACATGAAATTTTTTGTGTTTGTTTTTTTTCTTGTTTTGTGAGTTTGTGTCTAGTTATGTGTCATGTGCATAAGTGTTTTTATGTGTTTATGTTCTTATGTGTTCATGTGCTTGCTTGTGTGCTTGTTTGCATGTAACACCCCATTTTGGAAATGGAATCTTACGCATAATCATGGCGTGTCATCAAAGCATACAAGGATAAATGTCTAAGCATTATTTGACCATAAAAGGGAAATACCGGAATCAAACATCGGTAACCCCAAAGTAGAGCTCATCACACACAAACATAAATACTGTAAAAGGAAAGGACGAAACAATGTCCATTGCAAGCTGTATTAAAGTAAGGGAAATGCATAAAGTAAAGAAAGACAGTAAAGCTTCCAATCCATATGCACGTACGTTTGAGATCTACGAGCGTCCCTGAGTACCTGCCGTTTTGAGAACATGAAAAGGAAAACGGCTGAGCAAGACGCTCAGTGCACGGATGTACAAAATAGCATGAAATAGGATAAGCATGTAATATATAACAGCGGAAGACTAAGTTCTGAGTAAACTGGTTAAGTATTAAGAAACTGGTTTTATAGTTTGAAAAGCCTTATGTTTATCTTATGAAAACTGTTTTAACATAAATATACCATAGCCCATATAGGTCATGAAAAGGTCACGTGCATGAATACTTGGAGGGGTGACCTCATCATGCTGATTAGAGGGGATGCCTCTAATTAATATACTGGTTTGGGTAGGAGGGATCAACTCCTTGTGAAGGATGCAAGGCACACACCACATTCACCATGAAATACTGAATAAAACATGTAACTAGGATGCACCCATACGCCCCACATGATATAATAATATGGCCAAAACTGAAAGGGACGCCACGAGCAATCACTCCGCCATGGGGAAGTCATAACATTGGTGCCTCCAATGTTATGGTTATGGTACCTCCATAACTAGGTGAAACTGGTCATGCTTGTATATGGCTATAGATTATGCTAATTAAACATAAGCAGTTCAAAACAATAAAACAAATACTGGGGAAAACAGTTGGCTGCATACGGGGTAATCCTAATAAGGAAAGAATGTCCATACTGAAAGGACGGGAATCCGTACCTCAAGTCCAGTGAATGAACGGAAGAAAGACTCCTACTTCTGGATCACTAACGCTACATGAATACACACGTGTATAAGTATCGAACCACTGATTACGTACTGGGTTTTATGTCTCGTCTTAGCTTACTTTGTATGTTTTAGGTCATGGTTTACTGTTTAAAGCCTTAAACTGTGTTTATCTTGTATTCTGATTAATCTGATTAAGTATTACTGGTATTTCATGTATTATTATACTTACTGTGTAATAATAAGTAACTTTCCAAAAATAGCAGGTTTCCAAAAATAGAAAGTTTCCAAAAATAGAAAGTTTTCAAAAATAGAAAGTTACCAAAAATAGAAAGTTTCCAAAAATAGAAAGTTTCCTAAAATAGAATTTACTGCTTAATATAGATTAGTTTCTAAAAATAGAAAGTTTCCAAAAATAGATCAGCTGCCTTAATTAAATAAGTTTCCATATATAGAAGGTTTCCATGATTAGATTAGATGCCTGAAATAGATAGATTTCCATATATAGAAGGTTTCCATTAATAGATTAGTTGCCTTATTTAATTAAGTTTCTATAAATAGAAGTTTCCATAATTAGAATTAAGCTGGTTACATAAGCTAACATATAAGTCTAAGTGTTTATAAGCTTATTTCTTAAGTCATATGATATAGTGTATAGTTTAATTATTATTTCATGTATTTAATTAAACTATAGGTTAAGCATTTTAATTAAAGTATAACATGTTTTAATTAAAATGGAATTAATTACTTAGGTTAAAATGTGTATTATTATGTATTAATAACATAACCTAAGTCATGTCTAAATTAATTAATTATAGGCATGTTTTAAAAATTAATTAATTATAACTCATAACATAAAATACTTAGGTTAAATTAATATCATGCTAAATTAATAATTAAAAATAACCTAAGTCATGGTTTAATTAATATCTCATGTTATTAATTAATTTATATCCTAAGTTCATAATTCATAAAATTAACATGTAGCATAAATCATGATTTAACCAACGAACCATGAATCGGGCATGAACTCGACACCGTACCCCGAGCCAAACTCGGGGTACTTGTGTCCCCTTGCTGCCGTGGGTCCCACATGCACCAACCAAGACCAAAAATGGTCTTGGTGGTGGCGGCTAAAAGCAAACCGAACCCCCCCTCGGGTTGGTTATACTAGGCGGCCAAAAACAAACACCCTTTTATATCATCCTTTGATTTTAATTAACCCCAAAACATGTTAGATCAATGTTTAATTATCATGTTTTAATAAGAGTATTAATAACATGTTCATGAAAATAATCAAAGATTTAAAAGAATTAAAAAGAAAGGTTTAGAATGATATACCAATACGTAGCTTGAAAGAGGATGAACAAACACGGTTTATAGCAATGATTTTTGTGATCAAGATCAATCAACAACCACCTATGGTGGTCCTTAAGGTGGCGACACAAAGAGAGACCAAGGAGGAGGAGAGAAAACTTTTTAGGTTAAAATGCTATTTTGCTTGAAATGTAAAAATGAAAAGCATATTTACCATAACCCCCCCCCCCCCTTTCTTGTAAAAGTCAATGGGCTAAGCCCATTTTGGTTATGTGTGCCGTGGGTATGGGGGCCCCACATGGGGTACCCGTACCTTTTCTCGTGTCCCGATGTTTCGTGTTCGTTCGTGGTTAAACGTGTTCGTGTTTAAAGTGTTTCTGTTTATTTTATCATGTAGTTTATCGTAATCTTAACGCTCGTAATTATATTATATGTATTTACGTAATTATTTTAGTTCGTATTTTAAATGGTGATCATGATTTAATTATGTTCACGTGACATATTTATTAACTGTTTATCATGAGTTCGTACGTAATCGATACTTATCATGTCATACACGTATGCACTTGCTTGATTATTAGCACATGAATGTGATCAATACTAAATAAGGTAAGTTTTAATCTAGGACGTACGATCTTAAGGGCACTATTCATGGTAAAAGCATGCGGGTTTTACATTGCATTTCCCATTGTATGCATATTTTTCTTCTTTTTCCTAGTTTAAGGGGGCGTTTGGATTAGTCATTATCTAACGATTTTGATCATTATAAAAATTCTCCTTTCATCAAAATAAGTGGTATTTGATACCTTTAGTCATATTTGTTAAAATAAAAAATTAGAAATTTTTTTTTGAAAATAAATGGAAAATACATGAAAAATAAAAAAAAAAGTTAGAATTCTAGTTTTTGTCAATTGTTTCATGTTATGTGTTAGATGTGCATTATGTTGTGTCTTATTTTATTATTAGAATGTTTTTTGCTAAATGGTTTAACATGTTTTGCTAGCTTATTAGTGTTTTCTTTTTATTTTGTGCTTGTTTCTCATTTTTCATGCATAATGTGTTTTTAAGGGTGTGTTTGGATGAAGCTATATCTTATATGTTTTATTGATTATAATAAAAGTGTTTTTACAAAAGTTCTTAGTTTTTATGTTTTAAGGAAGTTTGTAAAAAAATAGTTTTTATTTTTATTTTTTTTTGTAATTAGTTTTTGTTGAGTCGTGTTATATTTTTAAGTGTTTAGCTTGTTTTCATTTGTCATACGTGTGATGTTTATATATGCATAATGTTTGTTCTTGTTTATGTTTGTTGTCTTGTGTGCTTGGTTCATTTTGTTTGCATGTGTGTTTGTGTTTGTGTTTGTTTAAGTTCATGTGGTTAATGTATGAACTTTGTGGGTGTGTTCACTGGAAACCCTCACGAGACTACAACTCGTCCACTCGGGATACCGAGGGGTTTAAAGGCTTGTTGCATACGCGAAATGCAATCGTGTTTCCTACGAAAGTATGCTTAATAAATTTACGTGTTTTGTAGTTTAGTTTATTTTGTAGGTTCAATAAATCTTATGGAGGATGGATTGATCGTGATTGATGGATTGTATGTGTATACGCTCGTTGGAGATGAAATCGCTTGATCTTCTTTACTTGGCATCTTATCATACGGAGATCAATTGCAATTTCTAGCCCGGGAAATTTCGTTTCTCATGGACTATTTATTTATTTACCCTACTTTTCATGCTTTGAATTTTATTTTTCACATTGAGTCCAATCCAAAACTTAAGTGTGAGGGGAAATAAATCGGAAAACGAAACCAATTTTTATTATATAAAAAAATAATAAAAGAAAAAAAAAGAGTTGTACACTTGTTTGCCCTTAGGATCTAAATGTTTTCACACGTTTGTTTGTAAATGTATTTTAATAATCGTCCACATGGTAAAAAAATATAAAAAATAAAAATAAAAATAAAAAATAAAAAATAAAAAAGTTTTAGTGAGATCACACTTGTGTGATATAAGTGTATCTGCGTGACAAAGAGGCAACCTTAGGAATAAAACCCAAATAGCCTTTTCCATTTTTCTTTTTAGCTAGTTACATCGATTAGCTAACCTCCCATATTAAACCTTTTGTTAGCACTTTCGTCTAGTGTTAGATACCCTTAGAACACCCGTTGAGCCATTCCTTTCATTTTTGTTCAATCCACTAAAAAAAAAATATATATATATATATATATAACCTTAAACCTTAGCCTAACCCGTGTCAAAGTCTAAATGGTGGGTTGCTAGTTGCATGGTGTGTTGGATCGGTTTTGATGATTTATAGTTGTCACACTTTGTTATATGTGTGTGCCATTCCAACAAAGATGGAGAGGGCCCGCTTCTTATTTGTATTTTTTGTGGTGTGCGCTTAAGCGAAGTGTGAGGGGAGCATGTGATGTATGTTAGAAAATGAAAAAAAAAGGAGGATGAGAAAAGAAAAAAAAAGAAAAAAAAAAGTCATCGAAAAAAAAGTAAAAAAAATGATGACAATATTATGAAGATGAAAGAAGATGAAGTATGTTTAGATATCGATTAGCCAATGTGCTAAGACGTGGTATGTATGTTATGTGTTGAATAAAGCTCGTAGCTATGATCATTTATGGGCTTGTAATTTGTTCGGTAACTAGCAACATGGGACTTAGACTTTTAAATTGTATATTCGTGATACACCTCTCATAAAATTCTCATGTCTTATCCATACCCATTAACCCGAATCCTTAGCCTTGTAGCCCGAATAAAAGTCCTCTTTAGATGTGTACATTTGGTGCTCATGCCATTTGATTTAGTCTTGTTTGTATTTAGTAGATTTTCATCTTATTTTCTAAACCATTTCATGCACCATGTGGTAAATAATTTATTTTACTTGCTTGAGGACAAGAAAACTCTTAAGTGTGAGGGGGTTTGCACCTTTAGCCATTTCCTATAAAAACCAAAAATATTTTCAATTTTCCATAGAATTTTAAAAAATTTCTTTTCTTTTAGAACCTAGGTATTTTGTTTTTAGCTTTAATTTTCTTTTATTTGCTTGAGGGCAATCAAAGTTTTTCTTTTCCTTGCTCGAGGACGAGCAAAACTTAAGTGTCAGGGGATTTGATAACGATCAAATATAACATATTTATAGGAGCGTATTCGTGGTGTTTATGCATATATTTATATGATTATCATGGACATATGATACTTAATGAAGCTTATTTGTTATTGTAGGTTCATCAATGGTTACATAACGAGAAATGAAGAAAAGACGAGTATTGGAGGTGAAAGAATGAACGAGACATGAAAGTGTAGCTCTCGTATGATAAATAATACAAAGAATAAGAGTCTTGGAAAGTTTGGAATAAAGAAAGTGGAAGAAACAAAGAAATAGGACCAAAAGAAGAAATATGGGAAAGATGGCCAAGATGCCACCAGCATGGCCAAGATGCCACCAGCACCAAGATGCCACCGGCAAAACTTCCTGCTGCCACTTTTCCAAGTAAACATAAACCTTTCACTTACTTCACCTTGTTCCCCAATCCGACCATAACTCCATTCCCTCTCCTCCAAGCTTCATTAAACCCTCATTTACAACCCTTGGAGCCAAAGAAAACTACTTGGTGGCCAAGGAGAATTCAACTATAAATAAGACCCATGTGGTACTGTTTATATCATCTCACTTTTATCTACTCAATCATCATATTCTACTCCATCATATTTCTATGATTTTGATATCACCCCTCACCCAAGTGGTGAGGGGTGGAATTAGTTACGATGTTCATGTTATAAGACATGGAAAAAGTAGAGAAGAAATCCACACACCATAAACAATTCAATCTCCAACAATCCTTATTGCCAAACACCCCAAAGGCTCTATACTCGCACCAAGAGGTTGATGTCCATGAAGGCCATGGGTAGGACGAATTGTATATTGGTTGTTCATTTGGTTAGAATCATTTGGATACTTTGTTGCCATGGATTCTAATGTTTGGTAACTTCTTCTTTATTATTCAAAGTAGTTTATGTTCATGTTCATGGTGATTCTTATGTTTTTGTGATATTGTGAATGTTGTGATACTTGTATTGTTCATATGAAACTTGTGATATATGGATGTTTGGATTCTATTAGTGCTTGTCATTGAACTATGGTGATAACATTATATTTGGTTGAATTGGAACTTGTTCTTGTTTGTCAATTTGGTTAATCATTGTTGAGTTTATACGTCGGAATTATTCTCAACATGGTTGATTTCAATTCGTTTACCGACTAATGATTTGGTCTTGTGCTTGTGAAGATTGTAACAACCCCAAATTTATACGATTCAATACAGCGGAAGACTCGTTGGTGTTACGGGATAGCACATTACTCACATCATAGACAACGCTTAAAAATCGCGTCGTTTATTTATAAAGCATTTCCATTCATAAATATTAAAGTTACATAGGTCCCAAGTCATTGTATTTAATACAGGTTTTACAAAGCATTTGAATGGAAATAAGTATTTAGGTGCGGGCCATGAATTCTTGTTGTCTTCCCGAGAATTACCTTCAAGTACCTGAGATAAAACATGTTAAAAGAAAAGGTCAGCGATAACGCCGAGTGAATTCATAGAGTTTAATAAAATCCATCAGTATAACATTGGTATAAAATTATTACCAAAAATCATTTTGTACAAATCATTGTAATAGTCCATAAAATAGCCAAATTCATTTTTATACAAATCCTTATCGAAAATCATAATATAGGCATTTGCCTTAAAAATCATTATACGAGCCAATGTCGTAAAAACATCATACAATATGTCTTATGACGTTGTATAAAGTTAAATAAAAATCGTTATATGAATATGGTTATATAAAACCAAAACACGAACATAATATCAATAGTATGACCCTGTATTGCTAGTCAGGCAATACATCATAATTCGGTGCATATAGCAGTATTTCGTTAGTTTGGATTATTATAAGCCGCATGACATTGTTACCTTACTACAACAAACAATGGGTAGCTAGCCCGAAACTCAATTTGCCCATCTAAATTTAGCGTGTCGTCACAAAGGTCACGCTATGGAAATCTTCTCATACATAAATTCGCTTACCAATCAATGTGGCACGACAAAGATCAACCGTCAAGGCGCGAACTGGGGTGATCGTCCCCAAATAGTACTATTATATGCATAAGCGTCTACCAAATCCCGGTAGTTCACAATTCATGCTAATAGGACTTTTAGTGACATAACCTAACTTTAATAATCCATTTAATTTCATCTATCGGGTCATTTAATCATTTATCGGGTCATACAATCGGGTCATACAATCATTCGGGTCCAAATCAATAAACAAACAATCGGGACAAATGGTGTCCTATTTTATAAAAGTAACATGTTATCTCCCTTGCGGGTTTATAAAACATTTCATAAAAACATTTAAAAGAGTGCGAGGCTATGAACTCACGTTGATGTGGGAAAGCGGGTTATCGGCAATTCGGACGTACGGTGCGTGCTTCAATCACGGAAACCTAGACAAATAATACTCGTCTTAGACTCTTGTCCAATGACTTCATAAAAATAACAATTATGTATACATATGATGATTATATATATATGATGATCAAGTGGGTTTACATATTCTCGTTTACTCATTTTAGTGTTTTGTGTCGATAACTTTTATACTAGTTTACTAGTTTTATCTATTTACATATTTTAAGTCCAATAAACTTATTATAAGTTCTTTAACTTGTATTAATCCATTTTATACTTGTATTATCAGTATTTACACTTTACATGTTGGGCCCAAATGGGTTAAGCCCAATAAATAAGTTTATAAGTGTTTTAGCCCATTTTGTTGTATTATTAGTCCAATAACGTTAACTTAGCCCGTTAATGTCCGTATGTTATATAGTTCGGGTTTTATCGGTTTTTACTTGTTATATATGTTTATATATCAGTATATGAGTTTATAAAAGTTTACATTAGACGGGTTTGATCGTCTAAGTTTTAATTGGCGAAAAACGTAAATTTTACGGTAATAGCCGAAAAAGTCGTAAAAATAATGTTTATAGTTTTATAACTTATAAAACTTATCAAATTACCATTTTTATAAAATTTCCATTTATTTATCTTTATACATATTTATATAAATGTATTATATAAGTTAGTGGGTTTTAATTCACATTTTATACTATTTTTAGTTGAGTGCTTATATAATACTATTATACTTTAATTTTCAAAATCTGATTTTTATTTTCATGTTCACCAAAACTGCCATATCTAGAGTTCTATATGGATATAGAAGCTCAAATTTTTGTGACATAAACTACATGATATGTGCTCCATTTAACTCTACTATATCTACTGTTGAATCAGCTTCTAAGTATTTTCTAAAAAATCGTCCAAAACAGTGAACTCCGATTTGTACTCTAAACTTATTTTGATCATATCTCACTCATCCTAATGATTCCATTGCATGGCCAACTCTCACATGTGTACAAGACATATTACTTACTGTATATACATTAATATATGTCATTTTTATCAGTTCATCATATGATTCTTTACTGTTTTATACAGCCAACAATTTAAACAAGATTTTAGCCTTGTTTTTTATAGTTTTTCATCTTTTTAACCATGTTTATCAACACCAAAACCCCACACAATATTTTTAATCATCATTCATCATCATATACATATACATAAGTAAAAGAAATACAAGATTACATAATCAAAAATAACAAGAGGATGAGGAGGACAATTTTTATACCACCAAAGTGATGAAATGATGAGCTTTTGGATGAACAAGACATGGTTTTGGGTAACCAATCTTATGAGATATTAACACCACTTCTAGGATCACCAAGTATTTGTAGATTCCTCCAAAAATCAGCCCTTGTTCTTCATGAAAACTCCTTGAGAAATCAGCCCCAAACTCCCTTGAAAACTCCTTTTTACATGTTAAGATCACCTCCAATCTTCATAACTTCAATGGGTTTTCATCATATGTAAATTATACATATGATTTATGGTTGAATCAAGTTCAAATGGGGGTTGTTTTGAATGAGTTTGGGACGAATTTTAGAGAGAGGGAGGAGAGTGTTTAGTGGTTTGCATGTGTTGAAATGAATGAAAATGGTTTGAGGTGGTGGTTTTGATGTTGGTTGCTAGTTTACAAGTAAACTAAGACATGTGTCTTAGCTTATCTTGTAAGCTTGACACCACATGGTGTTGTTAGCTTTGTTTACCCATGTGTAGGGGTGGGACAAGTATGTACTTGTTCCATCCCCATTAATTTACGGGTATTCCTCGATTCTAGTTTCCTTGATTTGCGTGCCCTCGGGTCGTTTTACGAAAAACGTTTTTATAAATTATGAAGCAACGGCACAAAACGAATCTAATAAAAATTGTCTCATCAAAAACGGAGTTCGAAACGTAAATACGTAATCCTAAGGTTTCCGGTTTGGTCGTAAAGGAGGTTAAATTAAAATCGTAAGTCCTAATCTCTTCTCGTAAATTTGTGAGTTTATGAATCAACTCAAAATTAAAATCCCAAAATAATATTCACGGATAAATTTATTTTCTAAAATGTCGGACTGTCACCAAAACGGTGTATGTAAACGTAAGCACGTAACGTTGAATCCTCCGGTTTAGACGTAGTTGATGCTACTTCAAGACGTAAATCCAAATTTCTTCCCAAAAATAAGTGAGTTCATATTATAACATTAAAATAATGTTTTCAAATAAATATTGAGAATAAAATATCGACCATAAATTAACGGATTGTCACAGCATTTACCCCTAAACAGGATCTTTGTCCTCAAAGATCATCTTACCTTACTACTCGCTTCTTATAGAGTTAAAGCCATGTGGGTATTTCCTCCACATTCGGTCTTTTCTCACAAGTGTAATTCATTACAATATGCGAGTTTCATAACTACGGGAATAAGATCAGGCTTAATGTTGACTTATTTTCTCTATCCATGATGCTCACGGGTTTCTGATGAATGCAACTTTTCGCCGATCTAAGCTTTATTAAGAAGAATTCAGATTTTCACTTGATAGATATTTTATCAAGTTCGATATACGAAACATAATTCACGCATCTCTTGAAGTCCTTGGGTAGATCCAGCTTATATGCCTTTCAAACCAAATCTTTTACATCATCTAAATGGTCCCATACAACGGGGACTTATATCCCATGATCTTTCAGCTCATTAATTCATTTTTCCAAGGTTAAATTTTTTGGCATAACTTCGCTACCCATCTGGCACTTCAAGATCTACATTTCATATTCACATAACCTCCTGCCCACTATCGGCAGTCAATAATCAAATCCTAATTTCAACAATCATTTCAGTTCTCGCGGGTCGAGTATTTTGTAAGGTTAGGTTCGCCATCATAGGAAACCTTAAACCTAAAAGACATGTCCAACTCACAATGGGTGTATGTCGGGTGTCTTCATCTCAACTCCGGCTTACAAATGCTCTAATATAGATCCTAACAAGATTCGATCTCGATCCTAATACGATAATTATCAATGATAATTTTTCCAAAGGAAAGCGATTATACGGTTCATTACCAAAGGTCAATCATTCAAACATAAAACAAGACTTCTAGTATTTTGTATCGTTACTTTACCTCGTCCCTTTGATTGGGGTGGTAAGTAGTACTCTCATCAAGGTTCGTTCCCAATGACTTCTGAGCAAATCTTAGAAATTTGATGCGAAGCGAGAATCTTGATAAAGATGTTCGATACAGACACACTATGTTTACATAACTCCTTTAAATGCAAAAGAGTCAATTTCTTCATCAAGAATTTATCATTAACGAGAATGATATTAGCAGATTTGGTCAGTCTGTCGACGATGACCCAAATCGAATCAAATTCAGATGATGACCTTTGCGATAGCTAGACGTTTACTAATGTATGAGGCGATGTCTGCCTTCATAATTTGCCATTAGTACAACTTCTTCAGACAAAGATACTTTTAGTCAGAAATGACATAAATATAATACTTATACTTACAAGATTCCAACATAACTTTATCTCAAAATCCTCCATATTTAGACAATCACAAGTGGTCTTTTAAAACATTTAACGTTACCGGCTTCTCAATTCAAATGGTTCACATTAGCCGCAAACCCCTTTTATTATCTATATTATCCTTTTTACAAACATCGTTCATATTTTATATCGTTCAGCAATTTATTTTGTACCATCATTACTAAGGAACACATTCTAATTGGTTCTTTATACTTTTTACATAATGCGTCGATATCTAAATTCACCTCTCCTGATGATATAATTATCATGTCCATAATTCACTCAGATATTCTTTCTTCGTATTTTCTAAGTTTTAGTTTCGTCTCGACTATCATTTTTCTTAGTTTTGCTCAATCCGACGTTTTTAAAGCGTCGATAATTATTACAATTAATTAAATAATAATTGTTTAATTTTTATGAAACGTAAACGTAAAAATTTTAAATTCCTTAGTTCGACCAATTATATAAAATGTTCAAAATAAATTTGAATTTAATTAACAAGATTTTTGTTGATTTATCGAAAATAATTAATAAGATTCGTAAATGTTTGAAAAATTTTTGTTTATTCTTTGGTAAAAATTTTCATAGTTGAAAAGCAAAAACTGTCATTTCAAATTCTAAGTCATGGTTTAAATGGTTTCCTCAATCCCTCTTAGGTTGTCTTGAGATATACACGAACATTTACCCCTAAACAGGAGTTTAGTTAAATGTTCTGGGTATAAGGGAATAATCCCTCAAAATTTCTTTTCGATAAAACATTTGTCAAAACACATTTACACTTTCTTCTTGGTAAAACCCAAAGTCTTAATGGCTTTAATTTTTGAAAAGTCAATATAGATTCAATTATCTTTTAATCACACGGTCAAATAATGTAAAGGATTAAGTGTTAAATCACATGTTATATATTCAAGGTACAGGTTTTCGTTGTTCGGCCAATTCAGGGCAATCTATAAATAATTATTAACTTCTTCTTATTCTTATAAACAAACAAATGGTCCTTAATGATCACAAGCATGAATTTATCAAATTACAGCCTACACACGTGATTCACCAAATTTATGAATGCTACATGTGCATTAGCCAATCCAAACAACATCACGTGAAACTCATAATGTTCATTACAAGTTCTGGATGTAGTGATTGGAATAGATAATCTCCTTCGCGAACGCGAAGTTGAAAATAACCATGCCGTGGATCAAATCTTTAAAACATACGCTAGAACCTTGTAAATGATCGAACAAATCTTCCATTTCGAGTTATGGATATCGTTTTTGATTGTCAATTTACTTAGTTCACAGTAATCTATAAATATAAGGAATGATAACACCATAGCTCTTCATGATGACGAGCTCGGTAGAATAAAATCTTTCTCCGACAACTCTCTCAGTTGTACGGTAATTCCTTTAATTCAGATGGTGTTGACGTATAGTGCACAAGCCACAGGTGCAGCACCGGAAATATAATCAATACCAATTTCAACTTGTCGTAATGGCAAAAGTCTAGGAAATTTACCAGCAAATACCTCCTAAAGTTTCAGATAACATAAACATCTTTTAATAAATTCATATTAGGTTCTTTCTAGATTATAATATCTATGACTAATTCACAGCCATTCATGGTATAATTTCAAGTCTAAATGCAGGATACGGTCATCCATCAAGAATTATTTAGATCACTTTTGATAATCAACATCTTATCATTTAGGGGAATTCTATTCGAGTTCCCATCGATTAAGACAATGTCGTCATGTCGAAATCAATCAATCCATTCTTACTGGCACTATCAACTTTCCAGTTGCATTGCCGTCGATAAGATGTGAACTTCTCAAAAGACTAATAATAACTCATAATCCTTCACAAGTTCAAGGATATCTGGAGACATAACTAACCTTAAAAAAAGTAAGGTCAACGCATAATCTATGCGAGAGAATTTCAAATCAGATACAGCCGAAAACATTTAATGAATATGAATATATCCCATGTTTTCATAATTTGAGTACTTCGAAAGCTCCTCGGATCGTTACCCAGGTCATTCAAATGAAACCGAATCAAAATAAATGATAGGAACGTTGATACATCCAGTCGGGTATCAACATTCGGTAACCAGATACTTTTCCTAAGAATCTCACTACGGGAGAATTGGACAAGAAAGAATTGTCAATTGTCAAATAAGACAATTTCCACAGATGAGTAAATTCGACTCAGAAGAATAGATGCTACAGGCACATATGTAGGTGTCCCTAACACTATGTCCCTATTTTTCACTTCTTGCAGATCTCATAAAATTTAATCTTTCACAATCTTCAAAGAAAATGTAGTGTTTATTAATCAGTTTTATGGTGACTACTAATCAGTCTTGCATGGTCCATTCCAAATTGTATGTAGGCGCGCAACTATATACAATTTCAAGATTAACGATGCAATACTCAGTTCGTCAAAATTTGTCATCATGTTTATAATAAAAACATTTTCATGCTTAATTCTTAAATAAGAATCAAAATAAATTTACAAAGATTTTCTTTGTTATGAAAACAATTAATTTTTCCAAAGTGTTTTATAAACAACTTCATTTCGATAACGATTATTTATAAGTCTCAGTTTAAATAATCTATATGGTGATGAAAACCCAATTTTTCTCAAGGGATACTGTTTTAACTTATAAAAACAATGAGTGATCTGCAAAAGAGTGATGGAAAGTTGTTCACCAAGAACTAACTATAATATAATAGGAAATGAGCTTAGCCAAAAAAAAATCATGAGGTTCATGACCCCGATGGCACTCAAAAAGAATAATCCACAACGTAACTCGATTTGAGATGAGTACTTGTTCAATGGTTGCATCACTAATGCGAACATTAGGATGAAGCAATAAAGGATAGATAACATCAATACATGTAGAATTTAGCAATCAAAGGTAGTCTTTTCATTAATCACAAACAAGTCAAAATTGTACCGTAACACATTATGTGTCACTATGTCATACAATTTCATGAACTCATCCTACCAACTGATGTCTCAGTTAAGTTAGGGATTAGTTTTAAAAGATACCACAGTGAATACTAATCTACAAGAGTTATGGGGGTTCCACCTGTCCCGGAAGATCCATCGGTCCCAATTCAGAAGAAGATTTCTTCACTTTATTTATTGGACACTGGGCATCCTCGTCATTGGACAATGGCCTAGGAACAACCCTTAACACGAATCAACAATCTATTAAAACCTTATACTTCAATCATAGGACTCAACAACTTCCTCTTAACAATTTCATATTCCATACAAGTTAAATTTTACTTTATTCAGGTTTTAACCAAATTATACTCAATTCGATATCTTACCTCATTCTCCAACACTTTCAACTTTATTTTTAAACCTTAAAAGGGCAATAAAAGTTCAATATGAACAACACTTAATTTCCAATCCTATAACTCTTACAACAACAATTACCAAATGAGTCACTAGCATGAGATGACTCACACATTCAATTAGACTACTCGGAAAGGTACTAGTGGCATGAGGCTTTTGGGTAAAGGCTCCAATTACAGCCTCAAGTGCAACATTCGCCCTTTGGATTTCAAATTTTAAGAATTTGATGACAACGAATCAAATGACATCTTTCTAGGTGGTAATGTTTTGTCAAACTCCACTCTATAAGGAAAGATCGTCATGACATCGGTATCAGATTTAATCTCGCCATTTCTTCTTCAAGATCTTAATCAACTACTATTAACATTTCTACGAATATCAACCATTTGTTGGGATCATAAATATCCACAACTTGGTTTAGATCTAGGATAGCTAGAATTCCTACGAGAATAGCTTCGATTAATTTACTAGGGGAGTTAGGGTTCCTTGTGACAATCTACGTCGTATAAATACCTCGTATAAATATCAAAATAATCATCAAACAATCATGTAATAAAATTACATCATATATATATATATATATATATATATATATATATATATATATATATATATATATATATATATATATAATCCAAGTTATATATATATATTAAAATAACACTTCTCAGTCTGGCCTTGTCGGTAACTCGGGAATTCTTCGGCACCGTTATAGTCAAAAGATTTTTAGACATTTTTAGAAAAATGTTTATAGTTAAAAGATTTTGAAATGTTTTATTCAAAACCTTGGTTTTAAAAATCTTTCGTTCTCTATAACGAGAGCTCTGGTACCAAACGGTAACAACCCCAAATTTATACGATTCAATACAGCGGAAGACTCGTTGGTGTTACGGGATAGCACATTACTCACATCATAGACAATGCTTAAAAATCGCGTCGTTTATTTATAAAGCATTTCCATTCATAAATATTAAAGTTACATAGGTCCCAAGTCATTGTATTTAATACAGGTTTTACAAAGCATTTGAATGGAAATAAGTATTTAGGTGCGGGCCATGAATTCTTGTTGTCTTCCCGAGAATTACCTTCAAGTACCTGAGATAAAACATGTTAAAAGAAAAGGTCAGCGATAACGCCGAGTGAATTCATAGAGTTTAATAAAATCTATCAATATAACATTGGTATAAAATTATTACCAAAAATCATTTTGTACAAATCATTGTAATAGGCCATAAAATAGCCAAATTCATTTTTATACAAATCCTTATCGAAAATCATAATATAGGCATTTGCCTTAAAAATCATTATACGAGCCAATGTCGTAAAAACATCATACAATATGTCTTATGACGTTGTATAAAGTTAAATAAAAATCGTTATATGAATATGGTTATATAAAACCAAAACACGAACATAATATCAATAGTATGACCCTGTATTGCTAGTCAGGCAATACATCGTAATTCGGTGCATATAGCAGTATTTCGTTAGTTTGGATTATTATAAGCCGCATGACATTGTTACCTTACTACAACAAACAACGGGTAGCTAGCCCGAAACTCAATTTGCCCATCTAAATTTAGCGTGTCGTCACAAAGGTCACGCTATGGAAATCTTCTCATACATAAATTCGCTTACCAATCAATGTGGCACGACGGGGATCAATCGTCAAGGCGCGAACTGGGGTGATCGTCCCCAAATAGTACTATTATATGCATAAGCGTCTACCAAATCTCGGTAGTTCACAATTCATGCTAATGGGACTTTTAGTGACATAACCTAACTTTAATAATCTATTTAATTTCATCTATCGGGTCATTTAATCATTTATCGGGTCATACAATCGGGTCATACAATCATTCGGGTCCAAATCAATAAACAAACAATCGGGACAAATGGTGTCCTATTTTATAAAAGTAACATGTTATCTCCCTTGCGGGTTTATAAAACATTTCATAAAAACATTTAAAAGAGTGCGAGGCTATGAACTCACGTTGATGTGGGAAAGCGGGTTATCGGCAATTCGGACGTACGGTGCGTGCTTCAATCGCGGAAACCTAGACAAATAATACTCGTCTTAGACTCTTTTCCAATGACTTCATAAAAATAACAATTATGTATACATATGATGATTATATATATATGATGATCAAGTGGGTTTACATATTCTCGTTTACTCATTTTAGTGTTTTGTGTCGATAACTTTTATACTAGTTTACTAGTTTTATCTATTTACATATTTTAAGTCCAATAAACTTATTATAAGTTCTTTAACTTGTATTAATCCATTTTATACTTGTATTATCAGTATTTACACTTTACATGTTGGGCCCAAATGGGTTAAGCCCAATAAATAAGTTTATAAGTGTTTTAGCCCATTTTGTTGTATTATTAGTCCAATAACATTAACTTAGCCCGTTAATGTCCGTATGTTAAATCGTTCGGGTTTTATCGGTTTTTACTTGTTATATATGTTTATATATCAGTATATGAGTTTATAAAAGTTTACATTAGACGGGTTTGATCGTCTAAGTTTTAATTGGTGAAAAACGTAAATTTTACGGTAATAGCCGAAAAAGTCGTAAAAATAATGTTTATAGTTTTATAACTTATAAAACTTATCAAATTACCATTTTTATAAAATTTCCACTTATTTATCCTTATACATATTTATATAAATGTATTATATAAGTTAGTGGGTTTTAATTCACATTTTATACTATTTTTAGTTGAGTGCTTATATAATACTATTATACTTTAATTTTCAAAATCTGATTTTTATTTTCATGTTCACCAAAACTGCCATATCTAGAGTTCTATATGGAGATAGAAGATCAAATTTTTGTGACATAAACTACATGATATGTGCTCCATTTAACTCTACTATAGCTACTGTTGAATCAGCCTCTAATTATTTTCTAAAAATCGTCCAAAACAGTGAACTCAGATTTGTACTCTAAACTTATTTTGATCATATCTCACTCATCCTAATGATTCCATTGCATGGCCAACTCTCAAATGTGTACAAGACATATTACTTACTGTATATCCATTAATATATGCCATTTTTATCAGTTCATCATATGATTCTTTACTGTTTTATACAGCCAACAATTTAAACAAGATTTTAGCCTTGTTTCTTATAGTTTTTCATCTTTTTAACCATGTTTATCAACACCAAATCCCCACACAATATTTTTAATCATCATTCATCATCATATACATATACATAAGTAAAAGAAATACAAGATTACATAATCAAAAATAACAAGAGGATGAGGAGGACAATTTTTATACCAACAAAGTGATGAAATGATGAGCTTTTGGATGGACAAGACATGGTTTTAGGTAACCAATCTTATGAGATATCAACACCACTTCTAGGATCACCAAGTATTTGTAGATTCCTCCAAAAATCAGCCCTTGTTCTTCATGAAAACTCCTTGAGAAATCAGCCCCAAACTCCCTTGAAAACTCCTTTTTATATGTTAAGATCACCTCCAATCTTCAGAACTTCAATGGGTTTTCATCATATGTAAATTATACATATGATTTATGGTTGAATCAAGATCAAATGGGGGTTGTTTTGAATGAGTTTGGGACGAATTTTAGAGAGAGGGAGGAGAGTGTTTAGTGGTTTGCATGTGTTGAAATGAATGAAAATGGTTTGAGGTGGTGGTTTTGATGTTGGTTGCTAGTTTACAAGTAAACTAAGACATGTGTCTTAGCTTATCTTGTAAGCTTGACACCACATGGTGTTGTTAGCTTTGTTTACCCATGTGTGGGGGTGGGACAAGTATGTACTTGTTCCATCCCCATTAATTTACGGGTATTCCTCGATTCTAGTTTCCTTGATTTGCTTGCCCTCGGGTCGTTTTACGAAAAACGTTTTTATAAATTATGAAGCAACGGCACAAAACGAATCTAATAAAAATTGTCTCATCAAAAACGGAGTTCGAAACGTAAATACGTAATCCTAAGGTTTCCGGTTTGGTCGTAAAGGACGTTAAATTAAAATCGTAAGTCCTAATCTCTTCTCGTAAATTTGTGAGTTTATGAATCAACTCAAAATTAAAATCCCAAAATAATATTCACGGATAAATTTATTTTCTGAAATGTCGGACTGTCACCAAAACGGTGTATGTAAACGTAAGCACGTAACGTTGAATCCTCCGGTTTAGACGTAGTCGATGCTACTTCAAGACGTAAATCCAAATTTCTTCCCAAAAATAAGTGAGTTCATATTATAACATTAAAATAATGTTTTCAAATAAATATTGAGAATAAAATATCGACCATAAATTAACGGATTGTCACAAAGATTGTGCAAGAGACTTAATAAACATAACAAGTAAAGGTTTAATCTAGATTATAGGTCGAAAGAAGTCTTTTGAATATATTGTTCTAATCATCTTTCAAGTAAATGGAACTTATCAAATTGATAACACTAAGTCTATGGGTTGAAAGGATTCTTGTTTTTATTGGATTAGGCATAAGGCTCATGAGTGACCACTTGATTGAGACTTATGTATTATTGATTTATAAAGCACTGGTGTCTTATTATTGGTTCAATAGGTCGAAAGGATTACCTTTAATATGTTTTCCAAACTATGCATCCTAATGTCCATGTGATCATTTGACTATACATGTCTGTTCTTTGTGTACTTGTGCCTTTAACGATTCTCATGGTGGTGTGATCGTGAGAATCATACTTACCATTGTTACAAACAACTACACTTGAGTATAACCAAGTCCCATGGGACGACCTTGACTTACCAACCTAATTACAACATGACTAGAGTATACTTGCTCGAATTTGTGTTCCTAATTAATATCGGTAATTCTTGTTTATAAATTTAAAACCCAAAGTGTGGAAAGAACGCATCAAGTTTTTGGCTTCTTGTCGGGGATTTGTAATTGCACTCTTTAATATCTCTATCGGTACATATCAACAGCTCACATGAAGAATGTTGCTAATAAAAAACCATCCATTGTGAAGCCCTTGCTCCCTTCCTCTAAGAAGGTGATTGCAGCTGGTGTGTCTGGTAAGTCAGCGTCTTTGACCTCTGGGCAACATACCACGCTGTCCAAGGCAACAACTGGCCAACAGCCAAAGAAGAAGAAAAACCCCTCTTATTCCGAAACCCAAACTGTTGCTAAGGCCAGGGTTAAGAAGACAGCCACTCCTTCCGCTGGTCCAGAGACTTCTGTGGACACAGAGACAACAACTGATAAACAACAGGAGTCTAGCGTCTCTACATTAGCAGAGACAACATGGAACCAGCCAAATTCCACTGATATGTCACAGGTAATCAGATTATAATTTTTAGAGGTCCATAAGCATCCACTCTGAAATGTATGTAGGTGAGAGTGGTGAAGTTAGGGTTATCCTCAACCCATAGGAGTCTATGTATGCACTTAGAAATCTTTTAATACTTCTGTACATCCTGTCTTTGCACCAGGGAGTGATTCATTTGTGTTTATAAAGCACCCCGATGACCCTGCACCCTCTAGGCAGTATTCAGCCAAACAACAACCTGAACACATATATGTCTCGACCTATAGTAGTTGTACTTCACACAGCCTCTAGGTTCCCTCAGAAAAGAATCTCAAAAGTTTAACTTTTAGGGGGGCTGAATCATCATCCTCAGCTTTCCTAGGGACAGCGTTATATGACGATCTTTAACCACATCTTTTTCACAACTAAAAGAGTCCCAGAGGATTTATCCTTTCAGGGGGAGCTGAATCATCACCCTCAGCTTTACCAGGGGCAACGTAACACGCGATCTTAACCCATATACAATTCACAGATAAAAGAGTCCCAAAAGATTTATCCTTTTGGGGGGGCTGAATAATCACACTCAGCTTTCCTAGGGGCAGCGAATGGCGACCATTAACCTCATTACTTTCACACTTAAAAGAATCCCAAGGATTTATCCTTTGGAGTGGCTGAATAATCATCCTCAGCCTCTCTGGGACAGCGAACTGGCGATCATTCCCTTTATCTATTCCACTATTACTAACTTACACAAATTGCAGGCTGATGTTGTACATCCAAATGTAGACTCTCTGGCTACACCTGAAGAAGCTGATAAATTGATTCAGGATCAGCCAAAAGAAGATGAGCCCATGCCTGATGTTCAAGAGGATGTGCTTGCCTACATTGAAAGCCTTTCTGAACCTGAATCGATGCTAGATGATGAAATTCTCCCTGAAGGGATGATTGAGGAGGAGGATGATGAAGAAGAGGAACAGCCTTCCATGTCACCACCCAGAGCTATGTCCACACCAACTAGAGAACCAACTCCTCCTCCAAAAGAAGCTGTTGTGACTCCTACCTCAGGTACCTCTATCACAAAGGAACTTAACAGTGCTGTATATGATCCTACAACAGAGTTTTTGTTGTTTGATCATCTACAACAAACAAATTTTGAACTTTTTCCCAGGGAAGATGACTTTGAGCAGCAAAGCCTGAACATTCATGGTTTGAGGCCCTATCATCATGCTTCAGACATTGAACGCCTGTCAAGAAAGTTAGATAAAATTGGATCTGAAATACATTCCTTCACGGTCAATTTTCCCAAGATCATTTCCCAAGCTGTTAAAGAAGCCATCACTGAACCCATCCAAGATGGCACCAGAAAAGGAGTTTCCCACGGACTTAGTCACTTATCTACTCGCATCAAAGATATCATCATCAAAGAAGTCCCTGATATGTTTACAACCCATGAGTTAGTGATGCACAAAGAATTTGAGGCTGTGTGCAACAAGCAAAAACGCCACACTACCTATTTGGTTGGCCATGTTGATCGATCTGTGAATCGCAACTGCAACAGGCTTCTCAAAATTGCCAGAGAATCGAGAAACAGGCAAAAGAAGTTGGCAACATCTGTTGAACAAGTTGCTCGCTATATTCAGTCACGTTCAGCCAAACGTCTTAAGAGACAGGCTAAACGCGAGGGGGAGAAAACTGAACTACTCAAACTAGGACCTGTCAACACTACCACAAATATAGATGATAACCCCATTCCTCTCCGAGTCATCACACCAATCACTATACCTGATGATGATGTTGAAAGTAAGGGGGAGCAACAAGACAACAAAGCAGCTGATTCATCAAATTCCCTGTCTTTGGATAACACCAATAAGGTTGTGGATGATGGTGAACCAAAAGCTAAGAAACTCAAATTCACTGTTGGCTCCCTACCAAAAGTTGTTCAAGAACAAGCTCAGATAGCATTTTTGAAACAAGCTGAAGAGATGAAGAAAGCAAGTGAAGAATCCTCTGTCTCGAAGAAAGGGAAAGAAATAGTTATGGTAGACACATACGCCAAACTAAAGAAAATAGCTGCGATGCTAGAGATAGGAGGATCCACTACCAAAATCTCACAATTATCAACTTTCAAAGTAGCTAATGAAAAACCCTTAATTGTTGAAGAAATTGAGAAACATGTACTTGAGTTTAAACGACTGAATGAAATCAAGAAAGCCAAAGAGCTGGATGAAGCAAAGTTGAAAGCCATGTCTCCTCAACTTAGAGAGGATCAAAGACAAAGGCTAAGAGAAATGGAGATTAAACGCGCAGAGGCTCTGAAAAAGGTAAAGGCTGACTATGATGTCTGCGTTAACAAAAGATATGCTCTAGGCACTATCACCAAGTTCAAATAGACAGTCAATAAATCAACACATACCCCACAGATGGTCATTTGGAGAGATAACCAACAAGGAAACATGAATGTGTTTGAGTATTTCAAGCTTAAGACACTTGGTCTAACTGAATGGTTAGAAATTGAAGCTTTAGCTGCTAAGAGGACTGGACAGGAAAATTTCTTACTCTTGAAAATCCTGAGAGCTAAGTTCAACTGGCTGAAAGAAACAGCAGCCAAACTCAAGATTGATCCACCCCCACAGTTATTTGAACCAGAACCAACAAAGGCTGACAAGAAAAGAAAAAGGATGTCTTAATTCCTTCAAGAAACCTTTGTAACTGATGATATCCAAGTAGATGGAATGAACAGGAACTTGATTCTCCCAAATGGTATTGTAGGACCTGTTGATGGTCAGACTTACACTGAGCCTAAAAAAAGAATGACCTACATGAACAGGGGATGTCAGTATGTGTTCTAAAAGGAAGATGAGCTGGGGCTTGCATCAACTATTTAGCTTATTTTGTTTCAAAAGGTGCTTAAACTGAACACATAGTACTCTAAGGAATTTGCCCAAGCATTTAAGGCTGAATTAGATACTAGGACAGACATAGCTGAGGCTGAAGAGAAAATCAAGAATGATGATTATTAAAGTTTTTACAGCTGAACGTTTACTATCATACTTTGTTTTACTTATGTATTGTTCTTGTAATTTTTTTAAGTATTAATGAAGTATGAAGTTGTTTGTTACATCTATTATGTGTAAGAAGAAGTTGTTATCTCACTTACTATAACTCATATAGATCTAGTTGTATTTATGTTTAAATAGGAGGAGATTGTTGGGAATCTAAGTCTGTTATAATTCTCTTAGTCATAGATTTAAACTTAAATAAGCTGTTTGATATTAACTTGCCTATGCCTAGGAGACAGGCAAGTAACCCAAGACTCACAGAGTTCTAAGTCTCTGTGAGCAACCACAGAGGAGTCCATGTCAGAGACATTGTCAAGGAAGTCGAAGATTACTTGAAGTCATACTCATTGGTTGTGTTGGATAACAACCAAGATGAATCAGGGCCTCTGAGTGGTTGAGTGTTAATAGGGGTGGCAATACCCTGTTAACACTTAGTACACTTTGAACATACCTAAGTATTTAGGCGGGAAGTTTCACAGCCTAAAGTACAAGGAATGAAGAAAGGGAAACTATGTCAGCTATGTTTTCCTAAAGCGTTGTGGCAGACTACAAAGAATAGAAGAGCATCTTTTGACAGATGTCTGACATTGTCTGTTTTGTGTAGTCACCATCAACCAGTACTAATAGTCAACCTCGTACCACTATAAATAGGAGATGTATGCTAGAGTTAATGGGGTTCACTTTGTTAGATTTCACACATTAACTCTTTACAACTCAGAGAAAGAACAGTTGTGCCCGTGTTCTCGAGTTTGCTTTATTTTGTCCAAAGTGTACACAACACGTTGTCATCAAACTATGTTATCCATAACACATGTAATACTTGTTATACAATAATAAAGTACTACGTTTGAAAAGTATTTACTTGTGTTAATTATCCTTCTTAATCGTTTCAAGCTAGTTTTAGGTACTTTCACCTATTGTTTGCATCTTTGGAATCTATATGCTAACCCATTATTTGGAGGTGTTTTACTTGTTGGTATGATAGAATCAGATCTATGTACTTACTCAGTAACACCTTAGGGTCATTGTAATTAGATTATGAAAAATGATTTCAATTACCGATCGTAAAAGGAGTCAAGATCTAGATTATGCAATTGACTTTTAATGATTTAATAGTTTGATCAATGGCCTTTAAGCAAGTAAATATATAAGCATTAGATCTTGTAGTTAATCTTTAGGTCTTGAAAAAATATTTTATTTTTGAAAAATATATATTTTTTGACATTTCACTAAAATATTAGAAAAAAATCAAAAATTTTAAAATATAAAAAAAATTTCGATATATTTGGAAAATTTAGAATTTTTTTATGAAATACCGAAAACTCTCGATATTTTTTAGATATACAAAAAAAGTCGATATTTTGGCGAAAATTTGCGATTTTAATGGATATTTTTTCTTTTTGAGGAAAAAATTAGGTATTTTATAAACAAGGCTTTAAAAATTTGTTATTTTGTCATTATCCCTAGTTTTTAATGTTTTGTTTCTTGGTAATATTCGGGAACTTAATCATAGCAATGGTAATAACAATACATTCATAAGAAAAAATGATAGCAACTGAGGTGATGTTATCCCAAGCGAAAAGCCACAAACAAACCTCTAACTGAATTGAGGTCAAGTTTTAACGAGAAATCGTCTTTCTTTAATGTTAGATGAATAAGAGGGACGCTTGCTAAACTATGTTGATTAGGTGTTACCCATGACTCGCAAGACCAAGTCTCAATCTTTTAAAGTTGACTACGTGGTTTGTTAGCGAAACTACAATTACTATGTGACCATAGCATACCCAGATGTATGAACAACATAGATTTACGTGTTAAATATGAAGAAAATTACAAAGAATTCCATGTTTAAAATGTGCTTGATAAGAACCCTATGGATATTACTGTTAGCGACTTAATGGTTCGTGGTCAGGACATGCAGTAGTTAGAATTCGGTCCCTTCTCTTCGGTCAAAAGTGGAGAAATAGTTTAAAAATTGTTGGAGTCTACGAGCCGGGCACTAACAAAGTAAATTCAAGATGATGAAAACCAATTAAAGAACGAGTAAAACCAAACAAACCAATCTCCATAACTTCGTGTAACGACACTAAGCAAACAAAGAACAAGAGGTTAAAATGGAAATGAACTCGACCGGATTCTATTTCCTTTTAAGTACGAACGACAACCTCACAAAATTGTTGGAGTCTACAAGCCGGGCACTTAAGGATGCATATGGTCACACACGCAAACCTTGAGCAACAACAACACGGGTTTTCGACATTAGAGAGAAAACTGCAATGGAAGTTAATGGCGGTCACAACTTTACTAGTATAGATATACATAAAAAGTAAATAAATAAAGGTAAGAAAAAAAGGTCAAACCAAACGTATTATAGAAGGAGTAAAACCAAACAATACAACGAAGAGAAATTTGATTTGGTTTCAATTAAAACAAAAAAGAATGACATGCCAATCATATTATAAACATAAACATATTAAATACATTTGTAAAAAAGTAAATGAAAAAAATAAGAAGTGTCAAGCAAACGTTACGGTTGGAAAAAAACCCAAATCGGTTTTCCGCCAATAAAAAAGATCATCAAATCGAAAATCAATGAAAATCATCCGCCATTAACAATGACAATGAGTTCATTATCAAAGATTATCTTCGCCACCATTATTATCCATTTTTCTTCATCCACCGATGCCGCGCCACAACTAGAATACGTGCGACATGCATTCAACCCAAATTTAAACCATTGTTCAATTACTTAACCTTACATCAGTGCGCCTCCCATTTGCTGATACCAAACTTATTAGAGCTTTTTGCAGAACCGAAATATCTCTCATGCTTGTAATTCCTAACGAGATCACCACCAAAATTGCTATCAATGCATCCGCAGCTAGCGTTGGTATATTATCCCTTACTACCGATGATCTCTAGTTATGGCTATTTTTTTCGGGACTTAGGATCCTAATAATCGTATGGGTAGTTGGTACTTCAAACACGAACTTGTTTACGTAATTCGAAATACTATCCACGTCCTAATCACCTAAGAGTTTCAGGTATTACGGTAAGCACTACTTTTTCTTTTACGGATATTGTAAGGAAATCGTTAGTTCCGTCATTTGCTAAGTTTATCACCCCTCAAGCCGACTCTCTTCTTAAACCTTTACTAAACCTATTGATTGAAACCGGCTCTTCCTTTTTTGTTAGCCTATATCCCTACACCATTTACCAGCAACAACACCAAAACAGGGGTGGATCTAGAAGGTTGTCGGGGGGTTCGCGGGTTCCCACTAAATGTCGATGGCTTAATGTAGTTTTCAATAAAAGGTCTCAATTTTTTCAAAATTAACTTCGTCTTAATTTACTAATATGTTACAAAAAAAATTATTTACCATCAAATCAAAACTAAGGGAGAGCAACAAAATCGAGAAAATAGCCGCATAATTGGACTACCAAAAGTGAAATTTCGATATGAATTGTTAACATATATCCAAAAATTTGGATAGAAAAACCTAACTAAAATAACGGGTCTAACTAATTTTTGGATATTCCGAATTCGGATTTTTGAATTGAAAAAACTTAACTAAAATTTTGGATATCCGAAATTTTGAATATTTGAATTGAAATTTTTAGGATATCTGAATTCGAAGGGCTATGTTTTGGGGGTTTGGTTTTAGCCAAAAATCGTCATATACTCACCGTAAGTCAAACTCTTTATACTCGTAAGTATTTTTATCAACACCAGATGACTTAATATTCCGGTTCCGCCTCTTCATCCGATGGACATTGGAAAAGCATTGTTTTAATCTAGTAAGGGGATTTGGCTATGGGGCAGATCGTTACTCGAAAACTCATTATGACAATCTGTTTGATGAGATGTTGGATTCTTTGTTGGTCATGGTAGCATCCCTCTTATTGTCACAAAGACGGGCGGGCCATATGACCCTTATGATACATTCGACACCACCATGGAGTACGCCACATCCTACCTTTAGTAGAATTTTCGACCATGTCAACTCTGGGAACATGACACCCACCAAAAAAGAATTAATTTCCAATATCTTTATCTTCTAGCTATAAGACACCACAGTTTCCCCAACACCGGTATGAAAGACCAGGCTACATGCAAGACGTATGGTTTTTCTTACCCAGACAACACCATCAAATACAACCTCACCATCTCTCTCTCATCTTGCCAAACAACAACCTTCTTTGTGGCTCCAAAATATATTGTAACCTCATGTTATCGTCGTAGAACTTTCTCTTATGCATTCCAATAGTATTCGTATACGAAGAGCTACCAAGCTGATTTTACCTCTCTCTCTCTCTCTCTCTCTCTTTACTTGTTATTTGCGGACACAATTTTTACATGGATATTTTGTCAAACATAAAATAAATTTTAAGACAATATTCCTACAACGTACAACACCTTAAAACCATATGTACTCGATGAATGTTGCTATTAAAATAATAGATTCAAACAACAAAGACATTTGTAGATAAAGAAACTATTATAGCTGGATAGAAAGCTCCATAGCCATTAGGTGAACTTTGATCTCATCCTGACCGAAGTATGTGTAAAAGTAGTGAATGGTAATTTATATTGATCAAATGATGCATCCATTATTCTTCAAGTTTAAATTACTCTTCTATACTTCTATTCATAACGAGTTTTTAAAATATTTATAATGATTCATGAATTACTAAATATTCTTTTTTATCAAATTATATCTCATGTAGGACTTTCTTAAAAAAATATACCAATCTACACTAGTGATTTCTCTAGAACAATCTACAATGTTCTCTAGATCAATATTCCTAGCTAAAATACTAGTTTTTAATGAGAGTGCATTTTGTTTAAACTTTTAGACTGAAAATATATGATATATTATACTACCTCCATCCCAAAACAAGTGTCTACATTTAATTTTTGAAGTCTTTTTTTTGTAAATTAGACCGTAATTATTTTTGTGTGTATTATATAAAAATTGATGCAATATATATGGATGAATAGAGTTTTAAATGTAGTTTCTATTGATATAACTTTTATCAAGTACTATATAACAAAAAAATTGTTTTGGGACGGAGGGAGTAAAAATATACTTTATAAAAAATATATATGTATATTGAAAAAGTAGAGCAAAGCGGTGTGCTCCTAAATCTTAAAACCTAGATAGAAAACTGCAATGGAATTTAATGGCAGTCACAACTTTACTAGTATAGATATATATAAAAAGTAAATAAATGAAGGTAAGAAAAGAGTAAATAAATGAAGGTAAGAAAAAAAGAAAAAAAAAGGTCAAACCAAACGTATTATAGAAGGAGTAAAATCACACAATATAACAAACATAAATTAGATTTGGTTTCAGTTAAAACAAAAAAGAATGGCATGTCAATCATATTATAAACATAAACATATTAAATACATTTGTAAAAAAGTAAATAAAAAAATAAAAAGTGTCAAGCAAACGTTGCGGTTGAAAAAAAACCCAAATTGGTTTTCGGCAAATAAAAAAAATCCTCAAATCTAAAATCAATAAAAATCATCCGCCATCAACAACGACAATGAATTCATTACCAATGATCATTTTCACCACCATTATCATCCTTTTTTCTTCATCCACCGATTCCGCGCCACAACTAGAAAGGCGCGACATGCATTCAACCCAAATTTAAACCATTGTTCAATCACTTACCCTTACATCAATGCGCCTCCCATTTGCCGATACCAAACTTATTAGAGCTTTTGGCATAACCAAAATATCTCTCATGCATTGTAATTCCCAACGAGATCACTGCAAAAATCACTATCAATGCATCCGCAACTAGTGTTGGTATATTATCTCTTACTATCGACGATCTCTAATTACAGCTATTTTTGTCGGGACTTGGGATCCTAATAATCGTATGGGTAGTTGGTACTTCAAACACGAACTTGTTTACGTAATCTGAAATACTATCCACGTCCTAATCACCTAAGAGTTTCAGGTATTACGATATCCACTACTTTTTGTTTTACGGATATTGTAAGGAAATCATTTGTTCCGTCATTTGCTAAGTTTATCACCCCTCAAGCCGACTCTCTTCTTAATCCTTTACTAAACCTATTGAATGAAACCGGCTCTTCCTTTTTTGTTAGCCTATATCTCTACACCGTTTACCAACAACAACACCAAAACAGGGGTGGATCTAGAAGGTTGTGGGGGGTTCACGGGTTCCCACTAAATGTCGATCGCATAATGTAGTTTTTTATAAAAAGTCTTGATTTTTTCAAAATTAACTTGGTCTTAATTTACTGATATGATGAACAAATTTTTTTATTTACCATCAAATCAAAACTAAGGGAGAGCAACAAAAACTAGAAAATAGCCGCATAATTGGACTACCATAAAAGCGAAATTTTGATCTGAATTGTTAACATATATCCAAAATTTCGGATAGAAAAACCTAACTAAAATAACAGGTCTAACTAATTTTTGGATATCCATAATTTCGGATTTTTGAATTGAAAAAACGTAACTAAAATTTTGGATATCCGAATTTTTGAATATCTGAAGTGAAGTTTTTTGGATATCTAAATTGGAAGGTCTATTTTTTGGGGGGTATGGTTTTAGCCAAAAACCGTAATATACTTACCGTAATTATTTTTACCAACACCTGATGACTTAATGTTCTGGTTCTGCCTCTTCATCAGATGGACATTGGAAAAGCATTGTTTTAATCTAGTAAGGGGGATTTGGCTATGGGGCAGATCGTTACTCGAAAACTCATTATGACAATCTGTTTGATGAGATGTTGGATTCTTTGTTGGTGATGGTAACACCCCTCTTATTGTCACAGAGACGGGCGGGCCATATGACCCTTATGATATAGTTGACACTACCATGGAGTAAGCCACATCCTACCTTTAGTGGACTTGTTGACCATGTTAACTCTGAGAACATGACACCCACCAAAAAAAACTTTATTTCCAATATCTTTATCTTCCAGCTATAAGATACCACAGTTCCCCAAACATCGGTATGAAAGACCATGCTACATGCAAGACATATGGTCTTTCTTGCCCAAACAACACTGTCAAATACAACCTCACCATCACTTTCTCACCTTGCCAAACAACAACCTTCTTTGTGGCTCCAAAATATATTGTAAACTCTTGTTATCGTCGTAGCACTTGCTCTTGAGCATTCCAATAGTGTTCGTATACGAGGAGCTACCAAACTGATTTACCTCTCTCTCTATTTACTTGTTACTTGTTACTTGTGGACGCAATTTTTACATTGATATTTTGTCAAACATAAAATAAATTTTTAAAACAATATTCCTAGAGCGTACAACACCTTAAAACCATATGTAGTCGATGAATGTGCTATTAAAATAAAAGGTTCAAACAACAAAGAGTTTTTAAAATATTTATAATGATTCATGAATTAGAAAATATTCTTTTTTATAAAATTTTATCTCATGTAGGACTTTCTTAAAAAAATATACCAATTTATTACTATTTATTTCTCTAAAACAATCTACAATGTTCTCTAGAAAATTATAATTTTTAGTGAGATATGTGTTTTGTTTAAACTCTTAGAACGAAAATATATGATATATTATACTATCTTCGTCTTAAAATAAGTGTCTACATTTAACTTTCGAAGTCTTTTGTTTGTAAATTTGATGGTAATTATTTTTTTTTGTGTATTATATAAAAATTGATGTAATATATATGGATGGATAAAGTTTTAAATGTATTTTCAATTGATATAACTTTAATCAAGTATTATAAAATACAAACAAAAATATTTATGATTAAAATTACGAAATTTTTTTTGAAAATTAAAAGTAGATACTTATTTTAGGACGAAATAAAAAAATACACCTTTATAAAAAGGATATATTGAAAAAGTAGAGCTATAAATGGTGAAAATGGGTCCCTAAAAAAACACAATATCCTTAAAATCCCCAATTGTTTTCCCAAAGGTAATTTCTTCTCATAATTAATTTTCGATTAGCTTATTCGCCCCGCTCATGAGCTTATTTAATTTTCGAAAACCCAATAAGCTCACTTTTTGGAGCTTATGACCTAATTAGCTTCAGTTTATTGGCCTAAGCCAATAATCTCAACTTAATAAGCTCGACTTTTCCAAATTCAAATAAGCCCATAAGCTGGGTAAAAATTGCTTATATCATGTTTTGAGCTGTGCACTGCGGGGGTGTTTGTTTAAGCTTATTTGTTGCTTATGAGCTTATTTGTGTTTCGGCTTATATAGGTTTAGAGGGTGCTTGTTTCGGCTGATATGTGGGCTTATTAGCTTATTTGATTTCGACTTATAAGCCCTGATTTTCTGGCATATTTTGAGACTTACCAGCTTATATAAGTTTATTATATCGTAGTAAACTTATATAAGCCCCCGAGTCTCAAAATAAGCAAGAAAATTGGGGCTTATGAAATATAAGACAAATCAAATAAGCTCATAAGCTCACATATAAGCCAAAATCGAATAAGCTCATAGATTCACATATAAGCTCAAACAAAACACCCCCGGTATATACGTCGTTAATTAATTATATTATGTGGGGGTGTTTGGGGTTGCTTATTTTTTTTCTTTTATGCCTCTGTTTATTATAGTATAGATAAGCGGTTTAAAAGATAGTGTTTGGATTAACTTTAATTGTGAAAAAGACATTAAGCTAAAAAAATAAGTTATTATTTTTTAGATATTTATAATCCAATCCATTTTTAAGCACTTTGAAATAGACATGTCACAACCAAAACATTTTGGGTGGCACGAACACATCAGACTGCTTATTATTGCTTGCTATAACAATAAGTAGTGTACTTGTTTATGTCAGTATTTAGGTGAATTAAGTGACAGCTATGCGGAAAACCAATAGTTAGTTTCCGCAGGACTATTGTTTAAATTAGTTTTCACGAATGTGTTAATAGTTATCTGGAAATGACCGAACGACAGTACTTTATGAGAGTTAGTTGAAATGTATGGAGAGAAGTATTATTACTTGGTAATGGATGTCAGTTTTGTATGTTAATGGATTGTAAGGAGACTCTTGATGTTGATAAATTACGTATGCTTCAGTTGTGAGATATAGGATTGGCGACATAGCTGACCCACAGGATCGTCCGTAAGGTTCAAACTCGCACACAATATTGGTTGATATACACTATTGAGTATCGCCTATTGCTTCAGAGCTGCAATAACCTATGTAATGAGATAGCTGATAGAATATTGGGGAAAGACTAGGTTTAGTTTACTGTTAATAGGTTTACTTCTTGTTTATATCAGTGTACATGATTGTGGTGATGGTTGTTGGGATTGCGTGATTTATGATAGTTAAAAATATATGGACTAATAAGTGCAGTGATTGCCACAGGACTATTTGTTTTGTTATTAATCTTGTAATACTCGAGTAAATGATCGTATGTAGGCGTTTAATGTTAATAGAATGATAGAGGAAGGTATGTTTTCAGTTCTGACATGCTGTTCGGTTTGATTGAAGTTTGGTGTAGGATGGAAAACATAGCCTACTCTCACAACTCGCACAAAATATTAATATAAGTAGACTATCACTTATTGCTGTAAAATGGAATGAGAAAGTATTGGTTGAAGCCTTGGAGTCACTGGTATGGTTGCTCATTTGACTGGCTATAGGTTATGATGAAAGAACAAGGCTTTAGGTAAGAAACATGGGGTAGATTTTTACACAATGTAGATTGAAGCTAGGAGATATCAGCCTATATGACACACACGAGCAAGTTCTTGTATTGGGAAAGATGAACAGGAAACTTAGCCTATCCAGGCACACACAATCGTTTTGTTTATTGGGCAAGATGCAGATCATGTCTTGGGGTTCATTGCAACATAACTAAACCTGGTTGCAGTTGAGACTTTACATAATAAAATAAGACAGGGATAATTGTTTAGCCAAGGGACATCATCAAGGTGTTTAATCTTTTATTACTACCTTATCAGGGTTCTCTTGTTAACGACACGTAACAAGAACATTTCCTGTCACTGCGGAAAAGTGTAATTTTGGCAAATATTCACACACCAAATACCAGATATGCATCAATTTTGGTTGATGACAGTAACATACTGCCAGGCCGAAGACCCTTTGGTCTTGGAAGTATTAGGACTGGAAAGTCCTTTACTCTATACCCTACAATAGAATTGCCTGCCAAGCCATACCTCTTATTCACACTCAATCTGAATGCTTCAAAAAGCAGCTCATAAGCCCACATATAAGTCGAAACAAACACCCTACCGGTCTTGTGAATATCACGTTGATTGGTTGGTTGAACTACATATGTTGTTAATTCGTTGCGTTCGGTGGTGGTGTTTGGGGTTGCTTAGGTTTTCTTTCTATGCCTCTATTTATTATAGATAAGTGGTTTAAAAGATAGTGTTTGGATTTACTTGAACTGTGAAAAACACATTAAGGTAAACGATAAATATCCAAAGTTACTTCCTTTTTAGAAAAGTTGTCACGACCAATTTAAGCACTTTGAAATAGACATGTCACAACCAATTTAAGCAGAGAATCGGAAACATTTTTGGTGGCACGAACACATCAGACTGGTTATTTTAACTTCAAAAAAAGAAAAAGACAAGCTGAAAACAAGCAATCCCAAACACCCTCTGTGATTGTGTTTTCTTGCTCCCTTGTCTGTTTTATATATGTAATGCGAAATAGCATTAGGGGTCAGAAGAAGAGTTACGTTGTTTTCATATCTCGATATTACCCAAGGTTTTCGAAAACTGATAAACGAGACAGTTGTTTAAGAATATCGTCCTCATACTGTAAGCAGGAGCAAAGCGGTGAGAGACTGCTCCAAAATCTTAAAACCCCCAATTTTGTTCCAAAGGTAATTTCTTCTCATAATGATTTTTCGATTAGCTTATTCACCTCGCTTATGGGCTTATTTGATTTTCGAATACCCAATAAGCTCACCTTTTGAAGCTTATGTCCGAATTAGCTTCAGTTTATTGGCCTAAGCCGATAACCTGAACTTAATAAGCTCTGAATAAGTGAGGTTATTGACTTTTCCAAAATCAAGTAAGCCCATAAGCAGGGTAAAAATTGGTTATTTGTGGCTTATGAACTTAATTTTTTTACTGTCTTATATTTAATAACCCCCAATGTTTTTAGACTTGTGGCCTTATATAGGTTTAGGGGGTGTTTGTTACGGATTATATGCGGGGCTTATGAGCTTATTTGATTTCGGCTTACATTTTATAAGCCCCGATTTTCTTGCTTATTTTGAGACTTACGAGCTTATATAAGTTTATCATATCGTAGTAAACTTATATAAGCCCTCGAGTCTCTAAATAAGAAAGAAAATTGGGGCTTATGAAATATAAGACGAAATCAAATAAGCTAATAAGCTCACATATAAGCCGAAATCGAATAAGCTCGTATTTTTTTATTTTTTTTTTATTTTTTGGTAACCGTGATTTCCGACTCATTGGCCAGACTCAAATCGAATAAGCTCATAGGTTCACATATAAGCTTAAACAAAACACCCCCAGTATATACGTCGTTAATTTGTTATATTCTGTGGGGGTGTTTGGGGTTGCTTATTTTTTTTCTTTTATGCCTCAGTTTATTATAGTATATATAAGTTGTTTAAAAGATAGTGTTTGGATTAACTTTAATTATGAAAAAGACATTAAGCTAAAAAAAAGTTATTATTTTTTAGATATTTATAATCCAATCCATTTTTAAGCACTTTGAAATAGACATGTCACAACCAAATTTAGCAGATAAGCAGAAACATTGTGGGTGACACGAACACATCAGACTGCTTATTATTGCTTGCTACAACAATAAGTAGTGTACTAGTTTATGTCAGTTTTTAGGTGAATTAGGCGACAACTATGTGGATAATGATAGTTTGTTAGAAATTAGAAATATATGAAGTCAAACTGTTGTTTTTCGCCGCATGACTATTGTTTTATGTACACGTTGGCGTGTGCGATATGAAATCGATCATAAACGGTATATTTTTTAGCTCACATTTTGCGTACATTGTATGTGTTTGTTATGATATGTAATGAATCGTGGTGATTATATTATTTAGCATTTGTTTAAATTAGTTTCCACGAACGTTTCAATAGTTATCCGGGAATGACAGTATGAGAGTTAGTTGAAATGTAGGGAGAGAAGTATTGTTTTCGGCACAAGATTATTACTTGGTAATGGATGTGAGTCTTGTATGTTAATGGATTGTAAGGAGACTCTTGATGTTGATAAATTAGGCGTGCTTCAGTTGTGCTGCTAGATATAGGGTTGGCAACATAGTTGACTCACAAGATCGTCCATAAGGTTCAAACTCGAACATAATATTGGTTCATATACACTATCGAGTATCGACTATTGCTTCAGAGCTGCAGTACCCTATGTAATGAGATAGCTGATAGAATATTGGGGAAAGCCTAGGAGAAGCTGGTGAGGTTGGTCATGTGAACTATCATAAAATTTTCATATGAGGTTTAGCTTACTATTAATAGTTTTACTGCTTGTTTATATCAATTTACATGATTGCGGTGATGGTTATTGGGGATTACGAGTGATTTATGTTAGTTAAATATATTCGGAGTAATAAGTGCAGTGATCGCCACAGGACTATTATTTATGTTAGGTAGGCTTTTAATGTTAATAGAATGATAGAGGAAGGTATGTTTTCAGTTGTGACATGCTGTTTGGTTTGATTGAAGTTTGGTGTAGGATCGGTATCATAGCCTACTCTCACAACTCGCATAAAATATTGGTTGAAGCTTTGGTGTCACTGGTATGGTTTCTCATCTGACCGGCTATAGGTTTTGAGGAAAGAACAAGGCTTTTGGTAAGAAACAAGGGAAATATTTTTACGCAATGTAGATTGAAGCTAGGAAATATCAGCCTATATTACACACACGAGCAAGTTCTTGTATTGGGAAAGATGAACTGAAAACTTAGCCTATCAGGCACACACGATCGTTTTGTTTATTGGGCAAGATGCACATCGTGTCTTGGGGTTTGTTTCAACATAACTAAACCTGGTTGCGGCACATAGCCTTACATAATAAAATAAGACAGACAATTGTTTAGCCAAGGGACATCATCAAGGTGTTTAATATTTTATTACTAGCTATCAGGGTTCTTTTGGTAATGACACGTAACAAGTACATTCCTGACACTGCGGAAAAGTGAAAATTTGGCAAATACCCTTTGGTCTTGGAAGTATTAAGACTGAAAAGTCCTTTACTCTACACACTCAATCTGTATGCGTCAAAAAGCAGCTCATAAGCCCACATATAAGCCGAAACAAACACCCTACTGGTCTTGTGAATATCACGTTGATTGGTTGGTTGAATTACATATGTGGTTGATCCGTTATGTCCTGTGGGGGTGTTTCGGTTGCTTATATGTTCTTCTCATGCCTCTGTTTATTAAGCGGTTTAAAAGATAGTGTTTGGTTTAGGAGAGAAGCAGAAACATTTTGGGTGGCACGACCACATCAGACTGGTTATTTTAGCCTCAAAGAAAGAAAAAAAAAAGCAGAAAACAAGCAATCTCAAACACCATCTGTGATTGTGTTTTCTTTGCTGCCTCGTCTGTTTTAAATATGTTGCTTTTTAATGCGAAATAGCATTAGGGGTAAGAGAAAGAGTTCCTTTGTTTTCACATCTCAATATTACCCAAGGTTTTCGGAAACTAATAAACGAGACAGTTGTTTAAGAATCACCGTCCTCATACTGTTTAGAGATAAAATGCAGACAACGAACTAAACACCGCTAAGGTTTATATCAGGCTGATTTTTCCTGTTTTTTATTGGTTAATAGTTTGATGAGATATAGATACTTTGGGATCTGATTTATAGATTGGTTGTTATTTGTGACAATTCGTTTGTAAGAACTGGAAATGGCGAACCATGGTTATGATATGGAAATCAGTAAAGTTTCATCACTTTTGACATCTTTGTTCAGCTGTCACAATCTTTCGTTTGTATTTCTGATTTTGTATATAGTGTTTACTTTTTAGGAATGAAATATAAACTAGTAGCCGCATGTTTTCACATTGTATTGTGGGTATACAATATCTATCACACTTTGTATCTTGATATTTTATTGTTTTTAACTGTTCTATAAATTTTTATGCTTGTTAGGATCTGCCGTTGTTTGAGACGCACTCTCTGTACTTGCTCACATTTCTTAAAGGTAACAATATAAGCATGGGGAAGAAAGGATCGAGCAAGAAGGGGCCTGCTGCAACTTCTGGGCGTCAAATGTCTCTTACAATGAGAGAAGCCTCAACGGGGAAAAAACAAACAAATGGCAAGTCTTCTTTAAAGTTGCAACACTTAAAAGACCTTGCAGTTTGGGCTAGCCATGATGCTGCTATACCTTCATTGGGTGCCTTCTTTGGTCATCATTTTGCCGCTTCTTCTGAGGCATTGGGGTCCCCTCTTCTTCTGAGGCATTGGGGTCCCCTGTTGACCCATCTTTGTTTGCTTGTCAAAGGTACTCTCCCTATACTTCGTATTAAATAAATTAGATACTATTATCAAATAGATAAAAGCGTGACCACTTGAACAAGCCGAATTGCAATATACTTATAGACTTAGAAGAATAGGTATATTTGCGTTGTATTCAACTCAAAAGGGTCAAACAAAAGCTTAGCTAATAAAGGAACATGTCAAACGGGTTGAAAGCCACTTAAAGTCTAATTTTAGATGACTACAGTCTCCTAAATCGTTTTTCCTTCGAAGAACTGGATTGTTACTGTAATTATATAAACGATGAGTTGTTCATGAAAATCTTGGCAACAAGTGGGTGTGAGTCAGCCCAATCCAACCCGGTCCGTTTCGACCATACTATGTTGTAACTTGTGAGTTGAATTCTTTAATTGAGACATATGTGGTGTGTTATGGTGTATATGCCCTTAAAAAAGAACAATAACTACTTTTTTGTTCCCACTACCTGTCTATCTTACCGCATTTGGTATACAGACTGGTCGACTAATTACAGTAGTTGTTTTGAAACTACTTCTAGGATAGACTGGTCGACTATTGTAACTGATGTAGCTGTCATTTATTAAAACTGCCTGCAAAATCTCCCCTAAAATCACTTGTCACATGAGCAAATTGGCTTAAATGTGTGGAATCAGATTTAGATAACTTGGTGGCAATAAGATTCATGAGTATCGTAATCTGTATGTATAAAGACTTCTGCTTTTTTTCGGAAAAATATTAATTCTAGACCACATCTTAGTATTATTACGAGAAAATAATGCACAGGACCTGATGATTCCGAATCTTGTGCAGATGTGAATCTATGCTTCATCCTGGTTTTAACTGTACCATCCGAATTGAGAAAAACAAGACAAATTCTCAGCACAAAGGCAAGAAAACTACAAATCACCCTAGAAACAACATTGTTTACACTTGCAACTTTTGTTCCCACCGAAATATGAAGAGAGGCACCCCGCAAGATAAAAGTCAACAAAAAGACAAAACACATTCAAAGTTGACCAATAATAAATCCAACTTTTCTTCCAAGATCAAAGTACCGAAGTATAAAGATAATGTTGTTGGAAATGTTATTGCAGCTCCATTCGGGTCCAAGCCAAACGAACCCAGCCGGGACAGAATGGGTAACTTGGAAACATTGAAAGTCAAAGACAAGTCTGGTGAGATGAACCATATAGCAGCTTCACTCGGGTCAAGAGCACACAACCCTGGCCGGAGCGACATGGGTATTTTGCAGGTATGTGAAACATTAAAGGTGAAAAACGACTTTGTTGATTCAAATACTATAGCAGCTCCAATCAGGTCTACAGTAGACAATCTCAGGGTTAATTTCGGTATCATTGGGACGAGTGAAACATTGGACACCAAAAATGACTCTATTGCATCTGGTCCAAATGCAGATGACTTGGAGGGGGGCAACATGGGTGTTTCAGAAATAAGCAAAACATTTAAGCTCAAAGATGTCTCTGCCCATATAAACACTGTAACATCTCCACCTGGATCCACATCAGATGACCCCATGGGTGATATCCGTAATGTTGAGATTAGTAAAACATTGGAGGTCATAAACGAGTCTACTGCATCTGCTCCAAATGAAGATGATCCCAATACAGGCAAAATGGATACATTGGAGATAAGCAAAACATTAGCAAACGATCTCAGAGGCGATATCGGGGTAGATGAGATAAGTGAAACATTGGATGTTAAAAACGACAACGCTGCATCCAGTCTGGCTACCCCATTGACAAAGCCAAGATTGACTTTGTTAGACTCAAAGAAGAAGAATAGGAACCGATCAGCGGCTAAGAAAACACCGGGCCCTAATAGTACTTCTGAACCTGCAAGTGCAAGCACATCTAATAAACGTCGGAGAAAATCTTGGACTTCTTTGAAGGAGATTGTCAAGAACAATGAAAAGAGCAGAAGGTTGTTTTAATGTTTAACTAGATTATATGGTAGACATGTCCATGAAGATTATAGGAACATTGTCTTATTGGGTCACCTGTGATGTGAAGATGTCACAAAACTATTTATTGCCCTTCTTGCGCAGCTTATTACAATACAGTTGGTGCAAACATGTAGAAGTAAGGGTGCAATGCTTCTCGGATTAGAGTAATATAAAGATGACAGAACGAGTTTATTGTGTGCCGAGATCAACATTGTGTTCTTAGTCGTTTCGCTTTATTAAACCGTGTAATTTTTTTTATGGACAATAATTTTGAGACATAAGTAAACGTGGTTCGTGTATAATTAGTTCATGTACCGTTGATAAATGTACATTTTGCGTATATATTCAAAGGCCCAGATCACCAAATTTCATGGACCATAAAAAAGTTGACATCTGAACCCGAATAAACCTATTCGGGTCGTGTCACTCGGGTCCAAAAAAGTATTCGGGTCAATTCGGATCAAATTGACCCGAGTTCTAATTAGGCTCGGGTTCGGGTTTATTTTTTTTAGCCTTGACTCGACTTGACCCGAACCTGATCAACCCGACTCGAATAACACATTTTACATTTTACATTGTATTTATACCTAAACAAGCCAATTTTTATACTTTTTCCTTATACTCGGATTGACCGAACCTGAGTTGACCTGATCCGAATTGACCCGAACCCGACTAACCCGAGTTTAATTTATGCTTGAGTTCGGGTATGATTTTTTAAGTCTTGACCCGACCTGACTTAACCCCAACCTGATTGACGACCCGATTCCCACCGCTAGGACGACCATTCTATAAACAACTCATCAAGACTTTACTAGCATATTTTCGCACCAATTGCTTTTACGCCGCACAATATCTTTTTACTCGTTTAATACAACAAATGACAAACAAAAAATGAATGGGTAGATACGATGAAATGTGGGTAGATCGATATGAAATACGCTTACATTTTTCATTTATAATGATAATGCTAATGAATAAAGAAATAGAGAATGTAACTTGGTAGCATCGCACCATGAGATTGAGAGTAATTAACTTATTTTAATAAAACTGGATTAAAGTGGAGAAAAAACTTACTTTTTTCCTTAAATTGTAACTGCTTGAAATTTTTGTACCAAAAAGTTAATCTAATAATGAAGATTAACATCTTGAAATTTGGCCTAAATTGTATCTACTTGAATTTTTGCATCTTTGTTTTTCTCACATGCTAAAGGATAAATTCTTATCATTTATTTTGATTTGATTTAATAATTAAAATTAATCTAAGATTAAAAGAAATACAAAGATATTTTGCCAAAATGCTCAAAAGTTTCAAAAACGGGCAAAAGGACTAAAGTTGTAAATATAATAAAATACTTTTTATCATTTGTGATGTTTTACTGGTGTTAAAACAATAAAATATTACTAATGATAAATCAATGAAATATCAATAGCAATATACATAGTAACCATATTTATAAAATATCATTAGTGATATTTTATTATTTTTATCGTTAGTGAAATATAATCGGTGATAACTAGTTTTCGTCATACTTATAATTTTAGTCCCTTTGATTTTTCTTTACAAATTTTGAACATTTTGACGAGAATGATCCTTTCAGATTTTCTTGAGATTCAATCATAGGTAATGAATAACTAAAATTAGTTTCTCAACATGTAAAGAATAACCACGATTAGTCTCTTAGAGGCTAGGGTACGGTAGACCATGGCCATAACGCGAGGACGACGACGCCACCCCCCACACCGTGACCTGCGTTTTACCCTCTGGCGTCGTACCCACCAGCCCAAAATGATGGCTATAACGCGAGCCTACAGCGCGAGCATTGCACCGTGGCTCGTGTTGTGGGCTAGCGTTATGGAACTTTATTTTTTAATTTTTTTTATTAAAAGTGTGACCACTATAACATCACAATTTTTGTGTTAACCATACCTTCACTTTTCTGATGTTATGAAGATTCTGGTTTTATGAAAGGATGACGTGACACTTATTTTTTCTATAACACCACTCCACAACACGAAACAACACCTGAACTCTTAACATGTTTGAAAAGAAAAAAAAAATGTAAAATAAGTCAAATTAAATGGAGTTAACTCTGATTTATGACATTGTTAGAAAATGTGATTAAACACAATTTGATTAATGACCATCTTGGATAAACTTAATCATATAACAAGGCGACCTAAATATCATGTTTTTAACAAACAGGTCACCCGTTTGTTTTTTTTTTGTTTTTTTTTGGCAAAATAATATATATATATATATAAAAATTGAACTCAATCTTCAACAAAATTGAGAACCGACAATATTACATTTGAGATAGATACTTGTGAAGCTCTAAAATTTGAGATCATGTGCATAATACAAAATAAACTACCAGCAAGACTAAATGGTAGACAAGCTACTAAGTAAAAAACATGACACATTATTTCTTTGCAATCATCACTGGTGCTTAAAACTTGAGCATGCTCGAGGGTAGAGGAGGTTTTCATTGGATAAAAATGATAAAACATTGTGAGGATGTTGCGAGAAAAAATGAAAGCTGAAATGTTATTTTTTTTTTTTTAAAAGTATCCCAATGGTGACTAAAGCCGCCAAGCTACATGTTTAGGCTGGTGAGAGTGGTAACAAAGTCACTCACCGCCATCTTAGTTTTTTAACAAACTCACTCAAACTCACCTAAACTCCCCACAGGAGATAATGTCACTCACTCAAACTTACTACATTTCACCCCTACTTTTTTATTCATACATTTTATTAAAACACGGGTACATAGAAAATGAAAACACAGTACGAAATTAAAAGACGATACATAGGAAATTTAAAAACAATATTTAAAAAAAACATAAATTTAAAAATACATAATACGATTAGTCTGTTCCCGGATCCGAATCCGAAAACTGACCAGGTAACTCCCAACGCATTGTTTCTTCTTCATCTTTTTCAGTCATAATTTGTGCCTCCAACTCCCTTCGTTCTCTTTCTTCTTCTTCCAGAGTTTGTCTCAACACTTTTTTATCTAGGTATAGTTGATACACTTCATTGTCAGTCATTCTGCTATCTGAGTCGTTTGGAATTAGAAAGGGTAGATCGGGCGATTCATTTCTGCTTCGGTGTTGTTGCGACGAAAAACCGATATGAGTTGTTTGAGATTGGGACGAAGAACCCAAGTTATTCAACCATTTAGTATTTTCTTCAATTCTAGCCTCCAATTTTATCAACTTTCTAAACAAAGATCTCCGGAAGGTGAAATCGATATCAGATTGATCTCTAAAATACGTGTCGACTAAACGACGCTTCAGTGGGGAGAGATCATGGCATTTCTCACATTTCGTGCGCAATTTTGTATTTTCTTCGGACGCAGCATCGAAATCATCACCTAACTTCATAAGCTCATCGTAACGACGTTGTTGTTGAATTATTTGTCTTTGAATCATAGCCTTAATCTCGGCTTCGGTATGTGAGAATGAGCATGCCATTTTTTATTTAGAAATTGGGTTTGAAAATACAAAAAGTTGTGTGTGAAAATAATAAAACTGTGTGTGAAATTTTTGTGTGGTAAAATTTAGTATTTAAAGAAGAAAATAGGGATTAAAAAAATATATATATACAAGGGGGTCCCACAATAACACAACTCACCCAAGTGAGTCTGCCCCTTTTTTGTTTTTTTTTAGGAGAAACTCGCGCGCAAGTTAAGGGGTGGGGGTGGGAGTGGGGGCTGCGCGTGGGTTTGGTCAACTCGCGGGTGGCTTTGTTGCCACTCCCACCAGTCTTACAAACTTTCATTACAAAATAAATGACATTTACTTACTCAAAGTTTTCCTTACTAATAAAATTTATAATCATTTAAGTCACTATAACTTTTCCTAACTAAAACACAATGCATATAAAAGTAAGCAAAAACATTTGCTTACTCTTTTCCCTACTAAAAAAGAGTTATTAAAAGTTTTACACTTTTACTTACTCAATATTGAGTAAGTAATGACATTTAATGCTCCCCTCTATTACTTACTATTTTTCTTAAGAGTATGAGTTGATAAAAATTAACTTTTCATGACTCTTTTTTAGTAGAAATTAATAGAAAATACTTTTACTTACTGAATATTGAGTAAGTATAGACTTTTAGTGCTTCCCTCTATTACTTACTCTTTCACATTTAATTTAGTAAGCAAATGTCATAAATTTTGTAGTGTTTGGACATATATTTAACGTATAAATGAAAACAGATACAAATTAAACGACCTATAGGTGGTTTTAATTAACGGAGGCGTATATCTTTCTTAAAAACTAAATAGTTTTGCGGCATTTACGTGCATTAAAAAAGAATATGTGTAAGTTATACAAATTGCTCTCATGACTGAGTAAATAAATTCTTCTTTGTAATTTATTTATGCGGCAACAAGAGCTTTTGATATAATATAAGTATATAACACTTATCTCAACATGCTTAATGTGTATTCAGGGATGTATATAAGCCATCAACATATCATTTCCTCAACCGATGTGGGACTATAAACGTTTCATAGAGAAAAAACCGTAGTACAGTATAATTTTGTGTTGGCCGTTAGCATTTTATTGTCTTTAATTTAACAATGAAGTTTCGACACCACCCAATAATGTGCATTTGGACTCCCAAGTGCACGACTTCTTAGGATGCCAATGATATCCATGAATTAGTCAAAGTATAACCACACCAGATGGTGATATCGGTAATGTCGAGATTCGTGAGACATTAGACGAGTCTACTGCCATCTGCTCCGAATGAAGATGACCCCGACAGTGGTAAATTGGATACATTGTTAGAAAACCTCAATTTTTATTAGACAACTTGCTTAATCACTATTTTAGATAAACCTAATCATATAAATAGATTAAAAAGCTAATAATATGTATAATTAAGTTATCTAATCTAAGTCCGTGACAAAGTAAATAAGTTCTTTTTACTTCACCTTGGACCTTATTAGATAATATGATACTCATCTCAACATGCTTGTTAATCAGGTATTTACGGATGTATATAAGCCATCAAAATGTCATTTCCTCAACCTATGTGGGAGACTATATGCTTTTTCATAAAGAAAAAAATATACAATATTTGTATTAGCTGTTACTACGTACCTTTTTAAGGAAGTTTTGACACAAAATTTTAGAAGCACCCGAACAATCATAGTTTTTATGATATTTCACTAATGATAAAGTAACGAAACATGTTAATATCATTAATAATAATACTCAGTAAGTAACTATATTTTTAAAATGTTATTAGCGATATTTCAATGCTTCGAATAAAATATTTAAAAAGCTGAGATTATGTACAAGTTATCTAAATCGTCTAATGATATGGTAAATAACAAATTCAATTTACCCGTACCATCGAAGGTCTAGATAATGTGATACGGACTCCCAATGATCGTGTTTCTGACAACTTCTTTGATGGAAGTTGCGTGTTGTTTAAGGAATGTGTGTCTGTCTGGGATGGTCGAAAGGCGAAAGAGTGTGTAACGGTTGTCGAGTTAGGTTTGTTAGAAGTACGTTCATGTCTTTCATGATTGATTAAGTTGTTTGTTTGATGGATAGCAAGTAACTAATGTTGGATGTTTATGGTTGACCAATGTGCTTTGGGTTTAAAGAGGGTGTTCGGTTTATCCCACATCGCCCGTGTAGTGGTAGTGGAGAGTGAATAAGTATCTATATAGAGAACAAGCTGCACATGTAGATAGCAACGATCACAAAGCAAACTACTTACTAAAGAATACCGTGTTCTCGTTATATAAATTGGCATACGCCTAGTTTTGGAGAGTTCTTCCTATAGGAAGAGTGGCCAACCAATGTTTAGTTAAAAAGAGCCGAGATTTGTATTTATGCTTTTATTCAGCGAGATCCCCACCGAAATTGCAAAGAGAGCCGAAGCATTCAACTTTCCCATTAGTTACTAGTCTAGATCATAGGAACCAGAAACGAAGTATAAATGCTTTTCAAGCATCATTCAATTGGCCTCATATTGTTAAACATCTAAATGATCATTGCTATTTCATCAGTTTGAGCCCTATATCACCAAGTTTAAGAAAAACGTGCGATTGAAATCAGTGAGCACGACCATCTTTAGGTTTGTGTGCATCATTGTGTAGAAGGGCCAAAATGATTGAGAAATTTTTTTGGACCTTTTCTCGGTTTGTACATATGCTTGTGCAGTGGCCATATGCTTGTGAAGGGGCGAACATAGCCGTTTATAGGCGATATATATGACTATAATTAAACAGTCTGATTTTGTCATTATGTAATAGGCGGGTTTCAAAAGAAGCATGGGCTACTTTAATTAAACAGTCTGATTTTGTCATTATGTGACATAATTTTTGTCACTTGAATATAATAGACATAGACTAGTTAGGATAAGTAATAGGCGGTCGAGGTACAATTATGTCACTTTTAAGGTTAATCATCAATTCATAATGTGTAGATAGGTACCACGGTGCCCTCGGGTGTATATGCAGATAGAAATACCACATGTAGTAAAAGCTCAGTTTGTCGAGAAACAAGCGTTAGCTCATCAAGACCAATCGCACAATATCTTTTTATTGCAATGCCGAAAAAGAACACCCACTGTCGTCAATTTATTCACACAATAATCGAGAAAATGATACGCTTTTTACCATTTCTGCATGCATTCATTGTTTAGATTCAAAGCGGTAAAAACAGTTGAAAAGATCTTCCGTACGTTATGAAAAAGTTGGAATTAGTCACGACACCGATACAACAGATGATAAACATAAATATGGTTAAAGATAGACGTTTTTAACCTTGTTATAAAACGTGATTAACCACAATTCGGATTACACAACATGATTAATAGCTATTTTGGACGAACCTAATCATATAAAAGGATTAAAAAGCTAAGACTATGTATAACTTATCTAATCTAAGTCCCTGACAAAGTAAATAAGCTCTTTTCACTTTGCCAAGAACCTTATTAGATACGTAGTAATATGATATACTTATCTCAACATGCTTGATTGGTATTCATAAGGATGTATATAATTAAGCCATCAACATGTCATTTCTTCAACCTATGTGGGACTATGTACGTTTTTCATAGAGAAAAAAAAAATACAATATCATGTATTAGCTGTTACTAGGTACAGTTTTACGTACCTTTTAGTGTCTTGACACAAAATGTTAGAAGCACCTCATAGAGAAAAATACAATAAGGAAGTTTTGACACAAAATGTTAGAAGCACCCGAACACCATTAAATGTTAGAAGCACCCGAGCACCATAGTTTTAATCGCTATTGATACTTCACCGATGATAAAGTAATGAAACGTTAGTAATGATATTACTCAGTAACTAATTTGTATGTAAATAGTTGGGTAGTAATTATGCCAGAAAACGTATATAAAAAGAAAAGTTAAAAAAAAGTTAACAATATCCGGCGGGATTTTTATATTTAACCGGACATGCTAATGTGTGACCACATGATACTAACATCAACTTGACGATTCGATTTAATCCACAATATAAAAGTAAGCAAACACTTTCGTCTTGTACCGATGTGGGATATATTATTACTAGTTGTCAACCAGAACGACTAATAAGAACGCACACATGGGTTCATGTTTGTTTCACGTTGAGCTCGAGCATTAAGCTTGACTACTCATTTATTCGCCATCCAGAAATATCAAAGGATGGTCACAGTAATCCCACTTCCTAGAATCTTCAACTATTTGGAAGGCTCAGTTCATGATATAGTGTAGCCAACCTGTAAACAGGCCTAGATTCTTATAGGATCTGTGAGTAGAACTGAAATGTTGGACATACACAACATCCCAATGCAATGACTGATCTACAGACGCAAGTCTAACTAACTCGACTCACTTCAATGTGGATGTTACCCAGGCTTGTAACAAAATCTGGTTCGTTTTGTTTAATATCTTCAAGTGTAGTCGACTCATGTTCATCAGCCTGCTAGGTTCAGAAAAGAAAAAAAATGAAGAAAATCAGTGACAGTTGTAGATGCTTGAAAGGCATCTCTCACCATGCATGCAGCTGTTTATAGCACTTCTTTCGTATTAAATAGGCAGGAATGAGCTCAACAATACTCCTTACAAAAACATATTCACAAAGTGTATATGACGAGTAGCGAAAGTAAAAATGTCATTATATAATTATATCACAGGTCATAAATACACAACATACTTTTAAAAGTGGTCCATTATACCCACTGGACTTTTTTATTTACGAAATTCACACTGAAACTGTTAGAATTTTACAACTAGTTAACCATTTAACTACGAGTTCGCAGCGGAATGAATCTAGTTTGATATTTATAATTAACACATAAATAAATATAATTAAATACTAACCTTTTGTTTAATGATATAAATCAATAAACATAAATCATATCTCGATCTTGAAACTTCAAGTGGTTTAATTACCACCTCTATGGTTGCTCACACAACACGTCACACGAACACGTTACGATGCAAGTGATTGTTTCACAGTTGCTAAAACAACGAGTGTTTAACACTTGTTCTAGATCCGATCTAAATACCGAGTGGTATACGTTTAGATCGAACTAAAACAAATAACAAAAATAAACCCAAAATTTGCAAGGAATCAAACTTGCATCAATACAATCACAATCTTGCATCCTTGCCAGTGGACTAGATGTCCCTTGTTGTCGTGTATGAAAAACAGATTCGATACACTATGGAGAAAAATTGCTTTCATGCAATTTACTTTGCATGCGTATAACAGTATGTATCAAAATTATACATGACATTTAGATTATATCATGTGAATACAATACTGATGTATACTTTGCATGCTAAAGGTTTATTTAATGGTTTTATGTCAACTGACATTGTAAGGCATCGTGTCTTAATTTTTAATGGGGAAATCAGTAATGAACGAGGGTAAGGGGCGAGTATATATACTACCTTAACAGTAATACATAAACTTGGTCCACACTTTAAGCTATTATTTTTCACTCAATTAATTCCGAAAAACGATAACAAGCCCCCTCCTAGAACATTCATAAATTGGAAACCATTTTAAGAAGTCCTATGGGATTTGCTTTCCTGACACTTTAGTCCTTCTCTTATATTAAACGAATATTGCGTCCAACGGTCGTTTAAATATTTATCGTGAAACATATTAAACATTTAATATATATATATATATATATATATATATATATATATATATATATATATATATATATATATATATATATATATATATATATATATATATATATATATATATATATATATATATATATATATATATATATATATATATATATATATATTAAATATTTAATAAACGTACTCTTCGTGTATTCGTGTGTGCCCCCGACAGGCTCACGCATTTCCGATGGCTAAACGATCGCATATCCCAACAGCTCCCACTTGTGAGAGTTTAAGACACAGTACGTCTATAATAAAGTATCTAGCAACACTCTATTGTAACCGAAAATGATTGAGGCATAGTTTCAAGAAGAATATCTCAAAAGTATAAATGGTATACGATTACATGACTTGCTAATAATCATCCCTTTGTTAGTAGTACCGTTAAACCATGGATATGGATCCTAACTCATTCCATATAGTTTAACTTTTAGTTTCTCGTTATAGAAGTTAACTTAGACATACCAAATGTAAACAAGCATCATCTTGATTTACTCTTTCGGCGCGGTCACACAATTATCTGATTAATTCTGGAGAGGGCCCAGTGGTACTAATCTGCACTATATTAAGTGGAGGAACAAATTCTATATTGACTACAAGTGTTTGTGGATCACTGCTTCATAACACTTCCAACTATAGCCTTTATAACTACCTTTGCAGGATAGAGTTTAACTTATAATCAAGAAGTGATATTCACACATGCACAAACTTGTTTGCATCTCAAGTCTAAGGACGACTTAATCACCATTTTCGAAATCTTACTCATGACAAGGATCCAAAAGTAACGATTCGAAAGTTCGGGGTGTCCAATACGCATCCCTTATGTATAACATATGAGTTTGGTGGGAACCGTCCATATATTCAAAGAATATACCCAATACTCACATTTGTCTTAGTGTAGACAATATTTCCATATTGTTAACCGACAATGGAAATATTTAGAAGAATCAAATATTCAAGGATTAAACATACAAATATAGGACAACAGTAATTATATGAATGAATGCAAATATCAAGTATCTTTATTCATCAGAAAGTAATAACTGTCTTACCATCCCAATTATCCAAATACTAAAATAGATTGCATGAAACTAATTTAGCAAGTTGAAGTCAAATGTTTCCAACATTCTCAACTTTTCTTTACAAGAATGCTAAATAGTCATCTATGTAAACTTACCGAATACTTGTTTTAAATTTCACAAATTGTGAATGATTTGAAGAACAAGATGAGTGTCTCATCCTACATGCTCATACTATTGCAAGTGTCATAGTATGAGGATATCGTCATACTTTGTGTTAGGTATTCAAAATCAACGATATACAGACAGTTATCTTTACATTTTATTAAAATGTAAAGTATTCTTATTCATTAATGTGTAATGCAATAATGCTCATTGATCGAGTATATCTAGTTAGCAGATTTATCATAAATGATAAAATCTTACTTTACTGTAATTGATTATCCTTTAGCATCAGTGTACACATATAACACTATGCTTTACAAATCATAAACATTTGTATTAACAATAATCTAAATACTCTCAGTTAGATATTGTTATTGTCGTCTCACTTTGCTCTTATGGAAAAGTGACAACAAGTCATATACACAATATAATATATACATAATGAATACTTAGTTAAAACATAAGGTTTCCATTAATGTAATAAATTATGTCAAGTGAAATACATCATTCAAGACTCGCTTCAATGATGTATTGCATTGTGTTTAACTTAATTACCGCATACGTTTATTCCAATAAGCATTTATTCCAAAGTCATTTGTTTTATTCCATAAATTCTCAAATAAAGTTTCATTCCAATCTTAAGGATTATTATCTAGCTTAAATAGAATGATGTCTTCAATATGTTATACAACATATGAATTTTAAAGAAAAACATAGTGCTCCCACTTAATGTCAAGTGTACTACAAACTATCTAAATTTAACCAAAATCATATCGAATTAAATTTTACATTTAGTTTCTAGATGCATGATTTAATCCATACTTGGATTATTTTATCATGTATACTCAATAAAGATTTTATAGACTCATAAACCCTTTTGATTATACACCATCCTTGCTAAAGGTAATCATAAAGGAGAACTATAAAGTTTAATTGACATATTATATGATAATCAAATATCTTTATTTAATCAATGTGTGTATGGAAGAATGATTTAATCATAGTCAGTTACTTGAGTATAATTAAAAACTTTCTATTATTAGCCATGCATTAATTATGTATACCATTTTCTCTTTATGAGTCTTTCTTTAAAAGAAACTCCTTCCATCCTCATAGGTCTATAATTAGGCGAAATATCAATCAAACTCAAATGACTGATTTTCCCTTGAAGGACTGCATCTTATCATTCATAGTTCTAAGACATTTATCAGATTCAAGATATGATAATTAATCTTAGCAGTTAGTGGATTACAAAACTCTCCTAACTTATACTCCTCAACATTGATATTAAAATATCAATCAGGTGATGAGGTATCTTTGCAAATTATGAATGAGAGTAACATTCACTTTGGTTTGACATTTTCATGCTTAACCGAAATATGACATCAACAAGTGGACTTTGAAGGTTATGTATTTTGCTATTGAATATCTTCAAGATTTGTTATAAATCCCACTTACTTTTGTAAGTAGAGATAATTCTCTAAATACTAAGTATTTAAGAAACAATAAATTGTTCTTAATAGAGAGACTACAAAAACATATTTTAAATTCTTATCTCAAGTTTGTTAATACTATGTTTCAAAAGATATTAACAAATTAAAGAAATTTAATCAAGACATATTAGGATTTATCCCAAGAACCTTAATTAGGGTTTGTAGTATAAACCCTAATTCTTATATCACCCTCTAATCAATAACCTTAGAAAAGGTTTGTGTTACGTCAAGCTAGGAGGAACACCAACACTACAATCATCTAACAAGAAAGTGTAGAAAATCCAAAAACCTAAAAGGTTTTAAGGTTCGATTGGTTTGAGTGGAACAACCAAAATTCCTAATAAATTAGGGGTTTTCAGTTGTGGGTTGTCTCGAATACCTTCTAGGTTTGAACTATATTGAGTGTATCAACTACACACGTATTTTTCTAACCTTGATAGATCATGGAGGTAGAGCAATTAAAGCTTATCATGAATCAAACAATATGAATATAGTTTGTTTCAACTCATTAGACATACCATAATAATTTGGTATTCTATGAGTATTAGAATTGTGAGACTACATCATAATTCCATAGATAACTTAATTCTCTTTGGATTAAATACTTTGTCAATTGGACCATGTACCAAATTACAATATCAGTATTTTAAAACCAAGTGCTTGCTATAATGTATAATTCTTGAACAATGCGAGAACCATGTGTTTACAAGAAACCATACCATATCAAGAATACATTATAAGTCTTTGAATAATTCAAAGACCTTATATTAATGTGTTAACAAGAAGACATAACTATTTGCTACATACTTTATGTTATTCGGTGAGTAATACAAGGACTTTATAATTACGTGTTATCAAGAAAACATAACTATACTAACTAAAGTAATTATGAATGCAAACTCTTGAATTCAATAGTAATTTCAAGTTAATTTTATACTTCAAAATTATGATTATTATATCTTGACCATAATTATATTTACTATACATGTAGTAAAAATGTTGAAGTAGCTTTTCACTATATCATGACATTTGAATGTAGTAGGGAAACAAACATCTTGTGTGTTCACGTCCTAGTAGAATTATTAGCTTTCTTACCTTTTGGGCAAGTGAAACTAATTATATGTTGTTTCTTGCACACACTGTGCAATTTCTCCCACTTGTGTAAGGCACAACATCATATTATGAAGACAAGCAATACAACATGTGGTTGATTGTGTAAACAATATGATAATGTCATTGATATTATAAGTAGATTTAGAGCCATAACCTTTTATAAGGAATTGTGGATTATTATTCTATAGATAACATTTCAGAAAGCGACATTAGAAGGCAACGTGTTATCATATAAAATAAAATGCAATTTTCCTTTAAGTAATGGTTGTTCATATTTGAAGTGATAATTATTTTAAAGCAAGTTCAAAATAATATGGGTGACTAATCAAGAAAATAAATCTTGTAGCTCCCACTGAAATTGACAATATTACATAGATATTATTTCAGTAATGAACCGCAACGCTCCCACTAAATTTGTCAACATAATAAATGTTACATCACCGGTAGAAAGCAAATAACAATTTATTGACTTTCTTATCTCTGAAAAATGCCTACAAGTATACATGTACTTAGGTATTTGAGCAAAGTATATGAAATTATACTTGTGTAGATGAGGGACTAGCCGTTCATGCTTTCAATTAACTTGACTATTTAGCATGCAATTCCTCCTTTATCGTCTACATAGCCACATGGGTATTTAGCACTTTAAGGAATAACAAGAGTCCAAGAAAGATACCTAGCAGAGTGCTAGTAAATTCCTTACTCTTTGCGGTTTTAAACTCATACATCGTGAAAAGTGTAAGATGTCATTTATTTTGGTACCTATAGACAAAAGATACACAAAATATGTTATCTTTCAATGATTTCAGAACCGGGTTAGGATAATGAAATATTAAAAGTGAGTTTAAATACAATCGATAATTATTCGATTATGATCCTATTGTATTCTTGTCAACTAATGAGAAGAGACTGGAATAAGTCTCGCTTTTTTTACCAGGAAGAGAGACTATGTTTGTTTTCTATAAGAAAACAAATTTAGTTTACGAATTATGTCGCAATAACACAATTAATCAGAACATAGAAAGTTCAATTTAGTATTTTAGATAATTAAATTCTTAATAGAATTAAGTACCCAATTAATTACTAATAAGACTAAGATCTTTTCTTGCACTTCCACTTAATATTAGAGGTCTGGCCATATAATAATAAGTAGGACAAGAGGTAAGCGTCGAGCGTTAATTGCATTACAAGTCCAACTCTTAGATTTATGATACGATTCATGAATTTTATTGTTGTAGAGTGTTTGGATGGGATGTTCTCACAACTCTTTCGAGTACCAATGAACGTCTTAAAAAAACTTGTTCTACATGTAATAAATCATGAGTATGTTTCATCTCATCTTATACCTCGGGTTCCGAATCTGACCGGGAACTCGACTTAAGTCGTACCAATGTAAGCATGCAGTAATTGGCATAGATCTGACCTATGACAAAAATCGCCTCGGGTATGGAATTCGCCCTAGGTCTGACCAAATGACGAAAACCAACTACAAGTGCTTCTACATTGGATGCCATAGACTTAAAAATTAAAATAGGTAACACATAAGTTTAGAAAACAAATGTCAAAATTGTGTAAAAAGAAGCATGCAATCATATTTTTAGCAAAGTTAAGAAAACTTTTTGTTAACTTTTATTTAGGCGTGTTTTACTGCGGTAAAGAATTAAAGAATGATCAAACCCTATATCCTACTCTTCATGCGCCCGAATGTGCAAATGCTTGGGATAATTATCATATAGATGCCAAAACATGTATATGACATGGGAAAGCATTAAAGATCGTTCAAACCATAAATAGCTTGACTAGAACACGTAGAGTAATAGCAAGTCCATCATTAGAAAGCACAAAACAAGATGTTTTAAGTATTATAAACCAATTAATTTTGCAAATAACGTCGTTGAAAAGATAGTTTATAAGCCATCATTACGGTATGTAAGCCTAACTCGAGTGACAATATGATTTCGCAAAACAATTAGATTATAATAAAACCATGTTTCAAAGATCTTATGCCTATATTAATCTTTGTTCCAAAAACGATTTTTAACAAATAACACATATCCAATTCGCAAGGAAACGTAAGTGTAATTAATATGACATACTTTTAAATCTAGTTTCAATATAAGTAGAGATCCGTTTTTATGATTCCTAGAATCTTGTATTATTATGTTTTGCAATTCATAATGGAAAACAAATAAGCACATAAAAACAGACTAGAAAGTGGTAGAAGATGAAGACAGACTCTATATGAAAGCAGTAACATATAAGATCCAAGTCTCGAATGAGTCTTCCCCAAATTAAGGATCAAAGACCCTCAAGTTTTCGAGCAAGGTACTTGATGAGTTGCATGAATCACAAAGTGATATGCTAAAGTCTTTGACGAATAATAAATTTTTGTTTATTCATTAATTTAATAAACCTACCCAATTTTATTAGATCTAGATCAAAATTAAATGGCAAGAATGCATGTTATTGCCATAGAAAAAACCTGAGCATTTAAGCAGATCTAGCGTATTTATTCTATGTGTAACCCATGAACACCAAACTATTTTACTCGTGATGCCACTGTTGGGATTATACAACTAGTTAACCATTTAACTACGAGTGCGCAACGGAATGGATCTAGTTTGATATTTATAATTAATACATAAACAAACATAAATAAATACTAACCTTTTGATTAATGATATAAATCAATAAACATAAATCAGATCTTGATCTTGAAACTTCAAGTGATTAAATTACCACCTCTATGGTTCCTCACATAACACGTCACACGAGCACGTTACGATGCTAGTGGTTGTTTCACAGTTGCTAAAACAAATCTAAATACCGAGTGGTATACGTTTATATCGAACTAAAACAAATAACAAAAATAAACCCAAAATTAGCAAGGATCAAACTTGCATCAATAGAATCACAATCTTGCATCCTTGCCAGTGGACTAGATGTCCCTTGTTGTCGTGTATGGAAAACATATTCGATACACTATGGAGAAAAATTGCTTTCATGCAATTTACTTTGCATGCGTATAACAGTATGTATCAAAATCATACATGACATTTAGATTATATCATGTGAATACAATACTGATGTATACTTTGCATGCTAAAGGTTTATTTAATGGTTTTATGTTAACTAACATTGTAAGGCATCGTGTCTTAATTTTTAATGGGGAAATCAGTAATGAACGAGGGTAAGGGGCGAGTATATATACTACCTTGACAGTAATACATAAACTTGGTCCACACTTTAAGCTATTATTTTTCACTCCATTAATTCCGAAAAACGACAACAAGCCCCCTCCTAGAACATTCATTAATTGGAAACCATTTTAAGAAGTCCTATGGGATTCGTTTTTCCGACACTTTAGTCCTTCTCTTATATTAAACGAATATTGCGTCCAATGTTCGTTTAAATATTTATCGTGAAACATATTAAACATTTAATAAATATATAACACGTATATATATATATATATATTAAATATTTAATAAACGCACTCTTCGTGTATTCGTGTGTGCCCCCGATAGGCTCACGCATTTCCGATGGCTAAACGATCGTATATCCCAACAGAAACCTGATATAATAGGTTACCTGCTGACGTGGCATAGTCAAACCGATTTTGGTTGACTTTTGATGACTGTCTATCCACCTCATATGGGTAATCCCCATACCCGATCCATATGGAAAAAACTACCCGATCCAAAACACTTTTTTCTTAATTTTATTATCATTTCTTTCTCACAGGAGAATGAGCTCACATGAACCCTAATCACCAAATACTGAGTTTCTCAATTCGATCGAAACCCTAAACCCTAATTCGTAATTAAAACTTACCAGTCCATCCATTATGTCAACTTCGTCTTCTTCACTGATAAGGAGATACAGAAGGAATCAAGATGTTACAAACAAAAGTCATTGTGATTGTGACCCCCCAGACCCAATCCCTGTTCAAACTGCTTGGACTCTAGAAAATCCAGGCAGAAGGTTTAAGTCTTGTCCAATTAGAGACAAAAATAACTAATATGTGGTGTGTATGGTCAACTCGGCTGGTTCAAGAATTTGTTGAGGGAAAGTGTTACCCCATGACCCTCACATTCAAATGCTTAAAGGCAACACAGAGGACATGAAGATTGTGAAGGCCAAATTTCTGGTTTATGATAGGCTAATGTTAGTGATTTCAGTTTTAGTTATGTTTTAAACAATAGTTTTACTCGTTGACTTGCTAATGTAATCATAGTATGTTGTTACTTTTTCAATGAACTGAATATAATTATGAACATGTTTTGTTGCCAGATTTTGTTATGTTTTTGTTTCCCTACTAGTTCAAGCAAATGTTTACTCTGGTGACAGATTGTGTTATGTTTTTGTTTCCAAACATTGTCATATCAATTGGTGTTTTGTTATTGTTGGCAGATTTTGTTTCCCATATTTATTGCATACTCCCAACAACTTGGGACTATCATATAAGTGAGCCTCACCCAACTCCTATATTACATTAACTTCCTGGTAACCACTTTGGTAAAAAAACACAAGTAACACCCTAACCATCATCACTTATCCATAGATTTCAAATGGATAAAGGTAAAGGTAAGTATGATGTCCAATTAGCACTATCATACAAGTTTTTAGTACGTAATGCCTTATTTTTGTAGAAATAATTGAAATTAGTAGTGACAGTAACTCTGAAGAAGCTATGACTGATGGATATTCTTCAGCAAGCATGGATTCATGTGAAGTTCGTGGATCTAAAAAGTCAAGGTTTTAAAAAGGACATATGTTTGTGGATCAAAGAAAGGACATGGATCTAGAATATCAGATGATAATGAAATCACATAAGCTCTTCTCAAATGGTATGGCTATACTACTAAATAATCCTTTGATAATGATGATTTTAGTATCTATAGGGATAACCCTGTGCATAACTTTATTCAAAAGTCAAAAATGCTACTTCCACCAAAACATCAGGATGTTATCAAAGGTAAATACATACCTGTAAATGTATCTTCAAAACAGATTACTAAAAGTCCTGTTGCACCTACTGGTTGTGTCATTGGTCTTTCTAACCAAATGACCTGGTTGCAAATATGTGAACAAATGAAAGGTCCTAAAAATGCAGGCAAAGGAAAGGGCAAAGCCAAGGTTTGATAGCTCATTTTATGAACTTATCTTGCTATTACTACATATGATGCTATGTTTATCTTCAAGACTTAGTATGTAATGCTTTCTTTATAAGCAGATTAAGGTTTTAGATTTTAAACAAGGGTATGTAATATTGTCTGTTCCATATAGGAATGGAAATTTTTGGTGTTGGGGGACTTAATGAAAACATGTGTAGTGCCACAATTTTTTGTTTTTTTGTTACCTGTACAAAGCATTTCCCAACTAGGAGACAAGGTGGTCCTGTTTTCCATTCAAATATATTATACAAAAAACATATAAAAAAACATGTTGCTTTTTATAATAGATTCCCATGCTTAAAAGCATGTGACTGAGACTATAAAACTTGTGGATCAATTAATATGAATCACACATACAACAACAATATCATCCTAGCTTATCCTATACAAAACCTTGGTTCTAATCATTAGGTCATTAGACCAATACCATCATAGATTAGGTACATAATCAATATCCAGTTTACAACAACCTATTACAACAAAGGCATAACTTCAATCACTTAGATGAACAACCTTATCTGGTGTAGATCCATTTCCAGCTTCATCAGATTTCATTTTTTGGACTTCATCTTAGCTATCCTTTCAGATTTGCCTCTGTTCTTGTGTGTAACCCTAAAAGGAACTGCTTGGTCTGTTTGTGATGCTTTTTTAGTCGTTGGCCTCCTCTTTTTTTTGGGTAAAGGAGCACTGGAAACACCAACAAGTTTACCTTTATCTCTAAGTATAAAGTTTCTTCCTTTAGAAGGGATTGATTGAGATGTAGCACCAAAGTCAGATTCATCTCCATGTAACTTTTCTTGTGTATTAAAGTATTCTGCTGCATCTTCAGGGTTAGACATAAAGATTTCATCAACAGGTTGATTGTATAATATGATGGTTATTGCTTAGTATATGTGTACTCAATCGTTCTCGGTATCTAATCGAATTGGTCACGGTTTAGGGTGGAATTATTGGTGTTGGTCACTAAAAGGGGGAGCTTGATTTTCTAAGTCTACAAATAACATAAATGTAAAAGCTATTAAAAATAATGAAGAATGTCTAACCTTGATTGCTTTTCCAGAGTGAATGCTGCAGAGTAGAACCTAGTGAAAATGACTAAAGGTGATTATCTATTTTAAAATAAAAGTGAAAATGAAAATATCGATGATTAAAAATGAAAGCTTTAAAAGTTAAACTAAAAATTAAGATTTAAAAATAAATGAAGAAAATTTAAAACTTTGAAAAGTAAACTTGAAAATTAAAACTTATTAAAAACGTAAACTTTATGAAAATTAAGCTAAGCTAAGATAAAACAAGTGAAATAATACTTAAGAAAATTGGCGGGTACAATTAAAGTTTGAAAATAATTCGGAAAACAAGAACTGAACATAAGTTGGGATATGAAAGTTTGGATCTAATTCGAAATACGTGTTCTTGATTAAATTCGGAATATGCCAATCCAACACCTAAGTCGAAATCCTCATCACATTCTTAATCCGGAATATAACTTTCTTCACTTAGTTCGGAATAGCCAATCCCAAATCTTATTCGGAATCTACAATCCAAACGTAATTTGGGAAAGAGAACTTTGAAGCTAATTCGGGATCCACGAACTCCACTTAATTCGGAATATATGATTATGATGTAATTCGGAATGCAGGGTTAGTATGTAATCCGAAATCTGAGTCCCCCAACTAATTCGGAATAATTGGTTTAAGACTCAATTCGGAATCCTGATTAAAGACTTAATCCGGAATCCTAATATGCAGCACCTAATTCGGAATCACCACTCTTCACTCAATTCGAGAAAAGTATTTAGCACACAATTCGGGAAATGGAGTTTCACAAGTAATCCGGAATGAGTATTTCTGATGTAATTCGGAATACGGAGTCTTACAATTAATCCGGGAAAGAAATAAATTTGCAAGTAAGTCGGGATATTGGGGTTTTGCACATAAGTCTGAATATTAGGGTTTTCAACACAGTTCGGGAAAAGAGGGTTTTAAAGTTCCGAATTAAGCTAAAATAAGAAAAAAATCAAATAAGCACTTACCAAAACTTTTACCAAATCAATTTTTAGAAAAACCTAATAAGACACAATTTAAAAACTTTTAAAAACACTAAATAAGCAAAAATTTAAAATCAACTTTTTATAAAAATATTAAACTACCAAAATCAACTTATTTAAGAACTAATGAACAAAAAGATTAAGCAATAAGCACAATAATCTAAAAACTTTAAACACACCAACTCAATAAGCACAATCCAATAAGCCAACCAATCACACAATCAAAAAGATGAAATCAACTACATGATTAATTAAGCAAAACAATAGATTATGATTAAGAAAGGTAGAATAAGAAGTTATTAAAAAGCTTGATTATATTAAAGATTAAGATCAAAGATTACAAGATTAAGATGAAGGTTTGCTAAGCTTGAAAGAAAAACTAGAGAGAAAAAAATAAAACATACACTAATTTACCTACTAAAATTAAAGACTAAAAATAATGACTAACTCTTCTAATGACTATTTAGAAAACTATATAGGGGAAGTGGAAGGTGTTTGTTTCTTCCTCTTTTCCTCTTGTCTTCTCGTCTTTCTCGACTTTGTCTCGGGATTCGTCAAATGATAACTTGAACTCGTCTTCTAATTTTCTTCTTTTAGTAGACTTGGTTCTTTGACTTCGTTAAACTTCCGTCTTTAGACTTTTTCTTCGATAAATCTTCAGAATAGGCCTTTGACTTCCGTTCTTCTTGCACTTTTGATCTTTTGACTTCATCTTTTGTCTTTTTCTTCGATAAAAGCCCGTGAAAGCCCGTATTTTCTTCCTTTTTCATATTTTTGTCTTGAAACACAATAAAAACACAAACCACGCATAATACCGACTTTTACGACATAAAATACACGTTTTGGTCATGTTATTATTGGAAATAAGTGATAAAAGGATAAGTGTTTTCACACTTATTAAATCCCCTACACTTGACCATTGCAATGCCCTCATGCAATGTATTAAATTCAAAGCACGGTTTATATTTTTCATCATAATTAACCTACCTTGGCCTTTATTAAATACTAAACATTAAGGAAACTTAAAAAGATAGAAAATTGCAAAATATTTAAATGAAGAATAAGTAAAGAAATCTAAGACTAACATCGGGTTTTTGATTGTCATGAATGTTTATCACCCTCAAGTTTCACGTTCCCCACACCAAGCTTATAAACGAGATCATTATTATTATAAGTTAATAAACTAACACAAACTCATGTGGCCCAATTATTCACTTAGACTCCCTTATTCCTAGGTGTATTTCTTATATTTTATGATTGTCTTGAATGATCACGAGGATGCATTGTTTGACTTATTTCGATAGTTTATTTAGGCCGAAAATAAAGTGGGTCGATTTAATCAATAGTTAGCTATAGGACAAAATCTTTTAAAACTGCTTCTCGGGACCTCTTAAAGTTCATATCTTGGCATAACTCGCTTCACGATTTGAGACCTTTCTCGGACATATATTTGGCAGCGACTTCATACTTCGAATCTTGAGAGACGTTCTTGAAATTATGGTCTTCTCTTCATAATAGGAATTTCTTCACTTGAAGTTTTTGAGAGATTCTTCATACTTGGACCACGACTTCTTCATTTTTCTCCAATCTTTATTTTGGATTTTGATATACAACGATCCGCCTCCTTTTAGGACTTGGATCTATTTATCCTCATACCTTGCTAGGGTCTTTTCGGATATACTTCTCCATGATCTTTTGGGGAGTATTTGCTTTTCGTAGTGTGTCTCGATCCTTCATATTGATTTTTGATAAATGATTCTTCACATCACTTTTGATCTTTAGCAACAAAATGTAGCCCTCATGCCTTGTTAGGGCCTTTTCAGACTCGCCAATCTTTGCATCCCGCTTCAATAAGTTATGCCTTAGCTATGAACTCTAATTGATACCGAGCAACTTTTAAACGATCTTGTGCTAGAAGCTAAGTAACTTTTCAAATCGTACGACCTTACTTATTGCAATTAAATTTATTAACAAGCGATGGGAGAAAAAGCTCATAATTAACTCACATAAATTCATGAAAGAATACCAAACTTATAATTGACTCTATCATCTCTCATTCTCCACAATTTAAAATCTCAAGGAATGAGATTTGTGGATGCTTAGCCAATTAAATCAAAGTTTTGGGTTTTCAAGTCATCTATAGGATCTTGCATCTTCTTAGACTTTTTCAAGTTTAGAATTTGCGTTTTAAAGTTCCCTTGATAAACGACTTTCTAGGATCAGTTATAGGAACTTGCGAAAAGTTCTTGTTCTTAACCCGTAAGAGTTAAGACTTTCGCGTTTTAAAGTTCCCTATATAAAAGCCTAGCAAAACTTGACTTAAACACGTTAAGGATACTAGCTAGAGTAAACTTAGATAAGTAAACTTGGGTTGAGTTAAAAGATTCACGACGTTGAAAAATTAAAACCACTTTATTAAAATTTATTCTAGCAAAGAAAGTAAATAACGATAACAAAGGAAAATACTACTAGGCCAAAATAGATTAAAAATTTTGAAAAATGTCAAAAAATCAAATTTTCCGGTTAAAATGAGGACAAATTAATGGAAAAGCCCACTTAACTTCGATTGAAGTCCCCCTACACTTGATATAAACATTGTCCTCAATGTTTAAGCATGTGGGAGTAAAATCCCCTCCACTTAGGACATTGTGCACGTTTTTTAAATCTCGCTAATGAAGAGACGACTATAGTGATTTCAATGTTAACATATAAGATATGAAATATTGAATGACGACAGTTTAGGATAGAACCGGGAAGACGGGTACACGGGATCACGGGTCGTCAAATATCATCAAAAGTGCTCTTTGAAAATTTAATCCCTGCACATCATAAGAGACAAGACAACAACCCTATGTAGCTCCCCCTACACTTATTATGAAAACGGGTAAAAAGGATAGATCAACGGGTTGCCTCCCGAGAAGCGCTTATTTTTGTTAACCGAGTCACGAGCCTGACTCGACCCAGAACTAATTCAAGGGAAACGTGGTGAGGGATGGAATCATCTCATGAGAGATGTCCTCACCAAAGTACAACTTAACACGCTAGCCATTCACTTTAAAATTAGGCTCATTTGGTTGAGAAAGCTCAATGGTGCCGTAAGGGAAGACTTTGGCGACGGTGAATGGACCAGACCAACGGCTCTTAAGCTTGCCCGAAAAGATTTTCAACCGAGAGTTAAAGAGTAAAACTTGATCACCTATATGAAACTCTCGGTTCTTAATCCTAGAATCATGAATGAGCTTAGTTTTCTCCTTATAAATCAATGAATTCTCATAAGCTTCATTCCTCAGTTCATTAAGTTCATTGAGTTGGATCTTCCTAAGTTCACCGGCTTTATTGATATCAAAATTAGCCCATTTCAAGGCCCAATAAGCCTTATGTTCCAACTCAATAGGGAGGTGGCATGCCTTCCCGTACACAAGACGATATGGAGTGCAACCAATAGGTGTCTTATATGCGGTACGGAAAGCCCATAAAGCATCATCTAACTTATCGGCCCACGAGGCACGATGCTCTCCCACAGTTCGCTCTAATATTCTCTTCAGTCCATGGTTAGAAATCTCGGCTTGACCATTTGTTTGTGGATGATAAGCGGTGGAAAGACGGTGATTGACACCATACTTAGCCATGACTCGAGCAAATTGACCATTGCAAAAATGAGTCCCGCGATCACTGATGATAGCACGAGGAACACCGAATCGGGCAATAGTTGTTTCAAAAAGTTCACAACCATCCTCGCATCGTTAGTAGGTAAAGCCTTTGCTTCAACCCATTTAGATACGTAGTCAACGGCTACGAGGATGTACTTGTTCCCTTTGGATGATGGAAATGGCCCCATAAAGTCGATGCCCCATACGTCAAATATTTCACATTCTTGGATGAAATTTTGAGGCATCTCATCTTTATGTGTGATCTTGCCTTGTCTTTGGCAAGCATCATAATGTTTAACCATTTCATGAGCGTCATGATAAATGGTGGGCCAATAAAATCCAGTGTCGAAAACTTTCTTCGCGGTGTAATTAGGACCAAAGTGACCACCAATGGGTCCTTTATGGCAAGCTTCGAGGATTAATAAAGCTGTCGACCCATCAACACACCGACGAATGACAAGATCCGCACATTGTTTGAAAAGGTAAGGGTCGTCCCAAAAATAGTGCTTAATGTCTTTAAAGAACTTTTCTTTTGTTGAGACGTTAACCCTTCCATGAGAGTTTCACCCGCCAAATAGTTTGCAATGTCCATAAACCATGGGGTCTCATCAAGATTGGAGTTAATAGACATCAAGGCCTCAAGGGGAAAAGATTCATTAATCTCATGATTTGGGAGCTCCCCTTGATAAGGATACTCGAGTCTACTAAGATGATCCGCGGCTAGGTTTTCCGCTCCCTTTTTATCACGAATTTCGATTTTAAATTCTTGTAGGAGCAAAAACCACCGAAGAAGTCTTGGCTTGGAATCTTGCTTTGTTAACAAGTACTTCTGCGCAGAATGATCGGTATACACAATGGTAGTGGAAAGAACAAGACAGGGGCGGAACTTCTCAAAAGCATACACTACAGCTAAAAGCTCTTTTTCGCTAGTGGTATAATGCAATTGAGCCCCCGTCATTGTCTTGCTAGCATAATGGATTGGTTGGAAGTGTTTGTTCACTCTTTGTCCCAAAAGCGCTCCAATAGAAAAATCGCTAGCATCACACATCAATTCAAAAGGTAACTCCCAATTAGGGGTAACCAAGACCGGTGCCTTAGTTAATTTATCCTTAAGAAGATTGAAATATTGGATACACTCTTTAGAAAAGATAAAAGGAGTATCTTTTGCCAAGAGGCGGGTCATCGGGCGAGCGATTTTGGAAAAATCTTGAATGAATCGACGATAGAAGCCCGCATGACCAAGAAAACTTCTCACACCCTTCACGGTTGAAGGAGGAGGTAATTTAGCAATCACATCGACTTTAGCACGGTCAACTTTAATACCGGCTTTGAAAATTTTATGACCAAGAACAATACCTTCTTTTACCATGAAATGACATTCTTCCCAATTAAGAACGAGACAAGTGTCTTCACACCGTTTGAGCATACGTTCTAAATTGGCAGGGCAAGTAGAGAAAGAATCACCATAGACTGAGAAATCATCCATAAAGACTTCCATAGTTTCTTCAACCATGTCATGGAATATAGCCATCATACACCTTTGGAAATTCCCAGGAGCATTGCATAAGCCGAAAGGTATTCTTTTGTAAGCAAATGTTCCATAAGCACAATTGAATGTGGTTTTCTCTTGGTCTTTGGGATCGATGGGAATTTGAAAAACCCGGAGAAACTGTCTAAGAAGCAATAGTAGTCATTACCCGCTAAACGTTCGAGCATTTGATCCATGAAAGGAAGAGGGAAATGATCCTTGCGAGTGGCATCATTGAGCTTGCGATAGTCTATGCAAACTCGCCAACCCGTGACAAGTCGAGTAGGAATCAACTCGTTCTTTTCATTAGGAACAACAGTTATTCCACCTTTCTTAGGCACACAATGGACAGGACTAACCCATGGCGAATCCGAAATAGGGTAAATCATTCCGACATCTAGAAGTTTGATCACTTCTTTCTTGATGAAGTCATGAATTTTTGGATTAGCCCTTCTTTGGCTTTGGATTGCGGGTTTAAAGTCATCTTCCATGAGAATTTTATGAGTACACAAGTTAGGATCAATTCCACGGATGTCGGAAATTTTCCAAGCAATTGCTTTCTTATGATTCTTTAGCACATCGATAAGTCGAGATTTTTCATCCTCTTTCAAGTCCTTTGCAATGATGACGGGTAAGTTCTTATTGTCTTCAAGGAAAACGTATTCGAGATGAGACGATAAATCCTTAAGCTCTAAATCCGGAGGATTGTCGATGGAAGGCTTAGTCAAATTCGGATCATCGATTGTAACTTCCTTAAGAGAAGGTGGAGAAATATGGTCCTCATTGAGAAGTTTCTCAATGGTACGAATGTCTTCTTCCCAATCGGTGGGAGAATCGTCATATTTTAAATTCGCATCCCCTAAAGTTGCTTCAAAAGGAAATCACTTTCTCCAAATGGAGTTAGTGAGGGAGCAATAGAGGCAACGGTCGCAACAATGGGTAGAGAAGAAGAACCACTTTTACAAGCGTCTTTGAAATGCTCTTCACAAGCCTCATCAAGTACGTCAATGAAATTAACGCTCTCGTGTTCATAAGGTTGCTTAGAAAGTTTACCCATGTTGAAAACGATTTTATCGTCACCAACTCTCATGATTAATTCGCCCGCGGCTACATCAATGAGAGTGCGACCGATCCTCAAGAATGGACGTCCAACGATTAATGGAACACGGGGGTCCATCTCGTAGTCAACGACAACAAAATCCGCCGGAAAGGTGAATTTGTCGATACCGACGAAGACATCTTCGGCTATCCCCACCGGATAAGCAACCGTACGGTTAGCTAATTCCAATGTCATTCGTGTGAGGACTAGCTCGGGTAGATATAATTGTTTCCAAACACTTAATGGCATTAAGTTTATACTAGCACCTAGATCGGCTAGGGCCATACAATTCTCTACCCTGGGGAAGTTGCAAGGAATGAGAAAGCGACCCAGATCACCAAGTTTGGTTGGTAATTTCCTTAAGAGAACCGGAAAGCAATTCTCATTAAGTTGGGTCTGAGCAATATCAAGAAGCTTTTCCTTATCACTTAGAAGATCTTTAAACATTTTAGCATATTTCGGCATGTGAGCGAGAGCCTCGGCAAAGGAGATGTTGAAATTCAATTGTTTAAACATTTTGAGAAAGTTCGAAACTTGAATATCATCCTTGTTCTTCAACTTCTCTTTCCACAACCTTGAGGGATAAAGTATATCGGGTTGAGATGAAGGCTTTAGAATGTAGTTCTCACTCACATCCTTGGGTGGTGTAGGGTAGAAATAGAAGGTGGAGGAATTGATGAAGGGGGCTCGATTTCCTTTGGCACAATCACCGGTGTAGGTGTAGGAATATCGGGTTCCTTTAAACCTTTGCTACTTCGGGTGGTGATTGCTTTCATCTCCCCTCTTGGATTAGCAACGGTGTTACTCAGAAGAGAACCCGAACCGGATGTTTGATTACTTAGGAAGAAACTAGCCATCACATCCCTTAATCATTCGTTTGACTGCTTAAAGAGTTTCGCATATCATTCCTAAGCTCAGCTCGAAGATCATTCCCTTGTTTCGCCATATCCCCTTTCAAGTTGATGATTTGACTCTGAAGTTCTTCACTAGCACGTCATTAGTCCTCATGTAAGTTTCAACCTCGTGATTAAATGTTGTGGGTTGGTTGGAAGGAGGAGCATGGTAGGCAGGTGGTTGATAAGTGGGTTGTTGATAAACTTGATTATTTCCTTGAGGTGGATATGGGTTTCTTTGGGTTTGATACTGATTAGGAGATCGAGTTTGGTTTTGATTGTTGCGATTGAAGTTGTTTTGGTTTTGAGGAGGAAAATCGGGTGGTGAAAGGAAGTTGTTTGAATGATAATTGAGCAAATTGCGCTCACCTTGAGGACGAACTTGATAGCCTCCCGTAGAAAAGTTACCGTTAGCCGCATACACGTTTTCCGGATTGTCATGAGTAGAAGGACAATCGGTGTATGAATGAGAACCCCCGCAAATCTCACAAGAAGTTGCTACAGCTTTAGCTTGTTGAAATTGGTTCGTAGCCATGGTTAAGAAATTTTTGTTCATTTCGGCTATTTGGCGGGTGAGTTCGGTTATCTCTGGGTTTGATGAATGTAGAATCTTGATAACCTATGAATCTATGAAGGGGTTGATGATTTCTAGAGAGAGAAACTTAGAGAGAGAAAGTGAGAGAAAACTATGTGTAATTTTATTAAGTGGAAATGAGAAACATTCAACAACCAACCCCTTTCCAAGGAGGAAAGGGGTATTTATACTTCCAAGCAACATTGGGCTTGGGCTGGTCCATGACAAGCCCATGGACCGGTTCTTACTTAACTTAATAAGCAACTATTATCTACGAGCTATTACAATCATTAATAATATTGTGGTGTGACCGATACTTCTAATATACGTAAAAACGTATTTCTAACAATCTCCCCCTAAGGGAGGTCACTCCACGCTACAAAGTTCTAAACCTAGCATACTATACTAAGTCTTCGTTCTTTAGCTCGTAGTCTTTTCTTCTTTTCTTTCTTTTGTTGTGAATATGTTGGTTTGATCTTTTAGGCTTTGGCTTGAGAGCATTGTTATTTTGGCCTTTCACGTGCGATCTTTTGTCTTCTTGTGAATTTTGCCTCCTCGTGACTCCATGTTCCACACACTCATGTCTTTTTGTTGAATTCTCGAAAGTTTCAGAGTTTGGTACAGCGGAAGACTTTATCTTGTACTTTCTTGAATTTTTGCTAAACTTTGATGCAGAAAAACATAAGCATGTGGGAACGACTTCTACAGGTACACCGCAACACCACCGTCTTCACTGGTACATAGCAACGCCACCGTCTTCAACAGGTACACAGCAACTCCACCGTCTTTAACAGGTACACAGCAACGACACGAATAAAATGGCTTTGAACGTTTTATTCTAATTCGGTAGCATTTTACCTCCGGTCGGTGAAGACCGTTGGACGATATTAGATATCGTACCCGTGACGGATAGTTTCAATTAAGTAACTTCCTGACAGGATTTCACGGGTAAACCCGTTCTCTTTATTCGACCGTCCAAAGCTGACTGCGAACATAAAGAGTGAATCACTTGGATAAATTATCCTTGTGATTTGAAGCCGTCAATTCATGAAACCTGGAACAAGTGAATTTCAATTAAGATTTTCACCATCGTTGCTTTCCAGTTGTCACGAGCTCAATTCATAAAGAATCTTGCACGTCACCTACCAAGTGCTGTTTGATGTTAACACTAGAAGGATTTCCACTCGTCACTGTGATTAATAAAGAGTCACTCTGAGTGTTCTGGCAAGATCATATGATAATGCGTAGAGGCCTGGAACAAGTTTAAGTTTAATTAAGAATTAAACCACTGTTTCTTTCCAGTTTTTCACAAGATTGGTTCTAAAAGAACCGCACGTGTAACCTACCATGAGCTTGTTTGATGTTGGCTCAAGCAGGATTTCCATCTTCATTGTAATACTTGCGTATCACTCAGATGTTCTGGCAAAATTACAGGAATACTGCGTAGGACTCATGAAAATCTCTTACTTTTCACAGTGTGTGAGAAAGCAAGGAATAAATGGAAAGTGTCCTAATGAGACTTTTGATGATCTCTTGGCTCTAGACTCGATTGTGCATTTTGATTTAGTGAGCGATGGCTGGAGAGGAGTGCCACCTTTTCAATACCAGTCTATTCGGAGTGAATAAACCAATAGATAACGTGTTGATCTCCGTGTGATTAAAACAAATACCTTTTGAGAGATATTTGAGTTAGCTGGGAAGGGTTGTGCATTGCATCACTGGGTCCATGACGTCTTTCTTCAATATCGAGAATCATTAACAAAAATGATCTCAATAGCATATGTATTGACCCGGTTTCTGCCTAAAGTTGTAAGGAGGGCTTCTTTCTTTACACCCTTTATCTTTACATTTCTTTTTCATTCTTCAACCCCTTCAATGCTTACCAATACGTCATCACTAGCACCTTGTTGTGATTGTTCCAGTGCTAGCTTAAGTACTTGGTCGGCATTCAGCTACGTTCACATTCTTTCTCCATCTTTCCTAGGACTTCTAATTCTATCTAGGGAATTGTCCTTGGGAAGATTCCATCGGCTCTGATGAATCATTGGACTAAACCTATTCCTACCACCCTTTTGTCACCACATTCGTCGTGAATTAAGCGTGTTTTGGGAAGGAATTGCCACCATGAAAAATCATTGAAAATCACCTAAAGTACTTGTGATATTGAAATCAAAAGTTTCGTACCTTAGGTGTTTTTGATCATCAAAAACGCTCCCCCTTAACACGTGCTTTACACATATTAAGTTGGATTATCGTTAAGTCTTTTTCATCTTTTAGCCAAGTATCAATTAAATCTCCTTAATCCCATTTTCTCCTCTTATCCAAAATGTTAACCATTAATATTTGGGATATTTAATGGATTAACCGGTCTTTGGGTAAAAATGAAATCGATGTTTGGCCATAGAACATGTGAATGGTCCCCCTTAAGTTAATAAGGGATAGTTGTAGTGCTTTAGTATGATATATTTTGAAAGATTTAGAATCTCGTGAGAAATTCTTGAAAAATTATCATACCTTAACACTACATCAAGCCATTAAAGCACAATATTCACAAATATACATATTCACAATTGAAAACCAATATAAAGTGGACCTGAAATGTACGACCCATTAGATGGATCGTTGCAGTAGCTTGTGGTGCACTCCATATGGTCTTCCACCAACGAATCTTTCCAAGCTCCTCATCAATCTACGTTCACGGAGCTTTTGATCAATCTTCTTGATCACGTACTTCGCCATTTGCCGATAACCCGGATGCCAATCCTCCGTCATCTCTGGCAAAGTCCCACCCGAGTTAAGATGCTCCAACTTTCCTCTGACTTGTAGAAGAGTCCCATCACTGTACTTATAAAGCTCACCCACCCTCATAAACTTCATTAAACCTCGACTGTTCAAGTAGAAAATGCCGCAATTCGGGACAGAAATGCCGGTATAAGGACATCTATCTACATGTTGAGGTAGAACTTGATTCACTGGACGGGTTAAGTTGAGCTTCCTTTGGTAGCTTTCGACTCCCAACTGAAGATCTTCAACTCGTTTCTTGATAACAACGCTTCGTGTGAACATACGAAGTGCTGTATTCAAGGCAATGAGGTCTTCACGAGGAATATGTGTGAGTTGATCTCGGGTCATCAGAAGCAGCATATCTTCGATATCCTCAAGGCAAATGATAGAAAAATCTCCCTGCTGGATTTTGTATTCTCTGTCATCCTCCCTTTTCAAGCGAATCTCCGTCACATGATAATAGCCATTCTTGGCTTCAGTTTTCAGCCCTAAAATACTGGAGATGCGGATATCGGATCTAACGTTGCTTCCAGAATTGACTAGACAACAACCCCTGTACGCCCTTCGGACTCGTTCGTCCCAATGAGATGCACCTATAACAGCATACATATCATAAGTACGAGTTACCCTTGGGACCCAGAGTCGATTTACCTTTTCCTCGATCCAGGGTATTGTCCCCCAGTTGGAAGCTTTCAGCAAGGTCAAGGATGTTGCGTACTTTGATGAACCCTTCAGAAGATACTCAAGATCATAGGTGACGAAGAAGTCGAGAGCTATCTGATTATCTTGAGTAGGATCAAGTGGAGGTGGAGCTCTTTCTGATTCATGAAGACCTGGCCGTTGAACGGTATTTAGAGCCTTCAGGATCTCATCGGCATAATACTCGAACTCCATTCGGGTTAACCGGGTTTTGGCACGAAGTCTCTTATCCTTCAGCGCTTTCTTCACCAAAGATGGAGTAACCGAAGTCTTATACTCATGAGCAAGAAATACACATAAGTCAATCGGACTGCGGATACGGAGATACAAAACATCTTTGTCAGCGTCTGTGATCGGATCATATTGCGCTGCTGCCGTGATCCAAGCCTGTGGCGGTGCAGTCTCGTCTATCTCCAACGTGTCTGCCCAGTCTCGTGTGCTTGGTTCAGGAACCGTAGATTGTTGTGCTTGTTGTAGAGGAGTAGAAACGCGAACATCTGCTGGTTCTAATTCAGGCATCTCGGCGGTGTCATGAACGGGTGAGTGTTGTGCAGCTTCGGGTTCCGTTACTGATTCTGCAATCACAGGAGCAACAACAACAGGACTAATATGGTTAGTGGTAACAGGTATAGATACAACAATAGAGGTACCGGGAATCGATGACGCTGTAGTAGCATTCACATCGTGGCGCCACTTAGATCGTCTTGATTCCGATGATGTTGATTTGTCCTTCTGCGCTGCATCTTTCTTGGACTTGGTTCCAGACTTAGCAGGTTTCTTGGAGCTGGTAACCTTATCTCCCTCTTTAGGCTGTTCACCCCCATCATCATCCTCATTGTTATCCCCGTTGCTCCCCCTAGCACTCTCCTCATTACCATCACCACCATCATCGCCATCATCATCATCATCATCATCATCCTCATCCTCATCATCATCACCATTATCGTCATCTTCATCATCCTTTTCTTCTTCTTCTTCTTCTTCACATTCTTCTTCACCCGTACCCTCTGCTTCTTCACTTTCTTCCCTTTCTTCCTCAGGCAGAATGTGGTATGGTACCACACTTCCAAACGTTTTAAATAACCTATCATCCTCCATGATAGCGTCATTTAGGGATTTGTAAAGAGCCCGTTGAATCCTAGATTTGTCAAACGATCCAAGTTCCACCATACGAGCTTTGAGGATCTTCTTTAATTCAAAATCCGTTAACTCATAAGCAATTTTGTAGGCGGATTCCGAAGGATTGGATGACTTGATCATCAAGTTATCAGCTGCTAGTGTCTTCAACTCATCACGCAGTTTAGGCATAATGGATTCAACAGATTCCTTCACTCTTTCTTCAACAGAAGCTTCAAGTGCTTCTTTCTGCTCCTTGTATTTATCCCTCATCGCTTGAAGTCTGGTGATACGTGCAGCATGCTTATCAGCCTCAGCCTGCTTAACCCGAGCTAGTTCTTCTGCATGAGCTTTTCGCGTCAATTCCATATCTGCAGTGAACTTAGCAAGCATCTCCTCTTGGGCTTTCCTAGATGCTTCTTCACTTTGAGCTCGTCTATGTAGTTCTTGGCGAAGTTCATCCATTTCTCTTTTGTGATTATCCGTATGTTTATCCAACATTTCGGCCATCACCAATGCAGCCATTGTAGATGTTGCAGAGCTGCTCTGGGTTGACGGAAGAGGCTCGGTTGTTACTACGGTACTAAGGATGGGAGTTATTGGTGGTGGAAGGAATGGTGTTGAAGCCGGTCTGGTTGGTAAGGGTTGGATTGGTGGAGGTTGAGTTGCTAAGGGTTGAGTAGACACCATGATAGTAGGGGCAACGGACTCCTTTTCAACACTTGCTGAAACCGGAATGGATGTCTCCTTCGAAGTAGAATATCGTTCAGGTGATCCAAACTCATCAATATCATCTGGTTCCTCGTACTCTTCTTCAACATTTACCCTTGCACCTGAACCACTACCGCCAGTATCTTTCCTACTCCTTTGAATAGCTATTTTCATCATTTTTCTCTCCGTCTTGTCAAGAGTAGGATCAACAACATCTTCTTCGTCACGTAGACGTAACTCATCAGCCTTACCCTTTCCCTTCTTAACCTCAGTCTTTTTCTTCTTGGTTTCAGGTTCAGGTAAAGCAGCTGGTTGCTTGCGTTTACCTTTACTCTTCACTGTAGTAGACGAGTCTTCTCCAGTCTGAAGGTTTGCTTTCAGCTTCTTGATTTCTAACAGCAGTAGTTTGTAATCAGCAGAGCCTTTGATTTTCTCCGTCAGAAGATAATCGGGAATAGGACCAGGAATCACACCACCAGATGGTCCTTCATGCCTTAGATCCACAGTATCATCAGCTTCTTCAGTGTGATAACGACTTGCTGCACGCCTATCAATAGTAGCATCATTTTTCATAAAATAATTAATGATAAGCTTGATAAATCGAGGATAAGGAAAGAAATTTGTCTTCAGCTTCTTGTTTTGGAAGAGTTGAAAGGTGAATTCTTCCCATATCAACAATGCATAATATTTGCAGCTTTGTACATGCCATAGAAGATGTTCATTATTGGACTGCGCAAAGCATCATGCCCACTTGTTTTTGGTGTAAGACATCTACTGAGAATACCCAACAATGCTCTCCAAGGTTGTCCTACTTTAGCAGTGGTAAACTCAGACGCAACTCGTATTTCAGGACATCCAATAGCATCAAATAACTCCATGAGTTCATCTTTAGTAGGATCCCTCGAAAATGACATGCCTTTGGGTGTATCCCGTATACCAAAAATCTTACGGAAGTCTGAAACTGTGAGCGTCTGCTGCTTGTTGTCGATGGTGAAGGTGATCTTGTTTGAAGTACTCTCCTTGGTAGCCCAGAACTCATACATGTACTCATAAGGCACCGAGGCAGTACTCCTAAGGGCGTTCTTGAAATGAGAGTGATTAAGGATTGCTATGGCTACTTTAAATCCATGGTGAGTGGATTTTGAGACCTGCTTCAGCCGGTAATTGTTTGGTATGAACTTGAGGGTTCGTGCTTTAGCAATAGTGGCTTCTCTAGAGTCTTGGATTGCTTGTACTGTTGGATTAGTCATTGTATCTGCTTAAGATAAGACATGAAAGGTTGATGCACAAAAACATATAGATATATATCATTCTTACTTCTAAGCATAACACATTTCATAATCATAATACAACAAGTACATATAACATGCAAACAAACTATCAATCAAACAACACTTCATCCGGAACATTCCTTCATTCGGAACTTCTTCATCCGGAACATTCCTCATTCGGAACTTCCTTCATTCGGAACTTCCTTCATTCGGAACTTCCTTCATTCGGAACTTCCTTCATTCGGAACTTCCTTCATTCGGAACTTCCTTCATTCGGAACTTCCTTCGTTCGGAACTTCCTTCATTCGGAACTTCCTTCATTCGGAACTTCCTTCATTCGGAAGTTCTTCATTCGGAAGTCCTTCATTCGGAAGTCCTTCATTCGGAAGTCCTTCATTCGGAAGTCCTTCATTCGGAAGTCCTTCATTCGGAAGTCCTTCATTCGGAAGTCCTTCATTCGGAAGTCCTTCATTCGGAAGTCCTTCATTCGGAAGTCCTTCATTCGGAAGTCCTTCATTCGGAAGTCCTTCATTCGGAAGTCCTTCATTCGGAAGTCCTTCATTCGGAAGTCCTTCATTCGGAAGTCCTTCATTCGGAAGTCCTTCATTCGGAAGTCCTTCATTCGGAAGTTTATATCCATGTTCATCCGGAACTTTTCAAACGTAGCTATGATGATTAATTCTAAGCGCGTTTGTGGGATTTAAAGCAATCTAAGGCAACACCACATCATCTAAGGCTATTCCGCATAAAACCCACCACAAATCCTAATCAATTACTGCTTAATAAGACACAAACCCTAATTTGGACTTAATCTTAATTAAACGAATCGTTTACCAGGAGATAGTGATGAATTAGACGAATTTTAAATCAAGGAATGATGATTATTACCTTATTAATCGAATGAGCCGGATTTAAATTGAGTAGAATGCGATTTGAAAGAACTTGTGTGTGTTAACAATGACGGCAAGATAATAATGCAGGAACAGTGAATGAAGGGGGCGGGGTGTTTGCTTTGACTTAGGTCAAAAGTTTTTTAACTTTCACACAATGTCACCTTAAGTCCCTAAATTTTCTCATTCTTTTCCTTTTTGTTTATAACTTTTCATTTTTCCTAACCCTTGTTTAACTTTCACACAACTTAGCAATCGCAATCTATTAGCACATTTCCAAAATCTAAAGTAAGTCCTATCACATTGAACGAGCCCAAGTTGTTTTCTAAAGCAATATCACTCATTTACCATTTAGCCATTAATTTTTCACAATCACTTTTGAAAAGATCGATTTAATGACGAAGATGATTTAATATTTTCTCCCCCTTAAACGGTGACCCGTTTTCTATTTAAAGAGCTGTAGTCATTGTTTAAAGAGTCAAATATTGATGAAAGCATTTCCAATTTGTATCTTGAAAAATTTGATTCGTGGTGTCAATAAGATTTCTCTTATTTTAACAAATTAATGCACTGAGACGTACACCAATTTGTGTTAGACCAAGTTGTAAAGTAAACTTGATCCCTTTGCATGATTTGGCTTGTAAATCACGCCCGAGAAAATTAATTCCCGTTCTGAGCCAACGTTTTCCAAGGAAATACGTGACTTTAATATGAAAACCGGGTTGCAGTCTGAAATAACTACAAGCCATTATGGGCATGTTTTAAAAATGTACAACTTTTATACGGACTCTATTTATGGCACCGTGTCAATATTGATCGACATTTCTAAGGCCGTAAATATTACCGTACTAAAAGACATGCCTGATTTAAAAACAAAAAATATTTTTGGTTTTTCTTGATTTTATAATTTTTATGGTTATTGTAGGTTTTATATTTTTTATGGTTTTTCTTGGTTTTATATTTTTGTATTTTTCTTTTGTGGTTTATATATTTACTATAATATACATAATCACGAACAAAGGATACTCTGAATAGTTTACCACCACTATTCAGCTGATTCTTCTGCCAACTCTTTGAGAGTCGCTGGAGTGAATGATTTCATGCCAAGCTTGTCGATCAAAAACTCGATTCGTCCTCGATCTAAGGCTTTGGTGAACATATCCGCCAGCTGGTACTCAGTAGTGACAAAATACAGCTCGATCACTCCGTTCTCCACCTGCTCCTTAATGAAATGGTAGCGAATGTCTATGTGCTTGGCCCGGGAGTGTTGAACATAGTTGCAGCAAAGGGCAATGGCGCTCTTGTTGTCACAATACATCGGGATTTTGTTGAATCCCAAACCATAGTCAGTTAATTGTGATCTCATCCAAAGGACTTGAGCACAACAACCGGACATGGCGATGTATTCAGCCTCCGTGCTAGAAATTGCAGTGCTTTTCTGCCTTTTTGAAGACCAACTGATCAATCTATCTCCAAGGAGTTGCACAGATCCAGAAGTGCTACGCCTCGTGTCTTGACATCCAGCATGATCGGCATCTGCGTATGATATTAAAGCAATAGAGGAATCTTTCGGATACCATAGACCACGATGAAGTGTTCCTTTTAGATACCGAAAGATCCTTTTCACAACATGTAAGTGCTTTTCGGTAGGCCGAGCCTGATACCGGGCACACATGCATACGGCAAATTACAAATCAGGCCTGCTAGCAGTCAGATAGAGAAGGGTGCCAATCATCCCAAGGTAAAGTGTTGGATCGACAATAGTCCCATTCCTATCTTCATCTAACTTGGATTTCTCCACCATTGGAGTGTCCACGGGGTCACAATTTTCAAAGTTATATTTCTTAAGAGATTCTAGAGCATATTTGGATTGATTAATAAAGATGCCTCTTGGATTCTGAGAAATCTGTAATCCTAAGAAAAATGAAATTTTTCCCATCATCGACATCTGAAAGCGTGTGGACATTATCTTCTCAAAGTGATTTGACAATTCTATGTTAGTGGCAGCAAATATTATATCATCAACATAAATTTGTACCAGAATCATGTCGTTGCCTTCCTTGAGAGTGAATAGAGTGGAGTCCACCTTGCCTTTGGAGAAGCCTTCCGAAATGAGATATGTTGAGAGGAGATCGTACCACGCGCATGGAGCTTGTTTCAACCCATAGAGAGCCTTCTTAAGCTTGTACACATGATTAGGAAACTCCGTGCTAACGAACCCATCCGGCTGACTAACATAGACTTCTTCCCTTAGTTCACCGTTTAAAAATGCCGTCTTCACATCCATTTGATAGACGATCATATTCATATGAGCAGCATACGCAAGGAATAGTCTAATGGCCTCCAATCGTGCAACAGGAGCAAAAGATTCTTTAAAGTCTATACCCAAGGCTTGTTTATATCCTCTAGCAACCAATCTAGCCTTATTCTTCAATACTGCACCCATCTCATCAAGTTTAACCTTATAAACCCATAACAAAGTAAGGATATTAACCTTGTCAGGGAGAGGAACTAATTCCCATACTTCAAGTCTTTGGAATTCATTTAGTTCCTCCTGCATGGCTTCAATCCAAGATGATTGAGTCATAGCCTGCTGCCAATTTTTAGGTTTAACTTCAGAGAGAAATGCATCAAAGTAGCAATAGAGTGCACTCTCTTGTAATTGATGGCGTGTAGAGACTGGTCGATCTAGATCTCCAATGACATTCCTAATTGGGTGATCTTTTGTCCATTTAGTGCTATGGTTTTCAATCCTAGGTGGTCTGGAGTGAACAATAGAAGGAGCTTCTTCTGAGGTAGATGCGGCTGAAGGGTTTTCAGGTATCGCTACACCAAAGAAAGGAAGCTCTTGTAGGCGAGCATATTCCAAGTCGTGATCAATAGAATCCTCTTCCACATCATTAGGCACAAGTAGGGGTGACGATTCAGGTGTAGTTTGAGAATCACTTGGTGAAGGTGCATCCGGTTCAATGTGAATTGAAGATGCATTAGATAAAGCTTCATTGGCTGGAGCAACAACTTCAGGAATTGGAGCTATCACTACGGGTGCTGGAACTTCATCATTTGGGGGATCAAAGAATTCGTCAAACAACGGTTGAAACAGTTTATCCCACTCGGGCCTTGATGGTGGTAAAAATGATGTAGAAGTAGGATTATTGGGAACTAATCCGGAACTAATAGCACCGGTTCCCATCTCATGAAGCGCGGGTTCAGAGCTGTGTTGCTCAGAAGCCATCGCTGTCAGCTCATCGAAATCTGCGTCCATAGTTTCTACAATCTTGCCAAGACGACGGTTATAGATTCGGTATGCTTTCTTGGACGGTGAGTAACCAATGAAAATACCTATATCGGCTTTCGGTTGAAGCTTACCCAAGTTCTCACTATTAATGTTTGGATAACAAAGAGCACCAAACACATGAAAAAATGAAACATCGGGTTTACGGTCATGTAGAAGCTCATAAGGTGTTTTTCCATGGCGTTTCCGAATGATAGAATGGTTTTGGGTGAAACATGCAGTAGATATAGCCTCTGCCCACAAGAACAATGGAGCGTTCGCGTAAATAAGCATAGTCCTAGCAGCTTCCATAAGTGTACGATTCCGTCTTTCAACGACACCGTTTTGTTGTGGAGTGCGTGCAGCGGATGTTTCATGTGAGATACCAACTCCTTCATAGTAATCATGAAGAGTCTGGTTGACGAACTCTGTACCATTGTCTGTACGAATACGGCGGACAGTAGTATTCAAACGTACCTGAATGAATTTCAGAAAAGTGATGATAGCCTTCGGTGCTTCATCCTTTGTACGTAGAAATCTAACCCATGTAAACCCGGAGAAATCATCCACAATCACCAGAATGAATTTCTTACCGCTCACACTTTCAGTTCTCATTGGCCCACAAAGATCCATATGCAAAAGATGAAGTTTTTCTTGATTGGTGTCTTCAGCTTTGGGCTTGTAAGATTTCTTGGTACTTTTCCCCCTTGAACACGCGGAACATAAATGGTCCTTGTGAAATTTAAGCTTTGGAAGACCACGAACTAATTCGTTTTTAGCCAGATGATTAATAGCATCAAAGTTAAGATGAGATAATCTGCGATGCCATAACCATGACTTGGTCTTAGATGCTTTAGAGAGAAGACATACTGGAGAGGCGGCCATCATGTCTTGTAAGGACAAGGTATAAAGATTTGCACCACAAGATCCCTTCAACAAATCTTTTCCTTCCAAGTTGCGGATGAAACAAGTGTGTTGTCGAAAAGCAACCTCAAGGTTGGAATCACAAAACTGTCCTACTGAGAATAAATTATGACCAAGACCTTCTACATAGTATACCCTTGAAATCGTCACGTTTCCAATCTGATATTCACCATACCCCATTATCTTTGCTATATGATCATTCCCGAATTTAACCGTACCAAGAAACTTGCTGACGAAATTTCGGAGCATCGAGCGATCTCTGGTCATATGTTTTGAACAACCGGAGTCCAAATACCACAGGATGATTTGGACCACCTGAAAATATCACCACACAAAGACAATGTAGAGGTATCGGAATCTGAGTGTTCCTTGTTATTAGCAGGTACAGATTTAATAATCTTAGATTTGCTAACTCTAGGTTTCTTAGATTTCCTAGCCTTTTTCTTCCTAGTTGGTGGTGTAGATTCTAGTTGGCTTAAATCCTGAGGTATTTCTTCACTGATAGGCACTATAGTGGGGGCTGACCTAATTAAAGGGCGCTGTTTCCATACTTGAGTGCGAGTGTTCCTAACTAAAGGACGCTCAGACCTAACCTCAATGGATGCATTCCTAGTTAAAGGGCACATTTTTCCATCTAATGTAAAGGTCCTACCAGTGGGACGCCATTGCCAGCCAACCTGGGCACGAGTTCTACCCGTTGGCTTCCATTCAAGACCATTCCTAATGGCATTCATTTCATTCACATGATCAATAAGACACAAATCATGACGTTGGGAAAACATACATTCATTACAATTCCAACATTTTAAATCAGAATTCACAAATGGTTTAGGCTTCTGCACAGGCGCAGAGCTTTTAGTCTTAACATGATTCTTCTTATTTAAAACTGAACTAACATTCCTATGGTGATCTTCTACTTTCTTCTTTTTGGCACTACTAGTGGAGGGCTTGATCTTATCTTTCTTGAGTGGCGATCCTTTAGCCTTAGTAGTCTCTTTTAATCCTGTAGAAGGCAAAGTGGGAATATTAGCAACAGATTTTAAAGGTGCCTTACTTGATTGTGCCAATGACGGTTTTGCTCCTGGAGTCTTATTAAATGGAGTTACAGCAATGGGCCTATTAGTGAGTAGTGCAGAACCTGGTGTACCTATGTATTGCAAATATGCTAAGCAATATTGAACTCGCTTAATATATTCATGAGCCGAATAATAGTAGCTACTTGAGGGATCTAAGGCATAAAGATCGTCTAAGATATCCCTAACAAGATCTACATGCTTAATGGCATTCCTCATATAATCATCGTAGGTAACCGGGTTTCTCTTATGAAGCGGGTTCTTATAAAGCACTACTGACTTGGTTGTTAGAGCACTAGTGGACGGTGCAGAGTCGGTAGCTAAGTTATCAACAACTTCTTGTCGGGTGAGAAGAAGTGTCTCCTTTAACTCGGCCAAAACCATGTTTTTGTCAATGAGCAGGATGTTTAAGTCAGAGATTTCCTCACATTTTTGGTTCAGTTGTTCAACATAAAATTGTTGCTGTGCCGCATTAAAAGCGAAGCGTTCTTCTAGTGAACCATAAAGTTTGGACATTCCCTGTCTTGCACGATCCATCTCCCCTAGAATAGACGAAAGTCTAATTTCTAAGGCCTAGTTTTTAGACTCTGCAGCCTCTAGTTCCAATTTTAATGTTTCATTTGATGACACATCTCTCTTCAATCTCATGATCTCTTCCTATAATGCCTTAACAATTGCAATCATCTTGTCACTCGTCTCAACACCGTTTTCACAACCATTTGATATCAAAAGATCCTCATTTTGAGTTTGTTGTCTTAATTCTAAAGATATACAATGTTGTTCTAGTTGATTAAAGCGTTTTGAAAGTAAATTGTAAGAATCTTGTAGCTTTAAAAACTCAGCGTTAGATTCGTGACAAGAATGATTATCTACCTCATTTACAGTATCAGCAACATTTATAGAGAGATCACAAACATCATCACATATATGCACAGCATCACAATTAATCATAGCGGATGTAAGCTCATTCGAATAATTAACATTTACAGTAGTAAGCACATCACACGAGATTACCGCAGACAAGAATCGGTCATATTCGGTTAAAATCTTTTCTTTTTCAATTAGTTGTAGTTCGTAAGCGGTGTCCATTTCATAAAATACTTTTTGAACTTCACCAATTTCAAACACAAGATTTTCCTTAAGAGATGCAAAAATTCCTTTTAGACTTTCGACAAACGGATTGATCTCATTTTTAAACACCTCGTTCATATGTTCGAAAGCCCATTCTCCGGCGTTTAATCCATTTGAAGTCGTACATTCCAAAATGACCTTGTCAAAATTAGTAAAGTATTGATTAATCTCTTGCAAGTTTAACCATACAGTGCTAACAGGTGGAAGATCCTTTGGAATTTCCTTAGGACCTTCCATATTGACAAGTGTAGGAAATGTACTAGGGTTTTCTTCATCTAATATGTAGGTTGGTGCTGTGATGAGATCTTTGTCCATATGGAAGCGAATTCTAAAATCCGTTTTTGCAAGCTCCTTATTCATTTTAAAATAATCACACTCGGGATATTTTGCAGAATTGTATGACCGATCCTCATCAACTAGATCCTTACTTGTTCGATCATCGGGAAAAACAATCGGGTCTAAGGCCAATCCTAATTGAGTTGCATTATAAAGTCTAGGACTATGTCTTAAAGCTTGTTTTGCATACCGTGGGTTAGGGGGAAGGCCTTTTTGACGAGATAAGTTAAATTCTCTAAACGAAGCATCAAATAAGTGTACTAGTTGAGAAGCAGCGTATTGTCTTAAAAGCAAATAATCTAGACTTCTAATCTTATTAGCAGCATTAATCTCAATTTCATTCTTCTTAGACTCGAGTGATTCAAAATCCGTTTGAAGTTTTTTAAAATTAGTGACCACTAACTCCTTTTCTTTAAGTTCATTAGACAGATTTGCTCTTAAGTTTTCAATTTCTTGCAAGTGACCCATTTGTTTGTTTCGAAAGTGATCATATTCGGGATTTGTTAGAACACTAGACGAAGGCACTAATTCCAAAGTTTGAACTTTCTCGTTGCTTAAGGCAAGCTCATCAGACAAATTCTTATTCTTAGCTAGGGTTTCTAAGAGTGCAGCATTCATTTGGCTAAGTAATGTAGCAGGAACCATGACCAAATCTTGTTGAGCAGGAGTAGGCCTATGCGAAATGGCTCCCGGTTGTGATTCACTCAAAGTCTGGGGACTCACATTGATATTGCTATCATTGATTGTCTCCTCATTTGAAAGACTCACCACCGAAGACTCATTCGAATCAGCACTCTCTTGCACAACTTGATGTGGTTTAATACTATCATCAGTGGTATTATCGGTGGTATTAATAAGTACCTCAGATCTCTTTTCTGGCCCTAAGCTAGAGATAGTTGCCATGAGAGCAGCCTTTGCAGATGGAAAGTCATCACAGTCTGAGTCATACGCATCGAGATCATCTGCTTGGTATGCTGCATTCTGTGTGGTGACAGTGTCTTGTTCAGCAATCCCTGGATCAGCAAGAAATGCAAGCTCCTCTTCATCAAGTTCCCTTCCTTGTGCCTGAGCATTCACCAGATAGATTTTCTCTGCAAACCATTGTCCATCCCTTCTCCTCTTGGGTTTCTTACAATCCCTGGACATGTGACCCTCTTCCTTGCAGTTGTAGCATGTAATCATTCTCAACTTGCCTGTGGAATTAGCCCGTGGAGCAGGATTGACCATTGGAGCCTGATTGACCGTGCGAGCATTGGTAGTTGATGTGGTAGGTCTCCCCTGATATGGTTGAATAGGCTGAACCATTACCCTGCCATTCTCAATAGTAGCTTGTTGGCGAGAATTGGATGAATTCCTCAACTGATTGTTGGTAGGAGCTGATCCCCTAAATCCTCGTTTGCTTAAAGTCCTTGTGAGATAAGCAGACATAGTGGTTAACACTTCAACTGGGTCAGCACCTTGTTTGAATACAGGAACGGGGACTTCCTCATCATCACAGTACATTGCTTGGTCTTGATGAGCTGCATAATCACTAGAAGGAATACTCATTTGATCAGGGTAGCTTGTTGGATATGCTGCATTCTCTTGATAAGAAGAATATGAAGATTGAGCATAAGGTGCAATACTTGCTGGGTGAGGTTGTGTAGCATATTGTGATGAAGGTGCACTAAACCGATATTGTTGCTGATGTGAGGTGGGTGGTTGCGGTAGAATCGAGTATTGGGGGAAGGTTGGTGTCATGTAAGGTGATGGATGATAGGCTTGATGTCCCAAGATATAAGGAGTGTTGTTGTGCGACAAGCTTGGTTGATTCGCCATCAAAGCTAATGAATCAGGGTACATACCTCGAGGCGAACGGTGCATGATCACATGTTTCTCATGCTGCTGAAGGAAAGCATAGAGTTGATCCAAATTGCACTTATGCAAATCCCTGGTTAACTTAACATCGGTAATATACTCACCCCATTCAGCTTGAGGTAAAGTATTCAAGAATTTGGTGTTAACCTGGAATGGAGCAATCACGAGATTGTATACATTCAGATCATTCATGAGAGTGGTGAACCTGAAGTAATAATCGTGAAGCGTTTCCCATGGGTTGTACGTGAATCTATCAAACAGATCATACAACTGACATTCCCTTTCCTGTTTGGTGAGAGACGTACCTTGTAACAACACCTTTAGACGTTCCCATAAATCCTTTGCCACCGTATACTGACTTACCATCCTATAGATGTCATGGGGAAGAGCTTGGAGAATGGTTTGAAGAGCTTTTTCGTTTGCATCGGCAACAAGTTGTTGAGCTGGTGTAAGTTCTTCAAATTCTCTTGGTCGAGTCACATTGTTAGCCACGATGGTACCATAGTCAAGTGGACCATTTAAAATTGACTTAACCATAAGCCTCCCATAAACCGGTTTTCCCTTAAGGTAAGACATCATCCGGCCTTGCCATGCTTCAAAAACTTCTTTGATGAGCATTGGAGGGCGATTATCCGTTCCCGTAATGACGGAAAAATCCGTAAGTGATGTCATCTGAGGCATTACTGAATTCAGATTCATTTTGTTAACTTCAAAGAGACAAAGATTATCGGTTGATCGAGCAGTGAAGTAAAGCTTGTGAATTGTGTTGAGTTTTTGTTGTAAGAAACCAAGATTAAATCCTCTAAAAAATCGTTGAAAAAACAAGCAAAATAACCCTTGATTCGGAACTTTTTTGTTGATTCGGAAGTTTGATTCGGAAGATATGGCTTGGAATACCTTGATTCGAAACTTTTGGTTCGTAAGTCTTGATCCGGAACTTTCCCTTGATCCGGAACTTTTTCCTTGATCCGGAACTTTCCTTGATCCGGAACTTTCTCCTTGATCCGGAACTTTCCTTGATCCGGAACTTTTGGTTCGGAACTTCCTTGATCCGGAACTTTCCTTGATCCGGAACTTTCTCCTTGATCCGGAACTTTCCTTGATCCGGAACTTTTGGTTCGGAACTTCCTTGATCCGGAACTTTCCTTGATCCGGAACTTTTTGGTTCGAAACTTTTGTTGATCCGGAACTTTGGTTGATCCGGAACTTTTTGGTTCGGAACTTTTTGGTTCGGAACTTTGGTTGATCCGGAACTTGTTGGTTCGGAACTTTTGCTGGGTAATCAGAAGGTTGAACGATGAACAATCGACCAATAAAAATGAAGATTTGTAACACCCGTGAAAGTGCCGTAAGATGCTAAGTTATTGTCTCAAGAGTTGTTTAGTATGAGCATCTCTCTTAAGTTGTGGCTCACTTGTGGATGTGATATCCCGAGCCCAATGTCATTTATTTAATCCTATTTTACGTATATTTTTGAAATTTTTAAGAATTTTTATCGTGGATCTATTTGACGGTTTAAGTTGAAACCGACGTTTACGGTCGTAATTTAACGATTGACGATTTAAGAAGAACCGATAACGACTACGATACCGACGGATGCCCAAAGCTTACATTTTATTATCGATTGATCGATATTTGAGTTTTTCGAGATTTTTACTTTATTACGTGTTAAGTCGAGTCGGAACCATATGTATATTCGTTTTGTGTGCGTTTAAACCATTTAAAAGAATTTTGAGGTAGCCGGGACGAAACCCGACTCTCGTAAATTTATAAAAACTTACTAGGTACCATTTTTGCCTTTTTAAAAAGTTATCTTACAACTATGGCCAAAAGAAAACTAATATTACACTTCCTACCCTCCCTACCCTATAAAAGGAAAATTTTACACACACACCTCATTATTTTCATTTCAAAAATTTCTTTCTTCTCTCTTTTTCTCTCTAGGCCGCCGGCCACCCTAACCACCATCACCACCACCATCATTTTTTTTAGGTTTTTGACAAATCTAATCAAAGACCACCTTTTCTTTTATCATTGTAAGTCTTTTCATCCATTAAAAACACACATGCAACAACTTGATTTTTCCAAGAATCAATGATTTTTCAAAAATACGTTTTGATCTAATTAAATCATGAATTTGTTTAATTGGTGTATTGATAATGCTAGATAATTAATTAAACAAGATGGGTTTTATGTTATGGGTTCTCCACAGCCCCTAAAAGCCACGAATTTTTGGGGTTTTGGGGTGTGTTCAAGGTGTTTGATGAAATGTCATGGGTTTGTGTTTATAAGGGTGTTTTGGGTGTGTTTGAATGGGTTAAACACATTGCATGTTTGTTTTATGATTTTGGTTTTATGAGGTTGATGATCAATAGGGGTTTAGGACTGAAAATAATGTTTGGTTGTGATTAGGGATGCTTAGGATGATGTCTAGTGATGACAAATGGGTTTGAAAACGAGCGTTAGTGTGATTTTGGTATGGTTGATTTTGGGCAGAAAGTTTAAGGCATTTTTGTAAACATTATTTTTAAAACAGGTCTTGTGGATAGGATAGAATTGTAGATCATCTTCTTAGCTTCGATTTGGTATAAGGTAGAGCTTACGACTCCTAACGAGTCAAAAGTTACGACGTTTTGAAATTCGTGTACCGGGAGATGAAAACCGTCATAATCCGAAATTATGCTTGGTTTAGGTCAAATCCCGGGGACTATAAGTATAGTTTGGTAAATGGTCAAGGGCTGAATTTTGGTGTCAAACCTGCATATTTGAGTCTATTATAGGACTTAGGTGTCAAATGGGTCAATGGAGTATTTTAAACGGGTCAAATGAGTTCGACTTGGTCAAAGTACAATTTCAGTCCAAAAAACGTAGTTTTTGGAAAAGTGTTGAGTAATGAGTCGTAGAAGTAAAAACTTTTGTTGGGATTAAATATGTGTTTTCTACAGGTCTTATAGTATTTTTGAGAATTTTGTAAAATTTTTATAACAAGGGTAAAGTCTAGTAAAACAACCCATACTTTTGGTAAGTATCGGCGAAGTCGTGAAATGGATAGTAACTTTAATTACGTAGGTAAATGGTATAGGTCTAGTAACAACTACTTGTTTGATTTTGGCGTGAGTTTTCATAAGCATTGAGTGTGTTTGCATTTGCGTGTGTTTAGTACAATAATGTACGCGGAGTATTGATTTGGTTTACGTACCTTGATTTTTAGGTCAAGTGTTTGATTTTCCCGGGCATCCACGTCGTCGGTGACATTTCTCGTTACGTCTTCGCTAGAACCACTACTACTACGCAAGGTGAGTCTATAGCCTCGCTCTTTACTTTATTCAAATGTTTTTAACCCGCGAGGGGATACATGCTAATTTAAATGAAAATGAACATAAGTCTTGATTGATTGTTGGACCCGAATGTTGCCTCGAAATTGTGTTGAGTACCTAGTTGCAAAAGTCCCTAAATTCATGAACTATTAACTATTGTCTTGCCCTCGAGAAGGGGGAAATAGCCGCTTATACAATTTGTAGTACTACGGGGCTAACGACCCAATGCTAGCCGAGAAGCTGTACGTTGAGTAAGTTCTGCGGTAGATTATCTTGTATGAGAGATAAGGTATAATTGCAACTGATGCCTTTAGAAGGGGCACTGGTTTCATTTGAATCACGCCGGTAATTATTACGCGGGTGATTGAGTTAACGGATTAGTGTCATGAGCTTAAACACAATTGTCATATCCTTGAGTAATAGATTGTGAGTACGACAATGCTATTGAATGATCATGATTGGTTTTTAATACTTATGTTCAACTTATGATTTGATAAACCTATAGATTCGCTCAACCTTTGTGTTGACGATTTTAAGCATGTGTTTCAGGTAACCAAGATTGATAGCAGCGGAGCATGCGAGGATGGAAGTTGTGGTGGCTTGGCGGTCTACTTTGTTTTCCTCCCTTTTTGCACTTAAAAATTTTATACTATGTCATGTGAATGAAAATGTATTTTTGGGTTGAGATTCAGTGGGGACCTAAACGCAAACTCTGTATTGTATTCTTTTGGGGTTTGGAAAACAGTAGACATGTACATTTTAACTATGTTTAAATAATGTCAAGACTTTTACGTCTTTTGAGTCGTTTGATATATCTTGTGTGCGATGATAACTGTGTAGCACCCAAATGTTGTAGTTCCGCTGCGCATAGCATTTGTGGGGGTGTTACAGATTGGTATCAGAGCCATGAGTTATAGAGAACTAGGTCATTTTGAAAAATACTAAACTATAACTTTTGGTGTCGTAAGAAATTGTCCAAGCACACAACTATCCTGCATGGCTCCGGTAAGAATTCTTTAGCATTGCTTTATATTTTAGATGTATCCCTCGAAATTGATATGAATTCCCTAAGTATTTAGTAAGTAAATACTTTGAGATATATATTGAGATATATTTTTTTGTACGTTGAGTACTTATCATCGTAATTTGCAAATTCTTGTAAGATTATCTTATATGTTGTATGTAATTGGCATAACGGGCTACATTGCATTACATGGCAACACCGCGTTGTAATCCTACGTGTATGTTGGAATGATTGTATGTATAAGTATGTATATACTATGGTATTTAAAGGCATTGCACGCGAAGCAATGGTCCTTGGGTAATTATCGTACATTAAAATGCGGTTTTGTTGAGAATTCGGCCTTACCGCTAATTATCAATCTTGATAATTAATTTATTGTTCGAATAACCGAATATGAACCTCGTTTGATATCCTAGATACGTAAATGATGCTTCGTAACATATTTTATATCGACTAGGTCGATCTCGTTTGTCGTTATCGCACCGTGATGTGTCATTTTGGACATTTTCTTTTGAAACGTAATTTACTTACGTATTACTTTATTTCCTTTATTCCTAATGGGTTTGATATGTTAGTTCACGTAACTATAACATAGACGAAGTATAATCGACGATGCGTACATTGGGGCGGCGAATCATGTGTGTATATTATGAAACGTGGTTGAGGCGTGTTGCCATTAAATCGTTGTTTACTATTCTACTTGAATTTTAAAGATGTGTTTTAAAATAGACTGGCGTTGTGATCAAGCGCGATAACTTGGAATTTGGTTGGTTTTTGTGTTAATTTTGTGGAGTACGATTTCGAGACTCATCCGAGGCCGATAAAAACATTTAGTTGACATACGTATTCTCGCTTCGTTTATTTCATTTTGTTTTGTTGCTTCATTATTTTGAATTCGATATTATACATGACGAGGTCCGGCAATTGTGTGAGTTAAATAAGCATAAAACTTTGTCGATTGAATGATTTAAACATAAAGTGTTTTATATATTTAATATTTGGTGAATGAAACTTTCGGATAAAAATGACGTATGATGTGTTTTGTAACAAGTAAAATTCGTGTAGAGAATAAACGGACATTGTGAAATTATTTTCCTTCAACCTTGGTTGGTAAATCGTAATAAGTAATTATTATTACTCGTAAAATCCTTGTTTTCATATATTAAAATTTGATACTAAAAGATTGTGATGGACTTGTTAAGAATTTGTTTAAATTAGTTCGAGAAAGGAGTTATAATAAAATTTGCGAGATGACTATTGAGTATATGTAGCTTCGGATTTAGTATGAATTAATTTTCGGGTCAATGTAGCAAAATTTTGGCATAATTTGTAATATAGAGTAGAAAAATTGGTCATATATTTTGGAGGTAGAAACTTTGTAAAAATTGGTTTATTTTAAACATAAGGTTATGTTTACGTATGCATTGGTGTAAACTAGAACTCGTCACTCGTTGTAGTAAATAAACTGGGATAAAATCGGAATATACACTTTAAGTATGAAATTATAATGCTTGAAATAAAATTTTAAACATTGATGGAACGTCATTGGAAATCATTTGTTTGTTTAATTGTCGTTATAGAGAATCAATATGTGTAATTTGATGATGCTTGTTTAAAATCGTTTGAAAAATCTTTTGTTTTATTCCGCGACGAGATGTGTTAATTTTAAAATCATTTGATAATGGGCTAAGGATTAAAAGTTTAATTTTATATATTTTAAAATTATTGAGATAAGCATTTTGATTGTCTATTATATTATTATTATTGAGATTTAAGTCTCGACTAAAATCAGTAAGTATCCGAGATAATACCACGTGAAACCTCTTTATCATTTGAGTCGAATTACGCGAATATGATTTAACAAAACAGTTTTGGGGAAAACATGTGTGTAATAAAAGTCAAAGGTTGATTTTAAGAGTTAATTGGACTAGTTTGAGTCATGTTGGATACGTGTATATTTGTGATAATATAAGTCGTAATAATAAAAAAAACGTAAAACTTGGAAAATTCTTACTACGTATGTTTTTGGTACTTAAGATATGAACATTAATGAGGTTTTGACACAAGTATGGAGATTTTCAAACCTAATGATTTGTCAATTATGATAACCGAGTCACCGTATCTACTAATGTTAATAATTTCCGAGAGATTGAAATTTTTCCAGAAATGAAAGCGTTGTAAAGATTGGAAAATGAAAGGTATAAATTCTTTAATGGTGTAACACAAATTAAAAATGTGTAAATGTTCGGTTTTACAATGTACAAGGTAACACTAATTATTATACGCAACTGGATTACACAACACACGCCTACTTGTATATTATTTAATAAAGATGTATATGTAACGTTTTGAGTCACGATGGTTCGATCGTCCGACATCCCTTCTTTGATTTTGTGAGTCTGTATCTAAACATGAGTCGTCATGTGATTGTTCATTTTAATATTGTCTATGGTATGAAACCAATATTATTATATTTATTTTTGTGTCGCTACTTCGCTAGTACTTGATGATGAGGGTATGTCACCCGGTGTATTTTGTCATGATCATGGACGCCGTAACTTTCTTCTTTCGGTTAATGGAACCTAAAAATTCTGTATTTACTTGTATGATGCTATAAATCTTCATTAGAGTGGTTGTTTATTTATATTTAACAAAAGCGAGGAGGCGTAGCCGCTTTACCAAATTGTAAGAGGTGAAAGAACTCGATCTTCCTGGTGAAATTGTTTCTATTTAACCAAGTGATTATTCTTCTCTCCCCGTATACCCTTGGTGGAATGGGTGTGCAACTCGAGACGATGGGAAGTGTGATCGTTGTTTTATTTTTGGACGCTTGTGTTGATATTCAACTTTTACTCCATGTATTCGTAGATCGCTGTTGTTATCCTGAGACTTTCGTCATATATTTGAAGTATTTTCATTTCTAATATAGTTAATTTTAGTTGGCAATTATATTGCTCGTTTACCTCATTCGATCTCATTGATCTTAATTTTATTACTTGTTGTGCTTGCAATGATCTTTAATCATGAACCACCTTACCGTTATTTTGTGAATAGTCTATTTTGAAAATATGTATGAGTGTGTGAAATGGTTCGTTGAATCAAATGTAAATGGTGTCGACTTATTTATTTATTTATTTATTTATTTATTTTCCCATAAAAAGGCAAAGCAAAAATATGTTCCCAAAGTGGACGAAAAATGTTTGATGTGTTTCTTAAAACGATAGTAGCAATATTTTCCCATTTCAAATTTCATTTCCAATGATTTAATTATTTTGAAGGTTAGGTCGAAAACTTCCATAGTCGTGTTTGGTATGTAATAATAATGTTTGTGTTGTCACTCGATCCTCAATTATGCACAGCTTAGCTAACTATGCATAATTCGGGAAGAGTCCTGTTTTGTTGGTTGTTGTTGCTTGATCCTCAAGTATGCATGATCTAGCTAATTATGCATAGTTTAGGAAAGGCACTATCGTGTCAAACAAATTGGTCATCTTGAAACTTGTAGTGTTTTGATAAACGTTTGGATGAGAACGTTTCTTTCTAAAATGGTGGATCATTTTTGCAAGTAGTCGTAATTTCTTTGATTCTTAAAGACAATTTTTGAATTTTCTTGTGTTCTTTGAAATCTTTTCTTTTTGTTTGGCGTTGACTTAGTAAGTCACTGTGACCGAGTAATTTTGGAAAAATGTTTTTATGAGTTGTGTGTAATGTGTGAAGATTATCGGAATCACGAGGGTGTTGATGAAATACCAAAGGGGCGCGAATCGACACTGAGAAGAGTTTTTAACAAAAATAGAAGACTTCCGAAGTAGAGGAAAACCGAGTTTGAATAACTCTAAGGGAAAGGACGAAGACTTCTCCTACGTCGAATGTATCGTACTTTATTTATTATTCTTTTCTTGTTCTTTTGATATGACAACGACACGCGGTAAACTGTTGAAGTTTACCAACTGTGCATCAGTAATTGGAAGACAATTCCATTGTCGTTTTCGTTTATTTAAGTGAGGAATCCTCTTTGCTTGACTCAACCATCCTCGATTATCGATGGTTAAACTATAGATAGCCATAGATGATGTTTTTATGGTGAACCCTTGTCTTTTATGTGTTTATGTTGTATGTGATCTGGTCAAGTGATCGTAAGTTGTGAGAACTTGAGACGACATTGCCCAATGAAGTCCGATCATGGAGAACACGTGCCATGTAATGTATTTTTTTTTAACTGTGAACGATGATATTTATTAAGATTTTGACCACGTTTGGGACGGAAGTAAGATGGTGTTCTTGTAGTATCTTTTGGGTATGGATCCGTGTGTGAGCACCCCACGATGACACATGTAAGTATTTTATTTCTTTTTGGATATGCATCCATAGCTAGCAAGCTCTTGAACCTTCTTTAACTTGCAATTTTCTTTTGACTGGACTCATCCGAGAATTATGTAAATATTCTTGTTTTATCTTGGCTTGGCTGATTAGCAAGCGTGGGTTAACTGATTGAACTGATTGGTTTAGCATGGTTTGGCTATGTTGCAAACATGTCGTAATAGGGTTGTATGTGTTTCATAATGGCTTTTGTGTTTGTTTGGATTGTGATGTCTCCGAGAGAGTTATGTATACGCCGAATGATTTCGTATCGATGAATTCGTTTTTGACGAAGTAGGGTTGTATGTACGTAATATCGTAATAAGGTGATTTGGTACGACTAGTATTGATTACTTCGTCTTTTATATTTTGAACATTTTTTCTATGAGGTGATGTGCGACCCGTGTGATTTTCTTTGTGAGCAATTATTTTTATGAGATGAGGAACCAAGTGAAAGGACGACTCGAACGTTGGAAAACGTACTCCGAACATGTGTGATTGATTTTGATAGTTGTTGAGAACGACACATGCCATTGGTAGTATCTTTGTACCACGACTTTTACCTTGATTAGCTTTGAAGCTGCGACATTTGAAGAATTATGTTGATGAAAATATAGACCGCGAGTTGGATGAAATGAAGTAGGAAAAAGTCAGTTGAATGGACCTGAAATGATTCGAGAGGCTACGGAAGAGATGGTGCAGATTTAGAATCACTTGTTAACTGCGAGAAGCTGTGGTAAGAGATGGGTCGATAACCGTAGGAAGAATTTGGGAAGTTGAAGTGGAGATCAAGGATCGAGATGTTAAGAGATTGAAGCAAGGTATAATCCTCATTGTGAAAGTGTGATGGAACCCAAGATGTGAACCGAAGCCCACATCAGAATGTGAAGACCTCTTTAGGAAGTAGTACCATCATCTTCCTAGTAGTACAAAATGCGAGTACAAGAACCGGAGAGCGCCGGGACGTCGCTCCCTTAAGGAGGGGAGGATGTAACACCCGTGAAAGTGCCGTAAGATGCTAAGTTATTGTCTCAAGAGTTGTTCAGTATGAGCATCTCTCTTAAGTTGTGGCTCACTTGTGGATGTGATATCCCGAGCCCAATGTCATTTATTTAATCCTATTTTACGTATATTTTTGAAATTTTTAAGAATTTTTATCGTGGATCTATTTGACGGTTTAAGTTGAAACCGACGTTTACGGTCGTAATTTAACGATTGACGATTTAAGAAGAACCGATAACGACTATGATACCGACGGATGCCCAAAGCTTACATTTTATTATCGATTGATCGATATTTGAGTTTTTCGAGATTTTTACTTTATTACGTGTTAAGTCGAGTCGGAACCATATGTATATTCGTTTTGTGTGCGTTTAAACCATTTAAAAGAATTTTGAGGTAGCCGGGACGAAACCCGACTCTCGTAAATTTATAAAAACTTACTAGGTACCATTTTTGCCTTTTTAAAAAGTTATCTTACAACTATGGCCAAAAGAAAACTAATATTACACTTCCTACCCTCCCTACCCTATAAAAGGAAAATTTTACACACACACCTCATTATTTTCATTTCAAAAATTTCTTTCTTCTCTCTTTTTCTCTCTAGGCCGCCGGCCACCCTAACCACCATCACCACCACCATCATTTTTTTTTAGGTTTTTGACAAATCTAATCAAAGACCACCTTTTCTTTTATCATTGTAAGTCTTTTCATCCATTAAAAACACACATGCAACAACTTGATTTTTCCAAGAATCAATGATTTTTCAAAAATACGTTTTGATCTAATTAAATCATGAATTTGTTTAATTGGTGTATTGATAATGCTAGATAATTAATTAAACAAGATGGGTTTTATGTTATGGGTTCTCCACAGCCCCTAAAAGCCACGAATTTTTGGGGTTTTGGGGTGTGTTCAAGGTGTTTGATGAAATGTCATGGGTTTGTGTTTATAAGGGTGTTTTAGGTGTGTTTGAATGGGTTAAACACATTGCATGTTTGTTTTATGATTTTAGTTTTATGAGGTTGATGATCAATAGGGGTTTAGGACTGAAAATAATGTTTGGTTGTGATTAGGGATGCTTAGGATGATGTCTAGTGATGACAAATGGGTTTGAAAACGAGCGTTAGTGTGATTTTGGTATGGTTGATTTTGGGCAGAAAGTTTAAGGCATTTTTGTAAACATTATTTTTAAAACAGGTCTTGTGGATAGGATAGAATTATATATCATCTTCTTAGCTTCGATTTGGTATAAGGTAGAGCTTACGACTCCTAACGAGTCAAAAGTTACGACGTTTTGAAATTCGTGTACCGGGAGATGAAAACCGTCATAATCCGAAATTATGCTTGGTTTAGGTCAAATCCCGGGGACTATAAGTATAGTTTGGTAAATGGTCAAGGGCTGAATTTTGGTGTCAAACCTGCATATTTGAGTCTATTATAGGACTTAGGTGTCAAATGGGTCAATGGAGTATTTTAAACGGGTCAAATGAGTTCGAATTGGTCAAAGTACAATTTCAGTCCGAAAAACGTAGTTTTTGGAAAAGTGTTGAGTAATGAGTCGTAGAAGTAAAAACTTTTGTTGGGATTAAATATGTGTTTTCTACAGGTCTTATAGTATTTTTGAGAATTTTGTAAAATTTTTATAACAAGGGTAAAGTCTAGTAAAACAACCCATACTTTTGGTAAGTATCAGCGAAGTCGTGAAATGGATAGTAACTTTAATTACGTAGGTAAATGGTATAGGTCTAGTAACAACTACTTGTTTGATTTTGGCGTGAGTTTTCATAAGCATTGAGTGTGTTTGCATTTGCGTGTGTTTAGTACAATAATGTACGCGGAGTATTGATTTGGTTTACGTACCTTGATTTTTAGGTCAAGTGTTTGATTTTCCCGGGCATCCACGTCGTCGGTGACATTTCTCGTTACGTCTTCGCTAGAACCACTACTACTACGCAAGGTGAGTCTATAGCCTCGCTCTTTACTTTATTCAAATGTTTTTAACCCGCGAGGGGGATACATGCTAATTTAAATGAAAATGAACATAAGTCTTGATTGATTGTTGGACCCGAATGTTGCCTCGAAATTGTGTTGAGTACCTAGTTGCAAAAGTCCCTAAATTCATGAACTATTAACTATTGTCTTGCCCTCGAGAAGGGGGAAATAGCCGCTTATACAATTTGTAGTACTACGGGGCTAACGACCCAATGCTAGCCGAGAAGCTGTACGTTGAGTAAGTTCTGCGGTAGATTATCTTGTATGAGAGATAAGGTATAATTGCAACTGATGCCTTTAGAAGGGGCACTGGTTTCATCTGAATCACGCCGGTAATTATTACGCGGGTGATTGAGTTAACGGATTAGTGTCATGAGCTTAAACACAATTGTCATATCCTTGAGTAATAGATTGTGAGTACGACAATGCTATTGAATGATCATGATTGGTTTTTAATACTTATGTTCAACTTATGATTTGATAAACCTATAGATTCGCTCAACCTTTGTGTTGACGATTTTAAGCATGTGTTTCAGGTAACCAAGATTAATAGCAGCGGAGCATGCGAGGATGGAAGTTGTGGTGGCTTGGCGGTCTACTTTGTTTTCCTCCCTTTTTGCACTTAAAAATTTTATACTATGTCATGTGAATGAAAATGTATTTTTGGGTTGAGATTCAGTGGGGACCTAAACGCAAACTCTGTATTGTATTCTTTTGGGGTTTGGAAAACAGTAGACATGTACATTTTAACTATGTTTAAATAATGTCAAGACTTTTACGTCTTTTGAGTCGTTTGATATATCTTGTGTGCGATGATAACTGTGTAGCACCCAAATGTTGTAGTTCCGCTGCGCATAGCATTTGTGGGGGTGTTACAAGATTAAACCCAGATTTTTACCAAATGACCCAAAAAGTTTTGTGATTTCAACAATAATAAGTAAAAACTAATACATATCCACTAATCCCAATCACAAAAATACCAAAAACTCCAAGAATCAAGATGATCTTCTTAAATAACACTAATACAATCAAAAACTAAAAAACCACACAAATCATTACCTTAAATCACCCCATAGCTCTTGATACCAAATGTAGAATCTTGATAACCTATGAATCTATGATGGGGTTGATGATTTCTAGAGAGAGAAACTTAGAGAGAGAAAGTGAGAGAAAACTATGTGTAATTTTATTAAGTGGAAATGAGAAACATTCAACAACCAACCCCTTTCCAAGGAGGAAAGGGGTATTTATACTTCCAAGCAACATTGGGCTTGGGCCGGTCCATGACAAGCCCATGGACCGGTTCTTACTTAACTTAATAAGCAACTATTATCTACGAGCTATTACAATCATTAATAATATTGTGGAGTGACCGATACTTCTAATATACGTAAAAACGTATTTCTAACAATGAAGTATAAGAAACATTGGCCCTCGGGTTATTCCTTGAAGATGCGGATAAATCCCAATTTTTGTGGTGAGTGGTCATGTTCTCTATAAGCTCTCTACACTCCTCAGGTCTTCTCTTCATGAATGTACTACCGGCGGCAGCATTAATCGTATCACGATCACGAAAAGTTAAACCATTGTAGAAAGTATCAATAAAAGTGACGGGGAGCATATTATGGTTCAGACAACGGTCGGTCAAGACATTATAACGTTCCCAAGCATCGAAAAGCGACTCATCAGGTTCTTGAGTGAAACCACTGATTTGATTGCGAAGACTAGTGACCATGGATGGTGGAAAGTAGCGCGACAAAATTTTTTGAGTCTTTTCGTCCTATGTAAGAATTGAATTTTTGGGAAGACGATCAAACCATTTTTCGGCATGGTGGCATAAAGTGTGTGGAAAAAGATGAAGGCGAAGAAAATCTATGGAAACACCGGGCAATTTCATGCTTTGAGTGACGGATATGAATTTATCAAGGTGTTTGTTGGCATCATCATCCGGTAATCCGTGAAATGGACAAGTGTTTTGAACTTGCTGGATCATGTGATGCTTCAACGAAAATTCAGGAGCCGTGATTTGCATTGGCGTAATCGGTCCTCTACGTCCGTTCATTTTCGGTTGACAAAGCTCCTCCATCGTGCGAAGGTCGGGTTGAGGGCCATGGTTGTTATTATTATTCAAATTGTGGTGAGGTGGGTTGTTATTATTATTATGCACACCGGCCATATCTAAGTCTCTTGAGTCTCGGGCTCAGAATAAGACGTAGATCGAGTACGCATACACTAAAAATGAAATACAATATTTTTTGGTTTTTTTTTATCTTTTTTATCTTTTTGGATTTTTTGAAAATTTTATATTTTTTATGATTTTTGAAAATTTTTGTGCTTGAAAATAACGTTCCCAAAAGAAGGGATCCCAAAATCCAATTTTTCTTACTAAAAACCGTTAATCTTTACGAAAAGAGCCGACAGCGGCGCCATTTAATATGATGGTTATTGCTTAGTATATGTGTACTCAATCATTCTCGGTATCTAATCGAACTGATCACGGTTTAGGGTGGAATTGTTGGTGTTGGTCACTAAAAGCGGGAGCTTGATTTTCTAAGTCTACAAATAGCATAAATGTAAAAGCTATTAAAAATAATGAAGAATGTCTAACCTTGATTGCTTTTCAAGAGTGAATGCTGCAGAGTAGAACTTAGTGAAAATGACTAAAGGTGATTATCTATCTTAAAATAAAAGTGAAAATGAAAATGTCGATGATTAAAAATGAAAGCTTTAAAAGTTAAACTAAAAATTAAGATTTAAAAATAAATGACGAAAATTTAAAACTTTTAGAAGTAAACTTGAAATTTAAAACTTATTAGAAACGTAAACTTTATGAAAATTAAGCTAAGCTAAGATAAAACAAGTGAAATAATACATAAGAAAATTGGCGGGTAAAATTAAAGTTTGAAAATAATTCGAAAAACAAGAACTGAACATAAGTCGAGATATGAAAGTCTGGATCTAATTCGGAATACGTGCTCTTGATTTAATTCGGAATATGCTAATCCAACACCTAAGTCGGAATCCTCATCACATTCCTAATCCGGAATATAACTTTCTTCACTTAGTTCAGAATAGCCAATCCCAAATCTTATTCGGAATCTACAATCCAAAAGTAATTCGGGAAACAGAACTTTGAACCTAATTCGGGATCCACGAACTCCACTTAATTCGGAATATATGATTATGATGTAATTCGGAATACAGGGTTAGTATGTAATCCGGAATTTGAGTCCCCCAACTAATTCGGAATAATTGGTTTAAGACTCAATTCAGAATCCTGATTAAAGACTTAATCCGGAATCCTAATATGCAGCACCTAATTCGGAATCACCACTCTTCACACAATTCGGGAAAAGTATTTAGCACACAATTCGAAAAATGGAGTTTCACAAGTAATCCAGAATGAGTATTTCTGATGTAATTCGGAATACAGAGTCTTACACTTAATTCGGGAAAGAAATAAATTTGCAAGTAAGTCGGGATATTGGGGTTTTGCACATAAGTCTGAATATTAGGGTTTTCAACACAGTTCGGGAAAAGAGGGTTTTAAAGTTCCGAATTAAGCTAAAATAAGCAAAAATCAAATAAGCACTTACCAAAACTTTTACCAAATCAATTTTTAGAAAAGGCTAATAAGACACAATTTAAAAACTTTTAAAAACACTAAATAAGCAAAAATTTAAAATCAACTTTTTATAAAAATATTAAACTACCAAAATCAACTTATTTAAAAACTAATGAATAAAAAGATTAAGCAATAAGCACGATAATCTAAAAACTTTAAACACACCAACTCAATAAACACAATCCAATAAGCCAACCAATCACACAATCAAAAAGATGAAATCAACTACATGATTAATTAAGCAAAACAATAGATTATGATTAAGAAAGGTAGAATGAGAAGTTATTAAAAAGCTTGATTATATTAAAGATTAAGATCAAAGATTACAAGATTAAGATGAAGGTTTGCTAAGCTTGAAAGAAAAACTAGAGAGAAAAAATAAAACACAAACTAATTTACCTACTAAAATTAAAGACTAACAATAATGACTAACTCTTCTAATGACTATTTAGAAAACTATATATAGGGGAAATGGAAGGTGTTTGTTTCTTCCTCTTTTCTTCTTGTCTTCTCGTCTTTCTCGACTTTGTCTCGGGATTAGTCGAATGATAACTTGAACTCGTCTTCTAATTTTCTTCTTTTAGTAGAATTGGTTCTTCGACTTCGTTAAACTTCCGTCTTTAGACTTTTTCTTCGATAAATCTTCAGAATAGGCCTTTGACTTCCGTTCTTCTTGCACTTTTGATCTTTTGACTTCATCTTTTGTCTTTTTCTTCGATAAAATCCCGTGAAAGCCCGTGTTTTCTTCCTTTTTCATATTTTTGTCCTGAAACACAATAAAAACACAAACCACGCATAATTCCGACTTTTACGACATAAAATACACGTTTTGGTCTTGTTATTATTAGAAATAAGTGATAAAAGGATAAGTGTTTTCACACTTATTATTGTACATTCTCATTTCAGCCATGTATCTTGTAATAGGAGTTCTTGGAGGTATTTGCCTAGCTGAAGACCCATATACTTCTCATGATTTGAACTCACTACAGTAGTCTTGCCAAGCATCTTCATCATCTATTTTATGTTGCTCATCAGCAGCACACTTAGCTTTTTGTTCAGCCTCTGTTCTTAAAACCTGCTCCAAAGCCTGTCTGTCCATTTCCTCAAGATGCTCCTATACATAGGTTATTCAATTATATGTTAAGTTCAATTTTAGTTAATTACATGGTGATTGTTAAATGGCATGAGGTTTACCTCTAGAGTTAAACTTGTTCCAGAATTCAGTTGCTGCCTTTTTCCGTTTGTCCTTTTTGGCTTGAGGATGCTTCTTGGGTGTAGTTGGAGGCCTCTTTTAACCAAATGGGATACTCTTAGATGTAGAAGGTTGTTTCTACAAGATTGGAGTTGTATCATTGGCTACAGAAGCTGGCATAACAGGGTCAACCATGTGTACTGGCTTTTCCTGTGTTGTCTGGATACCACTTACATCCCTTTCATGTGTTGTCTCAGTTTGTTGTTCATAAGGAACATCATAGAAGTTCTTTGGTTTAGGTCTTGGGGCATTCTTGCAATTTTTTTAGTTGTGGCCATCCTCCCAGGACCTATGGCAATGCATCACTCTACCCATCCTACTAATTTCATTGTCATATTCTGAAGGATGCTTTATCCTTCATTTCCTTGGTCTGCCTAGGCATTTTTCTTTCTTGAGGTGGTAATGGTTTTTCAAGGTTTGTTCTCTTTCATAAACTAGTACCAGGGACTGGTCTAATTGAGTGTTTATAACAGTCAATCCATTTGGACTTGGAATACCATTCATTAACACCTGCTTCTAGCTTCATACCTAGGTGTGCATAAGCAGCCACAAAATGAACACAAGGAATACATGTAAGCTCCCACATTCTGCATCCACAAAGTTTTTTTCTACATTCACACCATACCCATGGTCATCTCTTCTAACCTCAACTTCTTGGTACCCACTAGCAAACACACCTAGTTCCTGTTAAAGTGAAAGAATTCACCATTATAAATGGAAAACTAAGCATCAGACTCAATTTGTTGTTACAGTTTTAGTTAGTGTACGTTTAACTATATGAAGGGCTATCATCTTCATAGAAAATGGTGCAATTGCATCTGTGTGCTCAACAACTTTCTTGTTAAGGACCCAAATCCTTTGCATTATGTATATCCTGATGTCTTCTAACATGTTAATTATGGGTTTTCCTCTAGCCAAAAGTATCCTAGAGTTATAACTCTCAGACATACCATTCTTAAATGCTGCACAACATCTGTTGTTGATACAAAAGTTGGATGGACCTTGCTTGACCTGAATTAGGCTTAATTTGGGTGTAGGAGGCCCTGGATCTTGCACCAAGTGAATGTATTGATGAGATCCTACACACTAAACAATACGCTATTAGGTTTACTGTGGGAAAGTATCCCACGATTAGACACCAGCATGAGAGTAAGTAATTGGTTTAGGTTCAATAATTAGTGAGATGTGGGAATGAATGTGATCGTACCTTTGTGGAACCCTTGGGGGTTCCTTATATAGGCGGTAAAGTCCTAGTGGGCTTTACCGAATCTTCGGCCCCAAGTAAAATATAACTACTATAATTAGTTGATTGTTATCTTCTAATTATAGTTAGTGTATATCCTTTACTTTGGGGAGAATCACAATCCTAATTAGGTTGTGATTTTGTCTAACCCTTTACCAGAAGTACCGGGCCGTGGGCCGCACATGACATATGAGGCCACTGTTCATCCGAAGCCATAAGTCCAGATGACATTATTCTAACCCAATCGTGATGGACTAGATACGGGTAGTACCCGTGGGCCGGGTCCATAACCCGGATGGGGACTATACGTCATAATGTCCCCCCAGTCTATTTGTTACAGCCGCAGGCGTAACCTCTAGACTAACCATTGCTTCCTCAGTCGTACTGAAAAAACTCATAACACTTGCTATTTTGCCGGGACAACACTGATAACTGGTTTTTACCTAGTTAAGAAAATTATCGTTCTAGTGGTCTAATCGAATTGAAAAATGGTTTTATGTGTGACTCTGATGTCTTTGGTGAAACAAAAGTGTGTCATTGTAGTATATTAAAAATGTGCAAAGACGTAAAAGTAAATGACTTAAAAGTAAAAAGGCGTTAAAAATAAAATGACGTGTTAACGTAAATCTAAATCTAATTAAAATAAAGGGGTGCAATATTAAAACTTTGAAAAGTAAATGACGATAAATTAAAAGCGTGACGAGAATTAAAATCGACAAGGTATTAAAATGAGAACGTATAAATTAAACAAGACAAGGTATAAAAATAAACCCAATCGGAATATATTCCGATAAGACTCACCATCGAAATAACCAAAACCCCCTGATCGATGATAGGTGTGAAAACACCCATCCTTTTACCACTTATTTCTGGCTAAACAAGACCAAGACACGTATTTAATATCATTTGTTTGGAATTATGCGTGGTTTTTGTGTTTATTGTGTTTTCAGAGTCAACCGGATGAATATTGAAGAAAACATGGGATTGCACGGGTTTTATCGAAGAAAAAGACTCAAGACGAAGTCTATTGTCCAAGAGATGCAAAAGATTTGAAGTCATTGTGCCTATTTAAAGATTTATCGAAGAATAGAGCCAAGGATGGAAGATTCATATATGTCGAAGAACTCGAGTCTATTAAACAAAAGATTATAAGACGAGTTGGAATTATTCACCGACACTTCTAAAAATTCAAAGTCGGAAACGTTTATTTAAAGAAGCGTGAAAACTAAAGAAGAAAGAAGAAAAGAAGCCCGATACCAAAGCCCATTCACAAGCCCATACCACACGCCTATATATAGGACCTTGCTTCACAAAAATTGCACTTAGTTAGTCTTAGTTTTAGTTTTTCATTTCTCTAGTTTTAGAGAGAGAAAGTTCCAAACATTCTCTCACTAAACTTCTTCTTTGTTTTCATCTTTCAAATTTAAGCTTTCTTTAATCTTTGTGCTTTAGATTTCATCAATCTTATTCAAGTTAAGCTTTTAAGTTCTTTAATCTTCTTCTTCATTTCTTGGTTTCACTTTGCTTTTGATCCGAAATCCATAATCCATACGGATTAATTTCGTTTGGTGTTTAAAGATTGAAAGGGTAGTCTTTTACTCCTAGTTAAGCTCTTACGTGTATAGGTTATAAGCTCTTAATGCTTAGTAGCTTATTTCAAGTGTAGCTTATTACTTTTCGGATTTCACAAGGGTTTTAATCATTTTTAAGCTTCGTTTATAAAGTTTATGATCACATGTTTTTAAAAGTTGTCAAATTTTAGCTTTTTGAGAAGTTTAAGTCCTTGTTAAGATAGCTTATTGTATGTGCTTATCCAAGTTTCAGCTTATTATCATTCTCGGATTGATTTTGTTTCCATCGCAATATAAGGGTTTATACATAGTCCGACGGTTTTCTGATTTGTATCGCAATAACCCAGGTGTGGGTTCTACTTTGCGATAGGGTAGTAATTCCCCCTTTATTCCGATCTGGATTGCGATCGCTTATTGCGATCGCACATTCCGACGGGACTAAGGTCCTTTTTAAGTCGAAAATCTGGCCAATTTTTATTTACAACATTCCGATCTAGAACTTTCCGATAGCTACATTCCGACCGACTTCATTCCGACAGCCATCATTGCGACAGCTTTGTTTTTGAATATTCCGATGGTGACTAACATGAACATTCCGATGGACTTTACCTCGACATTCCGATGGATCGTTTTTGTTACATTCCGATGCTGTTGACTTTAATGCATTCCGATAGAAATAATTTTCCATATTCCGATAGGACAAGCTTTTAAGTATTAATTCAATTAGGTTTTCAAAGAATTCGTCTAATCTTTTCTTTACGTTTTCAAGCATTCAGTTTTAACATGTCAATCTAGTTTAATCTTTTAAAATCTTAAATTTTACTCTTCGATACTTACTTATATGTCATTAGTTCAAAATAGATAAACAAACCAACACCTTTTTATTAACCCAGAACAAATCATTCCACTTAGAGCCGTGATCAATTCGAGGAGATACCGAGAACTAAATCCGAACCCAATGCAAATCTGTGTATTAAATGGCGCCGCTGCCGGCTCTTCTCGTTAAGATCAACAGTTTTTTGTGAGAACTTGGATTTTGGGATCCGTTCCCCGTGAACGTTTTTCAAAAAAAATTTCAAAAATCCTAAAAAATATAAAATTTTCAAAAATACAAAAAAATTAAAAAACATAAAAAAACAAAAATATTTTTGCTTTATTTTTGCCTTGTTAGTTCTTTTGCAGGTGCATGCGTACATGATCAACGTCTTATCAAGAGCCCGAGCCTCTCGAAGACTTAGACATGGCCGGTGTACAAAACAACAACAATAACCCACCTCAAAACAATAATAATAACAACAACAACCCACCTTTCAACAACAATAATAACAACAACAATGAGCCTCTACCGGATAATCGCCCGATGATTGAACTTCTGCAAGCACATGTAGACGGCAACAATGATCCAATTGTCATACCCGCGATTGCAGCCAACAACTTTGAGCTCAAATCCGGTTTTATCCAGATGGTCTCTGCTCAACCATTCTTGGGGCGTACCATTGATGATCCACATGACCACATCAAGAGATTCTTGCAACTCACCAATACGGTTAAATTCAATGGTGTTCCACAAGAGGTAATCCGTTTACAACTTTTTCCCTCTTCTTTAGAGGGACAAGCCCGGCATTAGCTTGCTAAGGAACCACCACAGAGTATTCTTACGTGGACGGATTTGGAGACCAAATTTATCAACTACTTTTTCCCACCCTCTCGTACCACCGCTTTGCGGAATGAAATCATTAATTTTGAACAAAAGTACGATGAGTCTTTTAGTAAATCTTGGGACCGTTTCAAAGATCTTTTAAGAAAATGCCCACAACATGGTTTTACCAAAGTGCACCAAATTAATACTTTTTATAATGGTTTAAGCATGAATGACCAAGATTCACTAAACAGTGCCTCGGGGGTAATCTTTTGGCTAAGACTTCCAATGCTGCTTGGGATGTCATTGAGAATAAGTCTCGTGTGCAAACCAAGAGTGTGCGGACTAATGTCGCTAGTGCTAGTACTAGTGACAGTGACAAGCGAATTGACAAAATCACTACGCTTCTTGAATCGCTTGCTACCCAAACCGCCAACAACACCAACAACATCAACGCTAAAAACGCTCAAGTCAATGCTGTCAACCAACCATGTGAGATATACGGGGGTCCTCACTCTTACACCACTTGTACCGCCACCCAAGACTACCCTTCTGAGAATGTGAATGCAGCATACGGTACCTATCCTCAACCCGCTTATCAAGCTCGTCCTCAAGGTGACCGTAACCTGCTTAGCTACCGCTCCAACAACTATCTCTCACCACCCGATTTTACTCCTAACAGCCCAAACCAACAACAAAACCTCAACCGCCCTCCTCAACAACAACAACAATCTCGTGGACCATACATACCACCTCACAAACAACAACATCCACCTCAAAGAAACAACCAAGTTTACCAGCAACCTGCTTATCAACCACCTGCATACAATGCTCCTCCCAACCAACCCATCGCTTTACACCAAGAAGTGGAAACCTACATGAGGACTAACGATGTAATCGTGGGAAATCTTCAGCGGGAAGTGCTCAACTTGAAAGCAGACCTGGTGAAACAAGGGAACGATCTGAGAGTTGATATGAGAAACACTTTGGATAGTCAAACGAATGACTTAAAGAACATGATGGCTAGTTTCTTCCAAGGTAATCAACCCTCTTCTTCGGGTACTCTTCCGAGTAACACTGTTGCGAATCCAAGAGGGGAGATGAAAGCAATCACCACTCGTAGTGGCAAAGCTACCAAGGAACCCGAGCTTCCTATACCTCCACCGGTGATTGTGACTAAGGAAAACGAGTCACCTGCTCCTATTCCTCATCCTTCTACTTCCCCAATTTCTCCACCTCTTACTTCCACCCCTCCTCCACCCAAGGATGTGAGTGATCCTATTCTCCCAAAGCCTTCCTCTTCTTCCTATATACCTTATCCCTCTAGGTTGAGGAAAGAGAAGCTCAAAAGCAAGGATGATATTCAGGTTTCAAACTTTCTTAAAATGTTTAAACAATTGAATTTTAACATCTCCTTCACTGAGGCTCTCGCTCACATGCCTAAGTACGCGAAAATGTTCAAAGATCTTCTTAGCGACAAGGAGAAGCTTCTTGATATTGCTAACACCCAACTTAATGAGAATTGCTCTGCAGTGCTCTTAAGGAAATTGCCAACCAAGCTTGGTGATCCGGGTCGTTTCTTAATCCCTAGTATCTTCCCGGGAGTAGAGAATTGCATGGCCCTAGCCGATCTAGGTGCCAGTATTAACTTAATGCCTTTAAGCGTTTGGAAGCAATTATCTCTCCCTGAGCTAGTCCCCACCAAAATGACTCTGGAATTAGCTAACCGTACGGTTGCTTATCCGGTGGGGATAGCCGAAGATGTCTTTGTAAGATTCGACAAATTCACTTTTCCTGCCGATTTCGTTGTCGTTGACTACGACATGGACCCTCGTGTGCCATTGATCGTTGGTCGTCCATTCTTGAGGACCGGTCGCACTCTCATCGATGTTGAAGCCGGTGAGCTTATCATGAGAGTGGGCGACGATAAAATCGTCTTCAACATGGGAAAGTTGTCTAAACAACCTTATTCATACGAGAGTGTTAATTGTATTGACGTTCTGGATGAGGCTTGTGAAGAATACTTTATTGATGCTTGTAAAAATATTCCTACCTCTCTTCCCAATGTTGAGACCGTTTCCTCTATTGATTCATCACTGTCTTTATTTGGAGAAAGTGATTTCTTTTGGAAAGATCTTGAAGCCACCATGGGAGATGTGAACTTAGAAAATGACGATTCTCCCACCGATTGGGATGAAGACATGCATTTCTTTGAAAACCTTCTCAAAGAAGACAATCTTTCTCCACCATCTCCCACGGTTATTGCTATCGATGCTCCGACTTTGAAAATGCCTCCCATCAAAAATCCTCCGGATTAGAACTTAAGGAGTTGCCACCCCATCTCGAGTACGTGTTCCTTGTAGAAAAAAAGAAGGCGCCTGTCATCATCGCGAAGGACTTGAAAGATGAAGAGAAATCTCGCCTCATCGCCGTGCTTAAAGATCATAAGAAGGCAATTGCTTGGAAAATTTCCGACATCCGCGGAATTGATCCGAACTTTTGTACTCACAAGATTCTCATGGAAGATGACTTTAAACCCGCAATCCAGAGCCAAAGAAGGGTTAATCCTAAAATTCATGACGTCATCAAACAAGAGGTTATCAAATTTCTTGATGCCGGCTTGATTTACCCTATTTCGGATTCGCCGTGGGTAAGTCCCGTCCATTATGTGCCCAAGAAGGGCAGAATAACCGTTGTTTCCAATGAACACAACGAGTTGATTCCCACTCGTCTCGTTACTGGGTGGAGAGTTTGTATTGATTATCGCAAGCTCAATGATGCCACGAGAAAAGACAACTTTACTCTTCCCTTCATGGATCAAATGCTCGAGCGTCTAGCTGGTAATGACTATTACTGCTTCTTAGACGGTTTCTCTGGGTATTTTTAAATTCCCATCGATCCCAAGGACCAAGAAAAGACCACATTCACTTGCCCCTATGGAACATTTGCTTACAAATGCATGCCTTTTGGTTTATGTAATGCTCCTGGGACATTTCAAAGGTGTATGATGGCTATCTTCCATGACATGGTGGAAGACACTATGGAAGTATTCATGGATGATTTCTCGGTTTATGGCGATTCTTTCTCTACTTGCCTTGCCAATTTAGAACGTATGCTGAAGCGGTGTGAAGACACTCGCCTTGTTCTTAATTGAGAAAAATGCCATTTCATGGTAAAAGAGGGCATCGTGCTTGGACACAAGATCTCCAAAGCTGGTCTCGAAGTAGACCGTGCTAAAGTCGATGTTATCGCTAAGTTGCCTCCACCTTCAACCGTGAAGGGTGTGAGAAGTTTCCTTGGTCATGCGGGCTTCTACCGTCGATTCATCAAAGATTTTTCTCAAATCGCTCGCCCGATGACCCACCTCTTGGAAAAAGATACTCCTTTTATCTTTTCCAAAGAGTGTATCGAAGCCTTCAACTTGCTTAAGGATAAGCTTACTAAGGCACCCGTCTTGGTTACCCCTAATTGGGAGCTGCCTTTCGAGTTGATGTGCGATACTAGCGACTTTGCTATTGGAGCGGTTTTGGGCCAAAGAGTGAACAAACACTTCCAACCAATCCATTACGCTAGCAAGACAATGACTGGGGCTCAATTGCATTATTCGACAACCGAAAAAGAGCTTTTAGCTGTTGTCTATGCCTTTGAAAAGTTCCGCCCCTATCTTGTCCTTTCCACCACAATCGTTTACACCGATCATTCCGCGTTGAAGTACTTGTTAACGAAACAAGATTCCAAACCAAGACTTCTTCACTGGGTTTTGCTACTTCAAGAATTTAAAATCGAAATTCGCGATAAAAAAGGAGCTGAAAACCTAGCCGCGGATCATCTCAGTAGACTTGAGGATCCTTACCAAGGGGATCATCCGAACAAAGAAATCAATGATTCTTTTCCTTTGGAGACCTTAATGTCTATCAACTCGACTGCTGATGAAACCCCGTGGTTTGCGGACATTACAAACTACTTGGCGGGTGGAATTCTCGTTGACGGGTTAACATCCTAGAAAAAGAAGAAGTTCTTTAACGACATTAAGACTTACTTTTGGGATGACCCGTATCTATTCAAGCAATGTGCTGACTTGATTATTCGCCGATGTGCTGATGGACCGGCAGCTTTAGAAATCCTTGACGCTTGCCACAAAGGACCCACCGGTGGTCACTTTGGTCCCAACTACACCGCCAAAAAAGTGTTTGAATCGGGATTTTATTGGCCCACCATCTATCGTGACGCTCATGAGATGGTTAAACATTGTGATGCTTGCCAAAAACAAGGCACGATCACACATAAAGACGAGATGCCTCAGAATTTCATTCATGAGTGTGAAATCTTTAATGTTTGGGGTATCGACTTTATGGGGCCATTCCCTTCATCTAAAGGAAACAAATACATCCTTGTAGCCGTTGACTACGTCTCCAAATGGGTTGAAGCCAAAGCTTTACCTACTAATGACGCAAGGGTGGTTTGTAACTTTTTGAAATCGCTATTCGCTAGATTCGGTGTGCCTCGTGCCATTATTAGTGATCGCGGGACTCATTATTGCAACGACCAATTTGCTAGAGTCATGGCTAAGTATGGTGTAAATCACCGTCTTTCCACCGCTTACCACCCACAAACTAATGGCCAGGCTGAAATATCCAACCGAGGATTAAAGCGAATTCTCGAAAGAACCGTGGGAGAGCATCGTGCCTCATGGGCTGATAAACTTGATGATGCTTTGTGGGCTTTTCGTACCGCATACAAGACTCCGATTGGTTGTACACCATATCGTCTCGTGTACGGGAAAGCATGCCACCTCCCCATTGAGTTGGAGCACAAGGCTTACTGGGCCTTGAAGTGGGCTAATTTTGATATCAACAAAGCCGGTGACCTACGCAAGATCTAACTCAATGAGCTGAATGAACTCCAGAATGAGGCTTATGAAAATTCTTTGATCTATAAGGAAAAGACTAAGCTCATTCACGACTCCAAGATTAAAAACCGAGAGTTCCAAGTTGGAGACAAAGTTTTACTATTTAACTCTCGGTTGAAAATCTTTTCGGGCAAGCTGAAATCTCGTTGGTCCGGCCCATTCACCATTGCCCAAATTTTTCCATATGGTACTCTCGAGCTCGCTCAACCTAATGGACCTAATTTTAAGGTGAATGGCCAACGAGTGAAGTTGTACTTTGGTGAGGACATCTCTCAGGAGATGATTTCATCCCTCACCACGTTCCCCATGAACTAATTTTGGGTCGAGTCAGGCTCGTGACTCGGTTATCAAAAACAAGCGCTCCTCGGGAGGCAACCCGAGTATCTATCTTTTTCTGTTTTAACCTCCTAAGTGTAGGGGGACCTATATAGGTGTTTGTATTTGTGTGGTGATGTGATTACAGGGATAAGTGCACTCTTGGAATCTCTGAAGAACCGTGCTCCCGTGTTATCCGAAATCCGGTTCTATCTCTCAACTATCGCGATTCAATTTTCTTCATACTCACATTTGAAATTGATCACTTTAGTCGTCTCTTCCTTAGCTTGATTTAAACAACGTGCACAATGTCATAAGTGTAGGGGAGACTTTTCCCACATGCTTAAACATTGAGGACAATGTTTATCTTAAGTGTAGGGGGACTTCTATCGAAGTTTTAAGTGGACTTTTCCATGAAAATGCCTTCATTTTAACCGGAAAATCATCTTTTTCAACATTTTTCAAATTTTTAATTAACTTTGGCCATTTAGTCGTAATTTTTAAATTTTTATCGTTACTTTCATATGTATATATCCCGCAATAAAATCAAAAATATTAATAAAGTGGTGTAGCTAGTTTTGAAGTCTTTGACATATTAGGCCTGTTGCGATTATTTTGACTCAACCCGAATAGACTTATCCAAGTTTATTCTAGCTAGTATCCTTAACCATGTAGACCTTAATTGGTTTATTAGGCTAAGCATCCACGAGTCTCATTACTTGAGATTTTAAATTGTGGAGAACGAGAAATGATAGAGTCAATTATAAGTCGGTATTCTTGCACAAGCTCACTTGGTGTAATTATTTGCCTATTCTCCCATCACTTACTAATAAATTATCTGCAATAAGTAAGGTCGTACGATTTGAAAAGTTACTTAGCTTCTAGCCCAAGATCGTTTAAAAGTTGCTCGGTAATGATAAGAGTTCATAGCCAAGGCATAACTTATGAAGCCGGGCGCGAAGATTGGCGAGTCCGAAAAGGCCCTAACAAGGCATGAGGATTCAATTTTATTGCTGAAGATCCAAAGTGATGTGAAAAGCATTATTCCCAAAATCAATATGAAGGATCAAGACTCACGACGAAAAGCAATCAACTCCCATAAAGATCATGGAGAAATCTATCCGAAAAGACCCTAACAAGGTATGAGGATAAATAGATCCAAGTCCGAAAAGGAGGCGGATCGTTGTATCTCAAAATCCCAATTAGAGATTGAAGAAATAATCATGAAGTCGTGGTCAACAAAGTTGGAGTACCACTCAAAAGTCTCCAAGTGAAGAAACTCTATTCACGATGAGAAGACCATTATCTCAAGAACGTCTCTCGAAGATATGAAGTATGAAGTACATGCCAAATATCGGCCCGAGAAAGGTCTCAAATCGTGAACCGAGTTATGCCAAGATATGAACTTTTTGATATCCCGAGAAGCAGTTTTAAGAGATTTTGTCCTTTAGCTAACTATTGATCAAATCATCCTACTTTGCTTTCAGCCTAAATAACTATCGAAATAAGTCCAAAAATGCATCTTCATGATCATTCTAAGACAAAAATAAAATATAAGAGATGCCTCTAGGAATAAGGGAGTTTAAGCATTTAATTAAGCCATGTGTGTAAGTGTTTGATTTGCTAACTTATAATAACAATGATCTCGTTTTTAAGCTTAGTTTGGGGAACGTGAAACTTGAGGGTGATAAATCTTCGCAGCACCGAAGCCCTAATGTAAGTCCTTGATCTCTTTGCAAGTTATTTCAATATAGCTATTTTCTAGTGAAAATGGTTTTCTATCCTTTTGTTTACTTAAATTTTTTTTTTAATTTCTCTTAGTACTTTAATTTTTGTTTAGTAGTATTTTAATAAGGCCAAGGTTGATTGATTATGAGAAAAGTGTAAATTTGCTTTATCACTAAGCATTGCATGAGGGCATGGCAATGGTTAAGTTTACGGGATTTGATAGGTGTGGAAACACCCATCCTTTTACCACTTATTTCTGGCTAAAACAAGACCAAAACACGTATTTAATATCATTTGTTTGGATATATGCGTGGTTTTTGTGTTTATTGTGTTTTCAGAGTCAACCGGATGCATATTGAAGAAAACATGGGATTGCACGGGTTTTATCGAAGAAAAAGACTCAAGACAAAGTCTATTGTCCAAGAGATGCAAAAGATTTGAAGTCATTGTGCCTATTTAAAGATTTATCGAAGAATAGAGCCAAAGATGGAAGATTCATATATGTCGAAGAACTCGAGTCTATTAAACAAAAGATTATAAGACGAGTTGGAATTATTCACCGACACTTCTAAAAATCCAAAGTCGGAAACGTTTATTTAAAGAAGCGTGAAGACTAAAGAAGAAAGAAGAAAAGAAGCCCGATACCAAAGCCCATTCACAAGCCCATACCACACGCCTATATATAGGATCTTACTTCACAAAAATTGCACTTAGTTAGTCTTAGTTTTAGTTTTAAATTTCTCTAGTTTTAGAGAGAGAAAGTTCCAAACTTTCTCTCACTAAACTTCTTCTTTGTTTTCATCTTTCAAATTTAAGCTTTCTTTAATCTTTGTACTTTAGATTTCATCAATCTTATTCAAGTTAAGTTTTTAAGTTCTTTAATCTTCTTCTTCATTTCTTGGTTTCACTTTGCTTTTGATCCGAAATCCATAATCCATACGGATTAATTTCGTTTGGTGTTTAAAGATTGAAAGGGTAGTCTTTTACTCCTAGTTAAGCTCTTACGTGTATAGGTTATAAGCTCTTAATGCTTAGTAGCTTATTTCAAGTGTAGCTTATTACTTTTCGGATTTCACAAGGGTTTTAATCATTTTTAAGCTTCGTTTATAAAGTTTATGATCACATGTTTTTAAAAGTTGTCAAATTTTAGCTTTTTGAGAAGTTTAAGTCCTTGTTAAGATAGCTTATTGTATGTGCTTATCCAAGTTTCAGCTTATTATCATTCTCGAATTGATTTGGTTTCCATCGCAATATAAGGGTTTATACATATTCCGACGGTTTTCTGATTTGTATCGCAATAACCCAGGTGTGGGTTCTACTTTGCGATAGGGTAGTAATTCCCCCTTATTCTGATCTGGATTGCGATCGCTTATTGCGATCGCACATTCCGACGGGACTAAGGTCCTTTTTAAGTCGAAACTCTGGCCAATTTTTATTTACAACATTCCGATCTAGAACTTTCCGATAGCTACATTCCGACCGACTTCATTCCGACAGCCATCATTGCGACAGCTTTGTTTTTGAATATTCCGATGGTGACTAACATGAACATTCCGATGGACTTTACCTCGACATTCCGATGGATCGTTTTTGTTACATTCCGATGCTGTTGACTTTAATGCATTCCGATAGAAATAATTTTCCATATTCCGATAGGACAAGCTTTTAAGTATTAATTCAATTAGGTTTTCAAAGAATTCGTCTAATCTTTTCTTTACGTTTTCAAGCATTCAGTTTTAACTTGTCAATCTAGTTTAATCTTTTAAAAGCTTAAATTTTACTCTTCGATACTTACTTATATGTCATTAGTTCAAAATAGATAAACAAACCAACACCTTTTTATTAACCAAGAACAAATCATTCCACTTAGAGTCGTGATCAATTCGAGGAGATACCGAGAACTAAATCCGAACCCAATGCAAATCCGTGTATTAATCGGAATATCACTAACACTCTTAATCGGAATAACTGTCACTTACCCTCGATCGGAATGTTAGAACCCTGATCGGAATGTTTACTTACCCTTCTGGTCGGAATATAGATCCCGTCGGAATGTGGAGTGGAACTTGGTCGGAATGCTGATCAGAACCCCTTAATCGGAATAACTGTCACTTACCTGATCGGAATACCAAACAAACACCTCAATCGGAATGAGGAAAGGAGCACCAATCGGAATGCTGTCACAACCCCTAATCGGAATACTCAAAACCTACCCTGATCGGAATACCAAATCCCTCCAATCGGAATGTTGTTAGGAATATCAAAATCCTTATCCGATCACTCCAATCGGAATGTATAACCCTTTTCCGATTTGTCAGATCGGAATACGGAGAAAGGAATGTAAAATAAGCTAAACTAATAAGCTATTTATCAAATAAGCACAAGTCTAAAATCCTCAACCAAATAGTATAAGAAAAAGCTAATAAGCTGAAATTTAAAGACTTTTAAAACACGAAATGAATAAGCTTTACGAAAAACAAACTTTCATATAAAAATAACTTTTATAAAAACTTTAAAATCTTTAAGATGAAAACAAATAAGCTATAAAAATCAATGATCTAAAACAATCAAAAGCATAAAAACATAATCTTTAATCAAATAAGCTAGGTATTAAACACATAAACATAAAGATCAAGCAAGAAAGAAAGGTAGAATGAGAGATTTAAAACAAGAAAATTAAAGAACACTTACTTGGAAATTAAAGATATTAAAAGTGCAAGACAAGTATTTAAATTGACATGTAAAGTAAATGTGCAAGTAATTAAAAGGGTGGAAGAACTAGTGTCACTCTAGCCAACAAAACTAATGAAATGAAAATGAGGGGTATTTATAGGAGATTAGGAAGGTGTTTAGAGGAAGCTTCCTCCCCTCCTTCCTTTCTTCTTAATTGCATGATCAAGTCCTTCCCTTCTTAATCTTTTGTTAATCTTAGACTTTAATGACTTATGGCTCGAGATTTCTTTAAACTCGTCTTTTAATTCTTCAATAAATAAGACTTGAGTTCTTCGGCTTTTAGTAAACTTCCGTCTTTTGACTTTTTCTTCGATAAATCTTCAGAATTGGTCTTGGACTTCCGTTCTTTTTGCACTCTTGACTTCTCGACTTCATCTTTCATCTTTTTCTTCAATAAAAGCCCGTAAATGCCGTGTTTTCTCCACTTTTCACAATTTCGTCCTAAATCACAACAAAAACACAAACCACGCATAATTCCGACATAAAAGACCTAACATACACGTTTTGGCTTGGTTATTATTGTAATTAAGTGGTAAAAAGGATGGGTGTTTTCACACCTATCAAATCCCCTACACTTGACCATTGCAATGTCCTCATGCAATGCATTAGTTACAAAGCAAGATTTCATTTTTCATCATAATCAATCCACGTTGGCCTTTATTAAAGAGATATAAAATTATAAACATTAAAAGCAGAGAAATCAAAAACATACCTTGGGTTTTGGAAATGTCATGAATAATCATCATCCTCAAGTTTTCACTTTCTCCAAACCAAGCTTAAAAACGAGATCATTGTTATTATAAGTTAGTAGACTAACACGAACTCATGTGGGCCAATTATTTACTTAGACTCCCTTATTCCTAGGGGTATCTCTTATATTTTATTGTTGTCTTGAATGATCACGAGGATACATTGTTTGACTTATTTCGATAGTTATTTAGTCCGAAAATAAAGTGAACGATTTAATCAATAGTTAGCTAAAGGACAAAATCTTTTAAAACTGCTTCTCGGGACCTCATAAAGTTCATATCTTGGCATAACTCGTTTCGCGATTTGAGACCTTTCTCGGACCGATATTTGGCAGCGACTTCATACTTCAAACCTTGAGAGACGTTCATGAAATAATGGCCTTCTCTTCACAATAGGAATTTCTTCACTTGAAGTTTTGAGAGATTCATACTTGGACCACGACTTCTTCATTTTTCTCCAATATTTATTTTGGACTTTGATTTACAACGATCCGCCTCCTTTTATGACTTAGATCTATTTATCCTCATACCTTGCTAGGGTCTTTTCAGATACACTTCTCCATGACTTTTGGGGAGTTTTTGCTTTTCGTCGTGTGTCTCGATCCTTCATATTAATTTTCGATAAATGATTCTTCACATCACTTGGATCTTTAGCAACAAAATATAGCCCTCATGCCTTGTTAGGACCTTTTTGGACTCGCCAATCTTCGCATCCCGCTTCAATAAGTTATGCCTTGGCTATGAACTCTAATCCATACCGAGCAACTTTTAAACGATCTTGGGCTAGAAGCTAAGTAACTTTTCAAATCGTACAACCTTATTTATTGCAGATAAATTTATTAGCAAGTGATGGGAGAATAGGCTTATAATTAACTCACATAATTTCCCGAAAGAATACCAAACTTATAATTGACTCTATCATCTCTCGTTCTCCACAGTTTAAAATCTCAAGGAATGAGACTCGTGGATGCTTAGCCTATTAAATCAAAGTTTTGGGTTTTTGAGTCGCCTATAGGATCTTGCAAACTCTTAGACTTTTTCAAGTTTAGAAATCGCATTTTAAAGTTCCCTTGATAAACGACTCTCTAGGATTAATTATAGGAACTTGCGAAAAGTTCTTGTTCTTAACTCGTGAGAGTTAAGAGTTTCGCATTTTATAGCTCCCTAAATAAAAGCCTAGCAAAACTTGACTTAAACATGTTAAGGATACTAGCTAGAGTAAACTTAGACAAGTAAACTCGGGTTGAGTCAAAAGATTCACAACGTTTGAAAATTAAAACCACTTATTTAAAGATTTATTCTAACAAAGAAGGAAAAATAACTATACAAAGGTAAAAACTAATAGGCCAATATAGATCAAAAATTTTGAAAAATGTCGCAAAATTGATTTTCCGGTTAAAATGAGGACAAATACAAGGAAAAGGCCACTTAACTTCGATAGAAGTCCCCCTACACTTAAGATAAACATTGTCCTCAATGTTTAAGCATGTGGGAGTAAACTCCCCTACACTTAGGACATTGTGCATGTTGTTCTAATCTCGCTAAGGAAGAGACAACTAAAGAGATTCCTATTTTAATATTGAGAAATATAAAATAGTGAATCGAAAAGAGTTTAGGATAGAACCGGGATGAAGTGGACACGGAATCACGGGTCGTCAAGAATCATCAAGAGTGTGTCTTTGAAGCTCGAATCCCTGATTAAAAGAAGAGAGGAGAGGAAATAGCAAACCAACGGGTCTCCCCCTACACTTATGATAAAGAAAGCTAAAAGATAGATGCATGGGTTGCCTCCCAAGAAGCGCTTGATTTTTGTTTACCGAGTCGTGAGCCTGACTCGACCTTGATCATCATAGGAAGAAGCATGAAACAAATCCACCAGGATCAAAGACATAGTTTTCGTCCATCAAGTAGCACAAACTTAAGGCGAACAAGGCAAGCCAAAGAAGAATAGGCAAGGTTCCCTTAAGCAGCGATGGAGCATGGTGGAAGCAAGTATGGTGAGGTGCAAGCATGTCTTCAATATTTCCAAAGATTTTTCCTTTTATTTCATCAGGTGGATACTGAGATAGCTTAAAGATTTCAATACCGGGGTCGAACACCTTTTCCTTTAAGGGAAAATAGCACTCAGGCTCAGCAGAATAGGAAGAAGATCCGCTAAGAAGCACAACCTCGTCCTCAGAAGGGGGACAAAGAGGTGTTAAATCATATGTGTTACGGATATCGGTGTCGACCGGTTTCTTCTCCTTTGAAAGAATGTTCTTCAAATCCAAAGTAGGATCAAGACAATAATCTTCAAAGTCTAAAGGAGGTGCATCACTCTCATGAGGGAAGTAAGTGTTGAGAAACATAGAGAAGTCTTCCTCAAATGAGTAATCGTCCAAAGTAGGATCGAGTGATGGCGGAGGATCTTCATCATGAGAAGAATCGCTCGAAAGAGTATCGGCCTCATCAAAATCATCATATGTGGGCAGCTCGGGATACTCGGAGGTAAAATCATCAAAATCATCCGAATCTGAGCTAGACTCATCATCATAAGCATCAAAGATCGATGGAGAATCATAAATGGGAGAAGGTTCCAAATTGGATGAGAATCATCCACATCATCTTCGAAAAGTGGATTACCAATGCAAGAGTCGAATAGAGGATTGTTGTAGACGACATAATCATCAAGCACATTAATCATATTCACTGATTCTCGTACATAGGATTTGCTTGTAAGCTTCCCCATTTTAAAAACTTGTGTATCATCCCCGACTCTTAAGATTAACTCACCTTCGGCAACATCAACTAAAGCTCGTCCGGTTCTCAAGAATGGCCGACCAAGTATTAAAGGAATACGAGGGTCCATTTCATAATCAACAACGACAAAGTCGACCGGGAAAGTAAATGTGCCAACTTTAATGAACACATCTTCGGCTATACCAACTTGGTACGCGAGAGTGCGATTTGCAAGTTCAAGAGTCATCTTTGTTGGAGTGAGGTCGGGCAATGATAGTGTTTTCCAAACACTCAAAGGCAGAAGATTAATAATAGCCCTGAGATCAGCAAGGGCAGTAAATTCTTCAGTTTTGTTTAAAACGCAAGGCAACACAAAACGACCGGGATCTCTAAGCTTTTCCGGAAGTTCTTTAAGAATAACTGCAGAGCCGTTTTCATTTAAGCGTGTGTTGGCGAGCTCAATCAGCTTCTCCTTCTTGTTAAGCAATTCCTTAAATGCTTTAACAAATTTGGGCATGTGGACAAGTGCTTCAAGAAAGCTAATGTTTAAGTTCATTTGAGAGATCATCTTCACATAGCGTGACACTTCAAAGTCATCCTTGGTTAGCATTTTGGTCTTGCCTAAACAAGAAGGATAAGGTATATTGGGTTTGGGTGGTGAAGGTGCAGGTGTAGTAGGTAAAGGTTGAGATGTTGAAGGTTCCTTCCTAGAGACATTGTCATGACGAGGCGGAGACGGTAATGGTGCACTAATACTAGGTGTAGGAGGAATAGGGATAAATGGTGGTGGAGGAGGTGTAGATGATGGGGGTGGGATAGGTGGATCAACAATGGTAATTCCACTACGAGTAGTAATAGCACTCACATTTGCTCGCGGATTAGTGACGGTGTTTGAAGGTAGAGAACTCGAAGAAGAAGGTTGAGCTGCGGGCAAGAAACTAGCAAGCATATTCTTCAAATCATTTGTTTGATTGCTGAAGGAAGATTGGATATTATCTCGAAGCTCGGATCTTATCTCATTCCCTTGCTTGGTGATATCTCCTTTAGGATTGATAATTTGGCTCTGCAGATTCTTGATTTTCTCACCTTGGGTTCTCATGATGGCTTCAACATCGGGGTTAATGGGTGGGGTTTGTTGGGCGGGTGGGTGATAAGGATTAGAAGCTCTTGGTGGGATTTGGTTGCTTCTATTGTAGTTGTTGCCGGGGTTTTGGTTTTGAGGAGAAAAACCGGGTGAAAGGTAGTTGTTTGACCGGTAGCTCAGCAAATTTCTATCCCCTTGTTGTCGAGCTTGGTAATTTTCCGGTGAATAATTACCATAAGCTGCATACACATTTTCCGGATTTCCTTGTGTAGAAGGACAATCGGTGTATGAGTGAGGACCGCCGCATGTTTCACAAGGATTGGCAACCGCTTTAACTTGTTGTTGTTGTTGGTTTGAAGCGAGAAGCGTGATACTTTTGCTCATTTCAGTCATCATGCGGGTGAGTCCGGTCATATCAGGGTTTGCTGAAGTGGAAGAAACATTGACTCTCGGGTTGTTCCTTGAAGAAGCAGAGGAATCCCAGTTTTTGTGGTGAGTAGTCATGTTCTCAATTAGCTCTCTACACTCCTCGGGTCTCCTTTTCATAAATGTGCCACCGGCGGCTGCATTAATCGTATCACGATCTCGAAAAGTCAAACCGTTGTAGAAAGTATCAATGAATGTGACTGGAAGCATGTTGTGGTTTGGACAACGATCAATCAAGACATTATATCTTTCCCAAGCATCAAAAAGAGATTCATCAGGATCTTGCATGAAACCGCTGATTTGATTGCGAAGGCTCGTGACCATGGATGGTGGAAAGTAGCGCGACAAAAAGCGTTGAGTCATGTCATCCCAAGTATGAATAGAATTCTTCGGGAGACGATCAAACCATTTCTCGGCATGATGTGATAAAGTACGTGGAAAGAGTTGTAGGCGAAGAACATCCATTGTGGCACCAGGCAACTTCATGCTTTGGGTGATTGTAATGAACTTGTCGAGGTGTTTGTTGGCATCATCATCAGGCATTCCTCTAAAAGGATTTGTTTGCACTTGCTGAATCATGTGGTGCTTCAACGAAAACTCAGGAGCCGTGATTTGCATCGGCGCAATCGGTCCTCCTCGTCCAAACATGGTAGGTTGACAAAGCTCCTCCATTGTCCGAAGATCGGGCTGTGGAAGAACATTGTTGTTATTATTGAGGTGCGGTGGATTGTTGTTGTTGTTAACACCTGACATATCTAAATCTTCTCGAGTCTCGGGCTCTTGATAATTAGAAGATCTAGTACGCATACACCTGAAAATGCAAAAGAAAAAGAAACCAAACACAAAGACAATATATAAACACAATAAAAATAAAATCTTTTTGGATTTTTGAAATTTTTTTAATTTTTATGGATTTTTATCAATTTTAATTTTTATGGTGTTTTGAATTTTTTAAGGCAAGAAAATAACGCTCACAAGTGAACGGATCCCAAAAAGCAACGCGTCTTTCACAGAAAACCGTTAATCTTTACGAAAAGAGCCGGCAGCGGCGCCATTTGATAACTGGTTTTTACCTAGTTAAGAAAATTATCGTTCTAGTGGTCTAATCGAATTGAAAAATGGTTTTATGTGTGACTCTGCTGTCTTTGGTGAAACAAAAGTGTATCGTTGTAGTATATTAAAAATGTGCAAAGACGTAAAAGTAAATGACTTAAAAGTAAAAAGGCGTTAAAAATAAAATGACGTGTTAACGTAAATCTAAATCTAATTAAAATAAAGGGGTGCAATATTAAAACTTTGAAAAGTAAATGACGAGAAATTAAAAGCGCGACGAGAATTAAAATCGACAAGGTATTAAAATGAGAACGTATAAATTAAACAAGACAAAGTATAAAAATAAACCCAATCGGAATATATTCCGATCAGACTCCCCATCGGAATAACCAAAACCCCCTGATCGGAATATCACTAACACTCTTAATCGGAATAACTGTCACTTACCCTCGATCGGAATGTTAGAACCCTGATCGGAATGTTTACTTAACCTTCTGGTCGGAATATAGATCCCGTCGGAATGTGGAGTGGAACTTGGTCGGAATGCTGATCGGAACCCCTTAATCGGAATAACTGTCACTTACCTGATTGGAATACCAAACAAACACCTCAATCGGAATGAGGAAAGGAGCACCAATCGGAATGCTGTCACAACCCTTAATCGGAATACTCAAAACCTACCCTAATCGGAATACCAAATCCCTCCAATCGGAATGTTGTTAGGAGTATCAAAACCCTTATCCGATCACTCCAATCGGAATGTATAACCCTTTTCCGATTTGTCAGATCGGAATACGGAGAAAGGAATGTAAAATAAGCTAAACTAATAAGATATTTATCAAATAAGCACAAGTCTAAAATCCTCAACCAAACAGTATAAGAAAAAGCTAATAAGCTGAAATTTAAAGACTTTTAAAACACGAAATGAATAAGCTTTACGGAAAACAAACTTTTATATAAAAATAACTTTTATAAAAACTTTAAAAACTTTAAGATGAAAACAAATAAGCTATAAAAATCAATGATCTAAAACAATCAAAAGCATAAAAACACAATCTTTAATCAAATAAGCAAGGTATTAAACACATAAACATAAAGATCAAGCAAGAAAGAAAGGTAGAATGAGAGATTTAAAACAAGAAAATTAAAGAACACTTACTTGGAAATTAAAGGTATTAAAAGTGCAAGACAAGTATTTAAATTGACATGTAAAGTAAATGTGCAAGTAATTAAAAGGGTGGAAGAACTAGTGTCACTCTAGCCAACAAAACTAATGAAATGAAAATGAGGGGTATTTATAGGAGATTAGGAAGGTGTTTAGAGGAAGCTTCCTCCCCTCCTTCCTTTCTTCTTAATTGCATGATCAATTCCTTCCCTTCTTAATCTTTTGTTAATCTTAGACTTTAATGACTTATGGCTCAGGATTTCTTTAAACTCGTCTTTTAATTCTTCAATAAATAAGACTTGAGTTCTTCGGCTTTTAGTAAACTTCCGTCTTTTGACTTTTTCTTCGATAAATCTTCAGAATTGGTCTTGGACTTCCGTTATTTTTGCACTCTTGACTTCTCGACTTCATCTTTCATCTTTTTCTTCAATAAAAGCCCGTAAATGCCATGTTTTCTCCACTTTTCACAATTTCGTCCTAAATCACAACAAAAACACGAACCACGCATAATTCCGACATAAAAGACCTAAAATACACATTTTGGCTTGGTTATTATTGTAATTAAGTGGTAAAAAGGATGGGTGTTTTCACACCTATCAAACATTAACGAAAGCATTAATGATAGTCTAAAAATGGCTGTGTCAGCCTGAAAAAGTGCACCCCATGGGTCCCCCTCTTGACCCATGAAAAATTTGATAACGAAGTGACGCGTGGGTCCCTCTAACACTTCAACTGTGCTTCAAATCCTATCCGTTAAATAGACACAGTGGAGTACACGTGTCATCCATCCAACAGACCTCGGAAGTCGAGGCAACACTATATAAAGGCATGCGTGTGACAGTGCACACACAATATACAAAACCTTCGTACACCATTTTTGCAACTTTCTTTCCTTCCATTCCTACTAACGCACGGATAGCATTTATTCCAGGTTAGATCCCCACGCCCTCCTCCATATTTAAGTAAAACATGGTTAAGGGCAATCCCACCATCACGTCCGTGCTCAATGTATTCTTGTATGACAAATTCATTGAATTTTTGTTCGGAATATTACATACCCGAGGGCATTCATCCCACCTATCCAGGTGAGAATGAGGCAATCACTGATATCCCTGCCGGAAAAATAGGTTTATACACATGCCTATTTGACTCGGCCAATTACCGCATCCCTTTCTCTAGGTTCCTTGTAGATGTGTTGACATACTATGACTTCCATATCACCCAACTTCACTGTATAGGAGCGTGCAAAATAAATTAGTTCGAGATAACATGCCACACTTGCCAGGTAGCTCCGTCGGTGAGTTTATTTAGGTTATTTTATGTCCCCCAAATGGTTAACGGATGGCTGTCATTTAAGACGCGTCTGGGGAATACGTTCACGTGCTATAGTAAGGCACTAGATTCTCTAAAAAACTGGTACGACCGATATTTCTTTGCAAATGCCAATGTATTCCCCTTCCCCTTCGTACTAAAACATTCAATCCGCCCGGATTATCCTCCTCCCTCAAACACCATAGTGAAACGGATGTTAGGATCCTAGATACACACCGTACCCACTTCCACAAAGGTTTGCCAGAAAATTTCTTGTGTTTAGTAGGAATCAGCCGTAATTACTTCGGCAGGTCGGATCCATGCCCCGTCTTCTTAAAAAGTCATAGAGAGGGTGGGTAAGGCTTTGAATGACACCCATAAATATCTTTTGTTTGCCTGTTTTTGAACAGCTAACTCATAAATTTTGTTGATCGCTTGTGTATGCAGCCATGAACGTATTCGGACTACTTCGTCAAAGAGACCCATCCCAGATCCATGAAGGTACCCGAGGCTTGGCCCAGGACGAACCACCGCTACTTGATGCAATCGTGAACATCACTATCCCTTTGACTATGATATCCGAGCCACATTCTGACATGGGCGGATCGCATATCGAAAAGTCACCGCTGGACTTTGCGAATGAGGATCGAAGCCAATCGTTGCAAGATGACACAACCGACCGTTCAACTGGAGCAAAAGATCCCCCAACCCACCAGGAAGAAGATCAGGGATATAACTTGGATCAGCTCTCTGAAGACGTGAACAGGATGTTCGAATCTAAAGATGAGGGGGCAACTAAGGAGACGGGCACCACGGCTCAGACCAAGCCCGCTTCAAGGAAGCGTAAGTCCAAAAGGAAAGTAGAGAAGGAGACGGATGTAGGGATATTCAACGCACCGGTCAAAAGGATACGGGAGGACCACCCCCAATTTCAAGAGGGTAGAAGCACCAGCGCACCCAAGGAGAATCTCGTGGCCCCACCTACTGGCGCGCGAACTCAACCTGACCCCATCGTATGGAAGGCCACTCTAGTAAGCACCGTGCCGCCAACACCTTCAGAGATAGCCAGGGATCACATGTAAGTACTCACACACTATCCTACTGGCATAGGTTTTATACATAGCATTCCATCATTAGTAAAAGGATCTTCTGCCTACAGGGAAGAACCAGTCCAGGTCACGCCTAATGAAGAGGACACTACGCGGACAACACCCCCAATCATTGAGGACACGCCACCATCACCACCTCCCACGGCCAACGAGAAACCTCTTTCCGAACGGTCACCTCCACTGTTCCGCCCTGAATGGTACATACCTATGGAGAGTCGACTAGAGACGGCAGAAGCATGCAAGGATTTTATGGACAACTTAACCCCGCTCGGCTTGATCTAGGATCTGAATGAGCTGACGTACAACGCGCTAATAGAACAGTTTAACATATCAATAGCTCATCAGATGGCAATTGGTGCAACCATGCGCCATCGTTTTGAAGGGGCGTTAAACCATGTATAGAGTGCAAATAGGAATGTTATCCGTAGGGAGAAAATGGTTGAGGGGCATGAACGGACCATTGTCACTCTATAAGAGAACCTTGTCACTGTTGAGGCCACTGTGAAGGAGCAAGCGCAGCATGCCAACAGCAGGGACGCCCTAGTTAAAAAAACTAGAAGCAAAAGTCCAAGTTCTAAGCAAGAAGGTATAACCCAAAAACTCGTTCTCAAGCCATTCTCCAACCGATGTGGATGTATCGCATTATATTAATTGTATAACCATTTTGAACAAGATACCACTGCGGAAGCATCTGTGCAATCGCTGACCATGGAAGTTGACCGCATCACCCAAGACCGCGACCACCTCCAAACCTTGGTGAAGGGTGAACAACAGTTGGTCGAGGTGTTACTTAGGTACAGGGAAGCCAAGGAAAAGGCTGTGGATGTCCAGCTAGAGGAGATGGACGCGAGGCTCGGCGCCTTGTCCATAGATTTTGACGAAGAGCTGTATCCCCACCTACTCACCACCATAGTTGGTCGTAGGTGGGTGATTGGTCATGGCTTGCGGTGATGAAAATTGCCGAGTCTCTCGAGATGGCCCGGTCTTTTGCCAATGTCGTGTCAGATAGCATCAACCGTGGTAGGCACGAAGGTTTAATAGCAGGGATGGAGTGGTCGGAGCAAAAGCGGGCTGTAAGGACCATATTTATCATAAGCCGAATGTCGTGAAGAACATGGTTACATCATGAAAGCTCTGAAGGATGTCCAGTATCCTATGCTTAATAACCTAGACGTCCTTAAGGACGCTCCCATTGACTTGATTATGGAGCGCTTGCATCTAAACACCGATTTTAGTGCGCAGAGTCCGCCCGACTGGTGGGTCAACCTGCAACCACATCCTTCCCAGCTTACCATCCTTGTTTATACTGACAATCCTTCAGCGGATAATCCACGGGCCTTGAAGGGGGAGAAGACTCTGACTGAATCCATGCAAGCTAACATGGTTCAGGCGCAGGGGAAGAAGGAGAACTGCATTCTATGTCGTACCCTACTGCTGGATCCGTTCACTTACCACGGTTTGATGGCGTATCGGTGGCTGCTCCCACCGCTACTGGATTGGCAATAGCTCTTGAAGATGAATCCGGTGCTGCCGTGTCCACCTTAGCGTCCATTAGCCAGCAAAGGAGAGAGATGGGAGAGTCTCTTCTACCGCAGTGATTGTAGTTTTAAACAATTTGCTTTTAACAACATTAGTACTTGTAATAATTTTTTTAACTTATTCGACCGTGGATGTCCACGGCACTTTTTGTGTATGTATTTGAAACTTTTATTTTGAATATTTCACTGTATATCCCTGCATGATTTATCACGGCTTATATAAACACAAAGTCTAGATGTTACTAGACGCGCACTGTGTGACTTGATCCATGGTCACAGGGTTGCATCCCTCTTATGCGACAAGTAAAATTATTAGGTTCACTCAATCCTCTTGTTTTGCATGGAAATGAATAGTACATGTACGACTGATGAATGCATATGAATAATAGAGAGAAATAAAAGATGCTAAAAAACATAGAATAAAATTTGAACGAGAACAAGCCGTGGAGCTAGCTAGGCACCACAATATTTTATGATTACGTTTACGATTTTTTGAAACATAAATGAAAGAAAATCCTAAGACAAAATGATTGCTAGACAATAAATAAATCTACATGGACCTTATTAATGTTAACTGCAAGTGGATATCCATGTGGAAAGCCGTAGCCTAAGAGATAGCATCTTTTGAGATTGCTAATGTTCCATGTCCGACCTAAGTCTCGACCGTCCATGTCACGCAACCTGTACGTGCCATTGCCCAAGGCATCAGTTGCTTCATACCGCCATTCCCATTTTGGGCCAAGCTTTCCTGTGTTCTCGGCACGGCTTGCTGCATTTTCTCGATAAACAAAGTCTCCTGGTTTGAAGGATACACCTTTACCTTTGCATCGTAATACCTTTTCATGGTAGCCTTAGCTTTTGCGTCGCTGATCGCTAACAAGTCCCGCTTTTCCTCCAAGAGGTCTAAGTGAATCTGTAGTTCCTCATCGTTCGTGGTGATGCTCACTTACGCAGTGCGGATTGTTGGCATTTCAATTTCAGCTGGTATTACTGCTTCAGTGTCGTACGCTAGTGCGAATGAAGTGTCCCCATTAGGAGTTTTTATCATTGTTCTATGCGACCACAACACATGTGGTACCTCATCGACCTACTTGGATCCTGTGCCATCTAGGCACGCCTTAATTCCTTCTCCCAAACTTTGATTGGCGCGTTCCACTAGACCATTGGTCTACGGATGTTTGACAGATGCAAAATGCTGAGTGATATTCAGCGCCTCACACCAATCTCTGAATGGGTTGTCCGCAAAGTGCTTGCCGTTGTCATAAATTATCTCCCCTGGTAAGCCAAAGCGACATACAATATTCTCCCATACAAACTTTTTTACTTGTTTGCCGGTGATTGTGGCCACTACCTTAGCTTCGATCCAGCGGGTAAAATATTCCATGGCAACAATTAAGAATATAACACCTCCCGCCGCCACCAGAAAAGGTCCGGCTATGTCAGTTCCCCATTTGTAGAATGGCCATGGGGATGTAATTGGTGTTAGCTTTTGTTGCCAGTGTCGTGGTAGTGGCTTATGCACCTGACAATCATTACACCTGAGTATAATGTCCAGTGCGTCTTTATGCATGGTCGACCAATAGTACCTCGTCCGCAAGGCTCTTGCTACAACTGATCTAGGACCCGAGTGCATACTACAAGATCCCTCATGAATTTCACTAATCACGTAGCTCGCTTGTTTTAGTCCAACACAACGCAACCAGGGCTGTAAGAATGATCTTTTGTATAGAACCCCGTTGCAAACCTCAAACCCTTGCGCCTTTCGCCGGATTCGACGTGCTTCAGTCTCATCCTCTGGAAGTGTGTCATTAATCAAGTATTCAATGAGAGGGGTCATCCACGTAGGTCCATCCTCCTCAATTATTGACAAAGTTTCCTCCTCTACGATTGATTTATCCTTGAGGATTTCAACCAAAACTTGTTTGGATAGATGAGCGAAGCTAATGGGTGCGATTTTGCTCAAATCATCCGCCTTCTTGTTCTTGCCCCGAGGTACTTGCTTAATGGTGAATCTGGTGAATCCTCCAATAAGGGATTTTACCTTTTCAAGGTATTGGATCATTTTTTCCTCCTTGGCCTCATATTCCCCGAGAATGTTATTTGCAACTAGTCGTGAGTCGACGTGCGCTTCTAGATTCTACACTCCCATCCGAGTGGCTATTCTTAAGCCCGTGATCAAGGCTTCATACTCAGCTTCATTATTGGTTGTTGTGAATTTGAATCGTAAGGCATAAGTGAACTCTATTCCTTCCGGGTTGGTAAGTATTAGGCCTGCGCCAGATCCATCTATGAAAGAAGACCCATCCGTGAATAAGACCCATGGATCTTGGAGCATTTCCTCTTTGGGAGTCTCTATGCCTTCTTCCTCTGGCTTTTCAATTAGGAAGAGTGCCAAGATCTGACCTTTGACCGTCGTGCCGGGTCTATATGAGATATTGTGTTCTCCCAACAAGACGCTCCATTTTTGCAAGCGTCCTGCCATGTCCTGCCTTGACATTACCTTTTTAATTGGCTGGTCTGTTATGACCACGATAGGGTGCGCCTGGAAGTACCGGCGCAGCCGTTTAGTGGCATATACTATCGATTAGCTTTTCCATTGGCGTGTAGTTCAGCTCTGGTCCTTGTAGTGCTCTGCTGACAAAGTAAATGGGCATCTCCACAGTATCCCTATCCGTCATCAAGATTGCGCTAATTGCGCAGTACATAGCTGATAGGTAAATGATGAGTTCCTCCTTGGGCCGCGGTGCGACCAACATTGGGAAGGATGCCAAATGCTTTTTGAATTCTGTGAAGGCATCTTCTGCCTCTTTTGTCCAATTAAAGTCACTCTTCTTTACACACCAATTGAGTGTTTTAAAGAGGGGTAACAATTTTCAGTAGACTTAGATAAGAACCTGTTTAGTCCCGCCAACTTACCGTTAAGGGATTGTACATCCTTACGCGTCCTTGGGGATGGAAGCTGTATCACAGCTCCTGTCTTGTCTGGGCATGGTTTGATTCCATTTGGATCAATCATATATCCCAAGAACATTCCTTCTGTAGCCCCAAACGTGCATTTCTTTGGGTTTAACTTCATATTGATCCGTCGCAGCGTGTCAAAAGTTTCTTCAATATCTCAAATAAGCCCATATTCTGTGTAGCTCTTGATAACCAAGTCATCCACATAGACTTATAGGTTGTGCCCGGTTTGGTTGTCGAGTGCTTTGTCAACCAGCCTTTGATAGGTTCCCCCCGCATTCTTGAGACCAAACGGCATCTTGGTGTAACAGTAAACACCCTGGCTCATATGGAACGCCGTTTTCTCCTCGTCCTGCTCGACCATCTGAATCTGCTGATAGCCCTTGTATGCGTCTAAAAAAATTTAAGGGGTACCCACACAAGGACTCCACTTTCCAATCAATCTCTGGAAGTGGGTAGCAATCCTGAGGACATGCTTTGTTGAGATCCGTGAAATCAACGCACACACGCCAACTGTCGTCGTGTTTCTTTACCATGACCGGATTAGATAACCATTCATGGTAATATACCTCCCGCATGATGCTTGCGTCCACCAATTTCTTAACTTCTTGTAATATCACTTGGGTCCGTTCTGGGGCCTGTCCGCTCTTCTTTTGCTTTACTGGGGGATATCCTTGTCGGATTTGCAACTTGTGTTCTGCTATCGAACGCGGTACGCCTGTCATATCCTTTGGTTCCCAAGCGAATACATCAAGGTTTGACTTTACTAGGTCGCACATAGCACTTTTACCTTTGTCTGTTAAAGTTCCTCCAATAGCTATTTCTTGATCTGGATAGCCTGGATGGACTGCTACCTTCCAATTTGGTGGTGGTTGTTCCTTCCCTTTGGGGGGCGGTTGGACTGGCAAGGCTATCGCATGGCACTCTGATGGTGGTACCACCGTGTTGAATATGGTGACTATTCCTCCTTCCAAAGGGAATTTTATCATGCCATGTGTCGTGGATGGTACAGCTCGGATGGCCAATATCCCTGGCCTTCCAATGATCCCGTTATACGGTGATGGTGAACGTATCATCATAAAATTCATTCACGCTATGGTAGAGTATTCGTCATCTCCAACGGTAACCAGTAGCCGCAGTTGGCCTATCAGCTAAATGGTTTCTCCATTGAAGTCGATGAGCGGCGATGTAGCCGACATCAACCGCTTCTTTATGTCTGGTCGTAGCCGCAAAAAGCAGTGCTCATAGAGTATCTCGGCTGATGACCCTTCGTCCACGTACATGCGGCGGACATTGTGGCCTCCCATATTTACTTCAATTGTAAGGGGTCCTTGGGCTACGTTGCTTGAAGTTATGGGAGGGAACGAGATCTCCTTAGAACGGGAAAATTTTTGACTAATTTTTTTCTTAGTCCGGCGTTGCCCTGATTGTACCATGAATATGGTAGTCGGCTTGTCTTTAAGATGGTCCTTTCTGTCACCCTTTTTATCTTTCCCGTCCTTCCAATCTTTGGTGAGATGCTTGAGTTGTCCTGATTTTACCAGTGACTCAATATATTTTTTGAGCTAGATGGACTCATCAGTGTCGTGGCCCTTATTATTATGGAACTCACAAAATCGATTCACTTGACAGCGGTCGACTGGAGTTGTCATAGGAGGTTGTTGTGGGAAGTTTTCACCCTCAGACAACAATATCTCTCGTGGAGACATCATTAGAGGGGTAAACTTGTCACCAGCTCGTCCTCCCCTTTGCTGACCACGTTAATCCAAGCTTCTTCCACTCTCCTGATTTGGTTGCTTTTTGGGTTGTTCGTGACTTCGATAACCCTGATTTCCTTTTGTGGAATAGGCCGCTGAGACTGCGGTCTCCCCTTCCACAAAGGATCTAACCCTTTTCATTAACTCATCGAATGTTTCCGGGCGCTTGTCATTCAGACGCCTAATTTGTTCCTTATCCATTATGGCGTACATGTAGTTGAATATCTTTAGAACTTCAGGGCATGCCTTGATTTGTGTTCATTCGTCCTTGAAACGCTCCGTGAAGTCTTCCGTTGATTCCCTATGTTTTTTTTCACCGTAGCTAGTGAAACTGGGTCTCTGTTATACTTCTTCGAGTATATTTCCTTGTGAAGTCGCTCGGCAACTCATCAAAGCTATCGTTGCTTCGATGTGGGAGCCTTTCAAACCAATCACATGCGTTCCCAATGAGTGTCGAATTGAACATCTGGCACCATATGGGCATAGGCCATCGTTCAATCTTTTCTTGAGTTTCAAAACCTTTTAGATGGTCAGCCGTATCACCGGATCCATCGTAAGTTTTCACACAGGTGGGCATACGTCGCTTTTTCTCCTTGGAGTAACCGCGGATGCGACTTGTGAACGCGTCCTCCTTCTCTCGGCACAATGGGAGAGAGAGGTCTTCATCAACCCAATGAGAGCGACGTCGTGATCGCCTCCTGCGTTCCCTGCTGCCCCTTGATGATTTCGAAGAGGAGTATCTCACCCTACGGCATCTAGGATGATGGTCGTCGGAGTCAGATCCGGATGGATCATCACTGTGTGAGCGCTTTCTACGCCTTATGCGACCGCGATAACTGCTAGTCAGTAGTGTAGGGGTGATATCCCTCCCCTTGGGAGGTTTTATCCTATCCAGGACGCTCACACGACGGGTGTTATCTCGAGACGTTTCTTGGACATCGTGTTTCATGGATTTGGTCGAGAGGTTCGCGTGCTCTTGGTTTGCCTCGAGATCCTCAAGTATTTTGTCTCCAATCCGTTCGAAAACATTCCACGGCTGGGGAGGTTCCTCAACCCAGGGAGGTGTCAGCTCGATGCTTTCTGTTCCTTTTCCGTGACCGCTGGGGCGTGTCGCCCGCGACGCTATCTAAGTTTAGCCTAGCTTGGAGATTCCTCCTAAGGTTCATCATTGATGTTATGATAGGGAAAACTGAATCGAAATTCTGAGTCACGTAGTCTTCGATTCTCTCGTTATTAACATCTTGGATCATCGTGTTAACTTCAGGCTCCGTGGCCGGGGCCGTGACTTCTCTTTGTTATGAGGTGGTGGCGCTGACCCCGGATCTGGGTTTTTCAGCACCAAGGTTGATCCAGGGGTACTTAATTGAGCTTCCATCCCTCGTAGGGGTTGGTTGGCAATGTTTCGATACGGGCCTGACCCCGCTCCTCCCCCTGGGACTAGATGGCCGGTGTTTCAGCACCCGACTTTAGACCGACGTTCTTTTGGGATCCTTAATTTGGGTTTCCCTTCGTCATTGGTAGAGTTTAGTGTAGGGTCCCACGGAAGGCGCCAACTTGTTGATACAAAATTTGGATGGACCTTGCTTGACCCGAATTATACTTAATTCGGGTGTAGGAGGCTCCGGCTCTTGCACCAAGTGAATGTATAGTTGAGATCCTGCACACTAAACAATGGGCTTACCGTGGGAACGTATCCCACAATTAGACTTTGACATGAGAGTAAGTAATCGGTTTAGGGTTAATAATTAGTGAGATGTAGAAATGAATGTGATCGTACCTTTGTGGAACCCTTGAGCGTTACTTATATATGCTGTAAAGTCCCAGTGGGCTTTACCGAATCTTTGGCCCAAAGTAAAAGATAACTACTATAATTAGTTGATTGTTATCTTCTGGTTATAGTTGGTGTATATCCTTTACTTTGGGGAGAATCACAATCCTAATTAGCGTGTGATTCTGTCTAACCCTTTACCGAAAGTACCGGGTCGTGGGCCGCACATGACATATGCGGCCACTATTCATCTGAACCCATAAGTCCAGATGACATTATTCTAACCCAATCGTGATGGACTAGATACCGGTAGTACCCGTGGGCTGGGTCCATAACCCGGATGGGGACTATACGTCATCATCTGTCCATCAAAGTAAGCACGACACCAAGTATTTGGATTCCTGTCAACTAAACATGTGTATGCATTATCATCTAGCTGCTTGATTGCCTCAATAACCTAGTGAAAGTGCTCAGGTGTTGTGCAGGAAGCAGCCCACCAAAACAATCTTTTGTATTGAAAGCCACTCCATTTCTTCTTGAAATTTGCATAAATGTGTCTTACACATTGTCTGTGCTCTGAATCCTCCAACCAAACTTTAACTGCTTCAATTAGACCCTATATTGATTGTATATATTCGATGTTAGCATAATACACAAAAGAAAAGTATGGGTAAATGTTAAAATTTATAGTCATAAGTGATAAGTGTCATACCTTATGTTCATCTGATACAACTGTAAGGCCTACACCATTGTTCAATTCAAGGTCATAGTGTAGCAAAGCTAAGAACCACATCCAGTTATGCTTGTTTTCCACCCCTACAATAGCCCAAGCTATAGTAAACAGTTGGTTGTTAACATCCCTTCCCATGGCAGTTAGTAACTTCCCTTTGCAAGTGTGTGACAAAAAGCACCCATCCAAACCAATAACTTTCCTACAACCACCTTTCTAGCCTGCCTTTGGTCCAGCAAAACAGACATAAAATCTCTTGAAATATGTCAGCCCATTATCTTTTTCTTTCAAATCAATGTGACACGTTGAACCAGGATTATAGTCCAACAAGGCTTGCCTGTAGTCTGATATCCTACTATAATGGTCTATTAAGCCACCCTCATGGTCAAACAGTGTCATCTGTTTTGCCCTTCTACATTGACCTACACTCACATTAACCATGAACTTTTCTTTGATGGAGTTCTCCATAAACTTATGACTAATATTAGGGTTATTAATGATTTCCCTAGCATAATGATCAGCCATCCATTTGTATGTAACCAATGCACCTAAAATGTAATTTCTACAACATTTGTGAGTAGGGTAGAGGGATTTGATTTGAAATGACCTTTCAGTGATCACCCAACTAGCCCATATCCTAAATGGACAATCCACCCCAGGCATTACATACTCTTTTTCTTTTTCCTTTCTTTCAGCCCATTTAGCTTTTGATGTTTCACTATTTTTGCTGGGATCACATAATTTGCCTTTACCTTTACCTATATCGGTGTGTGAGGTTGGTTCCTCACTAGCATCGGTCTCAATTTGATGGTTATCTTCTAAAACAATATATTTTTTACCCTTTTTACCAGCGCACTTACTAGCACTAACATACCTACCACACTTTACCAGTATTCTATGGCTCTTATTGTGTAAATACCACAACTGGTAACCATTTTTAACTCCATAATTAGCTATGAATTTTTTAAGTTGTAATGGGTTCTCAAACTTCATACCTAATTCTGGTTCACATTGATCCCATGGTGTATTAGGATCAAAAGAAGGGTATTGAAAGTCCTTGCTAACTTTGTATTTAGGATCAACAAAACTATCATCAGGATCATTATACTTTATCATTAACTAACCAAATTCACCATGACCTTCAGGCTTGTCATTGTCATTGTCACCCACAAACCTACCATTACCAACTAGCTTATTCAACCAAGAGTCAGTGGTAGCAAACATAGGAATTTATACATTTTCCTCTCCTTCATCTTGGAAGTCAATGTGTTCAGGCAATTCATCCAAATTATCATCCTTACTAACATCATCAAAGTCACTATCACTAGAATCTGATGTAACCTATCTTTATTAACCAAATTAAAAACATCTTACCCATGGTGTTCAATGTAAACAAACAAACGACAATCATTATCAAATAGGCATTCTATGAAATCTTCTAAATGGGCATCATTAGCAATGGGTCTCAAACCTATATACATCGTAACACCAGGTACAATATAGAAGATCACTACAGGTGCTACTAAGACTAACCTGCGCATTATCGAGAAGAAATCATCATACTTCATACCTTCAAAGTCAATATCGTCTATTACACGATGGTCACCAGTGGTATATGAGACGAGATTTCCTATAAACATCCCATCGTAGTGCAAATCCACCACAAACTTCACCATTCGTGTTCAGTTGACCTGTAATTTGAAAAATTAAAAATTAGGGCAAAACAATGGAATGATCATATTTAAGCTTATGTGATTAACAATTGACCATAAATATGAAATTCAATTACCAATATCAATTTGTCACCAAAAACTAAGAACAAGGGATGTTAAACAGAATTAAGGTTCAAGTATAGGAAAGGAGAGGATAAGAGCTTGTTTTATACGAGTGATTTTAGGGGAAAAAAAGAAAAGTTGATGTGTAAACTATTACAGGACGTGGCATAAAAAAAACAACAACCGCTCAACAAATTTTTTCAATGCTTTGGTTAAACATTTTTACCAGAATCCAACGTGGTGAGTGTGAATTTCGTACATAAAAAAGTCTAGTGGGTATAATGGACCACTTTTAAAATTATGTTATGTATTTATGACTTTTACGCAATTATCACGCAAACTTTTTTTTGTCGAAACACAAGCCTAAGCTCATCAAGACATCGCTAATTTGTGCATACCTTCACAACCGCACAATAACTTTTCATTGCAATGCCGATAAAGAACACACCCCAGTGTTGTTAATTTATGCACTTAATTTATGCAATTGTTACCATTTACGCAGATCTATTAGCTAAACTTATAAAATTGATTAACTCATAACTCATTCATTGTTCAAATAGCATGTATGAAAAGGTTGGAATTAGTAATGACGTAGGGTGTTCGCGTATCTGGCCGCTCGGACATATTCACACAAGCCATCTTCTAGAAGCAAGATTGGTCGTATGGATCTGGCAGCCCGGCCCAACCACTAAGCACAGGTCTAGAGGGAATCCTCAAAAGTAGTGTCACTACATCGGGAAGGAGTGGCGCACCCGATTACCTAGTGGACCTTCACATGGCACTCGGATTGAAGACTAATTCGTCTGCACACCTCAAAAGTAAGAAAAATTCCCTTGGGAACAACCGGTTCACCCTATTACCCAGAGGCCTCACATTACCTGTTGGACCAAGGGTTGGCCTGTCAGATCACAAGGCTCAAGGAGTACGACCTTCGAGGAGCTATAGTGAGCTACAGTGTTCTCAACACTATAAATACCCCCCCCCCCCTTATTCAATGTAAGTCAGACATTCTCACTCATATTTATTACACATACTCTTTGGCCTCTCGGCTCTCTATATTATTGGCCATCCGGCTCAATCAGACTCTTACTCTCACACATGAGTTGATCTCAAGCCTCCCCCGCGAGGCGAGCTAACGTGTGCTACTTTCTTATAGGCTTGTGGAGAAGATAGCCCAGACGGCCCAGAGGTATTCTCAACCCATTTAGAGGCCCAACGGGCTTTTGCATCTACAAATTGGCGCCATCCGTGGGACCCTAAATTCGATCTACCTATTAGCTAAAGAATGGCGGGTCCTGAACCAATATCACCTGAAACCGAAGCTCACGATGACAACCACAACAACCGCACGAATGAAGAAATCATTGAAGGTCACCTCTCGGCTCTGAAAGAGTTGATAAAGGATAAAAGTAATCAGGATCACCTCAAACCAAGGCTAATCAGCTTTGATGAGGGAGAAGAACATCCGGGAGACAAGGGGAAGAAGAAGGAAAGCCAAGGTAATAGGGAGAAAGATAAAGGGAAAAAGGTGGTAGATAATGATTTGGGAAAGCCTTTCAAATCGTTGGCCAAATTCCCTCTTAGCCAAAGGATCATCGAATATTCATCCCCTAGTCATAGGATGCCAGCCAACGTTAGGATATACGCAAGGGTACTATTGGCCTACGATGCACCGGGACGTGAGGGAAGAGACAAAAAAGTGTGACGCATGCCAGATCCACTCACTAGTGCCAAAGATGCCCAAGACACTCATGACATCAATCATGGTCCCATGGGCGTTCTTTCAATTTAGTATGGATGTGTTAGGCCCATTCCTTGCAGCACCAGGAAAGGTCAGGTACATCATTGTGGCAATTGATTATTTCACTAAGTGGTTGGAAGCAAAACCCTTGGCCAATGTTAAAGGCAAGGATGTGATAAAATTCGTGTTGGATAACATTGTTTGTAGATTTGGCCTACCACATGTGATAGTAACTGATAATGGAACTAACTTCGTGAATGATCCATTTAAAACATGGTGCAAAAAGCACAACATTAAGCAAATGAATACAGTAGTGGCACACCCGCAGGCCAATGGCCTCGTAGAAAGAGCAAACAAGTCATTAATGGAGGGGCTAAAAACAAGGCTAGGGCGTGATAGGACTGGATGGGCAGATGAACTCCCAAATGTGCTCTGGGCACATAGAACCTCGCTAAAGACAAGTAATAGAGAGAAGCCGTTTAGCCTAACGTATGGAAGTGAGGCCGTGATCCCTGTGGAGATTGGTATGCCAACCCATCGGACGTTAATGATCAAGGACGCAGAGGCCAACGATGAGGAGCTCAGACTCAACCTAGACTTGTTGCAAGAAAGAAGGAAGGCCACAGCTATCCGGGAGTCCAAATACAAGAAAAAGATGGAACATTATTACAACAAGCGGGTCAGAGCCAAGTCCTTTAAGGTAGGGAGCTACATCTACAAAAGAAACGAAGCTAGCCGTGTGGAAAAGCCTGGAAAGTTGAGCTCAACATAGGAAGGTCCCTACAAGGTGACAGGGGCATACATGAATGGCTCATATAAGTTGGAAAAATTAAACAGCAAGGCAGTGCCACGCACTTGGCATGCAATCAACCTGAGGGAATGTCACATATATTCTAGCATCTAAACTTATCATATCATTGTAACAATCAAGTGTTGAAGTTAATGAAAGCTATCTCCCAGCTATGGAGTAGCAATTTTCTCTAATACGACAAAGGAGTATAAACATAAGTTAAAAATGACCCCCTCCGAAAGGCCAATAACCTTCGGTAGGAATGTGTGGCCAGTCTTTATCACCACCCTTTCTTTTAAAGAACAAACACATAAGTGGCTCCGTGTAGCCAATGTTCATAGATAAATAAAAAGCGATTCTATGTTATCGATATCTAAACTAAATAGGCAAAGCATAAGCGACCTCGACGGAAGGCTCGCAACCTCTGAAATCGAAAAATATGGTCGATGTCTATGGAAGGGGAATAAAGGATTAGGTAGCTCTGGGTGGAACTAAGATCCCTCCACCTGATATATGTATTCAATATTCCCTAACCAAAATTAGGAGTTGAATAAATATCCAAGTGGCTCCGGAGGGTAGGTGATTCCTCCGGCCGATCTATGTAGCCAAGGTTCACTCCTTGGAGGTAAAACGAATATAGGCCAGAGTACCTGCGAGGTCATATACAAAAGGCCAAAAGTAGTAAGATAGCAAAAAGGAGCATAAATAAAGTGGCAAAGCGGCCAAACATACAAAGTCTAACAAGTGTTTGAGTGCTTAAGGACGAACGGCCATTAAAATGTTATTACAGACAAAGTACTAATGCAGGTTTGAAGTAAATCACTGAACAGAGGAGCAGTCGTGCACAAGAGGTCCTTGGCCAGGAGTCACTTCTCTATCTGGCATCACATTCTGAAGTTCCATGGGACTCTTAAAGCAAGATCGAGAGACCTTCTCCACAAAGGGGTACTTCTTCACAAACAGGGCATCATATGCCTCCACCAAGCTGGTCTATATCACAGAAAAGTCAATTCCAGAAGCTTCGGCCAAAACAGCAGCTGCCTCCTCCTCGGTCCTACCATGGTGCACGGCCTGCATAAAACCCAAGGAAAGAGCAAGGCTAAATATATCCCCATGAGTGGATTTATACTCCCTGCTGGCCAAAAGACATCGGATGAGCACGGGGAAAAGGTCCTTCACGAGATTCTTCCTCAAAGTAGCCTCACGACCAAGGTCAACAGCCAACTTAGTGTTGTCAGCTCTTAACCCCTGGGCATCCTCCTCGGTGGCCTTCAATTCATTCTCCAAGGCAACAATCCTAGCATCCTTTGTGGCAAAAACCTCCCCATGAAGTTTTTGGGCCTTCTCAAGAGCAGCCAAACGCCCTGAAGAAATAAGAAGATCGTGTTCGCCAAGAAGTCTGTCATAATCTTGGCGGCTCTTCAGCAAGTCCTCGTTGGCAGCATCAAGAGACCTTTGGCATTCTTCTAGCTCAGATCGAGAGGACACGCAGGCACTATGTTCTTCTAACAAAGATTCAAAACGAAGCAAGACGATGGACTGCATTTGGGTACTTTGGGCCAAGCGACGCCAGCTAGACCGTATGGCCATGTCATGGTCAACACCCTCGTTAAAATACACCAGATCGGTAGGAGTGAATAGGTTGGAGAGCATGTCGCGGCAATCCTTAGACTTGTCTACCCGGCAAGATTCAGTGAGGCCCCACTGGGAGTTAAAAGGTCGATTGCTAAAGCGCGCATAAGGATTACCTGCCAAAGATGAAGCAAACATAATAAGAGAGGCACACAAATAAAAATAATAATAATAGCAAAAAACAAGACAAGTGACCTTACGGAAGGAACTCTCAGCTTCATCAGGAACAACCTCGGCATCCAAATTAATAGGCTTCGAAGCATCACCTAAAAAAGAGAGACAACATATATAAGAAAAAGGAGGGAGAGAAATACATGCATAAGGAAAAGAATAGGAAGGAATAACTCACCTCCCGGGAAAACAACATTCTTATCACCAAGGGAAACATGGTTGTGGCTAGGCGCAGCGGATGCAATATGAGGAGGAGATGAGGGGGAATGTTCCTCCATATGAGGATCTTTCTCAGAAACGTGAGGCTGGGACAAGGCATCATCAATGTGCTCTCTAAGGTCATTCATGATACTGGGCCCTTCGGCCGAAGGAGTAGGAGTGTGAGACCTATCACCACCAGCCACCTCCCCAGCAGGATTAGAAGGCTCGGCATGAGAAGCTATATGAGCCCGAGTGGCCTTACTCTTGTTATAAGAACCTTCGCCATCAGCTTTCCTTTTTGACTTCCTTGTTTGAGTGGTAGCTCGAGTGGCCCTAGTGCCAATGCTGTGAGAACCACCAGCTGCTACATCCTCTCGGGCGGCTTTCTCAACAGCACGCCTCTACTTCCTCTCACGATCAGCGATCACCCTTGCGTCGACTTGCTCAGTTTGCTCCATAGCGATGGTCTTTGCAGGGATGGGAACATCCTGGGCCAAGGGGAGTGTAGTATGGGTATAACAACTGTACCCGCCGACAAAGGGTTTCCTTGACGAATGGCCGCAGCAGCAAAACGGGGGATCCTCAGAAACTCAGCCATAGTAATACCTACAAAGAAAGAGAGTTAGGCAATGCATAAGGTATAAAAAGCCAAGCAAGAGAAAGAGGGGAAAAACATTACTCTCCCCAGCCGAGCCGTTGAGGACGCAGTCAAACCTGGATACTTCCAAAAAGGAGTAAGGCGACCAGCATATAGAAGACTTTGATATGGCCTACGGAGTGGAATAGCAAATTCACAAAGTTTCTTGGCATCCAATGGATCATATTCAGAAACCTTAGGAAGGGGGTCAGCCACACTGGAGTCATGATGTCTCCATGGCATGGCAATAGGAGCGGCCCTCTGATCAACAAAGAAGAAAAAACCTTTCCACCCCTTTAAACCCGTAGGACCATCCTTAAGAAAAGGATGGTAAGGTTTGGAGCCTCGGCTCTGAAAGGAAAACCAATCGCCCACCTTACAAAGCTTATAGAAAAGACGGAATAATGGCACATAAGGATTGATACCTGGACCACGACAATAGATCTCAAAAAGTGTGGCTTTATTTACACCAATAGGTACCAGTTGTGAGATATGTACACCGATATGCTCAACAACACGAAGGAAGAAGGAAGAAAATGGAATGCGAAGTCCACCTTGCGCAAAGTGATGAACATAAAGGCCAATAAGATGAGAAGGAAGCTCATTCATGTGGAAGTTACGATAGGGGGCAGAAGGATTGAGATCTAAAAGAATATGATAAGCCTTAGCCACGCGATGCACGTTATCAGAATTCAAATCAGAATGGTAGAGATGCATATCAAACTTAGGCATAACCTGAGCCTCATTTATGGCTTCACGTTGTTCCTGGCTAGGGAGGCCTAGCTCTAAGGACCCATCAGAGGACATAACAACAGGCTAGGAGGACCAAGGAAAGAAAGGAAAAGAAAGCAAATAAAAGAAGAAAAAGACACACCTGAAAAGGAAGGATGTACCTCACGGCTCTCGACGGTAAAAAAAGAGAAGAAGGTAAGAAATGAGAAGAGGAGTGGGGTATTTATAGGGACCCAAGGGTCGACCAAGGGTCACCTCAATAATAGTAAAAAAAACACGTGGCACGCCCCTCCGCCATAGAAAACGTAAGTGATATACAGCTGGCAGACAAAAGGTGCAGGCGTATTAAATGAAGCGCGACTACCCGTATTTTTTACTGAGAGTAATTATGAGGGTAGGTGCGACCCCAAAAAAAATGAGAAAAAGGAAGAGAAATAAAATATTCACAAGGAGTTATGGATAAAAGACAAAACAGGAGACGGAGGAAACGACACTACGGTTTAATGTATTGAATCACCAACATTTCACATTGATAATCCAATACTGGGGGGGACATGTTCGCAAATCTAGCCGCTCGACCATATTCAAACAAGCCATCTTCTAGAAGCAAGATTGGTCGTACGGATCTGGCAGCCCGGCCCACCCACTAAGCACAGGTCTAGAGGGAATCCTCAAAAGTAGTGTCACTACATAGGGAAGGAGCGACGCACCCTATTACCTAGTGGACCTTCACATGGCACTCGGATTGAAGACTAATTCGTCTTCACACCTCAAAAGTAGGGAAGATTCCCTTGGGAACAACCGGTGCACCCTATTACCCAGAGGCCTCACATTACCTATTGGACCAAGGGTTGGCCTATCAGATCACAAGGCTCAAGGAGTACGACCTCCGAGGAGCTACAGTGAGCTACAGTGTTCTCAACACTATAAATACCCCCCTTATTCAATGTAAGTCAGACATTCTCACTCATATTTATTACACATACTCTTTGGCCTCTCGGCTCTCTATATTATTGGTCATCCGGCTCAATCAGACTCTTACTCTCACACCGGAGTTGGTCCCGGGCCTCCCCCTTCGAGGCGAGCTAACGTGTGCTACTTTCTTATAGGCTAGTGGAGAAGATAACTCAGACGGCCCAGAGACATTCTCAGCCCATTTAGAGGCCCAGCGGACTTTTACATCTACACAGGGTTTGTTATTGTGTGTTTTAAGCACCCGCTTTGTTTGATAAAACTTTGAAGCTCAATAGCTAAATACGCAACAATTGAATCATTACTATTTCAACTTTTTATCTTTTATTTTTTTATATAAATACAATTTTATCTTTTACTAATTAATTTACGATTTTTTATTATTTATAATATTACATTTAAGTGAATATAATACGATAAATTTATACTGTATTTTTTTTATCTATTTTTAAAAATAAAGTATTAATTTTAAATGGAGAAAGTAACACTAATGTTTTGCGTAAATTAAAAGGTAGCAAGTTAAAATCAGAATTTTAAAGGTTTAAAATCCATTAATTAAAGAAAAAGAAAAAGGTAAGTAAAATATGAAAAGTCACAACACATAGGACCACTTTAACAGTGCAAAAGACAAAACATCAAAAAATTAATTTGATTTCTTCTTCTTTTCCGATTATTCTTTTGCGGAGTAGTTGCCTAGCATTTTCCCTTGGTATAGTCTATTATGTTTCATTTACGAATTTAGCAAATTCAGTATTTTCAAACTTTTAAACCAAAGCACCCTATACAACACAGGAAACCCACTAGACGCTCAAGGCGATACAAGCCTTGTCGCACTACTGAAGAGGTATGAGAGCATGGAAGTTGTTGCAAGCGCCGCAGCCAACCACACGTAACAAACCAAACACCACTCATGCACCTTTACGGTATACGCTAGAGACGACTTGTGAAATGGTCAAAAGTCAATAGTCTACTAGTACGATTAATAATGCAAGTTGCATTATGCAACCTCCAGACCTCTATACGAGTTGACCTGATTATCTCTCGATTGAACCAAAGGCAGTTCAGATGTGACCGAGTTTTTTTCCTTATTAGCAAAGGGTATTTCTTAAAATGGTCCAAAAATAATAGGTTGTTCCGTTTTTGTCACAAAATATGAAATGTTCTGAAAATGACTTCAAGGTAACCGAGACAATCTATTTTTACTATGTGACAAGTGTACATTTTGGAATATGGAGACAACTGAGGCAACTGAGACATGTGTCACGCAGAGAAGATAAGTTGTTTCGGTTGCCTTGGTTGCGTCAATCGCTCTGGGTCATTTTGAGAAATGTTGGAAACTATAATCCAATTAATCTTTGTTATGTATGTTTTAGTAGGATTATTTATGTTTATATGTATTTGCTGTATTAATTTAGGATGGGTCAAAAAGCCCACAAGGCAGACCCATGTAGTTACAGTTATATTCGGTTTGTGATATGTGAAAAGATGTGTCGTATGGTTTTGACAGAACCATCACACCCCTTCACCAAAATCATACCGATTCAATTAGTATATATAGGTTTCATTGTAAACAGATTCCAGTAACCCTTATTCAGTAATATAACAGATTTATTAGGGTTCATCCAATCTTGTTCCTTTTATTTACTGATTATGATATGATGATTGTTTCGTTATGGTTGTTTGATCATATCGATCCTGGAGAAAACCCCATTGAAGACCTGTCAACAGTGGTATCAGAGCGAAGGGATCAAACAACAAGAACTCATGATCAATCAAGAGGATCCTGCCTTTTTTTTTTGAAGGAAAAAGCAGCGAACAGAAGAGGCAGATTTAGAAGGAGTTTGTTCAGTTTTTGCCCGGGAATTAGGAAACCAAGGAACTGCAGGATGCAGTTGGTTTAATTCGCCCCGCAAACAGGAGAACACTCAAGATATGCCATGGATGCTGTTTTGAAGATAAAAAGAATGAAGAAGAGAAAAGAGGCAGCGAATTCAAGAATCAGAAAAAAGATCAGAAGAAAAATCAGTAAGGCAAGGAAAGTTTTTGGTTCATAGTAAGATAACTGAATCCCTGAAGATTCACAGTACGTCCTGAACCAAGAAGTTTCAAGAAAGGCATCAGCACGGAACGATTCTTCTGAAGAGGTCGAGGAACGAGGAGATTGGAAAGAACACAAAGATTAATCAGATTAGAGGGGAATGTTGGAAACTATAATCCAATTAATCTTTGTTATGTATGTTTTAGTAGGATTATTTATGTTTATATGTATTTGCTGTATTAATTTAGGATGGGTCAAAAAGCCCACAAGGCAGACCCATGTAGTTACAGTTATATTCGGTTTGTGATATGTGAAAAGATGTGTCGTATGGTTTTGACAGAACCATCACACCCCTTCACCAAAATCATACCGATTCAATTAGTATATATAGGTTTCATTGTAAACAGATTCCAGTAACCCTTATTCAGTAATATAACAGATTTATTAGGGTTCATCCAATCTTGTTCCTTTTATTTACTGATTATGATATGATGATTGTTTCGTTATGGTTGTTTGATCATATCGATCCTGGAGAAAACCCCATTGAAGACCTGTCAACAAGAAACTTGAAATTTGTAGGCTAGTTGCCTTTATTTTTTGGCCATTACAGGAAATACCCCTATTGGCAAACAGGATATAACAGTTAGTTTTTCCCCGGTTGAATAAACGAGACCGGGTCATTCTAACAAAATTTCTCTTATTCATAAACTTTAGGATTAATTGACTAGTTGTTTGTTTTATACTACAAACACAATCTATCTAGAACAACAAATAGAAGCATGTCTAACTGGACTATTTCCTCTAGTTTCATTTATTTTGTTACTGATAAATGTTGGCTATAGTTTTGACTATGCTACTACGTATATGACATAATTTAAACACAATGCCTACCAAATGCTCTACCTATATATGACAAGTTTTTTTATAAGTTTAAGTCGTGATGAATAATCTTATGGTTTTTTATCAATTATTCAGACTCGGGTCGACTCGATCAAGTCAATCGGTTGACCTGATTCCGGCCGAAAAAACGGGTCATATTGCTTTTTATTTCAAGTTGACATCCTTGACTTTCATTAACATATATATCAGTCATCATGTAGGTAATTCATACCTATTTACAACTCAAAGATTCCTTCTCGCTTTCATTTCTAGTACTTGTTTTCTCTCTTTGAAACCTCCTCGTCTTCTCCATTGACAAAGATACTAGCTCCACGATTCTTTATAAGTTTGGGGTACCAGATTCTTTCATAAATCCTATGCACATGAAGGCCACTTTACATTATCTTGAAACCCTTTAGCCTTCGAACGAAAAAAAAAACCTTCTAGTCTTTTTTCCTTCGTATATAATTAAAAAAAATGTCTCATGTCACTGATTTTGAACACCTCAAAATTCAACTGAAAGATGTAATGTTGGCCACCAATGATTTTACTGATAAGGTAATTGGAGTTGGTGGGTTTGGAAAGGTGTACAAGGGAGAAATTTCACTCCCACCGGAGGGGAGAAAAGCTATTGTCGCTTTTAAGCGCTTAGATAGAAAATTTGGGCAAGGTGATGCCGAGTTTTGGAAGGAGATAATGATGCTTTCTCAGTACAAACATGAGAATCTCATCTCTTTAGTAGGATATTGCAATGAGAACCCCGAAAGAATTTTAGTTTATGAGTACGCGACTCATGGAAGCCTTGATCGTTATCTAGGTAAAGCTAATATAACATGGGCCCAACTTCTCAGGATATGTCACGGGGCTGCTTGTGGACTGAACTACCTCCACGATCCCATGGGTAAGCACCAAAGAGTTCTTCATCGAGATGTTAAGAGCTCAAACATCCTACTTGATGAAGATTTTACTGCCAAAATCTCGGATTTCGGGTTATCAAAAATTGGCCCAGCCAACCAACAGTATACATACCTTATCTCAAATATTGCAGGCACACAAGGCTATTGTGATCCGGTGTATATGGAGACGGGTTCCCTTTCGAAAGAGTCTGATGTGTACTCTTTTGGAGTGGTACTATTTGAGGTATTGTGTGGGAGGCAATGCGTTGAGTTGTGTAAAAATGTGCCAACGATCTATGTGCATCACTGGAAAAGATGTTATGAAGAGAATAGGATACTTGATATTGTCTCAAATAATCTTAAAAAGGAATTGGAGAAGGATATAGATATGTATTCGGTTAAAACGTTTGCAAGCATTGCCTATAGATGTTTGCATAGAGAACGTAAAGAAAGACCAACAATGGCGGAGATCAAGGAAGAGCTTATGACAGCAATTGAACAGCAAGTAAGTATTACATATGTATTTTATTTTATTTCTGAAATAAAGTTCAAATACAGATAGGAGAGTTTACAATATAAATATGGTTTATATAAATACGGGTTATGTTATTGTTGCCCCTACGGTTTATTTGAACTTTTGTTCAGAAATAACGACTTATATTTATATAAACCATACTTATATAAATATGGTATGAATAACGACTCCTTATAAATATATTTACAGGAGTTGATGTCTGAAGATATTAATAATGAGAGAGCTGAGTATAAAGAATTACTCAGCATCGCAAAACAGAACATAACTCCAAAGGGATTTTTGTTGTGGACGCCGGTGAGCATGTAAGTTGTTTTCCTTGTTACCTGGTTTTGCTCTATCTATTTAATTTTATTTTCAAGTTTACATTTGTTCTCGATATCAATAATTTAAGCATTATATGTATTACTACGTATGTTTAACAAGTTAAGTTCATTCATTTATTTTTCTAAATGTCTATTGCTCAGAGGCTTGTACGAAACAAGAATGGTGAATATTGTGAATTAATAAGTGGATATCAATGTCAGTGTCCGGAAAATAGAGAAGGCGGACTCGCTGGACGACTATTTCACATTAACACGAAACTATTTTACGAGTAAGTTTCAGTTATAACAGATTTTCTTAGTTTATGAATATTGTCATTGCCACAAGATATTTATTTTTGCTTACATGTGTTAGAATTTAATTAGAAAACCCTGTTAACTTTAAGTTTGAAAAAGCAGTTGATTTTTGAACTGATCTTCTAGTAGATAAAGCATATTCGTTGGTGCATGTTGGATAGCAAAATTACCTTTTATTGTGATTTGTGCAGTGGTAAAGGTTTTCCCGTTATCTCGATGAGCTCCCCCAACGACTTGGTAGCAAACCCTCGGTTCTTATCAGCAAATGTCACATACAGCGTCAACCTTCTTTACAAATATTACAATAGTGATAAAGGGGAACATGCATGTACCCCTGAAATACAAATTGCAAGAAGAGACAAAATACTGGACATCGTGTGTAGCACGGAGGAGAGGTGCATGGCTCATAACGGAATTATACCAATTTACAAGCTACCAAAAAGAACATAATTTTACATTTGAAATTGTGGGCCGGTTACATACCGATCATTTTCACGTTCATGGTGATACAAGAAAGTGTGTTTTATTTCTTGTAGGCATTGAATTCTTACCTGTGGAGCGTGTAAGTTGAAAATATATATTTATGTGTTTGTTCACTAGCTTGCATATTTTTCAATCTGGCCGGTTAAATTGAAATCAGTACTGCAACAATAATCAACTGTATTCAATTTTAATTTGGTTTTGTAGGAGAAAATTTTGCCAAGTGATTATGCTGAAATAATCAAGTGGTCAAAATATAATTTGCAGTGGTCAACTTACATGGAACTCTACTCTCTTCTTCATGAAGGATTCCTCATCAAAACAGATGTGGAAAAGGTAACTTCCTACTCAAATTAATTATGCTTAGCCTATAACATTATCACTAAGCCTAGCTAAGTAGTACTTCAGTCTTGAAAAACTTGTTCACCTTACTATGTATGTTTGTTCCAAAGAGTGTCCAAAAATTCTTTTTTGTGCTAGAGCCCAAGCAAAGTGCTTCCTTGACATCTCATCTAACAATATGTTTTATTCATGAACAGTGGTTTTCTGTTTCAAAAAATATGAAGAAGCGCCATGTTACCGGCAATAGTATTTTTGCAAAAAGGGTCGATATGGAATTCTATGATTGGAAAGAAAAACTGGACATGGAAATCTATGCCGGAATCAAGGTTATATTTCTTTCTCCTCAGTTTAGACGGACACTATTGAGTTACTAACATGTACATCTTTATTATTGTTAGAAACACATAACTTGGCGACTCGCATATACGTCTGCCTTTTTTATTATTGTTGATAGGGATCATATCTAGCATGCCATTTATGTTTTACAAAAGTATGTTTTCCTGTTAATTTGCAGATTTGAATGGGTGGCTGAGTGTGATTAAGTTAAAAGTTTTACCATTCAGTGTGAAATCGTATCCCAGCTACTGTCCCTTGAGACAACATGCATGTTACCTTGTGTACAAACTACCTAGAAATGACTCCATGGTTAAAGTTTTACGTACTCCTACTGATATCCCGGTTATTCGACGACAAGTTGGCGAGTCCCGTGACATCCCATTTGAGGCCTCGCAAAGTAAAAGGTCATCCAAAATTAAGGAAAGATGGTTGGTTGGAAATTCAGATATGGGACTTCAGAACTGGTGCCAGCCATGAATCTATTTCGATGAATTGTCGTGTGAAGAGTTATGATAATTGGAATTTTCTTTGCAGGGCCATGAGGATCTCTTACCATTGTGTTACTTACTGATCCTATTGTGGTACATGCTGAATTTCTGGTCTTAAAATTCTAGACATTGAAATAAATGTAATGTGGTTTTATTAGCTTCTTTGTTCTGTGAAATATCAGAGATTATTCAATGAATAAAGTTTAAGGTTGCCATACAATCAGACACCAACATTGCAGTGAATATCCTCAAATCTACCATAAATTATAACTAGCGCACCTTTTACACCAAAATCATCATCTTCCAAAGATTTTTTATCAAACCCACGAACCCGGCCTGTCCACACGGTTACTCATGAGCAGGCCTGTCTCTAAATTTGAGAAAGTTTGTGGGGTCTGAGAAAAATTACATATTGAAGCTTTCGTTAAAAAATTTCCGTAAAAAATAGGTGTAAATAGGCCTATGATTGTTAACGGGACAAATTTTGAAGCCCCTAAAAAATTTGGGGCCCTAAACAATCGGCCTCCTTGCGCACCCACAAAAACACATATGAACCAACAGCAAGACCAAGTAAAAAGGTGATCTTAACAACAGATTGTTCCCCGTCATTCATCAAACACATATCAAACTCACACCAACTCGGCATTTTGAAGATTAAGCCAAGTCATTATAATCGTAAATCTCATGATATTTAACCCTACGGTATTATTTAGTATATATCATGCTAATAATGCCATGAGCATGCCATGACCTGACAACAATAGTGAAGACTGATGAAACTATTATCATCGTATCAAAATTTCCATTACATTTATTGTTGTTCTATCACTATTGAATGATTGAATCAAACTATATCCGCCATTTTGAAGTTTAGTCAATATTTGTAGGGACATCAACTTAAATGCGTGTAATGATTCTGGAAGATTATTGTTGTGCTACAAGGTAATCTTAAAAAGCTGAGGCTAGTAACATACTTTAAATTACAATAACCTTAACGAAATTCCCGAAGAGAAGATGACTTCGCCATGTGCAATCTTGGTCAGGGACGGACCCACATGAGATCCGGGTATGGCACAGGCCACACCCAATTTGTGGCTACGAAGTGTAATTTCTTCTAAAAAGTGTGAGTACTTTGTTTGTACATGCAACACAAAAAAAAGTTTTCGTTACTCCAATTTAACCTAAAAATCTTTGCAACACCCTCTAAAAGAAATAGTGCAAAAATTTCTGGGTCCGCGCTTGATCTTGGTGATACATAAACATAAAGGAATGTCTACTATCATAAAGGATGAGAAATTTCACACACTAGCTTAATTAGCTTGATCATCAATACTCAAAATTGAATGTATACGATCATATTTATATGATGTATGTCCATGTAGTTGGCAGCATGTACGTTTTACTTGCTTAAATATATATTGGTGCGCTAAACTGATGACAATATATTGCTAAAGTATTACTGCACACTTGGGAATACATGTGTATTGGGATATAGATTAATATGCTAGAGGGATTAAATATGACGATTGTTAAGGATTCATGACATGCATATTCGATACAAGCGACAATTCAATAGTCAAAGAATGATAACAGTATTCAAGTGGCTCAAACAAACCAGTTCTGAGAGTACATTGCGAAAGTGCAACTCTTTCTTCACGGTTAGAATGGAAGATTCCAGCCTTCATGCCACAGATCAAGATGGTTTTTAATCATTACATATACAATATACTCCCTTAACCTGTCCTTAGGTATGTGGAGGTTATCAGACGAACTTGCTGTTTCGGGCATATATCGTTTATGATGTATCTAGTGGGTTTTTAAGGGTTTGTCATGGCATCTTACATCTACTCATGAATTATACCTCGAATATTAGGTTTTATGACTAGAACTAACGACAAAAATGACATAATCAGTTCAAGTACTTATGTGCTACTACTAACTTATGATCATGAGTGTATGTTGATTAGCTCGATATAAGATCGGATACCAACAGTTTCAATAAAAAAATTAACATAGAATCATTGTAGTGACTGGAACAGGATAACATAAGATGTATAAATGAGACCTGAGATAGAATAAGAATCATACACGGGCATAAGATCCAATGAACTGAAAGCCATATTCAGGTCTATCGCGGTCTGATTCATAATGAGAGAGTGTACGGACATTTTCCTTCTCTAACTCAAATCTGTATTGAATAATATTTCCATAGCATCCCATTACGAGATAACAATCTTCTTTTCTTTTTCCCAAAACAATACTCCAAACATCATAACTACGCCAGTTAGCATAAGGCATCCTCCAGGTTTTGTAATTTAATAGCCTCTTAACGTCATCAAGATTAATAAGGAACTTTAGTGACCATCTGGAATCCCCAATTCTCATCTCGTATATATTCAGCAGGTGAGAATTATGACCCACCCTACAAAGAAAAAGCAAGCAACCAAGAGACTCGAACAACGAGCAATCAATAAGCATATTCCCAGCTGGCTTTGGTATGTTTGTTAAAACTGGACTGTCTACAATATCCAACCTAAAATGCTTAGGATTATTCAAACAACCTAGCCAATGAATGGCATCATTCCAATATATTGCATTACAGAAAGTACTAAAAATTATCACGGAAAATCGATCACCACAAACTTTCCACTTTCCTGTTTCTGAAGAGTAAGTTTGTATGTGGATAGAAGCATCACCAACGACATCATATACACGTCCAACGTAAATAACTTTGTAGTGAAGTGATTTTGTAGGATCAAAAGCCATTTTGAAACTACTTCTCATATCAGATCGATTTAAATCCAAATTACGAAGCCCTGGTAAGATCATTTTGATCATATTAATGGTAGGATTGTATACATATAGCTTATATGGCTCAATACCCCTACAACAAAGAAGCAAACCATTGCACGACTGCAAAATCTTAACATTAGCTTCCTCTGATCTAAAAGTAAAGGTTCTGTATAACAAAGACATGTTCCGTGGTATTCTAACATCAAAGGGCACAAAATTATAGTATTCAAATTGTGACGAAGGTATAAACCAAGATTTAGGTTTTTCGAAAAAGAGACCTGAAGGAGAATTAAGTGTAGGGATAAGCCTTCAACGCAGAGTGAAACTAGTCTCCGTAATGAGAGATAACCATCGTTTTGATACAGATTTGCACACGAGAATCCAGATTGCAGGTAGACAAAGTAAGATTTCGATCAGAAGGTCGTCATTATACATAACCGTATGTAGGGATGAAGGGAGTTCGTCATATCCGGAACCTCTCATCTTGTTTTTGTTGTTCTATATAATACCGCCACCATTAACTAACTTTAACCGAAGCCCTGGCAAAACCCTAGCCTTTTTAACAGAAGGTCCTGTAACTTTATATCCACGTCAAAACAATGAAACGGTCAACGGCCTCGGGCCACCGGTTCAGACGGGCTCACGCTTGAACGGGCACGGGCTCAAACGACTGATTTTATATGAATCACTTTCAAAAAATTCAAAACTAAATTTTTTTTTCCCCAAATCTAATACACATGTAGATAATATAGATAACTAAATGTATTATATTTATAACCTTTTTTATAAATTGTCATGCTCTTCAATTGAAAAGAAAATATGTGATTGTTAATGTTAATTTAGCTTTTTAAAGAGTCATACATTCCAACTTAAATTAAAGAAGGGTGATAAATCTTTCACACCTCTAGAAAAGTGATCATTTGCATAACGAAAAACATTACATACTAAAGCATATCAACCATAGCATCTGATTTTAATAAAATATAGCAAAATCACTTTTACCTTCTAAAATATAATAATAATAATAATATCTTAAACCATTAATGTGAAACACACAATTTTGTTCAAAAATCTAAAGTAGTTGAAAAACTGATTTTGTTGAGGAAAACGATAATAAACAAATATATGTAAGAATCTGTTTCCCCGTATTATTGATTATGTATATGTATCGGGATCAAGGCCGTTTGTAAAAATATCCTTGTAATCATATATATTGTACCATACTAGCTTAAAGACCCATCTAACGTCAGGTTTAGCTTAATGAGTGATTTTTATAAAAAATAATAAACAGTTGTTAATATTAAAAGAAATCAAAAGGGTTCTGATAATAGATGAAAACAATACTATAAAGAACATGAAGTATCGATAAGCGTTTAAGTTTATAACAATAATAAAAATAGTCTTCCATTCATTATGGTCTTTAAGCATCACGAATATAAGTCCGAACAAAATGAAAAGCCAATGCTCGTCCGTGAACACCTAAGAGTTGAACATAAAAGTTATTAAACAAATTGTGAGCAATAATTTAAATTTAATTATTTAACATTGATTATTAAGCATCATTGGAGGTTTACAAATAAGGTCGTGATAATATAAAGAGAAGATTACTTTTCGACTAAATATTTGAATGTACTCGATTGCTAGCATAACATGGATGCACCAACCACTATTTTGTAAGTGAACTAAAAGTTGACATAAACATATTAAGTTCTTAACGACTTGGGTGAAACAAAATCATGTGTTGGATGTCTTTAATATTAGATGATTTAAACACAAGTTTTTATATGACACAAACATGATTACATTGATTGTATTTATTTTAGTCCATGTTTCTTACAACAATATACTACATAACCTAAATAAATGGTTAACACATGTTTGTGTTCGAAGAGTGGTTGCTTATTCTCATATGTACTCTCTAGTTGCTTATTCCGGGTTAGCACATGTTGAAAAATGAAGAACCTAAAAGATTAATAGATTCCATCTATTTTCCATTTCATATATTTTTATTTCCCGAGGGCTAATCTTGTGGGGGCAAACAACCTTGAAAAAATATTTACGCTTTAAGTCAAATATAAATTAGTGGGATCATGTAATGCCCATCCGTAATTGCTTTTTTCCAAAAAAAATATAAAGCAATAAAACTATGATTTATATCATTGTTAACCTCCAACATAATTAACCTCGAACATAAATCAATATATAGCAACTAAATTTCAACAAAACAGAACAACCGACTGATACTTTCAAACATAACATAAAACCACTAAAACATATATTCCAAGTCACACAATTATCTCGAACCAAACATCAATTCCATGAAGTCCCCGCAATAATTTCAAGATCATGAATTACTACCTTAAGTCTAACCTTATACCTCCTCGACTAATCTTTGTAAACAACCTTCAAACACAAACATACAAATTGTATTACAAAGCAATCAAACACACCATGCCCATCAGCGTACTACGAAGCAATCAAACCTCCTCGACTAATCTTTGTAAGCAACCTTCAAACACAAACATAAGAACAAATTGATATGTCCATGCTAGTGGGCAAATCCAGTAACGCCGTATCCACCACTTGGGAAAGTTTCTGAGTTCTTGTATACAATTGAAAACTAATGCCTAAAGTCGCGTCTTCTACCGCTAATATAACTGTCTTTTATACTTTAATTAGCAAAGTCTTTAAATTTACTCACTCCTTCGATTTTCTACATCAAATAAGTTTCGTTCATGCTCATATTTTTAATTCCGTAACCTGTAGTTTTTATCTTATATTTTTAAAATGTTGATCATATGGCCTCACTGTATTTGATTAAGCGGAAGAATGACGTCCTATTGGACCAACATATATCGGAATTAGTAATTAGTTTTGTTATGTTTGAGAATGGCATCATTATATGCATAGCTGTACAAACTTACCTCATCAAAATCATCAAAGAAGTCGAGATTTGGCTTATATATGGTGCGTCTTCTTTCTAATATATTTGTGACAGTTGGTTATAAACTAAAAAAGTATTGGACAAAAAAATAAATCAGTTGCAAAAAAATTAATCAGTTGCAAAAAAATTAATATATTTTTAATTTTGTTTCCCTTGACCCGCGTCTGAACCTATCCGACCCAACCACTTGCTAGTCCTACCAAATAATGATTAGAAATACATGAGATGTTATGAATATAAGATTTATAGATTCGACATCAAGTATAGCTTCACACATACCTTTGATCTTACATTCTTACTGCATAGCTATGGAGGTACGCCTTTGCTTCCAGGAACCATTAAGTTCGTCAATGAGAGCAGTTCCAAGGTTTATTTGCCTCTGTTCAAACAGCCAAACTCATATAATTTAGATTGATAAATGCACAATTATTATAAGCACATTTTAGAAAAGCTCTAATTTTTAAACTCATTATAAAAAACACATAACACAAAACTAACCTTTAAATCCAACGATTCTTTATTTGAATTCTTTCAACTGCTCTTTCATTTTATTCTATTCTTTGACCTGAATAGTATCAGAAAAAATAGTTAGCATGGTGTTTTCCACGGTATACAAATAGTCATCATCAAGATTAAAAAAAAATACTTGCAACAAATAATTGCATCATTACAAAATCGTTATAATTTACAACTAATAATTCAAAACCCTAAACATTAAAACTAAATGGGTACATACCGAGCATGCATCAATTTGAGGTGAACGCATCGTCAATGTTATCCATGAAAAGAGCAAGCTTTTAAATCTGCACAAACGCCAATCAAGTTAAGCCCCATAAACATATATAAAAAACCATAAATTTATCAAAACTATATATATATATATATATGAAGATATAAAGCCCTAACTATTTCAGCTTATTCATTAGGAAACAAACACATTATACAAATTAAGCAAAGCATGTGCATCACATAGATATTAGGGTTGATGATAAAGACCGACTTAAATTTAAATAAAAAAACATAACTTATCTTTGGAGATGAATGTTTGAATGTGTCAACAACATTAATTACTCAATTTGTAACCAATGATATTTTTGAAAAATTTAAATAGAAAATATTTGACCTTTTCTTAAGAAATTCTAACTTAATATGGAACTAAATTCATGAAACATGTATGAGAAGAGTTAGATATAACCAAACAAAAAAATGTTATATTTGGCAATGCTTTGATGTCATTTAAATCACGTGTTTTTTCGTTTTTTTACATCGGTTTGTATTGAAGAATTATATAACATTTCTTTTTATTTTATTTTATTCAAAAATATATATTTATTATTATTTTTAATTTTGTTAAATTTATTCGTGTGTTTTAATTTTTTCAAAATAATTTTCCTTCATCTTTTAAAATAATTTTTTATTTTATATATTTTTTAAAAAATGTTTTTTTACTTACTATCCCATATGAACTTTCAAAATTTATGAAAAGGTATTCTATTTAATTTTAAAGAAATAAACTTTTGTTGATTTAATTAATTAATTCTCGTTTGAAAACTTGATGTACAATTATTCAAACATTTTGAAGTATTATTTAAGGCAATGTTTTTAATAGGATTTTAATTCATTGAAGCTTAAGAAACTTGTATATTACACTTAATTATAGAAATGTTTTTAATTCATTCATTTAATGTTGTGTTTTAGAGAACTTGTAAAATCTTTTGTTTTATTATATAAAACTAGCAGGGTACCTGCGCGATGCGGCGGCGGGTACCCTGTGACTAAATTCTTCGGTGTTATAATTCGTCTTTTTTATTATAATTTTTTAATCAATTGTTTTCATCTAAAAATATGTTCTAAAAACGTAATTTCAATCGAATGATATTATTACTTGTCCATATGTTACTGGCCACCTGCGCTTTTATTAATTCATTGAGACCTTCGAACATATAATCAAATCCCACGAAGATGTTCAACCGATTTATGATTCAAGATTTATTCGATAGGTCGCGGGTAAGGTTGCGTGTTATGATTTTTAATCGAAACTAAAAAAGATCATAACCCTCTTGTTGTTGATCTTTCTTAATATGTTTAGTATATCAAACATTGTAAATCCAACACAGTGGATCTATGATGATTCGTGTTTCTTGGTAGATCTATAATGACATCGGCTTGCATGTCTAAACACGAATTAGATCTGAGATCTTTTACTTTTTCGAGTCTGGTCTGATGATGGGTTATAAAGTCGAGTTATTTCGTCTGGCCTTTTTTTTATTTAACTCGGTTGAGGCTAAACTCCGTTGAGGCTAAACTCCCTTGAGTTAAACATGTCCTTACATTTTATATTCCTGACATATTGATTTTAGCATATTCTCGGCACTCAAAAAATTGACATTATAGTTTGCATTAGTATAGTATAGATGCTTTTTAATGTTAGTACAATGCGCATATGGTATTGTATAATTATGTAATAGGGTCTTTTATTAAGAGTATTAATTACACTTTCATATTTCATATTAATATCATGTTGTACATTTGGCTGGTAATATTGTATTACTTAAACCATGTTTTAATTTGTGTATTAAAAAGAGGTACAACATGTTGATTTAGTGGTACCTCTTAATTTTTTTGGCATTTAATATAAGAGAAGGTGTAAAATGCTTTATATGTAGTATAGATAGATAACTAAATGTATTATATTTATAAATTTTTTTATAAATTGTCATGCTCTTCAATTGAAAAAAAAATATGTGATTGTTAATGTTAATTTAGCTTTTTAAAGAGTCATACATTCTAACTTAAATAAAAGAAGGGTGATAAATCTTTCACACCTCTAGAAAAGAGATCATTTGCATAACGAAAAACATTACATACTAAAGCATATCAACCATAGCATCTGATTTTTATAAAATATAACAAAATCACTTTTACCTTCTAAAAAGTAATAATAATATCTTAAACCATTAATGTGAAACACACAATTTTGTTCAAAAATCTAAAGTAGTTGAAAAACTGATTCTGTTGAGGAAAACGATAATAAACAAATATATGTAAGAATCTGTTTCCCCGTATTATTGATTATGTATATGTATCGGGATCAAGGCCGTTTGTAAAAATATCCTTGTAATCATATATATTGTACCATATACGTATTATTGATTATGTATATGTATCGGGCTCAAGGCAGTTTCTATACTTTAATTGACAAAAATATCAACATCAGAGTCTATAAGCCAATGACTGTTAATTAGTCCATAATCTTCTGAGTTTATAGTATTTTTCTTGTAAGCACATGTTGCAATTCATTTTTATACAAAAATGGTAGCTCGCTCGCTACATTTTATGATTGGTGTTATTCTTACTAGAGTGGTCAACAACAACGGGGAAATATATATGTTTATCTCATTTTATGTATAAACTTTTGGGCCATAAAGTCAGCAACATGTCATTTGTTACTTTAGACATGAAAACACAAAATGTTGATGATTTATACGACTTAGATCATGACAAATTATCAATAAATCATAATCCTGGTGCCACCACTATTAGAGAGGTGTTTGGATCAACATATTTTGCAAGCTTATGGTCTTACTTGAAACTGGAAAAACTCACGTTTATTTTGCAACCGAATTAATTCTGCTGATTTCGTCAGGCGTTATGTGTTGATGCTTACCTTTAAGACGTGTGAACCCTTCTACGTGTCATGTTGATGAGGTAACCAATGTTGCAGAGGGTTCTCTAAACAGGCAGGGATGAAGTGATCGGCGTCGAAGTGCCGGTCAAAAATAACCTAATTACCTTATACTAGATCGGGTAAGCGGGTATCGATCCACAAGGAATATGTGGTTTTAGTTTAAGTTTTGGGGTGATCACTGATCAATAAAAGTTTTGGTTTTGAAATCTAACGACTAAAATATTCTTGATAATAAAAATGCTGATTATAAATTAAAATAATTATTAAACTAATAATAAAGCTAGAAAAATATAATAAAGATGTAGACAATTAAAGGAAAAATGTAATCCCTTCCAGCTCCTAATATTTATAGTTGGTCACACTTATGGATTATCGAAAATATTCAGTTCGTTTACAAAGATTATTTCGACTTAATATTAATAAACTAATGTTGGCATTTATTATGTTATCAATTACTCGCGGTAATAAATCTTATATTAACCCAACCCATAGTTATGTTTTAATAATTAATTTAGGTACAACTTACGTTGATTATACAAGCATCTTTTTTTAACTAAATAAAATAAGTATGAATCGTTAACTAACAATAACTTGTCTTGCACAAATAATTAAACATAATATTAAGTCAATAAAAATAATTTATAAATAAATCATAAATCAATGCAATAAAATTATGATAATCCAAAAGTAATGATCAAACCATAAATAAAGTTACCGGAAGGAATTACAACAAAATTAGCCGGACATCGCGGTGCACTCGACCCGCTTAATACCAAACATCACTTGCAATTGTGGAATCTCTACTGTACACAAAAGATGTTACAAAGCTCCTTGTCCCCACCTTTTATGAATAATATTCGACTATTCTTCCAACAAAAAAAACAATTGTGAATCTTGTTGTTCTTTTTTTATATATATTCAATCTATCAATCGGCGGCCCCACTTGATCTACCCTTTTTTTTAATTCTGTATCGAGTGTTTTGTTATAAATGTCCACCTTCAATATATATAATACTCGGTGGGTTATTGGGCTAATGGGCCAAAATTTTATATATATATATATATATATATATATATATATATATATATATATATATATATATATATATATATATATATATATATATATATATATATATATATATATATATATATATATATATATATATATATATATATATATATATATATATATATATATATATATATATATATATATATATATATATATATATATAGAGAGGAGGGTTAATGTGAGAGATTTTTTAAAATTATTAAAATGAGAACCAATCTACACCGTTGGATATATTAAGTTGTATTAAATAAGAATGATAATTAATGAGTGAAATTATGATCATTAAATGTAGATTAAAATATATTCTACTTACATTCTTTTTTTTCACCAACTATTAGTTCAATATCTCGAAAATAATTGATACGTCGTGGTACAATATCTCGAAAATAACTGATTCGTCGTGATACAATCTCAAAAATAACTGATGCACATGGTGCAATATCTCGAAAATACATGATTCATCGTGGTACAATATATCGAAAATAACTCATGGTACGTGGTACAATATCTCGAAATAACTAATGCGTCGTGGTACAATATATCGAAAATAACCGATGCGTCATAGTACAATATTCTAAAAATTAAAGAGCATTTATGTTTGGTCAAAAGAAAAAATGAAGTTTGTATTTTTTATTTTCATTGCTTGTATTAATTACCATGCATTTAATTCACATTTACTTTAATTCTATTAATTATTCAATGGTTCTTATTTTTATAACTTTAATTAGTTCTCATTTGATCCTAATTCTATACATATATATATATATATATATATATATATATATATATATATATATATATATATATATATATATATATATATATATATATATATATATATATATATATATATATATATATATATATATATATATATATATATATATATATATATATACTAGTTCCGTAACCCGCCCAACGGGCGGATTTGTTTCGTAAACCTTTTTTGGACGAACGTTGTTAGATGTATTATATGGGTTGTTAGTTGGACATATAGGATTTAATTATTTTTGTTAACCTTTGATTACGTTTGGGCTTGCTTTGGCTCACCCAACGGAATAGTTTGATTCACAAACTTTGTTTTGAGACAACATTTAACAATGAGTTCTAATGATTGTCGTGTTTTTGTAAAAATATAAGATTTATTTCTCGAACCGAGGTATCATCCGCATGAACTACATGGATATTTTTATTTTCGATTACATATGATGCTTGTCTTGTTTATGTAAATAAAGAATATTTATTTCTCTCTTGCATTTGAATATTGAGAGTGGAACATATAGATGTCCCTATGAGAATACTGTCTTTTTTTTCATTTTGAATGCTAATTGTTTTTTTGAAGTTGTAATGAAGTTAATATATGTAATCTAGTTTTCATATTAAGGAAATTAATGTTTATGTTAACATGTCGTGTTTATAGTCTTCCATGTTTTTGTATATTGTTATGTTAATTGTTTTAAATTTTGATTTTGACAGTATACGTTGGTTAATGTTAAAGCGTGATATATAAATGTTTACTATGATTTGCATTTTTATTATTATTTATAATATAAATGGTGCATGATAAAACATAAACCAAATTTTATAACTTATTTAGGTTTGAACCCGTGCACTGAATACAACTGAAGGCAACACACAATTTCTACAAATTGTTTTAAGCTAATACGTACATATGTCTTTCACCCATTATCTAGCATCCCCTTATACAAAAAGTAAGCTTTACCCAAACACCCCTTTAATGACAATTCATATTGTTATTGCCAACATAACGTAACCAACTTCACTAAAATGATATGTAGTTACGCTTTTAGTGTTTCAGTTCAGGAAATAACAACTTGCTTGTTTGATAGCAGGATGTATAACAGATCATAACGTGGTACGTGTGGTGTTGAAGCAAGAATGTTAGGTACATTAAGAACTCAACACAAAGCTCGAATTGGATGTCACTGTAAGCTCGAATCACTAACTACTAACTCGCCGTTCAAAAAAAGAACTCAACACCAAAGAATTAGCAACTTTAAAAAATGTATTGAAAATTATGAAATCACAACAAAGCGGTTTTTTTAATGAGCATGAGCTCGTAAATAACCGAAAACAATGGAAGACGTAAAAACTAATCTGGTATACAGGTCTTGTATACGTTTTCAGTTTCAAGAATAGGATGACAGATGCATCACTGACATTTACAGGCATTGCAGCAAATTCCTTGTTTGTAAAGGTCGTCACTAAATTTGCCGCTCATCATCTGTAGTATATGCCCACCATCAGTTTGAGTCAACCATAGTTACAAATAACATTTACTTTATCATCAATAATGAACCCAACAAAAAGATAACTATGGTTAAAAAATTTTCTAGAAAAAAGGAATCCACAATAACCATCTCAACCTCGCCATGATTTTTGCCATATACCATTTTCTAGTGCATTGGCCAACTTTGGGCATTAACAAAAAAAAGCCTAATTTTCCTCTAGATATCCGATTCTATAAAATTTGAATTGTTCCTTAATAATTGTTTTGTGAAATCTGCGGTATAATGGATTGCTTTGTTAAATTTTTATAGAGAGAAACTACAGTTGAGGAGGTATCCTAACTCGATTTAAAACATTACAATAGGTTACTAAACATGAGAGGATTGCCATATTCAATCTCATAATACATCTCAGCAGTTGTATTCCTAAAGCAGTTGTTTCGGCATTTCACTTCTGTATTTAAGCACCGCCCGTTGGTTGGAATTAATAATCTTATTCATCCTTAAATAGTAAAAAAAACATGTGTAAATCATCCTAACCACGTGGGCTTGCGAAATTTAGCATGTACATTTCATGTCAGACTAAAAATCCTATAAATTGAAGTTGCTACAACTTCGTATAAAGTTTGTACTAATATGTTTAATTTACTGGGGTGCTTGGGATTTGCTTATTAAAACAGTTCATCTTAATAATCAGAATAGGTAGCCGTACGTCTTACTATATATAGCTTATTTATCATAAAAACATGCATGTGCACATTCAACTTACTTATTGATCCCTAAAATAAGCAACACTTATTCTTCATCCAAAATACACTTAAGACATGTAGTGAGTAGTGCCTCCTAGATTATGAGCACTAATACCGATTTGGCAAGTTAGATGTCCGTACTTGTGGTTACTGCTACTTGTAATTCCTGTATGGGTCATACTACCCACCATTTGTGGTTGATTGCCAACACGGGTCTATGATCATTATTCCTCTCGGAAACTTCTGGCAGCTCTGCAAGTAAAATAGAAATACAGATTAATCTGTCATCTTTCTTTTGTAAATTTTAACCAAAATATATTTGATTATAATAAATCTCGAAACAGAAAACCAAACACCAAGAAAAAATAGTTAAAAAAAAACCATATCTTTTTTGCTTTCTTAAAGATACAATCAACCATAACTCATTAAACCCTTAGTTTAGACACTAATGGAAGGTGACATCGTCGAGTCTAATAGTCTTCCCACTACGTTAGTAGCATATTAAAGTTTGATTACCACTCTAAATAAAATATTTTAGATTTAAAAGAAAATTTAAACAAAATTAGAAACTACCTATTAGTGGTAGTTATTCTTATCATAAGAAAATAAGCAAAGAAATGTGTATCTTGGGTATCTCTTAAATACTTCCGACTTGAGTTGCCAAGGAATCATGCCACTTGCAAATGACCTAGATCCAATATTACGAACCCCAATAAGTTAGAGATTAAAGCGAGGATATAAATTTATAATCAACATGTTAATAAGATGTTCCTGTTCGGTGGATGATCAGTCACTCGATAGTGGAAGCTCATATAGTAATCATATGCATAAACACGTAGGACATTAAGTAAACCTAAATAAACGAAAAGGGGTCCATGTTCGATTGTGGAATATTATGATTACCTGCTGAGGGGGTTGAAAGTGGACTGATTTAGCTCACTTGATTTATCACGTGTACTTGTCAAAGTCCTGGAGGCACCATCTCGTTTCTAGTGAAAGATTACACGTTTTATAGAGATTAGCAAGTTGATTTAAAAAAGAATATAGATCCCTTTTTTTACATGATTCGTTACGATTTTGAGAAGAGATGCATGGTTTAGGATCAATAGAGATGCATAGCAACTTATGCAGGCATGATCGTAGGAGGCGTAGCTTTTCGGCCACCTATCAAAATAATTAACAGAGCTTCTTTTCCTGAATAAACGAATTTAAATGATGAAATACACTATATGAATAAATACAAATGACTCAATAGAACCAATACAGATAACAGCAGATCCAGAAAAAGTGCATTCCAGGAATGAAACTATATGGTTAAATATTAGCAATGACGCGCCAACTATACCCAACAGACTAGTTGATAGTACCAACCTGATTCAAAGGAATGAAAACACAGAAAATATGAACAATAAGCTGATGTATACCTACAGCCGGGCTTGTAAACTGAAAGCTTATAATGGAGCTGAAACTATGGAAGATTATTCTGCCTGATATAAGTAAATTATCAACAGAGATCAGATCTTTATGCAATTAGTGACACGCATTATTGACTATGTTTGTAGAAATGGCAACCTCACTAATAGGTTGTGTGCAATTCGCTGACGAATGTGATGGCCTCTATATATTTCTCTTCACTGGTTTCCTTTATTTCAGCCAACAAAGCAGCTTCTACCTTGTGATCACTTGCGACATCAAATAATACACTGAATTGAAAGAGCAAAAAGAGGTACCATCATAACTCTTTCCAGTATGCTACTGAATCTATCAACGTCTTACAGGTCCATTGAATAAACATTGACCAGGTCCGTATTATGAGCGATTACAACTGGTCGCAAACATCGTTAATTTTGTTGAACAACTGCAAACAATGAATCTGATATAAAAAACATCACATCCATAATAATTGAAACGCCAAGCGTACCTTTTTGGTATATATATGTCAAACATCTCTGCCCAATCTTATTGAAGAACATGCCATGTTTTACCGTGACCGCTAAACAAAATCAACATGAAATAGTGGTGTGCACCATCTCTAGCATGAAATATATCAACAAAAAAATAAGATATATCCAGTAAAGATGAAACCTGTATCACAAATTTCCTTTACTTCAGAAGTTCCTTTTTTGATTTTCTAATAAAGCAATTAGAATAGTGTCGGCATATTGTAACATTATAGTAGAATCTCCTAATAACTATAAATTTGGAACCACGTAAAGCTTATGACCAGCTACACTATTACATCCTGATTTGTTGGTTGAAGTTCATTAAGTTTCTGCCAAGTAATTTCCTGCAACCGGATATATGTATAATCAAACACTGAGATTTCACCATGCATTCATAAAACCTTTTGATACATACGCCTTGTGCTCATCTGCGTCTAGATCCTTGTGCTCATCTGCTGTAAGTCCAACAGTATAAGATCCTTTACCTATTGTGAACTGAGTTTAGAACATATCTTGAAAGGACTTGCCGATTTCAACGAAACCCATGTGCTCAATGGCAAGGCATATATCTTCATTTCATGAGGATTAAACCATACCATAAGTTTTAATTGAGGTGTTGATGAAACTTTAACCATTTTTTCAACATCAGAATTCACAAGAACATAAACATTACCTGCAACATTGTTATTATAAAGGCCACTGGGTCATTTGAGAAGCAACCAAAATCCAAAAATATATTTACCCTTAAGAGCAAGGGGTGTTGCCTACGCTTTAATTGGGTACGAAGTCCAGTATGAGCTGGATAGATCTTTAATAATTTCGCAATCAAGTACCTGTAGGTGATAATAAATGATGTCAGTTAGTGAAGAAACTATCGATAGCATAATAAACGACGCATATTATAAAAGAAACATATATGGATACCATACCACATGACTCTGAATGGGAAAGTAGCTTTCAAGAGTTCACTTTATAACTGTTAGCAGGAACATCTTCACACCCATATGTGTTGAAGCTTTGTTAGATTTCTCGTTACTGTTGCAGCAGCAACTGAGGGCCACCTGTTATGGATAAAAATAAACAATTTATATAGAGAAAGACAAGTAGAGATAAAAATAAACAATTTATATAGCATAAGACAAGTAGAGAGAAAAAACAGCCAGATCGTAACCGAGATTGTCCATATGCTTTATTACACTTGCTGTGATCATGAGATCACTCAAAATTTTAGTACTCTTCTATCAATTCCAAGGTCCACTCCATCTTCTTATCTATTAATAAGTTATCTAATTCATGACAAAACATATGTATGATGATCACATTATTTCGATCATCATACATATAGAGAATTATGTTTGTTCTAATTAGAATTAAATGATCTGAACAGATAAAAACTTATTGAAAATTATAGCAATAGTGAAAGAAAATATACCAGCAGAATAAATCGAGTTTTCTGGTTGTAGATGCATGTGTCGTTAAAGAAGTTAGAATAAGTCCGAGTTAGGGTTTTAGGGTTATAATCACCACATACGATTGTGTTTATCATTCTGATTATATCTAAATAATTCAGCCGATTATTTTCATATCTTTTCCAAAATAAGAAGATATCAACATAATATATATCTAAATAATTCTGCTGATTATTTTTACCTTCACAAAGATCCACTTTCCAAAATAAATTAGATATAACCCAATAGCCAATAAAAAAATGCCATGTAGGATATGACATGGCGCATCATATTTTCCTATGTCAAACTTAGCCCCATATATATATTATAGATATATATATATTCTTTTATTCTTTTGGCATATGATTACTTTGGCCCAATAAAAAATAACCCAACGCCAATAATTGCTCAAACGAAACCCAGACAAATAAAGGATGATCGAAAATATTGCGACCCGCTCAAATCTTTTTCTTCAATATTTCTTCTTCATTTATCGGGATGATGATGAGTATATAAATCAATAAAGAAGAAATGGCAAGAGAAATTGAATATCGATGGAGGTGCATTGCCGATGTGGAAAACAGGGCAGGGATTCTATACAATGACACTGTAGACCAATTGAAAGGGATGTAGCGCAGCTTGGTAGCGCCTTTGTTTTGGGTCAAAAATCTCACAGGTTCAAAAATCCTGTCATCCCTACCTATTCTTCTCCTCTGGGCAGTCACGAGGGATCCATTGAGATCGTACGCAGCAGGCTCGAAGACCCCTGGTTCTGGAAGGCACATGAGTCCGAACGCTATGTTGAATGTGCGACCGACACTAGGTAGGTACCTGTGCAGGTGAGGCGTCGGTCGGTCCTAGAAACGGCGGCAGTGGCGCGAGGAGTTAACGACCGAACGTGCTGCAACCTAGGGATCACCAGGCAGCTCTTTCGCTCTATAGGGATCGGGGGGCATAGCAAAATTCTTCTTGGAGGAGGGTTGGTTTGCCTGGGTGACTGATCCTGCCATAATGTACTCGTACCTATACTATAGCATGGACACCCGAAGTCGAGCATACATACGACGATCTTCATGCGTGAATAGCGGGGAGTAGCGCGATATGCAGCTAATGAAACTACAGAAAGAAGCAAGTTCCCCTACAGGTTTACTGCTTTTATATTGCTTGATTTTCTCTGGGGTCACGGTTCCAAGCTCTGAAGTGCAGCACCAAAAAGCGTAAATCAGAGCATTTGAACTTAGGAAGTGACTCTAAAGGGGCGTAAGCACTTTACTCGCTAGGGGATGGGATTCATTCACTTGCATTCCTGCTAGCACTACAAAAAGCTCCGGTCTTAACGCCCCTACTACTGCTGTGCAGCCTTCACTTCTCCCCCTGTCATGTATTGGCTCTCTCTTTCCGCTGATAGAGCAGTTTTCTAGTTTGCATTCCTCTATCTGAATCTCTAACACTAACAGGCGACAATCACCAACTTCATTACTGCCTTCTTGTGACACATCGATTGGGTTCCCACCCCAGCTCTGAGTTAACTATTTCAGAGCTCTATCCCTTTCTTTCTCCCAACGCCGTTTAGCCGGGTCTAGTTTTCCTCTCACCCGAAAGGTGGCTAACTCCTTCCTTGGTCTTACGAGCCGCTTACGCTAACTCAAGCAGGTACCGGGAGGGACATCTTAGGCAGTAGAATCGACCAAAGCATGTCATGAAAGAAGCACACTGGGCGGGCGTGCTTCGACCGTGTCTCTGGGGCACAGTTGAATGTAGATATCATGAACGCGAGGTGCAGGATACCAGGCCGAGAAAGCCGGGCAACCACTCCCCTATGTGCCAATCGCTAGTGCAGCCAGGGCCCCGGCGCCCAGCTCCGTTGGAGAGGCCTCACCTGATATGAGAAGTGCTAATTCGGTTCAGATAGACTTCATTCAAGAACGACGCCGCCCCTGGAATCAATAAGAAAACAAGTGCTAAGTTTCAGATCAGTGAATAAACCGAAACGAAAGAAGAGACCTTTCTCACGCGGCGCCTAAAGCGCACTATCAGATATAGGGGATTTACTTCACCTTGAATAACTATCGTTAAATGGCTTTCTTTTCAGCCGCTTTCATATTGAATTAAGGTAGTTTGCTTACTTAGTGCTTTCGCTAAGGTGACGACTTGAATGAAACTTTCATTGGGAATTCTCCACCTTGGCTGGTACCAGACCTTTTTTTGGCGCACCTTTGCCTCACAGGTCGATCTCGCATATGGTAGGCGTTGGGCCCTATGGAACTTTCAACGAAAGAAGTTCTCCACGCCTTTTCTGGTGCTTCGTGCCTGCTATGATTGCTTGTCTCTTCGATTATCGGACCTATATCCCTCTCCCTTAGTGTCTTTCCACTTCCTTCGTTCAGGAACAAACACTTCGCCTAATTCTTTTGAATCCCGGCCCGCTTTTTCCCCACTAACTAATTACGTTACGACCACTGAACAAACTTGGTTGACGCACATAGTTTATGCGCCGCTAATTCTTACGAAGCAAATTACATTTCCTATTGATTTGTCCCCTAGACCTATTCTGATTCTGAATTATCCGTTGCTACGTTGTTCCCAAGGACTAGCAGAATCGAAATAGCGAAATTCTTGGGTCATCTCAATGGGTTCAGAAACCACACGTTTCTCTGGATCATCATAGCGTACTTCCACATATCCACTCAGAGGAAGGTCTTTTCGTAATGGATGACCCTCCTACGGTCCACTTACCGAGGAATAGAAAGGAAGGACCCGGGGTCAGAGCAAGTTGGGTTGGGGTATAGAGCCGTAAGCGCGGTGGAGGGCGAGATCCAACGGTGAACAGCTGCCCAAAAGAAAAACCGCCTGGAAGTCCGAGGACCTTTAGTACTATACTCTACCCCTGAACCAGCAGCCTTCGCGCCAAGCAAGACCGCCCTTGTCCCTTTCTTATCTTATTCCATCTTTTCTCGAATCTCCTTTAACGGAAGAAATAGAAGCTCAAGAAGGAAAACCAAAACCTAGTTCACTCGCTGAGTCTCTTTGCATCCATGGCTGAATGGTTAAAGCGCCCAACCGGGCAAATTCGTAGGTTCGATTCCTGCTAGATGCACTTTTGACGTTCAGTTCAATCGCTGCTCACGGAATTGATACATATAGCTCGCCCTTATAGCTTATGGGGTACTTCACTCGCTCAAAACTCGTTCCAACAATTTTTTTAATCGATACAAATTGTGACCCTGATCTCGCAGACATTTCGATTCCAGCGAATGATGACGCTATATCTTCAGTCCGATTAATTCTTAACAAATTAGTATTTGCAATTTGTGAGGGACGTTCTGGCTATATAAGAAATCTGTGATTAATAATAAGATAAATAACTTATTTCATTCGGAACCTTCGTAGATTTATCGAATCGGTTACTATTTCTTAATCTCAAAAAAGAGATCATCTTAATCTCAAAAAAGAGATCAAAATAACAAGGAATATAATTGGATTAGTTGGTATTCAAAATATACGACACCTCAGTTCCATGGTAAGACCCTTGATTTCCGAAGAGGAGCAATAGAATCAGTCCTAGCTATCTTCTAATAGCAGCAGGGATCACAGAGAGTAGCCAACCCAGTCCTACAAGCCAACGGTTGCTAACTTTCTTTCGCAATCGAGTCAGAAAGAACTCTATGCATGCCGCTTTCTCTATCTGGGGTTCATTCTGTTCGTACAAATCTGATCCTTCTTTCTCAACCTTCAACTTCTTCCGATCCTCTTTAAGCAGGAAGTGCGATCTGAAGGCTTTCCGCAGCTAGAAAGCGGAGACCCGTGAAGGCTGCGCGAGAGACTAGGCCAACTTACTGCTTACTGCTATGCCATGGTTGAAGCTTTAGGCTCTATAGACGGAACTATGTATTAGGTATTAGGGAGGGGAGGACACCACTCAGCACCCCAAGGAGCGGTGGAGAGATTCTCAGAGGAGCAAGCGGAGGCTCGAAAGCTGGAGCACGCGAGCGCGCTTTCCGTTTTCTCGGTTGGCTCTCGGAAGATAGATTGACTTAGAAACGTACTCGGATCTCATTCAGATAATAAGCCAGTCCGGTTTATTAGATAGTGAGTGGGTAAGAGAGGTGCTTGGTCTGTCTCCGAATGTGGGTGTAAAACCCGCATGCTTTTACCATGAATAGTGCCCTTAAGATCGTACGTCCTAGATTAAAACTTACCTCATGTAGTATTGATCACATTCATGTGCTAATAATCAAGCAAGTGCATACGTGTATGACATGACAAGTATCGATTACGTACGAACTCATGATAAACAGTTAATAAATATATCACGTGAACATAATTAAATCATGATCACCATTTAAAATACGAACTAGAATAATTACGTAAATACATATAATATAATTACGAGCGTTAAAATAAACAAAAACGCTTCAGACACGAACACGCTTCAGACACGAACACGTTTAACCACGAACGAACACGTAAAACACGAACACGAGGTCGCACTTATATTTTAGACACGGAAAACATGTGGGTTACCCCTTGTGGGCCCCATATCCACGAAATTAGGAAGAAGAATGGGCCTAGCCCATCATTTTACTAAACAAGGGGGTTAAGGGGAAAAAAAGGCATTCATTTTCACTTTTCAAGAAAATAAACATAAAACCCTAAAAAGTTTTCTCCTCTCCTTCCTTTTCCCTTTTGTAGCCGCCACCTATAATCATCAAAAGGAGGTGTTCTTGTTGATTTTGATCATGGATATTGTACAAGTATTAGTGTTTGTTCATCCTTAATTCATCTACACAATCGGTATACCTTTTTAACCTTTCTTTTTAATTATTTCTTTTGATTTGATTTGGTAAAATTAATTAAGAACATGATGTTTTTAAAACCTAATTAAAAACATAAGATAAACATGTATTTGGTTAAAGGGTAAAATCAAAAGGTTGTTTTAGGGGTGTTTAGTTTGGCCGCCACCTAGACCGTGCCCTAAGGGGGTCACGGCTTGGCCTAGAAACCACCACCGAGACCATGTGGCCCCGGTTTGGTGGTGTGGGTCCCACGGCAGCAAGGAACCAAGGGGAACCCCGGTTTGGTTCGGGGTACGGTGTCGATTTCATGCCCGGTTCACGGTTCGTTGGTTAAATCATGATCTATGTTACATGTTAATTTTTATGAATCATGAACTTAGGATATAAGTTAATTAATAACATGAAATATTAATTAAATCATGACTTAGGTTATTTTAATTATTAGTTTATCATGACATTAATTTAACCTAAGTATTTTATGTTATAAGTTATAATTAATTAATTATTAAAACATGCCTATAATTAATTAATTTAGACATGACTTAGGTTATATTATTATTAATAATAATACACATTTTAACCTAAGTATTTTTCATTTCATTTTAATTATACATGTTATACTTTAATTAAAATGCTTAACCTATAGTTTAATTAAGATACATGAAATAATAATTAAACTATACACTATATCATATGACTTAAGAAATAAGCTTAAACACTTAGACTTATATGTTAACTTATGTAATCAGCTTAATTCTAATTATGGAAACTTCTATTTATAGAAACTTAATTAAATAAGGCAACTAATCTAATTATGGAAACCTTCTATATATGGAAATCAATCTATTTCAGGCAGCTAATCTAATCATGGAAACTTTCTATATATGGAAACTTATTTAATTAAGGCAGCTGATCTATTTTTGGAAACTTTCTATTTTTAGAAACTAATCTATTTTAAGCAGTAAATTCTATTTTTGGAAACTTTCTATTTTTGGAAACTTTCTATTTTTGGAAACTTTCTATTTTTGGAAACTTTCTATTTTTTTTGAAACTTTCTATTTTTGGAAACTTTCTATTTTTGGAAACTTTCTATTTTTGGAAACTTTCTATTTTTGGAAACCTGCTATTTTTGGAAAGTTACTTATTATTATACAGTAAGTATATTAATACATGAATCACCAGTAATACTTAATCAGATAAATCAGAATACAAGATAAACACAGTTTAAGGCTTTAAACAGTGAACCATGACCTAAAACATACCAAATCAGCTATAACGAGACACAGAACCCAGTACGTAATCAGTGAATCGATACTTATACACGTGTGTATTCATGTAGCATTAGTGATCCAGAAGTAGGAGTCTTTCTTCCGTTCATTTCACTGGACTTGAGGTACGGATTCCCGTCCTTTCAGTATGGACATTCCTTCCTTATTAGGATTTCCCCGTATGCAGCCAACTGTTTTCCCCAGCATTTGTTTTGTTGTTTTGAACTGCTTATGTTAATTTAGCATAAACTATAGCCATATACAAGCATGACCAGTTTCACCTAGTTATGGAGGTACCATAACCATAGCATTGGAGGCACCGATGTTATGACTTCCCCACGGCAGAGTGATTGCTCGTGGCGTCCCTTTTCAGTTTGGCCATATTATTATATCAGTCGGGGCGTATGGGTGCATCCTAGTTACATGTTTTATTCAGTTTATCATGGTGAATGTGGTGTGTGCCTTGCACCCTTCACAAGGAGCTGATCCCTCCTACCCAAATCAGTATATTGATTAGAGGCATCCCCTCTAATCAGCATGATGAGGTCACCCCTCCAAGTATTCATGCACGTGACCTTTTCATGACCTATATGGGCTATGGTATTTATATGTTAAAACAGTTTTCACAGGTTAAACATAAGGCTTTTCAAACTATAAAACCAGTTTTCATGATACTTAACCAGTTTACTCAGCACTTAGTCTTCCGCTGTTATATGTTACATGTCTATCCTATATCATGCTTTATTGTACATCCGTGCACTGAGCGTCTTGCTCAGCCGTTACTTTCCTTTCCATGTCCCAAAACGGCAGGTACCCAAGACTCGAGCATTTGGAGGACGCACATAGGATGGAAGCTGCCAGAGACTTCTTTTCCTTTTTGCCTTCATATAGTTATGCTTGTTTAGTCTTTATTCAGTTCATTTCCTTTATTTATGTTTTGGGCTTATGTTTGGGAACCGATGTTTGATTCCGGTTTTCCCTATGGTCATGTATGTTTTACTGCATATCACCTTGCATGCTTTGATGACACACCATAATCACGCGTGACATTCCATTTATCAAAATGGGGTGTTACAATTATGGTATCAGAGCCAAGGCTTCGACCTGTAGGCTCTAAAACTCGACCTGTGACTAGTGGGTAGTCACCAGGAGCTTCCTAAGCCAACGATTGTTATTCCACGTATTGATGTTTCAGCGCGTTGTTGTTTTAACCATTATGTTTTCAGCACCTTTTTGTTTTAGCCATGACGTTTTCAGCACCTTGTTGTTTTCACCATGATGTTTCACCAGTATCGTCTTACTAATATGGAATGAACAACCGTCATCCATACTTAGTTATGTGTCAGTGTCTATGCATGATGTTCCTAGTGAACTGTGATTATGTGAACTGAACCCCAGTAGTTCATAATTTTCACATAAAATTTTTCTGTTAAGTTTTGACAATGACTTTTAATTATTATGTTCCATGCATTCATGCATTTATATCATATGTCATCTGTTGCAGGAATTTTGACTAAGTAATGGTTGGTACAGGACTGGCCCTATTTAGTCGCATGTGCTTTTATCAAAACTTTTAACTTTGGGACCGACCCATAGGCGTCCCCTCGCCATGTCTTTTGTTTTGGAACCGACCCATAGGCGTTCCCTCGAACATATAAAGGTTTTATAAACTACATTACGCATTCATGCACTGTTTTTCTTGCATAAAATTTTTCTCATGATTTAAATTGGCATAAATTTTTTTTTCATGTCGCATCATAAGTTATTATGTTTTATGTCAAGTATGCCTTCATACTGTCATGGTTAACTTCAGTTTCATGCTGATTATGTTATACACTTCTTCGTAATAGATGGTTTCATGTTTCCTCATGATAATTCCGTCTTCATGTTGATTATGTTCATGCCTCTTTTGTTATTTACGTTGTCCTGCAAGACATTGTTAGATTTCTCTAATCATGCTTTCATGATAGTCATGGTTGGTTTCATTGATCATGCTGTCAGGCAAATCATCGTTGAATTTTGTGTAACCACACTTTAGCGTTTCTCTATGCAACCAGAATGATGTCTATGCTAATACTGCCAGGTTATCATGATGGTTTTCCTAACCGTTTAACCGGTTTAATTTCCTTAAATCAGGACAAATGATCGAGCCCATACCGATCATTTCATGTGTATTCCATGTGTACTCCACGTACCGTATTTCATGTGTATTACATGTACCTTAATCCATGTGTATTTCACTTGAAATACTTCATGAGTATTCACTAGTCGATTCTAAATCATCTCAGGCGTATGTTCACTTACTGATATTCTACAAGATTGTCGATGCCGCTCATAGCTTGGAAATGTCACTGAAGGTTGATGCTGCTGATGTTGGGAGACGCTACGAGATGCTGATGCTGATGCTGTTCACAACCTGGAGATTCTAAAAGACGAAGACAAAGGCGTCGGAGCAAAGCAATTGGACGAGAAGATGCTTCACCATCAGACAATTCCCATCAATCATTGTCCTAAATTCACAGTTACATGTCACACGACGTTCGGCTGTCATTTCAGCCATATGAGTGCAAACCAGTACCAGCCAGCCACTCAGCTAAATAGTTACATGAGTCACGGTCATGAGATGACCGTCATGGAACCTACAGACAAGACGATAGTAACCACTACCATGACAGAAAATATCCTAGAAATCGCAACCGAGGCTCTGGCCGCGGACGTGATCAGACATACAAATGATCAGTAGTCCAACCGATCCGCCAATTCTGGCATATTAACCTAATATTTGTAGTTCTAATTGTTTCACATCTCGAGACACATGTCAAGACATCAGTCAAGACACATGTCTCACGTATACTTTCTGAGGACACATGTCAAGATACCAGTCAAGGCATATGTCACGCTCACATTTCTCAAGACACGAGTCAAGACACATGACTCACGTCTAATTATGGAACATGTCTAAGAAATTCAGGGTACCCTCCAAGGGTATATCTATGTTGTTGTGCCATGTATTAATCAGGCCACAAGAATTTCAATACCGTTATCGGCGCATCAGTGAGAACTGTCACGTTGCCGACGTCACTTTCATTTCTTTCACCATATTTCATGTATTCATGACCATGAAGGACGCCTTTCGTATTCCCACGCATACGAAGGTTTTCCTTCAGCTTAAGGATAAGACCCAAGCTGCTAACGCATTTCCTCGGACAGACACGAGATGAATTTTATCCTAATTATGTACTACGAACACCACACCATGCTATGATTCATAATTATGTACTGTAATGTTCAGGCTCCTGAATACTTTCAGCTTGATTTTCCATCAGGAAAATCTGTACAAGTTATCTATGCTTTTCAAGCACGTGCTTTGTTAGCCATATTGCTAAAATTTTCTAGTTGTTAGTAACACACGACTACTAAGGTCCTTTTACGCATAACCAACGGATTATTCCAAAATTGTTCCTTACACTCCAGAAGAACCTTCAAGGAGAAGGATGGTACCATGAGATTATGTGTCGACTACCGTCGACTTAAACAAATCACCATTCATAACCGTTATTCTCCTCCACGTATTGACGACATGTCCAATCAACCGTATAGTGTTAATCACTTTTCCAAGATCGAACTCACGATCATACTGCAAACAGTGACGAGTGAAAAAGCATGAAATTTTACCCTGGAATTCTTTCCGATATCAATTCTGTTTGATTTCAGTGACACGCTGAATCACATGGCATTCTACGGTTAATCTTACCATGACTCAGCTTATGAGTAAAGAAGAGAACCCGACACTACATTAGGTGTTCTATAAAATCCTACGCTAGGAGAAGTCTAGATTCAGAGACTCAGAGTTTCGCAACCTTCCATGTATCAAGTTTCTACGAAGCAGGATACAGTTACGTTCATATCTTCATACCTGTTATACAAACAGGCTAAGATAGGACACCAACAGACGGGTATGTTTTCATCATATGAAATTGTGAATCGAAAAGGGACAAGATCTCCATGGATTTTAGTTACCAGATTTCAGCAAACTCAGAAGAAGCATGATGCTATCTGGGTTATTGTCAACAGTTTGATCAAGTCTGCAGAATCCTTACATCCGTACGGATTTCAGAACCAACAGATTGAACGAACATGTTCCAGCCAAGGCTCATCCGACCACTTGGTAATCCCGCAGCTATCGAGTCAGACAAAGATTCCCAATTGTACTCCTAAATTATTTCACGTCTTCATTCTAATTCCACGACTTGCTTTCGCGCTCACGTTCATGACACTATTCACGTTCATTATCGTATTTTGACTTACGATTTTACGTTCATTTCTTTTCTCATTCTGGGAAGTTTGCAAGAACTTGTGAGACCAGACCCAAGTTTAGTATAACCCTCCATCATCAGATAGACGTTTCACGTCATATTCCACGTCTCACCTTGTAGCGTTCGGCGTTACCGCCATTATATTCTATGATCACGATATGTCTCACATGTCATGTTCATTCCACGTTCCTCATATCATGATCAAAATATGTTACACGTATCATGGATCACGATATGTTACTCATACTACACTCGCCATATCTCCACGTAGCACGTTCAAAATTTTTCACGTATCACGTTCAAAATGTTTCACGTACTACGTTTCTTATGTCTCGCGCATCGTTTCAAATTATCAGTTAAGTCAGATGGTCTTGCATCGTAACGTTTCAGTACCCTTGCACGTTAACTCTTATTTCCTCGATCGAATTTAGGGGATCTACCTTCCGTTGATAACCAAGAATTTCTTCGTATTCCAAGTCAAGGTCAGGAGGACCAAGATTTATCATTAGTGTCAGGATCTTCTGAAGGAACCGTTCCAAGAGGGAGGCCACTTGGAAACGGACAAGTTCATCCGGACTTCTTATCCATTTTTTTCTCTTATCGATTAGATATGTCCTTTCAGTCACGTCACGTTCCATGTCTTTTCAAGACATGTCATGTTCCACGTTCCCTTCTACCATGTCACCTTCAATTCCGTTATTTTGCATACCTTTCCAGTTTGATTCGGGTATGTTTCGCTTTCAGTTACTTTATCTATAATTCGGGGACGAATTATTCTTTTTAGGGGGGAAGAATTGTAAAACCCGCATGCTTTTACCATGAATAGTGCCCTTAAGATCGTACGTCCTAGATTAAAACTTACCTCATGTAGTATTGATCACATTCATGTGCTAATAATCAAGCAAGTGCATACGTGTATGACATGACAAGTATCGATTACGTACGAACTCATGATAAACAGTTAATAAATATATCACGTGAACATAATTAAATCATGATCACCATTTAAAATACGAACTAGAATAATTACGTAAATACATATAATATAATTACGAGCGTTAAAATAAACAAAAACGCTTCAGACACGAACACGCTTCAGACACGAACACGTTTAACCACGAACGAACACGTAAAACACGAACACGAGGTCGCACTTATATTTTAGACACGGAAAACATGTGGGTTACCCCTTGTGGGCCCCATATCCACGAAATTAGGAAGAAGAATGGGCCTAGCCCATCATTTTACTAAACAAGGGGGTTAAGGGGAAAAAAAGGCATTCATTTTCACTTTTCAAGAAAATAAACATAAAACCCTAAAAAGTTTTCTCCTCTCCTTCCTTTTCCCTTTTGTAGCCGCCACCTATAATCATCAAAAGGAGGTGTTCTTGTTGATTTTGATCATGGATATTGTACAAGTATTAGTGTTTGTTCATCCTTAATTCATCTACACAATCGGTATACCTTTTTAACCTTTCTTTTTAATTATTTCTTTTGATTTGATTTGGTAAAATTAATTAAGAACATGATGTTTTTAAAACCTAATTAAAAACATAAGATAAACATGTATTTGGTTAAAGGGTAAAATCAAAAGGTTGTTTTAGGGGTGTTTAGTTTGGCCGCCACCTAGACCGTGCCCTAAGGGGGTCACGGCTTGGCCTAGAAACCACCACCGAGACCATGTGGCCCCGGTTTGGTGGTGTGGGTCCCACGGCAGCAAGGAACCAAGGGGAACCCCGGTTTGGTTCGGGGTACGGTGTCGATTTCATGCCCGGTTCACGGTTCGTTGGTTAAATCATGATCTATGTTACATGTTAATTTTTATGAATCATGAACTTAGGATATAAATTAATTAATAACATGAGATATTAATTAAATCATGACTTAGGTTATTTTAATTATTAGTTTATCATGACATTAATTTAACCTAAGTATTTTATGTTATAAGTTATAATTAATTAATTATTAAAACATGCCTATAATTAATTAATTTAGACATGACTTAGGTTATATTATTATTAATAATAATACACATTTTAACCTAAGTATTTTTCATTTCATTTTAATTATACATGTTATACTTTAATTAAAATGCTTAACCTATAGTTTAATTAAGATACATGAAATAATAATTAAACTATACACTATATCATATGACTTAAGAAATAAGCTTAAACACTTAGACTTATATGTTAACTTATGTAATCAGCTTAATTCTAATTATGGAAACTTCTATTTATAGAAACTTAATTAAATAAGGCAACTAATCTAATTATGGAAACCTTCTATATATGGAAATCAATCTATTTCAGGCAGCTAATCTAATCATGGAAACTTTCTATATATGGAAACTTATTTAATTAAGGCAGCTGATCTATTTTTGGAAACTTTCTATTTTTAGAAACTAATCTATTTTAAGCAGTAAATTCTATTTTTGGAAACTTTCTATTTTTGGAAACTTTCTATTTTTGGAAACTTTCTATTTTTGGAAACTTTCTATTTTTTTTGAAACTTTCTATTTTTGGAAACTTTCTATTTTTGGAAACTTTCTATTTTTGGAAACTTTCTATTTTTGGAAACCTGCTATTTTTGGAAAGTTACTTATTATTATACAGTAAGTATATTAATACATGAATCACCAGTAATACTTAATCAGATAAATCAGAATACAAGATAAACACAGTTTAAGGCTTTAAACAGTGAACCATGACCTAAAACATACCAAATCAGCTATAACGAGACACAGAACCCAGTACGTAATCAGTGAATCGATACTTATACACGTGTGTATTCATGTAGCATTAGTGATCCAGAAGTAGGAGTCTTTCTTCCGTTCATTTCACTGGACTTGAGGTACGGATTCCCGTCCTTTCAGTATGGACATTCCTTCCTTATTAGGATTTCCCCGTATGCAGCCAACTGTTTTCCCCAGCATTTGTTTTATTGTTTTGAACTGCTTATGTTAATTTAGCATAAACTATAGCCATATACAAGCATGACCAGTTTCACCTAGTTATGGAGGTACCATAACCATAGCATTGGAGGCACCGATGTTATGACTTCCCCACGGCGGAGTGATTGCTCGTGGCGTCCCTTTTCAGTTTGGCCATATTATTATATCAGTCGGGGCGTATGGGTGCATCCTAGTTACATGTTTTATTCAGTTTATCATGGTGAATGTGGTGTGTGCCTTGCACCCTTCACAAGGAGCTGATCCCTCCTACCCAAATCAGTATATTGATTAGAGGCATCCCCTCTAATCAGCATGATGAGGTCACCCCTCCAAGTATTCATGCACGTGACCTTTTCATGACCTATATGGGCTATGGTATTTATATGTTAAAACAGTTTTCACAGGTTAAACATAAGGCTTTTCAAACTATAAAACCAGTTTTCATGATACTTAACCAGTTTACTCAGCACTTAGTCTTCCGCTGTTATATGTTACATGTCTATCCTATATCATGCTTTATTGTACATCCGTGCACTGAGCGTCTTGCTCAGCCGTTACTTTCCTTTCCATGTCCCAAAACGGCAGGTACCCAAGACTCGAGCATTTGGAGGACGCACATAGGATGGAAGCTGCCAGAGACTTCTTTTCCTTTTTGCCTTCATATAGTTATGCTTGTTTAGTCTTTATTCAGTTCATTTCCTTTATTTATGTTTTGGGCTTATGTTTGGGAACCGATGTTTGATTCCGGTTTTCCCTATGGTCATGTATGTTTTACTGCATATCACCTTGCATGCTTTGATGACACGCCATAATCACGCGTGACATTCCATTTATCAAAATGGGGTGTTACAGTGGGCCTACCGGTGCCACGGAAAGATATGTTTTTAGATCTCGCATTGAAAAACTCCTTCATTTTATTGTAATACATAAGATAATACATATTGAAATGTACAATCATCCAATAAATAATATTACTTTTTACACACATACTAAAAAACATATACTAAATAAAAGCATAACACCCCATCCTGCATCTACTTAACTAATGGATAATACAAGTACTAATTTCCTCCGTGCTTATATTAAATGACCCGGACAATGAGCTCTTGCTGCTCCTCCCTCAGTGCTTGCTGCCTCCCCTCCAAATCCTCGATACGCTCTCTGGCAGCGCGAATGCGCGCTTCTTTCACGGCAGGATCCAGTGTTCTAACACTCCTCAAAAAGCGGCTCACAATGTCTTTTCTCCAAAAAATTAATTAAGCGGCCATTTTATTCCATTTCGCTCGTAACCTACATAATCACAAAACACATTAAAAGTACATGTATAACGAAAAATAAATATATAATTATGCTAAATTAACATGCTATTAGGTGGATGCAAAATACACGAATCAAACCCCCTCAAACTTAAAGCCTTTACTTTGTCTCAGAGTAAAAATAAAATAAAAATATACAAGCATGTTAATTTCATAATTTTTAAGCATACTTTTGAAATTTCATCAAAAAGATCAAATTCAACCTAGTACACTAATAACCACCCTACATGAAAAATAATCCAAAATGATTACCAATATTTTTGTCCTTCTTAAACACTTAGCATAACCATTCCCACTTCATTTAATTTAGGTTTCATATAACTAATCATGTCTCCAACGTACCTAATGCACACCAATAATCAATCTACACATTAATCTAAAACAAGAGATGACAATATCTTACATCTTTTATAACATTGGAGTTTTTATACCATAAGAGCACATCATAAGCCATCATACTTTAGCTTATATACTTTCACCTTCTTCTTTTTTTCTTTTTTTTCTTTTCACAATTTCTTTTCATTTCTTTTCCTTTGTTTTTTTTCATTCAATTTTTTTCGCATCGCACATAAGCTCTTTTCTTTTAGCCATCCTGGACCGTTTCTTATACAAGTCATCTCGAACGCTTTATACACTCCTTTTAAGGTTGATATAAAGACCAATCACTCAGAAAAATGAATATCTATCCTATAGGTTCAAACTAAGACACTTTGGCACATGGGAACCGGTTAATTTATTTCGTTTTAATTAAATGAGAACAATTATACTTCGTGCCTATTGGTACATCACATGATGGAGTTATCTACCATACAGTCTAATTATACAATGCACTAAATAAACCAATCTTCCTAATTTCATTACAATAATACAAGGATTAGGTTATTTCACATAAAATTGTCTCAGCTAAGTGCAATGCTATCCATCATAAAAATTGGCGTCTGACCCATGCTAACAACTAAAGTATCACCTTGCGCGGGTGACGAATTAGATAGGCAAGCCCATCATATGACTACCACCAATATTTATGACAGTTCTCCAACTCTTTTCGAAGGGCACCGTGCGCGGGCGGTGAGCTGAATAAGATCAATTATAAGTGTCCTAACCCAACAGTTACATTACTATATTTCATACTATTTTCAAACTTTCTACTCAATATAAGCAAAGGTAAGTAAAGGGAATTCAACCGGCGTGGTTTGATCATCTAAATTATACATATGCCTAACTACATGCAAACAATCAAATCATTTTAATAACCAAATTATACAATAGAATCGGGTGCACCTGATAATTATAGCCAAATCCTCTAGCTTGCTCCAATAAATCATCCACAAGCTAATCTTCAGAGTCTGCAAACACTCAACAAACGTATATGTAGAAGAAACTTCCACATCTAATTAGCACAAAACTCTTATAATGTGATTTAATTTTTTTTTAAAATTTTCAATTTATCCCAAAAATCACATTTTAACCCATTTTGACCAAAATTTCACAGAAAAACATGTAACACATGTGCCACCCCCCCCCCCCCCCCCCCAACTTAAAGCATTGCATTGTCCCTAATGCAAAAACATTAAATTGAAATTTTAGTTAAAAATCAATTTGACAAACTCACACAAAAACAAAAACCTAACCCACTTTCGTAGGAATCACGGTTGCATTTAGCGTATGCAACAAGCCTTTAAACCACTCGATAGCCTGACTGGACGAGTTTTGTCTCGTGAGGGTTTGTAGTGAACACACCCACAAAGTTTTAAACACACACAAAAATAAGATAATAAATTGCAAAAGAAAATACACACACTACAAACCACAAACCACGGGTTGCCTCCCGCGAAGCGCTAAGTTTACCGTCTTCAGCCAGACATAACTCATATGAGCTATTGAGACGGTTAGAGTGGTTCCAAGTAAACCACATCAACCGTTGCCATCTGATCACTCTCCAACTCAGCATACGGCTTCAAACGATGTCCATTAACTTTACACGGCTCTCCACTCACCATATTTTTTATTTCAATGGCTCCATGTGGAGAAACTTAAGTCACAACGTATTGACCCGTCCATTTACTTCTCAACTTTCCTGGGAAAAGCTTAAGTCTAGCATTGAATAACCAAACTTTTTGACCAACCAAGAAGGATTTCCTGGTGATGTGTCGGTCATGAAAAACTTCGATTTTCTCCTTATAAATCCTAGAACTTTCATAAGCATCACGTCTAATCTCATCCAATTCAGATAATTGAAGTTTCCTAGAACTACCCGATTTCTCTAAATCCAGATTAACGGTCTTAATTGCCCATTCAGCCCTATGCTCTATCTCAACCGGTAAATGACATGCCTTGCCATATACCAACTTATACGGTGACATACCAATAGGGGTCTTAAAAGCCGTCCTATATGCCCACAAGGCATCATCTAACCTCAAGGACCAATCTTTCCTATCACTACGAACGGTCTTTTCTAAGATTAGCTTAATCTCCCTATTCGATACTTTCACCTGTCCACTAGTCTGTGGGTGATAAGGGGTAGATATCCTATGATTAACTCCATAGTATTTCAATAATTTTCCAAATCTAAAGTTCTTAAAGTGGGAACCCCCATCACTAATGATAGCCTTTGGAATTCCATGTCTAGCAATGATATTCTTCTTAACAAACTTAAGAACTACACTATGGTCATTTGTTCTAGTAGCCTCAGCCTCTACCTACTTATACACATAATCAACTGCCACTAAAATGTACACATTGCCATGGGAAGTAGGGAATGGTCCCATAAAATCAATACCCCACACATCAAAGATCTCAAAAACAAGTATGGGATTCATAGGAATTTGATCACGCCTTGAAATCCCACCAACTTGTTGGGAACGAATAGATGCTTTCACAAAAGATTGGGCATCCTTGAATATAGTCGGCCAAAAGAAACCGCTTTGTAGGACTTTATGCCCAGTTTTCGTAGCACCAAAGTGTCCACTACATGCATAAGAATGCCAATGAGCCAATATATCCATATGCTCATGGTCAGGAACACGTCTCCTAACAACTTGGTTAGCACACACCTTATATAGCTCCGGATCCTCCCAAAAATAATGCTTCAACTGAGAGAAGAAGTTTTTTTTTTGTTGTTTGGACAAAAAATCTGGAAGCTTTTTAACAGCTAGGTAATTTACTATATTTGCGAACCAAGGAACCTTAGAAACCTCAAATAAACTTTCATCCGGAAAGCTTTCCTTAATCACGTCAGAAGGGTTGAACGCCGGAGGGATAATTCTAGAAAAATGGTCGGCAACCACATTTTCTGACCCCTTTTTATCCCGGATTTCTAGATTAAATTCCTGTAAAAGCAAAATCCACCTAAGCAACCTCGGTTTTGTCTCTTTCTTAGTCAAAAAATGTCTTAAGGCACTATGATATGAAAATACTATCACCTTAGAATGCCCCCAAATATATGACCTAAACTTATCAAGAGCAAAAACCACGGCTAACAACTCTTTTTCAGTAGTAGTGTAATTTATTTCAGCTTCTGAAAAAAGTCTTACTAGCATAAAAGATTACAACGGTTTTCTTATCAACCCGTTGTCCTAAAACCGCTCCAGCGGCATAATCACTCGCGTCACACATGATCTCGAAAGGCTTCGACCAATCAGGTGATTGCAGAATAGGGGCTTCTACAAGCTTTTGCTTAAGCATGTTGAATGTTTTAAGACATGATTCATTAAAGTCAATGCGTGCATCTTTTAAGAGTAGATTACAGAGAGGCTTTGATATTGCACTAAAATCTTTAATAAATCGCCTATAGAACCCGGCATGACCAAGATTAGATCACACACCTTTTATGGTAGTGGGAGGAGGAAGGGTTGAAATTACTTGAACTTTGGCACGGTCTACCTCAAATCTTTTTTTCAGACACAACATGCCCTAACACAATACTCTCTCGAACCATGAAATAGCTCTTCTCCCAACTAAGCACCAGATTAGTTTCGGTGCATCTTTTTAACACACTTTCAAGCTGATCAAGGTAGCTTTCAAAGGATTGACCAAATATGGAGAAATCATTCATAAATATCTCTACAGATTCTCCAACCATGTCAGAAAAGATACTCATCATGCACCGCGGAAAGGTAGTGGGTGCATTACATAGGCCAAAAGGCATTCTTCAAAATGCAAATGTCCCATATGGATACGTAAACGTAGTTTTGTCCTGGTCATCAGGATGGACGGGTATTTGATTATAACTGGAGTACCCATCCAGGAAGCAATAGAACTTTTTACCAGAAAGCTTCTCAACTATTTGATCAATGAAGGGTAGTGGGAAGTGATCTTTAGATGTGGCATTATTCAACTTACGGTAATCTATACAAACTCTCCACCCAGTGACTGGTCGGGTTGTGAGTTTTTCCCCACTCTCGGTTTCGATAACGGTGATTCTGGCCTTTTTAGGCACCGTTTAAGTGGGACTTACCCATTTACTATCTGAGATGGGATAGATGATACCAGCACCCATTTTAGAACTTCCGTCTTCACTACCTCCTTCATATTAGGATTTAGACGCCTTTGTGCATCTCTTGCTGGCTTAATATATGGGTCCGTAACAATTCGATGCATACATAATGAAGGGCTGATCCCTTTCAAATCTGCAATCGTCCATGCCACTGCTGCTTTGTACTTGGAAAGCACTTTTAGAAGTGCTTCCTCTTGTGATTTAGAGAGATCAGAAGCAACAATAACGGGTAAAGTATTTTTAGGACCTAGAAAAGCATATTTTAGATTGGATGGCAAAGTTTTTAGGTCAAGAGTTGGAGGCACCTCTAGAGACGGCTTCGTGGCCGTGTCAAAGTAGAAGGCAAGGGCTCCACTTTATAAGACCAAGGTGGTTTTTGATGGTCCAAAGAACTTACCAAACACTCTTGAATCTCTTGAACTTCAGCAACATCAAGAATCTCCTCATTCTCACCAGTTAGATATAATTCCAAAGGATCATCCTTAAGCATACGGGATGCATGCTTTTGAACTTCCTCATCGATCACATCTACTTGATAACATTCATTCATCGTAGGAGAATTCATAGAATTAAACACATTCAATCTTATCTTCTTATTACCGAATTCAATATCTATGGCGCCAGTTTGACAATTAATCCTAGCATCTATCATGGCTAAGAATGGGCGCCCAAGGATAATAGTTGGTTGAACATCCTTGTATTGTGACTCGGTGTCCATAACAAAGAAGTCAACAGGGTAATAGAAGTCATCAACTTTCATAATTACATCCTCTAAGATACCTCTAGGAAATTTGGTAGATCGATCGGCTAAGGAAATAATGGTGTCTGTCTTACGAAGAGTTCCTAAGTCATACTTATCGACCAAACTAGCAGGAAGGATGTTGATACTGGCACCAAGATCAAGGAGCGCCTTCTTAATGGCAATATTTCTGAACACAACTGAAATTAACGGTGCTCCAGGATCTTTGAATTTAGGAGGAAGAGAGCTAGATAAGACCGCACTAACATGCTCAGTTAGGTCAATCTTTTTAGGCAAAGACGCCTTCAGCTTCCTCTTCTTAGTACACAAGTCCTTTAAAAACTTGGCATAAGCAAGAATTTGCTTGATAGCATCAATAAGGGGGAGATTGATTTTAACTTGCTTGAAAGTCTCCCACATATCCTCAGCATGAGGACCCTTTTTAGCTAACCTTGCAGATGACGATTTCTCCAAAGCCGTAGTGTAAGGAGTGTTGGACACACCACCCTCCCCAACTTCGGGAGATTACGTAGCTTTAGGATTCCGTGTTGTTGGTTTAGGAAAATCATTTAACAAATCATTTACCAACTCAGAACCGGACTTAACATTATCAGAATTTTTACCTTCAACAATAATTTCGTCATCAATAACGAAATCCTTGACATCGGGAGAAGTTGGAATTCCCTTTTCATTGTTGTATATTTTACCATTTCGAAGAGATGTCACCATATTCACGTGCTCATTTCCATTTTTCTTGTGTACGGGATTCATGGTGGGGTAGCTTGGTAGCTTTCCCTCATCTCTTTTGTTTAATTGATCCGCTAATTGACCAACTTGTCTCTCAAGAGTTGCAATAGATTTATTAGTGGTCTCATGTATTTGATTAGTGACCTCAAATTTTCTATTGATCTCTTGATTGTTAGAAAACTATGAATCCATAAGCCTATCAAACTTTTGGTCAAGGTTTAAGAGACGGATATCATCATGCCCTCGGCCCTGATTTGGATATTGTTGTTGTGGCCTATGGTTGCAAGAATTTTGTTGGAAGTTAGATGAATCGCCACCCTCATACCTTGGTTTATAACCATAGGTGTTGTTGTTGGGCATTATTAGGGCGATTGTCTTCATCTTTTTGATGGAATTCGGGGTGATTGCGCCATCCAGGATTGTAACTTTCAGAGAAAGGGTCGTTTCATGGACGACCTCCATAGACTCTATTCACCTCCTCATTTGGTGGCGCCCCCCAACTTTGACAATTATCGACGGAGTGACTCGGATCACCACACATTGAATACCCACTATGCGACACATTAGACACATTTGGAACACCTTTTCCTAGATTTTTCAACAAAAGATCAACTTTATTACTTAACTCGCTAATTTCAGAATTTATGCCACGTTGGTTAGACACAAAATTGGCGGAAGATGGGTGGTTGTTTCCATCCACTGAAGCTTGGGTCTTGGAACCTTTGCTTAGTTTTTCAAAAAACTCCCATTCTTCCTCCATAGGTCGCGAGAAAAACATACCCCAACTAGTGCCCATCACAAATTGTTGGTTGTTATAATCCAACCCATCATAGAAGACTTTGACAAGCTCCCATTTTGGAACATCATGATGAGGGCAAGTTCTTAATAACTCATTAAGTCTACTAAATGCTTCATGAAACTGCTCTCCTGGGATTTGATGAAAGGGTTTAATCTTATTTCTAATGGAAGCGGTTTTACTTATAGAATAAAATTCCTCAAGAAAAGCATATTGCATTTCAGACCATGAGTTAAAACTACCTGGCTCAAGAGATGAGAACCAGTCCTTAGCTTGATCTTTAAGAGAAAAAGGAAAAAGGCGAAGTCTTACCTCATCCTTGGTAATGTTATTAACCTGATGTGTGTCAGCAATTGAGAAGAATTCTCGCAAATGCGCGTATGGCTCCTCACGACCTCTAAACACTGGCAAGATTGCTATGAGGTTCGGCTGAATCTTGAAGTTACTTGTAACCCCTTTAACCGGATTCGGATAGACGATAGGCGAGGGATCCTCGAAGATCCCCGGCCTGTAATAAGAATCAACACCCCGTGGTGGGGATTCTCCTCCGCTACTATCTCCGCTAGCATCTCCGCCAACATCGTCATCATCTGGCATTTCAGCGAAAAGCTCTGCTAAAGCTGAAAAATCAAGATTAGTAGAAAACTGTCGAAACGTTTTCCTCCTCAACCGTGCACTTTTCTCAACCTCGGGATCGTAAGATAACGGTGTTGTACATCCCAATCTACGCGTGCACATACACTAACCTGCACACTCACAAGAAACAAAACAAACAAACAAAAAAGAAAAATAAAATCTTTTTGTATTTTATTTAAGAAAAATATTAACAAAAACTTAAACGAAACGCTCACTATTCCCCGGCAGCGGCGCCAAATTTTTGATCGGCGTCGAAGTGCCGGTCAAAATAACCTAATTACCTTATACTAGATAGGGTAAGCGGGTATCGATCCACGAGGAATATGTGGTTTTAGTTTAAGTTTTTGGGTGATCACTGATCAATAAAAGTTTTGGTTTTGAAATCTAACGACTAAAATATTCTTGATAATAAACTGCTGATTAAAATTAAAATAATTATTAAACTAATAATAAAGCTAGAAAAATTTTGTAAGGATGTAGACAATTAAAGAAAAAATGTAATCCCTTCCAGCTCCTAATATTTATGGTTGGTCACACTTATGGATTATCGATAATTTTCAGTTCGTTTACGAATATTATTTCGACTTAATATGAATGAATTAATGTTGGCATTTATTATGTTTATCAATGACTCGCGATAATAAATCTTATATTAACCCAACCCATAATTATGTTTTAATACTTTATTTAGGTACAACTTATGTTGATTATACAACCATCTTTTTTTTAACTAAATAAAATAAGTATGAATCGTTAACTAACAATAACTTGTCTTGCACAAATAATTAAACATAATATTAAGTCAACAAAAATAATTTATAAATAAATCATAAATCAATGCAATAAAAATATGATAATCCAAAAGTAATGATCAAACCATAAATAAAGTTACCGGAAGGAATTACAACAAAATTAGCCGGACATCGCGGTGCACTCGACCCGCTTAATACCAAACATCACTTGCAATTTTGGAATCTCTACTCTGCACAAAAGATGTTACAAAGCTCCTTGTCCCCACCTTTTATGAATAATATTCGACTGTTCTTCCAGCAAAAAAAAAACAATTGTGAATCTTGTTGTTCTTTTTTTATATATATTCGACTCCTTTGTCTCTTGCCACCCTTTTGCATCCAAAATTCCTTGGTTGTATCTTCAATCTATCAATCGGCGGCCCCACTTGATCTACCCTTTTTTTTATTCTGTATCGACTGTTTTGTTATAGATGTCCACCTTCAATATATATAATACTCGGTGGGTTATTGGGTTAATGGGCCAAAATTATATATATATATATATATATATATATATATATATATATATATATATATATATATATATATATATATATATATATATATATATATATATATATATATATATATATATATATATATATATATATATATATATATATATATATATATATATATATATATATATATATATATATATATATATATATATATATATATATATATATATATATATATGTGTGTATGTATATATATATATATATATATATATATATATTTATATATATATATATATATATATATATATATATATATATATATATATATATATATATATATATATATATATATATATTCTTTTATTCTTTTGGCATATGATTACTTTTGCCCAATAAAAAATAACCCAAAGCCAATAATTGCTCAAACGAAACCCAGACAAATAAAGGATGACCGAAAATATTGAGACGCGCTCAAATCTTTTTCTTTAATATTTATTCTTCATTTATCGGCACTCACAATGTCTTTTCTCCAAAAAATTAATTAAGAGGCCATTTTATTCCATCTCGCTTGTAACCTATATAATCACAAAACACATTAAAAGTACATGTATAACGAAAATAAATATATAATTATGCTAAATTAACATGCTATTAGGTAGATGCAAAATACACCAATCATGAAGCCAAGATCTAAATCTAACATGACAGGGTGCACAAATATTTTTAACATTAATATAAGATACTTAAAAAGTGAATTAGGACGAAGAGTAAAAATATATTTCAATGGACCGGGTGCATTATAGATTCATTGAGAAAAAATGATATTTTTTTAAAAAATTAACACTGCATCGAAAAAAATTCATAAGTTTCATGGGCACCTACGGTGTGAGACCCCCAGAATCAGGAAAGGAAACAACTAGGCAGTAAGGGGGTCCCACGTCATGATACAAGACACAATGAAATTCTGTTGACGCAAGGTTGACGTAATAAAAACATATGCATTTCATCATAAACATCAGAGTTTTTAAACAAAGGTCCAGAGTTTTATAAGCAAAAAAATCTATTATTCAATTATGGTTTGTAACTTATAGTTACCAAGAATACATGATAAACTTCTGACAGTTTTTAGATAAAATCAAGTTTAAATATACAAAGAAATCTCCAAGCTGCGATAATATCTTGCGGACTCCCATCCAAGCAAAACTAAGCATTATACCTGAGATTAAACATGTAAAATCATCAACACAAAGTTGAGTGATATTCATAGGTTTAGCAGTAATAGTATGGAACACAAGCATTCATTTGTAAACAAGAAATAGGGGAAATGGTTACGTACATTAACCATAGTCCGAAACATTATTATTGTTGTTTAGTTCATGAACCGAAGCTTAACTCGATGTAAGTTCCTCTAGTGAGTATTCAGCCTAAATACTCAAGTAACAAATCAAATGTTAAATGCGTCAAGGTAATCGGAAAGGGGATTGTCAATCCCGATGGATTTATCCACAACATTCGCGCTTAGCAACACAAGTAAATTAACGGTTCATGATCAAGAGAGGAAACTTAAGGCTATTGACTAAAAGCAATAATATTAATGAAACCTGTTTGAAAAGCATACAAGTTTTGGATAGCATACAGTTTTTATATGGATGTGTTCCACCATATAAAATCTCACCCCGCGTTTAGAAACAATGTGCAAGTAAAAAGGGGTTATGAACTCACCTTAGCCACGAGGTAAGTGAATCATGGAACTCAGAAGCTGAGTAGACACAAGTAGCGGTAAGACGATCGCCGATGATATAGATGCCCGGTAAAACATGAAAGCCGCAACCTAACAAGTAAGGCGCGCTCGTTAATAATTGACTCAAGTAATAACCATACTTAACAACATAAACTCAGAATTACAAGATCACGACAAACCCGAAAGAACAACAATGCAAGTGGTCCTACAATAGCCTTCTAGATGTTCACTTTATTAACTACTTCCTCGATAAAAATATGTCGGTACATACCAAATGTACAAACTCGTTTCTCTTACTTAGACAACTCGGATTTTTATGAAACTTGGTGAAAAACTCAGTAATAACCTGAATAACACTCAGTTTAAATTTCATTCAATGATTTATATTTTAGAACCACCTGCTCAACACATTTCTAAACTTGAAAAACCGGACAGATTTGTATACTTGACTCGTGAAACCATTTTGACCTTCCTAACCTTTACCATTAGCAAATCCGACCATTAACTTTGAAAATAGAATCAAAATGCTAAGTTTAGGGCCTGATAACAGCCATTTACCATTTTTAAAACTCATTTTATAGTCCCCGATATTCGATCCAAACATCGACAACAAATTCGGATTGTGTCGATACTCGTCTCCCGGTACACGAATAATCAAACTAGCGTAACTTCTTCCTCGTTTTGAGTTAGAAGCTCTAATTTATACCAAATCGAAGATAAAGAAAATCTCTACAACATGATCTCATCACCTCAACCAATATTCAGACTTAACATCCAAATATGGCCTCAAACCTACTGCCCAAAATCACCTCTTTAAAAATCATACCAAATCACTTTTTCAACACAAATCACCCATATTTCTATCATAACTAGTATCCTATAATCAACCCTTATCAACCTTAACACTTGCATGTAACATAAATAAAAATCAAAATCAAAAACTTTAACTTTTTATGATCAAAACATGAAGATCTTAACATGATCATCACATGCATGATGATCAAAAACTCATACCAACGATAAAATCTTAAGAAAACTTAAAAGTTGTTGCACGTAAGAAATTTTTATATCAATAGAATCATCTTTCTATTTCTAACATGGGTCTTGGTTTAGTTTTTGTTAAAACAAGGTAGAAATCAAGATTCATGGTGGTTTTTGGTGGTGAAGGGTGGCGGCATATAGAGAGAAGATGGCAGAGAGGATAAATTTTTGTTGTATGTGTTTTTAATGAGGAAAAATGAGGTGATGTTAGGTAAAATGTATATATAGTGGTGTTAAGGGCTAGTTTTGCAAATTGTGAAATCTTTTGATCTCAAAAGCAATTAAATAGTTTAAAGGGTAGAAAATGACTATTAGTAAATTTTGGAAATATTTACGGGGCTCGGGTTTCGTAAAAATACTTTTCAAAAGTTAAAATACATTTTATTATGATAATATGGTTTCCTGACACGACTTAACACGTAACTAAAACGAAATCGTCGAAAATATTAATTATCGAAACAACCGATAATAAAATGTAAAATTTTGGGCATCCGTCGGCATCGCGATCCTTATTAGTTCTTCTTATTCATTGATTTTGAGTAAACTTATTATAAAATGCACGCGAGTGTTTTTAAATCAAAAACTTTGATTTAAATAAGTATGGAAAAATTAAATAAGAATTTTTATAATTCCAGATAAGGTATTATCAATGATCAAAAAATACTTAAAGTTTATAATTTATTAAAATTATCATGATCTCAGGATATAAATATAAGAATACAAGAAAATGAAATACGTTAGAAAATTCAAGAAGCACGAATAAAGGAATAGAATAATACCGGGAAAAATACGAGTTCTTAAATGCGGGACACCCCTGGCTCCGTCCCTATAAACAGGTACATACAACAACTGGGTGTTTTGGAGATAAGCGGAATATTGAAGGTCAAAGATGGATCTGGCCCATTCAACTACTATAGCATCTTCACATGGGTCTACATCAAATGACCATGGCTAATATCTGTCATGCTAAGATTAGTGAAACATTGAAGGTGAACCCGACAAATGCAAAATAGATACATTGGAGTTAAGTGAAACATCCAAGGTCATACACGATTGTACTGATACAGCACACGATCTCAGAGGCAATATTTTGGTAGTTGAGATAAGTGAAACACTATATGTCAAAAATTCTTCATATAGTCCGGCTACCCCATTGACGAAGCCAACATTGACTTTCTTATACTCAAAGAAGAAGAATAGGAATCGATCAACAGCTAAGAAAACATCGACCCCTAAATGGTAGTTTTGAAACTCCAAATGCAAGCACCTTTAATAGACGTTGGAGAAGGACCTTTATTGTCAAGAATAATGAAAAGAGCAGAAGGTTGTGTTAATGTTAAGTAGATTATATGGTAGACATGTTCATAGAGATTATAGCAATTTTCTGTTATGGGCATTTATTTAGACACATGAGCTTATGTTGTGGTGAAATTTTGAATTACCAGAAATTATCTAATAAAAGTCTTGAGGATAGTTTTTAATGACAAAAATACCTAATTTTTTTCTCAAAAAGAAAAAATGCTCATTAAAATGTTGGGAAATATTCTTGATTTTGGATCAAATTAAAAGCGTTGTAATCAAAATATACTATACTTCATTAATAATCTTGTCATCATGTTTTGAATTACAAAATATTCCTATTTAAACTAAATGAAAGGGTGCGATGAACATATGCAACCCTTGGTAAATAACGGCTTTTTGGTTATATAACTGTTTTACAGTTATATAACCACTATTTCCTAACTGTTTTGTTGGTGCGCTGTGATTATATATCCAGTTGGTTGGGTTTCGGCCCAATATTCTCCCCTAATCACAAACGCTGCTTCGTTAGGTGTCTTACTTGTCTTTAAAGCATTGTAGGTTCGGTGTGAGTGTCACATATGACATGAGACTCTTTTTGCTTGTTGTCTTTCTTTTTGTCTTTCTGTTTCGTGCATTCTTTTATGAAGTGTCCATGCTTACCACATTCATAACACCTGAGCTTGCTTCTGTCTATGCTTTCACAACTAGTACCTTTCCCATAGCTATTGTTGTTTTTGGTGAAGTTTCTTGCATGTCTACTACCACATCCTTCATTATTTGAACTTGGTAGTAGAAGTTTGTTTTGATAATTTTTTTCTAGTTCGTCTTGGCTCTCGATTCATTCTTCAGAGGTTGTTAATCTTCCAGTGACTTCTTCAAACGGCATTTCGTCCAGGTCTTGATATTTTTCTATAGTTTCAACGATTGGTAGAAACTTATTTGGAACATAGTTAAGTAGTTTCCTTGCTAGTACCTTATCTTCCAAAGTTTCACCAAGTCCTTTAAACTTCGCATTTATACTACTTAGCTTTCCTCTATAGTCGTTTAATTTTTCGTTTTGTTTTATCCTTAGCGTCTCTAGTTCACTCCTCAAGGTTTCTAGTCACGCTTTTTGAACAAGATCGAATCCTAAATGCTTGACTTTGATTGAGTCCCATACTTCTTTTGCAGTCGAGTATTATGCAACTTGCATTAACACATCTTGTGATAATGTTTGAAAGATTATTGCATTCGATGTTTTTTCTTTCTTTTCATTTGTTGTTACTCCTTTTTTTGCAACTATCGTTTCTCAAATGCCATATGCCTTCAGTATTGTCTCCATCATCAATGCCCACGTAGTGTAGTTTGTGTAGGTCAATTTGGACATTGTAATGAAACATTTCTTAGTTCTCGAATTGATGTGTTGCTCAATGTGTTATCATTCTTGCCGCCTTCTACCATGCTTGCTTGCTTCTTATAATAAGAACCGAGATGGTTTCTAGTTTTCTTACTTTTGTGTTTGATCGAAATATCAAATTCCCTTGCTTAATACTGGTCAACTTGTTAACTAGGTTTACTTGCTAATCTTGCTTAATATTGACCAACTTGTTAATCAATATTGTTGTTTTCCATACCTACTTGCTAATAGGGTTTTTTCTTGCTTTGATCAAAATAATTAATCCTTTCTATTTGAATCTTAAGGCTCGGGTCTTGCTATGAACCTAAGGATTCGGTTAATCTTGTTGAGAACCACGAAGGGTTTGGTTTATCTTTCTATGAACCAATAAGGTTCGGTTATCTTGCTATGAACCACAAAAGGGTTCGGTTTTCTTTCTATGAACCAAGAAGGGTTTGGTTTATCTTGCTATGAACCACAAAAGGGTTTGGTTTTTCTTGCTATGAACCACAAAAGGGTTGAGTTTATCTTGCTATTGTGTATTTGTAAAAGTAAACAAAAATATCTTTTAGATAAAAAAATACAAAATTTGATTTTCCTTTTACTTCAAATAAAAATATTAATACTTGATTATATCAAAAGTAAACGTGAAAGGAAGTAAAAATTAATTGTTTGAAACCTTATGCGCTTGTCCCGTAGTCTCTTTGGAACGGGTACCTTTTTTGTGTTAATAATACACACTGTGCCTTTTTTCCTTCTCTCTTGGTGATATCGATCTTTCTCTCTTTCTTTCCTTGAGACCAATTACAAACTGCTCCTTTCTTGTCTGGTGGTTTGTCCACCGATCAATGATGGTCTTATCCTTCTTGCTAACCACGATTTTGTTCGTAGTTAATGATTCCCTTGATTTGCTTTGTGCGGAAAATTAAGGTTTTGCAGAAAAATTAGGGATCTTGATATCCGTTCAAGGTTTGGTATTTTGTGGAAATCTGAATCAAATCATGATTCGATTGAAGGATTAAATCTTCAAAAGGTGTGATCGTTCCTTTTTTGATGATTTGTTCTTGCCCCTTTGATAATGACTTCGGTTATCTATCTAATTCGATGTGTTTTCTTGTTTTTGAATCTCGGTTATAATCGTGCCTAACATTTGATTCCTTTTGATGTTCAATTTGATGTTTTTGAATAAAAAATGGAATTTGCAAAAGAAAATCCATTTGATGTCGGTTGAAGTTGATCAAAGAAGTGATTGGTTCATTGGTGAAAAGGTTGGATTTTCTTTGATACGATTGTTTGATAAACACGAGTATGATTATTAATTGTGTTTTGCCTAATCTTGCCAATGTTTTTGGCCGAACAAAAAGGTGTGGTTTTTTTATTGAAAACAGGAATTCGAAACTGGTATATGATGATTTGGTTTATTCAAACCTTTCTCTTATACCAATTATTGGAAAATATTCTTGATTTTGGATCGAATTAAAAGCGTTGTAATCAAAATATACTATACTTGCATTAATAATCTTGTCATCATGTTTTGAACTACAAAAATATTTCTATTTATACTAAATGAAAGGGTGCGATGAACAGATGCAATCCTTGGTAAATAACTGGTTTTCAGTTATATAACTGTTTTATAGTTATATAACCGCTAATTCTGAACTATTTTGTTGGCGGGTTGTGTGACAATCTAACATTTTCAGGTAGTAAATTATTTTCTCGTATATTATTTTTAACCTTATTTTTGTGTTGGTTGATGAACTCACAATTTACGGATTTAAATTTGGGCTTACGTGCATAATTTAACGTCCTTTACGACTAAATCGGAAACCTTAGGATTACGTATTTACGTTTTTGAACTCCGTTTTTGATGAGACAATTTTTATTAGATTCGTTTTGTGCCGTTGATTCATAATTTAAAAATGTTTTTTGTAAAACGTCCCGAGGGCACGCAAATCGAGGAAACTAAAATCGAGGAATACCCGTAAATTAGCGGGATGGGACAAAACAAGTTTATCCCACCCCACTAAAAGGGACGGCCAAAAACAAGGACACCACATCCATGATGTGGCACCCTTGTAACTAAAAGCTTACACTTGTTAAGCTAAGCTTAACAAGTAAGCTAACTTGACACCAAAACCACAAAACCACTTCATTCTTACCATTTACTCATAGAAACTCATGCAAACCACTCACCAAATTCTCTCATCCCTTCCCTTTTGTCGTCCCACATCAAGAACAAACACTCCTTTTTGATCAATTCTAGCCATAAATCTTGTGTTATCTACTCATATAATGAAGAAACCTTTAAGCCTTGTTGATTGGTGATCATATTAACATCAAAGGAGGTGATTTGCTTGTGTCCTATGGCTGATTTCTCAACAAATAATCTTGGTGGTTTATGATCTTGAAGATATATTTGGTGCACATCAAGTTGTTGTCATCCAAAAACAAGATATAATCTTGGTTGGTAAACAAGATCATCCTTTCCATTTTTCTTGTTATTTTTGTAAAGATCAAATGTATTTTCTTTCTTATTTTATATGTATATGATGAATATATGATGATAAAAATGTTGTATGGGGATCAAGTGTTGATAAATATGGTTAAAAAGATGAAAAACCATAGGTAACAAGGTTAAAATCTTGCTTAATATGATGGTTGTATAAAAAGAGTAAGTAACAAAATGATAAACTGATAAAATTGCATGGTGAAATCAATTTACAGTAGGTATTAGATGTTGTACACATGTCAGAGTTGGCCATGCAATGGAATCATCAAAATGAGTGAGATATGATCAAAACAAAATTAGTGTATCACTTTGAATAGTCTGTTTTGTAGGGACTGTTAAGGATACTTAGACATGGATTGAGCAGTAGCTAAAACTAACTTATTTGTAGCACATAATATGAAGTTTATGTCATTCAAAAATGAGCTTCTATCTCCTTGTAGAACTCAAGATATGATAAAAATGGTGAAAGTGAAACTAAAAATCAGATTTTATGAAATTAAAATTTAATAATATTATATAAGCACTCAAATAAATATAGTATAAAATGTGAATTAAAACCCACTAACTTATATATTACATTTATATAAATATGTATAAGGATAAATAAATGGACATTTTATAAAAAATGGTAGTTTGATAAGTTTTATAAGTTATAAAACTATAAACATGATTTTTACGTCTTTTCGTCTAATACCGTAAAATTAACGTTTTCGTCAACTAAAACTTAGACGGTCGGACCCGTCTAATGTAAACTTTTTAGTAAAAACCGATAAAACCCAAACTATATAACATATAGACATTAACGGGCTAAGTTAGCGTTATTGGACTATTAATCCAACTAAATGAGCTAAACACTTATAAATTTACTTATTGGGCTTAATCCACTTGGGCCCAACATGTAAAGTATAATACTGATATAAACGTGTAAAATGGACTAATTTAAGGTATTGGGCTTATAATAGGCTTATTGGACCTAAAACATGTAAATTAGTAAAACTAGTAAACTAGTATAAAAGTTACCAACACATAACACTAAAATGAGTAAATGAGAATGGATAAACCCACTTGATCATCATCATATGTATACTTGTTATTTTGATAAATTCATTGGACAAAAGTCTAAGACCGATTATTATTTATATAGGTTTCCGTGATCGAAGCACGCCCTTAGCCGATAATCCGCCTTTCATTATCAACGTGAGTTCATAGCCTCGCACTCTTTTAAATGTTTTATAAAATGATTTGTAAACCCGCGAGGGAGATAACATGCTAGTTTTTGATAAAAATAGAACACAAGTAGTCCCGATGGTATGCTTAATGATATGGACCCGAATGATGCTATGACCCAATAAAAGAGATAAAAAGGATTATTAGTAGTTAGGTTATGTCACTTAAAGTCCCATTATCATAACTTGTGAACTACCGGGATTTGGTAGACGCTTATGCATATGATAGTACTATTTGGGGACGATCACCCCAGTTCGCGCCTTGAGGGTTGATCCCCGTCGTACCACATTGATTGGTAAGCGAATTTATGTATGAGAAGATTTACATAGCGTGATTTTGTGACGATACGCTAACTTAGATGGGCAAATTGTTTGTCGGGTTCGCGGCCCGTTGTTGTGATAATAAGGTAACAATGTCATGCGGCTAATAATAATCCAATACAATATGATACGATGCAAATAACGATTATAATATTACCTATAGTGGTAATATTGAGGCTACGGTCTCATGGACGGTTTAAGATGTATGCTTTGATTTATATATTGCCAGACTAGCAATACGAGGACTTACTTCTGATATTATACTTGTGTTCTGATTTCAATGATTGTTTTATATAACGTTTTTACTAAACTCTATGAATTCACTCGGCATTCGCTAATATGATTTTTGCATGTTTTTATCTAAGGTGCTTGAAGGTAATTCGGATGGAGATCGACTCTAATGGCCCACATAATAATAAAACTGTTCATTCGATCTATGTTTTGTAAACTTAATGACCTATATAATTTGGGACCTGTTGTACACTTGAAACTTTTTATCGAATGAATGTATATTAAACCTTGTACAACCATTTTTATGTGTTTTCTATGATTGGAGTTATTGTGCTATCCCGTAACACTCTAAAAGACTCTTCCGCTGTACCGATATGAAAATTTGAGAGTGTTACAGTTTGGTATCAGAGCCTGGTTATAGAGAACGAAAGATTTTAAAAACCAAGGTTTTGAACAAAACTTTTCAAAATCTTTTAACTATAAATATTTGAGAAAATATTTCAAAAATCTTTTGACTATAACGGTGCCAAAGATCTCTGTTAGGACCATTGTAATAGTTAAATGTAATAGGTAGACTAGGAGGTATGTAGTTCCTCCTGGTCCTAGTAGTAGTAGGAGCAAGTCCTGCTCCTGGTCCTAGTCGAAGTCAAACTTTATTATTTACTTAATATTCTGTTAGGATATGCATGAGATATGTTAGGAAAGGATATGCATATCAGTTTTACATGTTTTCTTTAATGCTGTATTAGGGTTTCCTTGTAGTATAAAAGGAACCTTAGGCAGAAGGGTTATAGACATCTTCACAAAACGTAATTCTAGTTATTATCAATATTAGAAATCCTTAGAAAGGATCAAGTCTTTATAGTTATTCTGTTCTCCTTGATTATATTTATATTCTACATTCATATTGTGTATAGAGTCTCTTTGTGATTTGACTTGTGATTACAGAAGTCATTCACCGGTCCTGACAGGCTGCAAGTTCTACATCTAGTAGATCCTACAAGTGGTATCAGAGCCTGGGAGGGTCTCTATACAAGAAGAATCAAGTTTTCTTTTTACTGACATTTTGTTTATCATGTCTGCCTCAACTTCTACTCAAACAGGAGAAGACAACACTCCTAAAATTGTACAACCACATCAGATCCTTGCTACAGTCTCAAACACGAATGGTAAATTCCCTCTTCTGAAAAAGGCTGAATATGAAAACTGGGCAATGAAGATGGAATGGTGGATCACCAATACTGATCAAGATCTTTGGAAGATAATTCTGAATGGAAACAGCAGGAAGCTTACTGGAAGAGACAAGAATGGTAGTATTACCCTTCTTGACCCTAAATCACATGAAGAAATCATAGCTATTCAGAAGGAGGTCAAAGCAAAAACGATTTTGCTTCAATCTCTTCCTGAAGATCACATGGGTGACTTCTACCATTTGGATGATGCCAGAGAGATCTGGAATGGCATAAAAGCAAGGTTTGGTGGCAATGAGGAGTCAAAGAAAATGCGAAGATCCATGCTGAGAGATGAATTCACAGAATTCAAAATCTCAGAAACTGAAGGTCTACATCAAGGGTATGATAGGTTTCAGAAGATATTGAGCCAATTGAATCAACTTCGGTCAAAGCCTGATGATGGTGACATTAATGCAAGGTTTCTTAAAGCCTTACCCTACTCATGGAATCAGGTGGTGATCTCTCTCAAAGCCAAAGGTGGGCTTGACTATCTCAACATTGATGATCTGTTTCACAGGCTCAGAAATTTCGAACCTCATGTGAGAGGATTTTCAAGTGACTCTTTTTCCACTCCTGCTAATTCTGCCTTTGTGAGTTCTATGGCATCCAGTCCCATGTCATATGCAAGTAGCCCAAGCAATACTGTCTCCTCTCAGCATACTGTTCAGCATACTTCTGCTCCTAATCCTACTGCCAAGTCTGGTATTATGGTAGAAGCAGTTCTTCATTCTTTTGTGGCTGATGTTAATGCTGAACAACAACTTGCTTTTGATGACTTTAAACAGGTTGATAAACTTGACCTGGATGAGATGGATCTTAAATGGCAGATGGCCATGCTTACTCTTAGGGTTCACAAGTTTGAGAAGAAAGCAGGAAGGAAATTTAATTACAACCCTCGGGAGCCAGCACGATTCGACAGAAGCAAGGTTCGATGCTATAACTGCCAGCAACAAGGTCACTTTGCAAGGGAGTGCCCTACCAGGAATGATCAGGAGAAGAGCAGGTACTCCGCTTTCAAGGTTCAGGAGATAAAAGATGACAAGAAGGCATTGGTATTTGTTGACTCTATGGTCAACTGGAATGATCATCAGGCTTCTACTCTGGAATCAGCTGAGTCCTCGACTGACGTGTTTGCAATGATAGCTGGGAATCTCTCTGATGCAGAAGTAGCAGACGAGTTTGCCCTTATGGGCATCTCACCTCAGGTACAACATTGTCCTCTTGGTTGTCATGATAAATACTCAGAATTGTTGTCCCAATTTAATGAAGTAAATGATCAAAATGATAAGTATTTTTTAGAAGTTCAAGCCTATAAGGCTTCATTAAACACATTGGAACAACAAAAGTGGTGGTTACAAGATACTCAACGTGCGTATGAGGATAAAATCAGGATACTAAGCATCGATTTAGAAAACACGACAAATATGCTGAAATATACAGAAACAGTAAGAGATGCTAGTATCAAAGAAAAAGAGGAGATGCGGGGCAAATTAGATGCTACAATGCTAAGATTTGAAAATTGGCAAAAGGCACCTAAAAATCTTTCAAAATTAATTGATAGTAGCATGTCTGGTAGAACTAAAAGAGGCTTAGGATTTGAAAAATATATTGATTCAGAAGATGTATTTGATTTATCTTTTTCAAGTGTCTTTGATGCCGACAAAGAGGATGAGGGAAAACCTAGTTACAATAGGTTTAAACCAGCAGCAGAAATGCATGCTGTCCCTCCTCCTCTTACTGGAACTCTTATGCCCACTACATGGCATAATGACTTGGATGGATCACAGATGCTTGAGTCCCCAACAAGTTCTACTAATACTAATGACTTTGTCTCATGTACTTTCAGTGACAAAGCCGGTGACTCTGCATCTAGTGGTTCAAGTGAAGAGTCAAGACCTACAAGTTCCAAGTTGAATGAACATGCTGCTACTGGTGCTAGGAAGTGTGAAGAAAGAATTGCTGTTATGTCAAGTGTGTCTGGTCCTAGTTTATTGAGTCCTAGGAAGAATGTTTCTCCTAGAATTGTGTGTAATAAAGTAGGCAGTATGAAACAATCTCATTCTAATAAAAGGTCTTTCAAAACATGTTTTGTTTGTGGAAGTGCCTTTCATTTAATTAAAGATTGTGATTATTATGACACACATGTTTCTGTTAATCATGCTTTTCCTGCTCCTGGTCCACCAGGAGCTGCCCCATATGTTTCTAGAAGACTTAATCCTAGTGCTCAATCGTTTTCTTCTTCTAGAATGTCCTCTCCTTTAGCTTCTGATCATTGGAGAAATATTGGATTCCAAACCACCAATAATTATTTTCAAAATTTTAATCCAATCTATCCACATAATTTGGACCACATGTATTTTGGTTTAGGAAATTTGGGAACTGCTGTTAAGCCCTCAGCAGGTTGTTCTTGGTCAAATAATAATACCCATATGATGCATAGGCAACCAAGGAACAACGGTGGATCTCATCAATCTTCTTGGCACTCTTCTAAAGATCCACAAGGCAGGCTCAAACCTGAAAAGGTTTGGGTCCCCTTAAGACACTAACTTTTGCATTGTTATTATCTTGTTGTTGTAGGTTACTCCATACCAGGATCCTAGCTTAGGCATTGTTGATAGTGGTTGCTCCAGGAGTATGACTGGAAATAAAAGTCTTCTTTCTAACTTTGTACCATTTCATGGAGGCAAGGTCTATTTTGGTGGGGGTGAAGGCAGAATCACTGGCAAAGGAACGATAAAGACTCCTAATCTAAATTTTGAGCAGGTCTACTATGTGGAAGCACTTCAACACTTCAACTAGATATCGGTCTGTCAGATTTGTGACAAGAAGCAGTTTGTTCTCTTCACCGATACTGATGCACTTGTGCTTTCCAAAGACTTTCAGCTTCCGGATGACTCACAAGTTCTACTTAGAATCCCAAGAAGACACAATCTCTTTAGTATCAAGTTGAATGAAGTCAACCCTACTGGTCAACTAGCGTGTCTGGTTGCTAAGGCCTCAGAAGATGAAGCCACTAAATGGCATAGAAGGATGGGGCATGTGAACTTCAAGACCATTCACAAACTTGCAAATCTGAATCTGGTCTCTGGTTTACCTCCCAAGACGTTTAGAAATGAAATAAATTGTATTGCCTGCAGCAAAGGCAAACAGCACAAAGCATCCTTCAAGGCCATTACTGCTCTTAGTCTTATTACTGAACCATTGCAGCTACTACACATGGACTTATTTGGTCCTACTTCCATTAGAAGCATTGACCACAAACAATTCTGTCTAGTGGTAACTGATGGATATAGCAGGTTTACGTGGGTGTTCTTCTTGGCTGCCAAAAGTGAGACCTACTCAATTCTTAGAGATTTTCTTACCCTGATAGAGAACCAGTTGTCTAAGAAAGTTAAAGGTATTCGTTGCGACAATGGAACTGAGTATAAAAAATAAAGACCTCATCGCACTTTGCAATGCTAAGGGCATCAAAAGAGATTATAGTGCTGCAAGGACTCCTCAACAGAATGGTGTGGCAGAAAGAAAGAACAGGACACTAATAGAAGCAGCAAGAACTATGCTTGCCGATTCCAAGCTTCCAACCATGTTCTGGACAGAAGCTGTTAATACTGCAAGTTATGTTTTGAATAGGGTTTCTATTACCAATCCTCACAAGAAGACTCCTTATGAGCTACTCACTGGCAAAGTTCCAAATATTGCTCATTTGAAGCCTTTTGGGTGTCCGGTCACCATTCTGAATACTAGTGACTATTTGGGGAAGTTTGATGGCAAGGCAGATGAAGGATACATTGTGGGATATTCAGCTCATTCTCGGGCTTATCGTGTCTACAATCTCCAAGCCAAGCGGATCATTGAAACTATTAATCTCAAGGTGGTTTTGAGTTTCCCTTGGTTGAGCCTACTGACCAAGTCGCTCCTGGTACTCCAGCTTCTGCTCCTAGTGCTAGCTTATCACCTACTGGTACTCCGGCTAGTGAGTCTGCTTCCAATACTCGACTCTCCAGTCCTTCTGATTTGGGAACCATGAAAAGAAGTCTTCTACCAAGCTGGATGATATTCATAAACAACCAGTAGATGGGATTTTCCACAATGCTTCATATGATGCTGACTTTGTTGGTGATCTCAATAACTTGGCACCAGAAGTGGAGGTTTCTTCCAATCCAGTCTTGCAATCACACAAAGATCATCCTACCACTCAAATAACTGGAGATCCTGGTTCTACTATAAAGACACGCAGCATGCAGCAGAAGGCATCGTCTGATCATCATGCTCTTGTGAGCTATATTGAAGATCAAAAGCGTAATAATCATACGGACTTTCAACACTGTTTGTTTGCTTGTTTTCTTTCACAGGTGGAACCTAGGTCAGTTTCTCATGCTCTTGAGGATCAAAGTTGGGTGGAGGCTATGCAGGAGGAAATACATCAATTCTTGTTTCAGAATGTTTGGGTTCTGGTTGACTTACCAGATGGAAAGACAGCTATCAATACCAAATGGATTCTCAAGAACAAGAAGGATGCACGGGGAATTATCGTAAGGAATAAAGCTAGGCTTGTCGCACAAGGCCACACTCAAATTGAGGGTATTGACTACACTGAAGTTTTTGCTCCGGTTGCAAGGATAGAGGCCATTCGTCTGTTTTTGGCTTTTGCTTCTTATGTGGGCTTTACGGTGTTTCAGATGGATGTCAAGAGTGCATTTCTCTATGGCAAAATTGACGAGGAGGTGTATGTCACTCAACCTAAGGGCTTTATAGATCCACTTCATCCCAAGAAAGTTTACAAGGTGGTCAAGGCTCTTTATGGATTGCATCAGGCTCCTAGAGCTTGGTATGAGCGTCTTTCCACTTTCTTGTTAAAGAATGGCTATAGAAGGGGTACTATTGACAAAACACTATTTCTTCGGAGGAATACCAAGGACATTATCCTTGTTCAGGTTTATGTGGACGAAATTATCTTTGGTTCTACTAGGAAGGAATGGTGTGATGAGTTTGAACACTTGATGAAGGGCGAATTTCAGATGAGTGCGATGGGAGAACTTTCTTTCTTCCTTGGTCTTCAAGTCAAGCAACAATCGGATGGAATTTTCATCAGTCAAGACAAATACGTTCATGAGATTCTTCAAAAGTTTGACATGGATCCTCTTAGACCTGCAGCAACTCCTTATGAAGTTGCTAAAATCAAACTAAAGAATGAGCCAGACCCCCGGTCAATGTTCACATGTACAGGTCTATGATAGGCTCCCTCATGTATTTGACTGCATCACGTCCGGACATCATGTTTGTAGTAAGTGCTTGTTCTAGACACCAGGTGACTCCAACGGTTTCGAACTTAAATGCAGTGAAGAAGATTTTCAAGTATATCAAGGCTCAACCTAAATTGGGTCTATGGTATCCTAGAGAATTACCTTTTGTTCTAGAAGCCTATAGTGATAGTGACTATGCTGGTGCTAATAATGACAGAAAGTCTACTACTAGTGGCTGTCAATTCTTGGGTTGTCGACTTATTTCATGGCAATGCAAGAAACAGACAATAGTAGCTACTTCTTCAACAGAAGCTGAATACGTTGCTGCTGCTAGTTGTTGTGGACAAGTTTTGTGGATCCAAAATCAGATGTTGGATTATGGTTTCAATTTTATGAACACCAAAATTTTTATTGACAATCAAAGCACTATTTGCATTGTGAAGAATCCTGTTTTTCATCAGCGAACGAAGCATATTGAGATTCGGCATCATTTTATTCGAGATGCCAATGAGAAGAAGCTGATTCAGGTTCTTAAAGTTCATACGGATGATAATGTTGTTGATTTGCTGACTAAAGCATTTAATGGTCCTCGGTTTAACCACTTGGTGGTTCATATTGGGATGGTCAATCCTTGAGGTCTAGGATTGAGGGGAGGCAAAGCCTAAGGGGAGGCTTTGTGTACATATTCTTAGGACAGACTGACGTATTGATAGATTTTAACAACATTTTTTATTGGTTTTGGTGGTGTGTGTTACTTCTGCTGGAGGTTTTTGCTCACTTCTAGTGGATATGGTCTTACATGACTGGCTTCTGGTCCTCTTTGGTCAGCTTCTAGTCATAATTGGTGGCTTCTGGTGGTTCAAAATCTTTCCATGTCAAGTGGTGATTGGCTCCTGGTACTGGTCTGGCACACTGTTCATTCCTTTTGTCCTTTGTTAATCACGTTTTGCTCCTGTTCGGACCATTGTGTGCTTTGACTTTTGGTCAACGCTCCCAATCCTGGTATTTACAATTTTAATTAAGCATGGTTAATTGGGAGTTGGTAATTATGTTAAAAAGGGCAAGTGGTTACTATGCAATTATGGTTAAATTTGAAAGGGCAACCCCCCATTAATAGGGGTCAATGAACAGTTACCATTTTCTTTATTTATGGTCAAAATACACCCTTGACTCACTCATTACAATAAACACACACACAAAACCGCTCCTACTATCTTCACCCTAATCACAATCCTTCTTCCATCAATTCATCAAGATCCATGGCTGCTCTTGCTTACCAACCTGCTCACAACCGAGTTGCTTATCTGGGTAATGGTCCACATCGTGAACATTTTGCTGACATCTTGGGTTTCATTGAAGCTTCCAACCTAAGGTTTGCATTTACTGTATGTCCCACCATATATGATAGTGTTATTCGTCAATTTTGGGCGTCTGCTCGACTTGTGGATGTGGTTGGTCGTCCACGTGCACTCCATGCTACCATAGATGGACGTGCATATGTGGTGACTGAGGCTTCTATTCGCTCTTCTCTTCATCTTCAGGATGAAGGTGGTGTTGAATCCATCCCCAATTCGGAGGTATTGGAGGGGATGGCTGCTTTAGGATACGAACATGGGGGGAAGTTTAACTTCCAGAAAAACAGGTTTTCCCCCCAATGGAAGCTTCTGGTCCACTTTCTAATCCATTGTATGAGTCCCAAGTCTGGGAGTTGGGATGCTTTCCCTACTCCCTTGGCTACTGGTCTTATTTGCTTAGCCCAGGGTAGAGTTTTTAACTTTTCTCATTATCTATTTTAGGGGATGGTTAGTAATCTGTCTAATGCTGGTTCGCGAAAGAAGTTTCTTATGTACCCTAGGTTTCTTCAACAAATACTAGTTTGCATTCCTCGTGATAGGACTGAGCATGTGCCGTCTAAGCTTACCGCAAAAGTGTATTACAATATGGTCAATGGGTTTACTAGGGAATGGAGGCCCCTGACTGAGGCCATGTTGGGATTGGCTCAGGGTCCTATGGGTGAGGAGGAGGAGGCTCCTGAGTTTGTTGTGATTGATGATGACCCCATGGAGGAGGAGGCTCCTACTGGTGGTCCTTCTCATGTGGTTGAGGAGGAACTGGTTGAGGAGGTGGTGGTTGAAAAACAATCCCCTTCCAAGGCTGTTCCTTCTTCAGTCCCATAAAAGTCTCCATTTGTGGAGACTCCACCTCCTAGTCATGCCCCACACTCGACTGATAAACCGTTTGGTGCTAGTACTCCACAGGTTGACCCATATGTTGCATCGGGCTCCAATGACGCTTTCCCTAACCCAAGTTCTCTTGGTGGGCAGGCGGAGGAGCCTACTACACTAATGTCTTTGCTTGATCTTATGCGCAGGTACCATGCGCGGATGGTTTCATTGGAAGCTGATTTGAACCAACACAGGAAACTTACTAGGGAGTTTGTTCTTCCTCTGGCTGATCGCATCAAAGCTTTGGAAACTCAACAACGGCGCCGCAAGAAACATGTGATCCATTCAGATTCTGATGAGGAGGGTACGGAGCATGTTGAGGATGGTTTGACATTATTGGCAAAGGCTGCCTTTGCTAATAAAGTTTATGATGATTTGCCGGTTCCTCCGACATCCTCCAGTGTTCCTTCTCCTGGTGTTATTCCCACTCCTATGGATGGTGATTCTAATCCTGCTGCTGGTTCCAATGCTGGTCCCTCTCATGATTCGAAGGGCAAGGCCCCAATGACTGATGCTCCATCCCCATCTCGCAAGCGTACCCGTCGCCAACTTGAAGAGGAAAGGCTAGGTGAGGAGGCTGCTCGTCGGATTCAAGCCGAGATTGATGAAGCTGATAGGGTTGTTGAAGAAGAGCTTCGAAAGCGGAGGCGTGAACAAATTCAGCACGATGCCATGCATTGGAGTGATAGTGAGTGGATGCAAGTTTTGACTGTTCTCACCAGGGATTATGCTCAGTTTACAGATCTTTTGGGTGATGATGTTGATGACCACAATTGTATTCCGAGGGCTATGGTGTTGATGCGTAAGCACCAGTTGGCCCTTGCTGCACAACTTAGGGAAAAGAGAAAGAACAGACCTTTATCTCGGACTGAGGAGCGCAAGCAGATGCAGCGTTATGTGAAATATCAGTCTGCTGCTCATTTTAATGCTCCTTGGAAGTGGGACCGGGTTCGAGCTTTGACGTTTGATGAGCTCAAGGCACTTTATGAAAGTATGGTTAAGCGTCAGAGTCAACCAATTCCGGAAAGATTTATTTACCATCCTCGTGGTGTGACTTCTTCTACGCCTGCTGCTTCTACTGGTCCTTCATCTGCTCCCACTTCTGGTTCTGCTGCTAGTCCATCTGGTTTTGTTGCTACTTCCGTTGGTACTTCTACTTCTCATTTGGTTGCTCCTTTGGGTTCTACTGCTGGTCATGCTACCACCACCTTTGATGCTACCACCACCACTCATGCTCCTACTACCACACCTGTTATCACCACCACCACACATGTTCCAACCACCACCTTTGCTACCACCACCACTACTGCTGTTACACCTGATCTGCCATCTCCATCACCACCGGTTACTGGACCTCAACCAATTCATACCTCTGCTGCAGCTTCTATTAATCCATTGGGTGGGCAAACTCATGAGTCTACTTCTCCTGCTCCCACTACTGCTGCTGCTGAGGTTACGGTCAAGGTTGAACCCACACCTAGTGATTCCACACCTAGACGTTCGCTTCGCCAGAAACAAGCTCGACGTGTTCGCCGTGGTAAGACAGTCTCTTATGAGAAGCGTGATCCTGAGAATTTGATTGATGCAGCTTCTGACAGTGATTCTGACTTACCTTTGGGAAATGGGAACATTACCGGTTACACGGTTGAGCGGTCCACAACACTTCCTGGTGGCGTATCCCATCGAATTACTTTGAGTGATGGGTCTGTGCGTTTGGCTTCGGGTTTGCAGGGTGTGTTATCGTGGGCTGACCGTATGGATCTTATGGCGTTGTACGGCCTTGTGGATTCTAGCATGCCTTTTGACCCCATGGTTGTGTCTTCATGGCCTGGTCTGCGTATCTGGGCTGATCTTAAGCTGATGTTGGATGCTCCTCCTAATGCTCCTGTTTCGGGCATATGGAAGGATCAAATGCAATGAGTGATTCAGCGCTGGAAGCTATATGCAGGATGTGGTGTTCATATGTTGGAATTAGAATCTGGTCATATGGTTTTTATGCTGGCTGATGTGGATTATCCTTTAACAATTTCTTCGATGGAGGCGATGTTGGCTACTCATTTGCAAATTTCCAATGCTCCATCAGGAAATGAGTCCTCTATGGCCACGACGTTGGTGGAAGGTATTCAGGCGCGGTTGATAGCCGATAAGAAGGCTGCTTCTGGTATGTGATGTGATTGGGTTGTAAGTGTTTATGTTTTGTATTTTTGTTCATTTATTCATATTCTCATTCTTTTCACCAATATGTACAGTGATTGGTGAATCTCATTCTTTATAGTTAAAAAAAAAAAAAAAAAAACATATAAAATAAAACTTCATATAAAAAAAACGAACTTTTTATATAATATCTGCTTATACTTTTAACACATCTTGGATTTTATACTTGTGAATAATATCCCTTGGCTGATTTACATTGTGGGTTCTGGTTCCTGATTTGTGCTTGTACTGGTACTTGGCTTCACTTGGTGTTGGACATGGTCCACACAACAAATGGTTCTCAACTTACCATGTCTAATCGACAAGAAAACGTTGATTCACCTTGAGGGTACGGCTCCTGGTGCGATTCTCAAATCCGTTGATGGTTGCCAGGTTACCCAAAACTGGATGGTTTTCACTTGCCATAGTCTTGGACTGAAAAGTGGCTAATCCAAGGGGGTACAGCTCTTGGTAAAGATCTTATCAAATCCGTTGATAGCTGTAATAGCTTGCTTAAAGCTATAGGGTGTTCAACTCACCGATGCTTCATTGCTAAGAGTTGGCGAGTCCAGAGGGGTACGGCTTCTGGTAAAGACGCATCAAATCCGTTGACGGCTGTGATGGTTTGCCTAAAATCATCAGGGTACTCCCACTCACCATTGATTCACATTCTAAGAGTTGGGTTGGGTTCTAGTCTCCCAGGGTGATGCTTATTCCACCAGAAAGACTGGCTAGCCCAAGAGCGAGCAGCTACTTGGTAAAGGCTAATCAAATCTGCTCATGTTGCTGAAAAGATTCAACACGATGCTGATTTGTTACAAGCTTTGGAGAAGCTTCTAGTGTTTCATGTTGCGGCGGTTACTCTGATTCTTATCTTTCTGTTGCTGCTATTTGTTTTGCTGATACAATCCTCGGGCTTTCCTTGCACGTTTTCCAGGAAACTTAAACTCAACAGGTTAAATTCAAGTTTAGGGGAGGATTGTTAGGACCATTGTAATAGTTAAATGTAATAGGTAGACTAGGAGGTATGTAGTTCCTCCTGGTCCTAGTAGTAGTAGGAGCAAGTCCTGCTCCTGGTCCTAGTCGAAGTCAAACTTTATTATTTACTTAATATTCTGTTAGGATATGCATGAGATATGTTAGGAAAGGATATGCATATCACTTTTACACGTTTTCTTTAATGCTGTAATAGGGTTTCCTTGTAGTATAAAAGGAACCTTAGGCAGAAGGGTTATAGACATCTTCACAAAACGTAATTCTAGTTATTATCAATATTAGAAATCCTTAGAAAGGATCAAGTCTTTATAGTTATTCTGTTCTCCTTGATTATATTTATATTCTACATTCATATTGTGTATAGAGTCTCTTTGTGATTTGACTTGTGATTACAGAAGTCATTCACCGGTCCTGACAGGCTGCAAGTTCTACATCTAGTAGATCCTACAATCTCCGACGTTACCAACAAGCCCTATTGAGAAGATCTATATTTTGATATATATAATTTAATTTATATATATGTATATATCATGGTTTCAGTATGTAACTGTTTAATAAGTATGTAATCCTAATACGAGATATATATAAATGCAGATTGTCATGGCTGACCCTAATATTCCTGTAGAGAACCATGCTATTCCCGAACCTAATGTAGATGATAACCGTTATTTAGACTTAGTGGATTATGATATGGATGATGATGAGGAGGAACCATTTGAGGATCCCGAGCCCGAGATAGGACTAGGAGATTAGATTGCCCCTCAGGTTGATATGGTAGAGAATGAGAATGATAATATTGGTATTGAGAATGATGATGAGATTGGGATAGATAATGTAGATAATGAGGATGACGACGAGGATGTCGAGGAGGATATAGGTATAGATGATGAGGTTGATGATGATGATGAGGAAGCTGAGCTTATTTACCCTTATGATGTTCCGAAGGGCGAGCCCTTACCCCTTCCAGTTTATTGGTCTGATTCTGTGATTGAGCTACCTAGAGATGAAATGTCTGAATCATCTGAATCTGATTCTGAATCTGATTCTGAATCAGAGGATGTTGAAGATGATGATGCACTTGATGGTACTGATGGTATTGCTACTCGTAGACATGTGATGGGAGAGTCGTCTAGGGTTCGAGAGGCTACTCATATGGATGGTCTTACACCTTGGGCCTTGAGACGTGATTTAGATGCTTCCCGTGCTCAGAGTAGTATGACAGAGGTTGGATTAGGTGTTGTTTAGACTCATGTTGCTTATTTGGAGTCGAAGACTAAGGTTGGTGAGAAAGAGCGGGAATTGCTTAGTTTGGATTTGACTGATGTAGAGCGTGGTTTGAATGAGGCTTTTAGGAGGTTATCTGTATTAGAAAGTGGTGAGTTTGCTGAAATGAAGAAAAAGGTGAATTCTATGGAGATTTGGTTGAGTGTAGCTCGTGCGATGCGTGAGAAAGCTAAGAAGGAGTTGAATATATCTGTGGGTTGGAACAGTAGATTTTATGTTGATATGGTTGAAAGAGGAGTGATCCGTAAGCGCCCAGCTGAAGATGTGTCTTGTGATCGTCCGACAAAGATACAAAAGACGATGGATGATGGACCATCTGGCGGTTCTCAGTAGACCAGTCTATGTTTAGTAGTGACCTTTGTATCTTTTGTACCTTTGTAACTTTGACTGAACCGACTTGTTAGTTAGTAGACCTGGCACAAATTTTTAGTATGTATAGTGCTAGAACTTTGATATGGAATGTAAATTAAGACAATGCTTTTGTTTCAAATCCAATGAAATATGTATCTTGTCTTGAATTCCATATTGTGCCTTATTTGTATCTTGATTATGAATTCAATCCATATTATATGAATCCCTTATTGGGTGAATGCTTAATACTTTGAAATTGTGAAATTATAAAACTATGTCGCCCAAGAAAGTTGTGACTGAGGATGATGTACGTAGGATTATTGCGGAGCAAGTTACCGCATCTATGACTGAATTTATGGCAAATGCTAGAAATGAAGCTGGCGGTAGTGGAGCTGGCGGTAGTGGAGCTGGCGGTAGTGGAGCTGGCGGTAGTGGAGTTGGCGGTAGTGGAGCTGGCGGTAGTGGAGCTGGCGGTAGTGGAATTGGTGGTACTAATGTGAATGTGAATGCTAATAATGTGAATGCTAATGCTGGAGGAAATGTAGTAGGACTTGGAACTAATGCACCTGAAGTTGGTGGTTGTACTTATGTGAGGTTCATGAAGTATGAACCTCTACCTTTTAATGGAACTAAAGGTGCTGTAGGATTAAGCCAGTGGATTGAGAAGATTGAGTCGGTGTTTCGGATTAGTAAGTGTAAGGAGGAAGATAAGGTGACTTTTGCTATGGCTACTCTTAAAGGTCGTGCGTTGACTTGGTGGAACGGGAGAATTGCTTTCATGGGTATTGATGCTGCTAATGCTACTCCTTGGGCTGAGATTAAGAAGTGGATGACTTTGGAGTTCTGTCCCTGTAGTGTGATCATTAGGTTAGAACAAGAGTTGATTCATCTGAGAATGAAAGGTGTGGACATTGATAGCTACACAAACCGATTCCATGAGTGGGCCTTGCTGTGTCCTTGATTGGTGGAACCCGAAGAGATCTGAATTGAACAACATATTAAAGGGTTGACCAAGAATATCCGAGGAGACGTGACATCATCGAAACCACTGACCATTGATGATGCTGTTCGAATGGCTTACCAACTCATTGGGCAGATAATTCAGGATAGGGAAGATGAAGCACGTACTGGTGAGAAACGAAATGGTGATGGTGATCGTGTAGATAGAGGTGATAATAGGAAGAATTTCAATCGCCGTCAGAACCAGAGAAAGGGGAATGCAAATTCTCTTACCAACAACACACCGCGTAACGATGATATATGTCCTAAGTATGGCAACAAGAGGCATGCTGGCGACTGCTGGAAGTGCCGAAATTGCGGAAAGCTTGGACACAAAGTTGAAAGGTGTAAAAAGGGAATCATTTGCTTCAACTGTAACGAAGAAGGTCATAGGAAATCGGATTGCCCTAAGTTGAAAGCGATTGTACCTGGAAGAAACCCCCAGGGTGGTGCTTATCAACTTGGAACAGTCGAGGTGAAGAAAGAGGATCCAAATGTCGTTACTAGTACGTTTTTACTCAACAATCATTATGTTGTTGCTTTATTTGATTTGGGTGCTGATAGGAGCTTTGTATCCACTAAATTTAGTGCCCTTATTGACATTGAACCTATTGAGATAAATACCAGTTACGAGGTGGAATTGGCTTATGGTAAATTAGTGAAAACTAATAAGTTATTAGAAGGATGCTCTCTAAATCTCTTAAACTATTCCTTTCCGATTGATTTGATGTTGATAGAATTAGGTAGTTTTGATATTATTATCGGTATGGATTGGTTGTCGTTGAATAATGCTACTATTTATGTGGAGAAAAGAAGGTTAAGATTCCTCTTAGGAATAGGACGTTAGTAATTGATGGTAATCGAGGTGAATCCCGTTTGAAAATCGTTTCATGTATTAAACTCCAAAAGTACATCAGGAACGGTTGCGAGTTATTCTTAGCTCAAGTGACCAGGAATGACTCTAAGGAGAAACGATTGGAAGATGTACCTATTATCTGTGAATTTCCTGAGATATTTCCTAAAGATTTACCCGGACTACCACCGATAAGGCAAGTTGAGTTTCGAATCGATTTAATTCATGGTGCTGCACCGGTGGCACGTACGCCTTACCGATTAGCCCCTTCTGAATTAAAGGAGTTATCTGAACAACTTAAGGAGTTGTCTGATAAAGGTTTTATTCGACCGAGCTCGTCGCCTTGGGGAGCTCCAGTCTTGTTCGTTAAGAAGAAGGATGGATCTTTCTGTATGTGCATTGATTATAGGGAACTGAATAAGTTGACGATTAAAAATCGATATCCTTTACCAAGGATTGATGATTTGTTTGATCAACTACAAGGATCTAGTGTGTATTCTAAGATAGATCTGCGGTCTGGATATCATCAACTTCGCGTCCGTGAAGAAGATATTCCTATAACTGCATTTAGAACTTGGACACTATGAATTTCAAGTAATGTCATTTGGGTTAACTAACGCACCTGCGGTTTTCATGGATCCAATGAATCGAGTGTGCAAACCCTACTTGGACAAATTTGTGATTGTGTTTATTGACGACATTCTAATCTATTCTAAGAATAAAGATGAACATGAAGAACATTTAAGGATTATTTTGAGTTTGTTAAAGGATGAAAGGTTGTATGCTAAGTTTTCGAAATGTGATTTTTGGTTAGATTCAGTGCAATTTCTTGGTCATGTGATTAACAAGGATGGAATTCATGTTGATCCTACAAAGATTGAAGCCATTAAGAATTGGTCTGCACCGACAACGCCAACGGAAGTGCGACAGTTCTTAGGATTGGTTGGCTATTATAGGCGATTCATTAAAGAATTTTCTTTAATAGCTAAACCCTTGACTAAGCTTACCCAGAAGAATAAACCTTTCGTTTGGGGAAGTGATGAAGATGGAGCATTTCAGATATTGAAGCAAAAATTATGTAGTGCGCCAATTATATCATTACCCGACGGGAGTGAAGATTTTGTAGTGTATTGTGATGCATCTCTTAGAGGTTTTGGAGCTGTTTTGATGCAGCGAGAAAAAGTAATAGCTTATGATTCTAGGCAATTAAGGAAGAATGAGGAGAATTATACTACTCATGATCTCGAGTTAGGAGCTGTAGTCTTTGCTCTTAGGTTGTGGAGACATTATATGTATGGCACCAAGTGTACGGTATTCACCGATCACAAAAGCCTACAGTATATTCTCGATCAAAAGGAACTGAACATGAGGCTACGAAGATGGATAGAATTGTTAAGTGATTATGATTGTGATATAAAATATCACCCATGAAAAGCAAATGTTGTTGCCGATGCATTAAGCAGAAAAGATAGAGAGCCTATCAGGATACGTTCTCTAGTCTTGATCGTGCACAATAATTTGCCTGAGCAAATTAGAAATGCGCAAATAGAAGCTTGTAAGAAAGAAAATTTTGTTAATGAAGGGTTCCGAGGAGAAGGAGATCCTTTAGAAGTTAGAGCTGATGGAGTGAAATGCTTAAGAGGTCGTATGTGGATACTAAGTTTGGAGGCATAAGAGATTTGATTATGTTAGAATCCCATAAATCTAAGTATTCCATTCATCCTGGATCTGATAAAATGTATCATGATTTGAAGAAGTTGTACTGGTGGCCGAATATGATAGCTGATATTGCTATGTATGTTCTTTAATGCTTGACTTGTGCAAGAGTCAAAGCTGAACATCAAAAGCCATCAGGACTACTTCAACAACCAAAGATTCTTGAATGGAAGTGGGAGCGAATTACAATGGACTTTATCACCAAGCTTGCTAGAACATCATCTGGAAATAACTCGATTTGGGTCATTGTCGACAGACTGACCAAATCAGCACACTTCATTCCGGTTAAAGAGCAATTCTCACTAGAGAAGTTGGCTTGTATTTATCTTGATAATGTTGTATGCAAGCATGGAGTGCCTGTATCGATCATTTCAGATCGAGATCCTAGATTCGCATCGAATTTTTGGAAATCTCTCCAAAGATCTTTGGGAACGAATCTCGACATGAGCACTGCTTATCACCCCAGACTGATGGTCAGAGTGAAAGAACGATACAAACACTGGAAGATATGTTGAGAGCTTGTGTGATAGATTTTGGTAAGAATTGGGATAAACATTTGCCTTTAGTAGAGTTTTCGTATAACAATAGTTACCATGCTAGCATTAAGGCTGCACCGTTTGAAGCTTTATATGGTAGGAAGTGTAGATCCCCTGTATGTTGGAGTGAAGTTGGGGATACCCAGCTCACGGGACCGGAATTGATCTGGGAGACTACGGAGATGATAGTTCAGATTAAGAATAGGCTGTTGACTGCCCGTAGTAGACAGAAAAGTTAAGCGGATGTGCGGCAGAAACCGATGGAGTTTGAAATGGGTGACCGAGTAATGTTGAAACTATCGCCATGGAAAGGCGTTATAAGATTTGGAAAGCGATGGAAATTGAATCCCCGCTATATTGGACCGTTTAAGATTTTATCTAGAGTAGGTCCGGTGGCTTACAAACTAGAGTTACCCCCAGAACTTCATGGTGTTCATAACACATTCTATGTATCTAATCTGAAGAAATGTTTAGCAGTGAGTGATGAGAAAGTTTCGTTGGATAAGGTTCGAATAGATGAGAAGTTGCATTTTATCGAAGAACCCGTAGAGGTTATGGATCGTGAGGTAAAGCAACTGAAACAAATTCGGATACCTATTGTCAAGATCCGATGGAATTCAAAGCATGGACCGGAATTTACTTGGGAACGAGAGGATGAAATGTGGAAGAAATATCCGCACCTCTTTGATTTCAATAAGAAACGGACGTCAAAATGAAATGGATCACGAGGACGTTGATCCCTTTTAGGAGGAAAAGCTGTGACAATCTAACATTTTCAGATAGTAAATTATTTTCTCGTATATTATTTTTAAACTTATTTTTGTGTTGGTTGATGAACTCACAATTTACGGATTTAAATTTGGGCTTACGTGCATAATTTAACGTCCGTTACGACTAAACCGGAAACCTTAGGATTACGTATTTACGTTTTTGAACTCCGTTTTTTATGAGACAATTTTTATTAGATTCGTTTTGTGCCGTTGATTCATAATTTATAAAAACGTTTTTCGTAAAACGACCCAAGGGCACGCAAATCAAGGAAACTAGAATCGAGGAATACCCGTAAATTAGCGGGATGGGACAAAACATTTTATCCCACCCCACTAAAAGGGACGGCCAAAAACAAGGACACCACATCCATGATGTGGCACCCTTGTAACTAAAAGCTTACACTTGTTAAGCTAAGCTTAACAAGTAAGCTAACTTGACACTAAAACCACAAAACCACTTCATTCTTACCATTTACTCATAGAAACTTATGCAAACCACTCACCAAACTCTCTCATCCCTTCCCTTTTATCGTCCCACATCAAGAACAAACACCCCTTTTTGATAAATTCTAGCCATAAATCTTGTGTTATCTACTCATATAATGAAGAAACCTTGAAGCCTTGTTGATTGGTGATCATATTAACATCAAAGGAAGTGATTTGCTTGTGTCCTAGGGCTGATTTCTCAACTAATAACCTTGGTGGTTGATGATCTTGAAGATATATTTGGCGTACATCAAGTTGTAGTCATCCAAAAACAAGATATAATCTTGGTTGGTAAAGAAGATCATCCTTTCCATTTTTCTTGTTATTTTTGTAAAGATCAAATGTATTTTATTTCTTATTGTATATGTATATGATGAATATATGATGATAAAAATGTTGCGTGGGGATCAAGTGTTGATAAATATGGTTAAAAAGATGAAAAACCATAGGTAACAAGGTTAAAATCTTACTTAATATGATGGTTGTATAAAAACAGTAAGTAACCCAATGATAAAATGATAAAATTGCATGGTGAAATCAATTTACAGTAAGTATTAGATGTTATACACATGTGAGAGTTGGCCAATCATCAAAATGAGTGAGATATGATCAAAACAAAATTAGTGTATCAATCTGAATAGTCTGTTTTGTAGGGACTGTTAAGGATACTTAGACATGGATTGAGCAATAGCTAAAAGTAAGTTATTTTTAGCACATAATATGAAGTTTATGTCATCCAAAAATGAGCTTCTGTCTCCTTGTAGAACTCAAGATATGAAAAACATGGTGAACGTGAAACTAAAAATCAGATTTTGTGAAATTAAAGTTTAATAATATTATATAAGCACTCAAATAAATATAGTATAAAATATGAATTAAAACCCAATAACTTATATATTACATTTATATAAATATGTATAAGGATAAATAAATGGACATTTTATAAAAAATGGTAGTTTGATAAGTTTTATAAGTTATAAAACTATAAACATGATTTTTACGTCTTTTCGGCTAATACCGTAAAGTTAACGTTTTCGTCAACTAAAACTTAGACGGTCGGACCCGTCTAATGTAAACTTTTTAAAATTCATATACTGATATATAAGTACTTAATACAAGTAAAAACTGATAAAACCCGAACTATATAACATATAGACATTAACGGGCTAAGTTAGCATTATTGGACTATTAATCCAACTAAATGGGTTAAACACTTATAAATTTACTTATTGGCCTTAACCCACTTGGGCCCAACATGTAAAGTATAATACTGATAATAAAAGTGTAAAATGGACTAATTTAAGGTATTTGGCTTATAATAGGCTTATTGGACCTAAAACATGTAAATAAGTAAAACTAGTAAACTAGTATAAAAGTTACCAACACATAACACTAAAATGAGTAAATGAGAATGTATAAACCCACTTGATCATCATCATATGTATACTTGTTATTTTGATAAAGTCATTGGACAAAAGTCTAAGATCGATTATTATTTATATAGGTTTCCGTGATCGAAGCACGCCCGTAGCCGATAATCGCCTTTCATTATCAACGTGAGTTCATAGCCTCGCACTCTTTTAAATGTTTTATAAAATGATTTGTAATCCCGCAAGGGAGATAACATGCTAGTTTTTGATAAAAATAGAACACAAGTAGTCCTGATGGTATGCTTAATGATATGGACCCGAATGATGCTATGACCCAATAAAAGAGATAAAAAGGATTATTAGTAGTTAGGTTATGTCACTCAAAGTCCCATTAGCATGAATTGTGAACTACGGGATTTGGTAGACGCTTATGCATATGATAGTACTATTTGGGGACGATCACCCCAGTTCGCGCCTTGACGGTTGATCCCCGTCGTACCATATTGATTGGTAAGCGAATTTATGTATGAGAAGATTTACATAGCGTGATTTTGTGACGACACGCTAACTTAGATGGGCAAATTGTTTGTCGGGTTCGCGGCCCATTGTTGTGATAGTAAGGTAACAATGTCATGCGGCTAATAATAATCCAATACAATATGATACGATGCAAATAACGATGATAATATTACCTATAATGGTAATATTGAGGCTACGGTCTCATGGACGGTTTAAGATGTATGCTTTGATTTATATATTGCCTGACTAGCAATACGAGGACTTACTTCTAATATTATACTTGTGTTCTGATTTCAACGATTTTTTTATATAACGTTTTTACTAAACTCTATGAATTCACTCGGCATTCGCTGATATGATTTTTGCATGTTTTTATCTCAGGTGCTTGAAGGTAATTCGGATGGAGATCGACTCTAATGGCCCACATAATAATAAAACAGTTCATTTGATCTATGTTTTGTAAACTTAATGGCCTGTATAATTTGGGACCTGTTGTACACTTGAAACTTTTTATCGAATGAATGTATATTAAACCTTGTACATCCCTTTTTATGTGTTGTCTATGATTGAAGTTATTGTGCTATTCCGTAACACTCTAAAAGACTCTTCCGCTGTACCGATATGAAAATTTGAGAGTGTTACAGGTTGTGATTATCCAGTTGGGTAGGGTTTCAGCCCAATATAAATAGCAAGGTTTTCACCAAAATATCGATCTTTTATATTTCTCAAAAATATAAATAAAAAAATGATATTTCTTAAAAAATCGAAAATTTGTGATATTTCATAAATATCGAAAAAAATTATATTTTAAAAATATAGAAGGTTTTTATTTCTTTTTGAATATTTCGCAAATATTCAATGTATTTAAAATTTAACAAACGTATTTAAGTCTGTTAGAATTCTCTTAGTCATAGATTTAAACTCAAATAAGCTGTTTGATATTAACTTTCTTGTGCCTAGGAGACAGGCAAGTAACGCAAGACTTACAGAGTTCTAAGTCTCTGTGAGCAACCACAGAGGAGTCCATGTCAGAGATATTGTCAAGAAAGTAGAAGATTACTTAAAGACATACTCATTGGCTGTGTTGGATAACAGCCAAGATGTATCAGGGACTCTGAGTGGTTGAGTGTTAACAGGGGTGGTAATACCCTGTTAACACTCAGTACACTTTGTACATACCTAAGTTTTTAGGCGGGAAGTTTCACATCCTAAAGTACAAGGAATGAAGAAAAGGGAAACTATGTCAGCTTTGTTTCCCTAAAGCGCTATGGCAGACTACCAAGAATAGAAGAGCATCTTTTGACAGATGTTTGACATTGTCTGTTTTGTGTAGTCACCATCAACCAGTACTAATAGTCAACCTCGTACCACTATAAATAGGAGATGTAGGCTAGATTTAATGGGGTTCACTTTGTTAGATTTCACACATTAACTCTTTACAACATAGAGATAGAACAGTTGTGTCTGTGTTCTTGAGTTTGCTTTGTTTTGTCCAAAGTGTACACAACACATTGTCATCAAACTGTGTTATCCATAACCCATGTAATACTTGTTATACAATAATAAAGTACTACGTTTGAAAAGTATTTACTTGTGTTAATTATCATTCTTAATCGTTTCAAGCTAGTTTTAGGGACTTTCAATTGGTATCAGAGCGGTGTTTGATATTAAAACCTTCATAAACATCGTTCTAAGTTTTAAAATCAAGATCCACCATGCCTGAAACGAGCAACACCCCGCCACGACCAAATTTGGTTTCTGGGAACAACACACCACCACCACCAAACTCACCAAGAGTAACCCCTACTCAAAATAAAGACGATCTTCCTCAACTTCTTGATTCAAGAGGTGGTTCCCATGTTACCAACATACCAGTGTTTGATGAAGATCACTTTGCAAGTTGGAAAAGTCAATTTCTTTTCTATCTAGATGGACTTGAACCATTTCTTCTAGAAATTATAGAAAATGGACCATATGTTCCCATGGCGCTTACCTCTACTGATGATAATCCTCTTCCCAAACCTCCCAAGCAGTGGACTCCAGCTGATAGGAAATTGGAAAACCAAGATAAACGTCTCAAAAGCATTATCATCTCATGTCTCCTAAAACACATCATGAAATCAGTAATCCAATGTCTAACAGCCAAACAAATGTGGACAGACCTCATCCTAGGCCACGAAGGACCCTCTGAAACCAGAGAAACCAAGATTCAGGCACTCAGGCTTCAGTTTAATACTTTCAATGCACTTGAAGGTGAAAAGGTACAACAGACGTACACAAGGCTGAAGATTCTTCTCAACGATCTTGCAATGAATGAAGTCACCATTGGACAAGCTGAAGTAAATGCCACCTTTGTCAACAGCCTTCCTGGAAAATGGCTGAGCATGAATCTGACCCAGAGAGCCAATAACTCCATCAAGAATGATATGGTGGCTCAACTGTATGGAAAATAAAACTATGAAAAAGGGCTAACATATACCATTTACAAATCTGAGTCTGAAAGATTTGTAGTTCAGGGAGCAACATCCAAAGCATTGATTTCCACCTCACACACTCATGACAGCTATTCAGATGTTGAAGAAGACACTCGTAGCAGCCAAGAATTCATGACAGACCTTAATGCTGAGTTTCATGAAAGAGCTTTACTAGCTAATCAAAGAAGATTCTACAAAAGATCAGGAAGAGTAGGATCGGCTAGTAAACAGACTAAAAAATCCAAAGAGACTTGCTTTGCCTGTGGAAAACTTAGACATTTTCAAAAAGACTGTTCATCCACAAAAACATCCTCACCATCATATCCATCATCATTCAAACCTTACAAGTTCAAATCACAACAAAACAACTCTTCTCAACAATCCAATTCCTCTGATAATGAGAAAACGGATTACAAAAACAAATACAAGGCACTAAAGACTAAGTTGGAACAGATGAATTTGGAGTTAGAATCTCTGTCAAAGAAGAAAGGGAGTGATAAAAGGACAGAGAAAGGGTTGGTAGCTGAAGCCTATGATTGGAATGATGAGCCGCTGACATCTGATGAAGAAGATACCACCAGGGTCAGGGCATTTATGGCTATAGCTGAGGATGAACCAGGTGTTGGTAAAGGAGATGCTAGGTCAGGAAAATGGGTTGACATCCGTATGAAAAAGGTACACAGGCTTATATCTATGTCTAAAAGTGATGAACGTAAACATGTCCTTGATTATACCATAGTTGATTTACACTTTGTTGAGGAACAAAGAAAGAACCTGCTTGATAAATTTCACTCTGTTAAACATGAATTGTTGACTGCTAAGGCTGAATGTGAAACTTTAAAACAGGTTAACTCTGATATGACATCTCTTCAAAATGAAGTTAATAAGTTAACTTTAAGAAACAGTGCCTTAAATGATCAAGTAACTGAACTAAACAAGGTTATAGAAAAATGGTTGTACAGTAGGTTCACTATAAATGAATTACTTGATGATGAAGTTCCAGCTGACATATCTAGGGCTGTGATTGCTAAGAGAAACAAAATGAAAGGCCCTTAAGAAACCCAAAGAGATTGTTTTCAAGTCCACAGAGACTATACATGTATCTGACCCTTTTATGACTGATGTACCTGTCTCTAAAGTGGTTATAGATAACAATGAACCTTTAACATCCTTGCCTAAACTATCTTGTGTTGAACCCAGCAGCTCTTCTAGAGGAGCTAAGGCTAAACTCAAACCAGATGTTAAGACACCTCCAGCTAAGGTTTTTGTTGTTCCTGCAAACCCATCTGTTAAGCAAAATGTTTATAAGGCTGTCTCAACAAACCATGTGAACAAAGTAGAACCCTCGACTGAAGAACGCCTGTTGTCTTTAATGAAATAAGTAGAACTCTTAAAAGAACATATTAAGCCTTCCACTGAATGCTCTGCTTCCTCTAAACCTAAGTCTATCTTAGGAGAACCCAAAGGTGAAAAGGTTATCAAACCTTATTGTAATATGTGTAAGAATTCTCATCACATGACCATAGATCATGATAGACATATGGCTGTTAAGAGAGCTCAGACACCTTTTAGGGACAGACAACAGGCTACTAGGAGACCATCAGGTAACTATAGACCTTACCCTCCCTATAAATATTGTGGTCTCACAAACCATCACTCAGATGAGTGTAGTGACTTTCCTGGATGTGATATTTGTGGAAGGTACACCCATGACACAACCAATTGTCCTTCAGATCGTCACAAGTTCTACAGGAACTCAAGAGTTGCTAATCAGCAATTCAAGGAACCCACTAGAAAGTGGGTTCACCATAGGAAATAATTTGTTTCCATATATCTGTGTAGAAACATCTCAAGGAATCGGTCTGGTATCTACATAGTAGTTGCTCTAGACACATGACAGGAATCAAACAATATCTGCACAGATATTCAAAAGAGCCTGGTCCTAAAGTGGTGTTTGGGGATAACTCTTTAGGCGACACAGAGGGATATGGCTCAGTTAACTGCAATGGAATAACATTTACAAGGGTTGCATATGTGAATGATCTTAAGCACAATCTCATCAGCATCAACCAGTTGTGTGATGATGACTACAAGGTTTTGTTTACAAAGACTCAAGGAACCATATTCAACAAGAACAATGATGTGGTGTTAATTGCACCAAGAAGAAGAGATGTGTATGTCATCAATATGGCTTCTTGCTCAGAGGACATCTCAAATTTTTTTCTGGCAAAAGCGTCTGAAAGTGTCAATTGGCTGTGGCACAAACGACTCTCTCATCTCAACTTCAAGAACATCAACAAGCTAACCACACAAAACTTGGTTTCTGGTCTACCACTTGTGACTTTCACTAAGGACAAGACATGTTCAGTGTGTGTTAAGGGAAAGCATCACAGGCCATCATTTAAGACTAGGCAATCATTTTCTATTGACAAGTGCTTACATCTCCTTCACATAGATTTGTTTGGACCTGTCAAACCACAAACCATTAATCACAACAAATACACCTTGGTCATATTTGATGAATTTTCAAGGTACACATGGGTTTTCTTCCTCAAAAGGAAAAGTGATGCAGTTGATGCCATCATGTCCTTCCTCAAGCAGGTTGAAAACATGAATGAAGTTAGAGTAAAAGCTCTAAGAAGTGATAATGGGACTGAATTCAAGAATCAACAGCTTGAAGCTTTTTGTGATGAAAAGGGAATATCACAAAACTTCTCTTCAGCTGGTACTCCTAAACAAAATGAAGTAGCTGAAAGAAGAAACAGAACATTGATTGAAGCAGCTAGAACCATGCTGAATGGTGCAGCCTTACCAAAGCAATTTTGGGGAGAAGCTGTCCGCACTGCCTGCTATACCCAGAATAGATCAATCATTGTTAAAAGACATGGAAAAACCTCTTATGAAGTTTTTTGAAAATGAGCACCAGACGTCAGCTATTTCCATGTCTTTGGATGCCCTGTGTTTATTTATAACTACAGGGATCAACTTGGAAAGTTTGACGAAAAATTTGATGATGGTTTCTTCTTAGGATACTCTCCAACAGCCAAAGCCTTTAGAGTATTCAACACAAGAAGACAGGAACTAGAAGAAACCTTTCATGTCACATTCAATGAAGATGATGACGTACTACAAAGAACAGGAACAGAAGGTAATGAAATTGATTTCAACGAAAATAGGTCTTTCCCATAAGATGAGTTCTTTGAGCCAAGACATGTCTTTCATCATCATCCACACACAAATACTCTTGTCCCATATGTTCCTGCACATGATCCGCTGTCAACACATAACATTAAACTTCCTACTACTCAAGTGACAGCTGAAAGTGAAAGTCGGCCTTCCACAAGTCCATGTTCCACCTCGGCTGAAGATGACTCACCTATTGCTAGTAATCAAGAAGACTCTCATGTGGTCTGTGAATCATCACTTCTTGAAATAGCTGATGAAGACAAAGACATAGATATTGTTTTTGAAGAGAGTCCTCCTACTCAGCAGAATGAAACACAAGTTATAATTTCATCCTCCATACCTGCACCTGTCTATGACTCCCCATCTCCTCAAAGCAAATGGTCAAGAGATCAGCACATTCTTCTTGTCAACATCATTGGTGAACCAAATGTTGGGGTTACTACTAGACAGAGAATTCATGACTCAGAATCAGCCTCAGCTAATGAATGTTTGTTTACTGAATTTCTTTCCCAAATTGAACCCAAGCGTGTAGATGAAGCACTTCTTGAAGAGGGTTGGGTCGCTGCAATGTAGGAAGAAATCAATCAGTTTAAAAAAACGAGGTATGGACTCTAGTGCCTGCTCCACCTGGTAAGAACATCACAGGCACTAGATGGATATATAGGAACAAGATGGATGAAATTGGTAATATCATAAGGAACAAGGAAAGGTTGGTTGCACAGGGGTATACATAGACTGAAGGGATTGATTATAATGAAACATTTGCACCTGTAGCAAGACTTGAAGCCATCAGAATCTTCCTTGCTTACGCTGCATATATGAACTTCACTGTGTTTCAAATGATGTTAAAAGTGCCTTCCTCAATGGAGATTTGGCTGAAGAAGTGTATGTTAAACAGCTAGAAGGATTCGAGAACAGCGAGTTTCCCAACCATGTGTACAGGCTTCACAAAGCAATGTATGGGCTGAAATAGGCTCCAAGGGCATGGTATGAAACGATGTCCACTTTTTTAACTGAAAATAAATTTGTCAGCGGTTCCATTGATAAAACACTTTTTACCTTCAAAGATAAAAGTGATTTCATCATTGTACAGATTTATGTGGATGATATCATCTTTAGGTCTACAAATGTTAATCTTAGTAAACGTTTTGCTAAATTAATAACCAAGAAATATGAGATGAGTATGATGGGTGAATTAACTTACTTTTTGGTTTTTCAAATTAAACAATGTCCTAAAGGAATTTCAATTTTTCAAGAAAAGTATGTTAAAGATTTGCTGAAAAATATGACTTAGCTGATTGTGCATCAGTGAAATGCCCCATGCTTCCACCCAACAATTTAGGCCCTGATGAGTCAGGGGTCTCTGTTAATGAGACTATCTATAGAGGCATGATTGGGTCACTCATGTATCTCACAGCCAGTCGCCCTGATATCAAGTTTTCCACATGCCTTTGTGCAAGGTACCAAGCTAACCCAAAGGAATCCCATCTTGTGGCTGTTAATAGAATTTTTAGGTACCTCAAAGGAACAACCTCTATAGGTCTGTGGTATCCCAAAGAATCAGGCTTTGATCTCAAGGTTTATTTAGATTTAGACTATGCTGGGTGCTGCATTGACAGGAAAAGTACCTCAGGGAGCTGTCAAATCCTAGGAGGCAAGTTGGTTGGATGGAGTGCAAAGAAGCAAAACTATGTGGCTATGTCATCAGCTGAAGTTGAATATGTTGTAGCTGCTAGTTGTTGTGTTCAAGTACTTTGGATGAAAAGTCAACTAGCTGACTATGAGATTCTATATGACAAAGTACCCATCTTCTATGACGATACAAGTGCCATTCTATCTTAAACAACCATGTGCTTCACTCCAGAACCAAACACATAGATATCAAGTATCACTTTATCAGGGATCATATTATTAAAGGAGATATTGAGCTGCATTTTGTTCCCACTGAGCTGCAACTAGCTGACTTATTTACAAAGCCTTTGGCTGAACCTTCGTTCAACAGGCTAGTTGCTGAGCTGGGTATGCTTAATATCTCACAGCCTGTGGCTGATATTTAATGTGTGTCATTAATGTCTGAATAAATATTAAATGTTTTTTACATGAAACTAGGTAGTTACTTTCCAAGTAAATGCTAAAAACATTCCCAATATTTTATTCACATTTTTTCGATAAACGAGGAGACAACCAGTTTTGAAAGGTCTAGGGACCCACTTGTGTGTAGTCGTTTTCCCACTACGCATTAATTGCGATTGAATAACCGTTTCAAATTTTGAATATATATATTGTTTCAAGGTTTTTCACCAAATACTTTTATCATTATTCATCATTTGCTTCTCTCTCACTAAAATATCTCTCTAAACCCTCTCACCATCTTCATCTTCTTCATTATCGATACAATGGCGTTTCCAGTACCTAAAGCTTCTAACGTTAACTTCGAAAAGAATGATTGTATCCTCGCCGCGAACAACTCTATTGGATGGCTCAAAGCTCCAAATGACACATACTCATATCTGGTGAACTTCATGAAGAATTGTGATGTAGGAGAAGCGTTCACAAGAACCCCATCTATTTTCTATCAAGAATACCTTAGGGAATTCTGGTATTTTGCTGAGATCCTTGATGACAACACCATCTCCTTTAAACTTTCATTTAATGAACATCCCTTTGCATTTTCTGTTACTGATTTTTCCTCTGTGGCTGGGCTAACATAGCGAAGAATGCCTAAAAACTGTTGATAAGAAGGCCGTAAAGGACACCCTTGCCACACTCTTCCCTGCCTCTGATGTTAACCCAGCCCTCACACCAGCTGAAGTGGTCCTGAAGTCTCCGTTGAAGATCAAGTTTTTCCCCCCTATGTGGAGAGTCCTCTTTACTCACATAGTCAAATCACTGGGTGGTATGCATGAATCTCAAGACCAAATAGCCTTCAACCATCAAACCATTGCCTATGGACTCATATGGGGAACAGACATCGACATTGGAAGCATTTTATTCTCTAACCTCGTCGAACAACTAAAGGGCATCAACCAAGTCAGAGGGAAAAACATCTTCTATGTTCGTTTTCGCTCTCTTATCTTTGAAAGTCTGATGGGTGACAACTACCATAACTCTGCACTGACAGCCATGAAGCCTTATCACATAATTGGAGCTATCTACAAGGTGATGGGACCCATTGATGTGCCAGTGACAGCTGATAATGCTCAAATCTAACATATTTATAGGAGTGTATTCGTGGTGTTTATGCATATATTTATATGATTATCATGAACATATGATACTTAATGAAGCTTATTTGTTATTCTAGGTTCATCAATGGTTACATCACGAGACATGAAGAAAAGACGAGTATTGAAGGTGAAAGAATAAACGAGACATGAAAGTGTGGCTCTCGTATGATAAATAATACAAAGAATAAGAGTCTTGGAAAGTTTGGAAGAAAGAAAGTAGAAGAAACAAAGAAAAAGGACCAAAAGAAGAAATATGGGAAAGATGACCAAGATGCCACCAACACCAAGATGCCACCGACATATCAAGATGCCATCGGCAAAACTTCCTGCTGCCACTTTTCCAAGTAAACATAAACCTTTCACTTACTTCACCTTGTTCTCCAATCTGACCATAACTTCATTCCCTCTCCTCCAAGCTTCATTAAACCCTCATTTACAACCCTTGGAGCCAAAGAAAACTACTTGGTGGCCAAGGAGAATTCAACTATCAATAAGACCCATGGGGTAGTGTTTATATGATCTCATTTTTATCTACTCAATCATCATCTTCTACTCCATCATATTTCTGTGATTTTGATATCACCCCTCGCCCAAGTGGTGAGGGGTGGAATTAGTTACCATGTTCATGTTATAAGACATGGAAGAAGTAGAGAAGAAAGCCACACACCATAAACAATTCAATCTCCAACAATCCTTATTCCCAAACACCCCAAAGGCTCTATACTCGCACCAAGAGGTTGATGTCCATGAAGGTTATGGGTAGGATGAATTATATATTGGTTGTACATTTGGTTAGAATCATTTGGATACTTTGTTGATATGGATTCTAATGTTTGGTAACTTCTTCTTTTTTATTCAATGTAGTTTATGTTCATGTTCATGGTGATTCTTATGTATTGTGATATTGTGAATGTTGTGATACTTGTATTGTTTATATGAAACTTGTGATATATGGATGTTTGGATTCTATTAGTGTTTGTAATTGAATTATGGCGATAACATTATATTTGGTTGAATTGGAACTTGTTCTTGTTTGTCAATTTGGTTAACCATTGTTGAGTCTATATGTCGGAATTATTCTCAACATGGTTGATTTCAATTCGTTAACCGACTAATGATTTGGTCTTGTGCTTGTGAAGATTGTGCAAGAGACTTAATAAACATAACAAGTAAAGGTTTAATCTAGATTATAGGTCGAAATGAGTCTTTTAAATATATTGTTCTAATCATCTTTCAAGTAAATGGAACTTATCAAATTGATAACACCAAGTCTATTGCTCGAAAGGATTCTTGTTGTTATTGGTTTAGGCATAAGGCTCATGAGTGACCACTTGATTGAGACTTATGTATTATTTATTTATAAAGCACTAGTGTCTTATTATTGGTTCTATAGGTCGAAAGGATTACCTTTAATATGTTTTCCAAACTATGCATCCTAATGTCCATGTGATAACCAAGTCCCATGGTACGACCTTGACTTACCAACCTAATTAAAACATGACTAGAGTATACTTGCTCGAATTTGTGTTCCTAATTAATATCGGTAATTCTTGTTTATAAATTTAAAACCCAATGTGTGAAAAGAACGCATCAAGTTTTTGGCTTCTTGTGGGGATTTGTAATTGCACTCTTTAATATCTCTATCGGTACACATCAAGTTTTTGGCGACGTTGTCGGAGACTTGCTAGTTTGTACTCTTGTGTTTTTTTGTTTGTTTGCTTGCTTGTTACTTGAATCGTTTGTGTTACCAATTAATACATAACCCGAAAGAGTTTTTATACCCCATTTATCCGCATAGGAGGGATAAATTTCACATAGGGGGAATTTGGTTAGTGGTTGACTACTCAATTGGAGGCTTTGTGTTGGGAATCTAAACTTGTTAGATTCCCTGATCATAGATTTAAACATAATTAAGCTGTTAGATAGTCCCTTGCCTGTGCCTAGGAGGCAGGCAAGTATCGCAAGACTTACAGAGATCCAAGTCTCTGTGAGCAACCTCAGAGGAGTCCATGTCAGAGACATTGTCAAGGAAGTCAAAGATTACTTAAAGACATACTCATTGGCTGTGATGGATAACAGCTAAGATGTATCAGGGACTCCTAGGGGTTGAGGGTTAACAGGGGTGGCAATACCCTGTTAACACTCAGCACACTTTGGACATGCCATTTGTGTGTTCGAGACTATGAAGAAGAAGGAAACTGTTTTGACAATTGTTTCCTTAAAGCATAATGGAAGACTACCAAGAATAGAAGAACATCATGTGACTGATGTGGGAACTTGTGAAAGCTTGTGTAGTCACCATCAAGTACTATTTAGGTCAATCTTGTAACACTATAAATAGGATGTGTATCCATGCATTAATGTTGAACACTTTGAGTATATTTATAACATTATTGCTTAGAACTTATTGAATCAAACAGCTGCGACTGTATTCATAAGTTAGGATTTATAGTTGTTCAAAGTGTGCACAACACATTGTCATCAAACGGTGTTATCCATAACACTTGTAATTCTTTATTATACAATAATAATATTACGTTTGAAAAATAATTCCTTGTGTTGATTAGTTAAGTTTAGGGTTTCTAGCATTGATTAGGGACTTTCAATTGGTATCAAAGCGGTGTTTGATATTAAAACCTTCAGGAAACATCGTTCTCAGTTTTATAATCAAGATCCACCATGCCAGAAACTTCTAACCCACCACAATCACCTTCCACAATACCATCTTCACCAAGACTCAACCCTCCTGCCAATGACGATGATCTACCCCAACTTCTTGACTCAAGAGGTGGATCACATGTCACTAGTGTACCAGTCTTTGATGAAGAAGATTTTGCCAGTTGGAAGAGTCAATTTCTTGTGTATCTCGATGGACTTGAACCTTTTCTTCTAGAAATTTTAGAAAATGGTCCTTATATTCCCATGGCGCTTACCTCCACTGAAGAAAACCCTCTTCCCAAACCACTCAAACAATGGACTCCAGCTGATAGAAAATTGGCAAACCAAGATAAACGTCTCAAAAGCATCATCATATCCTGTCTTCCCAAACACATCATGAAGTCTGTCATTCAGTGTCCCACAGCCAAACAAATGTGGACAGAACTCATCCTTGTCCATGAAGGACCCTCTGAAACAAGAGAGACAAAGATTCATGCACTCAGACTTCAGTTCAATGCCTTCACGTCACTTGAAGGTGAAAAGGTTCAGCAAACCTATACAAGGCTGAAGATTCTTCTCAATGACCTAGCAATGAATGATGTCACTATTGGTCAAGCTGAGATCAATGCCACATTTGTCAACAGCCTTCCAAGAAAGTGGTTGAGTATGAATCAGACTCAGAGAGCTAACAACTCAATCAAGAATGACACTCTTGCTCAGCTTTATGCAAAGTATAATTATGAAGAAGGGCTGATCGATACTATTTACAAGTCAGAGACTGAAAGATTTGTAGCCCAAGGAGCATCTTCTAAAGCCTTGATCTCTGCAACACATCCTCATGACAGCGACTCTGATGTTGAAGAAGACACCCGCAGCAGCCAAGAGTTCTTGACAGACCTTAATGTAGAGTTTCATGAAAGAGCCTTGCTAGCCAACCAAAGAAGATTCTTCAAAAGATCAGGGAGAACAGGATCAGCTAGTAAACCAACTGACAGGTCAAAAGAAACTTGTTTTGCCTGTGGAAAGCTTGGACATTTCCAAAAAGACTGTCCTTCCACCAAGACATCCTCACCCTCCTATCCATCATCTTCATCCAAACCTTACAAGTTCAAACAACATAACAACTCATCTCACCAATCCAATTCATCAGACACTGAGAAGAAGGATTGCAAAAACAAGTACAAGGCACTTAAAGCTGAGTTAGAACAAATGAACTTGAAGCTTGAAGCTCTGTCCAAGAAGAAGGGTGGTGATAAAAAGACAGAGAAAGGGTTGGTTGCTGAAGCTTATGATTGGAATGATGAGCCACTGACTTCAGATGAAGAAGATACCACTAGAGTCAGGGCTTTCATGGCTATAGCTGAGGATGAACCAGCTGTTAGAAAAGGTGATGCAAGATCAGGACAATGGGTCGACATCACAATGAAAAAGGTACACAGGCTTTTATCTATGTCTGATAGTAATGAACGCAAGCATGTCCTTGATTACACCATTGTTGATTTACACTTTGTTGAGGAACAAAGAAAGAACCTACTTGATAAGTTTCACTCTATTAAACTGAAATGCTAAATGCTAAATCTGAATGTGAAACTCTTAGACGGGTTAATTTAGAGAAAATATCCCTGCAAAATGAAGTCACTAGGTTAACCTTGAAAAACATTGCTTTAAATGATCAAGTTTCTGAATTAAACAAGGTTATTGAAAAATGGCTGTGTGCTAGGTTCACAATAGATCAATTGCTTAATGATGAAGTACCTGCTGACATTAAAAGGGATATATCTGCTAAGAAAAATAACCTGAGAATTCTCACCAAACCCAAAGACATTGTCTTCAAATCTACAGAGACTATTCATATGTCAGATACCACTTTGACTAATGACCCTGTCTCTGAAGATGTGGCTGAGTTACCACCCTTGCCCAAACTCTCTGGAGTTGAACCCAGCAGTTCTTCTCGAGCTGCTAAGGGTGAACTTAGAACAGATATTGAGAATCCTCCAGCTAAAGTTTTTCATGTGCCTGCTAAACAAACTGGTAAACAAGTTGCTTTTAAGCCTGTCACTACTAAAGCTGTGAATAAGGTTGACCCTACCACTGAAGATCGCATGTTGTCTCTAATGAAAGATGTAGAACTCTTGAAACAACACATTAAGCCTTCCACTGAATGCTCTACTTCTTATGAACCTAAGTCAGTCCTAGGTGAACCCAAAGGGGAAAGGTTAATCAAACCTTATTGCAATGTATGTAAAAACTCTCACCACATGACTTTAGATCATGACAGACACATGGCAGCTAAAAGAGCTCAGACACCCTCTAGGGATAGACCACAGGGTTCCAAAAGACAACAGGGAAACTACAGACCTTATCCTCCCTGTAAATTTTGTGGATTCACAGACCATCACTCAGACGAGTGTGGTGACTTCCCTAGGTGTGATATCTGTGGAAGTTATACCCATGAAACAGTGAATTGTCCCTCCTAACACCAAAAGTTCTTCAGGAACACAAGAGTTGCTAATAAGCAATTCAGGGAACCTACTGGAAAGTGGGTTCACCATAGGAACTAACCTGTTTCTATGTATCTGTGCAGAAATATCTCAAGGAATCAGTATGGTATCTAGACAGTGGCTGTTCTAGACACATGACATGGATTCAACAATACCTGCACAGATACAAAAAAGAGCCAGGTCCTAAAGTGGTGTTTGGAGATAACTCTTCAGGTGACATAGAAGGATATGGCTCAGTGAACTACAATGGAATTACGTTTACCAGGGTTGCATATGTGAATGGTCTTAAACACAATCTTATTAGCATCAGCCAATTGTGTGATGCTGACTATAAGGTTTTGTTTACTAAGACTCATGGAACCATATTCAACAAAAACAATGATGTTGTGCTTATTGCACCTAGAAGAAGAGATGTTTATGTCATCAACATGGCTGTTTGCTCTGAAGACAGCTCAAATTGTTTTCTTGCTAAAGCCTCTGAAAGTGTCAATTGGCTGTGGCACAAAAGACTGTCTCATCTCAACTTCAAGAACATCAACAAGATAGTCACTCAAAACCTGGTTGCTGGTCTACCTTCAGTAATGTTTTCTAAAGACAAGACTTGTTCTGCATGTGTCAAAGGAAAGCATCACAGGTCTTCATTCAAGACTAGGCAATCATTCTCTATTGACAAGTGTTACATCTCCTTCACATGGATTTGTTTGGGCCTGTCAAACCTCAGACCATTAATCACAACAAATACACCTTGGTCATAGTTGATGAATTTTCAAGATACACATGGGTGTTCTTCCTCAGAAGGAAAAGTGATGCAGCTGATACCATCATGTCCTTTATCAAACAGGTTGAAAATATGAATGATGTTAGAGTCAAAGCTCTAAGAAGTGATAATGGTACTGAATTCAAGAATCATCAACTTGAATCTTTTTGTGATGAAAAAGGGATTTCACAGAACTTCTCTTCAGCTGGGACCCCTGAACAAAATGGTGTGGCTGAAAGAAGAAACATGACTTTGATTGAAGCAGCCAGAACTATGTTGAATGGTGCAGCCTTACCAAAGCAATTTTGGGGAGAAGCTGTTCACACTGCCTGCTACACACAAAACAGATCAATCATTGTCAAAAGACATGGTAAAACTTCCTATGAAGTTTTCAGAAAAAGATCTCCAGATGTCAGCTATTTTCATGTGTTTGGATGCCCTGTGTTTATTTACAACTATAGGGATAAACTTGGAAAATTTGATGAAAAAGCTGATGATGGTTTCTTCTTGGGATACTCTCCAACAGCCAAAGCCTTCAGAGTATTCAACATCAGAAGACAAGAAGTAGAAGAAACCTTCCATGTTAGATTCAATGAAGATGATGAAGTCATACAGAGAACAGGAACAGAGGGTGATGAAATTGATTTTAATGAAAATATGTCTTTCCCAAGTGATGAGTTCTCAGAACCAAGACCTACCAGTCATCTTCATCATCACTCCAACACTCTCACCCCTTATGTTCCTGCCTTTGACCCTCTGTCTACTCACAACATAGAAGTTCCTACCTCTCAGGAACTTGATGAAGAAGAACCACATACCTCTGGTAGTCCTTCTTCTTCTAATGCTATTGATGACTCACCAATTCTTCAAATCCCTGAAGAATCTCCTGCTGATAATGAAGTTGTACCTCTTGATATGGCTGAAGAAGACTCTGACACTGAAGTAGTCTTTGAAGAAAGCCCTCCTAGTCAGCAGGATGAAACTCAAATTGTACCAGTTGTGCCCACAAGTGTTCCTGTCCTTGAGTCCCCAGCTCTTCAAAATAAGTGGTCAAGAGATCAACACATTCTTCTTGTCAACATTATTGGGGAACCTAATGCAGGGGTCACAACTAGACAGCGAATCCATGACTCAGAGTCTGCCTCAGCCAATGAATGTCTCTTTGCTGAATTTCTCTCTCAAATTGAACCTAAAAGAGTAGCTGAGGCTCTGGTAGAAGAAGGATGGGTAGCTGCTATGCAAGAAGAAATCAATCAGTTCAAAAGGAACAAAGTATGGACACTAGTGCCAGCTCCACCAGGAAAGAATATCACAGACACTAGATGGATCTATAGAAATAAGATGGATGAAATTGGGAACATCATCAGAAACAAGGCCAGGCTGGTGGCACAGGGGTTTTCTCAGACTGAAGGAATTGATTATGATGAAACATTTGCTCCAGTTGCAAGACTTGAAGCCATCAGAATCTTCCTTGCTTATGCAGCCTATATGAACTTCACTGTGTATCAGATGGATGTAAAGAGTGCATTCCTCGATGGTGATTTGGCTGAGGAAGTGTATGTTGCACAACCTGAAGGATTTGAGAACAGCGAGTTTCCCAACCATGTGTACAGACTACACAAAGCCATGTATGGGCTGAAACAAGCTCCAAGAGCATGGTATGAAACTCTTTCTAATTTCTTAACTGAAAATAAATTTGTCAGGGGTTCTATTGATAAAACACTCTTTACCTTCAAGGATAAGAGTGATTTCATCATTATGCAGATTTATGTGGATGATATCATCTTTGGGTCAACAAATGTCAATCTTAGTAAACGTTTTGCTAAATTAATGACCAAGAAATATGAGATGAGTATGATGGGTGAATTAACTTACTTTTTGGGTTTTCAAATTAAACAATGTCCTAAGGGAATTTCAATTTGTCAAGAAAAGTATGTTAAGGATTTACTTATAAAATATGACTTAGCTGATTGTGCATCAGTGAAATGCCCCATGCTTCCACCCAACAACTTGGGCCCTGATGAGTCAGGGGTCTCTGTTAATGAGACTTTATATAGAGGCATGATTGGGTCACTCATGTATCTGACAGCTAGTCGTCCTGATATCCAATTCTCCACATGTCTCTGTGCAAGGTACCAAGTTAACCCAAAAGAATCCCATCTAGTGGTTGTTAAGAAAATTTTCAGGTATCTCAAAGGAACTCCATCCCTAGGTCTATGGTATCCCAAGGAATCAGGCTTTGATCTCAAGGCCTATTTAGATTCAGATTATGCTGGATGTTGTATTGACAGGAAAAGCACTTCAGGCAGCTGTCAAATCCTAGGAGGAAAATTGGTTGGATGGAGTGCCAAGAAGCAAAACTCTGTGGCTATGTCTTCAGCTGAAGCAGAATATGTCGCTGCAGCCAGCTGTTGTGCTCAGGTGCTCTGGATGAAAAGTCAATTGGTTGACTATGAAATTTTATACGACAAAGTGCCAATCTTTTGTGACAACACCAGCGCCATTGCCATATCCAACAACCCTGTTCTTCACTCTCGTACCAAACACATTGATATCAGGTATCACTTTATCAGGGATCATATAAGGAAGGGAGATATTGAGCTGCATTTTGTTCCGACAGAGCTGCAACTAGCTGATATCTTCACAAAGCCTTTGGCTGAACCTTCGTTCAACAGGCTAGTTGCTGAGCTAGGGATGCTCAATCTCTCAAAGCTTGTGGCTTGATATTAAATGTGTTCATTAAATGATTGATTCTATATTAAATTTTTTTCACATGAAACTAGGTAGTTACTTTCCAAGTAGATGCAAAAAACATTCTCAAATATTTAATCATTTATTTTTCGAATAACGAGGAGACAAATAAGTTTTGAAAGGTCAAGGGACCCACTTGAGCAGTCATTTTCTCACTTTGAATTTAATGCGACTGAATAACTGTTTACTTAGTTTGAATATATATATATTGTCTCTCTTCTCTTCTCACCCACCACCATTCTCATTTCTCAAATCTATCTCTCTCTCTAAGTTCTTCTCTCTCTTAAACCATCCTCCATTCTCTTTCACCTTCGACCTTGAATCCATGGTGTTTTCCGTTCCCAAAGCAGCAAACGTTAACTTCGAGATCAACGAGAGCATCCTCGCCTCCAACAAATCCATTGGATGGATCAAGGCACCTAATGACACCTACTCAGATCTGGTAAACTTCATGCAAAATTGTGACCTTAAAGATTTCTCGAGTGTGGTTGGATTGAAACATGGAGATGAATGCCTTAAGGTTGTTGATAAAAAGGCTGTTAAAGATGCCCTGGCCACACTCAAACCCTTCCATGATGTAAACCCTACCCTTACACCCGCTGAGGTCCTCTCAAAATCTCCTTTGAAGATTAGGTACTTTACACCCATGTGGCGTGTCCTCTTCACCCACATTGTTAAATCCCTGGGAGGAATGCAAGGATCCCAAGATCAGATGTACTTTAACCATCAAGCTATAGCATATGGGCTGATCTGGGGAGATGATGTTGATGTTGGAAGCATTCTCTTCTCCAACGTTGTAGAACAGCTGAAGGGAAGAAATCAAGTCAGGGAAAAGAATATCTGCTATGTTAGCTTCTTGTCGCTGATCTTTGAAAGTCTGTTGGGAGACAACTACCACAACTCTGCGTTGACTGCTCTGAAGCCCTACCGCATCGCAGGTGCCATCTATAAAGAAATAGGAGCTAAAGATGTCCATGTCACCTCTCATATGATGAACGTTTCCAACAAACAACCAACAGCTGAGAAGTCCTTGCTCCCTTCTTCTGAGAAGGTGAATACTTCTAGTGTGTCTGGCAAGTCTAAGTCTTTGACCTCTGGGCAGCACACTACGAAGTCCAAGGCTTCTTCTGGCCAACAGCCTAAGAAGAAGAAAATCCCCTCTTCTTCCCACACCAAAACTGTTACTAAGGCCAAGGGAAAGAAGACTAACACCTCCTCTGTTCCAGATACTCATGTGTAATCAGATACTTCTGCTGACCAACAACAGGGGTCTAGTGTCTCAAAGTCAGTTGAGACAACAGGAAACCAGCCTAATCCAGCTGATATCTCACAGGTAATCAGTGTACATTTTTAGAGGTTCACAAGCAGCCACTCTCAATTGTCTGTAGGAGAGAGTGGTGAAGTTAGGGTAATCCTCGACCCATAGAAGTCTGTCTATGCACTTAGAACTCTTTAAGACTTCTGTACACTCTGTCTTTTCATAGGGAATGATTCATTTGTGTTTATAAAGCACCTCGATGACCCTGCACCCTCTAGACAGTATTCAGGCTAACAACAACCTGGATACACTTATGTCTCAACCTTGATCAGCTGTACTTCACACAGCCTCTTGGTTCCCTCCTTAAAAGAATCCCAAAGGATTTATCCTTTTCAGGGGGAGCTGAATCATCACCCTCAGCTTTCCTAGGGGCAGCGTAACAAGCAACCTTAAACCACATATGTTTCACTCTTAAAAGAGTCCCAAAGGTTTCTTAACCTTTTGGGGGGGGCAGAATGATCACCCCCAGCTTTCCTAGGGGCAGCGAATGGCGATCCATAAACAACATATGTTTCACAATCAAAAGAGTCCCAAAGGTTTTAACCTTTTGGGGGGGCTGAATAATCACACTCAGCTTTCCTAGGGGCAGCGAATGGTGATCATTAACCATATATTTTTCACACTTAAAAGAATCCCAAGGATTTATCCTTTGGAGTGGCTGAGTAATCACCCTCAGCCTCTCTGGGACAGCAAAATGACGATCATCCCCCTTATATTTTTGCATGTTACTAATTATAACAATTTGTAGGCTGAAATTGTACAGCCAGTCACAGAATCTCAGGTACAACAAGAGAAGGAGGCTGATACAATTACTCAAGACCAACCTAATGACGATGAGCCTCTGCTAAATATTGATGAAGATATGTTGTCATTAGAGGATGATGTCTCTGACCTTGAGTCAATGCCTGAAGATGAAATCCCTGTAGGGATGTTTGAGGAGGAGGATGAAGAAGATGAGGAAGATCAACAATCTGTCTCTCCTCCCAAGGAAATAGCTGTGTCCACTCTAGCTGCAAATAATACTCCTCATCCCAAGGACGCTGTTGTTACTCCAACCTCTGCTACCTCCACAACAACAGTCTTCCAACACCCAGCCTATGATCCAACAGCTGAGTTTCTGATGTTTGATCATCCTGCCCAAACCAACTTTGATCTTTTACCTAGGGGGATGATTATGCTCAACAAAGCCTCAACATACATAATCTTCAGCCTGTTCATCATCAATCTGACATTGAACGCTTATCAAGGAAGCTGGATGTGATTAAGTCTGAAATGCACAACTTCACTGTCACATTTCCAAGGATCATACAAAAGGCTGTTGCTGAGGCGGTTACTGAACCCATCAAGGATGGTGCGAGAAAAGGTGTAGCACAAGGACTTAGTCACCTTTCCACAAGAATGAAGGATGTCATTGACTCAGAGGTCCCTGCCTTAGTTCATGAACATGAGTTAACTATGTGTAGACAATTTGATGTTGTTCGTAACAGGCAATACCGTCATGCAAACTTCATTTTCAGTCGAGTTCAGGCCAATACTAATGCAAACGGCAACCTTCTGCTGAAGATTGTCAGGGCTTCAAGGAAAAGGCAACGTGCTATGGCTGCCTCTGTTGAACAGATTGCAAGGCATTTTCAAACACGTTCATCCAAACGTCTGCGTCGTCAGGATGAACGTGAGGGGGAGAAAGAAACAACACTTAACCTTGAATCTGCTAAACAAGGCTCATCTTCAGCTGACAACACCATTACACCTGTTCCTCTCCAAGTCATCACACCTATCAACATACCTGAATATGAGGATAACACTCAGGGGGAGCAACAATCAAGATGGAGCTGACTCATCAAAGTCCCTGGCTTTGGTTAACATAAGTGAGTCTGGGGATGATGGTGAACCAGCTGCCAAGAAACTAAAGTTCACTGTTAGCTCCCTTCCAAAAGCAATACAAACTCAGGCTCAGACAACATTTATCAGAAGAGCTGATGTTTTGTAAAACATAAGTGTGGAGTCCTCTGTCTCGAAGAAAGTAAAGGAGATAGTTTTGGTTGACATAGACACCAAACTAAAGAAGATAGCTGCGATGCTAGAGACAGGAAGATCCACCACAGACCTTTCCCAATTTTCAACCTTTACACCTTCCAATGAGATTCCTTTAACTCCTGAAGAAATAGAGAAACACGCTGAGGAATTCAAGAGATTAAATGAACTCAAGACAGCTAAAGAATTGAATGAAGCTACTCTAAGGAAGATGACTTCACCTGAAAGAGAAAAGCAAAAACAAAGGTTGAGGGAAATGGAAGCTAAACACGCTGAGGCACTAAGGAAAGTCAAAGCTGATTATGATGCATGCGTTAACAACAGATATGCACCTGGCAAGATAACCAAGTTCAAATACACCATTCATAAATCCACAAACACCCCACAGATGATCTTATGGAGGGATAACTAACAGGGAAATATGAATGTGTTTGACAACTTCAGGCTAAAGACACTTGGGTTATCTGAATGGTTCGAACTTGAAGCCTTAGCTGCCAAAAGAACTGGACAGGCTAATTTTCTTCTGCTTAAGACTATGAAGGCCAAGTTTACCTAGATCAAAGAAACAGCTGCCAAACTCAAGATTGATCCCCCACCACAGCTTTTTGAACAAGAACCCCCAAAGACTGGCAACAAAAGAAGAAGAGTTTCTCAACTTGTTAAAGAAACTTTTGTCACAAATGATGTTCAAGTGGATGGCATGCATAGGGATTTGATCCTACCCAATGGTATAGTTGGCCCTGTTGATGGTCAGTCATACACAGAGCCTGAAAGAGGAATGGCATTCATGAACAGGGCTTGCCAGTATGCATTTCAAAGAGAAGATGAGTTGTGCTTAGCTTCAACAATTCAGCTGCTTTGTCACAAGAAGTCACTCAAGATCAACACAGAGTATTCTAAAAAGTTTGCAAAGACTTTGCAGGAAGAATTGGATAACAGATTGGACTTGGCTGAAGCTGAAGAAAGGATTAAAAATGATGACTATTGAAGATGTTCACAGCCCAATTTTACCTTCACCTTTTATTTTACTTTTGTAATGTACTTGTAATTTTCTTTAAGTATTAATAAAATCATGAGGTATGTTTGTTTAGATCTGTTATGAGTAAGAAGAAGCTGTTAACTCACTTACCTTAACTTAGTTAGATCTAGCAATATTTATGTTTAAATAGGGGGAGATTCTTGGGAATCGAAACTTGTTAGATTCCCTGATCATAGATTTAAACATAATTAAGCTGTTAGATAGTCCCTTGCCTGTGCCTAGGAGGCAGGCAAGTATCGCAAGATTTACAGAGATCCAAGTCTCTGTGAGCAACCTCAGAGGAGTCCATGTCAGAGACATTGTCAAGGAAGTCAAAGATTACTTGAAGACATACTCATTGGCTGTGATGGATAACAGCCAAGATGTATCAGGGACTCCGAGGGGTTGAGGGTTAACAGGGGTGGCAATACCCTGTTAACACTCAGCACACTTTGGACATGCCATTTGTGTGTTCGAGACTATGAAGAAAAAGGAAACTGTTTTGACAACTGTTTCCTTAAAGCATAATGGAAGACTACCAAGAATAGAAGAACATCATGTGACTGATGTGGGAACTTGTGAAAGCTTGTGTAGTCACCATCAAGTACTATTTAGGTCAATCTCGTAACACTATAAATAGGATGTGTATCCATGCATTAATGTTGAACACTTTGAGTATATTCATAACATTATTCCTTAGTACTTATTGAATCAAACAGCTGCGACTGTATTCATAAGTTAGGATTTATAGTTGTTCAAAGTGTGCACAACACATTGTCATCAAACGGTGTTATCCATAACACTTGTAATTCTTTATTATACAATAATAAGATTACGTCTGAAAAGTAATTCTTTGTGTTGATTAGTTAAGTTTAGGGTTTCTAGCATTGATTAGGGACTTTCACTTTGAATTGCTCTAAATTATGTTGCTCTTGAATTATTGCTCTTGTTCTAACCCTTGACAAAGGTTAGAACACCATTTCTTAAAAATCTCTTAATTCTCAAAAGTTGCTTGAATGATCTTGGCGCCAAAATCATATATTTGGGTTGGGATTTCTTCTCTTGTGTTCTCAAAATGCTTGCTTCAATGATTGCTTCCTAGTTGTGTTCTAAAGTGCTAGTTCTCAAAAACCCAAAAACCTTGTCCCGAATCACTCTAGTCGATGGCTAGAACTACTTAACCACATGAAATTTTTTGTGTTTTTTTTTTCTTGTTTTGTGAGTTTGTGTCTAGTTATGTGTCATGTGCATAAGTGTTTTTATGTGCTTATGTTCTTATGTGTTCATGTGCTTGCTTGTGTGCTTGTTTGCATTTCCCATTGTATGCATATTTTTCTTCTTTTTCCTAGTTTAAGGGGGCGTTTGGATTAGTCATTATCTAACGATTTTGATCATTATAAAAATTCTCCTTTCATCAAAATAAGTGGTATTTGATACCTTTAGTCATATTTGTTAAAATAAAAAATTAGAAAAATTGTTTTGAAAATAAATGGAAAATACATGAAAAAAAAAAGTTAGAATTCTAGTTTTTGTCAATTGTTTCATGTTATGTGTTAGATGTGCATTATGTTGTGTCTTATTTTATTATTAGAATGTTTTGTGCTAAATGGTTTAACATGTTTTGCTAGCTTATTAGTGTTTTCTTTTTATTTTGTGCTTGTTTCTCATTTTTCATGCATAATGTGTTTTTAAGGGTGTGTTTGGATGAAGCTATATCTTATATGTTTTATTGATTATAATAAAAGTGTTTTTACAAAAGTTCTTAGTTTTTATGTTTTAAGGAAGTTTGTAAAAAAATAGTTTTTATTTTTATTTTTTTTGTAATTAGTTTTTGTTGGGTCGTGTTATATTTTTAAGTGTTTAGCTTGTTTTCATTTGTCATACGTGTGATGTTTATATATGCATAATGTTTGTTCTTGTTTATGTTTGTTGTCTTGTGTGCTTGGTTCATTTTGTTTGCATGTGTGTTTGTGTTTGTGTTTGTTTAAGTTCATGTGGTTAATGTATGAACTTTGTGGGTGTGTTCACTGGAAACCCTCACGAGACTACAACTCGTCCACTCGGGATACCGAGGGGTTTAAAGGCTTGTTGCATACGCTAAATGCAATCGTGTTTCCTACGAAAGTATGCTTAATAAATTTACGTGTTTTGTAGTTTAGTTTATTTTGTAGGTTCAATAAAGCTTATGGAGGATGGATTGATCGTGATTGATGGATTGTATGTGTATACGCTCGTTGGAGATGAAATCGCTTGATCTTCTTACTTGGCATCTTATCATACGGAGATCAATTGCAATTTCTAGCCCGGGAAATTTCGTTTCTCATGGACTATTTATTTATTTACCCTACTTTTTATGCTTTGAAGTTTATTTTTCACATTGAGTCCAATCCAAAACTTAAGTGTGAGGGGAAATAAATCGGAAAACGAAATCAATTTTTATTATATAAAAAAAATAATAAAAGAAAAAAAAAAGAGTTGTACACTTGTTTGTCCTTAGGATCTAAATGTTTTCACACGTTTGTTTGTAAATGTATTTTAATAATCGTCCACATGGTAAAAAAATATAAAAAATAAAAATAAAAAATAAAAATAAAAAATAAAAAAGTTTTAGTGAGATCACACTTGTGTGATGTAAGCGTATCTGCGTGACAAAGAGGCAACCTTAGGAATAAAACCCAAATAGCATTTTCCATTTTTCTTTTTAGCTAGTTACATCGATTAGCTAACCTCCCATATTAACCCTTTTGTTAGCACTTTCGTCTAGTGTTAGATACCCTTAGAACACCCGTTGAGCCATTCCTTTCATTTTTGTTCAATCCACTAACAAGAAAAAAATAATAATATATATATAACCTTAAACCTTAGCCTAACCCCTGTCAAAGTCTAAATGGTGGGTTGCTAGTTGCATGGTGTGTTGGATCGGTTTTGATGATTTATAGTTGTCACACTTTGTTATATGTGTGTGCCATTCCAACAAAGATGGAGAGGGCCCGCTTCTTATTTGTATTTTTTGTGGTGTGCGCTTAAGCGAAGTGTGAGGGGAGCATGTGATGTATGTTAAAAAATGAAAAAAAAGAGGAGGATGAGAAAAGAAAAAAAAAGAAAAAATAAGTCATCGAAAAAAAAAGTAAAAAAAATGATGACAATATTATGAAGATGAAAGAAGATGAAGTATGTTTTGATATCGATTAGCCAATGTGCTAAGACGTGGTATGTATGTTATGTGTTGAATAAAGCTCGTAGCTATGATCATTTTTGGGCTTGTAATTTGTTCGGTAACTAGCAACATGGGACTTAGACTTTTAACTTGTATATTCGTGATACACCTCTCATAAAATTCTCATGTCTTATCCATACCCATTAACCCGAATCCTTAGCCTTGTAGCCCGAATAAAAGTCCTCTTTAGATGTGTACATTTGGTGCTCATGCCATTTGATTTAGTCTTGTTTGTATTTAGTAGATTTTCATCTTATTTTCTAAACCATTTCATGCACCATGTGGTAAATAATTTATTTTACTTGCTTGAGGACAAGAAAACTCTTAAGTGTGAGGGGGTTTGCACCTTTAGCCATTTCCTATAAAAACCAAAAATATTTTCAATTTTCCATAAAATTTTAAAAATTTTCTTTTCTTTTAGAACCTAGGTATTTTGTTTTTAGCTTTAATTTTCTTTTATTTGCTTGAGGGCAATCAAAGTTTTTCTTTTCCTTGCTCGATGACGAGCAAAACTTAAGTGTCAGGGGATTTGATAACGCTCAAATATAACATATTTATAGGAGCGTATTCGTGGTGTTTATGCATATATTTATATGATTATCATGAACATATGATACTTAATGAAGCTTATTTGTTATTGTAGGTTCATCAAAGGTTACATAACGAGAACTGAAGAAAAGACGAGTATTGGAGGTGAAAGAATGAACGAGACATGAAAGTGTAGCTCTCGTATGATAAATAATACAAAGAATAAGACTCTTGGAAAGTTTGGAATAAAGAAAGTGGAAGAAACAAAGAAATAGGACCAAAAGAAGAAATATGGGAAAGATGGCCAAAATGCCACCAGCATGGCCAAGATGCCACCAGCACCAAGATGCCACCGGCAAAACTTCATGCTGCCACTTTTCCAAGTAAACATAAACCTTTCACTTACTTCACCTTGTTCCCCAATCCGACCATAACTCCATTCCCTCTCCTCCAAGCTTCATTAAACCCTCATTTAAAACCCTTGGAGCCAAAGAAAACTACTTGGTGGCCAAGGAGAATTCAACTATAAATAAGACCCATGTGGTACTGTTTATATCATCTCATTTTTATCTACTCAATCATCATCTTCTACTCCATCATATTTCTATGATTTTGATATCACCCCTCACCCAAGTGGTGAGGGGTGGAATTAGTTACGATGTTCATGTTATAAGACATGGAAGAAGTAGAGAAGAAATCCACACACCATAAACAATTCAATCTCCAACAATCCTTATTGCCAAACACCCCAAAGGCTCTATACTCGCACCAAGATGTTGATGTCCATGAAGGCCATGGGTAGGACGAATTGTATATTGGTTGTTCATTTGGTTAGAATCATTTGGATACTTTGTTGCTATGGATTCTAATGTTTGGTAACTTCTTCTTTATTGTTCAAAGTAGTTTATGTTCATGTTCATGGTGATTCTTATGTTTTTGTGATATTGTGAATGTTGTGATACTTGTATTGTTCATATGAAACTTGTGATATATGGATGTTTGGATTCTATTAGTGCTTGTCATTGAACTATGGTGATAACATTATATTTGGTTGAATTGGAACTTGTTCTTGTTTGTCAATTTGGTTAATCATTGTTGAGTTTATACGTCGGAATTATTCTCAACATGGTTGATTTCAATTCGTTTACCGACTAATGATTTGGTCTTGTGCTTGTGAAGATTGTGCAAGAGACTTAATAAACATAACAAGTAAAGGTTTAATCTAGATTATAGGTCGAAAGGAGTCTTTTGAATATATTGTTCTAATCATCTTTCAAGTAAATGGAACTTATCAAATTGATAACACCAAGTCTATGGGTTGAAAGGATTCTTGTTGTTATTGGATTAGGCATAAGGCTCATGAGTGAACACTTGATTGAGACTTATGTATTATTGATTTATAAAGCACCGGTGTCTTATTATTGGTTCAATAGGTCGAAAGGATTACCTTTAATATGTTTTCCAAACTATGCATCCTAATGTCCATGTGATCATTTGACTATACATGTATGTTCTTTGTGTACTTGTGCCTTTAGCGATTCTCATGGTGGTGTGATCGTGACAATCATACTTACCATTGTTACAAACAACTACACTTGAGTATAACCAAGTCCCATGGGACGACCTTGACTTACCAACCTAATTACAACATGACTAGAGTATACGTGCTCGAATTTGTGTTCCTAATTAATATCGGTAATTCTTGTTTATAAATTTAAAACCCAAAGTGTGGAAAGAACGCATCAAGTTTTTGGCTTCTTGTCGGGGATTTGTAATTGCACTCTTTAATATCTCTATCGGTACACATCAACAGCTCACATGAAGAATGTTGCTAATAAAAAACCATCCATTGTGAAGCCCTTGCTCCCTTCCTCTAAGAAGGTGATTGCAACTGGTGTGTCTGGTAAGTCAGCGTCTTTGACCTCTGGGCAACATACCACGCTGTCCAAGGCAACAACTGGCCAACAGCCAAAGAAGAAGAAAAACCCCTCTTATTCCAAAACCCAAACTGTTGCTAAGGCCAGGGTTAAGAAGACAACCACTCCTTCCTCTGGTCCAGAGACTTCTGTGGACACAGAGACAACAACTGATAAACAACAGGAGTCTAGCGTCTCTACATTAGCAGAGACAACAGGGAACCAGCCAAATTCTGCTGATATGTCACAGGTAATCAGTTTATAATTTTTAGAGGTCCATAAGCAGCCACTCTGAAATGTATGTAGGTGAGAGTGGTGAAGTTAGGGTTATCCTCAACCCATAGGAGTCTATGTATGCACTTAGAAATCTTTTAATACTTCTGTACATCCTGTCTTTGCACCAGGGAGTGATTCATTTGTGTTTATAAAGCACCCCGATGACCCTGCACCCTCTAGGCAGTATTCAGCCAAACAACAACCTGAACACATATATGTCTCGACCTAGAGTAGTTGTACTTCACAAAGCCTCTAGGTTCCCTCAGAAAAGAATCTCAAAAGTTTAACTTTTAGGGGGGGCTGAATCATCATCCTCAGCTTTCCTAGGGACAGCGTTATATGACGATCTTTAACCACATCTTTTTCACAACTAAAAGAGTCCCAGAGGATTTATCCTTTCAGGGGGAGCTGAATCATCACCCTCAGCTTTACCAGGGGCAACGTAACACGCGATCTTAACCCATATACAATTCACAGATAAAAGAGTCCCAAAAGCTTTATCCTTTTGGGGGGGGCTGAATAATCACACTCAGCTTTCCTAGGGGCAGCGAATGGCGACCATTAACCTCATTACTTTCACACTTAAAACAATCCCAAGGATTTATCCTTTGGAGTGGCTGAATAATCATCCTCAGCCTCTCTGGGACAGCGAACTAGCGACCATTCCCTTTATCTATTCCACTATTACTAACTTACACAAATTGCAGGCTGATGTTGTACATCCAAATGTAGACTCTCTGGCTACACCTGAAGAAGCTGATAAATTGATTCAGGATCAGCCAAAAGAAGATGAGCCCATGCCTGATGTTCAAGAGGATGTGCTTGCCTACATTGAAAGCCTTTCTAAACCTTAATCGATGCTAGATGATGAAATTCTCCCTGAAGGGATGATTGAGGAGGAGGATGATGAAGAAGATGAACAGCCTTCCATGTCACCACCCAGAGCTATGTCCACACCAACTAGAGAACCAACTCCTCCTCCAAAAGAAGCTGTTGTGACTCCTACCTCAGGTACCTCTATCACAAAGGAACTTAACAGTGCTGTATATGATCCTACAACAGAGTTTTTGTTGTTTGATCATCTACAACAAACAAATTTTGAACTTTTTCCCAGGGAAGATGACTTTGAGCAGCAAAGCCTGAACATTCATGGTTTGAGGCCCTATCATCATGCTTCAGACATTGAACGCCTGTCAAGAAAGTTAGATAAAATTGGATCTGAAATACATTCCTTCACGGTCAATTTTCCCAAGATCATTTCCCAAGCTGTTAAAGAAGCCATCACTGAACCCATCCAAGATGGCACCAGAAAAGGAGTTTCCCACGGACTTAGTCACTTACCTACTCGCATCAAATATATCATCATCAAAGAAGTCCCTGATATGTTTACAGCCCATGAGTTAGCGATGCACAAATAATTTGAGGTTGTGTGCAACAGGCAAAAACGCCACACTACCTATTTGGCTGGCCATGTTGATCGATCTGTGAATCGCAACTGCAACAGGCTTCTCAAAATTGCCAGAGAATCGAGAAACAGGCAAAAGAAGTTGGCAACATCTATTGAACAAGTTGCTCGCTATATTCAGTCACGTTCAGCCAAACGTCTTAAGAGACAGGCTAAACGCGAGGGGGAGAAAACTGAACTACTCAAACTAGGACCTGTCAACACTACCACAAATATAGATGAAAAACCCATTCCTCTCCGAGTCATCACACCAATCACTATACCTGATGATGATGTTGAAAGTAAGGGGGAGCAACAAGACAACAAAGCAGCTGATTCATCAAATTCCCTGTCTTTGGATAACACCAATAAGGTTGTGGATGATGGTGAACCAAAAGCTAAGAAACTCAAATTCACTGTTGGCTCCCTACCAAAAGTTGTTCAAGAACAAGCTCAGATAGCATTTTTGAAACAAGCTGAAGAGATGAAGAAAGCAAGTGAAGAATCCTCTGTCTCGAAGAAAGGGAAAGAAATAGTTATGGTAGACACATACGCCAAACTAAAGAAAATAGCTGCGATGCTAGAGACAGGAGGATCCACTACCAAAATCTCACAATTATCAACTTTCAAAGTAGCTAATGAAAAACCCTTAACTGTTGAAGAAATTGAGAAACATGCACTTGAGTTTAAACGATTGAATGAAATCAAAAAAGCCAAAGAGCTGGACGAAGCAAAGTTGAAAGCCATGTCTCCTCAACTTAGAGAGGAGCAAAGACAAAGGCTAAGAGAAATGGAGATTAAACGCGCAGAGGCTCTAAAAAAGGTAAAGGCTGACTATGATGCCTGCGTTAACAAAAGATATGCTCCAGGCACTATCACCAAGTTCAAATAGACAGTCAAGAAATCAACACATACCCCACAGATGGTCATTTGGAGAGATAACCAACAAGGAAACATGAATGTGTTTGAGTATTTCAAGCTTAAGACACTTGGTCTAACTGAATGGTTAGAAATTGAAGCTTTAGCTGCTAAGAGGACTGGACAGGAAAATTTCTTACTCTTGAAAATCTTGAGAGCTAAGTTCAACTGGCTGAAAGAAACAGCAGCCAAACTCAAGATTGATCCACCCCCATAGTTATTTGAACCAGAACCAACAAAGGCTGACAAGAAAAGAAAAAGGATGTCTTAATTCCTTCAAGAAACCTTTGTAACTGATGATATCCAAGTAGATGGAATGAACAGGAACTTGATTCTCCCAAATGGTATTGTAGGGCCTGTTGATGGTCAGACTTACACTGAGCCTAAAAAAGAATGGCCTACATGAACAGGGGATGTCAGTATGTGTTCTAAAGGGAAGATGAGCTGGGGCTTGCATCAACTATTCAGCTTATTTTGTTTCAAAAGGTGCTTAAACTGAACACATAGTACTCCAAGGAATTTGCCCAAGCATTGAAGTCTGAATTAGATACTAGGACAGACATAGCTGAGGCTGAAGAGAAAATCAAGAATGATGATTATTAAAGTTTTCACAGCTGAACGTTTACTATCATATTTTGTTTTACTTATGTATTGTTCTTGTAATTTTTTTAAGTATTAATGAAGTATGAAGTTGTTTGTTACATCTATTATGTGTAAGAAGAAGTTGTTATCTCACTTAATATAACTCATATAGATCTAGTTGTATATATGTTTAAATAGGAGGAGATTGTTGGGAATCTAAGTCTGTTATAATTCTCTTAGTCATAGATTTAAACTTAAATAAGCTGTTTGATATTAACTTGCCTGTGCCTAGGAGACAGGCAAGTAACCCAAGACTCACAGAGTTCTAAGTCTCTGTGAGCAACCACAGAGGAGTCCATGTCAGAGACATTGTCAAGGAAGTCGAAGATTACTTGAAGACATACTCATTGGTTGTGTTGGATAACAACCAAGATGAATCAGGGCCTCTGAGTGGTTGAGTGTTAATAGGGGTGGCAATACCCTGTTAACACTTAGTACACTTTGAACATACCTAAGTATTTAGGCGGGAAGTTTCACAGCCTAAAGTACAAGGAATGAAGAAAGGGAAACTATGTCAGCTCTGTTTCCCTAAAGCGTTGTGGCAGACTACAAAGAATAGAAGAGCATCTTTTGACAGATGTCTGACATTGTCTGTTTTGTGTAGTCACCATCAACCAGTACTAATAGTCAACCTCGTACCACTATAAATAGGAGATGTATGCTAGAGTTAATGGGGTTCATTTTGTTAGATTTCACACATTAACTCTTTACAACTCAGAGAAAGAACAGTTGTGCCCGGGTTCTCGAGTTTGCTTTATTTTGTCCAAATTGTACACAACACGTTGTCATCAAACTATGTTATCCATAACACATATAATACTTGTTATACAATAATAAAGTACTACGTCTGAAAAGTATTTACTTGTGTTAATTATCCTTCTTAATCGTTTCAAGCTAGTTTTAGGGACTTTCACCTATTGTTTGCATCTTTGGAATCTATATGCTAACCCATTATTTGGAGGTGTTTTACTTGTTGGTATGATAGAATCAGATCTATGTACTTACTCAGTAACACCTTAGGGTCATTGTAATTAGATTATGAAAAATGATTTCAATTACCGATCGTAAAAGGAGTCAAGATCTAGATTATGCAATTGACTTTTAATGATATAATAGTTTGATCAATGGCCTTTAAGCAAGTAAATATATAAGCATTAGATCTTGTAGTTAATCTTTAGGTCTTGAAAAAATATTTTATTTTTGAAAAATATATATTTTTTTGACATTTCACTAAAATATTAGAAAAAAATCGAAAATTTTAAAATATAAAAAAATTTCGATATATTTGGAAAATATAGAATTTTTTTATGAAATACCGAAAACTCTCGATATTTTTTAGATATACAAAAAAAGTCGATATTTTGGCGAAAATTTGCGATTTTAATGGATATTTTTTCTTTTTGAGGAAAAAATTGGGTATTTTATAAACAAGGCTTTAAAAATTTGTTATTTTGTCATTATCCCTAGTTTTAATGTTTTGTTTCTTGTTAATATTCGGGAACTTAATCATAGCAATGGTAATAAAAATACATTCATAAGAAAAAATGATAGCAACTGAGGTGATGTTATCCCAAGCGAAAAGCCACAAACAAACCTCTAACTGAATTGAGGTCAAGTTTTAACGAGAAATCGTCTTTCTTTAATGTTAGATGAATAAGAGGGACGCTTGCTAAACTATGTTTATTAGGTGTTACCCATGACTCGCAAGACCAAGTCTGAATCTTTTATGAAAGTTGACTACGTGGTTTGTTAGCGAAACTACAATTACTATGTGACCATAGCATACCCAGATGTATGAACAACATAGATTTACGTGTTAAATATGAAGAAAATTACAAAGAAGTCCATGTTTAAAATGTGCTTGATAAGAACCCTATGGATATTACTGTTAGTGACTTAATGGTTCGTGGTCAGGACATGCAGTAGTTAGAATTCGGTCTCTTCTCTTCGGTCAAAAGTGGAGAAATAGTTTAAAAATTGTTGGAGTCTACGAGCCGGGCACTAACAAAGTAAATTCAAGATGATGAAAACCAATTAAAGAACGAGTAAAACCAAACAAACCAATCTCCATAACTTCGTGTAACGACACTAAGCAAACAAAGAACAAGAGGTTAAAATGGAAATGAACTCGACCGGATTCTATTTTCTTTTAAGTACGAACGACAACCTCACAAAATTGTTGGAGTCTACAAGCCGGGCACTTAAGGATGCATATGGTCACACACGCAAACCTTGAGCAACAACAACACGGGTTTTCGACATTAGATAGAAAACTGCAATGGAAGTTAATGGCGGTCACAACTTTACTAGTATAGATATACATAAAAAGTAAATAAATAGAGGTAAGAAAAAAAGGTCAAACCAAACGTATTATAGAAGGAGTAAAACCAAACAATACAACGAAGAGAAATTTGATTTGGTTTCAATTAAAACAAAAAAGAATGTCATGCCAATTATATTATAAACATAAACATATTAAATACATTTGTAAAAAAGTAAATGAAAAAAATAAGAAGTGTCAAGCAAACGTTACGGTTGAAAAAAAAAACCCAAATCGGTTTTCCGCCAATAAAAAAGATCATCAAATCGAAAATCAATGAAAATCATCCGCCATTAACAATGACAATGAGTTCATTATCAAAGATTATCTTCGCCACCATTATTATCCATTTTTCTTCATCCACCGATGCCGCGCCACAACTAGAATAGGTGCGACATGCATTCAACCCAAATTTAAACCATTGTTCAATTACTTAACCTTACATCAGTGCGCCTCCCATTTGCTGTTACCAAACTTATTAGAGCTTTTTGCAGAACCGAAATATCTCTCATGCTTGTAATTCCTAACGAGATCACCACCAAAATTGCTATCAATGCATCCGCAGCTAGCGTTGGTATATTATCCCATACTACCGATGATCTCTAATTATGGCTATTTTTTTCGGGACTTAGGATCCTAATAATCGTATGGGTAGTTGGTACTTCAAACACGAACTTGTTTACGCAATTCGAAATACTATCCACGTCCTAATCAGCTAAGAGTTTCAGGTATTACAGTAAGCACTACTTTTTCTTTTACGGATATTGTAAGGAAATCGTTAGTTCCGTCATTTGCTAAGTTTATCACCCCTCAAGCCGACTCTCTTCTTAAACCTTTACTAATGAAACCGGCTCTTCCTTTTTTGTTAGCCTATATCCCTACACCGTTTAACAACAACAACACCAAAACAGGGGTGGATCTAGAAGGTTGTCGGGGGGTTCGCGGGTTCCCACTAAATGTCGATGGCTTAATGTGGTTTTCAATAAAAGGTCTCAATTTTTTCAAATATAACTTCGTCTTAATTTACTAATATGTTACAAAAAAAAAATTATTTACCATCAAATCAAAACTAAGGGAGAGCAACAAAATCGAGAAAATAGCCGCATAATTGGACTGAAATTTCGATATGAATTGTTAACATAAATCCAAAAATTCTGATAGAAAAACCTAACTAAAATAACGGGTCTAACTAATTTTTGGATATTCCGAATTCGGATTTTTGAATTGAAAAAACTTAACTAAAATTTTAGATATCCGAAATTTTGAATATTTGAATTGAAATTTTTAGGATATCTGAATTCGAAGGGCTATGTTTTGGGGGTTTGGTTTTAGCCAAAAATCGTCATATACTCACCGTAAGTCAAACTCTTTATACTCGTAAGTATTTTTATCAACACCAGATGACTTAATATTCCGGTTCCGCCTCTTCATCCGATGTACATTGGAAAAGCATTGTTTTAATATAGTAAGGGGATTTGGCTATGGGGCAGATCGTTACTCGAAAACTCATTATGACAATCTGTTTGATGAGATGTTAGATTCTTTGTTGGTCATGGTAGCATCCCTCTTATTGTCACAAAGACGGGCGGGCCATATGACCCTTATGATACATTCGACACCACCATGGAGTACGCCACATCCTACCTTTAGTAGAATTTTCGACCATGTCAACTTTGGGAACATGACACCCACCAAAAAAGAATTAATTTCCAATATCTTTATCTTCTAGCTATAAGACACCACAGTTCCCCCAACACCGGTATGAAAGACCAGGCTACATGCAAGACGTATGTTTCTTCTTACCAAGACAACACCATCAAATACAACCTCACCATCTCTCTCTCATCTTGCCAAACAACAACCTTCTTTGTGGCTCCAAAATATATTGTAAACTCATGTTATCGTCGTAGAACTTTATCTTATGCATTCCAATAGTATTCGTATACGAAGAGCTACCAAGCTGATTTTACCTCTCTCTCTCTCTCTCTCTTTACTTGTTATTTGCGGACACAATTTTTACATGGATATTTTGTCAAACATAAAATAAATTTTAAGACAATATTCCTACAACGTACAACACCTTAAAACCATATGTACTCGATGAATGTTGCTATTAAAATAATAGATTCAAACAACAAAGACATTTGTAGATAAAGAAATTATTATAGCTGGATAGAAAGCTCCATAGCCATTAGGTGAACTTTGATCTCATCCTGACCGAAGTATGTGTAAAAGTAGTGAATGGTAATTTATATTGATCAAATGATGCATCCATTATTCTTCAAGTTTAAATTACTCTTCTATACTTCTATTCATAACGAGTTTTTAAAATATTTATAATGATTCATGAATTACTAAATATTCTTTTTTATCAAATTATATCTCATGTAGGACTTTCTTAAAAAAATATACCAATCTACACTAGTGATTTCTCTAGAACAATCTACAATGTTCTCTAGATCAATATTCCTAGCTAAAATACTAGCTTTTAATGAGAGTGTATTTTGTTTAAACTTTTAGACTGAAAATATATGATATATTATACAACCTTCATCCCAAAACAAGTGTCTACATTTAATTTTTGAAGTCTTTTCTTTGTAAATTAGACCGTAATTATTTTTGTGTGTATTATATAAAAATTGATGCAATATATATGGATGAATAGAGTTTTAAATGTAGTTTCTATTGATATAACTTTTATCAAGTACTATATAACAAAAAAAATTGTTTTGGGACGGAGGGAGTAAAAATATACTTTATAAAAAATATATATGTATATTGAAAAAGTAGAGCAAAGCGGTGTGCTCCTAAATCTTAAAACCTAGATAGAAAACTGCAATGGAATTTAATGTCAGTGACAACTTTACTAGTATAGATATATATAAAAAGTAAATAAATGAAGGTAAGAAAAGAGTAAATAAATGAAGGTAAGAAAAAAAGAAAAAAAAGGTCAAACCAAACGTATTATAGAAGGAGTAAAATCACACAATATAACAAACATAAATTAGATTTGGTTTCAGTTAAAACAAAAAAAAATGGCATGTCAATCATATTATAAACATAAACATATTAAATACATTTGTAAAAAAGTAAATGAAAAAAATAAAAAGTGTCAAGCAAACGTTGCGGTTGAAAAAAAACCCAAATTGGTTTTCGGCAAATAAAAAAAATCCTCAAATCTAAAATCAATAAAAATCATCCGCCATCAACAACGACAATGAATTCATTACCAATGATCATTTTCACCACCATTATCATCCTTTTTTCTTCATCCACCGATTCCGCGCCACAACTAGAAAGACGCGACATGCATTCAACCCAAATTTAAACCATTGTTCAATCACTTACCCTTACATCAATGCGCCTCCCATTTGCCGATACCAAACTTATTAGAGCTTTTGGCATAACCAAAATATCTCTCATGCATTGTAATTCCCAACGAGATCACTGCAAAAATCACTATCAATGCATCCACAGCTAGTGTTGGTATATTATCTCTTACTATCGACGATCTCTAATTACAGCTATTTTTGTCGGGACTTGGGATCCTAATAATCGTATGGGTAGTTGGTACTTGAAACACGAACTTGTTTACGTAATCCGAAATACTATCCACGTCCTAATCACCTAAGAGTTTCAGGTATTACGGTATCCACTACTTTTTGTTTTACGGATATTGTAAGGAAATCATTTGTTCCGTCATTTGCTAAGTTTATCACCCCTCAAGCCGACTCTCTTCTTAATCCTTTACTAAACCTATTGAATGAAACCGGCTCTTCCTTTTTTGTTAGCCTATATCTCTACACCGTTTACCAACAACAACACCAAAACAGGGGTGGATCTAGAAGGTTGTGGGGGGTTCACGGGTTCCCGCTAAATGTCGATCGCATAATGTAGTTTTTTATAAAAAGTCTTGATTTTTTAACTTGGTCTTAATTTACTGATATGATGAACAAATTTTTTTATTTACCATCAAATCAAAACTATGGGAGAGCAACAAAAACTAGAAAATAGCCGCATAATTGGACTACCATAAAAGCGAAATTTTGATATGAATTGTTAACATATATCCAAAATTTCGGATAGAAAAACCTAACTAAAATAACAGGTCTAACTAATTTTTGGATATCCATAATTTTGGATTTTTGAATTGAAAAAACGTAACTAAAATTTTGGATATCCGAATTTTTTAATATCTGAAGTGAAGTTTTTTGGATATCTAAATTGGAGGTCTATTTTTTGGGGGGGTATGGTTTTAGCCAAAAACCGTAATATACTCACCGTAATTATTTTTACCAACACCTGATGACTTAATGTTCTGGTTCTGCCTCTTCATCAGATGGACATTGGAAAAGCATTGTTTTAATCTAGTAAGGGGGATTTGGCTATGGGGCAGATCGTTACTCGAAAACTCATTATGACAATCTGTTTGATGAGATGTTGGATTCTTTGTTGGTGATGGTAACACCCTTCTTATTGTCACAGAGACGGGCGGGCCATATGACCCTTATGATATAGTTGACACTACCATGGAGTAAGCCACATCATACCTTTAGTGGACTTGTTGACCATGTTAACTCTGAGAACATGACACCCACCAAAAAAGACTTTATTTCCAATATCTTTATCTTCCAGCTATAAGACACCGCAGTTCCCCCAACATCGGTATAAAAGACCATGCTACATGCAAGACATATGGTCTTTCTTGCCCAAACAACACTGTCAAATACAACCTCACCATCACTTTCTCACCTTGCCAAACAACAACCTTCTTTGTGGCTCCAAAATATATTGTAAACTCTTGTTATCGTCGTAGCACTTGCTCTTAGGCATTCCAATAGTGTTCGTATACGAGGAGCTACCAAACTGATTTACCTATCTCTCTATTTACTTGTTACTTGTTACTTGTGGACGCAGTTTTTACATGGATATTTTGTCAAACATAAAATAAATTTTTAAAACAATATTCCAAGAGCGTACAACACCTTAAAACCATATGTAGCCGATGAATGTTGCTATTAAAATAAAAGGTTCAAACAACAGAGTTTTTAAAATATTTATAATGATTCATGAATTAGAAAATATTCTTTTTTATAAAATTGTATCTCATGTAGGACTTTCTTAAAAAAATATACCAATTTATTACTATTTATTTCTCTAAAACAATCTACAATGTTCTCTAGAAAATTATAATTTTTAGTGAGATATGCGTTTTGTTTAAACTCTTAGAACGAAAATATATGATATATTATACTATCTTCGTCTTAAAATAAGTGTCTACATTTAACTTTCGAAGTCTTTTCTTTGTAAATTTGATCGTAATTATTTTTTGTGTGTATTATATAAAAATGATGTAATATATATGGATGGATAAAGTTTTAAATGTATCTTCAATTGATGTAACTTTAATCAAGTATTATAAAATACAAACAAAAATATTTATGATTAAAATTACGAATTTTTTTTTTGAAAATTAAAAATAGATACTTATTTTAGGACCAAATAAAAAAATACACCTTTATAAAAAGGATATATTGAAAAAGTAGAGCTATAAATGGTGAAAATGGGTCCCTAAAAAAACACAATATCCTTAAAATCCCCAATTGTTTTCCCAAAGGTAATTTCTCTCATAATTAATTTTCGATTAGCTTATTCGCCCCGCTCATGAGCTTATTTAATTTTCGAAAACCCAATAAGCTCACTTTTTGGAACTTATGACCTAATTAGCTTCAGTTTATTGGCCTAAGCCAATAACCTCAACTTAATAAGCTCTGAATAAGTGAGCTTATTGACTTTTCCAAATTCAAATAAGCCCATTAGCAGGAGTACAAATTGCTTATATCATGTTTTGAGCTGTGCACTGCGGGGGTGTTTGTTTAAGCTTATTTGTTGCTTATGAGCTTATTTGTGTTTCGTCTTATATTTCATAAGCCCCAATTTTTTGGCTTATTTTGAGACTTGTTGGCTTATATAGGTTTAGAGGGTGTTTGTTTCGGCTGATATGTGGGCTTATTAGCTTATTTAATTTCGACTTATATTTTATAAGCCCTGATTTTCTGGCATATTTTGAGACTTACCAGCTTATATAAGTTTATTATATCGTAGTAAACTTATATAAGCCCCCGAGTCTCAAAATAAGCAAGAAAATTGGGGCTTATGAAATATAAGACAAATCAAATAAGCTCATAAGCTCACATATAAGCCAAAATAGAATAAGCTCATAGATTCACATATAAGCTCAAACAAAACACCCCCGGTATATACGTCGTTAATTCATGATATTATGTGGGGGTGTTTGGGGTTGCTTATTTTTTTTCTTTTATGCCTCTGTTTATTATAGTATAGATAAGCGGTTTAAAATATAGTGTTTGGATTAACTTTAATTGTGAAAAAGACATTAAGCTAAAAAAAAAAGTTATTATTTTTTAGATATTTATAATCCAATCCATTTTTAAGCACTTTGAAATAGACATGTCACAACCAAAACATTTTGGGTGGCACGAACACATCAGACTTATTATTGCTTGCTATAACAATAAGTAGTGTACTTGTTTATGTCAGTATTTAGGTGAATTAAGTGACAGCTATGCGGAAAACCAATAGTTAGTTTCCGCAGGACTATTGTTTAAATTAGTTTTCACGAATGTGTTAATAGTTATCTGGAAATGACCGAACGACAGTACTTTATGAGAGTTAGTTGAAATGTATGGAGAGAAGTATTGTTTTCTGCACAGGATTATTACTTGGTAATGGATGTCAGTTTTGTATGTCAATGGATTGTAAGGAGACTCTTGATGTTGATGAATTACGTATGCTTCAGTTGTGAGATACAGGATTGGCGACATAGTTGACCCACAGGATCGTCCGTAAGGTTCAAACTCGCACACAATATTGGTTGATATACACTATTGAGTATCGCCTATTGCTTCAGAGCTGCAATAACCTATGTAATGAGATAGCTGATAGGATATTGGGGAAAGACTAGGTTTAGTTTACTGTTAATAGTTTTACTTCTTGTTTATATCAGTGTACATGATTGTGGTGATGGTTGTTGGGATTGCGTGATTTATGATAGTTAAAAATATATGGAGTAATAAGTGCAGTGATTGCCACAGGACTATTTGTTTTGTTATTAATCTTGTAATACTCGAGTAAATGATCGTATGTAGGCGTTTAATGTTAATAGAATGATAGAGGAAGGTATGTTTTCAGTTCTGACATGCTGTTCGGTTTGATTGAAGTTTGGTGTAGGATGGAAAACATAGCCTACTCTCACAACTCGCACAAAATATTAATATAAGTAGACTATCACTTATTGCTGTAAAATGGAATGAGAAAGTATTGGTTGAAGCCTTGGAGTCACTGGTATGGTTGCTCATTTGACTGGCTATAGGTTATGATGAAAGAACAAGGCTTTAGGTAAGAAACATGGGGTAGATTTTTACACAATGTAGATTGAAGCTAGGAGATATCAGCCTATATGACACACACGAGCAAGTTCTTGTATTGGGAAAGATGAACAGGAAACTTAGCCTATCCAGGCACACACAATCGTTTTGTTTATTGGGCAAGATGCAGATCATGTCTTGGGGTTCATTGCAACATAACTAAACCTGGTTGCAGTTGAGACTTTACATAATAAAATAAGACAGGGATAATTGTTTAGCCAAGGGACATCATCAGGGTTCTCTTGTTAACGACACGTAACAAGAACATTCCTGTCACTGCGGAAAAGTGTAATTTTGGCAAATATTCACACACCAAATACCAGATATGTATCAATTTTGGTTGATGACAGTAACATACTGCCAGGCCGAAGACCCTTTGGTCTTGGAAGTATTAGGACTGGAAAGTCCTTTACTCTATACCCTACAATAGAATTGCCTGCCAAGCCATACCTCTTATTCACACTCAATCTGAATGCTTCAAAAAGCAGCTCATAAGCCCACATATAAGTCGAAACAAACACCCTACCGGTCTTGTGAATATCACGTTGATTGGTTGGTTGAACTACATATGTCGTTAATTCGTTGCGTTCTGTGGTGGTGTTTGGGGTTGCTTAGGTTTTCTTTCTATGCCTCTATTTATTATAGATAAGTGGTTTAAAAGATAGTGTTTGGATTTACTTGAACTGTGAAAAACACATTAAGGTAAACGATAAATATCCAAAGTTACTTCCTTTTTAGAAAAGTTGTCACGACCAATTTAAGCACTTTGAAATAGACATGTCACAACCAATTTAAGCAGAGAATCGGAAACATTTTTGGTGGCACGAACACATCAGACTGGTTATTTTAACTTCAAAAAAAGAAAAAGAAAAGCTGAAAACAAGCAATCCCAAACACCCTCTGTGATTGTGTTTTCTTGCTCCCTTGTCTGTTTTATATATGTAATGCGAAATAGCATTAGGGGTAAGAAAAAGAGTTACTTTGTTTTCATATCTCGATATTACCCAAGGTTTTCGAAAACTGATAAACGAGACAGTTGTTTAAGAATATCGTCCTCATACTGTAAGCAGGAGCAAAGCGGTGAGAGACTGCTCCAAAATCTTAAAACCCCCAATTTTGTTCCAAAGGTAATTTCTTCTCATAATGATTTTTCGATTAGCTTATTCACCTCGCTTATGGGCTTATTTGATTTTCGAATACCCAATAAGCTCACCTTTTGAAGCTTATGTCCGAATTAGCTTCAGTTTATTGGCCTAAGCCGATAACCTGAACTTAATAAGCTCTGAATAAGTGAGGTTATTGACTTTTCCAAAATCAAGTAAGCCCATAAGCAGGGTAAAAATTGGTTATTTGTGGCTTATGAACTTAATTTTTTTACTGTCTTATATTTAATAAGCCCCAATGTTTTTAGACTTGTGGCCTTATATAGGTTTAGGGGGTGTTTGTTACGGATTATATGCGGGGCTTATGAGCTTATTTGATTTCGGCTTACATTTTATAAGCCCCGATTTTCTTGCTTATTTTGAGACTTACGAGCTTATATAAGTTTATCATATCGTAGTAAACTTATATAAGCCCTCGAGTCTCTAAATAAGAAAGAAAATTGGGGCTTATGAATATAAGACGAAATCAAATAAGCTAATAAGCTCACATATAAGCCGAAATCGAATAAGCTCGTAGGTTCAGATATAAGCTTAAACAAAACACCCCCAGTATATACGTCGTTAATTTGTTATATTCTGTGGGGGTGTTTGGGGTTGCTTATTTTTTTTCTTTTATGCCTCAGTTTATTATAGTATATATAAGTGGTTTAAAAGATAGTGTTTGGATTAACTTTAATTATGAAAAAGACATTAAGCTAAAAAAAAAGTTATTATTTTTTAGATATTTATAATCCAATCCATTTTTAAGCACTTTGAAATAGACATGTCACAACCAAATTTAGCAGATAAGCAGAAACATTGTGGGTGACACGAACACATCAGACTGCTTATTATTGCTTGCTACAACAATAAGTAGTGTACTAGTTTATGTCAGTTTTTAGGTGAATTAGGCGACAACTATGTGGATAATGATAGTTTGTTAGAAATTAGAAATATATGAAGTCAAACTGTTGTTTTTCGCCGCATGACTATTGTTTTATGTACACGTTGGCGTGTGCGATATGAAATCGATCATAAACGGTATATTTTTTAGCTCACATTTTGCGTACATTGTATGTGTATGTTATGATATGTAATGAATCGTGGTGATTATATTATTTAGCATTTGTTTAAATTAGTTTCCACGAACGTTTCAATAGTTATCCGGGAATGACAGTATGAGAGTTAGTTGAAATGTAGGGAGAGAAGTATTGTTTTCGGCACAAGATTATTACTTGGTAATGGATGTGAGTCTTGTATGTTAATGGATTGTAAGGAGACTCTTGATGTTGATAAATTAGGTGTGCTTCAGTTGTGCTGCTAGATATAGGGTTGGCAACATAGTTGACTCACAAGATCGTCCATAAGGTTCAAACTCGAACATAATATTGGTTCATATACACTATCGAGTATCGACTATTGCTTCAGAGCTGCAGTACCCTATGTAATGAGATAGCTGATAGAATATTGGGGAAAGCCTAGGAGAAGCTGGTGAGGTTGGTCATGTGAACTATCATAAAATTGTCATATGAGGTTTAGCTTACTATTAATAGTTTTACTGCTTGTTTATATCAATTTACATGATTGCGGTGATGGTTATTGGGGATTACGAGTGATTTATGTTAGTTAAATATATTCGGAGTAATAAGTGCAGTGATCGCCACAGGACTATTATTTATGTTAGGTAGGCTTTTAATGTTAATAGAATGATAGAGGAAGGTATGTTTTCAGTTGTGACATGCTGTTTGGTTTGATTGAAGTTTGGTGTAGGATCGGTATCATAGCCTACTCTCACAACTCGCATAAAATATTGGTTGAAGCTTTGGTGTCACTGGTAAGGTTTCTCATCTGACCGGCTATAGGTTTTGAGGAAAGAACAAGGCTTTTGGCACGACCACATCAGACTGGTTATTTTAGCCTCAAAGAAAGAAAAAAAAAAGCAGAAAACAAGCAATCTCAAACACCCTCTGTGATTGTGTTTTCTTTGCTGCCTCGTCTGTTTTAAATATGTTGCTTTTTAATGCGAAATAGCATTAGGGGTAAGAAAAAGAGTTCCTTTGTTTTCACATCTCAATATTACCCAAGGTTTTCGGAAACTAATAAACGAGACAGTTGTTTAAGAATCACCGTCCTCATACTGTTTAGAGATAAAATGCAGACAACGAACTAAACACCGCTAAGGTTTATATCAGGCTGATTTTTCCTGATTTTTATTGGTTAATAGTTTGATGAGATATAGATACTTTGGGATCTGATTTATAGATTGGTTGTTATTTGTGACAATTCGTTTGTAAGAACTGGAAATGGCTAACCATGGTTATGATATGGAAATCAGTAAATTTTTATCACTTTTGACATCTTTGTTCAGCTGTCACAATCTTTCGTTTGTATTTCTGATTTTGTATATAGTGTTTACTTTTTAGGAATGAAATATAAACGAGTAGCCGCATGTTTTCACATTGTATTGTGGGTATACAATATCTATCACACTTTGTAACTTGATATTTTATTGTTTTTAACTGTTCTATAAATTTTTATGCTTGTTAGGATCTGCCGTTGTTTGAGACGCACTCTCTGTACTTGCTCACATTTCTTAAAGGTAACAATAAAAGCATGGGGAAGAAAGGATCGAGCAAGAAGGGGCCTGCTGCAACTTCTGGGCGTCAAATGTCTCTTACAATGAGAGAAGCCTCAACGGGGAAAAAACAAACAAATGGCAAGTCTTCTTTAAAGTTGCAACACTTAAAAGACCTTGCAGTTTGGGCTAGCCATGATGCTGCTATACCTTCATTGGGTGCCTTCTTTGGTCATCATTTTGCCGCTTCTTCTGAGGCATTGGGGTCCCCTGTTGACCCATCTTTGTTTGCTTGTCAAAGGTACTCTCCCTATACTTCGTATTAAATAAATTAGATACTATTATCAAATAGATAAAAGCGTGACCACTTGAACAAGCCGAATTGCAGTATACTTATAGACTTAGAAGAATAGGTATATTTGCGTTGTATTCAACTCAAAAGGGTCAAACAAAAGCTTAGCTAATAAAGGAACATGTCAAACAGGTTGAAAGCCACTTAAAGTCTAATTTTAGATGACTACAGTCTCCTAAATCGTTTTTCCTTCGAAGAACTGGATTGCTACTGTAATTATATAAACGATGAGTTGTTCATGAAAATCTTGGCAACAAGTGGGTGTGAGTCAGCCCAATCCAACCCGGTCCATTTCGACCATACTATGTTGTAACTTGTGAGTTGAATTCTTTAATTGAGACATATGTGGTGTGTTATGGTGTATATGCCCTTAAAAAAGAACAATAACTACTTTTTTGTTCCCACTACCTGTCTATCTTACCGCATTTGGTATACAGACTGGTCGACTAATTACAGTAGTTGTTTTGAAACTACTTCTAGGATAGACTGGTCGACTATTGTAACTGATGTAGCTGTCATTTATTAAAACTGCCTGCAAAATCTCCCCTAAAAGCACTTGTCACATGAGCAAATTGGCTTAAATGTTTGGAATCAGATTTAGATAACTTGGCAATAAGATTCATGAGTATCGTAATCTGTATGTATAAAGACTTCTGCTTTTTTTCGGAAAAATATTAATTCTAGACCACATCTTAGTATTATTACGAGAAAATAATGCACAGGACCTGATGATTCCGAATCTTGTGCAGATGTGAATCTATGCTTCATCCTGGTTTTAACTGTATGATTCGAATTGAGAAAAACAAGATAAATTCTCGGCACAAAGGCAAGAAAACTACAAATCACCCTAGAAACAACATTGTTTACACTTGCAACTTTTGTTCCCACTGAAATATGAAGAGAGGCACCCCGCAAAATAAAAGTCAACAAAAAGACAAAACACATTCAAAGTCGACCAATAATAAATCCAACAAGTCAGTTTTTTCTTCCAAAATCAAAGTACGGCAGTATAAAGATAATGTTGTTGCAAACGTTATAGCAGCTCCACTCGGGTCCAAGCCAAACGAACCCAGCAGGGACAGAATGGGTAATTTTGAAACATTGAAAGTCAAAGACAAGTCTGGCGATATGAATCATATAGCAGCTTCACTCGGGTCGAGAGCAGACAACCCTAGCCGGAGCAACATGGGTATTTTGGGGTTATGTGAAACATTGAGGGTGAAAGACGACTTTCTTGATACAAATACTCCGATCAGGTCTACAGTAGACAATCCCATGAGTGAAACACCGGACACCAAAAATGACTCTATTGCATCTGGTCTAAATGCAGATGACTTGGAGGGGGCAAACATGGTTGTTTCAGAAATAAGCGAAACATTGAAGCTCAAAGATGGCTCTGCCCATATAAACATTGTAACAACTCCACCTGGGTCCACATCAGATGACCCTATGGGTAATGTCGAGATTAGTAAAACATTGGAGGTCATAAACGATTCTACTGCATCTGCTCCAGATGAAGATGGTGCCAATAGAGGCAAAATGGATTCATTGGAGATAAGCGAAACATCGATCAGCAGACGACCTCAGAGGCAATTTCGGGGTAGTTGAGATAAGTAAAACAGTGGAGGTAAAAAACGACACTGCTGCATCTAGTCAGGCTACCCCATTGACTAAGCCAAGATTGACTTTGTTTAGACTCAAAGAAGAAGAATAGGAACCGATCAGCGGCTAAGAAAACACCGGGCCCTAATAGTACTTCTGAAGCTCCAAATGCAAGCACATCTAGTAAACTTCGGAGAAAATCTTGGACTTCTTTGAAGGAGATTGCCAAGAACAATGAAAAGAGCATTGGGTTGATCAGTTAGCCGAAATTACTTGATAAAGTCAAGTCAAGGGTAGTTTTTTTTTATCGTTTTGTTTTGGGCCATATTATGTAATCCATCAAACCTGCTTTACATTAATATTATACAAAAACCTCGGTATTGATAATTCAAGTGGTTAATAGCTAGCAATATTGCAATTCTATGCATAAATCATGTGAAGTTCTCCTTATAAAAACGTATTCATAAAGTGTATGACGAGCAATGAAGGTAACACGACGCCCTGGCATGTATATGCAGATAGAAATACATGTAGTAAAAGCTATAAGTTGTCGAGAAACAAGCCTTTGCTCATCAAGACCTTCACAACCACACAATATCTTTTCATTGCGATGCCGATAAAGAACACCCAATTGTTGTCAATTTATTCACGCAATCACAATAATCGCGCGAGAAAATGATACGCTTGTTATTATCTATGCATGCCCTCGCATGTATATGCAGATAGATATACATGTAGTAAAAGCTATAGGTTGTCGAGAAACAAGCCTTAGCTCATCAAGACCCCGCTAGCACATTTCGCAAGGACGGATTGCAAGAAGAGACAAAATACTGGACATCGTGTGTAGCACGGAGGAGAGGTGCATGGCTCGTAACGGAATTGTACCAATTTACAAGCTACCAAAAGCAACATGATTTTACATTTGAAATTGTGGGCCGGTTACATACTGATCAATTTAACGTTCATGGTGAATTGGTGATACAAGAAAGTGTGTTTTATTTCTTGTAGGCATTGAATTCTTACCTGTGGAGCGTGTAAGTTGAAAATATATATTTATGTGTTTGTTCACTAGCTTGCATATTTTTCAATCTGGCCGGTTAAATTGAAATCAGTACGTACTGCAACAATAATCAACTGTATTCCAATTTTGGTTTTGGTTTTATAAGAGAAAGAGGAAACTAAGGTGGATATGCAACCAGACATGGATTTGGACGCTGATTGGGAAAAAATAATGCCAAATGATTATGCTGAAATAAGCAAGTGGTCAAAATATAATTTGCAGTGGTCAACTTACAAGGAACTCTACTCTCTTCTTCATGAAGGATTCCTCATCAAAAGAGATGTGGAAAAGGTAACTTCCTACTCAAATTAATTATGCTTAGCCTATAACATTATCTCTAAGCCTAGCTAAGTACTACTTCAGTCTTGAAACAATTGTTCACCTTACTATGTATGTTTGTTCCAAAGAGCGTCCAAAAATTCTTTTTTGTGTTAGAGAAGAAGCAAAGTGCTTCCTTGATATCTCATCTAACAATATGTTTTATTTATGAACAGTGGTTTTTGGTTTCAAAAATATGAAGAAGCGCCATATGTTACCGGCAATTGTAGTTTTGCAAAAAGAGTCGATATGGAATTCTATGATTGGAATGAAAAAATGGACATGGAAATCTATGCCGGAATCAAGGTTATATTTCTTTCTCCTCAGTTTAGACGGACACTATTGAGTTACTAAAATGTACATCTTTATTATTGTTGGTAACACATAACTTGGTGACTCACATATATAAGTATGGGTCAAGTTCATATAATAACAAGATACTTTTTAAAATATACAAATATCATACGTGAACTTTAAAAAATACTAACATCGTATATATACTTTCAAAATTTGTCTCAATATGATACCTTTGTCCACTCGAAATTACCAAAGTAGCATAGAGAATATATGAAGTGAACAATTGCCTACCAAGTAATAAATAACATGAAAACTATGGTTACTTGATATTTATATATATGATGAGTATAATGTGAAGATGAGTATAAGTTTGTGTTCACATGTCATATGCTTTTATTTGAAAGCGTAGTGACACTTACAAATAGAAAGCTTATAACAAATAGGTTTTGTAGTAGATAGTCTAGTACATAGAAATCCAATAGATAATCCAACTCATGTTCACGCAAAGAAGAAACCAATTCATGGGTTCACCGACGCTTACAACAGTAATTACCTTCATATCATCCCATTTTGGAGGGACAATCTACACTTGTTGCAAAAACCATCACCCGCTATCCCTTGAGAAAATATGAGAGGATGTGGGGTGATCAGACCGTCTTATGAATATTCCCAAAGTTCACATATACTAACTTGTAGATGTTGTTCCATACCAGTAAAGGTCGTGTCTTTCACACCAAAGTATTAACATAGCACAACTCGTACGAACAGATTGAACACACTTGTAACAACTGTTAGAAAGAACAACGAGGATTTAAATTTTGCTCACATATTTCACAAAAGTATTTTCTCTTATGCTCACATACTTCCCAAAGGTATGATATCGAGACAAATTTTGAGAGTACGTATACGATATTAGTATTTTTTAAAGTTCATGTTTGATAATTGTACATTTTGAAAAGTATTTTACTATTATATAGACTTAACCCTATAAGTATTATGTCTGCCTCTAGCATGCCATATATGATTTAAAAACATTAAGGATGAGAAATCTCATACACTAGCTTGATCATCAATACTCAAAATTGAATGTATACGATCATATTTATATCATGTATGTCCATGTAGTTGGCAGCACGTACGTTTTACTTGCTTAAATATATATTGGTGCGCTAAACTGATGACGATATATTGCTAAAGGATTACCGCACACTTGGGAGAACATGTGTATTGGGATATAGATTAATATGCTCGAGGGATTAAGTATGATGATTGTTAAGGATTCATGTGACATGCATATTCGATACAAGCGACAATTCAATAGTCAAAGAATGATAACAGTATTCAAGTGGCTCAAACAAACCAGTTCTGAGACATTGCAAAATTAGTGCAACTCTTTCTTTACGGTTGGAATGGAAGATTCTAGCCTTCATGTCACAAATCCTATCAATTTCAAATTGTATAAAACAAAAGGAAAACTTCATGTCACAAATCCAACATGGTTTTTAATCATTACATATACAATATACTCCCTTAATTTTCGATAGCATGTCATATGGAAGTTAGTTTCAAGCTCTGCTTGGGGTGAATGAGATACTTTAGTGTGACAACCCTGGTTTTGAGGTTCGTCACTTAGTTTTATTTTGTGCTAGTTACGTGTCTTTACCTGTTGATGTGCTAATTGGTGTGTATAGATTGTGGTTTGGATATCGTTTCCGGTACGGGGTACCTTGTGAGTGAAACAATGTGAGTTGATTTCATGTTCATGAGCTCACATGGTAGTGACTATGAAATGAGATGGTGTTATTTAGTGGTTTTACGTATACGTATATGTATTATAGAAAATCGTATTTTTACGATTTACGGTTTAGCATTTAGAGGTCTCGGATGAGGTAATTAGTCATATGAATAATTTTTGGGATGGTTTTAAGTCATTTGGGACTTAGTTATAAAGTTTATTTCAAAATTTGAGATTTTTTATAAAAGTGTATATTTTACGTCTTTTACGGTAAAACGCGTAAATTTGACTAGTTTTACGGTTTTGAGGTTTTGGAGGCTTTAGGAGCTGAAATAAATTAAGGTAAATTAAGGTAATATTAATAAGATATTAATTAACAATAAAAAGAAAAAAAATAAAAAAAATATATATATGAGGCGGTTTGGGACGAATCAAAAGAAAAGAAAAGGGAAAAAAGGAAAAAGGGAACCGGGCTTTTGTAATGGGCCAAGGACTTGTTAGGAAACTATATAAATACTTTTTATTAACCAAAACACTTTATAAAACCCCTGGAGATCACCTTCAAGTCGGCATCAATGGTGGTTTTAGGGTTCTTCATTAATTTTTCTTCTTTCAAAAATTCTAAGGTAAAATCTTTAATACTCTTTTTAATTAAAGTGTTATAATTCTTTCTCAATCATCTTATGATGGATTTAGGTTAGGGTTTAAATAAGAATCTGTATTTTAATGATATTATAATAATTAGATGGTTTAAGGTTTGTAATTAATGGGGTTATGGGTAATTAATTAGGTTAAATTAATTAAACCCGTTTTTAAAAACTGGACAGAATTTTGGGTCATTGTTTTGATCATATAGGGAGTTCTACAAACTCTTATTTTACGATCCACATATCCCTGGAAAGCTAATTGAAGTGGCTTTCCAATGCAAGAAACTAGAACTAAATTGGAGGTCTGGAAGTGGGTCAAAAACAGGTTACAACAGTCGGAGGTCAAAACAGTTTTGAAGTCAGCCTGTTTTCTTTTTAAGTTTTGGGTTGTTTGGGGTACTTAGGGTTGCATTGGGATCTTCTCACGCACATGAGAGATGGTTTATATATTTTAGTAAGTATCTGCACTTGGGCTAAGATTGTGGTTTAGGGTAAGACCCTCTAATGGTAACAAACTTTTCATACGTTTAAAATCAGTGAATTCTGGATAGGTAGCAATATATATACATATATCGGGGCCTTAACAGTAGCTTTAAGGTTAGGTAAAGTGGGAGGATTTAGCTAACATATGTAAAAGTATGAATATTCCCTTTACAGAGATCATGGGTATGTTTAAGGGGGCGTTTGGCTTATAGTTTGGAGACCTAAAACTGGGACTGTTTTGGGTAAAATGTTAACGGGACGGGTTATGAAGTAAAACGAGTTAAGGGCTTTATAGAGGGGTGTAATGAGATGCTTAGAGCACATATATGAGGTTATATATGGGATAAGGTTAGATGTCCATCATAGGTTGATGAGCCATTTTAGTGTTTGGTTCATGTTTTGATTATGTGTTTTTGGTTTGTTAGCTTTTTGCTAGTGCGTGGATGTTTGGGGAAGCTCAGTCAGGTGAGTTTCATAGTCCCATGTTTAATATTGATTTTGACTTCCAGATGGGATGGAAGAGACACTATGTTGAGTTATTTTCTAAATTGATGTTGTGAATGTGTTTGTGATTTGAGATGGACTTGTGTGTACATTATGTGATTAACTGCTATGTGATTTTTGATTGTGTATGATTTGGATCGGGGGACACGTGCCGTCTCAGTTATTCTGGTTTGACAAGGTAGTGGCCTTGTGGTTTGACAAGGTAGTGGCCTTGTGGTTTGACAAGGTAGTGGCCTTGGGATAGGTACATAGTGTGATCATCTATGGTACCATGTTGTTTGGCAAGGTAGGAGCCTTGGATTTTGGTTTGGAATGTTTGATCTTGAATGTTAGTTGTTAATACATAATTGTAACACATTGTCCATATGTTATTGTGTTGATGGTTGTTACTCACAGCTTTTTGGTATGATTTGGCGTTTGAGTCTAAACCTATGACTCTCACCAACTTTATGTTGACGTGTTTTAGTGTCTCTTTCAGGTGAGTATGTGGTTAAGCTTGAGGATAGGAGTGGCTAGATTTGGATGCATTAGGATTGCATATAGAAGAAGATCCCCGTTCCTTCTTAGTTTACCTTTATGTTTTTTTTGTTTGATAAGTGATACATGTTGGCACCTATATGTTTGTTTGGTTTATGTTTATTGTTTGTCTTGGGTAAGTGGTAGGACTGTTACCTACTTACCTAGACTCCTGCTTTGTTGAGATATTGTCATGACATTTGTGTCGCCATTTATGACATTATATTTGCATTTTAGTTTTCTCTATAGAGACACCGTTTGTTGTGATGATATCCATTCGTCGCGCCCCATATTCCGCCATGGTGGGGTGTGACAGATAGGTATCAGAGACAATGGTTATAGAGAATTAGGTTGCCTAGTCGTGTAGCCTAGTCTATAGCTTAAGGGTCCCTGCATATAGGCGTCATAGGAGTATGTGTGCATTTTATAATAATTGATGTGTTTGGATGTTATTTATTGCGATGTTTTGACTAGTATGAATTGAACCATAGTATGTTCATACTTAGTCACATGTTATTTTCTTTTCGGGTTTGTGACTAGTGCGGGTTGAACCATAATCGTCCACGCTAGTCATTGTTGTATTTTGCTTAAATTGTACATTATAGTACATAATTTGGTACAAGGTAGTTTCTATCTTTTGTCGAGTTATTTTACATACCTGAGGTATGTTATTTTTCTTTTGATGTTTAAGTCATGTTCCCTAAGAATCGTGTGGTGGTTCGAGTTACTAGGAGTACATGGGTAGGAAGGATTTTAAGCTGTTTCCACTCTTATGGGCGACATGACTTATAACTGATTATGTTTTCGTTTTGGATTTAGTCTATGTTGTTTTAGCTAGACTATGGATTTCGGTATTCCAAGAGTTTTACTATGTTATTTTAATAGATGGGGTTTTGGACCTATTTGGTTATGTGGTTATGAGCTTATGTGAGTAGATGGATTTATGTGTTATATGTTGTATTGATTCTTATAAGTGTCATCATAGGAGGGAGTGCATTAGGGAAAGGGTAATTTTATAAGTATGGTGGCTAACATAGTTATACAAGTACCACAACTTCAATGGGTTCTCAAGTATGATTGCATGAAAGAGAGTTAGTACATGCTTGTATATGATGAGATGTGGATTTTGGGTATATTTATAATATATGGGTTTATGTAACGACTGCCTGTGATATGGCTATTTTTATTAGTGTGTTATATGTTTTGGGTTATAGTCGTGTTGTGTGATTATGGGGTCACACGATATGGTTTGGTTTTGGAGGTGGGCTTTATGCCTTGTGGTGGCATGGTGAGATGGTGAGAAGGTGATTACTCGTATGGAAAAACGAGCGTATAAAGCGATTGATTGACTTACGTGTATGATAACGAGTATGTTTGGGAGATTCGATAGGTATACATATGCAGATGTATATATACTAATAGATGTTATGTTATGATTTACGATCGTTCAGTAGTTATTATAACTTGAACGTACCTAGTACACTCTTGTGTTTAAACAATTTATTAGAGCTCGAGTTTGGTGGAGTTCCAACGAAGTTTTGAATCTTTTGAAGTGTGTCTTGTAGCGTACTCTTTGAGTTTCGTATTTCACGTGTACGTTTTAAAATGGTGTTTTTGGTTTCAAGCCTATTGAAATAACTTGGGATTTCTTTTGAGATAATGAAATCTTTTGTGTTGGGTCTTGCATTTCTTTTGGTCGGTATATATTGAGTTAGGTGGTTGGTTGTATTCGGTAAAGTAAGGGTAAGGTGTTGGAGTCGTGTTTGAAACAAGATGTAACATAGGATTTCTTTTAATCAACACTTATTCATTTCAAATTTTAAAAGACTTTCTTTAAAATAAAGCGAAGTAAAACTTCTTTCTACTTACATAGTTTATATAATTGGGTTTAACCGATTCACGTCATTTATAATTATTAATACAAGGTTAAATTGAGTTTATGAAGATTTCACATACAATTTTATCTTTCATTAATATAAAACTGTTTTGGTCATAACTTGTTCGTTTTTAAAGCTTTTTGGATGATTCAAAAGCCTAAAATTATGTACTCGGAACGTACCTTTCAAATATTCAGAATGTATAGTCATGGGAGGTCAGTATCTTGGCCGAAATTATTGTACAAGTGTCGGGTTAAAGGTTGAGTTTGAATAGTAGTTTATTTTTATGATTTGGGATGCACGGGATACCTAGTTTTTGAGTTGAGTTTTGAGTTCGTCAAGAGGGTTGTTTGTAGATTGTTTGAGTCACATAGATGTGGGAGGTAATAATAAATAAATAAAAAGGAGATATATATTCTTTTGGAAAAGTCGATCTTTTGCACGGTTTAAATAATATGTCGCGGGGCGTAATATGTTTTGGTTGCCATTGGGTGTTTATTGGATTATTTTTCGTTGTCATGGGTCATTTTGAATTGATACATGTTCTGGGTTTGAGTTTTCTTTTGAGTCTCGTGGTTTTTGACTTGTTTTAATTGGTGCACGTGAATTGTCGTTAGTTATCCGTGGGTTCGATTCGTTGATCGTATCTGATGGATTCAGGATGTAGTTTTGGTTTCGTATTGTTCGGGAGCGTTGAGGTAGTCATATGAAAGACTTGGTCGCGCCTACACGATTAAGTAGGTGACCATGAGAGAACGGTCGGAATACCCTTAGTGGGGAGGAAAGAAGTTCGTAGATGAACTAATGTGGTCTGATGAGAGGAAGTGTTGGTCTGTTAAAATGCGTGTAGAATTTCGCAAGTAGAACGAGGTAGGAATTTATTCGTATTGCCGCTAATAGAGGATGCAAGGAGGACATAGTTGAAACTGCTAAGGATGTTGTATGAACGCTTCGGGTTTACGGTTATGCATTTGGCTTTGCCAGAGCACTAGCGGTTTTCACGGTGTCAATGGACCAAGTTTGCATGAACGTGTATAAACGAGTTGTCATCGGGAGCATCGACGACGTCTTGATCTACTCAAATCTGAGAAGGAGAGTGAGGCGAATTATGTGTTGGTTTTGGAGTGGAGTTATACGTGAGATTTTCGAGTGTGAGTTTTAGTATTAAGTTTACCATGATGAGTAGTTAGAGATGATGGCATATCATGGAACCAGCAAGGGGCGAAGTGAAGAAGGATGAGGAAGCATTTTGGAGGCTGAAGAGGTGGATTGGATAATGAGCCGATCTTGGCATTATCGGAAGGACTGGATGAATTCGCGAAGCATGACGATACGTGGAGCAAGGATTTGGACGCGTACGAGGACGACAAAGAAAGGCGATCGCTTATACGTTGCAGGAACGGAAGATTTGGAAGAACTGGATAGACTTAGTTAGTGGAGTTGGATTTTTATATCTGCCTAGAATGCTAGAGGCATTTGGTGTACGAGACGTGGAGAATGATCTATACGGATCATGAACGTCTCCAACACATACTCAATCATCTTGATTGAACATTTGACAAAGGTGATGGGTGGAGTTAAGAGGTGAAAGAAAATTTCAAGGCCAAGTACCATCTGGGAAAGACAAGCATGGTTGATGAGACATAGAATAAGAAGAATGAAGTGAAGCTGAGACGAGCTTGAACTGTATGGATGACGTATTAGGGTGGTTTGGATGAAGGATGTAGGTTACACGAGTTGAGTTGTCTAAAGCAGAGAACGCGTCAACATGTATGTTGCATGGCTTGGACAATCATAGGGAGAAAAGGGACGTAGACTATACTTCTTACAGAGATAGGAGTAGCTTAGAAAGGGCAATGTAAGGACGAAGCTAGTGAAAGGGATACATAATGGGGTGGAGGAATAAGTACGACTAGAGTTGGGTGATAGTCGATAGACTAACTAATTCATCTCATATTTCAAGAGGAATGAGAAGTTACGTGGTTGAGAAGCTGGAAGGACTAATGGATATGTGAAAGACCGTCATAGGTCACTTTGTAAGGAAATTGGAATTTTTAAGTAGTTTGGGGTACGGACTAAAGGGGGTTGATGAAGCATGATTGGATATGAGTATATCCAGCTGACTGGAAAAGGATAGGCAAGTGAGATATTTATACAGCCTTAGGTGTTACACTGAGGGCATGGGTGATTGATTTAGAGGGAGTTAGGAAACTCGTTAGCGATGGCTGAGTTTTCATATAATGATAGTTATCATACTAGAAGTCGATAAATGCAATTTGAGGTACTGTATGAAAGGATAGGGTGAGTTGTCCCCATTGTGGACTAGAATTGGTAAAAGAGGCTACTAATGTGGTAATGATGTTGTGGAAAGGATGAGAGCAACAAGGGATGCTATGTAGAAAAGGAGGAAACCACTAGAGTTAGTGACAAAGTTGTGTATGAAGTTTCACCCATAGTAACGGGTATGTTTTATGGAAGAGTTGATGTAGAGTTTTGTAGGTCCATTTATGATCTTTGGAAAGATCGGACCATTAGCTTATGAGCGTAAAATTACCTGGGGGAAATGAGCTGTATACATGATACATTTCATGCATTGAGATTGGTAAAGGTTATTTGAGAATGCATTTTGCATGTACGGTTATTCGGGATTTGTGTCATTTGTGAGGTTTATTGACTGTGAGGTCAAGAGTTTGGCAATGAGTTTAAATTATTTTTGGTTTGTATATGTGGTATTTTGAAACTTGAACTAAAGTTCACGTGGAAATGAGAGGAGTTCATTTAGAACAAGTATCCTCGTGTGATTTGTTGTTTTTGTGTTTAATCCTAAGGAGTAAATCTCGGGACAAGATTTCTATTAGGAGGGAGTGATGTGACAACCCTGGTTTTGAGGTTCGTCACTTAGTTTTATTTTGTGCTAGTTACGTGTCTTTACCTGTTGATGTGCTAATTGGTGTGTATAGATTGTGGTTTGGATATCGTTTCCGGTACGGGGTACCTTGTGAGTGAAACGATGTGAGATGATTTCATGTTCATGATCTCACATGGTAGTGACTATGAAATGAGATGGTGTTATTTAGTGGTTTTACGTATACGTATATGTATTATAGAAAATCGTATTTTTACGATTTACGGTTTAGCATTTAGAGGTCTCGGATGAGGTAATTAGTCATATGAATATTTTTCGGGATGGTTTTAAGTCATTTGGGACTTAGTTATAAAGTTTATTTCAAAATTTGAGATTTTTTATAAAAGTGTATATTTTACGTCTTTTACGGTAAAACGCGTAAATTTGACTAGTTTTACGGTTTTGAGGTTTTGGAGGCTTTAGGAGCTGAAATAAATTAAGGTAAATTAAGGTAATATTAATAAGATATTAGTTAACAATAAAAAGAAAAAAAAATAAAAAAAATATATATATGAGGCGGTTTGGGACGAATCAAAAGAAAAGAAAAGGGAAAAAAAGGAAAAAGGGAACCGGGCTTTTGTAATGGGTCAAGGACTTGTTAGAAAACTATATAAATACTTTTTATTAACCAAAATACTTCATAAAACCCCTGGAGATCACCTTCAAGTCGGCATCAATGGTGGTTTTAGAGTTCTTCATTAATTTTTCTTCTTTCAAAAATTCTAAGGTAAAATCTTTAATACTCTTTTTAATTAAAGTGTTATAATTCTTTCTGAATCATCTTATGATGGATTTAGGTTAGAGTTTAAATAAGAATCTGTATTTTAATGATATTATAATAATTAGATGGTTTAAGGTTTGTAATTAATGGGGTTATGGGTAATTAATTAGGTTAAATTAATTAAACCCGTTTTTAAAAACTGGACAGAATTTTGGGTCATTTTTTGATCATATAGGGAGTTCTACAAACTCTTAATTTGCGATCCACATATCCCTGGAAAGCTAATTGAAGTGGCTTTCCAATGCAAGAAACTAGAGATAAATTGGAGGTTGGGAAGTGGGTCAAAAACAGGTTACAACAGTCAGAGGTCAAAACAGTTTTGAAGTCAGCCTGTTTTCTTTTTAAGTTTTGGGTTGTTTGGGGTAGTTAGGGTTGCATTGGGATCTTCTCACGCACATGAGAGATGGTTTATATAGTTTAGTAAGTATCTGCACTTGGGCTAAGATTGTGGTTTAGGGTAAGACCCTCTAATGGTAACAAACTTTTAATACGTTTAAAATAAGTAAATTCTGGATAGGTAGCAATATATATACATATATCGGGCCCTTAACAGTAGCTTTAAGGTTAGGTAAAGTGGGAGGTTTTAGCTAACATATGTAAAAGTATGAATATTCCCTTTACAGAGATCATGGGTATGTTTAAGGGGGCGTTTGGCTTAAAGTTTGGAGACCTAAAACTGGGACTGTTTTGGGTAAAATGTTAACGGGACGGGTTATGAAGTAAAACGAGTTAAGGGCTTTATAGAGGGGTGTAATGAGATGCTTAGAGCATATATATGAGTTATATATATGGGATAAGGTTAGATGTCCATCATAGGTTGATGAGCCATTTTAGTGTTTAGTTCATGTTTTGATTATGTGTTTTTGGTTTGTTAGTTTTTTGCTAGTGCGCGGATGTTTGGGGAAGCTCAATCAGGTGAATTTCATAGTCCCATGTTTAATATTGATTTTGACTTCCAGATGGGATGGAAGAGACACTGTGTTGAGTTATTTTCTAAATTGAAGCTGTGAATGTGTTTGTGATTTGATATGGACTTGTGTGTACATTATGTGATTAACTGCTATGTGATTTTTGATTGTGTATGATTTGGATCGGGGGACACGTGCCGTCTCAGTTATTCTGGTTTGACAAGGTAGTGGCCTTGTGGTTTGACAAGGTAGTGGCCTTGTGGTTTGACAAGGTAGTGGCCTTGGGATAGGTACATAGTGTGATCATCTATGGTACCATGTTGTTTGGCAAGGTAGGAGCCTTGGATTTTGGTTTGGAATGTTTGATCTTGAATGTTAGTTGTTAATACATAATTGTAACACATTGTCCATATGTTATTGTGTTGATGGTTGTTACTCACAATTTTTTGGTATGATTTGGCGTTTGAGTCTTAACCTATGACTCTCACCAACTTTATGTTGACGTGTTTTAGTGTCTCTTTCAGGTGAGTATATGGTTAAGCTTGAGGATAGGAGTGGCTAGATTTGGATGCATTAGGATTTCATATAGAAGGAGATCCCCGTTCCTTCTTAGTTTACCTTTATGTTTTTTTTGTTTGATAAGTGATACATGTTGGCACCTATATGTTTGTTTGGTTTATGTTTATTGTTTGTCTTGGGTAAGTGGTAGGACTGTTACCTACTTACCTAGACTCCTGCTTTGTTGAGATATTGTCATGACATTTGTGTCGCCATTTATGACATTATATTTTCATTTTAGTTTTCTCTATAGAGACACCGTTTGTTGTGATGATATCCATACGTCGCGCCCCATATTTCGCCATGGTGGGGTGTGACATTTAGTCTCATTCCCGTGTACTTAACGATTTTTTGGTGGAATATATTTTTCCGGGGTGAGTCCCTTTTACCAAAAAAAAAATATATACTCCCTTAATCTGTCCTTAGGTATTTGGAGGTTATCAGACGAACTTGCTGTTTCGGGCATATATCGTTTATGATGTATCTAGTGGTTTTTAAGGGTTTGTCATGGCATCTTACATCTACACATGAATTATACCTCGAATATTAGGTTTTATGACTAGAACTAACGACAAAAATGACATAATCAGATCAAGTACTAATGTGCTACTACTAACTTATGATCATGAGTGTATGTTGATTAGCTCGATATAGATCGAATACCAACAGTTTCAATAAAAAATTTAACATAGAATCATTGTAGTAACTGGAGCAGGATAACATAAGATGTATAAATAAGACCTGAGATAGAATAAGAATCATACACGGGCATAAGATCCAATGAACTGAAAGCCATATTCAGGTCTATCGCGGTCTGATTCATAATGAGAGAGTGTACAGACATTTTCCTTCTCTCGCTACAACATTCTAGGCCTTTCCCATCGATTTTTTGGGCTTTTCCCCCGCGACGTTTAGATGGGGATACGTTTCCCCAACGACATGTCGCTGGGGGAAATTCGCTGGGGTACGCTCGATGAGAAAGGTATCCCTAGCGACTTACCCCAGCGACTTGCGGGCCCCACATACTTTTCCTGGAAGAATAGATTGCCACTGTGGCAATATTTTCCCCAGCGACATGTCACTGGGGAAAATCCTTATTAAATCAACAAAAATTAAGTTAAATTTAATCTTTTTAGCTAATCACAAAGTTTCCCAGCGATATGTCGTTGGAGAATCTTTCCTTATTTTGACTTGTCAACGCGTTGTCGTTGACTTGTCAACGATTTTCCCAAGTTTCCCCAGCGACATGTCGCTGGGGAAACTCTCGATACGTTTGACTTGTAAACACTTTGCGTTTGACTTGTCAACGATTAACCAAAGTTTCCCCAGCGACATGTCGCTGGGGAAAACTCTGCAGGTTTTTTTTTAAATTTCTTGAACATCAGGCGTTTTCCAGATTTTTCCAAAATTTTTCCGGAAAAAATCTACCAAAACCTGTAACAAAAACCTGTATTTGCTCACCAAAAGACACATATAAAGTAAACTTGGAATACAAATCAACATAAACGCGGAATAAGTTCAAACTTGCACCAAAATATAATATAACGTTCTAATTTAGTCAAGGATACTAGGAATAAGTCGGGATAGTTAAGGATACTAGGGAAAAAAGTGTTCTAATTTAGGATAATAGGGAAACAAGTCAAGATGAACATAAAGAAACAATGTACCATACTAACAAACACATATATGACACGACTAGCTTGCGTCATCGCCACCATCCTCGCCACCCTCCCGATCCTCAGCATCATCACCCGGGCGACTCCCGCTCCCGCTGGAACCAACACTCTCATATCTCGAAAAATGATCGGAATACCTGCCGTCGTTTCTCAGCAGGCCCATCATGAAATCAACATCCCGATCCCGACGAGTCTCAGGGGGTGGTGACGAAAAGCTCGGGGTAGAACTGGCGTATCCCGGCAATACCATACCCACGCTAGGATGGTGGCCGCGAAACTTGCCTCCTCGCACCATCCTGTTGATCTCGGCAGTGGTGTGCTCACCCGTCGCCTCTAGCTCCCTCATCTGATCCTGTGTGGTGACAATAACACAAGATAGTAAATATATTAGTCGGGTTGCTAGATTATTAATCAATGATTCATTAAAGTGTGTTTTGAAAAGAATACTTACATACAACTGGAGAGACTGCTCATCTACAAATACACCATCCGTGCAAACGATAAAACATCTCGATCTCTAAAGGCTCCTGTTGGGTTTCGGACGCCTTTTGCTGTACATACACACATAAGTAAGATCAATCTAATTAAATGCGGCAATAATAATATGTATGTAAAATCAATAATAATAATAAAATAATAAAAATAAAAAACAATAATAATAATAATAAAATAAAAAAAATAAAAAAACAATAATAATGTAAAATCAATAATAATGATAATAATAATTACCATGAGCTGTCGAGTGCGAGGGATCGACCGAGAACCATGCCGAGAGATAAGTGTTGCCTTGGACCGATTTTGGCTATTTGTTAAGGATCGCTTCTTTTTATTGGCGTCAGTCCAAAACGCTATTTGTTTCTCCCACTCTTCAACTATGTACTCGTCGGGTCTGTTCCGCCTAATTCGATCCACATCGTATTCTCCAGTCTCGGGGTCTTTTACACAGTAATCTCGCTTCAGACTGGCCTTGTTGGTGTTGTATGATTTTTGTAACTGGGAACCAATGGTATTATAAATATTCGGCCACCGAGGGGTTCTCTTGTGTGGCGCGAGATCGTATTTTTTCTGCAATCAAATACAACACACTGAAAACAGAGTCAGAAATATAATTTATATATTTATTTAAATTCATTTATTTATTTATATGATATAAATAAATAAATGAATTTAAATAAATATACACAATACAACACATTGAAAACAGAGTTAGAAATATAATTTTTATATTTATTTAAATTTTTTATTTATTTATATGATATAAATAAATAAACGAACTTAAATAAATATACACAATACAACACATTGAAAATAGAGTTAAAAATATAATTTATATATTTATTTAAATTTGTTTATTTATTTATATGATATAAATAATTAAATGAATTTAAATAAATATACACAATACAACACATTGAAAACAGAGTTAGAAATATAATTTATATATTTATTTAAATTCGTTTATTTATTCATATGATATAAATAAATAAACGAATTTAAATAAATATACACAACACAACACATTAAAAACAGAGTTAGCAATATAATTTATATATTTATTTAAATTTGTTTATTTTTTTATATGATATAAATAAAAAAACGAATTTAAATAAATATACACAATTAAATAAATGAACACGATAATTAAGTAAACATAAAATGATAACTTACCTCAATAGCTGCCCTGGCCGCCGCCTTGTATCCTTCGGGGACCTTGCTCCATGAAGGGTAATACAAAGGTATATCCCTAACGACCAACCCAAATAAGTTTCCCCAATGATCTGCGTAGGGGACGACAGATGTAACAAGGTTATCTCTAGCGGGTACAAAGTCGATCTCGACTGGCCGGTTGTGATTCGCGGCCACCGCATCCAGTAATTTCAGGCAACGGGTCTTGTCCCGGGTATTCTCCCTGCCGGCTCTCCTCCCGCCCAAATTGGGCTTTTGCTTTCCTTTTCCTGCAAAATCAAGTGAGTGATAAAGTCATAAAAGTTAAGGCAAACAAGTTCAATATGTGTATCAAATTTGTATTACAATAATCCAGAAATTCTTACCCCGGTTGACGAAGCAACCCTCGCAACCGAATGACGGAGGACGTGGACGTGAAGGATCCTCGCCACCACCGTCCCCGCCGTGTCCCCGTGCAACATCAGTCATCTGTATACAGGTACAATTAGCATAACATGTAGAAATTCATGAACAAAATAATACAAGCATGCACAAATCCAAATATCAAAATAAATTTACACATTTAAACAATCCACAACAATTATCATAATAAGTTGTTTGAAAACAGCTTATCCTGATAAGCTGTTTTCAAACAGCTTATTCCGATAAGCTTATCGAAATAAGTTGTTTCAAACAGCTTATCCTGATAAGCTTATCAGGATAAGCTGTTTGAAAACAGTTTATTCGGATAAGCTTATCAGGATAAGCTGTTTGAAAACAGCTTATTCTGATAAGCTTATCAGAAAAAGCTGTTCTGATAAGCTTATGCGAATAAGCTGTTGGAAAACAGCTTATATTAAAATAAAGTGTTCTCTTCGGTTAGGCATCATATATAAGGAGTGTTTGGATTTAAATTTAACACAAGAAAATAACATTTTTAAATCCCCAACGGCATGTCGCTGGGGAAACCAAACGAAATTTTTTATATAAAATATACCTTCCCGCTGCTTGCCGCTACTACAGTTGCCTACCGCTGCCTGCCGCCGCCTACCGCTACCTACGCTGCCTACCGCTGCCTACTGCCGCCTACCGCTACCTACGCTGCCTACCGCTACCTACGCTGCCTACTGCTACTGCTACCTACGCTGCCTACCCCGCTGAAATTATATAAAAATTAATTTTAATTATATAAAAACGAATTTTAATTATTATAAATAACTCAATTAAGAAAAATATACCTTTAATTAACAGAAAAAGTAAATCCACCACCACAAACTTGTTTAAAAATTATCAATTAGAGAGAAAAGAGGGTGATGTGGTGGTGGTGGTGATGACGTTCGGAGGTGGTGTGTTGGCGGCGATGTTGGTGGTGATTCGTGGTGGGTTATGTGGTGGGGATGGCTGGAGATGACGGTGGTGGTGGTGAAGACATTCTGGTGGTGGTGTGAATGGTGGTGATGAATGGTGGTGATGATTGGTGGTGATGAATGGTGGTGATGATTCGTGGTGGGTTATGTGGTGGGGATGGCTGGAGATGACGGTGGTAGTGGTGATGAATGGTGGTGATGATTGGTGGTGTGAATGGTGGTGATGATTGATGATTGTACGCAGCGTTTGTTTGAGAGAATGAGAAATGGAGATAAGTGAAGTTTCTTTAAATCGATTGAGGATAAGATATGGTCAATATTTTCCCCAGCGACATGTCGCTGGGGAAACTTTCCTTCTCTTTGACGAAATTTTCCCCAGCGACATGTCGCTGGGGAAACTTTAGAATTTGTCGTTTTGCGCAGCTAGTTTAATAACCTACTGATTTCTAACAAAACTATCTCCAGCGACATGTCGCTGGGGAAACATGTATTTTGTCGTTTTGTGAAAGAAGCGCGTTAATGAAATTTTTTGGAGGGATTTCTAAAATTAATAAACAAAACTTACCCCAGCGACATGTCGCTGGGGAAACTTTTTTTTAACCGTTTATGTTATTTACTTTTAAATGATTAATAATAATAATTTTATATAATTGTATATTGTACTTTTATATAATTAAAAATAATAAGTTTTATATAATTGTATATTTTTTATATATGATATTTATGTAATTCACTTTAAAATGATTGATAATAATACGTTTTATATAATTGTATATTTTACTTTTAGATAATTAATAATAACAAGTTTTATATAATTGTATATTTTTTTATATAACATTTATGTAATTTAGTTTTGAATTATTAATAATAATAAGTTTTATATAGTTATATATTTTATTTTTATATAATTGTATATTTTACTTTCAGATAATTAATAATAATAAGTTTTATATAATTGTATTTTTTTATATACCATTTATGTAATTTACTTTTAAATGATTAATAATAATAATTTTATATAATTGTATATTTTAGTTTTAGATAGGGTTCAACATTAGAGGTTCAATGTATTAGATAGGTTTCAACATTGGAGGTTCAATGTATTAGATAGGGTTCAACATTAGAGGTTCAATGTATTAGATAGGTTTCAACATTAGAGGTTCAACGTATTAGATAGGGTTCAACATTAGAGGTTCAATGTATTAGATAGGATTCAACATTAGAGGTTCAACGTATTAGATAGGGTTCAACATTAGAGGTTCAACGTATTAGATAGGGTTCAACATTAGAGGTTCAACGTATTAGATAGGGTTTAACATTAGAGGTTCAATGTATTAGATAGGGTTTAACATTAGAGGTTCAACGTATTAGATAGGGTTCAACATTAGAGGTTCAATGTATTAGATAGGGTTCAACATTAGAGGTTCAATGTACTAGATAGGGTTCAACATTAGAGGTTTAACGTATTAGATAGGGTTCAACATTAGAGGTTCAATGTATTAGATAGGGTTCAACATTAGAGGTTCAACGTATTAGATACGGTTCAACATTAGAGGTTCATCGTATTGGATAGCGTTCAACATTAGAGGTTCAATGTATTAGATAGGGTTCAACATTAGAGGTTCAATGTATTAGATAGGTTTCAACATTAGAGGTTCAACGTATTAGATAGGTTTCAACATTAGAGGTTCAATGTATTAGATAGGGTTCAACATTAGAGGTTTAATGTATTAGATAGGGTTCAACATTAGAGGTTCAATGTATTAGATAGGGTTCAACATTAGAGGTTCAATGTATTAGATACGTTTCAACATTAGAGGTTCAACGTATTAGATAGGTTTCAACATTAGAGGTTCAACGTATTAGATAGGGTTCAACATTAGAGGTTCAATGTATTAGATAGGTTCCAACATTAGAGGTTCAACATATTAGATAGGTTTCAACATTAGAGGTTCAATGTATTAGATAGGGTTCAACATTAGAGGTTCAATGTATTAGATAGGGTTCAACATTAGAGGTTCAATGTATTAAGTAGGTTTCAACATTAGAGGTTAAACGTATTAGATAAGATTAAACATTAGAGGTTCAATGTATTAGATAGGGTTCAACATTAGAGGTTCAATGTATTAGATAGGTTTCAACATTAGAGGTTCAACGTATTAGATAGGGTTCAACATTAGAGGTTCAATGTATTAGATAGGTTTCAACATTAGAGGTTCAATGTATTAGATAGGGTTCAACATTAAAGGTTCAATGTATTAGATAGGTTATACAAGGTTTTATCCAAGTATAAAAAATTTTTATCGTCCGATCTTTTCGAATTGATTACCGTTAATTAGTGCGACTCAATCGTTCTTGGTGGAAAATAAAATGGTTTGGTTATCTATTTTAAACTAATAGAAAATATGAAAGTGTCGTTGAGCAAAATAAAAGCTTTAAAAATTAAAGTAAAATGACGAGTTAAAAATAAACGATTGAAAACTTAAAAACAAAATTAGAAAAACACTTGGTAAAAACAGAGATTTCGGGAAGCGTGGCAAAAGGAATGCTATCGGAATAACACTAATGTAACCTATTGGAATATCACAAAAAATCACCTCAATCGGAATGTCTTAATCGGAATAATGGAAACTGAGAGCTATCGGAATGTATAAAAAGGAAGTGATCGGAATCCAAATAGGAATCCCAATCGGAATACACAAGACCCTTTTCCGATATCCAGTGATCGGAATAATAGTGCACAGATCGGAATGAAAGGGCCTAATCGGAATGACAAATCGGAAAGGGGTTTACCCTATTCCGATTACTAGCACTTCGAAATAAGCCAAGTTTTTAAGCTACTTATGATAAGCTCAAACCAAGACTTAAACAAATTACTAATAAGCCGAACTAATATGCATAAAATAAGAACTTTTCAAAACTTTAAATAAGCAAAACTTTTAAATCAAACTTTAAAAAAAACTAAAACTTTAAGAAAACTTAAAACGTAAATAAGCTAAACACAAACTAAGTCAATAAGCATGAAAAGCTCAAAACTTAATCCGTATTAAAACTTAGAAATGAATAAAAAGATAAACTTTTTAATCAAATAAGCATCAAGATGAAAACAAAATTAAAGATTATCACTAATCACGATCAAAATAAAGAAGGGTAGAATAAGATTAAAGATAAGAAACTTAACTTGAACTTATAGATTAATGATTCCAGAATACAAGATCAAATCAAAGCTTAAACATGAAAAGAAAGGAAAGATGAAGTTCTAGTGAGAGAAAGTTAAACACTTTCTCACTCTTAAAATAAAACTAAAGAAAGAAAAATAAACTAGCTAACACCCTCCTAATGTGTCATTAGGAGGGTATTTATAGGAGGTGGGAAGGTGCATGTGTTGCTTCCTTCTTTCTTTCTTCTCCACTCGATTTAAATGCTTTGTCTTTCTCGACGTCGTCTCGGGATTTGTCGATACAAATTGAACTTGTCTTATAATTTTTTTCTTCTATTAGACTTGAGTTCTTCGACTTCATTAAACTTCCGTCTTTAGACTTTTTCTTCGATAAATCTTCAGAATAGGCCTTGGACTTCCGTTCTTTTTGCACTCTTGATCTTTTGACTTCGTCTTTCCTCGTTTTCTTCGATAAAAGCCCGTGAAAGCCCGTGTTTTCTTCCTTTTTCATCTTTTGGTCCTGAAACACAATAAAAACACAAACCACGCATAATTCCGACTTTTACGACATAAAATACACGTTTTGGTCTTGTTATTATTGGAAATAAGTGGTAAAAGGATAAGTGTTTTCACACTTATTAAATCCCCTACACTTGACCATTGCAATGCCCTCATGCAATGTATTAATTTCAAAGCACGGTTTACATTTTCATCATAAATAACCCACCTTGGCCTTTATTAAATATTAAACTTTAAGGAAATTAAAAAGATAAAAATATGTACAAAACAAGTACAGAAATCAAAGACTTACATTGGGGTTTTGGCCGTCATGAATGTTTATGATCCTCAAGTTTCACGTTCCCCGTACCAAGCTTAAAAACGAGATCATTGTTATTATAAGTTAGCAAACTAACACGAATTCATGTGGGCCAATTATTTACTTAGACTCCCTTATTCCTAGGTGTATCTCTTATATTTTAATATTTTCTTGAATGATCACGATGATACATTGTTTGACTTATTTCGATAGTTTATTTAGGCCGAAAATAAAGTGGGATGATTTAAGCAATAGTTAGCTAAAGGACAAAATCTTTTAAAACTGCTTCTCGGGACCTTTTAAAGTTAATATCTTGGCATAACTTGCTTCACGATTTGAGACCTTTCTCGGACTAATATTTGGCAGCGATTTCATACTTCGAATCTTGAGAGATGTTCTTGAAATTATGGTCTTCTCTTCATAGTAGGAATTTCTTCACTTGAAGTTTTTGAGAGATTCTTCATATTTGGACCACGACTTCTTCATTTTTCTCCAATCTTTATTTTGGACTTTGATATACTACGATCTGCCTCCTTTTAGGACTTGGATCTATTTATCCTCATACCTTGCTATGGTCTTTTCGGATAGACTTCTCCATGATCTTTAGGGGAGTATTTGCTTTTCGTCGTGTGTCTCGGTCCTTCATATTGATTTTCGATAAATGATTCTTCACATCACTTTTGGATCTTTAGCAACAAAATGTAGCCCTCATGTCTTGTTAGGACCTTTTCGGACTCGCCAATCTTCGCATCCCGCTTCAATAAGTTATGCCTTGGCTATGAACTCTAATTAATACTGAGCAACTTTTAAACGATCTTGTGCTAGAAGCTAAGTAACTTTTCAAATCGTGCAACCTTATTTATTGCAAATATATTTATTAACAAGCGATGGGAGAAAAAGCTTATAATCAACTCACATAAATTCATGAAAGAATACCAAACTTATAATTGACTCTGTCATCTCTCGTTCTCCACAATTTAAAATCTCAAGGAATGAGACTCGTGGATGCTTAGCCAATTAAATCAAAGTTTTGGGTTTTTAAGTCATCTATAGGATCTTGCAAATTCTTAGACTCTTTCAAGTTTAGAATTCGTATTTTAAAGTTCCCTTGATAAACGACTTTCTAGGATCAATTATAGGAACTTGCGAAAAGTTCTTGTTCTTAACCCGTAAGAGTTACGACTTTCGCGTTTTAAAGTTCCCTATATAAAAGCCTAGCAAAACTTGACTTAAACACGTTAAGGATACTAGCTAGAGTAAACTTAGATAAGTAAACTCGGGTGAGTCAAAAGATTCACAACGTTTAAAAACTAAAACCACTTTATTAAAAATTTATTCTAGCAAAAAAGGTAAATAATGATAACAAAGGAAAATACTACTAAACTACTAGGCCAAAATAGATTAAAATTTTTGAAAAATGTCGAAAAAATCAATTTTTTGGTTAAAATGAGGACAAATTCATGGAAAAGCCCACTTAATTCGATAGAAGTCCCCCCTAAACTTGAGATAAACATTGTCCTCAATGTATAAGAATGTGGGAGTAAATTCCCCTACACTTAGGACATTGTGCACGTTGTTTAAATCTTGCTAAGGAAAGGACAACTATAGTGATTTCAATGTGAACATATAAGATATGAAATATTGAATCACGATAGTTTAGGATAGAACCAGGAAGACGGGTACACGGGATCACGGTTCGTCAAATGTCATCAAAAGTGCTCTTTGAAGCTTTAATCCCTGCACAGCATAAGAAACAATACAACAAACACATACGGGGCTCCCCCTACACTTAATATGAAAACGGTAAAGGATAGATCAATGGGTTGCCTCCCGAGAAGCGCTTGTTTTTGTTAACCGAGTCACGAGCCTGACTCGACCCAGAACTAATTCAAAGGAAACGTGGTGAGGGATGGAATCATCTCATGAGAGATGTCCTCACCAAAGTACAGATTCACACGCTGGACATTCACTTTAAAATTAGGCCCATTTGGCTGAGAAAGCTCAATGGTGCCATAGGGGAAGACTTTGGCGACGTTGAATGGACCAGACCAACGGCTCTTCAGCTTGCCCCGAGAAGATCTTCAACCGAGAGTTAAAGAGTAAAACTTGATCACCAACGTGGAACTCTCGATTCTTAATCCTAGCATCATGGATGATCTTGGTCTTCTCCTTGTAGATCAATGAGTTCTCATAAGCTTCATTCCTTAGTTCATTTAGCTCGTTGAGTTGAATCTTCCGAAGATCACCGGCATTGTTGATGTCAAAATTGGCCCACTTTAAGGCCCAGTACGCCTTATGTTCCAGCTCAATAGGGAGGTGGCATGCCTTCCCATACACAAGAGGATATGGAGTGCAACCAATCTAAGTCTTATATGCGGTACGGAAAGCCCATAAAGCATCGTCTAACTTATCGGCCCACGGGGCATGATGCTCTCCCACAGTACGCTCCAGAATTCTCTTCAATCCACGGTTAGATATCTCGGCTTGACCATTTGTTTGGGGATGATAAGCGGTGGAAAGACGGTGATTGACACCATACTTAGCCATGACTCTTGCGAATTGATCATTGCAAAAATGAGTCCCGCGATCACTGATGATAGCACGAGGAACACCGAATCGAGCAAAAAGTTGCTTCAAAAAGTTTACAACCACCCACGCATCGTTTGTAGGGAGAGCCTTAGCTTCAACCCATTTTGATACCGTAGTCAACGGCTACGAGGAAGTACTTGTTCCCTTTAGATGATGGAAATGGCCCATAAAGTCGATACCCCATACATCAAAGATTTCACATTCTTGTATGAACGTTTGAGGCATCTCATCTTTATGTGTGATCTTGCCTTGTCTTTGGCAAGCATCACAATGTTTAACCATTTCATGAGCGTCATGATAAATGTTGGGCCAATAAAATCCAGAGTCGAAAACTTTCTTCGCGGTGTAATTAGGACCAAAGTGACCACCGGTGGGTCCTTTATGGCAAGCTTCATGGATTAGTAATGTTGTCGGCCCATCAATACACCGACGAATAACAAGATCCGCACCTTGTTTGAAAAGGTAAGGGTCGTCCCAAAATAGTGTTCAATGTCTTTAAAGAACTTTTTCTTTTGTTGAGACGTTAACCCTTCCTTGAGAATTCCACCCGCTAAGTAGTTTGCGATGTCCGCAAACCACGGGGTTTCATCAAGATTGGAATTGATAGACATTAAGGCCTCAAGGGGAAAAGAGTCATTGATCTCTTGATTCGGATGATCCCCTTGATAAGGATCCTTAAGTCTACTTAGATGATCCGCGACTAGGTTTTCTGCTCCCTTTTTATCACGAATTTCAATTTTGAATTCTTGAAGGAGCAAAACCCAAGGAAGAAGTCTTGGCTTAGAATCTTGTTTAGTTAACAAGTACTTCAACGCGAAATGGTCGGTATAGACAATGGTGGTGGAAAGAACAAGATAGGGGCGGAACTTCTCAAAAGCATACACTACAGCTAAAAGCTCTTTTTCGGTAGTGGTATAATGCAATTGAGCCCCCGTCATTGTCTTGCTAGCATAATGGATTGGTTGGAAGTGTTTGTTCACTCTTTGGCCCAAAACCGCTCCAATGGCAAAGTCGCTAGCATCGCACATCAATTCAAAAGGTAGCTCCCAATTAGGGGTAACCAAGACCGGTTCCTTAGTTAGCTTGTCCTTAAGAAGATTGAAGGATTCAATACACTCTTTAGAAAAGATAAAAGGAGTATCTTTTTCTAAGAGGTGGGTCATCGGGTGAGCGATTTTAGAAAAATCTTGAATGAATCGACGATAGAAACCCGCATGACCAAGGAAACTTCTCACACCCTTCACGGTTGAAGGTGGAGGAAATTTAGCTATGACATCAACTTTAGCACGGTCCACTTCAAGACCGGCTTTGGAGATTTTGTGTCCAAGAACAATGCCTTCTTTTACCATGAAATGACATTTTTCCCAATTTAGAACAAGGCGAGTGTCTTCACACCGCTTAAGCATGCGTTCCAAACTGGCAAGGCAAGTAGAGAAAGAATCACCATAGATCGAGAAATCATCCATGAAGACTTCCATAGTTTCTTCAACCATGTCATGAAAGATAGCCATCATACACCTTTGGAAAGTCCCGGGAGCATTGCATAAGCCGAAAGGCATTCTTTTGTAAGCAAATGTTCCATAAGGACAAGTGAATGTGGTTTTCTCTTGGTCTTTGGGATCGATGGGAATTTGAAAGTACCCGGAGAAACCGTCTAAGAAGCAATAATAGTCATTACCCGCTAGACGTTCAAGCATTTAGTCCATGAAAGGAAGGGGAAAATGATCCTTTCTCGTAGCATCATTGAGTTTGCGATAGTCTATACAAACTCTCCACCCTGTAGATACGAGTAGGAATCAACTCGTTGTTTTCATTGGGCACAACGGTGATTCCGCCTTTCTTAGGCACACAATGGACCGGACTAACCCATGGTGAATCCGAGATAGGGTAGATCATTCCCGCATCAAGAAGTTTGATAACCTCTTTTTTGATAACGTCATGGATATTGGGATTCACCCTTCTTTGGTTTTAAATAGTGGGTTTAAAGTCATCCTCCATGAGAATTTTATGTGTGCAAAAGTGAGGATCAATTCCACGAATATCGGAGATTTTCCACGCAATTGCTTTCTTATGATTCTTCAGCACGACGATAAGTCGGGATTTTTCGTCCTCTTTCAAATCTTTTGCGATGATGACGGGTGACTTCTTATTTTCTTCAAGGAAAACGTACTCGAGATGAGACGGAAGATCCTTAAGCTCTAAATCTGGAGGATTTTCGATGGAAGGCGTAGTCAAATTCGGATCATCGATAGAGATTTCCTTAGGAGATGGTGGAGAAATATGGTCCTCATTGAGAAGTTTCTCAATGGTACGAATGTCTTCATCCCAATTGGAGGGAGAATCGTCATATTGTAAGTCCACATCTCCCAAAGTTGCTTCAAAGTTTTTGAAAAGGAAATCACTTTCTCCAAATGGAGTTAGTGAAGGAGCAATAGAGGCAACGGTCTCAACAATGGGTAGAGAAGAAGAACCACTTTTACAAGCGTCTTTGAAATGTTCTTCACAAGCTTTATCAAGAACGTCAATGAAATTAACACTCTCGTTTTTAGAAGGCTGCTTAGAAAGTTTACCCATGTTGAAGACGATTTTATCGTCACCAACTCTCATGATTAATTCACCCGCGGCTACATCAATGAGAGTGCGACCGGTCCTCAAGAATGGACGTCCAACGATTAATGGAACACGGGGATCCATCTCGTAGTCAACGACAACAAAATCCGCCGGAAAGGTGAATTTGTCGACACCGACGAAGACATCTTCGGCTATCTACACCGGATAAGCAACCGTACGGTTAGCTAATTCCAATGTCTATCGTGTGGGGACTAGCTCGGCTAGAGACAATTGTTTCTAAACGCTTAAAGGCATTAAGTTTATACTAGCACCTAGATCGTCTAGGGCCATACAATTCTCTACCCCGGGGAAGTTGCAAGGAATGAGAAAACGACCCGGATCACCAAGTTTGGTGGGTAATTTCCTTAAGAGCACTGCGGAGCAATTCTCGTTAAGTTGGGTCTTGGCGATATCAAGAAGTTTCTCCTTATCACTGAGAAGATCTTTAAACATTTTAGAATATTTCGGCATGTGAGCGAGAGCCTCAGCAAAGGAGATGTTGAAATTCAGTTGTTTAAACATTTTAAGAAAGTTAGAAACCTGAATATCATCCTTGTTCTTCAACTTCTCTTTCCTCAACCTTGGGGGATAAGGTATATTGGGTTGAGATGAAGGCTTTGGAATGGAATTCTCACTCATCCTTGGGTGGTGGAGGGGTAGAAGTGGAAGGTGGAAGAATTGGAGAAATAGAAGGTGGAGGAATTGGAGAAGGGGACTCGTTTTCCTTTGTCACAATCACCGGTGTAGGTGTAGGAAGCTCGGGTTCCTTTAAACCTTTTCCACTTCGAGTGGTGATTGCTTTCATCTCCCCTATTGGATTGGCAACGGTGTTACTCGGAAGAGAACCCGAACCAGAGGCTTGATTACTTTGGTAGAAACTAGCCATCATATCCCTTAAGTAATTCGTTTGACTACTCAAAGAGTTTCACATATCGGCTCGAAGATCATTCCCTTGTTTCACCATATCTCCTTTCAAGTTGGCCATTTACCGCTGAAGATTCTGCACTATCGCATCATTAGTCCTTATGTAAGTGTCAACCTCTTGATGAAATGCGGTGGATTGGGTGGGAGGAAGAGCATGGTAGGCAGGTGGTTGATAAGCGGGGGGTTGGTGAACTTGATTGTTTCCTTGAGGTGGATATGGGTTTCTTTGGGTTTGATATTGATTTGGAGCTCGAGGTTGGTTTTGATTGTTGCGATTAAGGTTGTTTGAGTTTTGAGGGGGAAAACCGGGTGGTGAAAGAAAGTTGTTTGAACGATAACTGAGCAAATTGCGGTCACCTTGTGGACGTGCTTGATAGCCTCCCGTAGAAAAGTTACCGTAGGCGGCATACACATTTTCCGGATTGTCATGAGTCGAAGGACAATCGGTGTATGAATGAGATCCCCCGCATATTTCACATGACTGACTTATAGCATTAACTTGTGCATTGATGGCTTTGGTATTGTTAGCGGTTTGTAGAGCAATTGTTTCAACAAGCGCAGTAAGCTTATCAATTCTCTTGTCGCTCTCACTAGTACTAGCACTAGCCACATTAGTTCGAACACTCTTGGTTTGCACTCTAGACTTATTCTCAATTATATCCCATGCGGCATTAGAAGACTTAACCAAAATGTTACCCCCCGAGGCACTATTTAGTGAATCTTGGTCATTCATGCTTAAACCATTGTAAAAAGTATTAATTTGATGTACTTTTGTGAAACCATGTTGTGGACACTTTTTTAAAAGTTCCTTAAAACGGTCCCAAGATTCACTAAATGTCTCACCGTACTTTTGTTCAAAGGTAATGATTTCATTCCGCAAAGCGGTAGTACGTGAGGGTGGGAAAAAGTAGTTGATGAATTTGGTCTCTAAATCCGTCCACGTAAGAATACTTTGTGGCGGTTCCTTATCAAGCTAATGCCGGGCTTGTCCCTCTAAGGAGAAAGGAAAAAGTTGTAAGCGAATTACCTCTTGTGAAACCCCATTATACTTGACCGTATTAGTGAGTTGAAGAAACCTTTTTATACGGTCATGAGGATCATCAAGTGTACGTCCCAAGAAAGGTTGAGCATAGACCATTTGAATGAAGCCGGATTTGAGTTCAAAGTTGTTGGCTCCAATCTCGGGTATGACAATAGCATCAGTGTTGCCCTCTACTTGCGATTGCAAAAGCTCGATCATTGGTCGATTGTCCATGGTGACAATAGGTGGAATTATGACTTCGGCTTGAATTGCTTTCTTCTTACGAGCACGAGTACGCATACACACCTACAAAAGGAAAAGAAAAATAGACAAGAGATATGTTTGGTTTTTTATGTTTTTCTATTTTTTTGGACTTTTGAAAACTTTTTATTTTTATGGATTTTTAAAAAATTTTAAGCAAGAAAAATAACGTTCAAAGGTGAACGGATCCTAAAATCCAACGCGTCTCTCACTAAAAACCGTTAATCTTAACGAAAAGAGTCGGCAGCGGCGCGATTTAATACAAGGTTTTATCCAAGTATAAAAAAAATTTATCGTCCGATCTTTTCGAATTGATTACCATTAATTAGTGTGACTCAATCGTTCTTGGTGGAAAATAAAATGGTTTGGTTATCTATTTTAAAGTAATAGCAAATATGAAAGTGTCGTTGAGCAAAATAAAAGCTTTAAAAATTAAACTAAAATAACGAGTTAAAAATAAATGATTGAAAACTTAAAAACAAAATTAGAAAAACACTTGTTAAAAATAGAGATTTCGGGAAGCGTGCAATTTTTGAAACTTAAAACTTTGTAAAACGAAAAACTTAAATCCGTCGGAATAATCCTAATCGGAATACCATCGGAATGCCTGGTCGGAATACGATCGGAATACACTCAATCGGAAAGCAATCGGAATGTGGCAAAAGGAATGCTATCGGAATAACACTAATGTAACCTATCGGAATATCACAAAAAATCACCTCAATCGGAATGTCTTAATCGGAATAATGGAAACTGAGAGCTATCGGAATGTATAAAAGGAAGTGATCGGAATCCAAATAGGAATCCCAATCGGAATACACAAGACCCTTTTCCGATATCCAGTGATCGGAATAATAGTGCACATATCGGAATGAAAGGGCCTAATCGGAATGACAAATCGGAAAGGGGTTTACCCTATTCCGATTACTAGCACTTCGAAATAAGCCAAGTTTTTAAGCTACTTATGATAAGCTCAAACCAAGACTTAAACAAATTACTAATAAGCCGAACTAATATGCATAAAATAAGAACTTTTTAAAACTTTAAATAAGCAAAACTTTTAAATCAAACTATAAAAAAAACTAAAACTTTAAGAAAACTTAAAACGTAAATAAGCTAAACACAAACTAAGTCAATAAGCATGAAAAACTCAAAACTTAATCCGTATTAAAACTTAGAAATGAATAAAAAGATAAACTTTTTAATCAAATAAGCATCAAGATGAAAACAAAATCAAAGATTATCACTAATCAAGATCAAAATAAAGAAAGGTATACGATCATTAATACTCAAGATTGATCATTAATACTCAAGATTATTGAATTTATACGATCATGTTTAGATCATGTATGTCCATGTAGTTGGCAGCACATTTTACTTGCTTCGATATTTATTGGTGCGCTAAACTGATGACGATATATTGCTAAGGGATGACTGCACACTTGGGAATAAATGTGTGTTGGGGTATAGATTAATATGCTTGTGGATTATATATGATATATTGCTAAGGATTCGTGACATTCATATTTGATACACAGGACTAAGATTTAATACTAAAAGAATGATAGAGTATTCGAGTGGCTCAAACAAACCAGTTCTGAGACATTGCAAAAGTGCAACTCTTTCTTTATGGTTGGAATGGAAGATCCCAACCTTCTCATGTGACAGATCATGTTAATTTGAAATTTTATAAATCAAAAGGAAAACTTTAGCCATCGACCATCATTGTTTCTAAACATTACAGATTTACATATACGATATACTCCCTTTACCTGTCCTTAGGTATTTGGAGGTTATCAGATGAACTTGCTGTTTCGTATATATCATTTAAGATGTATCTCGTGGTTTTTATGGGTTTGGCCTGGCATCTTACATCTACTCAGTTATACCTTGGATATTAGGTTTTATGACTAGGACTAACGACAAAAATGACATTATCAGCTCAAGGACTAATGTGCTACTACTAACTTATGATCATGAGTTTATGTTGATTAACTCGATATAAGAACGGATACCAACAGTTTCAATAAAAAAAATTAACATAGAATCATTGTAGTGACTGGAACAAGATAACATAAGATGTATAAATGAGACCTGAAATAGAATAAGAATCATACACGAGCAGAAGATCCAATGAACTGAAAGCCATAATCAGGTTTATACTTGTCTGATGCATAATAAGAGAGTCTACGGACATTTTCTTTCTCTAACTCAAATCTGTATTGAACAACAATTCCATAGCATCCCATTACGAGATAAGAATCTTCTTTTCTTTTTCCCAAAACAATACTCCAAACATCATACCAGTACCGGTTAGCATAAGGCGTCCTCCAGGTTTTGTTATTTATTAGCCTCTTAACGTCATCAAGATTAATAAGGAACTTCATTGACCATCTGGAATCCCCAATTCTCATCTCGTATATATTCAGCAGGTTATGACCAACCCTACAAAGAAAAAGCAAGCAACCAAGAGACTCGAACAGCTTCCAATCTTTAAGCATATTTACAGGCGTTTGTATGCTTGTTAGAACTGGACGGTCTACAATATCTAGCCTGGCGATATGCAGAGGATTATTTATCCAAAGAATGGCATCATTCCAATATATTGCATTGCTGAAATAACTAAAAGTTGTCACGGAAAAATGATCACCACAAACGTTCCACTTGCCTGTTTCTGAAGAGTAAGTTTGTAAGCGGATATAAGAGTACCCATCATATACACGTCCAACGTAAATGATTTTGTAGTGAAGTGATTTTGTAGGATCAAAAGCCATTCTGAAACTACTTCTCATATCATATCGATTTAAATCCAAATTACGAAGTCCCCATAAGATCATCTTAATCATATTAATGGTAGGATTGTATACATATAGCTTATATGGCTCAATACCACTACAACAAAGAAGCAAACCATTGCACGACTGCAAAATTTTAACATTAGCTTCCTCCGATCCAAAAGTAAAGGTTTTGTATAACAAAGACATGTTCCGTGGTATTCTAACATCAAAGGGCACAAAATTATATTCAAATTGTGACGAAGGTTTAAACCAAGATTTAGGTTTTTCGAAAAAGAGACCTGAAGGCGAGTTAAGAGTAGGGATAAGCCTAAAACGCAGAGTGAAACTAGTCTCCGTAATGAGAGATAACCATCGTTTTGATACAGATTTGCACACGAGAATCCTGATTGCAGGTAGACAAAGTAAGATTTCGATCAGAAGGTCGTCATTATACATAACCGTATGTAGGGATGAAGGGAGTTCGTCATATCCGGAACCTCTCATCTTGTTTTTGTTGTTCTATATAATACCGCCACCATTAACTAACTTTAACCGAAGCCCTGGCAAAACCCTAGCCTTTTTAACAGAAGGTCCTGTAACTTTATATCCACGTCAAAACAATGAAACGGTCAACGGGCTCGGGCCACCGGTTCAGACGGGCTCACGCTTGAACGGGCACGGGCTCAAACGACTGATTTTATATGAATCACTTTCAAAAAATTCAAAACTAAATTTTTTTTCCCCAAATCTAATACACATGTAGATAATATAGATAACTAAATGTATTATATTTATAACTTTTTTTATAAATTGTCATGCTCTTCAATTGAAAAGAAAATATGTGATTGTTAATGTTAATTTAGCTTTTTAAAGAGTCATACATTCCAACTTAAATAAAAGAAGGGTGATAAATCTTTCACACCTCTAGAAAAGAGATCATTTGCATAACGAAAAACATTACATACTAAAGCATATCAACCATAGCATCTGGATTTAATAAAATATAGCAAAATCACTTTTACCTTCTAAAAAATAATAATAATAATATCTTAAACCATTAATGTGAAACACACAATTTTGTTCAAAAATCTAAAGTAGTTGAAAAACTGATTCTGTTGAGGAAAACGATAATAAAAAAATATATGTAGGAATCTGTTTCCCCGTATTATTGATTATGTATATGTATCGGGATCAAGGCCGTTTGTAAAAATATCCTTGTAATCATATATATTGTACCATACTAGCTTAAAGATCCATCTAACGTCAGGTTTAGCTTAATGAGTGATTTTTATAAAAAATAATAAACAGTTGTTAATATTAAAAGAATCAAAAGGGTTCTGATAATAGATGAAAACAATACTATAAAGAACATGAAGTATCGATAAGCGTTTAAGTTTATAACAATAATAAAAATAGTCTTCCATTCATTATGGTCTTCAAACATCACGAATATAAGTCCGAACAAAATGTAAAGCCAATGCTCGTCCGTGAACACCTAAGAGTTGAACATAAAAGTTATTAAACAAATTGTGAGCAATAATTTAAATTTAATTATTTAACATTGATTATTAAGCATCATTGGAGGTTTACAAATAAGGTCGTGATAATATAAAGAGAAGATTACTTTTCGACTAAATATTTGAATGTACTCGATTGCTAGCATAACATGGATGCACCAACCACTATTTTGTAAGTGAACTAAAAGTTGACATAAACATATTAAGTTCTTAACGACTTGGGTGAAACAAAATCATGTGTTGGATGTCTTTAATATTAGATGATTTAAACACAAGTTTTTATATGACACAAACATGATTACATTGATTGTATTTATTTTATTCCATGTTTCTTACAACAATATACTACATAACCTAAATAAATGGTTAACACATGTTTGTGTTCGAAGAGTGGTTGCTTATTCCCATATGTACTCTCTAGTTGCTTATTCCGGGTTAGCACATGTTGAAAAATGAAGAACCTAAAAGATTAATAGATTCCATCTATTTTCCATTTCATATATTTTTATTTCCCGAGGGCTAATCTTGTTGGGGCAAACAACCTTGAAAAAATATTTACGCTTTTAAGTCAAATATAAATTAGTGGGATCATGTAATGCCCATCTGTAATTGCTTTTTTCCAAAAAAAATATAAAGCAATAAAACTATGATTTATATCATTGTTAACCTCCAACATAATTAACCTCGAACATAAATCAATATATAGCAACTAAATTTCAACAAAACAGAACAATCGACTGATACTTTCAAACATATCATAAAACCAGTAAAACATATATTCCAAAGTCACACAATTATCTCGAACCAAACATCAATTCCATGAAGTCCCCGCAACAATTTCAAGATCATGAATTACTACCTTAAGTCTAACCTTATACCTCCTCGACTAATCTTTGTAAACAACCTTCAAACACAAACATACAAATTGTACTACAAAGCAATCAAACACACCATGCCCATCAGCGTACTACGAAGCAATCAAACCTCCTCGACTAATCTTTGTAAGCAACCTTCAAACACAAACATAAGAACAATATGATATGTCCATGCTAGTGGGCAAATCCAGTAACGCCGTATCCACCACTTGGGAAAGTTTCTAAGTTCTTGTATACAATTGAAAACTAATGCCTAAAGTTGCGTCTTCTACCGCTAATATAACTGTCTTTTATACTTTAATTAGCAAAGTCTTTAAATTTACTCACTCCTTCGATTTTCTACATCAAATAAGTTTCGTTCATGCTCATATTTTTAATTCCGTAACCTGTAGTTTTTATCTTATATTTTTAAGATGTTGATCATATGGCCTCACTGTATTTGATTAAGCGGAAGAATGACGTCCTATTGGACCAACATATATCGGAATTAGTAATTAGTTTTGTTATGTTTGAGAATGGCATCATTATATGCATAGCTGTACAAATTTACCTCATCAAAATCATCAAAGAAGTCGAGATTTGGCTTATATATGGTGCGTCTTCTTTCTAATATATTTGTGACAGTTGGTTATAAACTAAAAAAGTATTGGACAAAAAAATAAATCAGTTGCAAAAAAATTAATCAGTTGCAAAAAAAATTAATATATTTTTAATTTTGTTTCCCTTGACCCGCGTCTGAACCTATCCGACCCAACCACTTGCTAGTCCTACCAAATAATGATTAGAAATACATGAGATGTTATGAATATAAGATTTATAGATTCGACATCAAGTATAGCTTCACACATACCTTTGATCTTACATTCTTACTGCATAGCTATGGAGGTACGCCTTTGCTTCTAGGAACCATTAAGTTCGTCAATGAGAGCAGTTCCAAGGTTTATTTGCCTCTGTTCAAACAGCCAAACTCATATAATTTAGATTGATAAATGCACAATTATTATAAGCACATTTCAGAAAAGCTCTAATTTTTAAACTCATTATAAAAAACACATAACACAAAACTAACCTTTAAATCCAACGATTCTTTATTTGAATTCTTTCAACTGCTCTTTCATTTTATTCTATTCTTTGACCTGAATAGTATCAGAAAAAATAGTTAGCATGGTGTTTTCCACGGTATACAAATAGTCATCATCAAGATTAAAAAAAAATACTTGCAACAAATAATTGCATCATTAGAAAATCGTTATAATTTACAACTAATAATTCAAAACCCTAAACATTAAAACTAAATGGGTACATACCGAGCATGCATCAATTTGAGGTGAACGCATCGTCAATGTTATCCATGAAAAGAGCAAGCTTTTAAATCTGCACAAACACCAATCAAGTTAAGCCCCATAAACATATATAAAAAAACCATAAATTTATCAAAACTATATATATATATATATATATGAAGATATAAAGCCCTAACTATTTCAGCTTATTCATTAGGAAACAAACACATTATACAAATTAAGCAAAGCATGTGCATCACATAGATATTAGGGTTGATGATAAAGACCGACTTAAATTTAAATAAAAAAACATAACTTATCTTTGGAGATGAATGTTTGAATGTGTCAACAACATTAATTACTCAATTTGTAACCAATGATATTTTTGAAAAATTTAAATAGAAAATATTTGACCTTTTCTTAAGAAATTCTAACTTAATATGGAACTAAATTCATGAAACATGTATGAGAAGAGTCAGATATAACCAAACAAAAAAATGTTATATTTGGCAATGCTTTGATGTCATTTAAATCACGTGTTTTTTCGTTTTTTTTACATCGGTTTGTATTGAAGAATTATATAACATTTCTTTTTATTTTATTTTATTCAAAAATGTATATTTATTATTATTTTTAATTTTGTTAAATTTATTCGTGTGTTTTAATTTTTTCAAAATAATGTTCCTTCATCTTTTAAAATAATTTTTTATTTTATATAATTTTTAAAAAATGTTTTTTTACTTACTATCCCATATGAACTTTCAAAATTTATGAAAAGGTATTCTATTTAATTTTAAAGAAATAAACTTTTGTTGATTTAATTAATTAATTCTCGTTTGAAAACTTGATGTACAATTATTCAAACATTTTGTAGTATTATTTAAGGCAATGTTTTTAATAGGATTTTAATTCATTGAAGCTTAAGAAACTTGTACATTACACTTAATTATAGAAATGTTTTTAATTCATTCATTTAATGTTGTGTTTTAGAGAACTTGTAAAATCTTTTGTTTTATTATATAAAACTAGCAGGGTACCTGCGCGATGCGGCGGCGGGTACCCTGTGACTAAATTCTTCGGTGTTATAATTCGTCTTTTTTATTATAATTTTTTAATCAATTGTTTTCATCTAAAAATATGTTCTAAAAACGTGATTTCAATCAAATGATATTATTACTTGTCCATATGTTACTGGCCACCTGCGCTTTTATTAATTCATTGAGACCTTCGAACATATAATCAAATCCCACGAAGATGTTCAACCGATTTATGATTCAAGATTTATTCGATAGGTCGCGGGTAAGGTTGCGTGTTATGAGTTTTAATTGAAACTAAAAAAGATCATAACCCTATTGTTGTTGATCTTTCTTAATATGTTTAGTATATCAAACATTGTAAATCCAACACAGTGGATCTATGATGATTCGTGTTTCTTGGTAGATCTATAATGACATCGGCTTGCATGTCTAAACACGAATTAGATCTGAGATCTTTTACTTTTTCGAGTCTGGTCTGATGATGGGTTATAAAGTCGAGTTATTTCGTCTGGCCTTTTTTTTTATTTAACTCGGTTGAGGCTAAACTCCGTTGAGTTAAACATGTCCTTACATTTTATATTCCCTACATACTAATTTTAGCATATTCTCGGCACTCAAAAAATTGACATTATAGTTTGCATTAGTATAGTATAGATGCTTTTTAATGTTAGTACAATGCGCATATGGTATTGTATAATTATGTAATAGGGTCTTTTATTAAGAGTATTAATTACACTTTCATATTTCATATTAATATCATGTTGTACATTTGGCTGGTAATATTGTATTACTTAAACCATGTTTTAATTTGTGTATTAAAAAGAGGTACAACATGTTGATTTACTGGTACCTCTTAATTTTTTTGGCATTTAATATGAGAGAAGGTGTAAAATGCTTTATATGTAGTATAGATAGATAACTAAATGTATTATATTTATAACTTTTTTTATAAATTGTCATGCTCTTCAATTGAAAAAAAATATGTGATTGTTAATGTTAATTTAGCTTTTTAAAGAGTCATACATTCCAACTTAAATAAAAGAAGGGTGATAAATCTTTCACACCTCTAGAAAAGAGATCATTTGCATAACGAAAAACATTACATACTAAAGCATATCAACCATAGCATCTGATTTTTATAAAATATAGCAAAATCACTTTTACCTTCTAAAAAGTAATAATAATATCTTAAACCATTAATGTGAAACACACAATTTTGTTCAAAAATCTAAAGTAGTTGAAAAACTGATTCTGTTGAGGAAAACGATAATAAACAAATATATGTAAGAATCTGTTTCCCCGTATTATTGATTATGTATATGTATCGGGATCAAGGCCGTTTGTAAAAATATCCTTGTAATCATATAAATTGTACCATATACGTATTATTGATTATGTATATGTATCGGGCTCAAGGCAGTTTCTATACTTTAATTGTCAAAAATATCAACATCAGAGTCTATAAGCCAATGACTGTTAATTAGTCCATAATCTTCTGAGTTTATAGTATTTTTTCTTGTAAGCACATGTTGCAATTCATTTTTACCCAAAAATGGTAGCTCGCTCGCTACATTTTATGATTGGTGTTATTCTTACTAGAGTGGTCAACAACAACGGGGAAATATATATGTTTATCTCATTTTATGTATAAACTTTTGGGCCATAAAGTCAGCAACATGTCATTTGTTACTTTAGACATGAAAACACAAAATGTTGATGATTTATACGACTTAGATCATGACAAATTATCAATAAATCATAATCCTGGTGCCACCACTATTAGAGAGGTGTTTGGATCAACATATTTTGCAAGCTTATGGTCTTACTTAAAACTGGAAAAACTCACGTTTATTTTGCAACCGAATTAATTCTGCTAATTTCGTCAGGCGTTATGTGTTGATGCTTACCTTTAAGACGTGTGAACCCTTCTACATGTCATGTTGATGAGGTAACCAATGTTGCAGAGGGTTCTCTAAACAGGCAGGGATGAAGTGATTGGCGTCGAAGTGCCGGTCAAAAATAACCTAATTACCTTATACTAGATCGGGTAAGCGGGTATCGATCCACGAGGAATATGTGGTTTAGTTTAAGTTTTGGGGTGATCACTGATCAATAAAAGTTTTGGTTTTGAAATCTAACGACTAAAATATTCTTGATAATAAAAATGCTGATTAAAAATTAAAATAATTATTAAACTAATAATAAAGCTAGAAAAATATAATAAAGATGTAGACAATTAAAGGAAAAATGTAATCCCTTCCAGCTCCTAATATTTATGGTTGGTCACACTTATGGATTATCAAAATATTCAGTTCGTTTACAAAGATTATTTCGACTTAATATTAATAAATTAATGTTGGCATTTATTATGTTTATCAATTACTCGCGATAATAAATCTTATATTAACCCAACCCATAATTATGTTTTAATAATTAATTTAGGTACAACTTGTGTTGATTATACAACCATCTTTTTTTAACTAAATAAAATAAGTATGAATCGTTAACTAACAATAACTTGTCTTGCACAAATAATTAAACATAATATTAAGTCAATAAAAATAATTTATAAATAAATCATAAATCAATGCAATAAAAATATGATAATCCAAAAGTAATGATCAAACCATAAATAAAGTTACCGGAAGGAATTACAACAAAATTAGCCGGACATCGCGGTGCACTCGACCCGCTTAATACCAAACATCACTTGCAATTGTGGAATCTCTACTGTGCACAAAAGATGTTACAAAGCTCCTTGTCCCCACCTTTTATGAATAATATTCGACTGTTCTTCCAACAAAAAAAAACAATTGTGAATCTTGTTGTTCTTTTTTTATATATATTCAATCTATCAATCGGCGGCCCCACTTGATCTACCCTTTTTTTTAATTTTGTATCGAGTGTTTTGTTATAGATGTCCACCTTCAATATATATAATACTCGGTGGGTTATTGGGCTAATGGGCCAAAATTATATATATATATATATATATATATATATATATATATATATATATATATATATATATATATATATATATATATATTCTTTTATTCTTTTGGCATATGATTACTTTGGCCCAATAAAAAATAACCCAACGTCAATAATTGCTCAAACGAAACCCAGACAAATAAAGGATGATCGAAAATATTGCGACCCGCTCAAATCTTTTTTTTCAATATTTCTTCTTCATTTATCGGGATGATGATGAGTATATAAATCAATAAAGAAGAAATGGCAAGAGAAATTGAATATCGATGGAGGTGCATTGCCGATGTGGAAAACAGGGCAGGGATTCTATACAATGACACTGTAGACCAATTGAAAGGGATGTAGCGCAGCTTGGTAGCGCCTTTGTTTTGGGTCAAAAATCTCACAGGTTCAAAAATCCTGTCATCCCTACCTATTCTTCTCCTCTGGGCAGTCACGAGGGATCCATTGAGATCGTACGCAGCAGGCTCGAAGACCCCTGGTTCTGGAAGGCACATGAGTCCGAACGCTATGTTGAATGTGCGACCGACACTAGGTAGGTACCTGTGCAGGTGAGGCGTCGGTCGGTCCTAGAAACGGCGGCAGTGGCGCAAGGAGTTAACGACCGAACGTGCTGCAACCTAGGGATCACCAGGCAGCTCTTTCGCTCTATAGGGATCAGAGGGCATAGCATAATTCTTCTTGGAGGAGGGTTGGTTTGCCTGGGTGACTGATCCTGCCATAATGTACTCCTACCTATACTATAGCATGGACACCCGAAGTCGAGCATACATACGACGATCTTCATGCGTGAATAGCGGGGAGTAGCGCGATAGGCAGCTAATGAAACTACAGCAAGAAGCAGCAGGAAGCAAGTTCCCCTACAGGTTTACTGCTTTTATATTGCTTGATTTTCTCTGGGGTCACGGTTCCAAGCTCTGAAGTGCAGCACCAAAAAGCGCAATTCAGAGCATTTGAACTTAGGAAGTGACTCTAAAGGGGCGTAAGCACTTTACTCGCTAGGGGATGGGATTCATTCACTTGCATTCCTGCTAGCACTACAAAAAGCTCCGGTCTTAACGCTCCTACTACTGTTGTGCAGCCTTCACTTCTCCCCCCTGTCATGTATTGGCTCTCTCTTTCCGCTGATAGAGCAGTTTGCTAGTTTGCATTCCTCTATCTGAATCTCTAACACTAACAGGCGACAATCACCAACTTCATTACTTCCTTCTTGTGACACATCGATTGGGTTCCCACCCCAGCTCTGAGTTAACTATTTCAGAGCTCTATCCCTTTCTTTCTCCCAACGCCGTTTAGCCGGGTCTAGTTTTCCTCTCACCCGGAAGGTGGCTAACTCCTTCCTTGGTCTTACGATCCGCTTACGCTAACTCAAGCAGGTACCGGGAGGGACATCTTAGGCAGTAGAATCGACCAGAGCATGTCGTGAAAGAAGCACACTGGGCGGGCGTGCTTCGACCGTGTCTCCGGGGCACAGTTGAGTGTAGATATCATGAACACGAGGTGCAGGATACCAGGCCGAGAAAGCCGGGCAACCACTCCCCTATGTGCCAATCGCTAGTGCAGCCAGGGCCCCGGCGCCCAGCTCCGCTGGAGAGGCCTCACCTGATCTGAGAAGTGCTAATTCGGTTCGGATAGACTTCATTCAAGAACGCCGCCGCCCCTGGAATCAATAAGAAAACAAGTGCTAAGTTTCAGATCAGTGAATAAACCGAAACGAAAGAAGAGACCTTTCTCACTCGGCGCCTAAAGCGCACTATCAGATATAGGGGATTTACTTCACCTTGAATAACTATCGTTAAATGGCTTTCTTTTCAGCCGCTTTCATATTGAATTAAGGTAGTTTGCTAACTTAGTGCTTTCGCTAAGGTGACGACTTGAATGAAACTTTCATTGGGATTTCTCCACCTTGGCTGGTACCAGACCTTTTTTTGGCGCACCTTTGCCTCACAGGTCGATCTCGCATATGGTAGGCGTTGGGCCCTATGGAACTTTCAACGAAAGAAGTTCTCCACGCCTTTTCTGGTGCTTGGTGCCTGCTATGATTGCTTGTCTCTTCGATTGCCGGACCTATATCCCTCTCCCTTAGTGTCTTTCCACTTCCGTCGTTCAGGAACAAACACATCGCCTAATTCTTTTGAATCCCGGCCCGCTTTTTCCCCACTAACTAACTACGTTACGACCACTGAACAAACTTGGTTGACGCACATAGTTTATGCGCCGCTAATTCTTATGAAGCAAATTACATTTCCTATTGATTTGTCCCCTGGACCTATTCTGATTCTGAATTATCCGTCGTTACGCTGTTCCCAAGGACTAGCAGAATCGAAATAGCGAAATTCTTGGGTCATCTCAATGGGTTCAGAAACCACACGTTTCTCTGGATCATCATAGCGTACTTCCACATATCCACTCAGAGGAAGGTCTTTTCGTAATGGATGACCCTTCTACGGTCCACTTACCGAGGAATAGAAAGGAAGGACCCGGGGTCAGAGCAAGTTGGGTTGGGGTATAGAGCCGTAAGCGCGGTGGAGGGCGAGATCCAACGGTGAACAGCTGCCCAAAAGAAAAACCGCCTGGAAGTCCGAGGACCTTTAGTATTGTACTCTACCCCCGAACCAGCAGCCTTCGCGCCAAGCAAGACCGCCCTTGTCCCTTTCCTTTATCTTATTCCATCTTTTCTCGAATCTCCTTTAACGGAAGAAATAGAAGCTCAAGAAGGAATACCAAAACCTAGTTCACTCGCTGAGTCTCTTTGCATCCATGGCTGAATGGTTAAAGCGCCCAACCGGGCAAATTCGTAGGTTCGATTCCTGCTGGATGCACTTTTGACGTTCAGTTCAATCGCTGCTCACGGAATTGATACATATAGCTCGCCCTTATAGCTTATGGGGCACTTCACTCGCTCAACACTCGTTCCAACAATTTGTTTAATCGATACAAATTGTGACCCTGATCTCGCAGACATTTCGATTCCAGCGAATGATGACGCTATATCTTCAATCCGATTAATTCTTAACAAATTAGTATTTGCAATTTGTGAGGGACGTTCTGGCTATATAAGAAATCTGTGATTAATAATAAGATAAATAACTTATTTCATTCGGAACCTTCATAGATTTATCGAATCGGTTACTATTTCTTAATCTCAAAAAAGAGATCATCTTAATCTCAAAAAAGAGATCAAAATAACAAGGAATATAATTGGATTAGTTGGTATTCAAAATATACGACACCTCAGTTCCATGGTAAGACCCTTGATTTCCGAAGAGGAGCAATAGAATCAGTCCTAGCTATCTTCTAATAGCATTAGGGATCACAGAGAGTAGCCAACCCAGTTCTACAAGCCAAAGGTTGCTAACTATCTTTCGCAATCGAGTCAGAAAGAACTCTATGCATGCCGCTTTCTCTATCTGGGGTTCATTCTGTTCGTACACATCTGGTCCTTCTTTCTCAACCTTCAACTTCTTCCGATCCTCTTTAAGCAGGAAGTGCGATCTGAAGGCTTTCCGCAGCTAGAAAGCGGAGACCCGCGAAGGCTGCGCGAGAGACTAGGCCAACTTACTGCTTACTGCTATGCCATGGTTGAAGCTTTAGGCTCCATAGACGGAACTATGTATTAGGTATTAGGGAGGGGAGGACACCACTCAGCACCCCAAGGAGCGGTGGAGAGATTCTCGGAGGAGCAAGAGGAGGCTCGAAAGCCGGAGCGCGCGAGCGTGCTTTCCGTTTTCTCGGTTGGCTCTCGGAAGATAGATTGACTTAGAAACGTACTCGGATCTCATTCAGATAATAAGCCAGTCCGGTTTATTAGATAGTGAGTGGGTAAGAGAGGTGCTTGGTCTGTCTCCGAATGTGGGCCTACCGGTGCCACGGAAAGATATGTTTTTAGATCTCGCATTGAAAAAACTCCTTCATTTTATTGTAATACATAAGATAATACATATTGAAATGTACAATCATCCAGTAAATAATATTTACTTTTTATACACATACTAAAAAACATATACTAAATAAAAGCATAACACCCCATCCTGCATCTACTTAACTAATGGATAATACAAGTACTAATTTCCTCCGTGCTTATATTAAATGACCCGGACAATGAGCTCTTGCTGCTCCTCCCGCAGTGCTTGTTGCCTCCCCTCCAAATCCTTGATACGCTCTCTGGCAGCGCGAATGCGCGCTTCTTTCACGGCAGGATCCAGTGTTCTAACACTCCTCAAAAAGCGGCTCACAATGTCTTTGTTGGGAATAAATATATGCTTATTTGTTTCCCCTGCTAGTTGATTATTTGTACCCCTGCTAGAGTAAGTTCCCCCTGCTAAATAACAAAGGCAGGGGGATTGGTTCCCCTGCTGAAGTCAAAGGCCCTGCTATCAAAGATAAACATGGAATAGATTTTTACGCGTTTCAGTTATTATTCCTTAATACTTTCCAAGTTTGTTAGTAGTGATCTTGTACGTGAGTCCTTGTGGCTATAAAAGGACTCACTAGGTTAGCATGCAAAGTGTGTCTTTCTCATTTGTCTTTCATTATCATACTTTAAGGTTTTGTAAACCCTAATACCATTTTAGGGTATTCGTATATCTTTGATATATTAAAGTTCAACGTTTCAATTATATTTGTTCTTGTGCTAAACATTATATTCCGCATCTTGTTTAGTTACTTTGCATTGCAAAGTTTCTCTAGTGTTAGATTGAATTCTTTCTCTCTATCACAACCCTTAAACAAGCTATTAAGGTTTAAGATCTGACTTTGGGATCAACAAGTGGTATCAGAGCTTGTTGAGAAACTTTGTCTAAATCAAGAACAAAAACCTCATAGCAAACATGTCTTCAGACTCATCCTCAAACAGAAACAACCACAATAACCTCAAGTTACCCATGTTGGATCCTGAAAACTTTGAATTATGGGAATTCAGAATCCAACAATACCTGAAAATGGAACACTATGTTCTTTGGGAGATCATAGAGTTTGGTGATCAATTCACCAAAACTATGGCGGTTGAAGATGGCAAGGAAGAAGAAAAAGGTGAAAGTTCCAAAGGTAAGGACAAGAAGAAATCTGCTGCTCTGTGTGATAAGGAAATACTAGCTAGAAGGCATGATGTCAGGGCTCACAGCTCATTGTTGTTGGCTCTACCTGATAGACATCAACTCAGATTCAGGAAATACAAAACAGCTAAGGATCTATGGGAAGCCATAGGCAAAACCTTTGGAGGAAATGAAGCCACAAAGAAGAAGAAGAAAAATCAAATGCTGAATGATTTTGCTTCTTTCAAAGCAATTGGTGATGAATCAATTGGAGCTATTTACAATAGGCTTCAAGATATGGTGGCCCAGTTGGAATTCTTTGATATTGAGGTATCAAAAGAGCAGGTGAATACCAGGTTTCTTAACAGCCTCCAGAAAAAATGGTTTGTCTATAAGGCAATTAGGCAGAATAAGGATGACTTGGACGACAAGAACATTGATGACATATATAATAACTTAAAAGTTTTTGAACCTGTTTTCAATGAGATGAAGTCAAAAGGAACGATTCCCACCAACTCAAGTGGATCCACTGATTCCCCTGCTAACATGGCATTCATATCACAAAGCAGTGGAATCTCCAAGAACAGTGGAATTGAAGTAGCCCCTGCTACTTATTCCCCTGCTACCAGGTCTGGACCTTCCTATGATGAAGAAAGACCAGCTACATTCAGCCTTGATATTGCTTGTGCTTTTATAGCATCTCAAGGGCCACAAGGATCTACTGTGTTAAATGAAGATCTAAGTCAAATCAGTAAGCAAGGGCTAGAAGAGATGGATATCAAGTGGAATATGGCTCTGCTCAGCATGAGAGCCAATAGGTTCTACAAGAAGTATGGGAAGAAGATCTCAATTAATCCCTCTGATGTGGCTGGGTTTGATAAAACAAAAGTTGAATGCTACAACTGTGGCAAGAAGGGTCATTTTGCCAGGGAATGCAGAGGACCTAAGACTGGAAATAACTACAGAAAGGAAACAAGAGATGATGATTCGGGTGCTAAAGCCATGGTAGCAATGCAGGGCATAGATGGAGCAAGTGGATGGGACTGGAGTGCTATGACAGAGAATGTGGAAAGAAATCAAGCTTTGATTGCTGAGGAAAAAGAAGAGGACTTTGCACTTATGGCTATGTCAAGTTCCAACTCTGACAATGAGGTATATGATGACTCATATTGTACTAAAACTTGTAGGAAAAATACTGAGTCTTTGAATGATCAAATCAGAAAGGTAAAAGTTGACTATATCAATTGTGATAATGATCTTGATAATTATAAACGTGCTTTAGAAGAGTTAGAGTCCACCATAAGAGAGTTTAAGCAAAGAGAAAGTGATTATAGGGATCACATTGTGATTCTAGAAAGAGATGCTAAGGAGAATAACCAATCCATAAAGGAATTGACTGCTGAACTTGAAATTTTTAAAACTGACAAAAAGATAAATGAGGAAACTGTTGAAAATTTTGGAAAAGCTTCAAAAGATTTAACCAAAGCAGTTGAAATTGGTCAATCTCCTAGGGACAAAACAGGGTTTGGGATTAAAAATATGCATGCTACCATACCACCACCCCCTGCCAACATCCATGCACCTTTTCCTAGAAAAGACCTGTCCTGGACTGGTCTTCCTTGTTTTCAAAAACAGGATGACATTGAGTTTGACTTGAGTGCTTATATACCTAATAATCTTGATACTGAAGAGTCTCTAGTAAAAACTAGTGTTATTAGGGATTTTGAAAAGGAACAGGTTGCCTTAAAACAATGGAAAATTGATAACCCTGTTCTATTTTCAAAAGATGGAATTTTTGGTAGTGATTCTAGTTCTAAGAGTAGCTCTCCCAAATCTAAGACCAGATCACAGTCCCCTAAGTCCACCATTAAGTATGCTGGTATGTACAGGCCTGTAAGAGGAAATCAAAGAAATTGGAATGACCAAAAGTCTCATCAATTAGGAGAAGACTTTGTGATTAACACCAAGCCCTGCTTCACATGTGGCACTTTTGAGCACACTTATCAAGAGTGTAAGGCACCAATGGAGATGGTGGCTGCAAATCCTTTAAAGGATATGCAACCTAAAACCATTCTTCTAAATGCAGGGGAAAAATCCTTTTCCCCTGCCAAGTATGTTGCCCCTGCCTTGAGAAACAGGGTGACTGATAAATATGTTGTTCCTGCACTTAGGAAGGAGAATGATGTTCACACAAAACCCAACACTGCTATGACCACCCCAACATCTTATAATGCATATAGATTTGGCTCTAGACCTTACCAACACATGAATAGAGGCCAAAACAAAAGATGGGTTCCCTCTGCTAAGCATAGGGATTCCCCTGCTAAAACTGGGGTATCCCTTGCTAACAAAGTTTTGCCTTCAGGGAGCATGGGAAGATGGGGAAAAGCTGTGAAAGCCTCAGCTCGTTGGGTTTGGGTACCCAAAAGGGGTACTCAATCTGATGGTGTATCTCTAGTTTTTGATAAGCTATCCTATATTGATACACGAGGTAGATCCAAGTCTGTAATGGCTTGGGTCCCCAAGAAAAGCTGATTTGTTTTTCTTTTTGCAGGTGACAAAGAAGACAAGGGATGATAGAGCATATTGGGATAGCGGATGCTCAAGAAGTATGACTGGACAAAAAGCTTACCTGTCTAACTTTGTGCCCCTGCAAGACAATGATGGTGTTTCTTTTGGAGATGGGCATGGAACTATAACAGGAAAAGGAACTATTGTCACTGATGGGATGACCTTTGACAATGTCTACTTGGTGAAAGAACTCAAGTACAATCTCTTCAGTGTGTCACAGATGACTGATAACAAGAATTTTGTCTTGTTTACTGACACTGAATGCTTGGTGTTAGGAAAGGAGTTTGTCTTGCCACCAGACACTCCTATTGTACTCAGAACACCAAGACAGAAGAATATGTACACAATTGATCTCAAGGACATATCTCTCCAAGACAATGAAACATATTTCATTGCCAAAGCTTCAGTAGATGAATGTAAGAAATGGCATAGAAGACTTGGTCATCTCAATGTCAAGAACATGAACAAACTAGTAAAGTATAATTTGGTTCATGGTCTTCCTTCCAAGTCTTTTGCCAATGAACATACTTGTGCTGCCTGTCTGAAAGGGAAGCAACACAGAGCATCTTGCAAATCAAAAACAAGTATGTCCACCACCAAGCCATTGGAACTACTGCATATGGATCTCTTTGGTCCTACTTCTGTGGCAAGTATAATGAAGAAATGGTACTGCCTAGTGATTACTGATGATTTTTCAAGGTTCACATGGACATTCTTTCTATTTAAGAAGAGTGACACGGCTGATGTACTCATTGGGTTCATCAATCAAATTGAACTATCAAAAAGCATGAAGGTAGTCACCATGAGATCAGACAATGGTGGTGAGTTCAGAAATCAGAAACTGGACTCTTTCTGCATAAACAAAGGCATCAAGAGGCAATTCAGTATTGCAAGAACACCTCAACAGAATGGAGTGGCAGAAAGAAGGAATAGGACACTCATTGAAGCTGCAAGAACTATGCTGTCTGATTCCAAACTTCCAGTTATCTTTTGGGCTGAAGCTGTATCCACTGCTTGTTATGTACAAAACAGGGCCTTGGTGGTTAAGGCACACAACAAGACCCCTTATCAGCTGTTCAATGGAAGACCTCCTTTAATTGACTTTTTCAGACCTTTTGGATGTCATGTGATCATCTTGAACACTATTGACAATCTAGGTAAGTTTAGTGAAAAGGGTGATGATGGATACTTTGTGGGTTATTCATTAAACAGCAAGGGATATAGGGTCTTCAACAAGAAGACAAGCAAAATCACAGAAAATCTTCATGTGAACTTTCTTGAAGACAAACCTGAAGATGTTCAAACAGGTCCTGACGGGTTCTTTGATATAGAAGTACTTTCAAAGTCTATGAATTATGTACCTGTTGCTTTGCAGAACACTAACATTTCAGGTACTCAAGAAACAACTGGTGTAGAGAAGTCACCCCTGAGGTACATGAATGTACCCTCATTGTTTCCTATTGAAGCTGATGTTCAAGAAGATAATTCTTCTCTAGGAAAAGAACAGCCAATCTCATCCCCTGCTATGTCACTTCCTGAAAGCAGTGGAATGGCTGAAGGCAGTGGAATCCAGAATTCCCCTGCTAGACCAATTGCTCCCTCTTCCACAAAGGATCCTGTTACTAATGATACTAATGATGCAGAAAGAGAATCCCCACTTATTTCATCATCTACACCCATAACTAATGGTCCTATTATGTCCAGCAGTGGAAGCAGAATCATCAAGAGTGGAGGTCCTAGTTACTCAGAGCTTCATTCTGCTCACCAGCACCCATCTCTAGGTCATGATGTATCATTTGGAAGTTCCTTTGAGGACTTCTTTCCTAATCAAAATAGCCCCATCAATTCTGATTTGGAAGAAGATGAAACAGAAGTAATCATGCAGCCTACCTACAGAATCAATAAGGATCACCCTATCTCTCAAATCATTGGTAATCCTGAAGCCCCTAGACATACAAGGTACACAGCAAAGGAGCACAGCTTCATTGCTAACATCACCATGAAGTTCAATCATGACAACATGCAATGTTGTCTGTTTACTGCATTTTTGTCACAAGAAGAGCCAAAGAAGATTTTTCAGGCTTTAAATGACCCAAGCTGGGTTGAAGCCATGCAAGAGGAGCTCTTACAATTTGACATACAAGAGGTTTGGATTCTGGTAGATTGTCCCAAATGGGCAAGGCCTATTGAAACAACGTGGGTGCTCAGGAACAAAAAGGATGAAAGGGGAATAGTTGTCAGGAACAAAGCAAGACTAGTGGCACAAGGGTATACTCAGGAAGAAGGAATTGATTATGAAGAGGTATTTGCTCCAGTAGCCAGGATTGAAGCCATTAGATTATTTCTTGCTTATGCTTCATTCATGGACTTCACTGTTTTTCAAATGGATGTGAAAAGTGCCTTCCTATATGGAACCATTGATGAAGAAGTCTATGTTATGCAACCTCCAGGGTTTGAAGACCCAGAACATCCAGACAAAGTATACAAGGTGAAAAAGGCTATGTATGGACTTCACCAAGCTCCCAAAGCCTGGTATGGTACTCTCTCTAAATATCTCTTAGACAATGGATTCAGCAGGGGGAAGATTGATCAGACCCTGTTTACCAAGAAACACAAGGGTGACCTTTTGCTTGTACAAGTCTATGTTGATGACATCATTTTTGGATCCACTAACTCTATGCTTAGCAAGGAGTTTGCCAAACTGATGCAGGATAAATTTCAAATGAGTGCCATGGGAGAACTAAACTTCTTTTTGGGGTTACAAGTTCAGCAGAGGAAAGATGGGATATTTATCTCACAAGACAAATATGTGGCTGAGATTGTAAAGAAGTTTGGCATGTCTGATGGAAAGAAGGTGTCCACTCTAATGGACAAGGATCATCCATGGGGTAAAGATGGTCCTGGAAAGCCTATAGATGTCAGGAACTACAGGTCTATGATTGGGTCTCTTATGTATCTCACTGCTTCAAGACCTGACATCATGTTTGCAGTCTGCTTATGTGCAAGATACCAGGTGTCACCAACAGAGTGTCACTTATTTGCTGTGAAACGAATTTTTAGGTATCTAAAGTGTCATCCCACCTTAGGACTTTGGTATCCAAAGGAGTCACCATTTGAGCTGATAGCCTATTCAGATAGTGATTATGCTGGTGACAACAATGATAGGAAACCTACAACAGGGGGATGCCAATTTTTAGGAAGCAGACTTATATCTTGGCAATGTAAGAAGCAGACCATCATGGCAACATCTACAACTGAAGCTGAGTATGTAGCAGCTGCTGCATGCTGTGGTCAAGTACTTTGGGTGCAAAGTCAACTGCTTGATTATGGGTATAACTTTCTTCAAACCAAGATATTCATTGACAACAACAGCACCATTTGCATTATTAAGAACCCTGTTTTTCATAGCAAGACTAAACACATTGAAATTAGACATCACTTTATCAGAGATTGTTTTGAAAAGGGACTAATTGTTCCTGAGAAAATTGATACAGAACTTAATGTTTCTGATCTTTTAACAAAAGCTTTTGAAGTAGGGAGGTTTCAGTATCTGGTTGCAGGTATTGGAATGGTTACCCCTTAAAAACTGATGTCTATTTTGTCCTGTATGATCAGGGTTGCTTCACTGCTGTTGTTGTATAACTGTTAGTCCATTTTTCCATCATTTTTTATTCCACTACTTTTTAACATAGATTCCCCTGCTGGGGGTTCATTCCCCTGCTAAGAGAATTTTTCTCTTAAAGCTGGGTGTGTTCTTTTTACAAAAGTGGTTATATGTGGTTTTAGACTAACAATGCAGAGGTTTATATGGTGCATACAATTCTCATTGGTGAATCAGGTATATAATCTATGTTTCAGGGGAGGTTAGGTCACACCTTTAGGACTCAGGGTATCCTTAGGATACTCATATATGATCTTAGATCATATCCACTGGTGAGTGAGGGTTCAGGGTAATGAGGACTTGCTGCAAAGCTTGTCAGAACTCTGAAACCTTGAGGCACTGTAGTGGGTGCTTACATATCTCTATTAAAACAGTTTGTTGTTCAAATACAGATGTGTGGCACACATTGCCAAGACTGACTAACCATAGGTAAGGGACAAGGTAGGGATGGTGACTGGGGTATGCATGTTTTCTTGGGTTAACCTGGTGTAGGGGGACTTATGTATTGACTCTTTGTATTGGGACCTTTGCTGAATAGAGGACTCTTGAGTTTCTATGTATCTATCTTGTGTATACAAGTGTGTGCATTAGAGAAGAGCTAGTTAGCATTGGTCTCTCCATGACTAGTCCAATACCCCTAGGAAAGTTTCCCCTGCTTTCATCTTTTCATTCCCCTGCTATCATAACATTCCCCTGTTTGACCGTTGACCGACAATACCGTTACCCTGTTCATAACCGTTGGGCCTGCTAGCTTAAATTTTGGTAAGGGAATATTTTATTGTGTTTAAAAGATATTTAAGGCGCTTTCTTCGCTGATTGGTAATCTTTTCTTTATTATTTCAAATAAATTACTTTTTTATCAAGATTTATCTTTGATATTTTTGCAATTTGAAAATTTTGGTCCAATCACAGCTCTTCAATTCGCCTATAAAAACTTAATTCCCTTCACCAGCAGGTCCATATCTCTCCCTCGACTTAATCCCACCTACCTCTCATCTTTATAAACCTTCAAACTATTTTCAAACTTTATCATGACTCTCAAAATTACTGCTAATCATAACCAAATAGCTTTGCTACATGATGAACCAGCCGAGTTTGCTGATGATGTGACCTTTCTAAAGTCATCATACTTTAGAGTGGCCCTTCTCATCAATCCTCGAATCTATACCTCACACATTCAGCAGTTCTGGTCTAAAGCTATGACCAAAACAGTGAATGGAGAGATTATAATTCAAAGCACAGTTGATGGTCATCCTAAGGTGATTACACTTGCCTCCATCAGGGAGAATCTTCTCCTTGATGATGAGGATGGGATAACCAACTTTTCTGAGGCTGAAATTTTTGCAGGTCTTGTTAAATTGGGGTACAAACTCTCTAAAAACCAAAAATGTAAGTTTGCTAAAGGCCAGTTTGCCCCTCATTGGAAATATTTGATTCATACAATTTTGCAATGTTTGTCACCAAAAACCACTACTTTTAATTAGTTTGGTAGTGAGATGGCTTCTGCCCTGATCTGCTTTGCAACAGGGAGGAAGTATTTTTTTTCGTAAATGATTTTTAAAGGAATGGTTAAAAACGTTTCAAGCAACTCAAAGTTTTGTATGTACCCAAGGTTTATAGAACTTCTGCTGAATATGAGTGATCATGGTCCAATTAAACACAAAAACTATTTTTCAGCAACCAAACATACCACAAAACTATTCACCACACTCCTTGCACCATCACCTCTGTTTTCTGGCAAAACCATTCCACTCACTACAATTATGATGGACCAAATCAGACGGGAAGAAGCCAAGAATCAAACAGCTACACACCAATATCCTGATTCCCCTGCCAGACACCTACACCCTGCTAGTCCTTTACCCCCTGCTGATCCACAACATGAAAGGCGTTCTAAATCCAGGTTTGCCAGGTCTCCCTTGCCTGGTGAATCTTCACAAGCAGCAGAGAGGAGAGTCTCCAAGGGTTTGGAGCAACCTGAGGGTTTGGCTGCCACTACTGTATCATCCTCAAGGGGTGAGCAGGACAGTGACACCATCAGTAAGTCCTCTCCCTCACTCCATGATATCCAAAAAGGGGAGAAATTCCCTTCTAGGATTGAGAGCAGTATGAAACCTTTGACTAATTTAGAATTGACGAAAATGTGTATGAGTCTGAAAAGGCAGAATGCACAACTGGTACAAGATGTCAAAAAGCAAGGCCTGGTTATCAATAACTTGGAAACCAGACTTGCTACTCTTGAGGGGAGGAGAAAGCCCAGACTGATTATTTCGACAGATGAGGATGCTTCCAAAGGGGAGGAAGTTCCACATACAGAAGGGTCTACTGAGTACTATTCATATCCTGGTGGTGTACATGGAAAGATATCAGGTGCTGAGAAAGGGATGGAGAAAGGAAGTGCTGATAAGGGAAGTGACAAGCGGAGTGCAACCAAAGATATTGCTCAAACATTGCTCACCATGGGCAATCCAGAAGAAGCCCCTGCTTCAAAAGTTTCCCCTGCCATTGCTGATCCCACTACTGTAAGTCAATCCCCTGCTAAAAATATTACTCAAACTTTTGTTAGAAAGAACAGAAAGCAACCAGCTCAGAAGGGGATTACAATCAAAGAACCTGCATCTAGAGTGAAACCAGCACCAGTAGTGGATCCAAAAGACAAAGGAAAAGAAATCATGGTGGAACAGCCCAAGAGACAATACAAGCATCTAACTCCTGAACAACAAAGGGCTCAAGAAGCACATGATGCAGAAGTAGCTCTCAGGTTACAACAAGAGGAGATGGATATGCAGGACCAAAGAATGCAAAAGATGAGGCCCAAAGATATGCTCAAGCAGGTTGAGATTATGCATAGAGAACTAGATGACAGGGTACCTCATGTTGGAGAGTTTCTTGATCAATGGGAGAAGGAGTTAATAAATGCTCCTTTGGAAGACAGGTATGAGTTGACTTGCCTTATTTACAAATATCAAACTGAGTATCTGGAAAGAAGGGCAAATCAAATTCAAAGAGAAAAGTATTTGACTTCAGAGAAAGGGCAACTTGAACACTACAAAGTTTTGCTTAAGAGACATAGGAAGTGGAAGGATGGTGACTTCAGAGATATGAGTTTTGAAGCTATAAAAAGAGCAGTCAGACCAGTCCTAAGATTGTATGATGTGGAGGATTGGATGACTATCAACACTCCTGAGGAAGCTGAGTATCTTAGGAGACAAAGTGAAATGCTACAGAAAGCCAGGGAGTCTAAGAAAACAAAAGCTGAAGAAACAACTTTGGAAACTACACAAGCAGGTGCATCAGCCCAAGCAGGTGCATCATCACAAGCAGGGGCATTACATCAAGCAGGTGGAAGTTTTCCAGAAATTGAGAAGTCTGTACTTAATGTACAAAGAGCAGCCAAAAGACTCAAGAGAATGGAGAAAGTGGGCACAGTTACTAAAGAGTCTCAAAGGCCTTCAAATGATGAAATTGATAAACAGCTAATTTTGCAGGAAAATGATGACATCTCACCTAGTGAACTTGGAAAGAAGTTTGCTATCATAGAATATGTTGTTTATGAACACAAAGGGAGGACTTGGTGGAAGGTTACAAGGGCTGACAATATAGCACAGACATTTCTAAGTCTAGATGTCATGTTTCAAATTTTGGATAGTGAAGACTTAGAAGATCTGTGGAAAATATTGAAGAAAATGTTTGCTGCAAAACCTCCTACCATGGATGGTGTGGAGAAGGATTGGGTAATCTGGGAGTGCATGCATAGGATGTATGAGCATGAGTTATTTGATCCTATATTTGATGCAGTGAATAAAGGAGATTTGTTGTATTGGAAGCTGTTTACCAATTCTGGGGTCTATGAGGTAGTGATGGAAGGCGTGAGTGTTTACTTGCTCAATCATAGGTATTATCCCTTCTCTCAGGAGACCTTGAAGAAACTAGCACAGGCTAACTTAATTGTAGATGCTAAAAAGCCTGTTGCTTATGATCTGGTAAGAATGGTTCATAGTCAGATTCGGCCAGAAAGTTTGTAAGCATCCTCATCAACTAGTATTTATTCAGAAACTTGTCTTTAGGGGAAAGCACAAGTTTAGGGGAGGATTGTTGGGAATAAATCTATGCTTATTTGTTTCCCCTGCTAGTTGATTATTCGTACCCCTGCTAGAGTAAGTTCCCCCTGCTAAATAACAAAGGCAGGGGGATTGGTTCCCCTGCTGAAGTCAAAGGCCCTGCTATCAAAGATAAACATGGAATAGATTTTTACGCGTTTCAGTTATTATTCCTTAATACTTTCCAAGTTTGTTAGTAGTGATCTTGTACGTGAGTCCTTGTGGCTATAAAAGGACTCACTAGGTTAGCATGCAAAGTGTGTCTTTCTCATTTGTCTTTCATTATCATACTTTAAGGTTTTGTAAACCCTAATACCATTTTAGGGTATTCGTATATCTTTGATATATTAAAGTTCAACGTTTCAATTATATTTGTTCTTGTGCTAAACATTATATTCCGCATCTTGTTTAGTTACTTTGCATTGCAAAGTTTCTCTAGTGTTAGATTGAATTCTTTCTCTCTATCACAACCCTTAAACAAGCTATTAAGTTTTAAGATCTGACTTTGGGATCAACAGTCTTTTCTCCAAAAAATTAATTAAGCGGCCATTTTATTCCATTTCGCTCGTAACCTACATAATCACAAAACACATTAAAAGTACATGTATAACGAAAAATAAATATATAATTATGCTAATTTAACATGCTATTAGGTGGATGCAAAATACACCAATCAAACCCCCTCTAACTTAAAGCCTTTACTCTGTCTCAGAGTAAAAATAAAATAAAAATATACAAGCATGTTAATTTCATAATTTTTAAGCATACTATTGAAATTTCATCAAAAAGATCAAATTCAACCTAGTACACTAATAACCACCCTACATGAAAAATAATCCAAAATGATTACCAATATTTTTGTCCTTCTTAAACACTTAGCATAACCATTCCCACTTAATTTAATTTAGGTTTCATATAATTAATCATGTGTCCAACGTACCTAATGCACACCTATAATCAATCTACACATTAATCTAAAACAAGAGATGAGAATATCTTACATCTTTTATAACATTGGAGTTTTTATACCATAAGAGCACATCATAAGCCATCATACTTTAGCTTATATACTTTCACCTTCTTCTTTTTTTCTTTTTTTTTTCTTTTCACAATTTCTTTTCATTTTTTTTTTCCTTTGTTTTTTTTCATTCAATTTTTTTCACATCGCACATAAGCTCTTTTCTTTTAGCCATCTGGGACCGTTTCTTATACAAGTCATCTCGAACGCTTTATACACTCCTTTTAAGGTTGATATAAAGACCAATCACTCAGAAAAATGAATATCTATCCTATAGGTTCAAACTAAGACACATTGGCACATGGGAACCGGTTAATTTATTTCGTTTTAATTAAATGAGAACAATTATACTTCGTGCCTATTGGTACATCACATGATGGAGTTATCTACCACATAGTCTAATTATACAATGCACTAAATAAACCAATCTTCCTAATTTCATTACAATAATACAAGGATTAAGTTATTTCACATAAAATTGTCTCAGCTAAGTGCAATGCTATCCATCATAAAAATTGGCGTCTGACCCATGCTAACAACTAAAGTATCACCTTGCGCGGGTGACGAATTAGATAGGCAAGCCCATCATATGACTACCACCAATATTTATGACAGTTCTCCAACTCTTTTCGAAGGGCACCGTGCGCGGGCGGTGAGCTGAATAAGATCAATTATAAGTGTCCTAACCCAACAGTTACATTACTATATTTCATACTATTTTCAAACTTTCTACTCAATCTAAGCAAAGGTAAGTAAAGGGAATTCAACCGGCGTGGTTTGATCATCTAAATTATACATATGCCTAACTACATGCAAACAATCAAATCAATTTAATAACCAAATTATACAATGGAATCGGGTGCACCTGATAATTATGGCCAAATCCTCTAGCTTGCTCCAATAAATCATCCACAAGCTAATCTTCAGAGTCTGCAAACACTCAATAAACATATATGTAGAAGAAACTTCCACATCTAATTAGCACAAAACTCTTATAATGTGATTTAAAATTTTTTAAAAATTTTCAATTTATCCCAAAAATCACATTTTAACCCATTTTGACCAAAATTTCACAGAAAAACATGTAACACATGTGCCACCCCCCCCCCCCCCCCAACTTAAAGCATTGCATTGTCCCTAATGCAAAAACTTTAAATTGAAATTTTAGTTAAAAATCAATTTGACAAACTCACACAAAAACAAAAACCTAACCCACTTTCGTAGGAATCACGGTTGCATTTAGCGTATGCAACAAGCCTTTAAACCACTCGGTAGCCTGACTGGACGAGTTTTGTCTCGTGAGGGTTTGTAGTGAACACACCCACAAAGTTTTAAACACACACAAAAATAAGATAATAAATTGCAAAAGAAAATACACACACTACAAACCACAAACCACGGGTTGCCTCCCGCGAAGCGCTAAGTTTACCGTCTTCAGCCAGACATAACTCATATGTGCTATTGAGACGGTTAGAGTGGTTCCAAGTAAACCACATCAACCGTTGCCATCTGATCACTCTCCAACTCAGCATACGGCTTCAAACGATGTCCATTAACTTTACACGGCTCTCCACCCACCATATTTTTTATTTCAATGGCTCCATGTGGAGAAACTTAAGTCACAACGTATGGACCCGTCCATTTACTTCTCAACTTTCCTAGGAAAAGCTTAAGTCTAGCATTGAATAACCAAACTTTTTGACCAACCAAGAAGGATTTCCTGGTGATGTGTCGGTCATGAAAAACTTCGATTTTCTCCTTATAAATCCTAGAACTTTCATAAGCATCACGTCTAATCTCATCCAATTCAGATAATTGAAGTTTCCTAGAACTACCCGCTTTCTCTAAATCTAGATTAGCGGTCTTAATTGCCCATTCAGCCCTATGCTCTATCTCAACCGGTAAATGACATGCCTTGCCATATACCAACTTATACGGTGACATACCAATAGGGGTCTTAAAAGCCGTCCTATATGCCCACAAGGCATCATCTAACCTCAAGGACCAATCTTTCCTATCACTACGAACGGTCTTTTCTAAGATTAGCTTAATCTCCCTATTCGCTACTTTCACCTGTCCACTAGTCTGTGGGTGATAAGGGGTAGCTATCCTATGATTAACTCCATAGTATTTCAATAATTTTCCAAATCTAAAGTTCTTAAAGTGGGAACCCCCATCACTAATGATAGCCTTTGGAATTCCATGTCTAGCAAAGATATTCTTCTTAACAAACTTAAGAACTACACTATGGTCATTTGTTCTAGTAGCCTCAGCCTCTACCTACTTATACACATAATCAACTACCACTAAAATGTACACATTTAACATTATTGCTTAGAACTTATTGAATCAAACAGCTGCGACTGTATTCATAAGTTAGGATTTATAGTTGTTCAAAGTGTGCACAACACATTGTCATCAAACGGTGTTATCCATAACACTTGTAATTCTTTATTATACAATAATAAGATTACGTTTGAAAAGTAATTCCTTGTGTTGATTAGTTAAGTTTAGGGTTTCTAGCATTGATTAGGGACTTTCACTTTGAATTGCTCTAAATTCTGTTGCTCTTGAATTATTGCTCTTGTTCTAACCCTTGACAAAGGTTAGAACACCATTTCTTAAAAATCTCTTAATTCTCAAAAGTTGCTTGAATGATCTTGGCGCCAAAATCATATATTTGGGTTGGGATTTCTTCTCTTGTGTTCTCAAAATGCTTGCTTCAATGATTGCTTCCTAGTTGTGTTCTAAAGTGCTAGTTCTCAAAAACCCAAAAACCTTGTCCCGAATCACTCTAGTCGATGGCTAGAACTACTTAACCACATGAAATTTTTTGTGTTTGTTTTTTTTCTTGTTTTGTGAGTTTGTGTCTAGTTATGTGTCATGTGCATAAGTGTTTTTATGTGTTTATGTTCTTATGTGTTCATGTGCTTGCTTGTGTGCTTGTTTGCATTTCCCATTGTATGCATATTTTTCTTCTTTTTCCTAGTTTAAGGGGGCGTTTGGATTAGTCATTATCTAACGATTTTGATCATTATAAAAATTCTCCTTTCATCAAAATAAGTGGTATTTGATACCTTTAGTCATATTTGTTAAAATAAAAAATTAGAAAAATTGTTTTGAAAATAAATGGAAAATACATGAAAAATAAAAAAAAGTTAGAATTCTAGTTTTTGTCAATTGTTTCATGTTATGTGTTAGATGTGCATTATGTTGTGTCTTATTTTATTATTAGAATGTTTTGTGCTAAATGGTTTAACATGTTTTGCTAGCTTATTAGTGTTTTCTTTTTATTTTGTGCTTGTTTCTCATTTTTCATGCATAATGTGTTTTTAAGGGTGTGTTTGGATGAAGCTATATCTTATATGTTTTATTGATTATAATAAAAGTGTTTTTACAAAAGTTCTTAGTTTTTATGTTTTAAGGAAGTTTGTAAAAAAATAGTTTTTATTTTTATTTTTTTTGTAATTAGTTTTTGTTGAGTCGTGTTATATTTTTAATTGTTTAGCTTGTTTTCATTTGTCATACGTGTGATGTTTATATATGCATAATGTTTGTTCTTGTTTATGTTTGTTGTCTTGTGTGCTTGGTTCATTTTGTTTGCATATGTGTTTGTGTTTGTGTTTGTTTAAGTTCATGTGGTTAATGTATGAACTTTGTGGGTGTGTTCACTGGAAACCCTCACGAGACTACAACTCGTCCACTCGGGATACCGAGGGGTTTAAAGGCTTGTTGCATACGCTAAATGCAATCGTGTTTCCTACGAAAGTATGCTTAATAAATTTACGTGTTTTGTAGTTTAGTTTATTTTGTAGGTTCAATAAAGCTTATGGAGGATGGATTGATCGTGATTAATGGATTGTATGTGTATACGCTCGTTGGAGATGAAATCGCTTGATCTTCTTTACTTGGCATCTTATCATACGGAGATCAATTGCAATTTCTAGCCCGGGAAATTTCGTTTCTCATGGACTATTTATTTATTTACCCTACTTTTCATGCTTGAAGTTTATTTTTCACATTGAGTCCAATCCAAAACTTAAGTGTGAGGGGAAATAAATCGGAAAACGAAACCAATTTTTATTATATAAAAAAAATAATAAAAGAAAAAATAAAGAGTTGTACACTTGTTTGCCCTTAGGATCTAAATGTTTTCACACGTTTGTTTGTAAATGTATTTTAATAATCGTCCACATGGTAAAAAAATATAAAAAATAAAAATAAAAAATAAAAATAAAAAATAAAAAAGTTTTAGTGAGATCACACTTGTGTGATATAAGTGTATCTGCGTGACAAAGAGGCAACCTTAGGAATAAAACCCAAATAACCTTTTCCATTTTTCTTTTTAGCTAGTTACATCGATTAGTGAAAGTCCCTAATCAATGCAAGAATCCCTAATCTTAACTTAATCAACACAAGGTATTACTTTTCAAATGTAATCTTATTATTGTATAATAAAGAATTACAAGTGTTATGGATAACACAGTTTGATGACAATGTGTTGTGCACACTTTGAACAACAATAAACCCTAACTTATGAATACAGTCGTAGCTGTTTGATTCACTAAGTTATATGCAATAATGTTCTTAATATCTCAAAGTGTTAAACATTAATGCATGGATACACATCCTATTTATAGTGTTACGAGTTTGACTTAAACAGTACTTGATGGCGACTACACAAGCTTTTACAAGTTCCCACATCAGTCACATGATGTCCTTCTATTCTTGGTAGTCTTCCATTATGCTTTAAGGAACAGTTGTCAAAAACAGTTTCCTTATTCTTCATAGTCTCGAACACACAAATGGCATGTCCAAAGTGTGCTGAGAGTTATCAGGGTATTGCCACCCCTGTTAACTCTCAACCCCTCAGGGTCCCTGATACATCTTGGCTGTTATCCATCACAGCCAATGAGTATGTCTTCAGGTAATCTTCGACTTCCCTGACAATGTCTCTGACATGGACTCCTCTGAGGTTGCTCACAGAGACTTGGATCTCTGTGAGTCTTGCGAAACTTGCCTGCCTCCTAGGCACAGGCAAGGGACTATCTAACAGCCTAATTATGTTTAAATCAATGATCAGGGAATCTAACAAGTTTAGATTCCCAACAATCTCCCCCTATTTAAACATAAATAATGCTAGATCTAACTAAGTTAAGGTAAGTGAGTTTAACAGCTTCTTCTTACACATAACAGATCTAAACAAACATACCTCATGATTTTATTAAAACTTAAAGAAAATTACAAGTGCATTACATAAGTAAAATAAAAGATGAAGGTAAAAAGGGCTGTGAACATCTTCAATAGTCATCATTTTTAATTCTTTCTTCAACTTCAGCCAAGTCTAATCTGTTATCAATTTCATCCTGCAAAGTCTTTGCAAACTTCTTGGAATACTCTGTGTTGATCTTGAGACACTTCTTGTGACAGAGTAGCTGAATAGTTGAAGCTAAGCACAGCTCATCTTCCCTTTGAAAAGCATACTGGCAAGCCTTGTTCATGAATGCCATTCCTCTTTCAGGCTCTGTGTATGTCTGACCATCAACAGGGCCAACAATACCATTTAGGAGGATCAAATCCCTGTGCATACCATCCACTTGAACATCTTCAGTAACAAAAGTTTCGTTAACAATTTATGAAATCCTTCTCCTTTTGTTGCCTGTCTTTGGGGGTTCTTGTTCAAAAATCTGTGGTGGGGGATCAATCTTAAGTTTGGCTGCTGTTTCCTTGATCTAGTTAAACTTGGCCTTCAGAGTTTTAAGCAGAAGAAAATTAGCCTGTCCAGACTTCTTGGCAGCTAAGGCTTCAAGTTCGAACCATTCTGATAACCCAAGTGTCTTTAACCTGAAGTTGTCAAACACATCCATATTTCTCTGTTGGTTTTCCCTCCATAAGATCATCTGTGGGGTGTTTGTGGATTTATGAATGGTGTATTTGAACTTGGTTATCTTGCCAGAAACATATCTGTTGTTCACGCAGGCATCATAGTCAGCTTTGACTTTCTTTAAATCCTCAGCGCGTTTTACGTCCATTTCCCTCAACCTTTGTTTTTGTTTTTCCCTTTCAGGTGGTGTCATCTTCCTCAGAGTAGCTTCATTTAATTCTTTGGCTGTCTTGAGTTCATTTAATCTTTTGAATTCTTCAGCCTGTTGCTCTATTTCTTCAGGGGTCAAAGGAATCTCATCGGAAGGTGTAAAGGTTGAGAATTGGGAAAGGTCTGTGGTGGATCCTCCTGTCTCTAGCATCGCAGCTATCTTCTTAAGTTTGGTATCTGTGTCAACCAAAACCATCTCTTTTCGTTTCTTCGAGACAGAGGAATCCACACTTATGTTTTTCAAAACATCAGCTCTTTTGATAAACGTTGTCTGAGCCTGAGTTTGAATAGCTTTGGGGAGAGAGCTAACAGTGAATTTTAATTTCTTGGCAGCTGGCTCATCATCATCCTCAGGCTTGCTGGTGTTAACCAAAACCAGAGACTTTGATGAGTCAGCTCCATCTTGAGTTTGTTGCTCCCCCTGAGTATTATCCTCATCATCAGGTATTATAGTAGGTGTGATGACTTGGAGAGGAACAGGTGTGATGGTGGGGTTAGCTGATGATGAGCCTTGTTCAGCAGATGCAAGGCTGAGTGTTGTATTCTTCTCCCCCTCACGTTTATCCTTACTTCGCAGATGTTTGGATGAACATGCTTGAAAACGTCTTGCAATCTGCTCCACAGAGGCAGCCATAGCACGTTGTCTTTTTCTTGAAGCCCTGGCAATCTTTAGCAGGAGGTTGGCATTTGCATTAGTATTTGCCTGAACACGCCTGACAATAAAGTTAGCATGGTTGTATTGCCTGGTGCGAACATCATTAAAGTGCCTGTGCATGGTGAGTTCATGTTCATGGAACATAGCAGGGACGGCTGAGTCAATGGCATCCTTTATTCTTGTTGAAAGATGACTGAGTCCCTGGGCTACACCTCTTCTTGCACCATCCTGAATTGGCTCAGTGACAGCCTCAGTCACAGCCTTCTTGATGATGCCTGGAAATGTCACAGTGAAGTTGTGCATTTCAGACTTGATCACATCCAGCTTCCTTGATAAGCGCTCAATATCTGATTGATGATGAACAGGCTGAAGATTTTTGATATTGAGGCTTTGCTGAGCATAGTCATCCCCCCTTGGTAATAAGTCAAAGTTGGTATGGGCAGGATGATCAAACAAGAGAAATTCTGTTGTTGGATCATAAGCTGGAGATTGGAAAACTGTTGTCGTGGATGTAGCAGAGTTGGGAGTATCAACAGCATCCTTGGGAGGAGAAGTCTTGTCACCAGCTGGTGTAGACACAACTATTTTTTTTAGGAGGAGAGACAGACAGTTGGTCTTCCTCATCTTCTTCATCCTCTTAATCGAACATTCCTTCAGGGAATTCATCTTCAGGCATGGGCTCAATATCAGAGACATAATCCTCTAATGAGAGCATTTCTTCATCAGCATTTAACAGAGGCTCTTCATAATTGGTTTTGTCATGAGTACATGTATCAGCCTCCTTTTCTTGTTGTACCTGAGACTCGATGACTGGCTGTACAATTTCAGCCTGCAAATTTGTTGTAATTAGTAACAGGGAAAAATATAAGGGGAATGGTCGCCATTTCGCTGTCCCAGAGAGGCTGAGGGTGATTACTCAGCCACTCCAAAGGATAAATCCTTAGGATTCTTTTAAGTGTGAAAAATAAGGTTAATGATCGCCATTCGCTGCCCCTAGGAAAGCTGAGTGTGATTATTCAGCCCCCCCAAAAGGTAAAAACCTTTGGGACTCTTTTGATTGTGAAACATATGTTGTTTATGGATCGCCAGTCGCTGCCCCTAGGAAAGCTGAGTATGATTATTCAGCCCCCCCAAAAGGTTAAAACCTTTGGTACTCTTTTAAGAGTGAAACATATGTGGTTGTAGGTTGCCTGTTACGCTGCCCCTAGGAAAGCTGAGGGTGATGATTCAGCTCCCCCTGAAAGGATAAATCCTTTGGGACTCTTTTAAGGAGGGAACCAAGAGGCTGTGTGAAGTACAGCTGATCAAGGTTGAGACATTAGTGTATTCAGGTTGTTGTTAGCCTGAATACTGTCTAGAGGGTGCAGGGTCATCGGGCTGCTTTATAAACACAAATGAATCATTCCCTGGTGCAAAGACAGGGTGTACAGAAGTCTTAAAGGATTCTAAGTGTATACACGGACTTCTATGGGTCGAGGATTACCCTAACTTCACCACTCTCTCCTACAGACAAATGAGAGTGGCTGCTTGTGAACCTCTAAAAATGTACACTGATTACCTGTGAGATATCAGCTTGATCAGGCTGGTTTCCTGTCGTCTCAGCTGACTTTGAGACACTAGACGCCTGTTGTTTGTCAGCCAAAGAATCCGAATCCACAAGAGTATCTGGACCAGAGGAGGTGTCAGTCTTCTTTCCCTTGGCCTTAGTAACAGCTTTGGAGTGGGAAGAAGAGGGGATTTTCTTCTTCTTAGGCTGTTGGCAAGATGAAGCCTTGGACTTAGTAGTGTGCTGCCCAGAGGTCAAAGACATAGACTTGCCAGCAACGCTAGAAGTATTCACCTTCTCAGAGGAAGGGAGCAAGGGCTTCTCAGCGTTTGGTACTTGGTTGGCCACATTCAGCATATGGGCGGTGACAGGGACATCTTCAGCTCCTATTTCCTTGTAGATGGCGCATGTGATGTGATAGGGCTTAAGAGCAGTCAAGGCCTTGTTGTGGTAGTTATCTCCCAGCAGGCTTTCAAAGATCAGAGACAGGAAGCGCACATAACAGATATTCTTTTCTCTGACCTGATTTCTTCCCTTCAGCTGTTCTACCAGGTTTGAGAAGAGAATGCTTCCAACGTCAACATCAGCTCCCCAAATTAATCCATAAGCAATAGCCTGATGGTTGAAAGACATCTGATCCTGTGATCCCTGCATTCCTCCCAGGGACTTAACAATGTGGGTGAAGAGGACACGCCACATAGGAGTGAAATATTTAATCTTCAGAGGGGATTTGGCGAGGACCTCAGCTGGTGTAAGGGCAGGGTTAACGTCATGGCAAGGGTTGAGTGTGGCCAGGGCTTCCTTGACAGCCTTTTTTGTCAACTACCTTCAGGCATTCATCTCCATGCTTAAATCCGGCCACACTTGAAAAGTCTTTAAGGGAGAAGGCAAAAGGGTGTTCATTGCATGAAAGGCTAAAAGTTATGGTGTCTTCTACCACTTCAGCAGAATACCAGAATTCCCTAAGGTATTCTTGGTAAAAGGTGGATGGGGATTTGGTGAAGGCTTCATTTAGGTCACAATTCTGCATGAAATTTACCAGATCTGAATAGGTGCTGTTTGGTGCCTTAATCCATCCAATGGCGTTGTTGGAGGCGAGGATGCTCTCGTTGATCTCGAAGTTAACATTTGAAGCTTTGGGAACTGAAAACGCCATGGATTTGAGGTTGAATGTGAAAGAAAATGGCGGATAGGTTAAGAGAGATAAGAACTTAGAGAGAGAAGAAGATTTTAGAATGGTGGTGGGTGAGAAGAGAAAGGAGACAATATATATTCAAACTAAGTGAACAGTTATTCAACCGTATTAAATGCAAGGTGCGAAAATGACTGCTCAGGTGGGTCCCCTTGACCTTTCAAAAGTTTGTCTCCTCGTTATCCGAAAAATAAATGATTAAATATTTGAGAATATTTTTTGCATTTACTTGGAAAGTAACTACCTAGTTTCATGTGAAAAACATTTAATATAGAATCAATCATTTAATGAACACATTTAATATCAAGCCACAGGCTTTGAGATATTGAGCATCCCTAGCTCAGCAACTAGCCTGTTGAACGAAGGTTCAGCCAAAGGCTTTGTAAAGATATCAGCTAGTTGCAGCTCTGTGGGAACAAAATGCAGCTCAATATCTCCCTTCATTATATGATCCCTGATAAAATGATACCTGATATCAATGTGTTTGGTACGAGAGTGAAGAACAGGGTTGTTGGATATGGCAATGGCGCTGGTGTTGTCATAAAAGATTGGCACTTTGTCATACAAAATTTCATAGTCAGCCAATTGACTTTTCATCCAGAGCACCTGAGCACAACAGCTGGCTGCAGCGACATATTCTGCTTCAGCTGAAGACATAGCCACAGAGTTTTGCTTCTTAGCACTCCATCCAACCAATTTTCCTCCTAGGATTTGACAGCTGCCTGAAGTGCTTTTCCTGTCAATACAGCATCCAGCATAATCTAAATCTGAATAGGCCTTGAGATCAAAGCCTGATTCCTTTGGATACCATAGACCTAGGGATGGTGTTCCTTTGAGATACCTGAAAATTCTCTTAACAGCCACTAGATGGGATTCTTTTGGGTTAGCTTGGTACCTTGCACAGAGACATGTGGAGAATTGGATATCTGGACGACTAGCTGTTAGATACATGAGTGACCCAATCATGCCTCTATATAAAGTCTCATTGATAGAGACCCCTGACTCATCAGGGCCCAAGTTGTTGGGTGGAAGCATGGGGCATTTCACTGATGCACAATCAACTAAGTCATATTTTTTAAGTAAATCCTTAACATACTTTTCTTGACAAATTGAAATTCCCTTAGGACATTGTTTAATTTGAAAGCCCAAAAAGTAAGTTAATTCACCCATCATACTCATCTCATATTTCTTGGTCATTAATTTAGCAAAACGTTTACTAAGATTGACATTTGTTGACCCAAAGATGATATCATCCACATAAATCTGCACAATGATGAAATCACTCTTGTCCTTGAAGGTAAAGAGTGTTTTATCAATAGAACCCCTGACAAATTTATTTTCAGTTAAGAAATTTGAAAGAGTTTCATACCATGCTCTTGGAGCTTGTTTCAGACCATACATTGCCTTGTGAAGTCTGTACACATGGTTGGGAAACTCGCTGTTCTCAAATCCTTCAGGTTGTGCAACATACACTTCCTCAGCCAAATCACCATTAAGGAAAGCACTCTTAACATCTATCTGATACATAGTGATGTTCATATAGGCAGCATAAGCAAGGAAGATTCTGATGGCTTCCAGTCTAGCAACAGGTGCAAAAGTTTCATCATAATCAATTCCTTCAGTCTGAGAGAACCCCTGTGCTACCATTCTGGCCTTGTTCCTGATGATGTTCCCAATCTCATCCATCTTATTTCTATAGATCCATCTAGTGCCTGTGATATTCTTTCCAGGTGGAGCTGGCACTAGTGTCCATACTTTGTTCCTTTTGAACTGATTGATTTCTTCTTGCATAGCAGCTACCCATCCTTCTTCTACCATAGCCTCAACAACTCTTTTAGGTTCAATTTGTTAGAGAAATTCAGCAAAGAGACATTCATTGGCTGAGGCTGACTCTGAGTCTTGGATTCGCTGTCTGGTTGTGACCCCTGCATTTGGTTCCCCAATAATATTGACAAGAAGAATGTGTTGATCTCTTGACCACTTATTTTGAGGAGCTGGGGATTCAAGGACAGGGGTACTTGAGGGCACAGCTGGTACAATTTGAGTCTCATCCTGCTGACTAGGAGGGCTTTCTTCAAAGACTACTTCAGTGTCAGAGTCTTCTTCAGCCATATCAAGGGAAGCTATTTCATTATCAGTAGGAGAATCTTCAGGGATTTGAAGAATTGGTGAGTCATCAATATGAGAAGGACCATCAGAAATTTGAGGTTCTTCTTCATCAAGTTCCTGAGAGGTAGGAACTTCTATGTTGTGAGTAGATAGAGGGTCAAAGGCAGGGACATAAGGAGTGAGAGTGTTGGAGTGATGATGACTGGTAGGTCTGGGTTCTGTGAGCTCATCACTTGGGAAAGAAATATTTTCATTAAAATATATTTCATCACCCTCTGTTCCTGTTCTCTGTATGACTTCATCATCTTCATTGAATCTAACATGGAATGTTTCTTCTACTTCTTGTCTTTTGATGTTGAATACTCTGAAGGCTTTGGCTGTTGGAGAGTATCCCAAAAAGAAACCATCATCAGCTTTTTCATCAAACTTTCCAAGTTTATCCCTGTAGTTATAAATAAACACAAGGCACCCAAACACATGAAAATAGCTGACGTCTAGAGATCTTTTTCTGAAAACTTCATAGGAGGTTTTACCATGTCTTTTGACAATGATTGATCTGTTTTGAGTGTAGCAGGCAGTGTGAACAGCTTCTCCCCAAAATTGCTTTGGTAAGGCTGCACCATTTAACATAGTTCTTGCTGATTTAATCAAAGTCCTGTTTCTTCTTTCAGCCACACCATTTTGTTCAGGGGTGCCAGCTGAAGAGAAGTTCTGAGAAATCCCTTTTTCATCACAAAAAGATTCAAGTTGATGATTCTTGAATTCTGTACCATTATCACTTCTTAGAGCTTTGACTCTAACATCATTCATATTTTCAACCTGTCTGATGAAGGACATGATGGTTTCAGCTGCATCACTTTTCCTTCTGAGGAAGAACACCCATGTGTATCTTGAAAATTCATCAACTATGACCAAGGTGTATTTGTTGTGATTAATGGTTTAAGGTTTGACAGGCCCAAACAAATCCATGTGAAGGAGATGTAAGCACTTGTCAATAGAGAATGATTGCCTAGTCTTAAATGAAGACCTGTGATGCTTTCCTTTTGACACAGGCAGAACAAGTTTTGTCTTTGGAAAACATTACTGAAGGTAGACCAGCAACCAAGTTTTGAGTGGCTATCTTATTGATGTTCTTGAAGTTGAGATGAGACAGTCTTTTGTGCCACAGCCAATTGACACATTCAGAGGCTTTGGCAAGAAAACAATTTGAGCTGTCTTTAGAGCACACAGCCATGTTGATGACATAAACATCTCTCCTTCTAGGTGCAATCAGCACAACATCATTGTTTTTGTTGAATATGGTTCCCTGAGTCTTAGTAAACAAAACCTTATAGTCAGCATCACACAATTGGCTGATGCTAATAAGATTGTGTTTAAGACCATTCACATATGCAACCCTGGTAAATGTAATCCCATTGCAGTTCACTGAGCCATATCCTTCTATGTCACCTGAAGAGTTATCTCCAAACACCACTTTAGGACCTGGCTCCTTTGAGTATCTGTGCAGGTATTGTTGATTCCCTGTCATGTGTCTAGAACAGCCACTATCTAGATACCATACCGATTCCTTGAGATATTTCTGCACAGATACATAGAAACAGATTAGTTCCTATGGTGAACCCACTTTCCAGTGGGTTCCCTGAATTGCTTATTAGCAACTCTTGTGTTCCTGAAAAACTTTTGGCGTTGGGATGGACAGTTCATTGTTTCATGGTTATAACTCCCACAGATATCACACCCAGGGAAGTCACCACACTCGTCTGAGTGATGGTCTGTGAACCCACAGAATTTACAGGGAGGATAAGGTTTGTAAATTTCCTGTTGTCTTTTTGAACTCTGTGGTCTGTCCCTAGAGGGTGTCTGAGCTCTTTTAGCTGCCATGTGTCTATCATGATCCAAGGTCGAATGGTGAGAATTTTTACATACATTGCAATAAGGTTTGATTAACCTTTCCCCTTTGGGTTCACCTAGGACTGACTTAGGTTCATGAGAAGTAGAGCATTCAGCGGAAGGCTTAATGTGTTGTTTCAAGAGTTCTACTTCTTTCATAAGAGACAACAGGCGATCTTCAGTGGTAGGTTCAACCTTATTCACAGCTTTAGTAGTAACAGGCTTAAAAGCTACTTGTTTGCCAGTTTGTTTAGCAGGAACATGAAAAACTTTAGCTGTAGGATTCTCAATATCTGTCCTTAGTTCATCCTTAGCAGATCTAGAAGAACTGCTGGGTTCAACTCCAGAGAGTTTGGGCAAGGGTGGTAGCTCAGCCACATCTTCAGAGACAGGGTCATTTGTCAAAGTGGTATCTGACATATGAATAGTCTCTGTAGATTTAAAGACAATGTCTTTGGGTTTGGTGAGAATTCTCAGCTTATTTTTCTTAGCAGATATATCCCTTTTTAAGTCAGCAGGCACTTCATCCCTAAGCAATTCATCAATAGTAAACCTAGCACACAGCCATTTTTCAATAATCTTGTTCAATTCAGAGACTTGATCATTTAAAGCAATGTTTTTCAAGGTTAATCTAGCTACTTCATTTTGCAGGGATATTTTCTCTAAATTAACCCACCTGAGGGTTTCACATTCAGCCTTAGCATTTAGCATTTCAGATTTAACAGAGTGAAACTTATCAAGTAGGTTCTTTCTTTGTTCCTCAACAAAGTGTAAATCAACAATGGTGTAATCAAGGACATGCTTACGTTCATCACTATCAGACATGGATAAAAGCCTGTGTACCTTTTTCATTGTGATGTCAACCCATTGTCCTGATCTTGCATCACCTTTTCCAACAGCTGGTTCATCTTCAGCTATCGCCATGAAAGCCCTGACTCTGGTGGTGTCTTCTTCATCTGAAGTCAGTGGCTCATCATTCCAATCATAAGTTTTAGCAACCAACCCTTTCTCTGTCTTTTTCTCACCACCTTTCTTTTTGGACAGAGCTTCAATCTTCAAGTTCATTTGTTCTAACTCAGCTTTAAGTGCCTTGTACTTCTTTTTGTAATCTTTCTTCTCAGTGTCTGAAGAATTGGATTGAGATGAGTTGTTATGTTGTTTGAACTTGTAGGGTTTGGATGAAGATGATGGATAAGAGGGTGAGGATGTCTTGGTAGAAGGACAGTCTTTTTGATAATGTCCAAGCTTTCCACAGGCAAAACAAGTTTCTTTTGACCTGTCAGTTGGTTTACTAGCTGATCCTACTCTTCCCGATCTTTTGTAGTATCTTCTTTGGTTGGCTAGCAACGCTCTTTCATGGAACTCTGCATTGAGGTCTGACAAGAACTCTTGGCTGCTACGGGTATCTTCTTCAACATCAGAATCGCTGTCATGAGGATGTGTTACAGAGATCAATGCTTTGGAAGATGCTCCTTGGACTACAAATCTTTCAGGCTCTGATTTGTAGATAGTATCGATCAGCCCTTCTTCATAATTGTACTTACCATAGAGCTGAGCAAGGGTATCATTTTTGATTGAGTTGTTAGCTCTCTGAGTCTGATTCATGCTCAGCCACTTTCTTGGAAGGCTGTTGACAAAAGTAGCATTGATCTCAGCTTGACCAATAGTGACATCATTCATAGCTAGGTCATTTAGAAGAATCTTCAGCCTAGTATAGGTTTGCTAAACCTTTTCACCTTCAAGTGACTTAAAGGCATTAAACTGAAGTCTGAGTGCCTGAATCTTTGTCTCTCTTGTTTTAGAGGGTCCTTCATGGCCAAGAATGAGGTCTGTCCACATTTGTTTGGCTGTGGGACACTGAATGACAGACTTCATGATATGCTTGGGAAGGCAGGAAATTATGATGCTTTTGAGACGTTTATCTTGGTTTGCCAATTTCCTATCAGCTGGAGTCCATTGTTTGAGAGGTTTGGGAAGAGGGTTTTCTTCAGTAGATGTAAGCGCCATGGGAATATATGGACCATTTTCTAAAATTTCTAAAAGAAAAGGTTCAAGCCCATCAAGATATACAAGGAATTGACTCTTCCAACTGGCAAAATCTTCTTCATCAAAGACTGGTACACTTGTAACGTGTGATCCACCTCTTGAGTCAAGAAGTTGGGGTAGATCATCGTCATTGGCAGGAGGGTTAAGTCTTGGTGAAGATAGGTTTGTGGAAGGTGATTGTGGTGGGTTAGAAGTTTCCGGCATGGTGGATCTTGATTATAAAACTGAGAACGATGTTTCTTGAAGGTTTTAATATCAAACACCGCTCTGATACCAATTGAAAGTCCCTAATCAATGCAAGAATCCCTAATCTTAACTTAATCAACACAAGGTATTACTTTTCAAATGTAATCTTATTATTGTATAATAAAGAATTACAAGTGTTATGGATAACACAGTTTGATGACAATGTGTTGTGCACACTTTGAACAACAATAAACCCTAACTTATGAATACAGTCGTAGCTGTTTGATTCACTAAGTTATATGCAATAATGTTCTTAATATCTCAAAGTGTTAAACATTAATGCATGGATACACATCCTATTTATAGTGTTACGAGTTTGACTTAAACAGTACTTGATGGCGACTACACAAGCTTTTACAAGTTCCCACATCAGTCACATGATGTCCTTCTATTCTTGGTAGTCTTCCATTATGCTTTAAGGAACAGTTGTCAAAAACAGTTTCCTTATTCTTCATAGTCTCGAACACACAAATGGCATGTCCAAAGTGTGCTGAGAGTTATCAGGGTATTGCCACCCCTGTTAACTCTCAACCCCTCAGAGTCCCTGATACATCTTGGCTGTTATCCATCACAGCCAATGAGTATGTCTTCAGGTAATCTTCGACTTCCCTGACAATGTCTCTGACATGGACTCCTCTGAGGTTGCTCACAGAGACTTGGATCTCTGTGAGTCCTGCGAAACTTGCCTTCCTCCTAGGCACAGGCAAGGGACTATCTAACAGCCTAATTATGTTTAAATCAATGATCAGGGAATCTAACAAGTTTAGATTCCCAAAAATTAGCTAACCTCCCATATTAACCCTTTTGTTAGCACTTTCATCTAGTGTTAGATACCCTTAGAACACCCGTTGAGCCATTCCTTTCATTTTTGTTCAATCCATTAAAAATAAAAAATAATAATATATATATAACCTTAAACCTTAGCCTAACCCGTGTCAAAGTCTAAATGGTGGGTTGCTAGTTGCATGGTGTGTTGGATCGGTTTTGATGATTTATAGTTGTCACACTTTGTTATATGTGTGTGCCATTCCAACAAAGATGGAGAGGGCCCGCTTCTTATTTGTATTTTTTGTGGTGTGCGCTTAAGCGAAGTGTGAGGGGAGCATGTGATGTATGTTAAAAAATGAAAAAAAAGAGGAGGATGAGAAAAGAAAAAAAAGAAAAAATAAGTCATCGAAAAAAAAAGTAAAAAAAATGATGACAATATTATGAAGATGAAAGAAGATGAAGTATGTTTAGATATCGATTAGCCAATGTGCTAAGACGTGGTATGTATGTTATGTGTTGAATAAAGCTCGTAGCTATGATCATTTTTGGGCTTGTAATTTGTTCGGTAACTAGCAACATGGGACTTAGACTTTTAACTTGTATATTCGTGATACACCTCTCATAAAATTCTCATGTCTTATCCAAAACCATTAACCCGAATCCTTAGCCTTGTAGCCCGAATAAAAGTCCTCTTTAGATGTGTACATTTGGTGCTCATGCCATTTGATTTAGTCTTGTTTGTATTTAGTAGATTTTCATCTTATTTTCTAAACCATTTCATGCATCATGTGGTAAATAATTTATTTTACTTGCTTGAGGACAAGAAAACTCTTAAGTGTGAGGGGGTTTGCACCTTTAGCCATTTCCCATAAAAACCAAAAATATTTTCAATTTTCCATAGAATTTTAAAAATTTTCTTTTCTTTTAGAACCTAGGTATTTTGTTTTTAGCTTTAATTTTCTTTTATTTGCTTGAGGGCAATCAAAGTTTTTCTTTTCCTTGCTCGAGAACGAGCAAAACTTAAGTGTCAGGGGATTTGATAACGCTCAAATATAACATATTTATAGGAGCGTATTCGTGGTGTTTATGCATATATTTATATGATTATCATGAACATATGATACTTAATGAAGCTTATTTGTTATTGTAGGTTCATCAATGGTTACATAACGAGAAATGAAGAAAAGACGAGTATTGGAGGTGAAAGAATGAACGAGACATGAAAGTGTAGCTCTCGTATGATAAATAATACAAAGAATAAGAGTCTTGGAAAGTTTGGAATAAAGAAAGTGGAAGAAACAAAGAAATAGGACCAAAAGAAGAAATATGGGAAAGATGGTCAAGATGCCACCAGCATGGCCAAGATGCCACAAGCACCAAGATGCCACCGGCAAAACTTCTTACTGCCACTTTTCCAAGTAAACATAAACCTTTCACTTACTTCACCTTGTTCCCCAATCCGACCATAACTCCATTCCCTCTCCTCCAAGCTTCATTAAACCCTCATTTACAACCCTTGGAACCAAAGAAAACTACTTGGTGGCCAAGGAGAATTCAACTATAAATAAGACCCATGTGGTACTGTTTATATCATCTCATTTTTATCTACTCAATCATCATCTTCTACTCCATCATATTTCTATGATTTTGATATCACCCCTCACCCAAGTGGTGAGGGGTGGAATTAGTTACGATGTTTATGTTATAAGACATGGAAGAAGTAGAGAAGAAATCCACACACCATAAACAATTCAATCTCCAACAATCCTTATTGCCAAACACCCCAAAGGCTCTATACTCGCACCAAGAGGTTGATGTCCATGAAGGCCATGGGTAGGACGAATTGTATATTGGTTGTTCATTTGGTTAGAATCATTTGGATACTTTGTTGCTATGGATTCTAATGTTTGGTAACTTCTTCTTTATTATTCAAAGTAGTTTATGTTCATGTTCATGGTGATTCTTATGTTTTTGTGATATTGTGAATGTTGTGATACTTGTATTGTTCATATGAAACTTGTGATATATGGATGTTTGGATTCTATTAGTGCTTGTCATTGAACTATGGTGATAACATTATATTTGGTTGAATTGGAACTTGTTCTTGTTTGTCAATTTGGTTAATCATTGTTGAGTTTATACGTCAGAATTATTCTCAACATGGTTGATTTCAATTCGTTTACCGACTAATGATTTGGTCTTGTGCTTGTGAAGATTGTGCAAGATACTTAATAAACATAACAAGTAAAGGTTTAATCTAGATTATAGGTCGAAAGGAGTCTTTTGAATATATTGTTCTAATCATCTTTCAAGTAAATGGAACTTATCAAATTGATAACACCAAGTCTATGGGTTGAAAGGATTCTTGTTGTTATTGGATTAGGCATAAGGCTCATGAGTGACCACTTGATTGAGACTTATGTATTATTGATTTATAAAGCACTGGTGTCTTATTATTGGTTCAATAGGTCGAAAGGATTACCTTTAATATGTTTTCCAAACTATGCATCCTAATGTCCATGTGATCATTTGACTATACATGTATGTTCTTTGTGTACTTGTGCCTTTAACGATTCTCATGGTGGTGTGATCGTGACAATCATACTTACCATTGTTACAAACAACTACACTTGAGTATAACCAAGTCCCATGGGATGACCTTGACTTACCTACCTAATTACAACATGACTAGAGTATACTTGCTCGAATTTGTGTTCCTAATTAATATCGGTAATTCTTGTTTATAAATTTAAAACCCAAAGTATGGAAAGAACGCATCAAGTTTTTGGCTTCTTGTCGGGGATTTGTAATTGCACTCTTTAATATCTCTATCGGTACACATCAACAGCTCACATGAAGAATGTTGCTAATAAAAAACCATCCATTGTGAAGCCCTTGCTCCCTTCCTCTAAGAAGGTGATTTCAGCTGGTGTGTCTGGTAAGTCAGCGTCTTTGACCTCTGGGCAACATACCACGCTGTACAAGGCAACAACTGGCCAACAACCAAAGAAGAAGAAAAACCCCTCTTATTCCAAAACCCAAACTGTTGCTAAGGCCAGGGTTAAGAAGACAGCCACTCCTTCCTCTGGTCCAGAGACTTCTTTGGACACAGAGACAACAACTGATAAACAACAGGAGTCTAGCGTCTCTACATTAGCAGAGACAACAGGGAACCAGCCAAATTTCGCTGATATGTCACAGGTAATCAGTTTATAATTTTTAGAGGTCCATAAGCAGCCACTCTGAAATGTATGTAGGTGAGAGTGGTGAAGTTAGGGTTATCCTCAACCCATAGGAGTCTATGTATGCACTTAGAAATCTTTGAATACTTCTGTACATCCTGTCTTTGCACCAGGGAGTGATTCATTTGTGTTTATAAAGCACCCCGATGACCCTGCACCCTCTAGGCAGTATTCAGCCAAACAACAACCTGAACACATATATGTCTCGACCTAGAGTAGTTGTACTTCACACAGCCTCTAGGTTCCCTCAGAAAAGAATCTCAAAAGTTTAACTTTTAGGGGGGCTGAATCATCATCCTCAGCTTTCCTAGGGACAGCGTTATATGACGATCTTTAACCACATCTTTTTCACAACTAAAAGAGTCCCAAAGGATTTTTCCTTTCAGGGGGAGCTGAATCATCACCCTCAGCTTTACCAGGGGCAACGTAACACGCGATCTTAACCCATATACAATTCACAGATAAAAGAGTCCCAAAAGATTTCACCTTTTGGGGGGGCTGAATAATCACACTCAGCTTTCCTAGAGGCAGCGAATGGCGACCATTAACCTCATTACTTTCACACTTAAAAGAATCCCAAGGATTTATCCTTTAGAGTGGCTGAATAATCATCCTCAGCCTCTCTGGGACAGCGAACTGGCGACCATTCCCTTTATCTATTCCACTATTACTAACTTACACAAATTGCAGGTTGATGTTGTACATCCAAATGTAGACTCTCTGGCTACACCTGAAGAAGCTGATAAATTGATTCAGGATCAGCCAAAAGAAGATGAGCCCATGCCTGATGTTCAAGAGGATGTGCTTGCCTACATTGAAAGCCTTTCTGAACCTGAATCGATGCTAGATGATGAAATTCTCCATGAAGGGATGATTGAGGAGGAGGATGATGAAGAAGATGAACAGCCTTCCATGTCACCACCCAGAGCTATGTCCACACCAACTAGAGAACCAACTCCTCCTCCAAAAGAAGCTGTTGTGACTCCTACCTCAGGTACCTCTATCACAAAGGAACTTAACAGTGCTGTATATGATCCTACAACAGAGTTTTTGTTGTTTGATCATCTACAACAAACAAATTTTGAACTTTTTCCCAGGGAAAATGACTTTGAGCAGCAAAGCCTGAACATTCATGGTTTGAGGCCCTATCATCATGCTTCAGACATTGAACGCCTGTCAAGAAAGTTAGATAAAATTGGATCTGAAATACATTCCTTCACGGTAAATTTTCCCAAGATCATTTCCCAAGCTGTTAAAGAAGCCATCACTGAACCCATCCAAGATGGCACCAGAAAAGGAGTTTCCCACGGACTTAGTCACTTATCTACTCGCATCAAAGATATCATCATCAAAGAAGTCCCTGATATGTTTACAGCCCATGAGTTAGTGATGCACAAAGAATTTGAGGCTGTGTGCAACAGGCAAAAACGCCACACTACCTATTTGGCTGGCCATGTTGATCGATCTGTGAATCGCAACTGCAACAGGCTTCTCAAAATTGCCAGAGAATCGAGAAACAGGCAAAAGAAGTTGGCAACATCTGTTGAACAAGTTGCTCGCTATATTCAGTCACGTTCAGCCAAACGTCTTAAGAGACAGGCTAAACGCGAGGGGGAGAAAACTGAACTACTCAAACTAGGACCTGTCAACACTACCACAAATATAGATGAAAACCCCATTCCTCTCCGAGTCATCACACCAATCACTATACCTGATGATGATGTTGAAAGTAAGGGGGAGCAACAAGACAACAAAGCAGCTGATTCATCAAATTCCCTGTCTTTGGATAACACCAATAAGGCTGTGGATGATGGTGAACCAAAAGCTAAGAAACTCAAATTCACTGTTGGCTCCCTACCAAAAGTTGTTCAAGAACAAGCTCAGATAGCATTTTTGAAACAAGCTGAAGAGATGAAGAAAGCAAGTGAAGAATCCTCTTTCTCGAAGAAAGGGAAAGAAATAGTTATGGTAGACACATACGCCAAATTAAAGAAAATAGCTGCGATGCTAGAGACAGGAGGATCCACTACCAAAATCTCACAATTATCAACTTTCAAAGTAGCTAATGAAAAACCCTTAACTGTTGAAGAAATTGAGAAACATGCACTTGAGTTTAAACGATTGAATGAAATCAAGAAAGCCAAAGAGCTGGATGAAGCAAAGTTGAAAGCCATGTCTCCTCAACTTAGAGAGGAGCAAAGACAAAGGCTAAGATAAATGGAGATTAAACGCGCAGAGGCTCTGAAAAAGGTAAAGGCTGACTATGATGCCTGCGTTAACAAAAGATATGCTCCAGGCACTATCACCAAGTTCAAATAGACAGTCAAGAAATCAACACATACCCCACAGATGGTCATTTGGAGAGATAACCAACAAGGAAACATGAATGTGTTTGAGTATTTCAAGCTTAAGACACTTGGTCTAACTGAATGGTTAGAAATTGAAGCTTTAGCTGCTAAGAGGACTGGACAGGAAAATTTCTTACTCTTGAAAATCCTGAGAGCTAAGTTCAACTGGCTGAAAGAAACAGCAGCCAAACTCAAGATTAATCCACCCCCACAGTTATTTGAACCAGAACCAACAAAGGCTGACAAGAAAAGAAAAAGGATGTCTTAATTCCTTCAAGAAACCTTTGTAACTGATGATATCCAAGTAGATGGAATGAACAGGAACTTGATTCTCCCAAATGGTATTGTAGGGCCTGTTGATGGTCAGACTTACACTGAGCCTAAAAAAAGAATGACCTACATGAATAGGGGATGTCAGTATGTGTTCTAAAGGGAAGATGAGCTGGGGCTTGCATCAACTATTCAGCTTATTTTGTTTCAAAAGGTGCTTAAACTGAACACATAGTACTCCAAGGAATTTGCCCAAGCATTGAAGGCTGAATTAGATACTAGGACAGACATAGCTGAGGCTGAAGAGAAAATCAAGAATGATGATTATTAAAGTTTTCATAGTTGAACGTTTACTATCATATTTTGTTTTACTTATATATTGTTCTTGTAATTTTTTTAAGTATTAATGAAGTATGAAGTTGTTTGTTACATCTATTATGTGTAAGAAGAAGTTGTTATCTCACTTACTATAACTCATATAGATCTAGTTGTATTTATGTTTAAATAGGAGGAGATTGTTGGGAATCTAAGTCTGTTATAATTCTCTGAGTCATAGATTTAAACTTAAATAAGCTGTTTGATATTAACTTGCCTGTGCCTAGGAGACAGGCAAGTAACCTAAGACTCACAGAGTTCTAAGTCTCTGTGAGCAACCACAGAGGAGTCCATGTCAGACATTGTCAAGGAAGTCGAAGATTACTTGAAGACATACTCATTGGTTGTGTTGGATAACAACCAAGATGAATCAGGGCCTCTGAGTGGTTGAGTGTTAATAGGGGTGGCAATACCCTGTTAACACTTAGTACACTTTGAACATACCTAAGTATTTAGGCGGGAAGTTTCACAGCCTAAAGTACAAGGAATGAAGAAAGGGAAACTATGTCAGCTCTGTTTCCCTAAAGCGTTGTGGCAGACTACAAAGAATAGAAGAGCATCTTTTGACAGATGTCTGACATTGTCTGTTTTGTGTAGTCACCATCAACCAGTACTAATAGTCAACCTCGTACCACTATAAATAGGAGATGTATGCTAGAGTTAATGGGGTTCACTTTGTTAGATTTCACACATTAACTCTTTACAACTCAGAGAAAGAACAGTTGTGCCCGTGTTCTCGAGTTTGCTTTATTTTGTCCAAAGTGTACACAACACGTTGTCATCAAACTATGTTATCCATAACACATGTAATACTTGTTATACAATAATAAAGTACTACGTTTGAAAAGTATTTACTTGTGTTAATTATCCTTCTTAATCGTTTCAAGCTAGTTTTAGGGACTTTCACCTATTGTTTGCATCTTTGGAATCTATATGCTAACCCATTATTTGGAGGTGTTTTACTTGTTGGTATGATAGAATCAGATCTATGTACTTACTCAGTAACACCTTAGGGTCATTGTAATTAGATTATGAAAAATGATTTCAATTACCGATCGTAAAAGGAGTCAAGATCTAGATTATGCAATTGACTTTTAATGATATAATAGTTTGATCAATGGCCTTAAGCAAGTAAATATATAAGCATTAGATCTTGTAGTTAATCTTTAGGTCTTGAAAAAATATTTTATTTTTGAAAAATATATATTTTTTTGACATTTCACTAAAATATTAGAAAAAAATCGAAAATTTTAAAATATAAAAAAAAATCGATATATTTGGAAAATATATAATTTTTTTATGAAATACCGAAAACTCTCGATATTTTTTAGATATACAAAAAAAGTCGATATTTTGGCGAAAATTTGCGATTTTAATGGATATTTTTTCTTTTTAGGAAAAAATTGGGTATTTTATAAACAAGGCTTTAAAAATTTGTTATTTTGTCATTATCCCTAGTTTTTAATGTTTTGTTTCTTGGTAATATTCGGGAACTTAATCATAGCCATGGTAATAACAATACATTCATAAGAAAAAATGATAGCAACTGAGGTGATGTTATCCCAAGCGAAAAGCCACAAACAAACCTCTAACTGAATTGAGGTCAAGTTTTAACGAGAAATCGTCTTTCTTTAATGTTAGATGAATAAGAGGGACGCTTGCTAAACTATGTTGATTAGGTGTTACCCATGACTCGCAAGACCAAGTCTGAATCTTTTATGAAAGTTGACTACGTGGTTTGTTAGCGAAACTACAATTACTATGTGACCATAGCATACCCAGATGTATGAACAACATAGATTTACGTGTTAAATATGAAGAAAATTAAAAAGAAGTCCATGTTTAAAATGTGCTTGATAAGAACCCTATGGATATTACTGTTAGTGACTTAATGGTTCGTGGTCAGGACATGCAGTAGTTAGAATTCGGTCTCTTCTCTTCGGTCAAAAGTGGAGAAATAGTTTAAAAATTGTTGGAGTCTACGAGCCGGGCACTAACAAAGTAAATTCAAGATGATGAAAACCAATTAAAGAACGAGTAAAACCAAACAAACCAATCTCCATAACTTCGTGTAACGACACTAAGCAAACAAAGAACAAAAGGTTAAAATGGAAATGAACTCGACCGGATTCTATTTCCTTTTAAGTACGAACGACAACCTCACAAAATTGTTGGAGTCTACAAGCCGGGCACTTAAGGATGCATATGGTCACACACGCAAACCTTGAGCAACAACAACACGGGTTTTTGACATTAGATAGAAAACTGCAATGGAAGTTAATGGCGGTCACAACTTTACTAGTATAGATATACATAAAAAGTAAATAAATAAAGGTAAGACAAAAAGGTCAAACCAAACGTATTATAGAAGGAGTAAAACCAAACAATACAACGAAGAGAAATTTGATTTGGTTTCAATTAAAAAAAAAAAGAATGACATGCCAATCATATTATAAACATAAACATATTAAATACATTTGTAAAAAAGTAAATGAAAAAAATAAGAAGTGTCAAGCAAACGTTACGGTCGAAAAAAAGACCCAAATCGGTTTTCCGCCAATAAAAAAGATCATCAAATCGAAAATCAATGAAAATCATCCGCCATTAACAATGACAATGAGTTCATTATCAAAGATTATCTTCGCCACCATTATTATCCATTTTTCTTCATCCATCGATGCCGCGCCACAACTAGAATAGGTGCGACATGCATTCAACCCAAATTTAAACCATTGTTCAATTACTTAACCTTACATCAGTGCGCCTCCCATTTGCTGATACCAAACTTATTAGAGCTTTTTGCAGAACCGAAATATCTCTCATGCTTGTAATTCCTAACGAGATCACCACCAAAATTGCTATCAATGCATCCGCAGCTAGCGTTGGTATATTATCCCTTACTACCGATGATCTCTAATTATGGCTATTTTTTCGGGACTTAGGATCCTAATAATCGTATGGGTAGTTGGTACTTCAAACACGAACTTATTTACGTAATTCGAAATACTATCCACGTCCTAATCACCTAAGAGTTTCAGGTATTACGGTAAGCACTACTTTTTCTTTTACGGATATTGTAAGGAAATCGTTAGTTCCGTCATTTGCTAAGTTTATCACCCCTCAAGCCGACTCTCTTCTTAAACCTTTACTAAACCTATTGAATGAAACCGGCTCTTCCTTTTTTGTTAGCCTATATCCCTACACCGTTTACCAGCAACAACACCAAAACAGGGGTGGATCTAGAAGGTTGTCGGGGGGTTCGCGGGTTCCCACTAAATGTCGATGGCTTAATGTAGTTTTCAATAAAAGGTCTCAATTTTTTCAAAATTAACTTCGTCTTAATTTACTAATATGTTACAAAAAAAAATTATTTACCATCAAATCAAACCTAAGGGAGAGCAACAAAATCGAGAAAATAGCCGCATAATTGGACTACAAAAAGTGAAATTTCGATATGAATTGTTAACATATATCCAAAAATTCGGATAGAAAAACCTAACTAAAATAACGGGTCTAACTAATTTTTGGATATTCCGAATTCGGATTTTTGAATTGAAAAAACTTAACTAAAATTTTGGATATCCGAAATTTTGAATATTTGAATTGAAATTTTTAGGATATCTGAATTCGAAGGGCTATGTTTTTGGGGTTTGGTTTTAGCCAAAAATCGTCATATACTCACCGTAAGTCAAACTCTTTATACTCGTAAGTATTTTTATCAACACCAGATGACTTAATATTCCGGTTCCGCCTCTTCATCCGATGGACATTGGAAAAGCATTGTTTTAATCTAGTAAGGGTATTTGGCTATGGGGCAGATCGTTACTCGAAAACTCATTATGACAATCTGTTTGATGAGATGTTGGATTCTTTGTTGGTCATGGTAGCATCCCTCTTATTGTCACAAAGACGGGCGGGCCATATGACCCTTATGATACATTCGACACCACCATGGAGTACGCCACATCCTACCTTTAGTAGAATTTTCGACCATGTCAACTCTGTGAACATGACACCCACCAAAAAAGAATTAATTTCCAACATCTTTATCTTCTAGCTATAAGACACCACAGTTCCCCCAACACCGGTATGAAAGACCAGGCTACATGCAAGACGTATGGTTTTTCTTACCCAGACAACACCATCAAATACAACCTCACCATCTCTCTCTCATCTTGCCAAACAACAACCTTCTTTGTGGCTCCAAAATATATTGTAAACTCATGTTATCGTCGTAGAACTTTCTCTTATGCATTCCAATAGTATTCGTATACGAAGAGCTACCAAGCTGATTTTACCTCTCTCTCTCTCTCTCTCTCTCTCTCTCTACTTGTTATTTGCGGACACAATTTTTACATGGATATTTTGTCAAACATAAACTAAATTTTAAGACAATATTCCTACAACGTACAACACCTTAAAACCATATGTACTCGATGAATGTTTCTATTAAAATAATAGATTCAAACAACAAAGACATTTGTAGATAAAGAAATTATTATAGCTGGATAGAAAGCTCCATAGCCATTAGGTGAACTTTGATCTCATCCTGACCGAAGTATGTGTAAAAGTAGTGAATGGTAATTTATATTGATCAAATGATGCATCCATTATTCTTCAAGTTTAAATTACTCTTCTATACTTCTATTCATAACGAGTTTTTAAAATATTTATAATGATTCATGAATTACTAAATATTCTTTTTTATCAAATTATATCTCATGTAGGACTTTCTTAAAAAAATATACCAATCTACACTAGTGATTTCTCTAGAACAATCTACAATGTTCTCTAGATCAATATTCCTAGCTGAAATACTAGTTTTTAATGAGAGTGCATTTTGTTTAAACTTTTAGACTGAAAATATATGATATATTATACTACCTCCATCCCAAAACAAGTGTCTACATTTAATTTTTGAAGTCTTTTCTTTGTAAATTAGAGCGTAATTATTTGTGTGTGTATTATATAAAAATTGATGCAATATATATGGATGAATAGAGTTTTAAATGTAGTTTCTATTGATATACTACCTCCGTCCCACTTTTATTGTCCTCATGTGAATTTTTAAAGTCTTACTTTATCAAATTTAATCTTTAATTATTTTTTTTGTGTTATATAATATTTGATAAAAAATGATATTAATAAAAATAAATTTAAAAACCAATCCAAACATATATATTTTATCAAGTATTACATAACACAAACAAAATTATTTAAGATCAAAGTTAGAAAAGTAAGATTTTAAAAAGTCAAATGAGGACAATTAAAGTGGGACGGAGGGAGTAACTTTTATCAAGTACTATATAACAAAAAAATTGTTTTGGGACGGAGGGAGTAAAAATATACTTTATAAAAAATATATATGTATATTGAAAAAGTAGAGCAAAGCGGTGTGCTCCTAAATCTTAAAACCTAGATAGAAAACTGCAATGGAATTTAATGGCAGTCACAACTTTACTAGTATATATATATATAAAAAGTAAATAAATGAAGGTAAGAAAAGAGTAAATAAATGAAGGTAAGAAAAAAAGAAAAAAAAGGTCAAACCAAACGTATTATAGAAGGAGTAAAATCACACAATATAACAAACATAAATTAGATTTGGTTTCAGTTAAAACAAAAAAGAATGGCATGTCAATCATATTATAAACATAAACATATTAAATACATTTGTAAAAAAGTAAATGAAAAAAATAAAAAGTGTCAAGCAAACGTTGCGGTTGAAAAAAACCCAAATTGGTTTTCGGCAAATAAAAAAAATCCTCAAATCTAAAATCAATAAAAATCATCCGCCATCAACAACGACAATGAATTCATTACCAATGATCATTTTCACCACCATTATCATCCTTTTTTCTTCATCCACCGATTCTGCGCCACAACTAGAAAGGCGCGACATGCATTCAACCCAAATTTAAACCATTGTTCAATCACTTACCCTTACATCAATGCGCCTCCCATTTGCCGATACCAAACTTATTAGAGCTTTTGGCATAACCAAAATATCTCTCATGCATTGTAATTCCCAACGAGATCACTGCAAAAATCACTATCAATGCATCCGCAGCTAGTGTTGGTATATTATCTCTTACTATCGACGATCTCTAATTACAGCTATTTTTGTCGGGACTTGGGATCCTAATAATCGTATGGGTAGTTGGTACTTCAAACACGAACTTGTTTACGTAATTCGAAATACTATCCACGTCCTAATCACCTAAGAGTTTCAGGTATTACGGTAAGCACTACTTTTTCTTTTACGGATATTGTAAGGAAATCGTTAGTTCCGTCATTTGCTAAGTTTATCACCCCTCAAGCCGACTCTCTTCTTAAACCTTTACTAAACCTATTGAATGAAACCGGCTCTTCCTTTTTTGTTAGCCTATATCTCTACACCGTTTACCAACAACAACACCAAAACAGGGGTGGATCTAGAAGGTTGTGGGGGGTTCACGGGTTCCCGCTAAATGTCGATCGCATAATGTTGTTTTTTTATAAAAAGTCTTGATTTTTTCAAAATTAACTTGGTCTTAATTTAATGATATGATGAACAAATTTTTTTATTTACCATCAAATCAAAACTAAGGGAGAGCAACAAAAACTAGAAAATAGCCGCATAATTGGACTACCATAAAAGCGAAATTTTGATCTGAATTGTTAACATATATCCAAAATTTCGGATAGAAAAACCTAACTAAAATAACAGGTCTAACTAATTTTGGATATCCATAATTTCGGATTTTTGAATTGAAAAAACGTAACTAAAATTTTGGATATCCGAATTTTTGAATATCTGAAGTGAAGTTTTTTGGATATCTAAATTGGAAGGTCTATTTTTTTGGGGGTATGGTTTTAGCCAAAAACCGTAATATACTCACCGTAATTATTTTTACCAACACCTGATGACTTAATGTTCTGGTTCTGCCTCTTCATCAGATGGACATTAGAAAAGCATTGTTTTAATCTAGTAAGGGGGATTTGGCTATGGGGCAGATCGTTACTCGAAAACTCATTATGACAATCTGTTTGATGAGATGTTGGATTCTTTGTTGGTGATGGTAACACCCCTCTTATTGTCACAGAGACGGGCGGGCCATATGACCCTTATGATATAGTTGACACTACCATGGAGTAAGCCACATCCCACCTTTAGTGGACTTGTTGACCATGTTAACTCTGAGAACATGACACCCACCAAAAAAGACTTTATTTCCAATATCTTTATCTTCCAGCTATAAGACACCACAGTTCCCCCAACATCGTTATGAAAGACCATGCTACATGCAAGACATATGGTCTTTCTTGCCCAAACAACACTGTCAAATACAACCTCACCATCACTTTCTCACCTTGCCAAACAACAACCTTCTTTGTGGCTCCAAAATATATTGTAAACTCTTGTTATCGTCGTAGCACTTGCTCTTAGGCATTCCAATAGTGTTCGTATACGAGGAGCTACCAAACTGATTTACCTCTCTCTCTATTTACTTGTTACTTGTTACTTGTGGACGCAGTTTTTACATGGATATTTTGTCAAACATAAAATAAATTTTTAAAACAATATTCCTAGAGCGTACAACACCTTAAAACCATATGTAGCCGATGAATGTTGCTATTAAAATAAAAGGTTCAAACAACAAAGAGTTTTTAAAATATTTATAATGATTCATGAATTAGAAAATATTCTTTTTTATAAAATTATATCTCATGTAGGACTTTCTTAAAAAAATATACCAATTTATTACTATTTATTTCTCTAAAACAATCTACAATGTTCTCTAGAAAATTATAATTTTTAGTGAGATATGTGTTTTGTTTAAACTCTTAGAACGAAAATATATGATATATTATACTATCTTTGTCTTAAAATAAGTGTCTACATTTAACTTTCGAAGTCTTTTCTTTGTAAATTTGATCGTAATTATTTTTTGTGTGTATTATATAAAAATGATGTAATATATATGGATGGATAAAGTTTTAAATGTATCTTCAATTGATGTAACTTTAATCAAGTATTATAAAATACAAACAAAAATATTTATGATTAAAATTACGAATTTTTTTTTTGAAAATTAAAAATAGATACTTATTTTAGGACCAAATAAAAAAATACACCTTTATAAAAAGGATATATTGAAAAAGTAGAGCTATAAATGGTGAAAATGGGTCCCTAAAAAAACACAATATCCTTAAAATCCCCAATTGTTTTCCCAAAGGTAATTTCTCTCATAATTAATTTTCGATTAGCTTATTCGCCCCGCTCATGAGCTTATTTAATTTTCGAAAACCCAATAAGCTCACTTTTTGGAGCTTATGACCTAATTAGCTTCAGTTTATTTGCCTAAGCCAATAACCTCAACTTAATAAGCTCGACTTTTCCAAATTCAAATAAGCCCATAAGCTGGGTAAAAATTGCTTATATCATGTTTTGAGCTGTGCACTGCGGGGGTGTTTGTTTAAGCTTATTTGTTGCTTATGAGCTTATTTGTGTTTCGGCTTATATAGGTTTAGAGGGTGCTTGTTTCGGCTGATATGTGGGCTTATTAGCTTATTTAATTTCGACTTATAAGCCCTGATTTTCTGGCATATTTTGAGACTTACCAGCTTATATAAGTTTATTATATCGTAGTAAACTTATATAAGCCCCCGAGTCTCAAAATAAGCAAGAAAATTGGGGCTTATGAAATATAAGACAAATCAAATAAGCTCATAAGCTCACATATAAGCCAAAATAGAATAAGCTCATAGATTCACATATAAGCTCAAACAAAACACCCCCGGTATATACGTCGTTAATTCATGATATTATGTGGGGGTGTTTGGGGTTGCTTATTTTTTTTCTTTTATGCCTCTGTTTATTATAGTATAGATAAGCGGTTTAAAATATAGTGTTTGGATTAACTTTAATTGTGAAAAAGACATTAAGCTAAAAAAAAAAGTTATTATTTTTTAGATATTTATAATCCAATCCATTTTTAAGCACTTTGGGCAAGATGCAGATCATGTCTTGGGGTTCATTGCAACATAACTAAACCTGGTTGCAGTTGAGACTTTACATAATAAAATAAGACAGGGATAATTGTTTAGCCAAGGGACATCATCAAGGTGTTTAATCTTTTATTACTACCTTATCAGGGTTCTCTTGTTAACGACACGTAACAAGAACATTTCCTGTCACTGCGGAAAAGTGTAATTTTGGCAAATATTCACACACCAAATACCAGATATGCATCAATTTTGGTTGATGACAGTAACATACTGCCAGGCCGAAGACCCTTTGGTCTTGGAAGTATTAGGACTGGAAAGTCCTTTACTCTATACCCTACAATAGAATTGCCTGCCAAGCCATACCTCTTATTCACACTCAATCTGAATGCTTCAAAAAGCAGCTCATAAGCCCACATATAAGTCGAAACAAACACCCTACCGGTCTTGTGAATATCACGTTGATTGGTTGGTTGAACTACATATGTTGTTAATTCGTTGCGTTCGGTGGTGGTGTTTGGGGTTGCTTAGGTTTTCTTTCTATGCCTCTATTTATTATAGATAAGTGGTTTAAAAGATAGTGTTTGGATTTACTTGAACTGTGAAAAACACATTAAGGTAAACGATAAATATCCAAAGTTACTTCCTTTTTAGAAAAGTTGTCACGACCAATTTAAGCACTTTGAAATAGACATGTCACAACCAATTTAAGCAGAGAATCGGAAACATTTTTGGTGGCACGAACACATCAGACTGGTTATTTTAACTTCAAAAAAAGAAAAAGACAAGCTGAAAACAAGCAATCCCAAACACCCTCTGTGATTGTGTTTTCTTGCTCCCTTGTCTGTTTTATATATGTAATGCGAAATAGCATTAGGGGTCAGAAGAAGAGTTACGTTGTTTTCATATCTCGATATTACCCAAGGTTTTCGAAAACTGATAAACGAGACAGTTGTTTAAGAATATCGTCCTCATACTGTAAGCAGGAGCAAAGCGGTGAGAGACTGCTCCAAAATCTTAAAACCCCCAATTTTGTTCCAAAGGTAATTTCTTCTCATAATGATTTTTCGATTAGCTTATTCACCTCGCTTATGGGCTTATTTGATTTTCGAATACCCAATAAGCTCACCTTTTGAAGCTTATGTCCGAATTAGCTTCAGTTTATTGGCCTAAGCCGATAACCTGAACTTAATAAGCTCTGAATAAGTGAGGTTATTGACTTTTCCAAAATCAAGTAAGCCCATAAGCAGGGTAAAAATTGGTTATTTGTGGCTTATGAACTTAATTTTTTTACTGTCTTATATTTAATAACCCCCAATGTTTTTAGACTTGTGGCCTTATATAGGTTTAGGGGGTGTTTGTTACGGATTATATGCGGGGCTTATGAGCTTATTTGATTTCGGCTTACATTTTATAAGCCCCGATTTTCTTGCTTATTTTGAGACTTACGAGCTTATATAAGTTTATCATATCGTAGTAAACTTATATAAGCCCTCGAGTCTCTAAATAAGAAAGAAAATTGGGGCTTATGAAATATAAGACGAAATCAAATAAGCTAATAAGCTCACATATAAGCCGAAATCGAATAAGCTCGTATTTTTTTATTTTTTTTTTATTTTTTGGTAACCGTGATTTCCGACTCATTGGCCAGACTCAAATCGAATAAGCTCATAGGTTCACATATAAGCTTAAACAAAACACCCCCAGTATATACGTCGTTAATTTGTTATATTCTGTGGGGGTGTTTGGGGTTGCTTATTTTTTTTCTTTTATGCCTCAGTTTATTATAGTATATATAAGTTGTTTAAAAGATAGTGTTTGGATTAACTTTAATTATGAAAAAGACATTAAGCTAAAAAAAAGTTATTATTTTTTAGATATTTATAATCCAATCCATTTTTAAGCACTTTGAAATAGACATGTCACAACCAAATTTAGCAGATAAGCAGAAACATTGTGGGTGACACGAACACATCAGACTGCTTATTATTGCTTGCTACAACAATAAGTAGTGTACTAGTTTATGTCAGTTTTTAGGTGAATTAGGCGACAACTATGTGGATAATGATAGTTTGTTAGAAATTAGAAATATATGAAGTCAAACTGTTGTTTTTCGCCGCATGACTATTGTTTTATGTACACGTTGGCGTGTGCGATATGAAATCGATCATAAACGGTATATTTTTTAGCTCACATTTTGCGTACATTGTATGTGTTTGTTATGATATGTAATGAATCGTGGTGATTATATTATTTAGCATTTGTTTAAATTAGTTTCCACGAACGTTTCAGTAGTTATCCGGGAATGACAGTATGAGAGTTAGTTGAAATGTAGGGAGAGAAGTATTGTTTTCGGCACAAGATTATTACTTGGTAATGGATGTGAGTCTTGTATGTTAATGGATTGTAAGGAGACTCTTGATGTTGATAAATTAGGCGTGCTTCAGTTGTGCTGCTAGATATAGGGTTGGCAACATAGTTGACTCACAAGATCGTCCATAAGGTTCAAACTCGAACATAATATTGGTTCATATACACTATCGAGTATCGACTATTGCTTCAGAGCTGCAGTACCCTATGTAATGAGATAGCTGATAGAATATTGGGGAAAGCCTAGGAGAAGCTGGTGAGGTTGGTCATGTGAACTATCATAAAATTTTCATATGAGGTTTAGCTTACTATTAATAGTTTTACTGCTTGTTTATATCAATTTACATGATTGCGGTGATGGTTATTGGGGATTACGAGTGATTTATGTTAGTTAAATATATTCGGAGTAATAAGTGCAGTGATCGCCACAGGACTATTATTTATGTTAGGTAGGCTTTTAATGTTAATAGAATGATAGAGGAAGGTATGTTTTCAGTTGTGACATGCTGTTTGGTTTGATTGAAGTTTGGTGTAGGATCGGTATCATAGCCTACTCTCACAACTCGCATAAAATATTGGTTGAAGCTTTGGTGTCACTGGTAAGGTTTCTCATCTGACCGGCTATAGGTTTTGAGGAAAGAACAAGGCTTTTGGTAAGAAACAAGGGAAATATTTTTACGCAATGTAGATTGAAGCTAGGAAATATCAGCCTATATTACACACACGAGCAAGTTCTTGTATTGGGAAAGATGAACTGAAAACTTAGCCTATCAGGCACACACGATCGTTTTGTTTATTGGGCAAGATGCACATCGTGTCTTGGGGTTTGTTTCAACATAACTAAACCTGGTTGCGGCACATAGACTTTACATAATAAAATAAGACAGACAATTGTTTAGCCAAGGGACATCATCAAGGTGTTTAATATTTTATTACTAGCTATCAGGGTTCTTTTGGTAATGACACGTAACAAGTACATTCCTGACACTGCGGAAAAGTGAAAATTTGGCAAATACCCTTTGGTCTTGGAAGTATTAAGACTGAAAAGTCCTTTACTCTACACACTTAATCTGTATGCGTCAAAAAGCAGCTCATAAGCCCACATATAAGCCGAAACAAACACCCTACTGGTCTTGTGAATATCACGTTGATTGGTTGGTTGAATTACATAAGTGGTTGATCCGTTATGTCCTGTGGGGGTGTTTCTGTTGCTTATATGTTCTTCTCATGCCTCTGTTTATTAAGCGGTTTAAAAGATAGTGTTTGGTTTAGGAGAGAAGCAGAAAGTTTTTGGGTGGCACGACCACATCAGACTGGTTATTTTAGCCTCAAAGAAAGAAAAAAAAAAGCAGAAAACAAGCAATCTCAAACACCCTCTGTGATTGTGTTTTCTTTGCTGCCTCGTCTGTTTTAAATATGTTGCTTTTTAATGCGAAATAGCATTAGGGGTAAGAAAAAGAGTTCCTTTGTTTTCACATCTCAATATTACCCAAGGTTTTCGGAAACTAATAAACGAGACAGTTGTTTAAGAATCACCGTCCTCATACTGTTTAGAGATAAAATGCAGACAACGAACTAAACACCGGTAAGGTTTATATCAGGCTGATTTTTCCTGTTTTTTATTGGTTAATAGTTTGATGAGATATAGATACTTTGGGATCTGATTTATAGATTGGTTGTTATTTGTGACAATTCGTTTGTAAGAACTGGAAATGGCGAACCATGGTTATGATATGGAAATCAGTAAAGTTTCATCACTTTTGACATCTTTGTTCAGCTGTCACAATCTTTCGTTTGTATTTCTGATTTTGTATATAGTGTTTACTTTTTAGGAATGAAATATAAACTAGTAGCCGCATGTTTTCACATTGTATTGTGGGTATACAATATCTATCACACTTTGTATCTTGATATTTTATTGTTTTTAACTGTTCTATAAATTTTTATGCTTGTTAGGATCTGCCGTTGTTTGAGACGCACTCTCTGTACTTGCTCACATTTCTTAAAGGTAACAATATAAGCATGGGGAAGAAAGGATCGAGCAAGAAGGGGCCTGCTGCAACTTCTGGGCGTCAAATGTCTCTTACAATGAGAGAAGCCTCAACGGGGAAAGAACAAACAAATGGCAAGTCTTCTTTAAAGTTGCAACACTTAAAAGACCTTGCAGTTTGGGCTAGCCATGATGCTGCTATACCTTCATTGGGTGCCTTCTTTGGTCATCATTTTGCCGCTTCTTCTGAGGCATTGGGGTCCCCTGTTGACCCATCTTTGTTTGCTTGTCAAAGGTACTCTCCCTATACTTCGTATTAAATAAATTAGATACTATTATCAAATAGATAAAAGCGTGACCACTTGAACAAGCCGAATTGCAGTATACTTATAGACTTAGAAGAATAGGTATATTTGCGTTGTATTCAACTCAAAAGGGTCAAACAAAAGCTTAGCTAATAAAGGAACATGTCAAACGGGTTGAAAGCCACTTAAAGTCTAATTTTAGATGACTACAGTCTCCTAAATCGTTTTTCCTTCGAAGAACTGGATTGTTACTGTAATTATATAAACGATGAGTTGTTCATGAAAATCTTGGCAACAAGTGGGTGTGAGTCAGCCCAATCCAACCCGGTCCGTTTCGACCATACTATGTTGTAACTTGTGAGTTGAATTCTTTAATTGAGACATATGTGGTGTGTTATGGTGTATATGCCCTTAAAAAAAGAACAATAACTACTTTTTTGTTCCCACTACCTGTCTGTCTTACCGCATTTGGTATAAAGACTGGTCGACTAATTACAGTAGTTGTTTTGAAACTACTTCTAGGATAGACTGGTCGACTATTGTAACTGATGTAGCTGTCATTTATTAAAACTGCCTGCAAAATCTCCCCTAAAAGCACTTGTCACATGAGCAAATTGGCTTAAATGTGTGGAATCAGATTTAGATAACTTGGCAATAAGATTCATGAGTATCGTAATCTGTATGTATAAAGACTTCTGCTTTTTTTCGGAAAAATATTAATTCTAGACCACATCTTTGTATTATTACGAGAAAATAATGCACAGGACCTGATGATTGCGAATCTTGTACAGATGTGAATCTATGCTTCATCCTGGTTTTAACTGTACCATCCGAATTGAGAAAAACAAGACAAATTCTCAGCACAAAGGCAAGAAAACTACAAATCACCCTAGAAACAACATTGTTTACACTTGCAACTTTTGTTCCCACCGAAATATGAAGAGAGGCACCCCGCAAAATAAAAGTCAACAAAAAGACAAAACACATTCAAAGTCGACCAATAATAAATCCAACAAGTCAGTTTTTTCTTCCAAAATCAAAGTACGGCAGAATAAAGATAATGTTGTTGCAAACGTTATAGCAGCTCCACTCGGGTCCAAGCCAAACGAACCCAGCAGGGGCAGAATGGGTAATTTGGAAAAATTGAAAGTAGATGAATCATATAGCAGCTTCACTCGGGTCAAGAGCAGAAAACCCTGGCCGGAGCAACATGGGTGTTTTGCAGGTATGTGAAACATTGAAGGTGAAAGACGACTTTGTTGATTCAAATACTATAGCAGCTCCAATCAGGTCTACAGTAGACAATCTCAGGGTTAATTTCGGTATTATTGGGACGAGTGAAACATTGGACACCAAAAATGACTATTGCATCTGGTCCAAATGCAGATGACTTGGAGGGGGGCAACATGGGTGATATCCGTAATGTTGAGATTAGTAAAACATTGGAGGTCATAAACGAGTCTACTGCATCTGCTCCAAATGAAGATGATCCCAATACAGGCAAAATCGATACATTGGAGATAAGCGAAACATTAGCAGATGATGCCAGAGGCAATATCGGGGTAGTTGAGATAAGTGAAATATTAGATGTTAAAAACGACAACGCTGCATCTAGTCTGGCTACCCCATTGACAAAGCCAAGGTTGACTTTGTTAGACTCAAAGAAGAAGAATAGGAACCGATCAGCGGCTAAGAAAACACCGGCCGCTAATAGTACTTCTGAAGCTCCAAATGCAAGCACATCTAATAAACGTCGGAGAAAATCTTGGACTTCTTTGAAGGAGATCGCCAAGAACAATGAAAAGAGCAGAAGGTTGTTTTAATGTTTAACTAGATTATGTGGTAGAAATGTCCACGAAAATTATAGGAATGTTGTGTTATGGAGTTACCCTATTTTGTGGTAAAATTTTGAGTTACCAGATTAAAAGTAAATATCGAGGAGTCTTTTTATTATTTTGTTTTGGATCATATTGAGTACTCTCGTTCTGGATTATATACATGATATCATGATTCATAATACTTTCCAATACTGGACCAATGCAACAGTCGCTGACGAACTTTTTTCCATTTAGAACTGAAGGGACAACTCTACCATTCTCAAGAACCAGCCCCCATGATCTTGCAACCATAACAACACCTCCAGAATTCTTAACTTTCAGGTTCTTGAGCATATCTGTTATGTGCATTATTACAATCTTCACCAGCTCCTCCACAGCAAGATGTAGCCGAATAGTTATGACGTAAGAGGTGGTCGATATATTATTATGGCACCTTTAAGGTTAATTACAATGTCTGGTCTGGTATCATGGTGCCCTCGGATGTATATGCAGATAGAAATACATTTAGTAGAAGCTATATAGGTTGTCGAAAAAACAAGCCTTAGCTCATCAAGACATGGCTAGCACATTTTCGCATACCTTCACAACCACACAATATCTTTTCATTGCAATGCCCATAAAGATTACCTCATTGTCGTCGATTTATTCACACAATCATGTGTTTAATACAACAGATGATAAACATAAGTATGGTTAAAGATTGACATTTTTCAACTTGTTAGACTATGTTTATCCACAACTTATCACAACCCAATCTTCTATTAAAATATTTTATTTTTACTCTTCCACATATACAACCAACACACACAACCAATCTTAACTTTTTTACCATTTATCAACAAACTAACCCAACTCAACTCAACCTAACATATAATATTACTTTTATATATATAATTTAATTTTTAAATTTAAGTAATACATAAATAAAATAATTACTTCAAAGTTAATATAAGGGGAAAGGCTGAATTTATATAACTTATTTGTTCAAAATAACTAATGTACGCAAGATACTTTTTTTTATTCCGGATATACGCAACCTAATTTCAAATACTTACTAATATACACAATATTGACCAAAATGTGACTTGTTTGACCAGTTACCACTTAGAAAAGTTACAGTTTGGTCCTTTGGTTTGCGTGAACTTCCACCGTTAGTCCTTTGACATTTTTTTCATTAGAAAACTTAGCAATGATACCTTGACTTTAATACACATATTTTTATACACATTTTTAAACACACTTTTTAAGCGTGTTATTATATACACGTTTTATACGCGAAATATTCTGAATTTTGACAGACGATTTCAACGTCAAAACTTAACCCGTAAACTCCGAAAAACTCATGTTTAGTCAATGTATACGTTCTCTACAACTTTCATGTTTTATGTTTTCCATGAAAGAGACATTTAGATGGTCGAAACCCCGATTTAAAACTATGACAACAATACCAGTATTTTCGGTAATTTTCGACGGTCTCGGTTAGTGCTAAATACTTACTTTGAAGTCTCTCAACCTATCAATGACTAACTATGAACATTCTATACGTAAACTATCATAAAACAAAGTGTAAACCTTATAAAAATACTAGTATGATAAAAATGGAAAATTTAATAAGTACACCAGATCAATTCCTTTACGTATCTAAAAAAAACCTGTGAAAAGACTAGTATTGCTGTCATAGTTTTAAATCGGGGTTTCGACCATCTAAATGTCTCTTTCATGAAAAACATAAAACATGAAAGTTGTAGAGAACGTATACATTGACTTAACATGAGTTTTTCGGAGTTTACGGGTTAAGTTTTGACGTTGAAATTGTCTGTCAAAGTTCAGAATTTTTCGCGTATAAAACGTGTATATAATAACACGTTTAAAAAGTGTGTATAAAAATGTGTATAAAAATACGTGTATTAAAGTCAAGGTATCATTACTAAGTTTTCTAATGAAAAAAATGTCAAAGGACTAACGGTGGAAGTCCACGCAGACCAAAGGACCAAACTGTAACTTTTCTAAGTGGTAACTGGTCAAACAAGTCACATTTTGATAAATATTGCGTAGATTAGTAAGTATTTGAAATTATGTTGTGTATATCCGGAATAAAAAAAGTATCTTACGTACATTAGTTAATTTGAACAAATAAGTTACATAAATTCAGCCTTTCCCCTTAATATAAAATTACGTTTTTAGATTTTGCATATTAAACTTTGTAAAACTTATATATTTGCAATGGGCTTTTGTAAACTTAGAGAGGAGGTATGGCAACAAGCATACATTCAAATTTTGTCTAATCACCTGCCAACTCAGCGCCACATCATACCAACACAACTAACCAAAATACGCCTTCACTCACAACACACCCAACCCCTCTTTATTTGGGTCCCACACTATCTTTTATTTTTCTTTTTTTCATTTTCACACAAACTAAAATTTATATCACACAAATAAAACATTACAAATACGGAAATAAAAATTAAAAATACGGATTAAAAAAAATTACGATACGAAAAAAATACGATACGAAAAAAAATACGATACGAAAAAAATACGAAAATTTAAAAACACAACAATTAAAATAAACTACTCATCGGTGTCGAAGGGTTGCTAGTGTTGACAAGCCCGGTGAAATTGAGTTGTGGGTATTGATCATTAGGTAAGTTAGACATTTTTTTGTTAGTGATTTAGAGAAATTTAAGAAGAAATTGTGTGTTTAAATGGGGAAGAAGATGTGATATATATATTAGTTGTATAAAAAAAAGAAAAAAATTAAATTTAAAATAATATAACCGTTAGGCTATAACGACTATTTTTTTATCAACTCTCGTCGTCAACATTTCGCAAATGCGAAATCCACACGGCGAAATGGGGGGGGGGGGGGTCGGTGTGGCAACGAGCCTCGGTGAGGCACGGCGAGGTGACACGTCATCGCGACGAGCCTTGCCTCATCGTTACACCCTTCTCTCTTAGTGTATGGTGGGCTTAAAGAAAACGTTGGTGTAGTAAACTTAACTTTAGGTTTTATCATTAACTTCTCTTTCATTCATCAGCCGCCATCTTCTTCTTTCTATTTTCTGATAATGGCAGCAAGCCTATGTCCATCACAAAAATAACGACGGCAACATAGCATTATCTTGTGGTAGATGAAGACTATGAAAAAAAAAGGTAATTTTAATCAGCTATTCATAATAAGACATGTGGCAAGGTCGGATCGCAACCTCAAAGTCACCACACGACCTGGTCGTGAGTTTCTCCCTCTTATCTTATGTACTTTTTTAATATAATATTAAGAGTGTTTTGTTTTTTACTATCCGACCGGTTGATTGAAATTATGAATAAATGTAGTCTTAGAAAACGTGATTAACTACAATTATGATTAAATAACTTGATTAATCCCTATCTTGGACGAATCTAATCATATAAAAAGGTTAAAAGCTAGGAATACGTACAAGTTATCTGACCAAAGTCCCTTTCAAAGTAAATAAGTTCTTTTCACTTTGCCATGAGCCTTGTTAGATAATATGATACTTATCTCAACATGCTTGATGAGTATTCATGGATTCATACAAGCCATCAACATGTCATTCCTCAACCTATGTGGGACTATGTACGCTCTTCATAGAGAAAAGAAAAAAAACATACAATGTTAGAGACAAGGGTGTCACAACACACCCACCCCTCAAAATTTTGCCAACTCACCGCCATATCACACCAACACAACTAACAAAAATACCCCCTCACTCACAACTAGGGCTGAGCATGACAGACCCAAAACCGACCCAGACCAGAAAACCGGACCGGACCGAACCGAACCAGACCGAGGAATTTCGGTCCGGTCCTCGGTCCGGGGTTTTACTCGGTCTGGTCGGTCCGATTCGGTCTTACCAAAATCTCGTCAAATATGTCTATAGGACCGAACCAGACCGAGAACCGAACAAGACCGGACCAACCCGGACCGGACCGGACTATTTCGGTCCGGTCTCGGTCCGGGATTTTGGACCATTTCGGTCCTCGGTCCGGTCCGGTCCCGGACCGATGCTCAGCTCTACTCACAACACACCCAACCCCTTTTTATTTTAGGCCCACCACTATCTTTTCTTTTTCTTTTTTTCATTTTCACACAAAATAAAATTCATTTTATTTAAATTAAAATTACAAATATTTAAATAAAAATATACTACGAAAATAAAAAGGAAAATTAGACATATAAGTTACTAAAGTTTGTTTAAATGTTCATCTAAGTTACTAAAGTATTTTTGTTACAAAAAGGTTACTCAAGTATACGGGTTAATTATATGAGTTACTGAAGTTTTAAAAAGTTACAATTAGGTTACTCCGAGGGTGGGCAACCTGTTGGTAACCTGTTGTTATGACCACGTCAACACTTTGTGTGTCCCACCTCAAACAAGAATGTTGTTCACTCCTCAATGTTCTCACAACGGCCACCACCACCAGTTCTCACCACCATCGGATCTACATAAGAAAACGCTACCACTGAAAAAAGATTGATGTCACTCTCGCCAGCCACCACAACCTCCGGCCATCTTAACTGATCCACCACTACAACCACCGTCACCCATTCATCCGGCACACACTCACCCTTCTTCCATCGTCAACCCAATCGAGATAGTTGCTCATCATGTCTTAGTAAAAAAGTAAAATGAAAGAATTTGAAGATAACTTACGAGCAGATGGTTTGCTACGATCATTTTTCTCAAATCATGCGTTAATAGGATACACATAATTTAAAAATAAAAGATAATTTACTCTTTAAACAAATAAAAAATAAGTAACCACGTCGACACTTACCTAGTACCAAGGGTTAAAACATACAGGGTAACTTATTTAACATGTTACCTTAACTTTAGTAACCTATTTGTAACGAATTTTTTTTAGTAACGTAGATGAACATTTTGGCAAACTTTGGTAACATTTTTGTGTTTTATCCCATTAATATTATATTCCACGTCACTTAGTTACCGGCAACAAAAGTTTGCAACAAAAAGAGTAACTTATATAACAGGTAAACCAAACATAAGTAACTAATTTGTAACCAAAAATACTTTAGTAACTTAGGTGAATATTTAAACAAACTTTAGTAACTTATTTGTCTATTTTCCCAAATAAAAATAAAATCTTATACTAAAAACGTTTTAAAAATTTATAAAAATTTAACCAAAAAATGATAAATACCAAACCCCGTGGGTAAAAGTTATAAATATAATTAAATAAAATAAAAAAAATCCACCCCACCACCCACCCATCCACCCATCCTCCTTCTTCTTCTTTTTTGTTTACCAAAAAACACACACACATACCACACACCAACACCAGAAAACACACACCACACACACACACTTTTTCAAAGAAAGAAACAAGAAAGAAACAGAAAAAAGAAGAAAAAAAGTGAAGAAAGAAGATATTTGATTACGTGGCCTCGTCGGAGAGATTTCGATTTTTTGAAATTGTCACGGCGAACAGGGGGGTGGATGTGGCGAAGTGGCACGGCGAGCCATGACGAGGCACCACGTCGGATTGACGAGGTACCCCTCACCGTGGTACCTTCCTCTCTTAGAAGCATCCGAACACCATTAAATGTTAGAAGCACCCAAAACCATAGTTTTTAGCACAAATAATACTTCATTAATAATAAAGTAATGAAACATCACTAGTGATATTACTCAATAATTATTGTTATAAAATTTTACTAGCTATATTTCACACTAGAAAAATATCAACAGTGATAACCCGTTTTACTAGAGAAATTATACAGTTTTTTGACATTTTAGTAAAAATGATCATTCCGTATTTTATTATGAAATTTAATAAGTTGAGACTATGTACAAGTTATCTAGATCCGTCTAATGGTATGGTAAATAACAAATTCAATTTACCCGTACCACAAAAGGTCTAGATAATGTGATACTTATCTCTTAACATGCTTGATGCGTATTCACGGATGTATATAACCCATTAACATATTACAATCTCAACCTGTGTGAGACAAACATAATAAGAAAGTTTTGACACTAAATTTTAGAAGCACACCAAATGTTAGCAGTTCCTTTTACCAACATAGTTTTTCTTATTCTTTCAAACGCAGTTTTTTCGATACGTGAAAATTAAACCAATAATGCACATACGGACTACCAAGTGCACAGGACTTCTTAGGATGCCAACATATCCATGAATTGGTAAAAGTAATTTTTGTTAGTGTTCTTACTTTGGCTTTTCTGACTATTGGGCTACGCGTAAAATAAGAATAAGTGTACGCTTTTCCTAGACATATTAGACATTATCGAGTTTAGTTACAAAAACATGCCACAATTTCGGATATCTAACCTTGGCAGTCAATTTGAAGAGCCAAAATCAACCTAATATCCAAAGCAAGCATGCCATCGGTGATCAAGACATTTGGTACGTACATTAGTTGAAAGTTCATGGACATAAAATTAAATAGTCGTGTGATATGATCGAACTCAGGATTACGGGATTGCACACAATACGTAAAGGGTTAATTTTATTTAATAAATGTATTTAATATATTTATTAAATTAAACCGAGCTTAACTTAAACGGTCGTTAAATAATTAAGAGTTAAGTATAAACGATCGTTATGTAATTAAATAGAAGAGAAGAAGAAACGGAAGGTTCCGGAAGACACCCCAAGAGGGGTGTCGACCGTCGGCTACCAAAGGGGGCAAAGGGAAAGTTTTTGCTTTCCTAATTCGTTTATTACTTGGAGAATAAGATTTGCTAAGCCTATATAAACACCCCATAGCCCTCATAATTTTTCCATCCCTTCTCTTTTCTTCTCTATAGCCGATCACAACAAACACCCTTTCTAGGGTTTTCTTTGGTTTTCGATTTAGCTAATTATCTAGTCCTAGCCCCTCTCTAGGGTTGTTGGGTAGATATTCCACAAGTGTCGAAGCTCCGGTTTGCAAGTGCTAGACTCACGATTAGCCCGTTGCATTATCTGTGTACAAGAGCGTAATATAGTTTTATTTTAAACTATATCTTGGTATTGTTCTTCATTAACCCTAATTGTTGATTCATTGGTGATCTTGTGGAACCTCACTAGGATAAAGGTATGTAACCCTAATTTAGTTAATTATAATTGTGTTATTATGATCTTGTTAAATCGCTTCCGCTATTACGTGCTTTGATCTTTGGTTATGATTATATAATTGTTATGAACTTCATAAACTAGCAGTGGTATCAGAGCCATTTATAACATGTTATAATTATCGATATCTAAAGGTTTTTTTAACTAATGATGATTTGAGTTAAAATTACATGTTGTTTTTTAGGTTTTACCAAAAATTAGGGTTTTGTTTTTTTTTGTTTTTTAAAATCGGCCAAGCCGAATTTTATTAAATTTTTTTTTTGTAAACCTTAAAATTACATGGTATAATCTTTAGATGTTTGCATGGATTAAATGTTATGTCATGTATGGTTACGATCCGTAGTATTTTAATCGTTAAGAGTATGTGGGAGATCCGTGATGAACATGCATGCTTTTTCACAGATCATATGATTTTATATGCTATTTGCTTTATTTGATTTTTAAAATCAGGGAAGACTTTTATGTTTATAAAACCCTAGATTTAATGTTCTTTGAATAAATTGTTATGCATGTGGCTATTTGATTTAGTTTTTTTTGTACCTACTTGTTTTCATGCGTTTTTTTTAATGTTGTAAACAAGGGTAATTTTTTCCAAGGAAAATAATATGGACTAAATCATAATCAAATTAATAAATTGTTTTGAGATCTAAATTACATTGAATTACGTTTATTGATAATTTGCAATGATAATTTAACGTCCTACTCCTTTTGACAAACTATAAAGTGGGTACAACGCACCGCTGGTCTTGTACCCGGTTAAGGAAGGAGGTGTTATGCCATTAGTCGCTGACCGAATTCCCGGCTCGCCTGTGCGTCAAATTGAAATTACCTACGATTATCTTTTGCATTATATCTTAAGGTTGATTTGTCGCAAATTCACATCCGAAACACAATGAATAAGGTTATTGCTTTGTGCTTTAGCCGAGTTCTAGAAAAAGTACGTTGTGAATAGTTGTGGGTGAAGTCTTTAATTAGTTTCACCAATACCTCAACTTATGATTTATGGCGAAAATTTTAGACTCACCAAAAGGTTTACTAAAAGTTTTATTAAACTAATGCTATGGAGATGTATGCATGCTTCTCCATACATGATTTTGACACAAAAAATATATATCCTAAATTTAAGTCTTATGCCATCTAATTGACAAACACTTGAAGTTACAACTGTCGTCATATGAGATTTTGGACGATGTTGTGATGGAAAGAAAACGTTCATAAAATGAGAATTCACATGAATGTTTTACGTTCTTTAGATTAGTCGACTTAATTAAGTTACTCAGTGAGATCTAGAAACTTAAGGCTTAAAGTAGGGATGAAACATATTTACAATGCAAAATGACTTTTGGCAATGTAAATCCCTAAAATATCTAGAAATTGTAAATTTGTTTGTCAATTATTGTTCGACAAGGTACTGTGTTGAATACATTTGTCACTAGCAGATCAACTGATGTGACGAGTTTATGTCAATATGGATTCTAGTTTCAAGGAAATACTATGGTTTTTTTATTACCAGGGTAATTTTATTTTCTTGAATGGTATTATCGAAAATACTAATATTTGAACTTATTTATATAGAAATGGCTCAACCCGAAAACAATATGACTATAAGTTCTGCGTTCAAAGCTTTCTTTGATCGTCCTGAACTTACTGGCCCAAACTTCAATGATTGGTATTGCTCACTAAGAATTATCTTGAGAGTAGCGGGTACTATCGATATCTTGACTACTCCTTATCAGGAGGATCTTGCTGAAGGAGCATCTGATGCGCAAAGGCTTGAACACGCTGCTAATGTTAAGAAGCACTCTGAGGTGGATGCCTTAATGTTAGGGAAAATGGCTCCTCCACTTCTACATAAGTATGAACTATTTTCACCTAAGCGAATGCTTGATGAGCTCAAGGGTATGTTCGAAAAGCCGCAAGCTGTGGAGATCTACGATTTGGTAGATGCTTTGCATAGTTGCAAGCAAGCTCCTGGGAAGTCTGTAAGTGCCCATTATATGGAGATGAGGGGTTATATGCAACAACTCATTGCACTAGGACAACCCTATGATCATAATATGGCTATCAACTTGATCAATAGGTCCCTTAACAAGGACTTCAATGATTTTGTTTGAAACTATAATATTAATTGCACGGGGAAGACAGTTAATGATTTGCATGCAATGCTCATTGACTATGAAAAGGGGTTAAAGGACAAGGCATCTACTTCTACTCCTCCCGTGCTATATGTACAAAAGGGTATAGTGAATAAGCCAAAACCGCAAGCGAACAAGAAGAAAGGCAAAGGCAAGGGTGAAAAGGGCAAACAAGTTGCGACTTATTCTAAACCTAAGCAAAACTTTGTCAAGAAGAGTCAATCTCAAAAGTATGAGACTTGTCACCATTGCTAAGCAAGTGGTCACTGGAAGAGGAACTGCCCTCTTTATCTCGATGAGTTGCGAGAAATAAAGAAGAAGGCTGAGCTAGGCGCTGCAACACCTTCAGGTAACTTATTTATGATAGAGTTATTTAATCTTACATACAAATCAAATTCCTAGGTATATGATACGGGATGCGGTATTAACATTTGTAATACACTGCAGGGATTTGAGTTGGAGAGGAAGTTTACCTATGGGGAACAATTTCTGCAAGTGGGCACTGGCGCACAAGCAACGGTTGAAGCTATAGGAACATTTAATTTAGTTTTACCTTCGGGTTTATTACTGATTTTAAATGATTATCATTATGCACATACAACTATTAGGGGTGTTATATCCGTTTCTTGTATGTTGAATCTTGGATTTATTCACACTATTGATAATAATAGAATTTCTGTTTTCAAAGATGGTTTATTCTATTTTGATGCAATTTCTGTGAATGGTGTTTTTGAAATTAACATGCATGATAATAATTCCAAGAGGAAAAATAATTTTGTTTTTAGCATGAATAAGAAGAGAAAGTTAGACAAGAACTCTTCTTATCTTTGGCATTGTAGACTTGCCCATATTGGGAAGACTCGCATACAAAAGCTTCAACGTGATGGTTTTTTGGAAAATATCAATGATGAATCATTTGATAAATGTGAGTCTTGTATCTATGGAAAGATGACCAAGAAAACTTTTAATAGCAATAGTGAAAGGGCTACTGAACTACTTGGTTTGATATACACTGATGTGTGTGGACCACTTAGACATGTGGCAAGGAAAGGTGCTAGCTACTTCTTAACATTTGCGGATGATTATAGCCGTTATGGTTATGTTTATTTACTTAAGCATAAACATGAGGTATTTGAAACATTCAAGATGTTTAAAACGGAAGTAGAATTGCAACTAGGAAAGAAGATTAAAACTCTTCATTCTGATCGAGGCGGTGAATATTTAAGTCAAGAGTTTAAAGATTATTTAAGTGAGAACGGAATTGTTCAGAAACTTACTTCTCCATATACTCCACAACAAAATGGTGTATCCGAAAGGAGAAATCGTACATTATTAGATATGGTGCGATCTATGTTTAATCTTACAACTTTACCTTTATCCTTTTGGGACTATGCTCTAGAATCTGTTGTTCGTATTCTGAATATAGTTCCCACAAAGAAGGTTGAAAGACACCATATGAATTATGGCATGGCAAAAAGCCATATTTGTCTTATTTAAAAATTTGGGGTTGTGAGGCGTATGTGAAACGTGACTCTGGAGATAAACTCCAACAAAGCTCAGTAAAATGTATCTTTGTAGGTTACCCTAAGGAAACTATGGGTTACTACTTCTATTATCCACCTGAGAACAAAGTTACTGTTGCTAGATATGGAGACTTCCTTGAAAATGATCTTGTAAATCAAGAATTCAGTGGGAGAAATTATGATCTTGAAGAAATTCAAGAAGATACATTGCCTTCTGAAAATACAAGCGAAGAAATTCCAATAGAGCGAGAAAGTCTGAGAGCTCCACCGGAATTAATTCCTCCACGTAGGTCTGGAAGGACTATACGTGCGCCAAGCAAACTATGTCTTAACATAAAGGATGATGAGGGGAAGTAGGGGATCTTGGTGAACCTGCTAACTATCGATCCTCAATGCTTGATCCAGAAAAGTCAAAATGGATAGTTGCAATGAATGAGGAAATGAAATCCATGAAAATCAATGATGTTTGGATTCTTGTAGATGCGCCTAAAAATCCTAAATTAGTGAAAAATAGGTGGATTTTCAAGAAGAAAACCGACATGGATGGCGAAGTACAATCCTATAAAGCACGTTTAGTAGCTAAAGGTTTTACTCATACTTTTGGCGTAGACTACGAGGAGACATTTTCTACTGTAGCAGACTTACAAGCTATTAGGATTCTCATAGCTATAGCAGCATAATATGACTATGAGAGATGGAAAATGGATGTTAAAACTGCCTTCTTGAACGGTCGCTTAGATGAAGACATCTATATGCAACAACCGGAAGGGTACGTTGATCCTAAATATCCAGAACGCGTGTGCAAACTTCAAAGATATATTTATGGTTTGAAGCAAGCACTACGTCAATGGAATAAACGATTTGATGAAGAAATCAAAAAGTTCGGATTTATTCAAAATCGTGATGAGCCATGTGTATATCGCAAAGCTAGTGGGAGTGATGTAGTGTTCCTAATTTTATATATCGATGACATATTAATCATGGGAAGTAACATTCCAAGACTTCAGGAAGTTAAGGATTATCTTGGTAAATGTTTTTCTATGAAAAATTTGGGAGATGTTGCATATATTCTGGGAATTAAAATCTATCAAGATAGGAAAAGACGGTTAATTGGTCTTAGTCAAGATGCTTATATTGATAAGATATTAAAGAAGTATAGCATGCATAACTCTAAGAAAGGTTTTCAACCTATGGAGGTTAAGCATGAATTAAGTCATGAGTTAGATGCATCAACACCCGAAGAGGTGGCTTACATGCAGAAGGTGCCTTATGCTTCGGTTGTAGGATCTAATATGTATGTTGTAAGATGCACAACGCCTGATGTGGTGTTTGCTCAGAACTTGGTCAGTCGTTACAACAGAATCCAGGGAAACTCCACTGGACTGCTGTTAAACATTTTCTGTAGTATTTGAGGAATACGAAAAGAAATATTTTGGTATTCAATGGGTAGCCATATACATAACTAAAAGTGGTTTGGATTAGGAATCTTATTGGAGATATTGGGATGATGTTTTCAATTAAAGAACCTATTGATATATATTGTGACAATTCTGCTGCAATTATATTCGCCAATGATCCTGGAGTCATGAAAGGCGCCAGACACTTTAAACGTAGATATCACTATGTTCGAGAGCAAGTTGAAGCTCGTGAAATAAAATTAATAAAATTTCATATAGACGATAACGTAGCTGATCCTTTTACTAAGGCTTTGCCTAGACCAAAGGTAGGTAAGCATGCCAAGGCTATTGGGCTGCAACTAGCTAGCAATTTCATGCAATAAATCTGTGATTAGTATTTGGATAAAGGATGTTAAGACATTATTGAATTGATGAAATAAAGATTGGTTTTCGTTTATGTTCTGTTATTTGATTTTGTATCCTATTTTACATGTTTTAATCCATAAATAATTGTTATGTTTTAAATGTCCGTTATCAATTAATAATATGGGAGTATTATTAAACTAAGAAAATTCAAAATAGTGACAGAGTATACTTGAAAGTATATTGGTCAATTTTGGATGATATTTGATGAATCAAATATTGGACTTATCCCAACTATATGATTTTACTTTATGGATCTTTGTTATTAAGTAAATCACTTAGTTATCCTTAGACCCGAGATACCATGAAACTGCATTGAATGTAGTGCATTTCTGTAAGGTAACCTAACGCTAAACGTAATTGGTAGCTATAAGGGTTATTTTCAGAAGTTCGTAAGTTTCGCTTGTAGTCAAAATGGGATTTGTTTCCTTCAAATTATTTTGAAGTATAATACATCTGGGCCCCTCGGGGGAGTAGTAAGATGTTTGTGTGGCCGCTCCTAAATTTGTATTGGTAGTCTTGCTATATCCGTGAACGAGAAACAGAATAGTTAATGAAGGAATGACTGAGATCCATATCTTATTAACGTTATATTTAAAATGAAAGGATAATAATAATGATGAATCATTAAATGGTTTTGTCCAGGAGACCTTACTCGAGTTGACTAGTGATATTACTAGTGTAACTAGACGCTAGTCAATGTAATCACGATATTCAAATTTTGTCCAAGTGGGAGCTGAAAGTGTATGGACATAAAATTAAATAGTCGTGTGATAGGATCGAACTCAGGATTACGGGATTACACACAATACGTAACGGGTTAATTTTATTTAATAAATGTATTTAATATATTTATTAAATTAAACCGCGCTTAACTTAAACAGTCGTTAAATAATTAAGAGTTAAGTATAAACGATCGTTATGGAATTAAATAGAAGAGAAGAAGAAACGAAAGGTTCCGGAAGACACCCCAAGAGGGGTGTCGACCGTCGACTACCAAGGGGGGCAAAGGGAAAGTTTTTGCTTTCCTAATTCGTTTATTAGTTGGAGAATAATATTTGCTAAGCCTATATAAACACTCTAGAGACCTCATAATTTTTCCATCTCTTCTCTTTTCTTCTTTATAGCCGATCGCAACAAACACCCCTTCTAGGGTTTTCTTTGGTTTTCGATTTAGCTAATTATCTATTCCTAGCCCCTCTCTAGGGTTGTTGGGTAGATATTCCACAGGTGTTGAAGCTCCGATTTGCAAGTGCTAGACTTACGATTAGCCCGTTGCATTGCGTGTGTACAAGAGCGTAATATAGTTTTAATTTAAACTATATCTTGGTATTGTTCTTCATGAACCCTAATTGTTGATTCGTTGGTGATCTTGTGGATCTTCACTAGGATAAAGGTATGTAACCCTAATTCGATTAATTATAATTGTGTTATTATGATCTTGTTAAATCGCTTCCGCTGTTACGTGCTTTGATCTTTGCTTATGATTATATAATTGTTATGAACTTCATAAACTATCATTTTTTTAGAACGGCGAGTTAGTAGTTAGTGATTCGAGGTTACAGTGACATCCAATTGGGCAGTATGTAAGCTTCGAACCTTCTCCTTAGGGGATAAACCCCACTCCTGCTTCTTAATTCGGGCCCCTGAAAGTTCTTGGTGAGACTCGAACTCGAGACCTCTCCAAGAATACCTCCCCAAGGTTACCCTTGGTGGCCAACTGAGCTAGCTCAGTTGGTTACTTCATAAACTATCATTAGTAACCTTAATACCTTTCGCTTTACAATAATTTAAGTTAACTTTATCAAACCCCACACTAAAACTCGATACAATATTCAGACCCAGTAACGAGTCAATGATTCTTGGTCAGCACCAATGGTCACGTTTCCGGCAACTTCTTCGATGGAAGTTGTGTATTGTTTAAGGAATGTGGGTGTCTCTGGGATGGTCCAAAGGTGAAAGATTGTGTAACAGTTGTCGAGTTGTTATTCTAGGTATGAGGACATTGGATATGTTAGAAGTACGTTCATGTCTTTTACGATTGATTAAGGTTGTTGGTTTGATAGCTAGTAAGTAACTGATGTTCAAAGTTTATGGTTGAACAATGTGTTTTGGTTTATAGAGGTTGGGTTTATCCCACATCACTCGGGTATTCGAAGTGGAGAGTGAGGAAGTTTCTATATAAAGAAGAAGCTGCACATGAAGATAGTCGCGCAGGCAAGCAATGAACATAAAGCGTTTCGCCTTTTACTAAAGAATAAAGTATCCATGAATTGTTAAAAGTAATTTTTTAGTGGTCTTAATTTGGTTCTCCGGAGTAGTGGGCTTCGGCTGAAATAAGATAACACGTTGTTAACTTGCCCCACCCGGGTCCACATCAGATGACACCCGATGGTGCTATCCGTAATGCTGAAATTAGTGAAACATTAGAGGTCATACACAAGTCTACTGCTCTAAATGACTATGACCCCGACAGAGGCAAAAATGATACATTTGAAGATAAGCTAAACATTAACGAATTATTGGGCTTTGGCTGAAATAAGACAACGCGTTGATAACTTGCCTCGTATGTGCTTAATCTGAGACCAAGCTATAGTGTAAGAATAAACGTACGCTTTTAATGATTTTAGTTAGATAAAGTAAAGAGAGAAAAATAGTAAGGATCGGAGTTTGTGATTGTAACACCTCATTTGTTAAGATGGAATGCTACAGTAAAATATGGCGTGTCATCAAAGCATGCAAGGTAAATGTTTAAACATTCATGACCATAAATAGAAATACCGGGATCAAACATCGGTAGTCTAAGTAACTCACACACAAGCAATATTAAGTACTGTAAATGAAAGGACTAAACAATGTACAAATGAAGTAAAGTATGAAAAAGTAGGAATAAATGCATAAGGTAAAAGAGGCTGGATAGCTTCCATCCGAATGCACATACTCTGGAGATCATACTTGCGACCTTGGGGACCTGCCGTTTAGGAACATGGAAATGGAGAACGGCTGGCCATAACACTCAGTGCACGGATATATAACATAACGTAAAGACATAAAGGAATGAAAGCATATAAAGCATGAATTGCAGCGGAAATGAATAAGTCCTGGGAAACCTAGATATATGTCATGTTTACTGGTTTTAGTTCTAAAAACATAACTTATGTTACTTATGAAAATCTGTATTGGTTTAATATACCAAAAGCCAATATAGGTCATGAGGTCAACAACGTGCATGAATACTTGGAGGGGTGACCTTGTCATGCAAATTAGAGGGGATGCCTCTAATTAACTGGTAATGGGTAGGAGGGATAAACTCCTTGTGAAGGATGCAAGGCACACACCACATTCACCATGAAATCCTGACTGAAACAGAACCTTGGATGCACCCATACGCCCCACATGATAATAATAATATAATAATGGCCAAATAACTGAAAGGGACGCCACGAGCTATCACTCCGCCGTGGTGAAGTCATAACACTAGTGCCTCTAGTGTTATGGTTATGGTACCTCCATTACTAGGTGAAACTGGTCATGCATGTATATGGATAAGGTAACTAATAAAACATTAAGTATTTAATCTATAACTACTAGGGAAAACAGTTGTCTGCATACGGGAAATTATAATAAAGGAAGAGGTTATCCTTACTGAAGGACGGGAAATCCATACCTTGTGTCCAGTAGAAGCTAACAGAAACACTGAAGAACCTACTCCGCCTTGACGGATAATACTACATAAGAATGGGAACGTGTATGAGTTGTCTGAATTACATGTGTTTTACTGGTTCTGTGTGTTATTAGTTTGTTATACTTGTTCTGTCATGTTTTAGTGTTTTACTGTGTTATCCGTAGTTATACTGATTTTCTGTAGTGTATTATGCATGTAATAGTGTATTATAATACTTGTATTGTAATACTAAGTAACTTTCTAAAAATAGCAGGTTTCCATAAATAGTAAGTTTCTAAAAATAGATAGTTTCCAAAAATAGTAAGTTCCCATAATTAGAAATAAGTTGGATTATTAATAATAAGTAAATTTTAATTAGTATAATACAAGTCATGGTTTAAAGGTAATAGCTTATTAATTAAATAACTTGGTTAACTAATTAAACTATACGTTATAAGAATTTAATTAAAATACATGTTTTAATTAAACTAAGCTAAGTAAAATACTTTAGGTTATACATGAAATATTAATTTTAATATTAAACCTAAGTCTTGAATTAATTAACCTAAATAGCCTAAGAAATAATTTAATTAAATATATTTTTGAATTTTAATATTTTCCCGAGTCCCGAACCCGTGTTTTAAAAGTTATCCCGAGCCCGAACCCGGGGTCACATATAAGATGAAACATATAAGCCGAAACAAACAGCCCTATCAGTGGCTAGACCGGCTAGCCGGTTGCCACTGGTGGCTTTCGGTTCCCACTGCCGAGCCACGGCTGTCACTACCGGATCGGTTCCCACCGGTTGGCCACTGGTTCATAGCGGTTGAACCCGGTTCCCACTGCTTGTGTTGTTCAGTTCCCACTGTTAACCAAAAAGCCCCACCGAGACCTTATTGGTCTCGGTTGGCACTCAATCCAAAACAAAACCACACCCCGACCTCGAGTCGGGTCCCCTTGCGTGCGTCCGAGCCAAATCGAACAAGCCGAGCCCTTTGAGGGTCTCGGTGGTAGTGATGAAGACAAGTCGAGAGCCCCTTGGCTCTTGGTGGTGTCTCGGCCGAACTAAAACACGAACCAAACACCCCCTTTTTCCATGTTTTAATTAATCCCATGATCATTATTACTTGTTTTTATGATTAATTAAAATAAAACATGAATTCATAAGGAATTTAAAAAGAAAAGGAAGTGTCTTTTATTTACCAAACACGCAGAAGAAAAGATTAAGATCACGATCACGTACACACAAAGAATCAATAATCAAAATCGTCCGGTTTGTCCTTGTTAGTTTGATGTGGCCGACGGCAAGAGAGGACAAGGGAGGTAAGGGAAAACTTTTCTGTAAAACCAAAATTATGTTTAAGTTTTCCCTGTGTTTTGTTTAACATGTTTTTAGTTGGGTCATGGGCCAAGCCTATGCTTCCCTTCTTTCTTACTTTAGCCGCGACACATGGGGCCCACAAAGGGAAACCCGAAGCTTTTCCCGAGTTAAATTATTTACGTGTTCATACGTGTTTTATTTATCGTGAATTTTATATGTCATGATCGTAATACATTTATGATATATACGTAAGTATGTGTTAATTAATATCGTGATACGTGAATTATATTATAAATGGAAAGTTTTAAATTTATTGTATTTTTGTATGTTCACTGTTAATGTGTACTGTTCATGGTATTTTAATGCGGGTTTTACAGTGATAATGTATCGTTCCTTTATAAACGAAACAAAGGAATAAGTACCATTTTCTAGATATTAAGTTCAACAAAAGAACTTCCAAACGTCGACGACTGTTGTGTTGTAATGATCAGAGCAGTCACACAAAGCTGCAGCTAAACTTGCAGTAAATCATACTTGTATGGACAATCGCTCTACCACCTAAGATGAAAACGCTAGTACTAATGAGTCATACAAACCCCATTTTGACATTACTGATGGCTTATTTTACTTTAGTTAAGAACTTAGTCGTTGTTTGTTAGCCTTTTAGTGTCTTTAATTAGGAAGTTTCGACTACAAAGGTTAGAACTTCTAACTTAGAAGCACCCTAACACCCTTTTTAGGATGGAAACGATACCCATGAATTAATAAAAGCAATTCTTGTAAGTGTTCTTGGCTTCGGTTCTCAGGAGTGTTGGGAATAAAATGTAGCCAATCCACTTGAGCGCTGACAAGAAGAAAACAAGCGTTGACAAGAAGAAAACAAACGCTGACAGATCAAGCGTTGACAAGAAGGAGTCAAGCGTTGATAGGTTGAAGACAAGCACTGATAGAAAGATATGGTCTACACGTATTTTGTTTCTAGTTTGTTTCTAGTAAAGATAGGATCAACATTGTATTTTCTATAATTATCTTTACCTAGAATAGTTGATACGTAGACTCTTGTACAAGGCTTCTTATGTCTATAAAAGAAGACCTTTAGGTTATGTTTCATAATAAGTTTTCATACGTTAAACACTTTCATTGTAAGCAAGTTCGTTATTATCAATCAAGTGAAAGTTTGTTTTACATCTGTTTGTGTTCTTGTTTAAGTGTTAATTCCGCATAACACTTAAATTGTTTCATACATAAACAAAGTTTCTCTATATGTATTACTTGATCTAATATCGTTTACACAAGCTAAATCGATCTAAGTTTGGGATCAACAAGTGGTATCAGAGCTTGTTAAGAAACTTTGATCTAAAAGAACACAAGAACCTAAATCACCAAAACCCTAATTTTCTCAAAACCCTAAAAACATCATGTCCACTCCAGAAGTAACCTCCTCCTCCTCAAACCACAACATCAAGATTCCCATGCTAGATGTAAACAATTTTGAGCTGTGGAAGTTCAACTTTGAGCAATATCTGCAAATCCATGATTACACTCTCTGGGAGATTATTGAATATGGAAACACATTCAATAAAGCTCAAAAGATTGCAGATGCCATTGCTACAAGATCAGCTGTTCAAGGATGTTCTGAAGAAGATAAGAAAGAAAAACCTGAAGATGGTAGAGCTGTGTCTGCTGATGACATAGCAAAGAAAAGAGTTGATATGGAAACCCTAAGCATTCTGAAACTCTCTTTGGGACAAGAAAATCAGCACAAATACAGAGGTTATGAGTCTGCAAAAGACCTTTGGGCAGCCCTTGAAGTTGCCTATGGTGGTAATGCTGATACTAAGGAAGAGAAAAAGAAGCAACTCTTGCATGAGTATGCTGTTTTTAAGGCTCAACCTAATGAGAAGCTTAGCAGTGTAAAAAGCAGACTGCTTGACATTACAAGCAAGCTGTCCTTCATGGGGACAGTAATTGGTGATGTTTACATTATTGCCACTTTTCTTAAAAGCCTTGGTGATGCATGGTAGATTGAGGCAAGATCTATAATTGCCAATAACACTCACAAAAGTTCTAGTTTTGATGATGTCTACAACAAACTGAGGCTGTTGGAGAATGAAACTCTTTTGGAGCATGGAAGTAAGTCTACCAATAGTAACATGGCCTTCTTCTCACATAGTGAAGGCCAATTTGATCACAAGGATTCATACATGCACCCAGTTACTGGATCAACATGTGTCAACGCTGGATCATATCCTGTCAACGCCTCACATTCAGACGCTGACACGTACAAAATTGACTCACCAAGAGTTAAGCCTGCTGGTTTGGATCTAGATACTGTGTGTGCATACATTGCTTCATTGCCCAATGGTTTAGTGATTACATATGAGGACCTTGAACAAATAAGTGATGAACACTTGGAGGAGATGGATATAAAGTGGACATGGCTCTTGCAAGTATAAGAGCAAACAGATGGAATAGAAGGTTCAAGAAGAAGATGACCTTCAATGCAAAGGACACTGCTGGATTTGATAAATCCAAGGTTGAGTGCTACAATTGTCATCGTATGGGACACTTTATGAGAGAATGCATATCTCCAAGAAGATCTGATGCTGGAAAACCCTCAAGCCAAATTGTTAAGGATCATGATCCCAAGGCCATGGTGTTGTTCCCATTCAATCCATAACACAAGATTTAGAAGAGATATTTAGAGAGAGAAAGAGAAGAAAAGTAGAGAGAGAAACAAGAGAGATTTGGAAGGTTTATGTTTACTAGAGAGAGAAAGTAAAATGAACCAACACCCTCTTTCACATGTGAAAGAGGGTTATATACCCCACGGCTCTAAGGCCTTTGTGGGCTTCATCTTGGGCCGGGCTTGGCTTTGCTTTGGGCTTACGCCCCTAACTTATACAATATTAGCTTAAAGTCCAAGCCCGGTTTTCCCGACTAACCTATTACAATACAAGACCTTTTAACGACTAAGATGACCTATTACATTCTTGTTCGACTATATAAAATATAGGGCTAACAATCTCCCCCAATGTATCGGTCATCTTAAAAAACTTAAAAAGCATAAGATGATTGAGTGAATACATTCTTGTAGCGGAGATCTTCCTGCTTTGGTCTTGTATCTTGGTCTTGATCTTGTTTGTAACAACTTTGTTCCTTCATGCTTTCGTGATCTTTATCTTGAGCCTTTGTCATTTGACTTTGAGTGCTTGAGATCTTCATCTGTACTCCTTGTGACTAAGATGACCTATTACATTCTTACATTCTTAGATATCTTGATTATCGCCATCTTGTGCTCTTGTGACTTCTGAATCGACATCGGTTGCACAGCTAAGCCACCTTCTTGATATGCAGCAACATATATAGACACGGATGAAATGGCTTTGAATATTTCACCCTAACTCGGTAGCTTTTTACCTCCGGTCGGTGAAGACCGTTAAACGGTATTAAATACCGTACCTGTGATCAGATAGATTCGATTAAGAACCTCCTTGACAGGGTTTCCCGGCGGTAGTAGCCAGTTCTCTTTACTCGACCGTCTCAAAGCAGACTGCGAACGTAAAGAGTGAATCATAAGGATAAATTATCCGTCTGATTAGAGTCGTCAATTCAGATTTCCTGGAACAAGTTTGATTCTAAAAGAATCGCACCATTGTTGCTTTCCAGTTTGTCACAAGCTTGATTCATAGAGAATCTTGCGAGTTACCTACCGCAGTGCTGTTTGATGTTGACACTGGAAGGATTTCCATTCGTCACTGTGAACACTAATGAGTGTCGCTCTGAATGTTCTGGCAAGATCACATGGATTTTGCGAAGAAACCAGGAATCAAGTTTGAATCAATTAAGAATCCAAACTTAGTTGCTTTCCAGTTCTCACAAGTTTGATTCGTGTAGAATCGCACAAGTTACCTACCATGAGCTTGTTTGATGCTGGCTCAAGCAGGATTTCCATCTTCATTGTGAATCGTATCACTCAGATGTTCTGGCAATATCACAAGGATAATGCGTAGGACTCGATTGTGTCCTAATGAGATGATAAATTGATCTCGTTTGGCTCTAGACTCAATAAGTGCATTTTTGGTAATCGGAGGCTGGAGCAGACTGCCACCTTTTCAATATTAACTGACTCGGAGTGAGAAAGTCAATAGATACGTGTTGATCTCCGTGACAATGAGACAAGTTTCTTTTGAGAGAAACTCGAATGGTTGGGGAAGGGTTGTGCATCGTATCACTGGGTCCATGACACTTGTCTTCAAAAGATGTGTTAACCCGGTTTCTACCTAAGTTGCACAGAATATTCAACTCCTTCAATGCTTACCAATACGTCATTACTAGCACCTTGTTGTGATTGTTCCAGTGCTAACTTAAGTAATTGGTCCGCATTCAGCTTCATTCAACTCCATCTTTCCTAAGGACAACTATTTCTAGCTATGGAATGTCCTTGGGTAGATCCCTCCGGTTCTGGTTGGATCATAGGACTTAGTTTCCTATCCTAAACCACCTTTTGACTCCATCGTTCCGTCGTGGATAGTAGGTTGTTTTGGGTAAAGATCGTAACCATAAAACCATTGAAAACCATTCAAAGTGCTTGATAAAAATCAAAACTTTTAACACTTTGAAAGTTTTATCTTTTCGAAAACCCCCCCTACACACATGCATCGATATACGAAATAGTTTGGCATGTGAAGGAAAGAGTTTCACTTGAGTCTTTAAGATCACATGTTGCGATATATTACATTTTAATCACATTTTCTCCCCTATCTCTAATATAAAAATATAATATTAGAGATACCAATTGATTAAAATATGACATTTTCTGAAAAATCGACGGGAGAGAAACATGTGTGCACGCATGAATCATGGAACATTTTCAGTCGGGACGCTCCCCCTCAACAATATATGTGTGTCTTGAGACAAAATTTGACAAAATTTTAGAAAAACGACACCACAAAATATGTTGAGGTACGGAGTTGAGATGCCTTTTCCGATATAATATATTACATTTGACAATTTCATATCATTTTCGGAATGTGTTGGATACATAAGATATGACAATTTTAGTGATGTACCCAACAACATTAAAAGGCTTGATTTTAAAATGCTCCCCCTCAAAAATTGATCAAAATAACATATGACAATTTTGAGATATAAAAACCACTTATGAGGAAGGGAGTGTTGAACACACAATTTTGAAAGATTTAGAAAAACCTTTTGAGAAATTCTTGAAAAATTGTGTTCAACGGTTTTAAATAATCAGGATAGAAGACTTCTCTTCTATTGCTTAGGGAAAGCGCACTGAAACGTACACTCCCCTTTCGGGTCCGTTTTTCATGAGCTCAAAACTTTGATTGTTTTGTGACTAGCTCATGACCGAGAAAAATAAATTTCCCGTTGTGAAGGATAAGTTATCATCCGTGATAAACTTTCCTTAAGTTGAAGTGCGAGTTCTAAGCTGACATTTACTTAGAAATCGTTTTTCATGAACTTAAAAACTTTGAAGGTTTTTATGAGAAGCTCATGACCGAGAAATATGAATTTCTCGTTGAGAAGGATAAGTTATCGTCCGAGATAAACTTTCCTTAGTTGAGGTCCGAGTTCTAAGCTGTGATGCGCCTAGAAGTCATTTACACGAGCTTAAAACTTTCGAATAGTTTTAATGTAAGCTCGTGTCCGAGAAAAATCGAATTTCTCGTTTTGAGGATAAGTCATACTCGGGATGAACTTTCCTATCTTGTGAGCCTGGGTTACAGTCTGTAATTTGACTATAAGCCATGTACACGAGCTAAAAACTTTTGAATAGTTTTAAGAGAAGCTCGTGTTCGAGAAATATTAATTTCTCGTTTTGAGGGTAACTTATCGTTGAAGAGATAAAGTTCCCTTTCTTTGACGTTCGAGTTACAACCTGAAATGTGACTGTAAGTCATTGTAGAAGCTTAATTTAGAAGCCCCTAAGACGCTTGTTTCTCTGATATCTGCTTCTTCAGCAACCAAACTCTGAGAGTGTCTTTTGTTCAGCGGTATGAATATGGAAAACCTTTGTGTTCTTGTTGAACCTTTACTTTATTACCTGCACTTTCATCAGTAGTTTGTATGCTTGCATGTGGGTTAGAGATATCTTGATGAGAACCATGTGGGGGTTCACCTTGAACCTTTGTCGAGCTAGAGGGAAATAGCTTTCAAGTAGGAACCCATCTAAGACCTATTGTTTTGAAGGTTCTACCCGTTGGTATCCACCTAAGACAAGGTCGAGGAGACATAGTTTTCTCATGCACAACGGAAGACTTAGTTGGAGAAAACCTATTTCCTTTAGGGTTCCGTCTCTGAGGTGCTCTAGCTTTTTGGTTCACCTTGTTCAGGACTTTAGTGATACAATCATCATGAATGGCATTAAACACGCATTTGTTACATTTCTTGCAAACAAAGTGCTTAGCATCTGAGAAGGCTCTAGAGTTCCTGGGGTTGGCAGAATTGTGCACATCATAGAAGGGTCTAGAATTCCTAGATGTGTGAACAATGCACCTAGGTTGTGATTTGGTCCTATCTCTTGCTTGTGTCTTGTTTTTAGCATCCTCTAGATAGCTTTTGTGACCCGCGTCATTTGAACTACGCCAAGGCATGTTCTTGGAGCTATTTCTAGAGTTGGTTGATGTTGGGATATGCGATCGTTTAGCCATCGGAAATGCGTGAGCCTATCGGGGGCACACACAAATACACAAAGAGTACGCTTAGTATATATTTAATATATGTAACTCGTTTATATTTATTAGATATATAATATGTTTCACAAATTTTATTTAACGTTTTTAGTTTAACCGTTAGACGTTAAAAACTAATTAATATACGTTAAATAAAAAGAAATAAAAACAGGCTTAATAATTTTATCGTATACTTTTGTTTTGCCTAAAATTGCATAAAAGATTATGTATTGCCAACCAACACATGAGATATTCTAATAAAATATATTTCATGTTTTGTTTCCTTTTTGTCGGAAAGAAAAGGAAAACAAAGTTGCAAGATATGGCAAATTGAGACAACCGAATATTGTAGTTGTTTTGTCTTGTTTTTGTTACACGTCAAAATCACTATATATATTCTATATTGTTTTGAGAAAAATTGATTGAGATTCCATTTTTCATATAGCATCTCAAAAGCAAATAAGCCCTGTACATTTTCTGTTGATCCATCACACGGCAAAGCATTAAAATCCATAAGGTTTTTTTGTTTTGTTTAACTGGTGTGTAGCTATTGTAATAAAGAAACATAACCTTTATTTGGTTTAGTAGTTTCTTTATTATTTTCTTATTAACCATTCGAACGTATACCGCTTTGGTATTCGAATTGGTTTGAAGCAAGATCAAGAACACTTGTTGTTAGTAATCGTGAAGCAACCACTAGCATCGTAACGTGCTTGTGTGACGTGTAGTGTGAGCAACTTATAGAGACGGTAATTTAACCGTTATATTTCAAGATCCAAGATCAAGATCTCGTTTATTTGATTTAATCAATTAAACAAAAGGTTAGTATTTTATATTGCTTTATTTATGTGTTAATTATAAACATCAAACTAGATCCATTCCGCTGCGTACTCGTAGTTAAATGGTTAACTAGTTGTAAAATCCCAACAGTGGCATCACGAGTCAAATCGTTTGGTGTTTATGGGTTACACAAAGAATAAACACGCTAGATCCGCTTAAATACTCGCTTTATTTTTTTTCTATGGCAACAACATGCATTCTTGCCATGAACTTTTAATCTTGATCTAGATCTAATAAAATTGGGTAGGTTTATTAAATTGGTTAATAAATAAAATTTTATTTTTATCCGTCAAAGACTTTAGCAATCACATTTGTGATGCATGCTCGTCACCAAGTACCTAGCAACTTGGTGAGGGTCTTTGATCCTCAAATTGGGGAAGACTCACTTGAGATCTTGGATCTTATATGATTTACTGCTTTCATATAGAGTCTGTCTTCTGCTTCTACCCCTTTCTAGTCTGTTTTTATGTGGTTATTTGTTTTCCATTACGAAATGCAAAACGTAATAATACAAGATTCTAGGAATCATAAAAACGGATCTCTACTTATATCGAAACTAGCTTTAAAAGTATGTCATATTAACTACACTTATTTTTCCTTGCTAATTGGATATGTGTTATTTGTTAAAAATCGTTTTTGGAACAAAGATTAATATGGACATAAGATCTATGAAACTTGGTTTTATTATAGTCTAATTATTTTGTGAAATCATATTGTCACTCGAGTTGATGGCTTATAAACTATCTTCTCAACGACGTGATTTGCAAAATTAATTGGTTTATAATACTTAAAACCAACTTGTTTGGTGATTTACTAATGATAGACTTGCTATTGCACTACGTGTTCTAGTCAAGCTATCTAGGGTTTGAGCGATCTTTAATGCTTTCCCGTGTCATATACATGTTTCGGCATCTATATGATAATTATCCCAAGCACTTGCGCCCTTGGGCGCATGAAGAGTAGGATATAGGGTTTGATCATTCTTTAATCTTTTCCCGCGGTAAACACACCTAAACCAAAAAGTTAATAAAAGGTTTTCTTAACTTGTGCTAAAAGATGATTGCATGCATCTTTTACACGTTTTTGACATTTGTTTTCTAAAACTTATGTGATACCTATTTGAATTTTAAGTCTATGCCATCCAATTTAATAGCACTTGTAGTCTTTTTTCGTCATCTGGTCAGACCTAGGGCGAATCATGCACCCAAGGCGATCTTTGTCACTGGTCAGACCTTTTCCAATCATTGCATGCTTTAAATTGGTACGACTTAAAGTCGAGTTCCCGGTCAGATTCGGAACCCGAGGCATAAGATGAGATGAAACATACTCATGACTTTATTACGTGTAGAATAAGTTTGTTTGAGATGTTCAATGGTACTCGAAAGAGATGAGAGAACGTCCCGTCCAAACACTCTGCAACAAATAAACTTCATGAATCGTCTCATAATTCTAAGAGTTGCACTTGCAATGCAATTAACGCTCGACGCTTACCTCTTGCCCTACTTGATACTAGACGGTCGGACCTCTAATATTAAGTGGGAGTGCAAGTAAGGATCTTAGTCTTATTAGTAATTAATTGGGTAGTTAATTCTATTAAGAATTTAATTATCTAAAATTCTAAATTGAACTTTCTAATGTTCCGATTAGTTGTGTTATTGCAACATAATTCGTAAACTAAAGTTGTTTTCTTATAGAAAACAAACATAGTCTCTTTTCCTGGTAAGAAAAGCGAGACTTACTCCTATCTCTTCTCATTAGTTGACAAGGATCATAATCGAATAATGATCGATTGTATTTAAACTCACTTTTAATATTTCATTATCCTAATCCGGTTCTGAAATCATTGAAAGATAACGTATTTTGTGTACCTAATGTCTATAGCTACCAAAATAAATGACATCTTGCACTTGTCACGATGTATGAGTTTAAACCGTAAAGAGTAAAGAATTTACTAGCACTTCGCTAGGTATCTTTCTTGGACTCTTGTTATTCCTTAAAGTGCTAAATACCCTTGCGGCTATGTAGACGATAAAGGAGGAATTGCATGCTAAATAGTCAAGTTAATTGAAAGCATGAACGGCTAGTCCCTCATCCACACAAGTAGAATTTCATATACTTTGTTCAAATACCTAAGTAAATGTATACTTGTAGGAATTTTTCAAATATAAGGAAGTCAATAAATTGCTATTCACTTCTACTGGTGATGTAACATTTATAATGTTGACAAATTCAGTGGGAGCGTTGCAGTTTATTACTGAAATAATATCCATGTAATATTGTCAATTTCAGTGGGAGCTACAAGATTTATTTTCTTGCTTAGTCATCCATATTATTCCGAACTTGCTTTGAAATAATTTATCACTTCCAAATATGAACGATCATTGCTTAAAGGAAATTGCATTTTATTTTATAAGATAACACGCTGCCTTTCTGATGTCGCCTTCTGAAACGTTATCTATAAAATAATAATCCACAATTCTTTATTTAAAGTTATGGTTCTAAATCTACTTATAATATCAATGACATTATCATATTGTTTACACAATCAACCACATGTTGTATTGCTTGTCTTCATAATATGATGTTGTGCCTTACACAAGTGGGAGAAATTGCAAAGTGTGTGCAAGGAACAACATATGATTAGTTTCATTTGCCCAAAAGGTAAGGAAGCTAATAATTCTACTAGGACTTGAACATAGAAGATGTCTGTTGTCCTAGTACATTCAATGTCATGATATAGTGAAAAGCTACTTCGATAATTTACTACATGTTTAGTAAATACAATTATGGTTAAGATATAATAATCATAATTTTGAAGTATAAAATTAACTTGAAATTACTATTGAACTCAAGAGTTTGCGTTCATGATTACTTTAGTTAGTATAATTATGTTTTTCCTTGATAACACATAATTATAAAGTCCTTGAATTACTCACCGACTTCTAACATAAAGTATTTAGTAAAGTAGTTATGTCTTCTTGTTAACACATAAACATTAGATCTTTGAATTATTCAAAGACTTATAATGTATACTTGATATGTTCTGTTTTCTTGTAAATGCATAAACATATAATTCTTGAACTGTTATGTCTTCTTGTAAACACATGGTTCTTGTATTATTCAAGGAATATACATTATAGCATGCACCTGGATTTAAAATACTGATATTGTAATTTGGTACACGATCCGATTGACAAGTATTTAATCCAAAGAGTATTAAGTTATCTATGGAATTCTGATGTAGCCTCACAATTCCAATACTCATAGAATACCAAAATATTATGGTATGTCTAAAGAGTTGAAACTAACTATATTTATATAGTTTGATTTATGATAGCTTTAATTATTCTACCTCTATGATCTATCAAGGTTAGAAAATTGCGTGTGTCATTGATACACTCAATATAGTTCAAACCTAGAAGGTATTCAAGACAACCCACAAATTGAAAACCCTAATTTATTAGGGACCTTCAGTTGTTCCACTCAAACCAATCGAATCCTAAAACCTTTTGGGTTTTTCGATTTTCTACACTTCCTAGCTTGACGATTGTAGTGTTGGTGTTCCTCCTAGCTTGACGTAACACAAACCTTTCCAAAGGTTATTGGTTAAAAGAGTGATACAAGAATTATGGTTCTTACTAGAAACCCTAATTAGGGTTCTTGGGAGAAATCCCAATATGTCTTGATTAAATTCTTTAATTTGTTAATATCTTATGAAGCATACTATTAACAAACTTGAGATAAGAATTTAAAATGTGTTTTGTACTCTCTCTATTAAGAACAATTTATTGTTGCTTAAATACTTAGTATTTAGAGAATGATCTCTACTTACAAAAGTAAGTGGGAGTTATAACAAATCTTGAAGATATTCAAGAGCAAAATACACAACCTTCAAAATCCACTTGTTGATGTCATATTTTGGTTAAGCATGGAAATGTCAAACCAAAGTAAATGTTACTCTCATTCATAAATCTGCAAAGATACCTCATCACTTGATTGATATTTTAATATCAATGCTGAGGAATATAAGTTAGGAGATCTTTGTAATCTACTAACTGCTAATGAATATTATCATATCTTGAATCTGATAAATATTTTAGAAATATGAATGATAAGATGCAGTCCTTAAAGGGAAAATCAATCTTTTGAATTTGATTGATGTTTCTCCTAATTATAAACCTATGAGGTTGGAAGGAGTTTCTTTTGAAGAAAGACTCACAAGGACAAAATGGTATACATATTTAATGCATGGCTAATAATAGGAAGCTTTTAATTATACTCAAGCAATTGACTATGATTAAATCATTCTTCTATGCAAGCATTGATTAAATAAAGATAATTGATTGTCATATATGTTTCTATGTAAATGGAATATGTCAATTAAAACTTTATAGTTTCCCTTTATGATTACCTTTAGCGAGAATGGTGTATAATCAAAAGGTTTATGAGTCTATAAAATCTTTATTGAGTATACATGATAGATAATCCAAGTATGGATTAAATCATGCATCTATAAACTAAATCTGAAATTTAATTCAATATGATTTTGGTTAAATTTAGATAGTTTGGAGTACACTTGACATTAAATAGGAGCACTATATTTTTTCTTAAACTTCGTATGTTGTATAACATATTGAAGACGTCATTCCATTTAAGCTAGATGTGATCCTTAAGATTGGAATGAAGCTTCATTTGGGAATTTATGGAATAAAACCCAATGACTTTGGAATACATGTTTATTGAAATAAACATATGCGGAAATTTAGTCCAACACAATGCAATACATCATTAAAGCAAGTCATGAATGATATATTTCACTTGACATAATATTACATGGATGGAACCCTTATGTTTTTAACTAAGGATTCATTATGTATATATATTATATTGTGTATATGACTTGTTATCACTTTTGCATCAGAGAAAAGTGAGATGACAACAACAATATCTAATTCAGAGTATTTAGATTATTGTTAATAATGTTTACGAATTATAAAGCATAGTGTTATATCTGTACACTGATGCTAGAGGATAATCAATTCTAGTAAAGTAGGATTTTATTATTTATGATAAATCTTCTAACTAGATATGCTAAATCAAGAGCATTATTGCTTTACACATTAAGGAATAAGGATACTTTACACTTTAAGAAACTGTAAAGATGACTGTCAGTATATCGTTGATTTTAAATGCCTTATACAAGGTATGACGATATCCTCATACTATGACACTTGCAATAGTATGAGCATGTAGGATAAGACACTCATCTTGTTTTTCAAATCATTCACAAATTGTGAAATTTGAAACAAGTATTCGGTAAGTTTACTTAGATGACTATTTAGCATTCTTGTAAGAAAAGTTGAGAATGTTGGAAACATTTGACTTCAACTTGCTAAATTAGTTTCATGCAATCTATTTTAGTATTTGGATAATTGGGATGGTAAGACAGTTATTACTTTCTGATGAATAAAGATACTTGATATTTGCTTTCATTCATATAATTACTGTTGTCCTATATTTGTATGTTTAATCCTTGAATATTTTATTATTCTAATTATGTCCATTGTCGGTTAGCAATATGGGAATATTGTCTACATTAAGACAAATGTGAGTGTTGGTTATATTCTTTGAATATATGGACGGTTCCCGCCAAACTCATGTGTTATTCATAAGGGATGCATATTGGACACCCCGAACTTTCGAATTGTTACTTTTGGATCCTTGTCATGAGTAAGATTTCGAAAATGGTGATTAAGTCATCCTTAGACTTGAGATGCAAACAAGTTTGTGCATGTGTGAATATCACTTCTTGATTATATGTTAAACGCTATCTCGCAAGCGATAGTTATAAAGGCTATAATTGGAAGTGTTGTGAAGCAGCGATCCACAAACACTTGTAGTCAATATAGAATTTGTTCCTCCACTTGATAAAGTGCAGATTAGTACCACTGGGCCCTCTCCAGAATTAATCAGATAATTGTGTGGCCGCACCCAAAGAGTAAATCAAGATGATACTTGTTTACATTTGGTATATCTGAATTAACTTCTATAACGAGAAACTAAAAGTTAAACTATATGGAATGAGTTAGGATCCATATCCATGGTTTAACGGTACTAGTAACAAAGGGATGATTATTAGCAAGTCACATAATCGTATACCATTTATACTTTTGAGATATTCTTCTTGAAATTATACCTCAATCATTTCCGGTTATAATAAAGTGTTGCTAGATACTTTATTATAGACGTAATATGTCTTAAACTCTCACAAGTGGGAGCTGTTGGGATATGCGATCGTTTAGCCATCGGAAATGCGTGAGCCTATCGGGGGCACACACAAATACACAAAGAGTACGCTTAGTATATATTTAATATATGTAACTCGTTTATATTTATTAGATATATAATATGTTTCACAAATTTTATTTAACGTTTTTAGTTTAACCGTTAGACGTTAAAAACTAATTAATATACGTTAAATAAAAAGAAATAAAAACAGGCTTAATAATTTTATCGTATACTTTTGTTTTGCCTAAAATTGCATAAAAGATTATGTATTGCCAACCAACACATGAGATATTCTAATAAAATATATTTCATGTTTTGTTTCCTTTTTGTCGGAAAGAAAAGGAAAACAAAGTTGCAAGATATGGCAAATTGAGACAACCGAATATTGTAGTTGTTTTGTCTTGTTTTTGTTACACGTCAAAATCACTATATATATTCTATATTGTTTTGAGAAAAATTGATTGAGATTCCATTTTTCATATAGCATCTCAAAAGCAAATAAGCCCTGTACATTTTCTGTTGATCCATCACACGGCAAAGCATTAAAATCCATAAGGTTTTTTTGTTTTGTTTAACTGGTGTGTAGCTATTGTAATAAAGAAACATAACCTTTATTTGGTTTAGTAGTTTCTTTATTATTTTCTTATTAACCATTCGAACGTATACCGCTTTGGTATTCGAATTGGTTTGAAGCAAGATCAAGAACACTTGTTGTTAGTAATCGTGAAGCAACCACTAGCATCGTAACGTGCTTGTGTGACGTGTAGTGTGAGCAACTTATAGAGACGGTAATTTAACCGTTATATTTCAAGATCCAAGATCAAGATCTCGTTTATTTGATTTAATCAATTAAACAAAAGGTTAGTATTTTATATTGCTTTATTTATGTGTTAATTATAAACATCAAACTAGATCCATTCCGCTGCGTACTCGTAGTTAAATGGTTAACTAGTTGTAAAATCCCAACAGTTGAAGCATTCATGTGATCGGGCTTTGCAGAAGCGGATTTTCTTAAGGAGGGTCTAGATTGTGGAGTGACTGGTTTAGGTAAATTGCTACGCACGTCAACTTGGGATGCAAACCTCAGATTCAACGTTTTGAGTCGTTCAGATTTAAACGCATTCGATTGTCTAGCAACTGAGCGATTTCTGACTGGTTGAGAAGGAGGTTTCCCCAAGACTGACAGTTTTGCTAACTTAGTATCCACACTATTTCCTTTTAGTTTCCTTAATTCATTTTTCACCGCTGTCAATGCAAAAACCTTTTCCTGAATCTGAGCCTTTAATTGCTCATTTTGTAGAAGTAATTGAGCGACACGTTGTTCTAACTTAATGTTCATATTATCAAATATGGCGTTATCAGCATTCGCATCATTACTATCTACAGTGTCGATAGGTTGCACAGATAATTCAGTTAATGAAGCAGGCGGAGGACTTGGATTTTGAGAAGCCAACTTTGATTCTAACAAATTTATTTGTTTCACAAAATGTTCTTTTTCCGCGTTGAAATCTTGAATCTTACGATCCAATTTTTGTTCAAGAACAACATTTGCTTTTTCAAGTTTTTCAAAATAAGCTTCAAATTTGTCATTTTTCTTTGAAAATTCGAGTTTGGCATCCTCAAAATCTTTTGTCGTTTGAGCTAAGAGAGTTTCGAGCTCGTGATTCTTAGAATCAGTATTTAATGGTACCTCATCCATTGGCTCATTGTCACATGTGGGGCTGATAGTTGTAACAACGACTTCTGAATCTTTCCCTGAGCTTGTGCTGGTATGATGAGTTTCTGATTCTGACCTGCTGCTTTCTTTATCAACCGAAGAAGCATCCAATGCTTGATCTTTATCGACAGTGCTCTCTTTCGTCTGCATCAGTCTTTGATTCACCCTTCTTTCTAATTGCCTTTGATGACGTGTTCTTTCAGCAACTGACTTCTTTATATTACTCATGTGTTGAAGAAGTGTCTCTTTGAATGCTTGAAGATCTACGAGAGTATATTTGGTAAAGTATGTGCTTGTGAACTCTCGATCGTTTTTGGATAAGCCACTTGAGTCAATGAATTGCTGGAACTGAAGGTTGAGAGCTAAAAGGACCTCCATGGATATATTCTCGTGAAAATCGTCTCTGTCAAGTTCTTGTTGAAGATGGTCCACATTAAGTAGCACCGTTCTGATGAATGTCTCAACATCTTGACCAAATAGTAGAAAGAATACCCGTTTGAATCCAATTTCAAGACGAGTGCCTTTTAGGTCTTCTCTTGAAAGAACCTGAAGGTGTGACTGAAGCAACTTTATTTGTTCCATGCATCTTTCTTTTGCTTTCGACATCTTGTATTTGATTGCATGAACGGTTTTGGTGGTAGAATCCTTGTTAGAAGGTTTACTGATTGGAGTCTCAGTATTTGTCTGAACCTCTGGAGTCTCAGTATTTGTCTGAACCTCTGGATTCTGCATCTTCTCTTTATTCATCTCAGTCATGGACGTTGTTGGTGTTGAATCCACGAAGATGTCCATTGAACGGATGTCTCGAAGAGGATATGATGTGTATGGATGACGGATCTTAGTGGATTTGTTGTGATTTGATGGTGGTTGAAATTCCGAAAAATCCAATTTTTTCTCAGTCCGACAATTAATTCCTCAGTCCGACAAAACGGTAAGCCGAAAAATTTTGAAAATTTTGAAATCGAGTTAGAAATAGCCAAAAACTAGTAGGGAAAAAATTTGAAAAATGAAAAATTTTGACAAAAAATAAAACCTAAAATGGCCTAAAAATTTGAATTTTGGTCCGAAAATTCGAATTTTTTGGTCGAAAAATTTTTTGCATCGCCAAAATTTGAAATTGAAGCTTAAATGGCCTAAAAATGGTATAGGAAAAAATAAAATTTTCTATAGTTTTCCCGCCAAAAAACGCTTTTTTTTTTTTTTTTTTTTTTTTTTTTGTTTTTGGAAACGATGTTCCGAAACTAGTCTAGATAGTGGCTAAGTCTAAAAATTACTCAAACAAAATATCCATCGGAATAACCTTGTCGGAATAAACCCAATCGGAATGTCCAATTGGAATGTCCAATCGGAATGACCAAATTGGAATGTCCAGTCGGAATGACCAAATCGGAATGACCAATCGGAATGACCAAATCGGAATGACCAATCGGAATGTCCAATCGGAATGACCAAATCGGAATGACCAATCGGAATGTCCAATCGGAATGACAATCGGAATGACCAATCGGAATGTCCAAATTGGAATACTCAAATCGGAATGTCAAATCGGAATGACCAATTGGAATGTTAAATCGGAATGTCCAATCGGAATGACCAATCGGAATGTATAAACCCTATTCCGATTACACCACTCGGAATAACTGTAAGCCCTTTTCTGATGACCTGATCGGAATAATTCCCACTTTTCTCGGACAAAACTCAACCAATTCGTGATTTTAAGCCAAAAAATGATCAAAACACCCAAAAATTTTATGTTTTTAGCCAAAGTAACTATACCAAATCTCTACCACAACTATGTAGAAGATTTGTATCAAGAAAAAACCATAAAAAACACAAGAAAATTTTTTTTGGACGTGATATGTAGATCAAAATAACCACGAAAAATCAAGAACACACCACACGAATCTTCAATCACCTATCCACTATAGGCTCTTGATACCAAATGTTGTTCCCATTCAATCCATAACACAAGATTTAGAAGAGATATTTAGAGAGAGAAAGAGAAGAAAAGTAGAGAGAGAAACAAGAGAGATTTGGAAGGTTTATGTTTACTAGAGAGAGAAAGTAAAATGAACCAACACCCTCTTTCACATGTGAAAGAGGGTTATATACCCCACGGATCTAAGGCCTTTGTGGGCTTCATCTTGGGCCGGGCTTGGCTTTGCTTTGGGCTTACGCCCCTAACTTATACAATATTAGCTTAAAGTCCAAGCCCGGTTTTCCCGACTAACCTATTACAATACAAGACCTTTTAACGACTAAGATGACCTATTACATTCTTGTTCGACTATATAAAATATAGGGCTAACACATGGTGGCAATGCAAGAAATTGATGGTGTTGGATGGGACTGGAGCTATTTGGCTAAGGATGAGGAAGAGGATAAAGCTTTGGTTGCTGAGATAGAAGAAGAAGAGCATGTTCAATATGCTCTCATGGCACACTCCTCATCTTTATCAGACAATGAGGTATATGATGATGCTTTTTGTAGTAAGGGTTGTCGTTTAAATACTGAAAAACTTAACAAAGAGGTTTTAAGATTGTTAGGAGATGTAAGTAATGAGAGATGCAAGTTGTCTAACTATCAAATTGCTCTCACTCAAACTGAAAAGATAGAATCTGAGTATAAGAAAATGGAGCTTGACCAAAAAGATAAAATTATATCTTAAAACATGATTTAAATGCTAGTAATGATATTAGAAACATCATGGAAAGGGTCAATGCTGAATTACAGGCTAAGTTAGATGAGGCTATCAAGAATAAGGATAATGTAGACCTTAAAATTCAGAGATTTGATAAAGCCTCACAAATCCTAGGAGAATGTGTTAATAAACAGAGGGATCCTAGGGACATGACTGGGATTGGGATGAAAGACTATTATGGTGTTCCACCACCAGCTGGGGACTTCTATGGTGTCCAAAGAAAGGACTTATCTTGGACTGGTTTACCAGAACTCCAAGAAGAGGAATTTATTCCTCCACCAAGAGTCCTTACCCTAGTTGAAGAGCATAGGAAAAAGTTGATTGACTTGAATGAATGGAAGAAAGCCAACCCTACCTTGTTTGTCAAGGGTGGCATGCTTTGTGATAGTCCAAATGAGTCGACCCCTATCAAAGTAACAAACCCAATCACTGGCAAGACTGTTGACCTTGGCCCAAACACTGTTAGAAAACCTAGCATTAAGTATGCAGAAATGTATAGGAATACTAGGTCACCAAAAGCCAAGTTAGTGATAATGGAACAGGTTTCTTTTCTTCTAGACCTAGAGTTGTGTCTAGAAAGGCCTGTTACACTTGTGGTAGCTTTTCACATTTAGCCTATAAGTTTGTCAATGCTTCCAAGGTCAACGCTGACAAAAGGTCAAACACTGTCAGACCCAAAACTTTTGTGGAGCACAGTCTACAAGTTGTTAGACCAGCCCCATTCTTTACCAAAGGGTCTAACACTCATGGACAAAGACCTTTTCAGAAGACCAATACATGGTCTAATAGGCAATGGGTTCCTATAGCAAACCCTAGGTTCAACGCTGATAAGGGTAATTTCAGCGTTGACAAGACCAAATCAAACGCTGACAGAAACGTTCTAGACCTAAATATTTGCAACCACAGGGAAAAAGGTCTAAAGCTTCTTCTAGCTTAACATGGAGATCTAAGCAAGATCAAAACCCTAATTCTAATTGGGTTTCTATGACCTGCAACAGTTTTAATTATATTTCAAAGGTCATCACAAAACCAATTGGGGTTAACTAGGTGTTTCATCCAAAAAGGGATGAACAAAGGGTTGTTATTAGAACTAAGTCTGTTCTTGTTGAACAACCAGATCAATCCAAGTCTGCTCAGGCTTGGGTTCCCAAAGAAAACTAATTTGTTTTCTTTATGTGCAGAGCATTCAAAAATAGGTGAATGATTATGGCTATTGGGATAGTGGATGCTCTAGGAACATGACTGGGAAGGAAGATTACCTTACAAACTTCACTCCCATTAAGGATGGTGATAAAGTTTACTTTGGAGGCGGATATGGAACTATCACAGGCAAAGGAACTCTTCTCACCAAGAACTTGCGTTTTGAAAACGTGTTTCTGGTAAAATAACTTGATTATAATCTTTTTAGTGTATCACAAGTTTGTGATAACAAAAATAAGGTTCTTTTCACTGATACTGAATGCTTGGTGTTGAACAAGGATTTTAAAATGCCAGATGAGAAATATATTGACTATACAACACCTAGGCATAAGGACATTTATAATGTGAATCTTAATGGTATTAGGATGAATAATAATATGTCATGTTTTTATGCTAAAACTTCAGTTGATGAGAGTAATCTATGGCACAGGAGACTAGGGCACATAAACTTTAAAAATATAAACAGACTTATGAGACTTGGTTTGGTTGATGGTTTGCCTGAAAAGGCTTTTCACAATGACCACTCTTGTGTTGCATGCCTTAAAGGCAAACAGCACAAGGTCTCATTTAAGTCTAAACATGTGCACTCTAGTTCTAAACCACTTGACTTGCTGCATATGGACCTGTTTGGTCCAACTAATATAGAGAGTTTGAATGGTAATTCATATTGTTTTGTCATCACAGATGATTTTTCTAGGTTTACTTGGACTTTCTTTTTAGCTATGAAAAGTGACACTACTGATACTTTAATTAACTTTATTAACCAGATAGAGAAGAAAAGTGGTAATGAAGTTAAAATGCTTAGAAGTGATAATGGTGGTGAGTTTAGAAATAAACTGTTGGATGATTTTTGTGCCAAGAAAGGGATTACTAGGCAGTTTTGTATTGCCAAAACCCCACAGCAAAATGGGGTTGCTGAGAGAAAGAATAGAACCCTAATTGAAGCAGCCAGGACTATGTTGGTTGATGCTCACTTTCCTATAGCTTTTTGGGCTGAGGCTGTGAATACAGCTTGTTATGTTCAGAATAGAGCATTGGTCAACAAGATACATAACAAAACACCTTATGAGTTACTTTGGGGAAGGAAACCTAATATTGGTTTTCTTAAACCTTTTCGTTGTCATGTAGTTGTACTAGATACTAGTGATGCCTTAGGTAAATTTAGTGCTAAAGGTGATGAAGGCTACTTCATGGGTTATTCAGTGCAGAGTAAGGGATATAGGGTTTACCTTAAGAAGGAAAAACGTATACTTGAAAAAGTACATGTTAGGTTTTTAGAGAGTAAACCTAGTGATCCTGAAAGTGGTCCAAATTGGTTGTTTGACTTGGAACCTCTATCTAGGACTTTGAATTATATGCCTGTTACTAATCTAGACATTGTGAAGGTAACTTCAAATGTTGTGGAAGAACCAGTTGTTGATGTTTCAGGTACACAAGTTAATGAAGAGGTTGGATCACAAGCAGACAAGTCATCTCCCATACTTGAGTATGTCACTATTCCCATATGGACAGATGCTTTTGCTGCTGCTGCTGGAAAGGAAAATGTTGGTCCTCAAGTATCACCAGTTAACAACATGCATGGTCCTTCAGGCGCTGACAAAGGAAAATCTGGCGCTGACAGGACAAATTCAGGCGTTGATGGCTCAAACGTTGACAACACCATTTCAGGTGTTGATGGTTCAAATGCTGACAACCTTAGTTCAGGCATTGACAACTCTTTTGAGAATATTTTCTCTTCCAATTTTGAACAAGGTAAACCGTCAAGCAGACATGAAGAGGTTCATACAAATATTGATGGAGGAGAGTCTAAAGAAGATATTGGTAACTTGGATGATGCGATTGAAGACAACAGACTTTTTGAGGGAGGAGTTCTTACTTCCACTATGAAGAATCACCCCACTTCTCAAATTATTGGAGATGTGATGTCTCTTGTTCAGACTAGAAGATCTCATCAGAGTCTTGGAGGATTTATTGCCAATATACACAAGAAGGTTGATACCCCTCTTGTTCAAGCATGTTTGTTTGCCTGTTTTCTGTCATAACAGGAACCCAAGAAGATTTTTGATACTCTCAAAGAACCAAGTTGGGTGGAAGCAATGCAGGATGAGCTTCACCAATTTGCTATTCAGGATGTTTGGGAGCTGGTTGATTGTCCCAGATATGCCAGACCTATTGGGACAAGATGGGTTCTAAGAAACAAGAAAGATGAAAGAGGCATTATGGTCAGAAACAAGGCACGTTTAGTGGCTCAAGGATATACACAAGAGGAAGGGATAGACTATGAGGAGGTCTTTGCACCAGTGCAAGGATTGAGGCTATAAGAATATTTCTAGCCTATGCTTCCTACATGGGCTTCATTGTCTGTCAAATGGATGTGAAGAGTGCTTTTCTGTATGGCACAATTGTTGAGGAGGTGTATGTCATGCAGCCTCCTGGTTTTGAAGATCTAGAGAATCCAGACAAGGTGTATAGAGTCAAGAAAGCTATGTATGGACTTCATCAAGCCCCAAGAGCATGGTATGGCACATTGTCCACTTATTTGGTGGAAAATGGATTCCAAAGAGGAACCATAGACAAGACATTATTTACAAAGAAGGCTGGTAAGGATGTCTTACTTGTTCAGGTTTATGTTGATGATATCATCTTTGGTTCTACAAATCCAAAGATGAGTGAAGACTTTTCTAAGCTTATGACAGACAAATTCAAGATGAGTGCAATGGGGGAGATGAACTTCTTTCTTGGGTTACAAGTTCAGCAGAAAGAAGATGGTATCTTCATCTCTCAGGATAAGTATGTAGCAGAGATCTTGAAGAAGTTTGGCTTTTCTCCACATGAAAAGAGGGCTACTACTCCTATGGATAGAGAACACCCTTGGGGAAAAGTTGGAGATGGAAAAGATGTGGATGTCAGGCACTATAGATCAATGATTGGTTCATTGATGTACCTCACAGCCTCAAGACCTAACATTATGTTTGCTGTGTGTGCATGTGCACGCCATCAAGTGACTCCCAAAGAGTGTCACCTTTATGTTGTCAAGAGAATCTTTAGGTACCTTAGATGTTATCCAGATTTGGGATTATGGTATCCAAAATATTTACCATTGGAGCTTATTGCATATTCAGACAGTGACTATGGTGGTGATAAATTTGATAGAAAATCCACAACTGGTGGATGTCAGTTTCTTGGGAGTAGGTTGATATCTTGGCAATGCAAGAAACAAACAATGGTGGCCAATTCTACAACTGAAGCAGAGTATGTTGCTGCAGCTGATTGTTGTGGACAAGTCTTATGGATTCAGAACCAGCTGTTGGATTATGGGTATAATTTCATGCATACCAAGATTTTTGTTGACAATAACAGCACTTTAGGCATTATTAAAAATCCTGTACATCATTCTAAAACCAAACACATAGAAATTAGACACCATTTTATAAGAGATTGTTTTGAAAAAGGTTTAATACAACCAGATAGGGTTGACACAGAAGAAAATGTGTCTGATTTATTAACTAAACCTTTTGATGCTGGAAGGTCTCAATACTTGTGAACAAGTATTGGAATGTTCAATCTCACATAATATGTGTTTTGGGGTCTTTATGTAAAAGTATGTACAGGATAATGCATTGTTATTGGTCTTTTTTAGAAGTTAGATTTTCCACTATATTTGTCTAACGCTGACAAAGGTTACCTTAACGCTGACAAGTGTTATCGTGACGTTGTCAGCAACGATGTTAGTTTTGTGGTTTTTAATCTAAGTGTGCAGGTGGTGTTAGCTTTGTACCATTGGATACAGAGTTACTTATGGATCCTTGGAGAATCATTTGAGCATGTTTTCATTTATGGATGATGGTTGGAATATTTATATTCCTATCTTGACATAAATTTTTATGTTCATGCATATTTTTGGGCAACATATGTATCACAGTTTAAGGGGAGGTTTTAGGAACCTTTAGGACTTTTGGGTATTCTTATAATACTCTTATCACAATTCTAGATTGTGTCCACAGGTGAGTATGAGTTAGTTTACTAAATCATGAGGCACTGTAGCATGCAAAGTTGATATACTATGCATGCTGCCAAGACATTTTTGGCCTAGAATTGGATGTGGTGTGTTGGGAGACTTGGGAATGATTTATTATGGGTTTTACCTGGGAGTTACAAGGAATTTTATGAGATAACTTAGTTGTTAAGAATTTTGGTTAGCAAGGGACACTAGAGGACTGTTATGTCTATCTTGCATAAGCAAGTGTGCATAACTGGACAGTGCTTGCCGCCCTATAATAATTATCAATTTATAGGTTATCTTCACTAGGATAAATTACTTTGTTAAGGTCCTTTTTCATTTTTATTACTTTTATTTTTGGACGCTGACAAGTATTTTTCCAAGCGTTGTTATGACCAATTTAGACGCTGACATGGCTTTGGCAAACGTTGACAAGAATATAGCCGTTGGGCGTTGATGGGTTATTTTTTACCGTTGACACTCATTGGGACCTACCCAGTTGTTATTTTTGACGAATTTTTGGGCTGTAATTTTGGGAGCAGGTAACTTTTAATTAATGCACAAGGATAACTTATTTTCTTTTCAATATTTTCATGATTATATTTTGAAAATAGTTTCCTAATTTTTGACCAATCACATGTGCCTATCTCTCCTATATATTTGGCTCCTATTTTTAAACCGGGTACCTCATATTCTTGTCTAACAAATTTTCTCCTATAATTCATCTTTCTCAATATTCACAAACAGCTCTTTCTCAATATTCACAAACAGCTTTCTTCAACAATGGCACCAAAATTTAAACCAAGTGACTTGGTATTGGGATTCAGGAGTCAACACAACATGATTGCATATTTGGACGCTGATGATTCTCTGTTTCCACAATACACCCAGATGGTGGCGTATTTGAATGCATCCCCTATTAGGTATGCTCTTTCACATGCTCCTCTCATCTCTGTCACTCATATTAAGTAGTTTTGGAACACTGTCAGTTCCTCAACAATTAATAATGTGACTACATTATCAGCTATTGTTCATGGGCGTACTTGGGTGGTTACTGAAGCCTTGGTTCGCCAGGCTTTGCATCTTGATGATGTTGATGGTATAACCACCCTCCCCATTAATGAAATAGAACAAGGACTTCGGGCTTTGGGTATCCTTTCCCTGACGAGGGTACTTTAAACAAATATCATAAACAAGAATTTCCCCCAGCCTGGAAGTACCTCATACATGTCATCCTACAATGTTTGAGTCCCAAATGTACTGCACACAATGAAATTAATAGATCTATTGCTAGTGCAATTGTGTGCATTGCAAATGGGCAAAAGTTAAATTATTCTAAAATGATTTTTGATGGCATGTGTAAAAACAAAGGGAATAAGATGACTTTGGCTTATCCCAGATTTTTGCAAATGGTTTTTGATGTGCAAAATTACTGCACAAGGGATCATGATGACTTTTATGAGATCCCTGTGCAAAATAAAGCTATTTTTACCAAGATGAATTCACCCCCTCACCGAGAATTACCCCTCACCCCAGCTATGCTTGCTGTTATTGCAGCAGCACAACCCCAACCAGAACCACAACCACAACTTGACCCAATACCAGAACCTTTGCCTTCACCTCAACACATGGAAATTGACCAAGAACCCTTCAACGCTGACACCTTAAATGTTGGCGTTGACACAAGTAATCCAGACGTTGACACCTTTCCTTCACAGACCCAAACATCCCTTAACCTTCCCACATCCACCCAATCCACATCATCTTCTACCCCACCTCGATATAGGTTGCAAAAACGCCCAAGGACTACTGGAGTGTTCTCCTCTAGTGGTCATAGCCATGTAGTAGAGAGAACCACCACCGCAAGTGTGGTTGGTGCTATGGATGAGGCTGGGAATATTGGTTCTTGCTTAGATGCAGGCCAAGACAGTCCTAACATCTTTAAAACCTCATCCATGCCCCATGACTCTAACTTGGGAGGTCAAATACCCATTTTAGAGGAGGGCAGATTAGAACCATACACATTATTGGAATTAACGGCTGTCTGCATTAGCTTGCAAAAGCAAAATACAGACCTGGTACAAATTGTAAGTACACAAGGTCTTGAACTCAAGCAATTGCGGGAGAGGATTGTCATTTTGGAGAATGCTAGCACTAGACGTGGAATGGAGGAATCTTACAAAGGGGAGGATGAGCAGATTAATGTGAGTGATAAAGGCTCACATGATGGAGAATCTTTGGGTGTTGCTAAAGCCCTTACTACATTGAAGAAGTAACCAGGTTTTGATAGATCTCTGGTTACTCCTACAAATTTAAACTTGTCCTTTACATCTATGTTGGAGCAATTTACAAGAGACGTTGAGACAAGTAATCTGGGCGTTGACAAGCAAAATTTGAACGCTGACACACCAAGCGCTGACAAGAGTAATTTGGGCGCTGACAAAAGGAATTTGAGCGTTGACAAACCTGCAGATATGGTTGATGTATTCCAGTCATCATCTATCATCAAAGAAGTGTCGTCATGGGTATTACCATCATCCATACCCATCATTGATCCATTAGATAAGGGTAAAGGAATCATGGTAGAAGTAGAAGTTCCAAAGGATGCAGCACAGGTATAGTTTGATTCAAGGTTGGCTGCACAACTCATGGAACAAGAAAGTAAGAAGGTTGGTGCATCACCATTTGTTGTCACTTCTGAGGAACAAGAAGGAAGTGATGAAGAAAGTTCAGATGCAAGTGTGAAGATTATTGAACAACCAGAAAGACTTGAATTTGGTGATGACTTGGCAAGAGAAAAGCTTAGAGAGTTGAAATTGCAAGTAGACTTTGATATGCCAAAAGTTGTTCAGATGTACCATGCTTGGGAGAATAGGATTATGGAGAATCCATATTTGACTATTTTAGATCAGATTTGGGGATTGGAGATTCTTCTAAGAGTTCAAAGTGACTGCAAGGTAATTCTGAAACACAAGGCTAGCAATGTTTTCTCACTGCTGAAGAGGGATATAAGAGAGCTCTATTACATGCTACTCAGATGTCATGGAACTGGATGGACCTTCAAGAAATTGCGGGGATTATCTTTTCAAGAATTGGAGTATAAAGTTTTATCCCATTTGGGCAAAAGTGCAGGAAATGAACACTCTAAGACTTCTTTCAGATGAAAGGAAAGAAGAACTTGCAGAAGAGATGGAGATTCAGAAGGCATTGATTGTTCCAAGGCCTTTGAAGAAGGGAGTTCCACTTGAGTTCCCTAACGATATGGATAAATTGAATCCCAGTGAAGCTGTTATAAGAAGGAGCATCAAGCTCTCACCCACGGAAGCTTCAGATATGGTACAAGTGTTACCTCTTGATGCCAGAAACCCTATCATAAGCTATGAAGAAGATGCAAGTGGGTTTTGGAAGATTGGCAGATATGGGAAAGAGGTACACACATTTACTACTCTTGTGTCTCTCTTTGCAAGTGTGGATAGAGAAGACTTAGTAGACCTTTGGAGGTTGTTGGAGGCCAAGTATGAGACTGAAGCTCCTACTTCAGTCAATGGGATAAAACTTTGGTCAACATTCAAGAGAATGTGTGGACCAAAAGAAGAAGATCCTACTGTTTGGAAGGATCTTGAGGATGATATCAGTGGTCTTCAATGGCATTTGTATTCAGCTGCTGGTGTGTACTACTTGAGCTCTACAAAGTTTGCTGAGTAAATTCTTGTAGATGGTCAGTATCCCATGTCCAAAGAAGTTTTGGAAAAGATGAAGACAACACAGCTGAAGATTGACTATTCAAGTGACGTGGCCAAAGATTTGATTAGGCATGTTTATTACCAATATGATAAGATTTGTAAGATTCCTCCTAGTTCTTAATTTTATTCAGAAACTTGATTACTAGAGTAGATATCAAGTTTAGGGGAGGATTGTTGGGAATAAAATGTAGCCAGTCCACTTGAGCACTGACAAGAAGAAAACAAGCGTTGACATGAAGAAAACAAACGCTGACAGATCAAGCGTTGACAAGAAGGAGTCAAGCGTTGATAGGTTGAAGACAAGCACTGATAGAAAGATATGGTCTACGCGTATTTTGTTTCTAGTTTGTTTCTAGTAAAGATAGGATCAACATTGTATTTTCTATAATTATCTTTACCTAGAATAGTTGATACGTAAGCGCTTGTACAAGGCTTCTTATGTCTATAAAAGAAGACCTTTAGGTTATGTTTCATAATAAGTTTTCATACGTTAAACACTTTCATTTTAAGCAAGTTCGTTATTATCAATCAAGTGAAAGTTTGTTTTACATCTGTTTGTGTTCTTGTTTAAGTGTTAATTCCGCATAACACTTAAATTGTTTCATACATAAACAAAGTTTCTCTACGTGTATTACTTGATCTAATCTCGTTTACACAAGCTAAATCGATCTAAGTTTGGGATCAACATGGAGTATTAGTCTTGTCTTGCGTCCCTCGGCGAATTAAATAAAGCAAGCGTTGTTAGCTCAACTCGGGTGTGCTGAATCCGAACCGTTCTTGTGTAAAATAAGTATATGTTTGGTATGATTTTAGTAAGATAAAGTAGAGAGAAAATTAATGACGAGCAGAGTGTGTCACAATGTGTTGTTCATCGTGGTGAACGACTCCATTTATACTACCTCATCTTTGCTCCACGGCACAGGATTGTGGAGACGAGATTCTCATTCTGGTTAAGTGTGAGAATCAATGTTTGCTTTCAGGGCTTCAGGATTTTTGTCAGTATTTGTCTATTGAGATCCGATGGAAGCAACTCTTCCTTCATCATTGCCTCCGGACTATGATAACCTTTGTTACCCCAACTACTACTCCGGTCGTTCTAACATGAAGTAATTATACACTAACATCACGAGATAGATGCTTGATTAAGGGTGTGGCTAACTCCTCTGTTCTATTCGTAAGAGATGACACCTCATCATTGTGAATGCTTCCGACCAACGGTCTAACCTATGAAAATGAAAGGGACAATGTTCATATACTTACCACATGTCGTTTCCATGGCTATATATGTACTTTCAAACATACACAAGACCAAATCATTACATTTCATCCCTTATAAGATTCAACGTTTGATTTTAGCGTTTCTCAATCGATAAAACCTTTATGGAAATTATAAGCACTACATATGCACGTATTGAGCAACATGTTCAACGTTAGAGATAAAACACATTCAGTAAATTGATATTCGTTTTGTTCATAATATCATAGTCCTACGTTTGTGTTCTTCATGTCGCTTTAACTTCCATGTAATATGCTAACATCTTCCTAACGGATGTTCCTTGACGTACTAAAATTATTTAAACATATAGTATTAGACATCGATGTTATTCGAGTTTTTTTTCTCAAAAATGTCAATTCAGCTTTTTATGAAAGAAGCATCGCTCTGCGCCGGTATCACTCCCCCACCGTAAACATCTAGTTGACCATCAATGAAGGATTTTAACTACATATACCAAAAAGTTGGAATTAGTAGCGATGCACAGTTTGTTGTTGTGTGTTTAAGAACCACAACAACGCGTGAACCTATGTCACTCATTTAGTAATACAATTGATAAACATTTTAGCATGGTTAAACACAATGTTTCAGACCCGGGTCGACCCGGCCGAGTCAACCGGTTGAACCGGTTCCGACCGAAAAAATGGGTCATATTGACCCGGGTTTCATATTTTTGAAACCCGGCTTGACCCGGCGGGTTTGAGGTGACCCGGGTCAACCCGGTTCTCAAGACCCGACCGGGTTTGGAATATTTCGGGGTTTTTTTGATTTTTTTTTAATTTTACGTATTTGCGATGAAAAAGAACACCCACTGTCGTCAATTTATTCACACAATAATCGAAGAAATGATACGCTTATTACCATTTATGCAAGCATTCATTGTTTAGATTCAAATCGGTAAAAACAGTTGAAAAGATCTTCCATACGTTATGAAAAAGTTTTAATTAGTCATGACACGGGTTTGTTGTCGTGTGTTTAATACAACCGACGATAAACGTAAGTATCGTTAAAGATAGACATTTTTAACCTTGTTAGAAAATGTTAGTATTAGTGTCGAGTCTAGTTAACGTATACGATAAGTAGGAGGTACCTAAGTGTACTTTTCTTAATGTAGTATGTATTGAGTCGGATGTGGGTTGCAGACCAATCCTAGGTCGGTTAGGATTACCCCCCATCTCTATAAATAGAGATGAGGGGTGAAGGACTCATTACACCGTAGCTTCTACTCTTTCTGTTGTAATCATGCATTGAATAAATAAAGTTATTTTTTCAGTAACCTTGTAGTTATTCATTCTTCTGGGTTTCTGGTGTTGCATCTCTGCGATCTTCTTCTAAGGGTTCTAGGGTTCCGCATATCAATCTTCAGGTTTGTTGGTGTCGATTCTAACAAGTGGTATCAGAGCCGCAGGTATCGTGGTCATTGAAGATCGGTGCTAGATCAAGAGGCTTCGTGAAGAAAACGTTTTCGGGTTCATCGGATCCGTTGGTCTTTGAGTTGCAGGTTAAAGGGACGGAGAAGACGAAGTATTTTATCAAGTGGGAGTATTGTTTGATATAAAGTACATCACGTGTGTGTACTAGATACATATAATTTGACAAAGTTTACACTTTATAAAAGCACATATATTTTATACAGAGTAATTGTTTTTTATTTAAACCAATTTTAAATTTTGTTTATGTTTTTATAAATTGGTCCACTTGAAGGTTCTTGTTGCGGGTTTCTTATGGTTCAAGTTTGATCGTGGTTTGCTTGGGTTTTGAAGTTTACGATCAGGTTTGCTTGTATGTGATCGAGGTTTAGGGTTATTCTAATTAATTCGATTTGCAAGAAGGTATTTTTACGCAACAAGGTGAAAGAATATGTCGTCGATAGCGAAGTTTGACGTCAAAAAATTCGACGGGTCTAATGACTTCGGGTTGTGGCGTGTGAAGATGCAATGTCTATTAATTCAACACGGTTGGGAGGCTGCATTAGATCCATTCCCGGATACCATGACGGATGCTCAGAAGACTGCGGTGTTGAAGACGGAAGTCTATAAAAAAGCACACAGTGCCTTACTCTTGTTCTTGGATAACAAGGTGTTGAGGGAAGTCAACAAAGAAAATTCTGTTGTGGGTGTTTGGTTAAAGTTAGAAACTTTATATATGACAAAGTCTTTAGCCAACAAGTTGTACTTGAAGAAGAAGTTGTTCACTTTCTAAATGCATCCAGGTAAGAAATTATCTAAACATATATATGAGTTTAATAAGTTGATCAGTGATTGGCGAACATAGACGTTGAAATTGATGACGAAGATCAGGCACTCATATTACTTACATCATTACCGTCCTCATATGATAACTTTGTGGAGACATTACTTTATGGAAGGGAGTCGCTCACTTTAGAAGATGTCTTGTCTACCCTCAATTCACGGGAGTTGAAGCAGAGGACAGATGCAAAGGATGATGGTGATGGGTTATTTGTAAGGGGGAGGTCGGAGCATCGGGGTAATCAAGGACGTGGTAATTCACTATCAAAGTGAAAGGGTAAAGGAACTTATAAACAGAAGTGTTACATATGCTATTCTGAGGTTCACCTTAAGAAAGATTGTCCAAAATTTAACAAGAAGAAATCAACTGGCTTTGCCAACAAGAATGCAAAACAAGATGTTGATTCGTATTCTACGGGTTATGACAATGGTGATTTGTTGATGGCGGTGAGTGACCAAAGGTTCTTAGAGTGGATCATGGACTCTAGTGGTTCCTATCACATGACGCCTAGGAGGGACTTCTTGTTTGATTCTAAGGAGCTTGATGGTGGTATGGTTTTTCTCGGTGATAATAAAGCATGTGCCATCAAGAGGATAGGAAAGGTGAGAGTACAAATGAAAGATGGTTTATGTTTAGTGCTTAAGAATGTGTGTTATATTCCCGAGGTGAAAAGAATTTTGTTATCTTTGGGCACTCTGGATCAAGAGGGCTATACCGTGAAGTTGCAGAATGGAAGAGTAAATGTGATCAAGGGTTCTTTGATGGTTTTGTCAGGAACTTTGAAGGAAAATTGTGTGTACTCCTTGGATGGTTAGGCTGAATCAAGCGAAGCTAGTGTCGACATAGAAGAAAAGGAAAGTCTTGCGCAGATGTGGCATAAACGCCTGGGTCACATTAGTGAAGCAGGCTTGAATGAACTCAAAAGAAGAGAGGTGCTGGGGAAAGAAGGTCTAGGTAAGCTCGAAATCTATGAAAATTGTGTTCTTGGAAAATCGACCAGGGTGAGTCGAGGTCAACACACAACAGAGGGAGTTATAGACTATGTCCATGCGGATCTCTGGGGTCCTTCTCGGGTGGAATTGATGAGTGGTTGTCGTTACTTCTTATCGATTGTTGATGTTTTTTCGAGGAGGGTTTGGGTTTATTTTCTTAGACACAAGAGTGAGGCGTTCAGCAAGTTCAAGGAGTGGAAGCAGTTGGTAGAAAACCAGACATGTATAAGACTGAAGAAACTTCGAACAGATAATGGTTTGGAGTTTTTTTAATCAAGAGTTTAATAACTTGTGCAAGGAGAGCGGGGTAGCAAGATATTTGGCGGTTGCTGGAACTCCGCAACAGAATGGTCTAGCTAAACGAATGAACAGGACGCTCTTGGACAAGGTTAGGTGTTTACTGATTCAGTCTGGTTTGCCAGAATCATTCTGGGCTGAAGCAACGGTGACGGTAGCATATCTGATCAATAGGTCTCCATCTAAAACATTGGAGAAGAAGACACCTATGGATTTATGGTTAGGACATCCGACGAATTACGAGATGTTGAAGATATTTGGTTACGTTGCTTATTAATACGTGAATCAGGGGAAGCTCAAGCCTAGAACTATAAAATGCATATTCCTGGGGTATCCTGAGGGTGTGAAGGGATACAGATTATGGAGGTTGGATTATGTTAAACCGAAGATAATCATAAGCAGGGATGTGGTCTTTAATGAGAGCCTTATGTATATGGATACTCTCAAGGGTGATGGTGTTGCAGATTATGGGAAAGAAATTGAGTTTAAGGTGGAACTTCAAGGCAGTCGGGTCGAACCAACTATGGATCCTCATACTAGGGTAAATCCAAGGAATGAATATGAGGATCAAGTTGAAGATGCAGTAGATGAAATGTCTCAACAAAAGAATCTGGACAACTATGTTCTAGTGCGCGATAGAGCTAAGAGAACAAATACTATACCTGCAAGGTATAGGAATGAAGGTAATGTATCATTGTCTAGATCATCAGGGTCTAGGGAAGAAGATGATATTACGTCTTATGCGTTTGCTATTGTTGAGGAAGAAGATACACATGAACCAATCACATTCCAGGAGGCGATTAATTCATCTGAAAAGGATGAGTGGGTTCGTGCTATGGAGGAAGAGATGAGTTCTTTAAAGAAGAATCATACTTAGGAGTTGGTCGATCAACCACGTGCTCAGAAGCTGGTAAGCTGCAAGTGGTTGTATAAGATTAAAGAAGGGATTGAAGGCGTTCAGAAACCAAAGTATAAAGCAAGGCTGGTAGCTCGGGGGTTCACACAACGAGCAGGGATTGACTATAATGAGGCATTCTCATCCGTGGTTCGACATAAATATATTAGGGTGATTCTCTCATTAACTACTTGTGAAGATTAAGAGTTGGAACAACTTGATGTGAAGATGGCGTTTTTGCATGGTAATCTTGAAGAAACCATTTATATGAGGCAGCCGCTTGGTTTTTAAGAAGGAACGGGCAACAAGGTATGTTTGTTGAAGAAATCCCTTTATGGTCTTAAGTAGTCTCCAAGGCAGTGGTACAAACAGTTTGATATGTATATGGTCAGCAATGGGTTTAGCCGTAGCAACTATGATAGTTGTGTTTACTTCAAGGAGTTTGCACCAGGTATCTACATATATCTACTGCTGTATGTAGATGATATGTTGATTGCTTGTAAAAGCAAGTCTGAGATCGAATATACCAAGGGACTGCTGCGGAAAGAGTTTGATATGAAGGAACTTGGTCCAGCTAGGAAGATACTTGGTATGGAGATTGTCAGGGATAGTGGTAACCGAACCCTAAAGGTGTCTCAGTCGGGATATGTGCGAAAAATTCTGAATAACTACATAGTGGATAATGGCAAGTCGGTCTCTGTGCCATTGGGAGCACACTTCAAGGTATCTTTGAAGGATTGCCCGTCGAGTGACTGGGATGTGGAAAGAATGAGTAAGGTTTCATATGCGAATGTTGTAGGTAGTTTAATGTACTTGATGGTTTGCACTAGACCGGATATTGCGTATGCTGTTAGCATTGTGAGTAGGTATTTGGCGAATCTAGGTAAAAATCACTAGGAAGCGGTGAAATGGATTTTGAAGTACTTGAAGGGCACTACTGATGTAGGTCTAGTGTATGGTAGAGATCAAGGGAAGCACATAGATGTTGACGGTTTCGTGGATAGCGATTATGCTAAAGACCCTGACAAGGGTAGGTCGATAACCGAGTACGTGTTTATGGTACATGGTTGTGTTGTGAGCTGGAAAGCAACTCTGCAGCATGTTGTTGCATTGTCTACTACAGAGGCGGAGTATATGGCGCTTACGGAAGCTGTTAAGGAAAGCATTTGGCTTAAAGGTCTACTAATCGAGCTGGGAATAAACCTAAGGCCAGTGGTTGTGAATTGTGATAATCAAGGGGAAATTCATCTCTCAAGAAATGCTATATTTCATGAGAGGACGAAGCATATCAACGTGAGGTATCACTTCATCAAGGAGATCGTGGAATCTAAAGAGACTGAAGTGAAAAAGATAGGCACGAAAGATAATGCAGCTGACGCTTTCACAAAGGTGGTTCCAGGTCCAAAGTTCAAGTATTTCATGGAGATACTTGGAGTCGGTGCTAACTAGCCTTGTCATTAATGTGGAAATTGTTAGTATTAGTGTCGATTCTAGTAAACGTATACGATAAGTAGGAGGTACCTAAGTGTACTTTTCTTAATGTAGTATGTTTTGAGTCGGATGTGCGTTGCAGCCCAATCCTAGGTCGGTTAGGATTACCCCTCATCTCTATAAATAGAGATGAGGGGTGAAGGACTCATTACACCGTAGCTTCTATTCTTTCTATTTTAATCGTTCATTCAATAAATAAAGTTATTCGTTCGGTTACCTTGTAGTTATTCATTCTTCTGGGTTTCTGGTGTTGCATCTCTGCGATCTTCTTTTAAGGGTTATAGGGTTCCACATATCGATCTTCAGGTTTGTTGGTGTCGATTCCAACAGAAAACATGGTTAATTAACTACAATTTTGATTAGACAACTTGATTAATCACTACTTTGGATAGACCTAATCATATAAGCAGATTAAAAAGCTAAGAATATGTATAAGTTATCTAATCTAAGTCCATGATGAAAGTTTATGGACATAAAATTAATAGTCGTGTGATAGGATCGAACTCAGGGTTACGGGATTGCACACAATACGCAAAGGGTTAATTTTATTTATTAAATATATTTATTATATTTATTAAATCAAACCAAGCTTAACTAAACGACCGTTAAATAAATTAAGAGTTAAGTTAAACGAACGTTATGGAATTAAATAGAAGAAAAGAAGTAAACGGAAAGTTCCGGAAACCACCCTTGGTGGGCTTTGGGTCGACGGCTACAAGAAGAAAAAGGGGAAGGAAAAGGATTTGTTTCCTTATCCGTTTATTACTTGGAAACCAAGTTTTGTTAAGCACTATATAAACACCCCATAGCCTCATAATTTTTCCCATCCCTTTTCCTCTCTCTCTTTGTGCGATCGGCAACAAACACCCCTTTAGGGTTCTTTGGTTTTCGATTTAGCTAAAATTTCACAAGTGTTGAAGCTCCGGTTTGCAAGTGCTAGACTCACGGTTAGCCCGTTGCATTACGTGTATACAAGAGCGTAATATAGTTTTGCTTTAAACTATATCTTGGTATTGTTCTTCACAAACCCTAATTGTTGATTCGTTGGTAATCTTGTGGATATACACTAGGATAAAGGTATGTAACCCTAATCGATTAATTATAATTATGTTATTATGTTCTTGTTAAATCGCTTCCGCTATTACGTGCTTTGATCTTTGTTATGATTATATAATTGTTATGAACTTCAAAAACCATCAGTGGCATCGAGAGTCGTTTTAACATGTTATAATTATCGAGATCTAAAGGTTTTTAACTAATGGTGATTTGAGTTAAAATTACATGTTGCTTTTTAGGTTTTATCAAAAAATAGGGTTTTGTTTTTTTTGTTTTTTAAAAATCGGCCTAGCCGAATTTTTTTTTTGTAAACCCTAAAATTACATGGTATAATCTTTAGATGTTTGCATGAATTAATTGTTATGTCATGTATGGTTATGATCAGTAGTATTGTAATTGTTAAGAGTATGTGGGAGATCCGTGATGAACATGCATGTTTTTTCACGGATCATATGGGATTTTATATGCTATTTGCTTTTTTTGATTCAAAGTTTTAAAATTAGGGAAGACTTTTTATGTTTATAAAAACCCTAGATTTTATGTTCTTTGAATAAATTTTTATGCATGTGGCTATTTGATTTAGTTTTTTTTGTACCTACTTGTTTTCATACGTTTTATATTAATTGTATGTTGTAAACAAGGGTAATTTTTTCCAAGAAAAATTAATATGGACTAAATCATATAAAAAATTAATGAATTGTTTTGAGATCTAAATTACATATGATTTGCCGTTGATTGTAATTGCAATAATAACTTAACGGCCTACTCAATTTTGAATAACTATAAAGTGGGTATAACGCACCGCTGGTCATGTACCCGGTTAAGGAAGGAGGTGTTATGCTTCCGCGCTGACCAAATTCCCGACTTGCCTGTGCTTCAAAGTTGGAATTACCTACGGTTATTATTTACATAATTCCTTAAGGTTGATTTAACCGCAAATTCTCATCCGAAACACAATGAATAAGGTTATTGCTTTGTGCTTTAGCTAAGTTCTAGCAAAATTACGTTGTGAATTTAGTTGTGGGTAAAAATCTTTAATTGGTTTAACCAATACCTCAACTTGCAAATATGTGGCGAAATTTTTAGTCTCACTAAAAGGTTTACTAAAAGTTTTATTAAACTAATGCTATGGAGATGTATGCATGATTCTCCATACATGATTTTGACATCAAAATCAATACCCTTAAATTTAAGTCATACGGCATCTATTGACGAACACTTGAAGTTACAATTTTCGTCATATGAGACTTTGGAAGATGTTGTAATGGAGAGAAAACTTCATGACTGAATGAGATTGCACATGAAGGTTTTACGTTCTTTAGATTAGTCGACTTAATTGAGTTACTCAGTGAGATCTGGAAACTTAAGGCGTAAAGTAGGTGTTAGAAGTATTAAAGTGATGGTCATATAATATACCGTTGCGAAGCTCGTGGAAAAATCTACTTAATGGTGTCGAGAGTTCTATGTTATTGTTATGTATGTAACGGGAATTAGTCCCGAACACACAAATGAGGAAGGCCTCCTAAACTTGTAAGCCTTAGTATAAAAGGCCAATCCAACCTCATTTGTGGGTGTGTCTCTCATAGTATTCTTTCCATTCCTCTTGTTTTAGAGAGAGAAACTCTCCTTAGTTTCTCTCCCTAGAACACTTACTTTGTATCTTTATCTTTCTTCTTCATCTAATCTAGTATTCCATTTTTTAGTTTTAATCTTGTTCTTCATCATCTTTATTTCTTGTTCTATAAGTCGTTTGTTACATTCCTACAAGTGGTATCATTCGCCAAGGGATTCGTGAATAGCTCTTAGGTGTTGTCCTTGTTTTTCTTGTGTTTCGTGATTCATATACCTTATAAGTAGTTGTTGTAGCGATTTGGGTATTTTGGTTTTGCTAGAAACACGAATTTCAAGGTAAGAAATCTCCATTTTTTGCTAACTTCAAGTCTCGGAAACTTTATTCCACATTCCGATCGGAATATTGTGATCGCAAAAACCCTGGGGTTTCTACATTGTGATTGAATATTTTGATAGCCATATTGCGATCTAACGTTACGATCTGTGTTGCGATCACGACTTGCGATCTGTGTTGCGATCACGACTTGCGATTTGTGTTGCGATCACGACTTGCGATCTGTGTTGCGATCACGACTTGCGATCACGACTTGCGATCAAACTTGCGATCAAACTTGCGATCAGGACTTGCGATCAGGACTTGCGATCAGACTTGCGATCAAAGATTGCGATCACTACATTGCGATCACAACATTGTGATCACATTCCGATCGAAGCATTTTTAGACTTTGCCAGTATCTAGACTAGTTTCGAACTATCGTTTACAAAAAAAGAGTTTTTTGGCGGGAAAACTTAAGTAAAATTTATTTTTTCCTAGACCATTTTTAGGCCATTTAAGCTTCAATTTCAATTTTTAGCGAAGCAAAAAATTTTCGATCAATAATTCAAATTTTCGGACCAAAATTCAAATTTTTAGGCCAAATTTCGAATTTTTTAGGTTTTATTTTTCATTAAAATTTTCATTTTTCAAAATTTTTCACTACTAGTTTTTGGATATTTCTAGCTCAATTTGAAAATTTGGCGATTACAAAATTTTTTCGCTTTATTTTATATCGGACTGAGGTATTTTTTGCCGGGCTGGAAAATTTCCGCAAAGTTTGATTTTGTTGAGAATCGAAAATACGCTTTCTACCAATTGAGATCCTGTCTTTCACACGACTTCTACTATGACGTATTAACAAGATAGTGATGCTGCGGGTATTAAGCATCGTGATAGCCATGCAAGAAAGAAGAGGAATGTTGCCCATCTCCAGTCTCAGCTTCTTATAACACAAAAGGAAGAAGGAGGAATTCCACTTCTAGCTGAAGAGTTTGATCCATGGCATCTGCAGCAGCATATGATGAGGAAGAAGAGGTGACTACCGACTCCATCTTGATGGCTAATTCGCAGCAATCATCAACATTGGTAGTTCAACCTGACAGAGCACCTGTGTATGATTCAGACGGTTCCTCTGAGGTACACCCACGTCTCAATGATAATGAATAATATAATATGTCTAATCAGGAGGAAGAGTATACTGAGTCACTTGAGCCTTCCACTAAGACACACGGGGTTCAAACGAATAATAGCAATATTATTTCTAATGCGCCCAGTGTGGATCTTAGTGGAGATCAAGTAGCGCAACCTACAACCCTTCCTGACGAGACGCATGCGTATTATAAATAATTATTTGATAAGCTTGCCAAGGATTTTGCTCATGCGAATGTGGTTAATAATAAGTTTAGAGAAACTAATGCCAAATTGACCACTGAGCTTGCGGGATATAAGGAACGGGAGAAAAGTTTTGATATTCATCATGCTAAAATCAAGGAACTTGAACAAGCTCATGCTACATCGGTTTATCAAGAAAAATGCACCACTAAGAAATTAAATGCCTTACACTTAAGTAGTGCTAACAAGATAAGCGAATTGAATGATTAAATCCCCTCTCTTAATAAACGGCTTTCAACTGAAAAATCTATTATTTTGGATTTAAAAGAAGAACGAAAAAAGCTGAAACATGATATCAAAATTCGAGAAGATGGGCTTCTTGAGGATTTTTGCAAAGCTCAGGATAGGATCGGGGAATTAGACAACCTTTTGGTAAAACGTGGCCAAACTATGCAGACGATAAATATGCTCGCACCAAAGGTGAATGAGATAAATTACACTCGATACAAATTGGCTTTAGGTTGTCCTCTTCCTCCTAATCCCGGATATCTTAAGCAAGTTCAAGCCACAAATCAAACTCTATATAATGGTAGTGTGCTCTTGTCTGATGAGCATGATCCTCCTAGTGTGTATGATTCTGAGGAAACTACTGATCTTGCAGTAGAGACTCGTTTAAGAATGAAACAACTTTATAAAGAAGTGACACCCGTTTATTATCCGAAAGTTAATCCTCCAACTGTTTTTGTTCGGTCTAAAACGTATACTAAAATGCTTTTGCTACCAAGTGAGGAATTGTCTGATGACCCTCCTAAACTGAGTATTACACCCGATTTCTAAACGAGCTAAAAGATAACTTTGTCATACTTAAACGTGTTGTTAATTCAAAAATCACTAGAGGAAATTTTACATCACCAGTTCAGATTGAGGTCCAGAAAATTCTTCAAAAAGATATTAATCCGCTTATTAATCAAGTTGATGCTCGGATAAGCAATCAGGAAAACGCTTTTCTAATAGAATTAGCCAACTTTGTTGAAGGCTTTAAATCTTTGGCGAAGGAGGCTGATGAATCTCTTGATAGGATTAAAGTTTTGGAAAGCGACCTTGCATGTCTCTCGAAAGCAAGTGACAGTGGTGATTGTCTTGATAGTAACCCCGTTGCGGTAAACATCTCTGTGTCAGACAATGAAGCTGTGACAATCCGTCAATTTATGATTGATATTTTATTCTCAAATATTATTTGAAAATATTATTTTAATGTTACAATATGAACTCACTTATTTTTGGGAAGAAATTTGGATTTACGTCTTGAAGTAGCATCGACTACGTTTAAACCGGAGGATTCTACGTTACGTGCTTACGTTTACATACACCGTCTTTGGTGACAGTCCGACAATTCAGAAAATAAATTTATCCATGAATATTATTTTGGAGTTTTAAATTTGTGTTAGTTCATAAACTCACAAATTTACGAGAAGAGATTAGGACTTACGATTTTATTTTAACGTCCTATACGACTAAACCGGAAACCTTAGGATTACGTATTTACGTTTTCGAACTCCGTTTTTGATGAAACAATTTTTATTGGATTCGTTTTGTGACGTTGATTCATAATTTATAAAAACGTTTTTCATAAAACGACCCGAGGGCACGCAAATCGAGGAAACTAGAATCGAGGAGTACCCGTAAATAATTGGGGATGAGACAAAACAAGTTTTGCCCCACCCCCAATATGGGACGGTTTTACTTAGCTTACAACACACAACAATTGTCAAAGCTTACTAAGTAAGCTAGGACACTTGTCCTAGCTACTTGTAACTTGACAAAACCATGTAGCTAAACCACTTCCCACACACACACAACATGCAAACCACCATTTTCTTCCATCTCTCTCTCAAATGCCGTCCCACCCTACACATAAACACCCCATTTTGATCTTGAATCAACCACAAAGTCTCATGTTATTCATATACATGTTGATGCCCTTTTGAAGCCCTATTGATTGGTGCAAGTTATAACATCCAAGGGGGAGTATTCCTAGTGTCTTGGGGCTGATTTTCCACAAGGAGTTCATGGAGCATGGTGGTCTTGAAGATGGTCATGGTTGTCCACAAGTTTCTCCATCAAAAACCATGTTCAAATCACAACCTACATCAACTTGGTGGTATAAAGATTGTCCTCCTCATCTTCTTGTTATTTTGATTATGTAAACATGTATTTTATTTCTTATTGTATATGTATATGATGATTATATGATGATAAAAATGTTATGTGGGGATTTGGTGTTAATAAACATGATTAAAAAGGTGAAAAACCATAAGAAACAAGGTTAAAATCATGCTTAATTTACATGGCTGTATTAAACAGTAAAGAAACAGGCCATGGACTGATAAAATGATGAAGTAGAATGGATTTACAGTAAGCTATATGTCTTGTACACATGTGAGAGTTGGCCATGCAATGGAATCAAAGTAATGAGTGAGATATGATCAAAACAAGTTTAGGGTATAAATCTGAGGTTACTGTTTTGGACGATTTTTAGAAAATATTTAGAAGATGATTCAACAGTAGTTATAGAAGAGTTAAATGTAGCACATATCATGTAATTTATGTGATAAAAATTTGAGCTTCTATCTCCATGTAGAACTCAAGATATGGCAGTTTTGGTGAAAGTGAAGATAAACATCAGATTTTTGGAAATTAAAGAATAATACTATTATATAAGCACTCAAATTTTAATAGTATAAATTATAATTAAAACCCACTAACTCATGAATTTTATTTATAAAAATATGTACAATGATAAATAAGTGGACATTTTATAAAAATGGTAACTTGTTATGTTTTATAAGATATAAAACTATAAACATGATTTTTACGACTTTTTCGGCTATTGCCGTAAAATTAACGTTTTTGTTAAATAAAACTTAGATGGTTGGACCCGTCTAATGAAAACTTTATAAAACTTATATACTGATATATAGACATGTATAACAAGTAAAAACCGATAAAACCCGAACTTTAGGGCATACGGACGTTAATGAGCTAAGTAAACATATTGGACTAATACTTGGACTAATAATTGTACTAAATAAGATATAAACTTGTAAAAAGAACTTATTGGGCTTAACCCATTTGGGCCCAACATGGAAAGTATACATACTGATAAAATAAGTATAACAAGGATTAAAACAAGTTAAGGAACTTATAATAAGTTTATTGGACCTAAAACACGTAAATAGGTAAAACGAGAAAACTAGTATAAAAGTTATCAACACATAACTCTAAAATGAGTAAACGAGAATATGTAAACCCACTTGATAATCATATATATATAATCATCATATGTATACATACTTGTTATTTTTATAAAGTCATTGGACAAACGTCTAAGACCGATTATTATTTGTCTAGGTTTCCGTGATTGAAGCACGTACCGTACATCCAAATCGCCGATAATCGCCTTCCCACATCAACGTGAGTTCATAGCCTCACACTCTTTTAAATGTTTTTATAAATGTTTTATAAACCCGCGAGGGAGATAACATGTTAGTTTTTATTAAATAGGACACCATTTGTCCCGATTGTTTGTTTATTGATTTGGACCCGAATGATTAAATGACCCGATTGTATGACCCGATAAATGATTAAAGGACCCGATAGATGAAATTAAATGGATTATTAAAGTTAGGTTATGTCACTAAAAGTCCCATTAGCATGAATTGTGAACTACCGAGATTTGGTAGACGTTTATGCATTTAATAGTACTATTTGGGGACGATCACCCCAGTTCGCGCCTTGACGGTTGATCCCCGTCGTGCCACATTGATTGGTAAGCGAATTTATGTATGAGAAGATTTCCATAGCGTGACCTTTGTGACGACACGCTACTTTAGATGGGCAAAATTGGTATCAGGTTAGCTACCCGTTGTTGGTTTAGTAAGGTAACAATGTCATGCGGCTTATAATAATCCAAAAACTAACGAAATACTAATAGACGCTCCGAATTACGATGTATTGCCTGACTAGCAATACAGGGTCATACTATTTATAATATGTTTGTGTTTTGGTTTTCATAACCATATTCATATAACGGTTTTTATTTGATTTTATACAACGTCATAAGACGTATTGTATGACGTTTTTACGACATTGGCTCGTATAATGATTTTTAAGGCAAATGCCTATATTATGATTTTCGATAAGGATTTATATAAAATGACTTTGGCTATTTTTATGGCCTATTACAAAGATTTGTATAAAATGATTTTGGCTATTTTACGGCCTATTACAATGATTTGTACGAATTGATTTTTGGTACTAATTTTATACCAAAGTTATATTGATGGAATTTATTAAACTCTATGAATTCACTCGGCGTTATCGCTGACCTTTTCTTTTAACATGTTTTATCTCAGGTACTTGAAGGTAATTCTCGGGAAGACGACAAGAATTCATGGCCCGCACTTAAACAATATTTTCCATTCAAATATTTTGTAAAACTTTGTATGAAATGTAATGACTTGGGACCGATGTAACTTTGATATTTATGAATGGAAATGCTTTTATTATAAAACGACGCGATTTTTATGCGTTGTCTATGATGTGAGTAATGTGCTATCCCGTAACACCAACTAGTCTTCCGCTGTACTGAGTTGTATAAATTTGGGGGTGTTACAGTTTGGTACCAGAGCTCTCGTTATAGAGAACAAAAGATTTTTAAAAACCAAGGTTTTGAATAAAACATTTCAAAATCTTTTAACTATAAACATTTTTCTAAAATGTCTAAAAATCTTTTGACTATAACGGTGCCGAAGAATTCCCGAGTTACCAACAAGGCCAGACTGAGAAGTGTTATTTTAATATATATATAACTTGGATTATATATATATATGATGTAATTTTATTACATGATTGTCTGATGATTATTTTGATTTTTATACGAGGTATTTATACGACGTAGATTGTCACAAGTAACCCTAAATCCCCTAGTAAATTAATCGAAGCTATTCTCGTAGGAATTCTAGCTATCCTAGATCCAAACCAAGTTGTGGATATTTATGATCCCAACAAATGGTTGATATTCGTAGAAATGTAGATATTAGTTGATTGTGATATTGAAAAAGAATTGGCGAGATTAAATCTGATATCGATGTCATGACGATCTTTTCTTACAGAGTGGAGTTTGACAAAGCATTACCACCTAGAAAGATGTCATCTGATTCGTTGTCATCCAATTCTTAAATCAGAATCGAAAGGGTGAATGTTGCACTTGAGGCTGTCATTTGGAACTAGTACCCAAAAGCCTCATGGCACTAGTACCTTTCCGAGAAGTCTAGTAGAATGACCAAGTCATTTCATACTAGTGACTTATTTGATAATTGTTGTTATAAGAGTTATAGGATTTGAAATTAAGTGTTGATCATATTGAGCTTTCATTGCCTTTACAAGGCCGAAGAATAAAGATTGAAAGTATTAGAGAATGAAGTAGGATATCGAATTGAGTGTAAGATGATTGAAACTTGAATAAAGTGAAACTTAACCCATATGGAATATGAGATTGATAAGAGGAAGTCGTTAAGTTTTGTGAATGAATTATAAGGTTTTAATTGATTGTTGATTCGTGTTAAGGGTTGTTCCTAGGCCATTGTCCACTAATGAGGATGCCCAGTGTCCAAGAAATAAATTGAAGAAATCTTCTTCTTAATTGGGACCGATGGATCTTCCGGGACATGTGGAACACCTAATGACTCTTGTAGGTTAGTATTCATTGTGGTATCTATTAAAAATAATCCCTAACTTAACTGAGACATCAGTTGGTAGGATGAGTTCCGAGAATTGTATGACATAGTGACATGTAATGTGTTACGGTACAATTTTGACTTGTTTGTGATTAATGAAAAGACTACCTTTGATTGCTAAATCCTACATGTATCGATGTTATCTATCTCTTATTGCTTCATCCTAATGTTCGCGTTAGTGATGCAACCATTGAACAAGTACTCATCTTGATTTGAGTTACGTTGTGGATTATTCTTTTGAGTGCCATCGAGATCATGAACCTCATGATTATTTGGTTAAAGCTCATTTCCTATCATATTGTAGTTAGTTCTTGGTGAACAACTCTTCATCACTCTTTTGCAGATCACACATTGTTTTTATAAAGTTAAAACGGTATCCTTTGAGAAAATTTAATTTTCATCGCCATAAGGATTATTCAAAGTGAGATTTATAAGTGATTGTTATCGAAATAAAGTTGTTTATGAGACGCTTTGGAAACTTAATTATTTCCATAACAAAGAAAACCTTTGTAAATATATTTTTGATTCTTATTTAAGAATTAAGCATAAAAATGTTTTTACTATAAACATGATGATAAAATTTTGACGAACTGAGTATTGCATCGTTAATCTTGAAATTGTATATAGTTGCGCGCCTACATACAATTTGGAATGGACTATGCAAGGCTGATTAGTAGTCACCATAAAACTGATTAATAAACACTACATTTTCTTTGAAGATTGTGAAAGATTAAATCTTATGAGATCTGCAAGAAGTGAAAAATAGGGACATAATGTTAGAGACATCTACATATGTGCCCGTGCCATCTATCCTTCTGAGTCGAATTTACTCATCTGTGGAAATTGTCTTATTTGACAATGGACAATTCCCTTCTTGTCCAATTCTCTTGTAGTGAGATTCTTAGGAAAAGTATTTGATTACCGAGTGTTGATACCCGACTGGATGTATCGACGTTCTTATCATTTCTTTTGATTTGATTTTATTTGAATGACCTGGGTAACGATCCGAGGAGCTTTCGAATGCGTACTCAAATTATGAAAACATGGGATATATTCATATTCATTAAATGTTTTCGCCTGTATCTGATTTGAAATTCTCTCGCATAGATTATGCGTTGACCTTACTCTTTTAATAGTAGTTATGTCTCCGGATATCCTTGAACTTATGAAGGATTATGAATTATTATTAGTCTTTTGAGAAGTTCACATCTTATCGACGGCAATGAAACTGAAAAGTTGATAGTGCCAGTAGAATGGATTGATTGATTATGACATGACGACATTGTCTTAATTGATGGGAACTCGAGTAGAATTCCCCTAAAAGATAAGATGTTGATTATCAAAAGTGATATAAATAATTCTTGGTGGATGACCATATCCTGTATTTAGACTTGGGATTATACCGTAAATGGTTATGAATTAGTAATAGATATTATAATCTAGAAAGAACTTAATATGAATTTATTAAAAGATGTTTATGTTATCTAAACTATAGGAGGTATTTATTAATAAATTACCTAGACTTTTGCCATTAAGGCAAGTTGAAATTGATATTGATTATATTCCCGGTGCTGCACTTGTGGCTTGTGCACTGTACGTCAGCACCATCTGAATTAAAGGAATTACCGTACAACTGAGAGGGTTGTCGGAGAAAGATTTTATTATACCAAGCCTGTCATCCTGAAGAGCTATGGTGTTATCTTTCCTTATATTTATAGATTACTGTGAATTGAGTAAATCGACAATCGAAAACGATATCCATAACTCGAAATGGAAGATTTGTTCGATCATTTACAAGGTTCTAGCGTATGTTTTAAAGATTTGACTCACGGCATGGTTATCCTCAACGTCGCGTCCGCGAAAAAGATTATGTATTCCAATCACTACATCCGGTACTTGTAATGAACATTATGAGTTTCACGTGGTGACGTTTGGATTGACTAATGCACATGTAGCATTCATAAATTTGGTGAATCACGTGTGTACGCTGTAATTTGATAAAATCATGCTCGTGATCATTAAGGACTATTTATTTGTTTGTTTATAAGAATAAGAATGAGTTAATAATTATTTATAAGATTGCCCTGAACTGGCCGAACAATGAGAACCTGTACCTTAAATATTTAACATGTGATTAAAGACTAAATCCTCTATATGATTTAACCGTGTGATTAATAGATAATGGAAGCCATATTGACTTTTCAAAGATTAGAACCATTAACGCTTAGGGATTAAAAACTTAATCCTTTACATAAAATGACCGTTGGATTAAAAAATGGTAAGATGTATGCATATAGACTCTTCAAAAATTAAGAGCCCTTTTAAGACTATGGATTTTACCAAAAAGAAATGGAAATATGTTTTGACAAATGTTTTAACAAAGGATTTTTAAAGGGATTATTCCTTTATACACAAACCATTTAACTAAACTTCTGTTTAGGGGTAAATGTTTGTGTATACCTCAAGATAACTTAAGAAGAACTGAGTAAAACAATTTATACCATAACGTGAAAACTTAAAACGACAAATTTTGCTTTTCAAACTAATAAAACTTTGACCAAGGTATAAACAAAGGTTTTTCGAACATTTACGAATCTTATTAAATATTTTCGATAAATCAACAAAAATCTTGTTAATTAAATTCAAATTTATTTTGAACATTTTATATAATTGGTCAAACTAAGAAATTTAAAATTTTTACGTTTACGTTTCATAAAAAAAAATTAACTAATAATTATTTAATTAATTATAATAATTATCGACGCTTTAGACGACGGATTGAGTAAAACGGATAAAAATGATAGTTGAGAAGAAACTAAAACATAGAAGACATGAAGAAAGAATTTTGAATAAATACGGTTATGATATTTATTTCATCGGGAGAAAGTGAACGTAATTACTGACGCATAATATAGAAAGAATATCTGAGTAAATTATGGACATGATAATTATATCATCATGAGAAGTGAATATAGATACCGATGCATTATGTAGAAAAGATAAAGAACCAGTTAGGACATGTTTCTTAATAATGAAGGTGCACAATAAATTGCCGAGCAATATAAGAATAAACGATGTTTGTAAGAAAGATAATATAAATAATAAAAAGGGGTTCGCGGATAATGTGAACCATTAAAATTGAGAAGCCGATAGCGTTAAATGTTTTAAAGGCCACTTGTGGTTGCCTAAATATGGAGATTGTGAGATATAGTTATATTGGAATTTGTAAGTATAAGTATTATATGTATGTCATTTATGACTAGAAGTATCTGTGTCTGAAGAAGTTGTACTAATGGCAATTATGAAGGCAGAGATCGCCTCATACATTAGTAAACGTCTAGCTATTGCAAAGGTCATCATATGAATTTGATTCGATTTGGGTCATCGTCGACAGACTGACCAAATCTGCTAATATCATTCCTGTTAATGATAAATGCAAAAGAGTTATGTAAACATAGTGTGCCTGTATCGAACATCTATATCAAGATCCTCGCTTCGTAACGAATTTCTAGAGATTTGCTCAGAAGTCATTGAGAACGAACCTTGATGAGAGTACTGTGTACCACCCCAAATCGAAGGGACGAGGTAAAGTAACGATACAAGGTAATATAAGTGTTGTTTTGTGTTTGAATGATTGACCTTTGGTAATGAACCGTATAATCGTTTTCCTTTGAAGAGATTATCATTGATAATTATCGAATTAGGATCGAGAACTAATCTTGTTAGGATCTAAATCTTAGAGCATCTGTAAGCAAGAGTTGAGATAAAGACATCCGACATACACCCATTGTGAGCTGGACATGTCTTTTAGGTTTAAGGTTTCCTATGATGGCGAACCTATCCTTGCAAAATACCCGACCCGCGAGATCTGAAATGATTGTTGAAATTAGGATTTGATTATTAACTGCCGATAGTGGGCAGGAGGTTATGTGAATATGAAATGAAGATCTTGAAGTGCCAAATGGGTAGCGAAGTTATGCCACAATTTTTAACCTTGGAAAAATGGATTCATGATCTGACAAATCATGGGATATAAGTCCCCGTTGTATGGGACCATTGAGATGATATAAAAGATTGGTTTGAAAGGCATATAAGCTGGATCTACCCTAGGACTTCAAAGACTGCGTGAATTATGTTTCGTATATCGAACTTGATGGAATATCTATCAAGTTAAAATCTGAATTCTTCTTAGTAGAGCTTAGATCGGCGAAAAGTTGCATTCATCAAAAACCCGTGAACATCATGGATAGAGAAAATAAGTCAACATTAAGCCTGATCTTATTCCCGTAGTTATTTTTGATGAGACTCGCGTATTATAATGAATTGCACGTATGAGAAAAGACCGAATGTGGAGGAAATACCCACATGGATTTAACTCTATAAGAAGCGAGTAGTAAGGTAAGATGATCTTTGAGGACAAAGATCCTGTTTAGGGGTAAATGCTGTGACAATCCGTCAATTTATGATTGATATTTTATTCTCAAATATTATTTGAAAATATTATTTTAATGTTACAATATGAACTCACTTATTTTTGGGAAGAAATTTGGATTTACGTCTTGAAGTAGCATCGACTACGTTTAAACCGGAGGATTATACGTTACGTGCTTACGTTTACATACACCGTCTTTGGTGACAGTCCGACAATTCAGAAAATAAATTTATCCATGAATATTATTTTGGAGTTTTAAATTTGTGTTAGTTCATAAACTCACAAATTTACGAGAAGAGATTAGGACTTACGATTTTATTTTAACGTCCTATACGACTAAACCGGAAACCTTAGGATTACGTATTTACGTTTTCGAACTCCGTTTTTGATGAAACAATTTTTATTGGATTCGTTTTGTGACGTTGATTCATAATTTATAAAAACGTTTTTCGTAAAACGACCCGAGGGCACGCAAATCGAGGAAACTAGAATCGAGGAGTACCCGTAAATAATTGGGGATGAGACAAAACAAGTTTTGCCCCACCCCCAATATGGGACGGTTTTACTTAGCTTACAACACACAACTATTGTCGAAGCTTACTAAGTAAGCTAGGACACTTGTCCTAGCTACTTGTAACTTGACAAAACCATGTAGCTAAACCACTTCCCACACACACACAACATGCAAACCACCATTTTCTTCCATCTCTCTCTCAAATGCCGTCCCACCCTACACATAAACACCCCATTTTGATCTTGAATCAACCACAAAGTCTCATGTTATTCATATACATGTTGATGCCCTTTTGAAGCCCTATTGATTGGTGCAAGTTATAACATCCAAGGGGGAGTATTCATAGTGTATTGGGGCTGATTTTCCACAAGGATTTCATGGAGCATGGTGGTCTTGAAGATGGTCATGGTTGTCCACAAGTTTCTCCATCAAAAACCATGTTCAAATCACAACCTACATCAACTTGGTGGTATAAAGATTGTCCTCCTCATCTTCTTGTTATTTTGATTATGTAAACATGTATTTTATTTCTTATTGTATATGTATATGATGATTATATGATGATAAAAATGTTATGTGGGGATTTGGTGTTGATAAACATGATTAAAAAGGTGAAAAACCATAAGAAACAAGGTTAAAATCATGCTTAATTTACATGGCTGTATAAAATAGTAAAGAAACAGGCCATGGACTGATAAAATGATGAAGTAGAATGGATTTACAGTAAGCTATATGTCTTGTACACATGTGAGAGTTGGCCATGCAATGGAATCAAAGTAATGAGTGAGATATGATCAAAACAAGTTTAGGGTATAAATCTGAGGTTACTGTTTTGGACGATTTTTAGAAAATATTTAGAAGATGATTCAACAGTATCTATAGCAGAGTTAAATGTAGCACATATCATGTAATTTATGTGATAAAAATTTGAGCTTCTATCTCTATGTAGAACTCAAGATATGGCAGTTTTGGTGAAAGTGAAGATAAAAATCAGATTTTTGGAAATTAAAGAATAATACTATTATTTAAGCACTCAAATTTTAATAGTATAAATTATAATTAAAACCCACTAACTCATGAATTTTATTTATAAAAATATGTACAATGATAAATAAGTGGACATTTTATAAAAATGGTAACTTGTTATGTTTTATAAGATATAAAACTATTAACATGATTTTTACGACTTTTTCGGCTATTGCCGTAAAATTAACGTTTTTGTTAAATAAAACTTAGATGGTTGGACCCGTCTAATGAAAACTTTATAAAACTTATATACTGATATATAGACATGTATAACAAGTAAAAACCGATAAAACCCGAACTTTAGGGCATACGTACGTTAACGAGCTAAGTAAACATATTGGACTAATACTTGGACTAATAATTGGACTAAATAAGATATAAACTTGTAAAAAGAACTTATTGGGCTTAACCCATTTGGGCCCAACATGGAAAGTATACATACTGATAAAATAAGTATAACAAGGATTAAAACAAGTTAAGGAACTTATAATAAGTTTATTAGACCTAAAACACGTAAATAGGTAAAACGAGAAAACTAGTATAAAAGTTATCAACACATAACTCTAAAATGAGTAAACGAGAATATGTAAACCCACTTGATCATCATATATATATAATCATCATATGTATACATACTTGTTATTTTTATAAAGTCATTGGACAAACGTCTAAGACCGATTATTATTTGTCTAGGTTTCCGTGATTGAAGCACGTACCGTACATCCAAATCGCCGATAATCGCCTTCCCACATCAATGTGAGTTCATAGCCTCGCACTCTTTTAAATGTTTTTATAAATGTTTTATAAACCCGCGAGGGAGATAACATGTTAGTTTTTATTAAATAGGACACCATTTGTCCCGATTGTTTGTTTATTGATTTGGACCCGAATGATTAAATGACATGATTGTATGACCCGATAAATGATTAAAGGACCCGATAGATGAAATTAAATGGATTATTAAAGTTAGGTTATGTCACTAAAAGTCCCATTAGCATGAATTGTGAACTACCGGGATTTGGTAGACGCTTATGCATTTAATAGTACTATTTGGGGACGATCACCCCAGTTCGCGCCTTGACGGTTGATCCCCGTCGTGCCACATTGATTGGTAAGCGAATTTATGTATGAGAAGATTTCCATAGCGTGACCTTTGTGACGACACGCTACTTTAGATGGGCAAAATTGGTATCGGGTTAGCTACCCGTTGTTGGTTTAGTAAGGTAACAATGTCATGCGGCTTATAATAATCCAAAAACTAACGAAATACTAATAGACGCTCCGAATTACGATGTATTGCCTGACTAGCAATACAGGGTCATACTATTGATAATATGTTTGTGTTTTGGTTTTCATAACCATATTCATATAACGGTTTTTATTTGATTTTATACAACGTCATAAGACGTATTGTATGACGTTTTTACGACATTGGCTCGTATAATGATTTTTAAGGCAAATGCCTATATTATGATTTTCGATAAGGATTTATATAAAATGACTTTGGCTATTTTTATGGCCTATTACAAAGATTTGTATAAAATGATTTTGGCTATTTTACGGCCTATTACAATGATTTGTACGAATTGATTTTTGGTACTAATTTTATACCAAAGTTATATTGATGGAATTTATTAAACTCTATGAATTCACTCGGCGTTATCGCTGACCTTTTCTTTTAACATGTTTTATCTCAGGTACTTGAAGGTAATTCTCGGGAAGACGACAAGAATTCATGGCCCGCACTTAAACAATATTTTCCATTCAAATATTTTGTAAAACTTTGTATGAAATGTAATGACTTGGGACCGATGTAACTTTGATATTTATGAATGGAAATGCTTTTATTATAAAACGACGCGATTTTTATGCGTTGTCTATGATGTGAGTAATGTGCTATCCCGTAACACCAACTAGTCTTCCGCTGTACTGAGTTGTATAAATTTGGGGGTGTTACAGAAACCCTCCAAAATGAGTTTGATCGTATGAAAGAGAAAATGGAGTCTTATGCTATCAAAAAGGACAACAAATTCACCGATCTTTGGAATAAATATGTCAAAAAATGTGATGAATGTAAGGATGAAAAACTTTCGTATGATAAAGCTTACAATGAGATGCAACAAACAATCGAACAGCTGCAAGCTCAGTTAGGAAGTGAATGTCGTGACAATGAGCCTTCAACAAATGTTAATCAAAAAGAGTTCACGATTCTTTAACACTGATATGATTTTCTTCAGAAACATTGTCATTCTCTTAAACTTGCTTTGCAAAACAAAGTTGGAAAAGTTCCAGACGACAGTAATTTACAAGTAAAACTCTCTGAATCATTTCGCGAATTAAATGAGAAGCGTTTCGAAATTTCTGATTTGAAAGCGCAGTTACAAGAAAAGCCCATCGCGATTGCTGAGTTGAAGAAACTTGTTGGAAAGATGGGTGGAAAAACGGTGGAACCTAAGGTTGTAAAATCAGTTGTTCGACAACCCAATGTGTACAAAGTACCAAAGCCATCTATCTTAGGAAACCTCCTTCTAATGTTTCTAGGTTACCTCCTAATACTGATGGGCAATCAAGTGTTCCAAAACCAGTCATATCACCCTATGTTCCACCATTTAGAAAACCCACTCTTGCTAAACCCAACCATGTGAATACACCTTCCACTACTCCTAATAGTACTCCCAAATATGTGATTCTTACACCCACAAAGGAATCTAAATGGTCAAATGATGTTGTTCAAACCAACAATCTAGGGAAGGGTATATCAAAAGGGAACATTTAGAAAGTAAACCCTGTGTATTCACCACCTAGTAAACAACCAACTGCTAGAGTTCAACACACTCCTAATGGTAGTCAACCAAAACCTAGGATCTCTTACCAGCAACCTAGGAATTGGCAACCACCAATGAGTAGTCGTGTATCGAAAAAGGTGCCTGAATAGACAGGAAAACCTAGGTACACAAGGACCTTTGAGAATCCCAAACTCCATGTATGCCCCACGTGCAAAAAGGGCATTCACCATGGAAACCGTGCTCATTGCATTCTGCAATACCTCTATGAGGTAAACTCTCGTGCCTTCTCACAGAGAAAGAATGCCGAATCCCATAAGACAACAAGGAGATTCACACCCGTCACACATAACAGAAATGACAAGAAATCTTCAAGGCGGTTCAATGCAGGATCTAGTTTCTCTCCAAAGAAGTCTTCCGCTGTCCAAGAGAACACTACTCCTCGCTCTAGTCTTCAGTGGAAACCAACGGGTAGAATCTTCAAGGAAGTTGGTCTTAAGTGGATTCCCATCAAGAAGAGTGATGACACCTGCTCCAGCACTAATGCGAGTGTTCTGAATGTAGAAAATGCATTTGTTACTCCTAACACTAGTATTTGTGTAAACTCTTCTTCTGTCATTGCAGGTACTTCAGCGGATTCTGAATCCATTTCTTCAAAGGGTTCCAATTCTGTACATTCGATATCACCTTCTTATGTTGTACAAAGGTCTATTTTGGATTATTTTCGAAAAATTGAAAAAATCAAAATACAAAAATATAAAACCTATAAAAACAAAATAAAACGAAAAAATCTTTCAAAAAATACCAAAAATATTCTTCTCGACATGTCTTTCAGTATCGATAATATGGACGCCCCTAGAAATGTCGCTTAATAACGACACGAGTGTGTACATAAAGATCGAATGAAAGTTCAAATGTTTTCAAAACATGTCATTTCTTCCTTCTTTAAATGATTTACAATTGTATCTGATTGTGACTCGTACTTCATAGAAAGGAAAGTTGATCACGTTTGATAACTTATCCTAAACAACAGCAAAAGAAATTTTCTCGGTCATGAGCTCTCATTAAAAACATTCCAAGTTTTTAAGCTCATGTGGACGACTTACAGTTAAATGTCAGACTGTAACTCGAACTTCAAATAAAGGAGAGTGTATCTTTAAAGATAACTTATCCTAATAACGGGTAGCGAAATCTATCTCAGGTTGAGCTTGTCACAAATCATTCAAAGTTTTGAGCTCAACATAATGGCTTATAGTCACATGTCAGACTATAACCCGGTCCCGAAATAAAGGAAAGTGTATGACTTATCCTCATCAACGGGAAACTAATTTTTCTCTGTCATGGGTTTATATTAGAACATTCAAAGTTTTAAGCTCATGAACTCAAGGAAAATGTTCATTTATGTACATTTTTCCTCAACAACAAGAAATTCAGTTTTCTCGGGTTTGAGCACAATTTTTTCAAGGTATTTCAAAAAAATGTGTTCATATACTCCCCTATTTTAACTAGAATTTCTTTTCGAGGGGGAGTACAAACTTTCATGCAACATTAATCTCTCCATGTTTCATCACTAGTTTCACAAAAATTTCTATCACATGTAATTTTTGAGGGGGAGAATAGTGATTAAAATGTGTCATCTTGGATAAGATCTTTGATATAAGTGCTTTCTCTTCCTAATATGTGCAAAAACCTTTGATTTGATGATGCACATATGTAGGGGAAGCGTTTTGGTGATATAGAAAACTCTCAAGGTGTAAACATTGATTTCATCAACACCTTGATTGTCTTTTCAATAAGTTTTTCTGGTTACGATATCTGTATCCTTTAACACAATTATTCACAACGATATTGGTGTCAAAAGGTGGTTAGGTACTCGTCCTATGATCCAACCTAAATCAGAGGGATCTTTCCAGGGACAATCCATTAGAACTTAGAAGTCCTTAGGAAAGATGGAGTAGTTGAGTGAACGGGAATAATGCCGACTAATGACTTAAGCTAGCACTGGAACAATCACAACAAGGTGCTAGTTATGACATCTTGGTAAGCATTGAAGGGGTTGAAGAATGAAAAAGAAATGTAAGGATAAAGGGTGTAAAGAAATCAGCCCTCCATACAACTTAGGCAGAAACTAGGTCAATACATCTACTATCAGAATCACGTTGATGATTTCTGGTATTGAAGACAAAGCATCAAGGACCCAGTGATGCAAAGCACAACCATCCCAGCCTACTCAAGCTTCTCTCAAAAGAAGTTTGTTTTATTGTCACGGAGTTCAACTCATTTCTATCAACTTTCTCACTCCGAGATAGTAGATATTGAAAAGGTGGCCGTCTGCTCCAGCCTCCGGTCACCAAATAAACGTGCACTTATAGAGTCTAGAGCCAACGAGATTCATAAAAAATCTCATTAGGACACTTATTCCATATATCAATTGTTGTTCATCTCTAGAACACAAAGCGATAATTTACAGAGTCCTACGCTCTATCCTTGTGATATTGCCAAAACATTCAATGTGATACTCTTTAGTATTCATAGTGATGAATGGAAATCCTTACAATGTTAACATCAAACAACACTACGGTAGGTCATGTGTAAGATTCACTTGAATTGAACATATGTTAACTGGAAAGCAACAGTGGTTTGATTCTTTTGTGACTCAAAATCGTTCCAGGTCTCGACGCAATATCTTTATGATCTTGCCAGAACATTCAGAGTAATACTCCTGAGTATTTATAGTGACGAATGAAAATCCTTCCAGTGTCATCATCAAACAGCATTGCGGTAGGTAACTTGTGAGATTCTATTTGAATCAAACATGTGTCAACTGGAAAGCAACAATGGTCTTATTCTTAATTAAATCAAACTTGTTCCAAGAAATTAAATTGACGACTTAATCAGTAGAATGGGACTGCTTGATTCACTCTTTACTATGAACTATCTTTCGAGATATTCAAGTATTGAGAACGACTACCACAGCCGGAAACCCTGTCAAGGAAGTTCTTTGAACTTACCTAATCACAGGTACAGTATTCGTACTGTATAGCAGGAAACCGGAGGAATGCAAACGGTGGCAAAGAGTCGTGATTCAAGACCACATGCTCAAGTAAATGAAGAAAGTTCAAGAACATCTAAAGACAAAGACTTCCACTACTCTGATGATCAAGGAAGATTGTTAGTCAGCTTTTAACAATACTACAAAGAATGAGTATGTGGGGAAAGACACAAAAACACAAGTTGGCAAAGTTTCAAGATCAAGTTAAGGCAAAGATTAAAGATCCAAGATCACAAGTCATGAAAGGAACGATGAAGGAACTCTCAAGACAACAAGCTTCAAAGTCTACAACAACAAAGAAGTGAAGTCACATATTACATGACCACCACTTAGGGGGAGATTGTTAGAAGTATTTAAAGTGATGGTCAAAGAAGTGAAGTCACATATTATATGACCACCCCTTAGGGGGAGATTGTTAGAAGTATTTAAAGTGATGGTCATATAATATACCGTTACGAAGCTCATGGAAAAATCTACTTAATGGTGTCGAGAGTTCTATGTTATTGTTATGTATGTAACGGGAATTAGTCCCGAACACACAAATGAGGAAGGCCTCCTAAACTTGTAAGCCTTAGTATAAAAGGCCAATCCAACCTCATTTGTGTGTGTGTCTCTCATAGTATTCTTTCCATTCCTCTTGTTTTAGAGAGAGAAACTCTCTTTAGTTTCTCTCCCTAGAAACACTTACTTTGTATCTTTCTCTTTCTTCTTCATCTAATCTAATATTCCATTTTTTAGTTTTAATCTTGTTCTTCATCATCTTTATTTCTTATTCTATAAGTCGTGTGTTACATTCCTATAGTAGGATAAAACATGTTTATAATGCAAAAAGACTTTTGGCAATGTAAATCCCTAAAATATCTAGAAATTGCAAATTTGTTTGTCAATTATTGTTCGACAAGTTACCATGTTGAATACATTTGTCACTAGCAGATCAACTGATGTGACAAGTTTATGTCAATATGGATTCTAGTTTCAAGGAAAATACTATGGTTTTATTACCGGGGTAATTTTATTTTCTTGAATGGTATTATCGAAAATACTAATGTTTGAACTTATTTCTGTAGAAATGGCTCAACCCGAAAACAATATGACTATAAGTTCTGCGTTCAAAAGTTTCTTTAATCGTCCTGAACTTACTGGCCCTAACTTCAATGATTGGTATCGCTCACTAAGAATAGTTCTGAGAGTAGCGGGTACTATCGATATCTTGACTACTCCTTTTCTGGAGGGTCTTGCTGAAGGAGCATCTGATCGCAAAGGCTTGAACAGGCTGCTAATGTTAAGAAGCACTATGAGGTGGCTGCTTTATTGTTAGGGAAAATGGCTCCTCCACTTCAACAGAAGTATGAGCTATTTTCTCCTAAGCGAATTCTTGATGAGCTCAAGGCTATGTTTGAAAAGCCGCAAGCTCTGGAGATCTACGACTTGGTAGATGCTCTGCATAGTTGCAAGCAAGCTCCTGGAAAGTCTGTAAGTGCCCATTATATGGAGATAAGGGGTTATATGGAACAACTCATTGCACTAGGACAACCCTATGATCATAATATGGATATCAACTTGATCAATAGGTCCCTTAACAAGGACTTCAATGATTTTGTCCGAAACTATAATATTCATTCCATGGGGAAGACAGTTAATGATTTGCATGCAATGCTTATTGACTTTGAAAAGGGGTTAAAGGACAAGGCATCTAATTCTACTCCTCATGTGCTTTATGTACAAAAGGGTGGAGTGAGTAAGGCAAAACCGCACAAGAAAAACAAGAAAGGCAAAGGCAAGGGCAAAGGTGATAAGGGCAAACAAGTTGCGACTTACTCTAAACCTAAGAAAATCTTTGTCAAGAAGAATCAATCTCAGAAGGATGAGACTTGTTTCCATTGCAAAGCAAGTAGACACTGGAAGAGGAACTACCCTCTTTATCTTGAAGGTTGCGAGAAATAAAGAAGAAGGCTGAGCTTAGTGCTGCAGCATCTTCAGGTAACTTATTTATGATAGAGTTATTTAATCTTACATACAAATCAAATTCATGGGTATATGATACGAGATGTGGTATTAACATTTGTAATACACTGCAGGGATTTGAGTTGGAGAGGAAGCTTACCTTTGGGGAACAATTTCTGCATGTGGGCAATGGTGCACAAGCAGCAGTTGAAGCTATAGGAACATTTAAACTAGTTTTACCTTCGGGTTTAGTACTGAGTTTAAATAATTGTCATTATGCACCTACAATTGTTAGGGGTGTTATTTCTTTTTCGTGTATGTTGGATCTTGGATTTGTTCACACTATTGATAATAGTAAAATTTTGTTTTCAAAGATGGTTTATTCTATTTTGATGCAATTTCTGTGAATGGTGTTTTTGAAATTAACATGCATGATAATAATTACAAGAGAAAGATTAACTCTGTTTTTAGCATGAATAAGAAGAGAAAGTTAGACAAGAACTCTTCTTATCTTTGGCATTGTGGACTTGCCCAGATTGGGAAGACTCGCATACAAAAGCTTCAACGTGATGGTCTTTTGGAAAGTATCAATGGTGAATCATTTAATAAATGTGAGTCTTGTATCACTGGAAAGATGACCAAGAAACCTTTTAATAGCAATATTGAAAGGGCCACTGAACTACTTGGTTTAATACACACTGATGTGTGTGGACCACTTAGACATGTGTCAAGGAAAGGTGCTAGCTACTTCTTAACATTTACGGATGATTATAGTCATTATGGTTATGTTTATTTACTTAAGCATAAACATGAGGTATTTGAAACATTCAAGATGTTTAAAGCGGAAGTAGAATTGCAACTAGTAAAGAAGATTAAAGCTCTTCGTTCTGGTCGAGGTGGTGAATAATTAAGTCAAGAGTTTAAAGATTATTTAAGTGAGAACGGTTTTGTTCAGAAACTTACTTCTCCATATACTCCACAACAAAATGGTGTATCTAAAAGGAGAAATCGTACATTATTTGATATGGTGCGATCTATGTTTAATCTTACAACTTTACCTTTATTCTTTTTGGATTATGCTCTAGAATCTGTTGTTCGTATTTTGAATATGGTTCCCACAAAGAAGGTTGATAAGACACCATATGAACTATGGCATGGCAAAAAGCCATATTTGTCTTATTTGAAAAATTGGGGTTGTGAGGCGTATGTGAAACGTGACTCTGGAGATAAACTCCAACAACGCTTAGTAAAATGTATCTTTGTAGGTTACCCTAAGGAAACTATGGGTTACTACTTTTATTATCCACCTGAGAACAAAGTTATTGTTGCTAGGTATGGAGACTTCCTTGAAAATGATCTTGTAAATCAAGAATTCAGTGGGAGAAAGTAGGGGATCTTGGTGAACATGTTAACTATCGATCCGCAATGCTTGATCCAGAAAAGTCAAAAATAGATAGTTGCGATGAATGAGGAAAACCGACATGGATGGTGAAGTACAATCCTATAAAGCACATTTAGTAGCTAAAGGTTTTACTCAAAATTTTGGCATAGACTACGAGGAGACATTTTCTCCTGTAGCAGACTTACGAGCTATTAGGATTCTCATAGCTATAGCTGCATACTATGACTATGAGATAAGGCAAATGGATGTTAAAACTGCCTTCTTGAACGGTCGCTTAGATGAAGACATCTATATGCAACAACCGGAAGGGTACGTTGATCCTAAATATCCAAAACGCGTGTGCAAACTTCAAAGATATATTTATGGTTTGAAGCAAGCATCACATCAATTGAATAAACGTTTTGATGAAGAAATCAAAAAGTTCGGATTTATTCAAAATCGAGATGAGCCATGTGTATATCGCAAAGCTAGTGGGAGTGATGTAGTGTTCCTAATTTTATATGTCGATGACATATTAATCATGGGAAGTAACATTCCAAGACTTAAGGAAGTTAAGGATTATCTTGGTAAATGTTTTTCTATGAAGGATTTAGGAGATGCTGCATATATTCCAGGGAATTAAAATCTATCAAGATAGGAAAAGACGGTTAATTGGTCTTAGTCAAGATGCTTATATAGATAATATATTGAAGAAGTATAACATGCATAATTCCAAGAAAGGTTTTCAACCTATGAAAGTTAAGCATAATCTGAGTCATGAGATGGATGCATCAACTCCTGAAGAGGAGGCTGTAGAAGGTACCTTACGCTTCGTCTGTAGGATCTATAATGTATGTTGTTAGATGCACAAGGCCTGATTTGGCGTTTGCTTAGAACTTGGTCAGTAGATACCAACAGAATCTAGAGAAGCTCCACTGGATTGTTGTTTAAATATTTTCTGCAGTATTTGAGGAATACGAAAAGAAATGTTTTGGTATTCAAAGGGTATCCATATACATAACTAAATGTGATTTGGATTAGGAATTTTATTGGAGATCTGGGAATGATGCTTACAATAAAAAAACCTAATAAATATGTATTGGGACGAGTTTGCTGCAATCATGTTTGCTAATGACCCTAGAGTCGTCATAAAAGGCGGTAGACACTTTAAATGTAGATATCACTACGTTCGAGAACAAGTTGAAGCTCGAGAAATAAAATTAATAAAAGTTCACACAGATGATAAGGTAGCTGATCCTTTTACTAATGCTTTGCCTAGACCAAAGGTAGTTAAGCATGCCAAGGTGATTGGGCTGCAACTAGCTAGCGAATTCATGCAATAAATCTGTGATTAGTATTTGGATAAAGGATGTTAAGACATTATTGAATTGATAAAATAAAGATTGAGTTTCGTTTATTTTCTGTTATTTAGTTTTGTATCCTATTTTATATGTTTTGATCCATGAATAATTGTTATGTTCTAAATGTCTGTTGTCGATTAATAATATGGGAGTATTATTAAATTAAGACAATTCAAAATAGTGACAGAGTATACTTGAAAGTATATTAGTCAATTTTGGATGATATTTGATGAATCAAATATTAGACTTATCCCAACTATATGATTTTACTTTATGGATCTTTGTCATTAAGTAAATCATAAATAGTTATCCTTAGACCTGAGATACCAAGATACTGCATAGAATGTAGTGCATTTCTGTTAGGTAACCTAACGCTAAACGTAACTGGTAGCTATAAGGGTTATTTTCAGAAGTGTTGCAAAGTTCGTAAGTTTCGCTTGTAGTCAAAATGGGATTTGTTTCCTTAAAATTATTTTAAAGTATAATACAGCTGGGCCCCTCGGGGGAGTAGTAAGATGTTTGTGCGGCCGCACCCGAATTTGTTTTGGTAATCTTGCTATATCCATAAACGAGAAACAGAATGGTTAATGAAGGAATGACAGAGATCCATATCCTATTAACGTTGTATTTGAAATGAAAGGATAATAATAAATGATGAATCATTTAAAAGGTTTTTCCAAGAGACCTTACTCGAGTTGTAATAGTGACATTGCTAGTGTAACTAGTCAATGTAATCACGATATTTGAATTTTGTCCAAGTAGGAGCTGAAAGTTTATGGACATAAAATTAATAGTCGTGTGATAGGATCGAACTCGAGATTACGGGATTGCACAAAATACGCTAAAGGTTAATTTTATTTATTAAATATATTTATTATATTTATTAAATCAAACCAAGCTTAACTAAACGATTGTTAAATAAATTAAGAGTTAAGTTAAACGAACGTTATGGAATTAAATAGAAGAAAAGAAGTAAACGGAAAGTTCCGGAAACCACCCTTGGTGGGCTTTGGGTCGACGGCTACAAGAAGAAAAAGGGGAAGGAAAAGGATTTGTTTCCTTATTCGTTTATTACTTGATAACCAAGTTTTGCCAAGCACTATATAAACACCCCATAGCCTCATAGTTTTTCCCATCCCTTTTCCTCTCTCTCTCTCTCTCTCTCTCTCTCTCTCTCTCTCTCTCTCTCTCTCTCTCTCTCTCTCTCTCTCTCTCTCTCTCTCTCTCTCTCTCTCTCTCTCTCTCTCTCTCTCTCTCTCTATCTCTCTCTCTCTCTCTCTTTCTCTTTGTGCGATCGGCGACAAACACCCCTTTAGGGTTCTTTGGTTTTTGATATAGCTAAAATTCCACAAGTGTTGAAGCTTCGGTTTGCAAGTGCTAGACTCACGGTTAGCCCGTTGCATTACGTGTGTACAAGAGCGTAATATAGTTTTGCTTTAAACTATATCTTGGTATTGTTCTTCACAAACCATAATTGTTGATTCGTTGGTAATCTTGTGGATCTACACTAGGATAAATGTATGTAACCCTAATCGATTAATTATAATTGTGTTATTATGATCTTGTTAAATCGCTTCCGCTATTACGTGCTTTGATCTTTGTTATGATTATATAATTGTTATGAACTTCATAAACCATCACATGACACAGTAAATAAGTTTTTTTACTTCACCTTGGACCTTATTAGATAATATGATACTCATCTCAACATGCTCGTTGAGTATTCACGGATGTATATAAGTCACCAACATGTTATTTCCTCAACCTATGTGGGAGGGGGACTATGTACGTTTTTCATAGAGAATACAATATTTCTATTACCTGTTACTACATACCTTTTATGTCTTTAATAAGAAAGTTTTGACACAAAATGTTGAAAGCACCCGAACACCATTAAATGTTATAAGCACCCGAGCGTCATAGTTTTAATCACTATTGATACTTTACCAATGATAAAGTAATGAAACATTACTAATGATATTACTCAGTAACTAATTTGTACATAAATAGTTGGGTACTATTTAAAAATGCATATTATTAAAAGCAACCAAGCACCATATTATTAGTTGTCAATGAAAACGACTAATAAGAACGCACGCATTTCAAGTTTGTTTCACGTTGAGCTCAAGCATCAAGCTTGACTACTCATTTATTCGCCATCTAGAAATATCAAAGGATAATAAACCTCCACAGCTTTTATGTTTTGTTCTTTGATCAACAACATTGAGTGTTTTTTCAACATAGTGGTTTCAAGATGATTGATAGTTTTTTCAACATAGTGTCATGTTTTAAAGAAGGTTCAAGTAACCGGTTTGTAAATGTGTGAGACTTAATTATTTATTATTCTCATGAGATTTCTTATCTCTATCAATTATATGTATTCGTTTTTGCCCCAAAAAAACATTGAGTACGTGTTTAAACCTAGGACAATAAAGCACATGTTTTATTAAATGCACAAAATAACTTTTTGCTATTTTAATAAGTTTTTAGATGGACTTTTTGACATTGTGACTAATAAGGTTTTTTAAAAAGTTTGGTGAAGTAAAAAATTTTGGGAAAAGTCTTAACCACTTTTTGTATTTTACATTGAATGCAATAAATGCATAAAGTATTTCATGACTTAGATTCATGGTGGATGCTCTTCATGACACACATCCAATAACTTTTGACAGGTAAACCTAACCAAGGAGGCTCCTTTCAACCCGTACGAAAAACATGTGATTAACAAAACCTGCTTTCACCCGTAACCCAACCTAGTCACTTGCCAGTGCCACATCTATTCATCACATTATTTAAAGGTATTTTGCATGTAATGTACCAGTATAAACACCAAATCTATATATGGTCAATACCAAAATCTGTATGAAAACTCAAACACGTTAAATATATCATTCCTGTCTATACCTAACTTTAATTAGAAAAAGCATTTTTGAACTGATCTTCTAGTAGATAAAGCATATTCGTTGGTGCATGTTGGATAGAAAAATTACATTTTATTGTGATTTGTGCAGTGGTAAAGGTTTTCCCGTGTTGGATAGCAAACCCTCGGTTCTTATCAGCAAATGTCACATACAGCGTCAACCTTCAGTACAAATATTACAACAGTGATAAAGGGGAACATGTACCCCTGATGTAGTTTTATTGCACACCTTTGCTTTAGGAAAAACAAAAGGGCAAAATAGGGAAAGTATTAAGTGTCGGTTTAGGAAAACCAAGCACTAATGACCAATGTGGTTCAAGTTCGTTTCCCAAGGAGGCAAGTGTGTTGTGTAGAGAGATGATTAATTATATGATTATATTTATGAGAAAAGAAAAGAAGAAATGAGATTAGAAGAGAATGACGGTTACGATGACGATTTAAATTAAGACGAAAAGGTCGTACACGTAAAACCGTAAAAAGAAGCAAAATTAAAAATTTACTCTTAAAATTCCTAGAAAATTGCAATAAATCCTAAATAATGAAATAAGAGTTTACAAAAAATCAAAAATCACCCAAACCTTTTATTTAATTAAATATTAATTTTTTAATGCTAATTAAAGCCCAAAAATCAATTTAATTAACAAAAAGCCCAAAATGAGATTTTTTTCAATTGTAAACCTCTAAAATGACCTAACTTAATTTAAAACTATTTTTGAAAATTTTAAAATTAATTAAAACTATTTAAAAAAAATTAAAAACTCTTAAAACTTAAAATGATTATAAAAATTAATCTAAGGACAATAAAAATATTCTAAAAGTTGTAAAATTCCTAACATAATGTTTTTAACCTAAGAAAAATATAAAAATTGAAAAATCTAAATTTTAATTTTTAATAATAAAATAATATTAAAAATCTAAAATATATAAAAATTCTAAAAACTTGAAAACTAGCTTAATTTAACCTAAATAAACAGAAAATGAACTTGAAACTACAAAATACCCCTAATGGGCCTTCAAATGGGCCAAAGTCCAAAACAGACCCTTATTGGGCCAAAATTAGCCCAATAAGAAAATTGTTTATAAAAATTGCGCAAAAGCTCCTATCTGACTCAAAATTTGATTCTGAACACAATTTTTTAAAGGCCCAAAAGCTGAAAATGTGAAATAAGCTGGCTTATATCAAACAACTTATTCTTAATGGGTTTTTTGGCCCATTAAGCTAAGCTGATGCCATAAGCTCAAATTAGACACACAAGTTTCTTTTGAGTTACTTAAGACTTCTGTAAAAAGAAATTGAAAAAAGTCCAAGGAATAAGCCTGAAAATGCAATAAGCAATCTACACAAAACGACAAAATAGTCGTTTTCGAGTTCTAGGCCACCCCAAGAGCTAACTCAAGTTTCAAAAGCTTTTAAATGACTTAACTAATCTTAATCAACAAAAAGTTTTCAAATAAGTTCACTCAATAAGCGGAAATAAGCAAATAAGCACTTCTTTAAAAGTCAACTTTATGAGTTTTCTAGCAAAAAGTCAAAGTCAAAGTCTAATAAGCTCCAGTTCAAACAAATGGGTCAAATGAGGAAGATTGATAACAAAAAATAAGTTGTTGCAGGTCTAAATAAGCCAATATGGCTTATTAATAAGCTAACTTAAAAATTGCACTAGCAGGGGCTAGTTTTGGATGTTGAGCAGTGGAAACTTTTTCCACTGCTTGACTTGTTTGACTTTTTGTCTTTAGCGACTTTTTTGGAGATTCAAGTTACAAAAAGGCACCCAAATGATCAGTGGATCATAAGAAGTCAATACAAACAAAGAAATCACAATCACTAACAGCCAATTTGTACAGTTAAATCAAAACATCACCAGATCTAGCACAGACATGAACAAGTAAGCAGTTATGGTTCAATAAGCACTTATAGCACAATTCAGCCAGCCAAACTTACCCAAATGCATAAACAAGCTATAATCAACTTAAATGAACAAGTCTAAACAAGTTTCATGCAATGATTCAAAGTATAGGACAAGATACAAGCACTATAATTTATGATGACGTATAGTCCCCAAACCGGGTCATGAGCCCGGCCCACGGGTACTACCCGTATCCGGCCCATCATAGATGGGTGGATAAATATCACTCAGGCTTATGGGCTTGAGTGAACAGTACTCGCACATGTGTGCGGCCCACGGCCCAAGGCGGCCGACATAAGATCAGACAGAATAATATTCTGTCTAGGCATATCTTAATCCTAATACGAAGAGATATTCATTGCCAGAATTAGAAGATAACAATCATTCTAATTCTGGTGCTTATCTCTTCCTTGGGGCCGAAGGATCAGTGAAAGCCCACTGGGGTTTCACTGCCTATAAAAGGAACCCCCAAGGGTTCCACAAAGGTATCACAATTCGCTCTAAACTCACATATAACCCTAAATCGATTACTTACTCTCACGCCGGAGTCTAATCGTGGGAAACCTTCCCACGGTAAGCTTAACGCGTGTTGTTTAGTGTGCAGGATCCCAACCAGAAGATTCACTTGGTGCAGGAGCCGGTACCCAGCCAACCCGAATTAAGCCTAATTCGGGTCTAGCAAGGATCAACCAACTTTTGCATCAACAAGTTGGCGCCATCCGTGGGACCAGTAACACTAAGCTAGAACTCATCTCAAATCTCCAATGACGAAGGGGCACCCGCCAACTAACCCCAGGAATGTGAATCCTGGGAACCGGAAGTCCCAAGGGGAAGGGATTCTCATCCCCAACCAGTCACCTAACCGCCTCGCGGGCGGGCTGGGTAACCGTAGCGGTTTTCAACCCGCGGGGGTGACGAGCACGATCTCGGTGACACCCCCACCCACTTCAACCTTGGACAACCCTGATCCAGGGAGTGCGCCAGACCCTCCTAACAAGGAACCACGCAGACCTTCGACGGAGGAAGAAGTGGAAGCCCTACCACTTAGTGAGGAGGATCTCACTCGAGTTCTCACTCAGAATTTTGAAAGGATCGTCCCGGGGATCGCATCAAGATTGAATCTGGGGAGGAACCTCCAAGCCCGATTCAACTTTGGCGACAGTGGACCATCCACCCCTTCCCAAAACCGGAGAAAAAGGAGGACCCGGCCTCAAGAGCAGGGAACCTTCGAGGAAAACCCTCAACCCCGGAATGTGTTTGAACGCATAGGGGATCGCATCATGCAAGAATTAACGCAGTCTCAAGATGGAGAAAGGTCGGATGGCTCACCCGAGCGGCCAGACCGAGAGCTGACCAGAACCACACGCCGCCCAAGTGTGTGGGATAGAATGAACACAGGGAGGAAGGCTCCTGGTTCGTCTCAAAAAAAGTGGTCCCTACTCAAAAGGCGGGGCACCACCGCCGTCCCCAGATCCGTCTGGGGAGGACTCAGATGACCATCCGCCCAAACGCCGCCGGCCTAGGCGCACGCCACCACCACCAAACAATGATGAGTATTATGGTGGCCCCTACTATAGGGATACGGAAGCAGAGGACCTCTCGCGTCCGTGGTGTGAACCATGGGATGACCCTAGGCTCACGCGGCCATGGGCTGATCCCAGGGAAGATCCGTTTACCCTCCGCATACGGAACTACTCTGAGGACACCAAACGTCGCATGCCGGCATGTATCAAGACGTATGATGGGTCCGGTGATCCTGTCGATCACCTCAAAATATTCGATACTCAGGCTAAAATTGAGCGATGGCCCATGCCTATATGGTGCCAAATGTTCAATTCGACCTTAATTGGAAACGCTCGTGACTGGTTCGAGGCACTCCCCCCACGGAGCATCGATAGTTTCACGGAACTACGCACTGCGTTCGAGAACAATTATACTCAAAGGAAGAAGTATAATAGGGATCCGGTTTCATTGGCAACTGTCAAGCAACGGTCGGGGGAGTCCACAGAAGCCTTCACTGAGCGCTTCAATGATGAGTGCACACGCACGAGAACAATGCCAGAGCTCCTGAAAATCTCGGACTACATGCACGCCATAACAGACAGAGAACTGATCAAGCGTCTCAACGACAAGCGTCCAGAGAGATATGATGACCTCATGGAAAGGGTCAGAAATTTCATAGAGGGAGAGACAGCTGTTGCCGCGGCCTACCCATCCCGAGGAAATGGGTACCGCTCAAATGACCAGTCCCGGAGACAGTCGGGTGGCCAAGGCAACCAGAACAATAACAAGAGCTCGGACTATAAGAGCCAAAGCAAAGGCGGACGGTCGGACGACAAGTTCACCCCCCTAAAGATGTCCTACCGGGAGATCTTGTTGACCGAAGGGGAGAATTTTCCAAGACCTCCCCCAATGACCACACCCCCGGAACGTCGGCAGGGAAGTCGCTTCTGCGAATTCCATAATGACAAAGGACACGGCACGGAGGAGTGTATCCAGCTGAAGAAGCATATTAAGTCGTTAATCAAATCAGGCAAACTCAAGCACCTAGTCAAGGATTGGAAAGACGGAAAGGACAACAATAAGAAGTATGATAAGAAGGATCCCCAAAAGGACAAGCCTTCTACCATATACATGATCCAATCCAGACAGCGCCGCACGAGACAGAAAATTGGCCAAAAATTTTCTCGCGGCAAGTAAATCTCATTCCCTCTCATTACAACAAGTGACGTGGTTGATGCGCCTCTCACCATTGAGATAAGCATTGGAACACACAATGTCCGCCGCATGTATGTGGATGGAGGGTCGTCAGCAGAGGTATTATATGAACACTGCTTTGTGCAGTTATGCCCAGAAATAAGAAGCCAATTAGTACCGGCCACGTCGCCGCTTACTGGCTTTAGTGGAGATACTATCTGGCCAATAGGGCAGTTGCGTTTGCTTGTCACCATTGGGAATGAGGAACATTCCACTACAACGTGGATGAACTTCATGGTGATACGTTCACACTCTCCTTATAATGGAATCATAGGCAGACCAGGCATTTTGGCTATCCGGGCAGTACCCTCTACGGCACACGGAATGATTAAATTCCCCGTTGAGGGGGGAATCGTTACTATTTATAACACAGTCGTGCCAACATCCGAGTGTCACACGGTGACAACACCGGCACCACCTGTACCACCCAAGGAGGGAGCACCACCACCCAATTGGAAGGTGGCTATTCACCCTGACTACCCGGAACAGGAGGTATCCATAGGAGGGGCGCTCTCAGATAGCGGCAAAAGGGCCATGTGTTCTCTTTTAAGTGCAAACCTGGACATATTCGCATGGGGTGACGGGTGTGCCACGCGCGATTGCAGAGCATAAACTCCAGATCCGCCAAGGGTACCAACCCATCAAGCAAAAGAAGCGCGGCCAGGCGCCCGAGCGAAGTCAAGTCATACTGGAGGAAGTGCGGAAGCTGGTGGACGCAGGCATCATGCGCGAGGTATACTACCACGAGTGGTTATCCAATCCGGTCATGGTCAAGAAGCATGACGGAAGTTGGCGCATGTGCGTGGATTTCACGGATCTGAACAAGGCCTGCCCACAGGACTGTTACCCGCTACCAGAAATTGACTGGAAAGCAGAGTCCTTATGTGGATATCCTTTCAAATGCTTCTTGGATGCATATAAAGGGTATCACCAAATCCAGATGGCGGAGGAGGATGAAGAAAAAACGGCGTTCCACACAAGCCAGGGCGTATATTGCTATACGAAAATGCCGTTCGGATTAAAGAACGCAGGCGCTACGTATCAGCGGTTGGTGGATAAAGCTTTCGAATCACAAATAGGACGCAACTTGGAAGTATATGTTGATGACTTGGTGATAAAAAGCCACACGGAGGAGGCACTTCTCCGGGATGTCCAGGAGACATTCGACACGCTGAGAAGGATTAACATGAAGTTAAATCCAAAGAAATGTATGTTTGGTGCAACAGAAGGAATGTTCCTGGGATATTTGATTGACCCAAACGGCATCAGACCTTGTCCAGAGAAGACGGACGCAGTGATACGGCTACCGTCCCCGCAGACACGGAAGGAGGTGCAGTCCCTGAATGGGAAGTTAGCCGGGCTGAATAGATTTCTATCTAAATCCGCAGAGAAGTCCTTACCCCTATTTAAGACACTCAAGAAGTGTATTAGAAAGGGAGACTTCCGTTGGACGAAGGAAGCTGAGGAAGCCTTTGGCCAACTCAAGCAGCATCTCGCATCTCTCCCCATGTTGGTAGCTCCACGGCCAAAGGAGGAACTCGTTATGTATCTCTCAGCTACTCATGGCGCAATAAGCGCGGTACTGATGACGGATAGAGACACAATACAGACCCCGGTCTACTTTATAAGTAGAACATTACAAGGGGCGGAGCTGAATTATTCCCCCATGGAAAAATTGGTACTAGCACTAGTATTTGCCACAAAGCGGCTGCGCCGGTACTTTCAGGCGCACCCGATTGTTGTGATCACGGATCAGCCAATTAAGCAGGTTATATCTAGACCAGACGTGGCAGGGAGACTAGAGAAGTGGAGCATCCTATTGGGAGGGCATAATATATCTTACAGACCAAGGACGGCTGTTAAAGGCCAGATCTTGGCAGATTTCCTGATCGAGAAGCCGGATGAGGAAAAACCAATCATTAAGCAAGAGGAGGTCCCAGCGGAACCTTGGGTGCTATTCACGGACGGATCCTCATGCACAGACGGGTCTGGGGCAGGCCTCATCCTCACAAACCCAGAAGGAACGGAATTCACGTACGCCCTCCGTTTCGAGTTCACGGCCACCAATAACGAAGCGGAATATGAAGCATTAATTGCGGGTTTAAAAATCGCCGCTAGAATGGGAGTCCGCAACCTTGAGGCCTACGTGGACTCACGGCTTGTCGCGAACCATATTCTAGGTGGGTATGTGGCTAAGGAGGACAACATGGTCAGGTATTTGGAAAAAGTCAAGACGTTAATCGCGACTTTCAGTAAGTTTTCCATCAAGCAGGTGCCGAGGGGCGAGAACAAGAAAGCGGACGCTCTCAGTAAGATCGCATCCACGAGCTTCGCCCACTTGTCTAAACAGGTTTTGGTGGAAATACTCAAGGAAAAGTCTATCACGGAAGGGGAAGTGACTGCTATAGTTGAAGAGGAGGGACCTACGTGGATGACCCCAATCATCAACTATTTGACTAATGAAACCCTTCCAGACGAGGAAAAAGCAGCAAGGCGCGTTAAAAGGAAGTCACAACATTTCGAACTCCGGGAAGGCATCCTTTACAAACGCTCTTTCTTGCAGCCGTGGCTGCGGTGTGTTGGATCACGCCAGGCGGCCTACGTGATCAGTGACATACACGAAGGGTTGTGCGGCATGCATGCAGGCCCACGATCCGTGGTAGCCTGAGCCTTACGAACAGGATACTATTGGCCCACTATGCACAGAGACGCGCGCGACATGATTCGCAGGTGCAATGATTGCCAAGTGCATAGGCCAGTACCGCGGCACCCGCAGCAGGAGCTTACACCTATCACGTCCCCGTGGCCATTTTACAAGTGGGGAATTGACATTGCAGGACCATTTCCTGTAGTTGCGGGAGGGGTTAAATTATTGATTGTTGCAATGGATTACTTTACACGATGGATAGAAGCCAAGGCAGTAAAATCTATCACGGGTAAGCAGGTCAAGAAGTTTGTGTGGGAACACATCGTATGCCGTTTCGGTCTACCAGGAGAAATTATATCGGACAACGGCAAGCAGTTCACGGACAACCCATTCAAAGACTGGGGTGCATCGTTGAACATCAAACGGCGCTTCGCATCTGTTAAACATCCACAAACGAACGGCCTTGTTGAACGAGCAAATAGGAGCTTGGGAAATGGAATCAAGGCGCGGCTGGATGAGCGACAGGGCAAATGGGTTGATGAGTTGTCACACGTGCTATGGGCACATAGAACCATGATAAAAACAGCCAACGGAGATACTCCGTTTGCATTGGCTTACGGCACTGAAGCCGTTATACCAGCAGAAATAGGGATGCCTACCATCCGCACGGCGGAGGTTAATGCCGTCACAAACGATGAACAACTGCGAATCAACCTAGATCTGTTGGAAGAAAAAAGGGAAATAGCAGCCATCAATGAAGCTAAGTCCAAGGCTAAGATGAAGGCTTATTACGACGCCAAGGTCAAGGGTGTTTCTTTTCGACCGGGATACTACGTCTATCGTGCTAACGAAGCAAGTCGAGTGGAAAATACAGGAAAACTGGGCCCTAAATGGGAAGGACCGTATGAAGTCACTGAAACCTTGGGACGAGGCGCGTACAAGTTACGCGATATGGATGGCCGCGACCTAGAGCGCACATGGAACATCGCCAATCTAAAAAGGTGCTATCTTTGAAAGCTACGGCTCCCGCATGGATACTTCGCTATATGCGGTCTTAATAAAGAACCATGTGGGTTATTTGTCTTATTTGTTTTTCTTATGTTTGTTTAAGTTTCCTTTATGGACTTTTTTAGGACTTGTCGTCATTATTCAAACAAAAATGTAAACGTTCTAATAAAATGCCGTGGTGCCTAGCTAGTTCCACGGCCTGTTTCGTGCAAATTATTTTCCTCTTTGTTAGATTCTTTGTTAGCCGTATGAATTTTACTTGTGTTATAATATGCCATGTTTCTTTCGTATGCATTCTCTCAAAATACCGTACATGTACCATACGCCTCCAGGTGGGGTAAGAGGATTAAGTGAACCTACTAATTCAACTTGCCGCGTAAGAGGGATGCAACCCCAGCCGCACGGATCACGTATCCTTACTAGACACCTTACTCACAAGACGTTGGGGTAAGTTTCATATGCTATAGCCATACGGTGTTCCGCATAGTAAAGACGCACGTCGCATGTCTAGTAAATTAGACTTGTATGTAAGACGTGATATGTCACGCGGCATTGGATTGCAATGAGATACACAAGTTTCAAAATTAACAAACAAAATGGCCGTGGTTGTCACGGACTTCTAAAATAAAAAGACAAGTTATTACATGCATGTCTTAGCCGTGTACATACACGGACGAATATAAATACAAATGTTTACAAACATACAAGTTACATGGGGGGGAGGAATTCTTCTAGATCCTTCTTTCCTTCCTCAATCAAAGCACGAAGAGCCTCCCCGCGAGCATCTTTCCCGTCCTGAACTTTGACGGCAAGAGTGTCTAAAGCTTCACCAAGCGGCTTCTCACCTGACACAGCTTTGGATATGCAGTCATAGGTAGCCAGCGTCAAAGGGGTTGGGTTAGCACTCAGCCGAGACATTATTGTTTCATTGGGAGCGTCTTTCAGGGCTTCAAGCTCGTCCAGAAGAGGGTGTTGAAGGTTTGCCAAGGCGTCCATGGACGCAGTCATCTTCCCCGCTGCGGAGAGGTTGTGATACGGATGCCGGGTGATATCCTCACCTTTGGTGATCATTTCCGCAGCTTGAATCATGCCTTCATGCCTACCACGGTCGATCCCGTCAGATACAACCCCAGCAAAGGCTTGCAATAGGTGTGGAGCGTTAAGGGCCCCGCTTACGGCAAGCCGCAGCCCTTGCCCGATAATCCACCTACGACCAGCTGTCGCGCTCAGTAGGGGGGGGGGCATACTCTCTCCACACAACTGGCGACCACCCTGCTCAACTCTTCATCAGCAGCGACAACTTGATTTTCAAGGTCGCTTTGAGCCTGCTTCAATTCCTCCTTCAGTGCGTCGCGCTCCTGAGCAATGCTGAAGGATTGCACGGTCACCGCCTTGGTAGCCGCCTCAGTCGCAGACACCTGCGTATAAGATTGGGAGTTAGTGTACGAATATATTTTTGGGCTACATACACACAAGGAGTAGGAATATATGAGCAACATGTTTGGAAGATTACCTTCTCATTTGATGCGGCTACAAGGGCCTCCAATTCAGCGATACGCTTCTCTCTTGTCTCGGCATGGAGTGCCTGCTCCTTCACCGTCGCCTCAGCAGTCAATAACGCCGCTTGCAAGGACGTGATGGTCTTCTCGCTCTTCACGACCAAAGCCTCCCGGCGGGCGATCCTTTTGTCGGCACGGCTCACATTGGTGAGGGCCTTGATCAGTCTGCGTCTCAGCGCGGCACCCACCGTCACCTGATGTGCAGATGACACATCAAACTGTTCGATTAAGGCCTCATGGTCCAGCTCATCCAAATCCTGTGCGAGGACGGGCGGAGTGATGTGTTCAATGAATTCCGAGCACTCTGATTCGGCTTCCAGCCGTGTCAAGCTTGATAGGTTCCAAGCTAGACGCAAGCTCTCCTCTGGTCCCTCGCGGCACGGTTCCTTGGCATGGGTGGGGGAAGGAGGATTGTTAGTAGCCGCGGGGGATGGATTTCTCCCCACCTCTTCTCCTTGAGTTGCGACCGCCGGATTTACCCTGTGATTAAAACAACAAGACAAATTTTTTAGTCTACATATATCATGCGAGGATACAAATCATAGTCGGGATGGGTACTTACGAGGTGCCAGTAGCAGGATCTGGGCCGGTAGGGGCTACGGCGCTCACTGGAGCGACACGGAGAACTGGCCCTTCCATGGTTGGGGTAGGGTCGGCTTGACCAGACATGGTGTTGCCATCCCCCTGATATTGAGGATGGTCTTGTCGCAACTTCTTGGGAGGAGCATTCGCAACTCCGGCATCCTCCCCAATCTTTTTTGCCACACGCCTGGTTGTCTTCCTCTTTTTTGAAGTACGTGTGGAGGATCCGGAAGCTTGCGTAGTGTCTTCATTCAGGTCGCGCTCCTCCTCCTGGTTAATGGTGCCTCCCTCCAGCAAGGGGTCGTCACCATCTTCGTTATGAAAATCCAATGGGGATTTTTCAATAACAGGTTCCTCCTTGTCCGACCTGGGTTCAGTTGTCTCCTCCAATGGAATAGTACGGTCGGCCAAAGCTTCCAGCAAAGGGAGCTCATTCGGCTTCAACGGCCGGAATCCTTCCCTCACCTTCATGGGGTCGCCTTGGCGAATCAATCCGTGAAGGTTCATCTCTGCAAATGATTGAAGAAGTATGTGGGTTAGTAACATTTTAAATATACGCGACAGATTGGATATACAAGGTATATATAACCTACCCTCGCCCTGCTCCGTTAAGAAGCACGGATACAAGTCATCCCTCCCAAAGTAACGACGGCTTATTCCTACCAAGCACAGAAAGTTCTCTGGCAACCCTCTATGAAATTCCGTGCGATGGGTATCTAGTATTTTCAGGTCCCGGCTACTATAATCTTTAGGCTTGGGCGGATAATCTCTTGGGGCTTTGGTTTTAAGTACAAAGGGGGTGGGGAATACCTTCTCATCTACAAAGAAGTAATGGTCGTACCAATTCTTCAGGGAGTCAAGGGGTTTCCTATATGTCATCGGGGCATTGCCGGGACGTTTCTTGAACGACAACCACCCGTTCACCAACTGGGGAAAGTAGAAAGCCCTAAAAAGGTTAACGGTGGGGGTTACCCTACAGGTGTGGCATGTAATCTCAAACTGGTTGATTTTACACGCCCCTATACAGTGGAGCTGGGTGATATGAAAATCATAGTACAGGAGAAGATCTACTAAGAACTTCGATAACGGAATACGGTAGTTGGCTGAGTCAAATAGGCGTGTGTATATGCCTATTTTCCCCGCCGGTGCGTCCGTAATAGCTTCACCATCACCCGGAAAGGTGGGGTGTACGCTTTCAGGCACATAGTACTTCGACAGGAAGTCGAGGTATTTCTCTCCCGACATCACATTCAGGACGTCCGTGATGAGGGGGTTATCCTTAACCATAATTTATGAAAAGGTTTTTAAGGGCGTGGTGATCTAACCTGCGGTGATGGATGTCCGTGGAAAAGAAGGCAAAAGTTGTGAAGGAAAAGCTTGAAGATTGACAATGGCGGAGGAATGAATGAGTTGTGTGTGTAACATACACGCATCCTCACCCTTATATAGGGTGGCCTCGGTTTCCGAGGTGCCATGGATTCTTGACACGTGTCAGTCACATTTCCTATCCAATGGATAGGATTTCTGACATTTCTGTAACGTCAGTAGGGGACCCACGGGTCATTTCTTAAACAGTTTCGTGTGGCTCGAGGCTGGTCAGTAATCATGCACTTTTTGCAGATATACGACTGGATTGTTGCATATCATTAATTCGACTGGATTCTTGTCGGGTTATGCGGCTCTTACGTAAGACCATATTCAATGTTGCATTTAATTTGTCTCGGCCATTGCGCGCGGCTGCGGTAGTATTCATTAAGGGATATTCATACGACCGGTTGCCACGTGCGGCCGGAACAAAATTTCCATTATCATTTCCTAGGCCTTTCTTGGTATGACCGGAGGGCAGCTTGATAGTCTAGAGGTTACGCCTACGGCTGTAACAACTAGACTGGGGGGACATGATGACGTATAGTCCCCAAACCGGGTCATGAGCCCGGCCCACGGGTACTACCCGTATCCGGCCCATCACAGATGGGTGGATAAATATCACTCAGGCTTATGGGCTTGAGTGAACAGTACTCGCACATGTGTGCGGCCCACGGCCCAAGGCGGCCGACATAAGATCAGACAGAATAATATTCTGTCTAGGCATATCTTAATCCTAATACGAATAGATATTCATTGCCAGAATTAGAAGATAACAATCATTCTAATTCTGGTGCTTATCTCTTCCTTGGGGCCGAAGGATCAGTGAAAGCCCACTGGGGTTTCACTGCCTATAAAAGGAACCCCCAAGGGTTCCACAAAGGTATCACAATTCGCTCTAAACTCACATATAACCCTAAATCGATTACTTACTCTCACGCCGGAGTCTAATCGTGGGAAACCTTCCCACGGTAAGCTTAACGCGTGTTGTTTAGTGTGCAGGATCCCAACCAGAAGATTCACTTGGTGCAGGAGCCGGTACCCAGCCAACCCGAATTAAGCCTAATTCGGGTCTAGCAAGGATCAACCAACTTTTGCATCAACAATTTACTGATGAACTATGAACATGTAGTTATGAACACTTGCTGATGCAATTGATCACCAAGCCAAATTCAAACCTCCAAATCTTGTTAACAGGTTATATTAACTATGTGTAAACACTTTTTAGACCTAAGCATGCATACACTCTAGGTGTTCCCAAAGTCTTAGGTAAAAAACAGTTAAAACAAGCAATCTACAGCACAATCTTAGATTCAAGGGTTTAAACCCAAAAACTTGCAGCAAATAACTCTCAAACAAGTATATAGTAGATAACAAGTACAAACACAAACTTCCAACAACACAATATCAACTTATGATCTCAAACAGGTAATCCCAAACACCCTTTTAAATTTTCAAATCAAAAGTGTTATCCAAGACCACCCAAGCCCAAATAAGCACAATAACAGATGAGATATGCAGATTAGAACAAGATTGAGCCACAAAATCACCAAAAATCACCAAAAATCCAAATTTTTATCAGATTTTGAGTAGAATGATGTGTACCTCATGGATGTACATCCACACCCACGAACTTTGAGCTTATGTGCTAGCAAGAACAAGCACAAGCTTCCACAATAAAGCCTGCTAAGATTCAACAAGATTTGAAGCAAAATATCAAAACAGAAAGATGAAAAATTCTTGATTAATGCAACCTTAGTTCCCCACACTTGATTATCCCCAGGTTATAGGCTTCACGACACCTTGATAACTTAATATCAGGATGCTATGATCAGATTTATAGCCCAAGAATTCCAAGGTTTGAACTAGACTTAGCAAAATATCAAGAAAAGTGGAAAATGTGCAAACTTTTGCACACTCCTTTTGAAAACAGGTTTTAAGATCAAAGACTAGTAAACATCAAACAACAATAAACAGATATAAAGGTTGGCACTTGGTTTTTCTTCACCAAATTCAAACACATTTCATTAATGAATATATGATTTACAGATTTGTGAACTAAGGAAAATTCAAGAGCAAAGTAAAAATGAAGCACCCTAAGGCCTTTATATATGCATACAAGTTAACTATGAAAGCTGAAAAACATGTAACCCTAGCTAATGAAGTTCCAAATTTTCCCTTTGAGTAGTTTGAACTTTGAAGATCATGTGACTGATTCTTGGATTGTTGTGGAGCTGGCATGTGTTGGAATATATCCAATGGCTTACAATGAGCTTAGAAAGTAAGCTAGAATCACACACGTTGGATTGTTGTCCAAATTTTGGTAGTATGCACAAGAGTGTAGCAGGGGAATCTCATGTGGGGTTGATGGGTGATGTGGCAAGTATTTTTAAGGTTGGGATGTGATTAAGGGATGCTTAATCACTAATCTGCACAATATTAAGGTTTAATTGTTGGTATTTAACCCCAAATCGTGTTCTTGGTGAATAGTTGAGGTGTTTAATCTATTTTTGGGGTGATTAGGATTTAAATCCATGTTAAGGCGCCAAGATTAAACAAGTATTAAACCGGGTTTAGTGGATGGGTGAGGTGGAGTAATGGTGAGTTGTGATTGGTGGAGAGTGTGAGTGGGACATGTGTTACCCACTCACTGGTCTAGGTAACAATCCTTGTCTGCCCATTTAAACCCCTCACTTTTCATTCTCTTGTCACTTTGTAAATAAATAGCTCAAAACTCGTTTCCTTTGTTAATGAAGTTTCAAACTTCATACTTTGCCCAAAAAAGTTTTGTAAAGTGAATTCAGGGGTATTTCTTGCCAATTCTTGATTCTTGAAGGACTGATTTGGCATTTTCTTCATAGATAATGGTCTTGACTTGTTTGTTTGACTTCTTGGAGGACAAAAATTGCCAAGTCGTAATCAATGAGGGAACATTATTTCCATTTCTTCAAAGTCAAGTGTCCTTTTGGTAATTTTGATATTTTCAAAGGACCAAACTTGTAATTTCTTGTAACTTGAAGTCCTTCATGGTATGTTTGACTTTAAGGAGGATTAATATTGACATTTTAGTTTTGATGAGGGACTAAAATTGCCAATTCTTCAAAGTGGAAGGCCCTTTTTGCAATTTTGACAAACTTTAGGGACCAATCTTGTAATTATGAGGATACAAGGGTATAAAGTGTCAATTCTTCAATATTGGAGGACCCTTCTTCATAAATCTTCAAATCTTCAAGGGTTTTCTTGGAAAATTCTTCATTAGGGCTTGGTTCAATGTGCGGCTTCGTTTCCCGTGTTCGTTTTTGTATGATTCTTGTGATCTTTTGTCATTTTCTCAATATCCGTACCTAAAATACAAAAGCAAAAAATACAAGCATATATTTGGGTATTTTGATGATATTTAATGCATTTAAAGCCCTTTTTGGACGATGAGACTATGTATAAAAGCAGTCTCATCACTCCCCCATACTAAACCATTGCCGTGCCCTCACGTAATGCTAGAATAAAGTATCGTAGCACCTCCAAAATTCATTTTTCATTCACTTTTATTGAATGATAAACTAGCTATTCTACTACTATTGCTGCTACTTGCATTTTTAGACATAATGTGTGATTTTCATCGCAAAATGGGATGTTTAGGTTCATAGAATAAGAACACGTGAATGCTTCGTTAGAAATAATTTTATCGTCCTTGATTTTCACCCTAATTCCATGCCAAGCGTGCAACGAGATCATTTTCATTATAAGTTAGTAATGCTAACACTACTCATATGCTCTAATAACGTACTTATCCTCCCAATTTCCTAAGTTGTATCTCTTATATTTTATTTTGTCTTGAATGTTTCACGAGGATACATTGTTTGACTTATGCGATAATAGAGATTTAGGTCTAAAAATAGAGTCCTAATGGTGTAACCAAGACCATCAAATCAATAACCCCTCCTAATAGACAACGATGTTAAAAAATTAAGTCAACAAGAAGGATCGATAAACCCGGTTTTATAGCGGTTTTGAACATGAGACTTATTACCAAGACTTTTATACGCCCCCTAACGGAAGGGCCTTATTATCATAGGTTTACCTCCATCTTTTATTCAACTTCGCCATGAAGCTTTTATTATGATTTCGGTCTTGCCTTGCCTTTTATTATCCACCTAATCAGTGGTTTTATTAGCCAAAGACGTATATCCTCACGCTAAGGCGAATTTTGGATCTTTAAAGCTTCAAAGATTAAGGCTTGATTCACTTTCAATTTTGCATAGATTTTTTGGCCTTGTGGGTTTCAAATTGTTTGCTTGATTTAGGTGAGCACTTGAAATCTTATTATTGGGTGAAGCTTTCGATTATTCGGGTGCCAATACTTCAAAATCGTGACGCTGGCGATACCTTAATGTCTTACCAATTTAATTACACGGAAGCTACTAGAAAAGACTAGAAACCCAACAATCAAGACTAAACCGCTAAGTGAATATTTATTAAGCAAAAAATATTTACAAGCGAAGGGAGAATAAGCAAACAACGAGAACACATGAGTTTTTGAAAGAATACGAGTACTCTACGTTTAGCATAGTAACTTATAATTAACTCTATCATTTCTCGTCCTCATTTAAGAGACTTAGCCTAATGTGAAGTTAAGGAATCGAAGCTAAGTGCTCAACACGCACGGTCGAGTCAAAAATTACTCTTATTCTCGCCATCGGAAAACCTACATTCGTGTATTCAAACACTTATAAAATATATGAAAATTTGGCCATTTTTAGCCTTATTTTGCAAAAAAACGATAAACAAAAAGATAAACTTTGGAAAGCGTGAAGGTTTGGCAAGGCAAGTATCTATTCACCCCCATACTAAAGTTAAACATTGTCCTCAATGTTTCGAGTCTAGGGGTGCAAACACCCCCATACTAGAGACGTTGTCAAATGCCTAATCTAGCATGGAAAGGGTGTAACCGTTAAATTTAAAGCCGTTTATGAAGTGTGCTATAAACCTAAGGTTAGAACATCAAAGGATATATCATGGATATTGAGAAAGTCTTCAAAGCAAACAATCGAGTGCTCCCATAAAACGAACACGAGAGGCTCCAATCGTGAAGATAATGATCATCTAAAATCCACAATTCACAAACAACCACGGAACAAAGGTTGGAAGGGCACAAATCCCCACACGTTACTACATTAGAAAGCGATAATATGTACATAGGATAAGCATGGGACTCCCCCACGAGGCACCTCGTTTTTTATTACCGAGTCATGAGCTTGACTCGATCCCCTCAATACTAATTATCATTGGGGAAAGTGATTTGGTCGAGGTAGTTCAAGGATGGAACTTCCCCGCCAAAGTAGTGCTTCAACCTATGTCCATTCACCTTGAAATTGGGGCCATCATTTTGAGCTAGCTCGATGGTCCCATAAGGAAAAAATTGAGTCAGGGTGAATGGACCGGACCAACGGGATTTCAACTTACCGGAAAAGATTTTCAAACGAGAATTAAAAAGCAAAACTTGATCCCCAATGTTAAAAACCCGGTTTTTAATTTTTGAATCATGCAACTTTTTAGTATTTTCTTTATAAATCAATGAATTTTCATAAGCAATATCCTTTAATTCATCCAATTCATTTAATTGCATTTTCCGGTGTTTTCCCGCGGTCTCCATGTCATCATTACAATGCTTTAGGGCCCAATAAGCCTTGTGTTCGAGTTCAATTGGCAAGTGACAATTCTTCCCATACACTAGCTTATAAGGAGTGCACCCGATGGGTGTCTTATGAGCGGTCCTAAAAGCCCATAAAGCATCGTCCAACTTATCCGACCAAGATTGTCGGTTTTCCCCAACGGATCTCTCCAAGATCCTCTTCAAAGCTCGGTTTGAAACCTTGACTTGCCCACTCGTTTGTGGGTGATAAGCCGTAGAAAGCCGATGTGTAACTCCATATTTCCTTAGGACCCTTTCGAATTGGTCGTTACAAAAATGGGTTCCACGATCGCTTATGATCGCACGAGGGGTTCCAAACCGAGAAAACAAGCTTTTCAAAAACTTGACTACCACACGAGCATCATTGGTGGGCAAAGCCTTAGCTTCCACCCACTTAGATAGGTAGTCAACCGCGACAAGGATGTACTTATTACCACGAGATGATGGGAACGGCCCCATAAAGTCGATGCCCCAAACGTCAAAGATCTCACACACTTGGATGATATTTTGTGGCATTTAATCTTTTTGTGAGGCTTTTCCTTGTCGTTGGCATGAGTCACACGACTTCACAAGCTCATGTGCATCTCGGTAAATAGTAGGCCAAAAGAAACCGTCATCAAAGACCTTCTTAGCCATGAGATTAGCACCATGGTAACCACTCATGGGTCCCTCGTGACAAGCTCTAAGGATGTTAGAAGCTTCAGTACCAAAGACACAACGTCGAATAATTTGATCCGCACAAGTTCGAAACAAGTAAGGGTCGTTCCAAAAGTATAACTTGATGTCACGAAAGAATTTTCTTTTTTCTTGAGTCGTCATACCCTTAATGATGAAGTTGCCCGCATGGTAATTTGCGAAGTCCGCAAACCATGGGGTGAAAGAATCAAACTTAGAAGTCACTACACCAAGTGTCTCGAGCGGAAATGTTTCGGTGATTTCCTTGGGCTCGTAAACACTTTGGTGAGGATCTTCCAAACGAGAAAGATGATCGGCCGCTAGATTCTCGGCTCCTTTTTTGTCAACAATTTTGTGATCAAATTCTTGAAGGAGGAGAATCCAACGAAGTAATCTTGGCTTAGCATCTTGTTTAGCCATATGATACTTGATAGCCGAATAATTTGGCGATGACGTCTACCTTAGCTTGATCTACCTCAATCCCCGCTTTCGAAACCTTGTGCCCTAAGACGATTCCACTTTTAACCATAAAATGACACTTTTCCCAATTAAGCACAAGGTTGGTTTCCTCACAACGCTTCAACATTCTCTCAAGATTCGACAAACACGAAGTGAACGAATTACCAAACACGGAAAAGTCATCCATGAAGACTTCCATCGTCTTCTCGATCATATCATGAAAAATAGCCATCATGCACCTTTGAAAGGTTCCCGGTGCATTGCAAAGTCTGAATGGCATTCTACGATAGGCAAACGTTCCATATGGACACGTAAACGTAGTTTTTTCTTGATCACGAGGATCAATGGGGATTTGAAAGTAACAGGAAAAACCATCTAAAAAGCAACAAAAATCGTTTCCAGCAAGACGCTCCAACATTTGGTCCATGAAGGGCAAGGGAAAATGGTCTTTTCGAGTGGCTTCATTCAACTTACGATAGTCAATGCACACTCTCCACCCGGTCACGAGTCTAGTGGGAATTAACTCGTTGGCATCGTTTGGCACGATGTTCATTCCTCCCTTCTTAGGGACACAACGAATAGGACTCACCCAAGGGCTATCAGAAATAGGGTAAATCATTCCCGCGTCAAGGAGTTTTAGGACTTCCTTTTTGATGATGTCGTGAATTTTAGGGTTCAACCTTCTTTGACATTGGATTGCGGGCTTGTAATCCTCCTCCATTAAGATCTTGTGGGTACAAAATTTGGAATCGATCCCCTTAATGTCGGATAACTTCCACGCAATTTCCCCTTTGTGATCCTTTAGAACACGGACAAGTGCGGTTTTTTCATCATCCGAAAGTTCTTTCGCAATAATAACCGGCAACTTGTCCCCCTCCTCCAAAAAGAAATATTCGAGATGAGGAGGTAAATCTTTTAACTCGAGGATAGGTTGTTCCTCAATTGAAGATTTGGGCTCGATACTCATAACCTCCTCGGGTGGAGGAAATGGGAAATCGTTAAGAAAATCCTTGATAATCGAGAAGTCCTCATCATTGTTGAGGTCTTCATTACAAGTACGTGGAACATCGAATTCTTCCAACGTAAAACCACCACCTTCAAATGGAGTGAAGGTTGGTTTCGAGTTATCAAGAATGGGATCTAACATAGTGGGATTGCCACTATTTTCATCATCACCAAAACCTAGAACTTCTTGTGAAAATTCCTCGCAAACAACGTCAATCATATCAACGAGGTTTATGGTTGCAACGGAATAAACATGAGAAATTTGAGAATTTTGAGTTGCGTTTATAACAAGTTCCTCGTCGTTGAAACGTAAGGTGATCTTTCTAGCATGAACATCAATCAAATCCATAGACGTATTTAAAAACGAACGACCTAAAATGAGAGGAACTTGAGGATCCGTGGGAATATCGACAACGATAAAGTCTACCGGATAATAGAACTTTCCCACTTTCACAAAAACGTCTTCCGCCAATCCACATGCGGGAATCGTGGAATGGTCGGCCAACTCGATAGACATTAGTGAAGGAGTAAGATTAGGAAGATTGAGCAACTTGAAGATTGCAAGTGGCATCAAGTTAATACTAGCACCAAGATCGGCCAAGGCATAGCATTCTTCCATATCTTGGATTGCACAAGGGATCAAGAATTTACCGGGATCACCGACTTTTTGAGGTATGCGATTAAGATAAACCGACGAACAACTAGATAATTGATGCAATTTCTCCTTGTTGTTCAACATACTCTTAAAGTTAGCGGCAAATCGAGGCATCATGACCAAAGCATCGACGAAACTCACATTAAAGTGCAAATCACGAAACATTTTCATAAAAAGCTCAAATTGGTAATTTTCGCGCTCTTGACGTTTCTCCTTTCTAAGTCTCGATGGATAGGGCAAAGGTGGTGTGGGTTGAGGCATAGGCATAGCCTTTGGAATCTCGGGTTCCAATATTGGTAATGGGTCAACCGTAGGTGTGGCATGAGCGGTACTTCGTGGGATTTGGACATGCTCCTTTTTGACCACCACCTCGGGTTCTTCCTCAATTGCATCCTCCATAGGAGAAATTGGTTGAGGAGTCGGTTCCTTAAGTGTCTTACCACTACATGTGGTAATCACTTTCATCTCACCCTTAGGGTTTGATACGGTGTTGCTAGGAAGACTACTCGAAGACGGTTTGCACATTATTGCCTCAAACATAGATGAAATTTTGTCCTCAAACATGGATTGCCTCTTCTCGGCCTTAATCATTTCTTGCTTAATTTCATGTTGCCCTTGTTCCATTTTTTGTTGGTTTTGTTGTAACCTAGTTACATTTCCTTCCATTTTGTTTGTATGGATTTTAAGCTCATTTTTAACTCTTTCTTCAAGTCGTTCTTAAACTCGGATCTTAGGCTAATGATTTCTCTCTGAATGTTGTCAAACCTAGCATCGTTCCCATTAGCGTATTCAACAAATTCATTTGGAAGATCTTTCAACGTTTGCAAACTCTTGTTGTTGTTTTGAAAATCACTTTGATTTTTGTTTGAAACTTGATTATTAGCCCATTGATTACCATAGTTTCCTTTGTTGTAATTGTTTTTGAAACCAACTTGATTGTTTCGATAGTTGTTGTTAGCATTTTGATTTGAACCAAAACCCGGTGGAGTCAATTGATTAGAGCGGGTAACTTGACCGTTTTGGTTGTAAGTTCCCGTGGCCGCGTAGGCACTCAAAGTGTTACCACCGTTGGTAATGCACTCGGAGAAATCATGACCTCCACCACAATACATACATGAAACCTCAACCGCTTTAGCCGTAGCGGGAGCACTTGGTTCTCCAACTTTGAATTCAATTAGAAGACCTTTAAGCTTATCAAAGATTTTGTTTTCCAAGTTCGCCTCAATTTGGCAAGCATCGATGGTAGTAGACAAAGAAGGTGAAGCCGAAGACGAAGCCTTACGAACACTCGATGTGTTACGAGGACTATACACCTTAGATCTATTCTCAATTATCACCAAAGCTTCCTCAACCGTTTTACATAAAAAATTACCACCCGCGGCGGCATTTCGATAATCCTTTTCATGATCATTAAGTCCATTGTAAAACGTGTCAATTTGATGCAAATCGGAAAAACCGTGATGAGGACACTCATGTAACGTTTCCTTAAACCTATTCCAAGCCGTTGAAAAACTTTCATTAAATTCTTGTGAAAATTTTGAAATCTCGTTTTTCAAATGCGTAGTCTTAGAGGGCGGAAAAAATTGGTTCACAAATTTTGAAACGAGATCCTTCCATGTCAATATGGAATTGGGTGGCTCTTTCTCTAACCAAATTTTAGTGGGCCCCGCTAAGGAATACGGAAAAAACATCATCTTAATCGAGTCATTAGCAACATCCTTAAATTTGCAAGTGGCGGTAAGACGATTGAATTGGCGGATATGGTTGTGCGGGTTGTCCTTTTCATCACCACGGAATTTGTTGTTTTGGATCATCGACAACAAACCCGTTTTCACATCAAAATTCTCCGCAAGGATAGCGGGAATTACAATAGCCTCTTCATAACCCTCGGTGGGTGCTTGAAGTAACTCCATCATAGTTCGATTCTCCATGGTTGGTTCCTCTGTTACAATGGGTTCGTCAATAGGAGACTCCTCACTAGAAAGATTAGGAGTAGGTGTTGACTCCTTTTGGTTTCTTCGTTTACGTGCACGTCTTGCTTGGTTGCGGGTTTGCATAAACGTCACGTACAACGAGGGGATGTGCAAAGAAGATTCTTTTTGGTGTTTTGTATTTTTCCAATTTTTTGTGGTTTTTGATTGTTTTTACTTTTTTGGATTTTTGTGATTGTATTAAGTAGACCAAAATCTACAAATTTCCTCCTTAATCAAATCTCGTGATTAAAGAAGCCTCAAGGAATGAAGACGATCACGTGAGGTGAACGCCTTCGATGACTTTAGAACATTGGTGGAACACCAAAACGTTCAAGAGGGTTTAATCAATGAAACCAAGAAAGTATATATGATACTTAATAATACTTTGGGCGGCAAAACCCTCGATTAGCTTTCAAAATCAAATACTTACAAGCAAGCGGGGAAACGAGGCGGCGCGAAGCACTTAAGATCCTTTTTCCTTAGGGTATATTTTATAATACCCGCCTTATACCCACCTTATAGTTTGTATTTTTCAAAATCGAGCTTCACGAAAGTATTTATCTATTTTTGCCTTTCTTTCTTGTTTGAGATTCGAATACAATGATTGGGTAATGACCTCCCAAGTCAAGGTTGTGTTTTTCACACTTTTGGAGTACTTGTGAATTTATTGTTCTACGTATACAATATAGTAATAGTATTCACACAAAAAACGAAAACCGATAATACGTATTAGTAGAGTGCTACTAATACAAATACTATTATGGCTATATATAAAAACAACAATTGCCAAATCAAAACACAACACGCCTCCCCGGCAGCGGCGCCAAAATGATGTAGTCTTATTGCACACCTTTGCTTTAGGAAAAACAAAAGGGCAAAATAGGGAAAGTATTAAGTGTCGGTTTAGGAAAACCAAGCACTAATGACCAATGTGGTTCAAGTTCGTTTCCCAAGAAGGCAAGTGTGTTGTGTAGAGATATGATTAATTATGTGATTATATTTATGAGAAAAGAAAGAAGAAATGAGATTAGAAGAGAATGACGGTTACGATGACGATTTAAACTAAGACGAAAAGGTCGTACACGTTAAACCGTAAAAAGTAGCAAAATTAAAAATTTACTCTAAAATTCCTAGAAAATTGCAATAAATCCTAAATAATGAAATAAGAGTTTACAAAAAATCAAAAATCACCCAAACCTTTTATTTAATTAAATATTAATTTTTTAATGCTAATTAAAGCCCAAAAAATCAATTTAATTAACAAAAAGCCCAAAATGAGATTTTTTCAATTGTAAACGTCTAAAATGACATAACTTAATTTAAAACAATTTTTGAAAATTTTAAAATTAATTAAAACTATTTAAAAACAATCAAAAACTCTTAAAACATAAAATGATTATAGAAATTAATCTAAGGACAATAAAAATATTCTAAAAGTTGTAAAATTCCTAACTTAATGTTTTTAACCTAAGAAAAATATAAAAACTTGAAAAATCTAAATTTTAATTTTTAATAATAAAATAATATTAAAAATCCAAAATTTTAAAAAATCTAAAAACTTGCAAACTAGCTTAATTTAACCTAAATAAACAGAAAATGAACTTGAAATTACAAAAATACCCCTAATGGGCCTTCAAATGGGCCAAAGTCCAAAACAGACCCTTATTGGGCCAAAATAAGCCCAATAAGAAAAATGTTTATAAAAATGGCCCAAAAGCTCCTATCTGACTCAAAATTTGATTCTGAACACAATTTTGCAAAGGCCCAAAAGCTGAAAATGTGAAATAAGCTGGCTTATATCAAACAACTTATTCTTAATGGGCTTTTTGGCCCATTAAGCTATAAGCTGATGCCATAATCTCAAATTAGACACACAAGCTTCTTTTGAGTTACTTACGACTTCTGTGAAAAGAAATTTGAAAAAAGCCCAAGGAATAAGCCTGAAATGCAATAAGTAATCTACACAAAACGACAAAATAGTCGTTTTCGAGTTCTAGGCCACCCCAAGAGCTGATTCAAGTTTCAAAAGCTTTTAAATGACTTAACTAAGCTTAATCAACAAAAAGCTTTCAAATAAGTTCACTCAATAAGCTGAAATAAGCAAATAAGCACTTCTTTAAAAGTCAACTTTATGAGTTTCCTAGCAAAAAGTCAAAGTCAAAGTCTAATAAGCTCCAGTTCAAATAAATGGGTCAAATGAGGAAGATTAATCACAAAAAATAAGTTGTTGCAGGTCTAAATAAGCCAATATGGCTTATTAATAAGCTAACTGAAAAATTGCACTAGCAGGGGCTAGTTTTGGATGTTGAGCAGTGGAAACTTTTTCCACTGCTTGACTTGTTTGACTTTTTGTCTTTAGTGACTTTTTTGGAGATTCAAGTTACAAAAAGGCACCCAAATGATCAGTGGATCATAAGGAGTCAATACAAACAAAGAAATCACAATCACTAACAGCCAATTTGTACAGTTAAATCAAAACATCACCAGATCTAGCAAAGACATGAACAAGTAAGCAGTTATGGTTCAATAAGCACTTATAGCACAATTCAGCCAGCCAAACTTAACCAAATGCATACACAAGCTATAATAAACTTAAATGAACAAGTCTAAACAAGTTTCATGCAATGAATCAAAGTATAGGACAAAATTCAAGCACTAAAAGTTACTGATGAACTATGAACATGCAGTTATGAACACTTGTTGATGCAATTGACCACCAAGCCAAATTCAAACCTTCAAATCTTGTTAACATGTTATATTAACTATGTTTAAAAACTTTTTAGCCCTAAGCATGCATACACTCTAGGTGTTCCCAAAGTCTTAGGTCAAAAACAGTCAAAACAAGCAATCTATAGCACAATCTTATATTCAAGGGTTTAAACCCAAAAACTTGCAGCAAATAGCTCTCAAACAAGTATATAGCAGATAACAAGTACAAACACAAACTTCCAACAACACAATATCAACTTATGATCTCAAACAGGTAATCCCAAACACCCTTTTAAATTTTCAGAATCAAATTTTCAAATCAAAAGTGTTATCCAAGACCACCCAAGCCCAAATAAGCACAATAACAGATGAGATATGCAGATTAGAACAAGATTGAGCCACAAAATCAGCAAGAACACAAGTCATACACAAAATCACAAAAAATCCAAATTTTTATCAGATTTTGAGTAGAATGATGTGTACCTCATGGATGTACATCCACACCCATGAATTTTGAGCTTATGTGCTAGCAAGAACAAGCACAAGCTTCCACAATAAAGCCTGCTAAGATTCAACAAGATTAGAAGCAAAATATCAAAACAGAAAGATGAAAAATTCTTGATTAATGCAACCTTAGTTCCCCACACTTGATTATCCCCAAGTTATTGGCCTCGCCACACCTTGATAACTTAATATCAGGATGCTATGATCAGCTTTATAGCCCAAGAATTCCAAGGTTTGAACTAGACTTAGCAAAATATCAAGAAAAGTGGAAAATGTGCAAAATTTTGCACACTCCTTTTGAAAACAGGTTTTAAGATCAAAGACTAGTAAACATCAAACAACAATAAACAGATATAAAGGTTGGCACTTGATTTTTCTTCACCAAATTCAAACACATTTCATTAATGAATATATGATTTACAGATTTGTGAACTAAGGAAAATTCAAGAGCAAAGTAAAAATGAAGCACCCTAAGGCCTTTATATAGGCATACAAGTTAACTATGAAAGCTGAAAAACGTGTAACCCTAGCTAATGAAGTTCCAAATTTGCCCTTTGAGTAGTTTGAACTTTGAAGATCATGTGACTGATTCTTGGATTTTTGTGGAGCTGGCATGTGTTGGAATGTATCCAATGGCTTACAATGAGCTTAGAAAGTAAGCTAGAATCACACACGTTGGATTGTTGTCCAAATTTTGGTAGTATGCACAAGAGTGTAGCAGGGGAATCTCATGTGGGGTTGATGGGTGATGTGGCAAGTATTTTTAAGGTTGGGATGTGATTAAGGGATGCTTAATCACTAATCTGCACAATATTAAGGTTTAATTGTTGGTATTTAACCCCAAATCGTGTTCTTGGTGAATAGTTGAGGTGTTTAATCTGTTTATGGGGTGATGAGGATTTAAATCCATGTTAAGGCGCCAAGATTAAACAAGTATTAAACTGGGTTTAGTGGATGGGTGAGGTGGAGTAATGGTGAGTTGTGATTGGTGGAGAGTGTGAGTGGGACATGTGTCACCAACTCACTGGTCTAGGTAACAATCCTTGTCTACCCATTTAAACCCCTCACTTTTCATTCTCTTGTCACTTTGTAAATAAACAGCTCAAAACTCGTTTCCTTTGTTAATGAAGTTTCAAACTTCATACTTTTGCCCCAAAAAGTTTTGTAAAGTGAATTCAGGGGTATTTCTTGCCAATTCTTGATTCTTGAAGGACTGATTTGGCATTTTCTTCATAAATAATGGTCTTGACTTGTTTGTTTGACTTCTTGAAGGACTAAAATTGCCAAGTCATAATTAATGAGGGACCATTTTTGCCATTTCTTCAAAGTCAAGGGTCCTTTTGGTAATTTTGATATTTTCGAAGGACCAAACTTGTAATTTCTTGTAACTTGAAGTCCTTCATGGTATGTTTGACTTTGAGGAGGATTAATATTGACATTTTAGTTTTGATGAGGGACTAAAATTGCCAATTCTTCAAAGTGGAGGGCCCTTTTTGCAATTTTGACAAACTTTAGGGACCAATCTTGTGATTATGAGTATACAAGGGTATAAAGTGTCAATTATTCAATATTGGAGGACCCTTATTCATAAATCATCAAATCTTTAAGGGTTTTCTTGGAAAATTCTTCATTAGGGCTTGGTTCAATGTGCGGCTTCGTTTCCCGTGTTCGTTTTTGTATGATTCTTGTGATCTTTTGTCATTTTCTCAATATACGTACCTAAAATACACAAGCAACAAACACAAGCATATATTTGGGTATTTTGATGATATTTAATGCATTTAAAGCCCCTTTTGGACGATGAGACTATGTATAAAAGCAGTCTCATCAACCCCTGAAATACAAATTCCAAGAAGAGACAAAATACTGGACATCGTATGTAGCACGGAGGAGAGGTTCATGGCTCGTAACGGAATTATGCCAATTTACAAGCTACCAAAAAGAACATGATTTTACATTTGAAATTGTGGGCCGGTTACATACTGATCATTTTCACGTTCATGGTGATACAAGAAAGTGTGTTTTATTTCTTGTAGGCATTGAATTCTTACTTGTGGAGCGTGTAAGTTGAAAATATATATTTATGTGTTTGTTCACTACCTTGCATATTTTTCAATCTGGCCGGTTAAATGGAAATCAGTACGTACTGCAATAATAATCAATTGTATTCCAATTTTGGTTTTATAGGAGAAAGAGGAAACTAAGGTGGATATGCAACCAGATATGGATTTGGACTCTGATTGGGAAAAAAAATAATGCCAAGTGATTATGCTGAAATAATCAAGTGGTCAAAATATAATTTGCAGTGGTCAACTTACAAGGAACTCTACTCTCTTCTTCATGAAGGATTCCTCATCAAAACAGATGTGGAAAAGGTAACTTCCTACTCAAATTATGCTTAGCCTATAACATTATCACTAAGCTTAGCTAAGTACTACTTCAGTCTCAAAATAATTGTTCACCTTACTATGTATGTTTGTTCCAAAGAGCGTCCAAAAATTCTTTTTTGTGTTAGAGACAAAGAAAAGTGCTTCCTTGATATCTCATCTAACAATATGAAGAAGCACCATATGTTGCCGGCAATAGTAGTTTTTCAAAAAGGGTCGATATGGAATTCTATGATTGGAAAGAAAAAATGGACATGGAAATCTATGCCGGAATCAAGGTTATATTTCATTCACCTCAGTTTAGACAGACACTATTGAGTTACTAAAATGTACACCTTTATTGTTGTTAGTAACACATAACTTGGTGACTCGCTACGTCTGCCTTTTTTGTAATTGTTGATAGGGATCATATCTCGCATGCCATATATGTTTTAAAAGTATGTTTTCCTGTTAATTTGTAGGTTTGAATGGGTGTCTGAGTGTGATAAAGTTAAAAGTTTTACCATTCAATGTGAAATCGTATCCCAGTTATTGTCCCTTGAGACAACATATGCATGTCACCTTATGTACAAATAGATGATAAATGTTGGGAATAATCTGCTAATGCTTTTGTCTACAAATCATGTATAAGGATCTTAGTACTTCTTCTTCTTCTTCTTCTTCTTCTTATTATTATTATTATTATTATTATTATTATTATTATTATTTTTATATAACTTTATTATAATAATAGGATTTACAAGAAATTAGTGGGGAGCCGCGATACTATCTGGGCCCCCACTCCTCTAGCTATAGCAAAGCCTATCCTATTAAAGATATGAACAGCAGCGCGTGCACCAATATCTTGTGTCATGGAGAATCTACGAATCCGCTTTAGTAAGTTTATTGCATCCATCTCAAGTTCCCCAAGAGAAGAGAAAGAGAATGGGAGAAAACCGTATCCAATATCAGCACATTTAGCTTCATACTTGACGCGTTTACGTTGTGCAGCCTCAACCACCACACGTCCCGGTGAAAAATCAATCATCCCTGTTTGCGTCAAAGGAGATGAACCATTCAGATCCACACATACATCAAGCCCTCCATTCATGAGTAGAGCAACATATCAGCTGGACGTAAGTGTTTGTCCAGCCCACCACCAAGCCCAATATCAACTTTTTTACCAATGGAAATCCCGGAACGAAAACAGATGTCTACAAGGGTATCACGTACAATGTTATGTCGATGCTTAATACCAACAATACCAGCACACGATACAGCATGATCCCCATAAATATTTCCCGTAAATACCCTTGAGCAAGCTAAGCATGGACTCGAAACTGAGAATAAAGGAACAAAAAGTTATTGGGGAGCCGAGATACTATCTGAGCCCCCACTCCATTAGCTATAGCGACATTGATCCTATTAAAAATGTGAATAGCAGCACGTGCTCTAAGATCTTGAGTCATAGAGAAACTTTGGATCCGCTTTAGTAGGCTCACAACATCCTTCTCAAGTTCTCCAAAATAAGAGAAAGAGAAAGGGAGAAAACCGTATCCAATATCCGCGCACTTAGCCTAGTACTTGACACGTTTATGCTTTGTCGCCTCAATCACTGCACTGCCTGGCACAAAACCAACCATCCCAGATTGCGTCAAGGGAGATGACCCTGTGATAGGATTAGCATAGTAGGCATTAAGCATGGACTAATAAGCCTACTAATGATGGAATGTCTGGGCCAACGGCCAACAGGCATGACCAAGCGGCCAACAGGCATGTCTGAAAGCTATTGACAGTTAATTCTGTTAATAGCAGTTAAACATGAAAGGGCACGACCCTTCATGGTGCCTGTTCACTTAGTATTTATAGGATACATGTACAAACATTAGAATCATTTAATATACACGAATATTTACTTACCTTTTGTTCCATTTATATTTAATATACATTGCATACTTATCTGCAAATTCTTACTGCATAAACACCCTACACATAAATTTGTCTGCACAATTTTTGCATAATGGTAAACACTAATACCTACATGGAGAAAGGATGGAACACATGGAAATCAAGTGTTCCTAGCCAAAAGTGGTATCAGAGCCCAAATTCTAGGAGAGCACTAAGGAGATATGCAGAAACGAAACAAGCATACAGGAAAAATAAGAGGGGTTTGGAAGAAGCAAGGATTGGCAGATGTATCAAAAGGATATCAAAGGATTGCAAGGATCTTCTCAAGAGAAAGATTAAAGATATTGAGAATTATAATTCTACAATCTCATACAGTAAGTACAAACAATATGTTTGCTTTAAATGTAATCAACAAGGGCATATCTTCAAAGTATGCTCTGCCAAAGATGAGAAAGATGAGAAAGATCAAGAGGGGCATAACAATTGTGAAGAAGGAAGAAGCAATCAAAGCCAGCACATAAAAAATAACAAGGACCAAGTCCTTTGTTTCAAGTGTAGACAGATTGGACATTTTGACAATAAGTGTCCAACAAAGGGCCAAAATCATCAATCTGTAAGTTTGAAATACCCGAGTTTATTCATTATACTACTGAGGGTATAATCAAAGGATCAGACATAGAAAATAGGGATAATTATTGGTATATTAGTAAATTTGTAGATAAACACATGACTTTTAACCTAAATTCCTTTCTAAACATAATAGAGGATTTTCAAGTTTATAAACTTAAGAAGTAGAGAAAAATTCTCTTCTCTTATGGAATTGGTGAAGTCATAGTCCCAAATGAAAAACAAGGATTCCTTATTCCAGGGGTACGATACACCCCTGAAATAACCTTGAACATTTTATCATTTGATCTACTAAGGAAACAAGTATTTGAGATCACAATGGATGGAAGCAAATACACCCTTGAATATATGTTCAAGGGTGTACAAGGGTCAAAACTTGATGTAAACATGCTCAAAAAACGTCACAATGAATACATGGAAGACTACTATAAGTCTTTGGATCAAAACATAAAAGAGGAAAGGAGAAAAATGCAAGAAATTGCAGGTATGGGAGATCCAATTGAAATTAACAACTTCAATGATCTGGTGGTTTTTCTGAACATGATAAAAAATGATGAAATCATAAGCTAAAGGTAGGAACTTTTTAGAGGGATATTCGACAAGGTTCTACAATGGTTCTACAACCATTATCTCAATAAACTTGTCCCTGACCCTATACCACCAACAATTCAGGTAGTGACCATATACCTCTTTGATTTGTATAAACTAATTGATTGCATGGGTGGATATACAAGTGTCCACTTTGGAGACGAGTTTAGAATTGTTGTAGAGATCTTAGGACTGCAAAGGACAGAAGGAGGCAATCAGACAACGCTACATAACATACTTGGAGGTGTTAGTTTCCTAGCTCAAAACGGCTAGGGCACCCACATCATAGATGGAGGAAGAAAATAGGAGTCTTGAGTCATTTGACTGGACTTGTGCAGAGAAGGTTGGAAACAAAGGGAAGCACCCTATAGAGCATTTTGGCATTAAACTAGAAGAAGAAGAGGAGGATCTTGCATACAATGAGAACAAGACAGACATTTAATGCTATAAGTGCCAACTATTTGGTCACTTTGCATTTGAATGTCCAAATCAAAGAACTTATGATGACCACAGGGCAAGCACATCAAACATAAGAACATCATCAAGACAACCAGGGCTGGAAGACAAGTATGATACAACAAGTGATGACCTTTCAGTCATTGCTTAAAGGAAGGGGAGCAAAAGAAGAAGATACAAACAGAGGTTCATTGCATTCTTAAAGCACTTGAAAATTATGGGGTGTGTTGGGAATAATCTGCTAATGCTTTTGTCTGCAAAACATGTATAAGGATCTTAGTACTTATTATTATTATTATTATTTTATATAATAATAATAATATCATTATCATAAATCTTTACATAAAGTTGGATGGGAGTCTAGACACCAGTTGTGATCCCACTCCCTTTTGAATACAAAAGCTCACTCTATGAAAGATAAATGCACCACTCTTAGCATTGTTTGAGTGGCTAATGGAAATATACCTAATACGAGAAAGTGTGTTCAAAGCCTCCGTATCAAATTCTCCAAAAGTAGAAAAAGCAAATGGTATGAACTTGTATCCGTTTTCCTCACATATGGACTCATACTTCTTCTTTTTCTTCTCCACGGCATTGTGCAAGGCTACCCCAGGAGCCCAAGAAGTCGCCCCTATACCAACAAAGGTAGAGATGCAAGTCACATCCAAACACGCGTCTTGACCCTGGAGCCAATTAAATAGCAAAAGGTCTACAGGTCGTAGATCCTTCCCATCATCCGAAAGGGAACCCATCGGAGCCTCCTTACGCACCATGATCCCAACCTTGGAACATATATCAACAAGAATATCACGTACCAGATTATGCCTAAACTTCACACCCACTTCACTAGAACAATGGATCGCGTGATCCCCCCATTTGTTCATCTGATGTGTATTGCAACTCGGGCATAAGCTACCTTCAGAAAACATAGGCACTGCAAGTCTATATCATAACACAGAACGAAATTGACGATGGTTCATCCTTTGCCCTAAGCCATCAATAGGGATGGTGAAAAGGAAATCTTGTGCGTGTGGGCCGCGAATGCAATTGAGAATTGCCACATGTCTTGGAGTTAGGGAGTACTTAGGAACAAGGTCTTTCTCAATAACACCAAAATAACACTTTGTAAAGGTTTTCATCATTTGAGGGGCAGAAGTGTGAGTGGTGAGAGAAAGCACATCCACATTGCATGTATTATTATTATTATTATTTTTTTTTTTTTTTTTTTTTTTTTTTTATTCCGAAATTCCAATTTTATTAATCACACAAAATTGGAAGGGAGCCGCGAAACAAGCTGCGCGCCCACCCCTTTTTGAATACAAAAACTAAGCCTAGACATCAAAAAACCGCCACTCCTCGCGTCATTAGAATGACAACCAGCTAACCGCTTAAGACGCGAGAGAGTATCCATCGCCTCCTCCTCAAACTCCCCAAAGGTCGAGAAGGCGAATGGAATAAACGAGTAACCATGCTCAGCACAAATAGAAGAATACTTCCTCTTCTTCTTCTGAACAGCCGACCGCAAAGCACTCCCAGGAACCCACGAATCCAACCCCGTCCCTGCAAACGGAGAAACCCCTGTAACATCTAAACACGCATCTTTGCCCTGGGACCAATTGTGTAGTAATAAATCTGCTGGCCGAAGATCACGCCCACCATCAGAAACAAAACCCATATCGGCTTCTTTCCTCACCGACACACCAACCTTAGAACAAATATCAAACAACACATCACGAACAAGATTGTGCCGAAACTTAACCCCCAAATCACTAGCGCAATGAACAGCATGATCACCCCACAGATCCATCCGATGTACATGACAACCCGAACACAAAGAACCATCAGGAAATAAAGGAATCGACAAACGATAGCACAATACCGCACGAAACTGTCTCGGGTTCATCCGCTGACCCAGCCCATCAATCGGAATAGTGAAGAGGTAATCTTGTGCATGAGGAGCACGCACACAGCTGAGAAGTGCCTCCTGACGACGACTCAACCCGAAACGCGACGTCAAACAACCATCAATGAAACCAAAGTAACTCTTTGCCAAAGACTTCATAAACTGGGGGACAGGAGAGCTAGTGGTGACAGAGAGAGGATTGACACCACAACAAGTCGAGAAAGCATCAAGAGCAGACTGAAAAATAGGGCCCGGCGAAACAATCCCAGACCTCGCCAAAATCCGACCCTGCAAATCACCAGACTGTAAACGAGAAGCAATAAAGGCAAAGCACCTGACATCCTCAGCACATAAAACCCCTAGGCCACCAATACTGATAGGAAGAGTAGCAAGACGCCACTGCAAATCACCAAACCCAGGCCCTGAACCCGTAACAATCAACTCCAAAGACGCGCGTAATGCCTGATCAAACTGCGACAAAACACCATCAAGAAACCCAGGGGGGCAAGTCCTCAAAGCATACACCAACTTAGAAACACCAGCACAATAACGAAGGAGAAGAAGTTCACATTGCGGGTCATCAAGCCCCCTAATAGCCTCTAACAAAGAAATAGCCTTAGAAACCCGACGCGCAACAAAATTACCAGCAAAACCTGAATCACGACTAATAGAGCCACCAAGAAGCTTGACACCAGACCTCGGACGAGAAATAGAAGCAGGGAAGAGGCCATCTACCAACCCCCGAGGATCCTACACCGGCCAGAAAAGCTCAGACTTATCAACATTAAGATGTAGCCCACGAGCCGGTCCCTCCACCCTAATAATATCCAGAGCCTTAGCAACCATAAGGGTATCACCAATAATAGTGCCGTCATCAAGGTACCATGCATGAAGGGAGAGCTCACACGCCTGATGAATAGCATGAACAAGTGGATGCAGAGCAAGAGAGAATAATAAGGGACCCAATGGATCACCCTGCTGAACCCCCTGAGAAGACCAAAGAATAGAATCCCCATAATAAAGCCGAGCTGGCCGAGAATAGCAAAACTCCACCCAAGGCGAGATAGCCGGACACCTCAGCCGAACTTCATGAATAATGGTGCTCCTATCAACAAGATTAAAGGCATTCTGAAAATCCACCAAAAGCATAGAAAGTCCGGCCTCATCCCCTCTCTCCTCCACAAACCTGCTGACAGAATGAAGAACCGCTTCACACCCACCTGGCACCCCCACACCAAACTGAAAATCATGCAGATAAGAGGTCATCGATTCCCCAACAGAAGAAGATGCAACCTTAGAGACAAGCCTCCTCCACACAGTACCAATAGCAATAGGCCGAATACCCCCTCCAGGCTTAACAAGCGGAGTCAAAGGGGCACTGGCAATAAACTCACCAAGCAGACTAGGGCACTTACCAGAAAGAAACAGATTAACCACACCAGTGATAGAAACCAAATGATCATCAGCCATAGCAGAAGCTGCTCCTCCCAAAACATCTAAAAAATGTTGAGCTCTAAGCCCGTCTCGACCACAAGAAGGGATTTACAACAAATTGGATGGGAGTCAAGATACTATCTGCGCTCCCACCCCTTATTATTATTATTATTATTATTATTATTATTATTATTATTATTATTATTATTATTATTATTATTATTATTATTATTATTATTATTATTATTATTATGTAATAGGATTAGCATAGCAGACCTTAAGCATGGACTAATAAGTCTGCTAATGATGGAATGTCTGGGCCAACGGCCAACAGGCATGTTTGACAGTTGTTGACAGTTAATTCTGTTAATAGCAGTTAAACATGAAAGGGCACGACCCTTCATGGTGCTTGTTCACTTAGTATTTATAGGATACATGTACAAACATTAGAATCATTCAATATACACGAATATTTACTTACCTTTTGTTCCATTTATACTTAATATACATTTCATACTTATCTGCAAATTCTTACTGCATAAACACCCTACACATAAATTCGTTTGCACAATTTTTGCATAATGGTAAACACCAATACCTACTTGGAGAAGGTAGTTTCCTATTTCAAAACGGCTAGGACACCCACATCAAAGATGGAGGAAGACAATAGGAGTCTTGAGTCATTTGATTGGACTTGTGCAGAGAAGGCTGGAAACAAAGGGAAGCACCCTATGGAGCATTTTGGAATTAAACTAGAAGAAGATGAGGATCATGCATACAATGAGAACAAGACAGACATTCAATCCTATAAGTGCCAACTATTTGGTCACTTTGCATTTGAATGTCCAAATCAGAGAACTTATAATGACCACAGGGCAAGCACATCAAACATAGGAACATCATCAAGATAACCATGGCTGGAAGAAAAGTATGATACAACAAGTGATGACCTTTCAGTCATTGCTTAAAGGAAGGGGAACAAAATAAGAAGATACAGACAGAGGTTCATTGCATTCTTAAAGCACTTGCAAATTATGGGGGTGTGTTGGGAATAATCTGCTAATGCTTTTGTCTGCAAATCATGTATAAGGATCTTAGTACTTATTATTATTATTATTATTATTATTATTAATTTTTTTAATAATTAAGCTTCACTTTTTATTAAGATAATAGGATTTACAATAAATTAGTGAGAAGCCGAGATACTATCTGGGCCCCCACTCCTCTAGCTATAACAAATCCTATCATATTAAAAATGTGAACAGCAGCGCGTGCAACAATATCTTGAGTCATGGAGAATCTTCGGATCCGCTTTAGTAAGTTTATTGCATCTGTCTCAAGTTCCCCAAAAGAAGAGAAAGAGAATGGGAGAAAACCATATCCAATATCTGCACATTTAGCTTCATACTTGACGCGTTTACGTTGTGCAGCCTCAATCACCACACGTCCCGGTGCAAAATTATTATTATTATTATTATTATTATAAGCACTTTATTAGAATAATAGAATTTACAAGAAATTAGTGGGAAGTTGAGATATTATTATTATTATTTATTATTAACCATCACTTTATTAGAAACAAAAAGGTATTTACAACAACTTGGATGGGAGTCGAGATACTATCTGCGCTCCCACCCCTTTTGCAATAACAAAACCTATTCTATGGAAAATATGTACAACAGCGCGGCCTCCAATGTCTTGAGCCTTAGAAAATCTCTGGATCCGCTTCAGCAACGTAACTGCATCTCCATGTAATTATTATTATTATTATTATTATTATTATTATTATTTATTTATTTTTTTATTTTTATTTTAATTTTTTTATTTATTAAATTCCAATTTTATTAATCACACAAAATTGGAAGGGAGCCGCGAAACAAGCTGCGCGCCCACCCCTTTTTGGATACAAAAACTAAGTCTAGACATCAAAAAACCACCACTCCTCGCGTCATTAGAATGACAACCAGCTAACCGCTTAAGACGCGAGAGAGTACCCATCGCCTCCACCTCAAACTCCCCGAAAGTCGATAAGGCGAATGGAATAAACGAGTAACCATGCTCAGCACAAATAGAAGAATACTTCCTCTTCTTCTTCTGAACAGCCGACTGCAAAGCACTCCCGGGAACCCACGAATCCAACCCCGCCCCTGTAAACGGAGAAACCCCTGTAACATCTAAACACGCATCTTTGCCCTGGGACCAATTGTGAAGCAATAAATCTGCTGGCCGAAGATCACGCCCACCATCAGAAACAAATCCCATATCAGCTTCTTTCCTCACCGACACACCAACCTTAGAACAAATATCAAATAAAACATCACGAACAAGATTGTGCCGAAACTTAACCCCCAAATCACTAGCGCAATGAACAACATGATCACCCCACAGATCCATCCGATGTACATGGCAACCCGAGCACAAAGAACCATAAGGAAATAAAGGAATCGACAAACGATAACACAATACCGCACGAAACTGTCTCGGGTTCATCCGCTGTCCCAGCCCATCAATCGGAATAGCGAAGAGGTAATCTTGCGCATGAGGAGCACGCACACAGCTGAGAAGTGCCTCCTGACGACGACTCAACCCGAAACGCGACGTCAAACAACCATCAATGAAACCAAAGTAACTCTTTGCCAAAGACTTCATAAACTGGGGGACAGGAGAGCTAGTGGTGACAGAGAGAGGGTCGACACCACAACAGGTCGAGAAAGCATCAAGAGCAGACTGAGAAATAGGGCCAGGCGAAACAATCCCAGACCTCGCCAAAATCCGATCCTGCAAATCACCAGACTGTAAACGAGAAGCAATAAAGGCAAAGCACCTGACATCCTCAGCACATAAGACCCCTAGGCCACCAATACTGATAGGAAGAGTAGCAAGACGCCACTGCAAATCACCAAACCCAGGCCCTGAACCCGTAACAATCAACTCCAAAGACGCGCGTAAGGCCTGATCAAACTGTGACAAAACACCATCAAGAAACCCAGGGGGCAAGTCCTCAAAGCATACACCAACTTTGAAACACCAGCACAGTAACGAAGGAGAAGAAGTTCACAATGCGGGTCATCAAGCCCCCTAACAGCCTCTAACAAAGAAATAGCCTTAGAGACCCGACGCGCAACAAAATTACCAGCAAAAACTAAATCACGACTAATAGAGCCACCAAGAAGCTTAACACCAGACCTCGGACGAGAAATAGAAGCAGGGAAGAGGCCATCTACCAACCCCCGAGGATCCTCCACCGGCCAGAAAAGCTCAGACTTATCAACGTTTAGATGAAGCCCACGAGCCGGTCCCTCCACACTAATAATATCCAAAGCCTTAGCAACCATAAGAGTATCACCAATAATAGTGCCGTCATCAAGGTACCATGCATGAAGGGAGAGCTCACACGCCTGATGAATAGCATGAACAAGTGGATGCAGAGCAAGAGAGAATAATAAGGGACCCAATGGATCACCCTGCTGAACCCCCTGAGAAGACCAAAGAATAGAATCCCCATAATAAAGCCGAGCTGGCCGAGAATAGCAAAACTCCACCCAAGACGAGATAGCCAGACACCTCAGCCGAACTTCATGAATAATGGTGCTCCTATCAACAAGATTAAAGGCATTCTGAAAATCCACCAAAAGCATAGAAAGTCCGGCCTCATCCCCTCTCTCCTCCACAAACCTGCTGACAGAATGAAGAACCGCCTCACACCCACCTGGCACCCCCACACCAAACTGAAAATCATGCAGATAAGAGGTCATCGATTCCCCAACAGAAGAAGATGCAACCTTAGAGACAAGCCTCCTCCATACAATACCAATAGCAATAGGCCGAATGCCCCCTCCAGGCTTAACAAGCGGAGTTAAAGGGGCACTGGCAATAAACTCACCAAGCAGACTAGGACACTTACCAGAAAGAAACAAATTAACCACACCAGTGATAGAAACCAAAAGATCATCAGCCACAGCAGAAGCTGCTCCTCCCAAAACATCTAAAAAATGTTGAGCTCTAAGCCCATCTCGACCACAAGAAGTACCTTTGGGAAAACTTCGAATCCGATTCAATACCAGATCCTTGCGAACAAAAAGCATGTCCACCCCACAGGAAGAAGAAGGCACAACAGGAGGAGAAGAAAAGGGATGCTTAGCCTCCAAATCCCCCAGGGTGTCAGGAGAATCAGGGGCAACACCGGAAGAAGTGAGGACCTTAATAGCCGCTGAAAAGTGGCCATCACTCAACTTACGCTTGCACTGAGAAATATTAGCCGCCATAGCATCTTGCGACCTCAAGTACCTACGCGAAGAAAAGGAAAGACCACCTAAACGATCTCTAATCAAACCAATCCTCTCCCCAGGATCCCTCCACCGAGCAATGGCACTAGAAATACTAACAAACTGACCACGCTCCCTCTCACCAGATCGCCGCTGAGCCCTGCAAGACGGTACGAACACCGCTAAAATACAACCCGGTAAGATGAGAAGTTCCACCCACGCTGCAATATCACTTGGGCTAGATAAAACTTTGTCAAGAGCACTAAGAAAAATCCTAGCAAAACCAAGCCTCAAGTTAGGCGGGATGCACTTGACCGTGCGTATGCGCGTCAAAAAGAAACGGTCAAGGAGGTCAACATCTAAACAAAGTGAACCCATCCCTAAGCCAGTTCTAACAGAACCCTCGTCGCAATCTGTAGGAGGCCCAGAACCTGACAACGAAACCTGACCTCGATCAACATCAACATCCACACTAGGCGAAGAAACCGGCAAAACAATCCCCCGAATCGCACAATCCTCAAAATCTGGAGACTCAACCACAACACCATCCATGTGTCTACAATTCTTACCAAAAGTATGCGTACAAAGACACTCACCACAAAGCCAAATCCCCGCTTGATGCAAAGCAAGATCAAGGGCCGAAAACAAGGAAAAATCATTCGCAATACGCGCTTTGTAAACTCCCTTCAACACGTCCGTCTTAAAATGGCGAGTACCCAAGTGGTCGATAAAATACTTTTTAGAATGCCCCCGCCTACCTCTACCAGCTCCACACCCTTTACCCCCTTGCAAAGGGCAAGAAATTCTAAGCGAATCTCCCATAATCAACACAATAAAACCCAACACAAAACAACCAGTAGCACACACAAACCCCACAACACAACCCCAAACCAACCAATAAAACAGACCTACAGCAGCGACCAAAACCAACCTCCACAACAGCGAACCAAAACAATACAGCCGTAAACAAAAGAACACTAACCGAACAATAACCAAACCCCTACCGAACCATACACCAAACCACTCACCCCCGAATCCTTACACAAACAGTAACCGGCACAACCCACTACAGCGAACCACAACGAACCACTACCGAACCACTACCGAACCACAACGAACCACTACCGAACCACTACCGGACCACAACCCACACCAAATCCAACGAACTACAACCGAACCACAACGAACCGAATCCAAACTTACAACAAAACCCACTACAACATACCCACCTGTAACGAAACCCAATACAAACCCGCCTGTAACAAAACTTTGTCGGATATAGTAACGGGACGAAGATGATGCAATGGGATGAGATGGTGATGCGATGGGATGAAGATGATGCGATGGGATGAAGATGACCTCGATGGGATGGTGATGAGATAACAGAAACAATGGGATGGAGGGATGCGTGAATCGCCCGCAGTAGTGGTGAAAGGTTGATAAATGTTTCTGTTATGGTGATGAGATGGTGATAAATGTTTCTGTTATGAAGATGACCCCGATGGGATGGTGATAATGAAGGTGGATACTGGTAAAGGAGGATTGGTGATGAAGGTGGGAGAATAGCGTGAAACACCCGCAGTGATGAAGGTGGATACTGGTAATGGAGGATTGAAGATACTGGTAATGGAGGATTGAAGGTGGATACTGTGTGAATCGCCCGCAGGGATGAAAGAGATGGAGATGAATGTTTCTGTTAATGGAGGATTGAATGTTTCTGTTAATGGAGGATTGAAGATGGTAATGGAGGATTGAAGGTGGATACTGCGTGAATCGCCCGCAGTGATGAAAGAGATGGATTTGGTGTAACAGGATTAGCATAGCAGGCCTTAAGCATGGACTAATAAGCCTGCTAATGATGGAATGTCTCGGCCAATGGCCAACAGGCATGACGAAACGGCCAACAGGCATGTTTGACAGTTATTGACAGTTAATTCTGTTAATAGCAGTTAAACATGAAAGGGCATGACCCTTCATGGTGCTTGTTCACTTAGTATTTATAAGATACATGTACAAACATTAGAATCGTTCAATATACATGAATATTTACTTACCTTTTGTTCCATTTATACTTAATATACATTGCATACTTATCTGCAAATTCTTACTGCATAAACACCCTACACATAAATTCGTTTGCACAATTTCTGCATAATGGTAAACACCAATACCTACTTGGAGAAGGTAGTTTCCTATTTCAAAACGGCTAGGACACCCACATCAAAGATGGAGGAAGACAATAGGAGTCTTGAGTCATTTGACTGGACTTGTGCAGAGAAGGTTGGAAACAAAGGGAAGCACCCTATGGATCATTTTGGCATTAAACTAGAAGAAGAGGAGGAGGATCATGCATACAATGAGAACAAGACAGACATTCAATCCTATAAGTGCCAACTATTTGGTCACTTTGTATTTGAATGTCCAAATCAGAGAACTTATGATGACCACAGGACAAGCACATCAAACATAGGAACATCATCAAGACAACCAGGGCTGGAAAACAAGTATGATACAACAAGTGATGACCTTTCAGTCATTGCTTAAAGAAAGGGGAACAAAAGAAGAAGATACAGATAGAGGTTCATTGCATTCTTAAAGCACTTGCAAATTATCGGGGTGTGATGGGGATAATATGCTAATGCTTTGTCTTCAAATCATGTTTAAGGATCTTAGTACTTATTATTATTATTATTATTATTATTATTTTATTTTATTTTATTTATTTTTTTTTTTTTTAAAAAAAATTCCAATTTTATTAATCACACAAAATTGGAAGGGAGCCGCGAAACAAGCTGCGCGCCCACCCCTTTTTGAATACAAAAACTAAGTCTAGACATCAAAAAACCACCACTCCTCGCGTCATTAGAATGACAACTAGCCAACCGCTTAAGACGCGAGAGAGTACCCATCGCCTCCACCTCAAACTCCCCGAAAGTCGAGAAGGCGAATGGAATAAACGAGTAACCATGCTCAGCACAAATAGAAGAATACTTCCTCTTATTATTATTATTATTATTATTTTATTATTATTATTAACCATCACTTTATTAGAAGCAAAAAGGGATTTACAACAAATTGGATGGGAGTCGAGATACTATCTGCGCTCCCACCCCTTTAGCAATAGCAAAACATATTCTATAGAAAATATGTACAGTAGTGCGCGCTCCAATGTCTTGAGCCTTAGAAAATCTCTGGATCCGCTTCAGCAACGCAACTGCATCTTCCTGTAACTCACCTAGAGAAGAAAAAGAGAAAGGAAGAAACCCATATCCAAGAGCTGCACACTTATCCAAATACTTGCATCGTTTACGTTGTGCATCATCAATCACAGCTCGGCCAGGTACAAAGTCATTCATCCCCGTACGAGTCAAATGAGAAGAACCAGTCAGATCAACACACACATCTTTACCTCCATCCCAAGAATAAAACAGAATATCTGTCGGGCGTAAGGCATTATCAAGTCCTCCATCTAATCTGATATTAACTTCCTTTCCGACAGATATCCCTGAACGATAGCATATATCAGCAAGAGTATCACGTACCAAATTGTGACGGTGCTTAATCCCAACAATACCAGCACACGATACCGCATGATCCCCAAATATATCCCCATCAAATACTCTCGAACAAGCTGAACAGGGCTTCGAAACAGAGAACAATGGAATACCTAAGTGATACCACAAAACACATCGATAAGTCCTCCCATTCATAGTCTGACCCAACCCCGAGATAGGAACCGTCCTAAGCCAATCAGAAGTATGATCCTCCCTCTAAGATGCCCATAAAGCCATTTGTCGAGTAGACAAAGCGAAAGTAGATTCTGCATTCTTAATAACCCGAGCAAAATATATATCTGCCATTTATTATTATTATTATTATTATTATTATTATTATTATTATTATTATTATTATCAAAACTTTATTAGAATAATAGGATTTACAAAAAGTTAGTGGGTAGCCATTATTATTATTATTATTTAATTATTATTACTCATATTATTATTATTATTATTATTTTATTATTATCAACATCACTTTATTAGAATAATAGGATTTACAAAAAGTTAGTGGGGAGCCGAGATACTATCTGGGCCCCCACTCCTTTAGCTATAGCGAAACTGATCCTATTAAAAATGTGAATAGCAGTACGTGCTCCAAGATCTTGAGTCATGGAGAAACTTCGGATCCGCTTTAGTAAGCTCACAACATCCTTCTCAAGTTTTCCAAAGGAAGAGAAAGAGAAAGGGAGAAAACCGTATCTAATATCTGCGCACTTAGCCTCGTACTTGACACGTTTACGCTTTGTTGCCTCAATCACTGCACGACCTGGAACAAAATCAACCATCCCAGATTGCGTCAAGGGAGATGACCCTGTGAGATCCACACATATATCAGTACCTCTATCCCACGAGTAAAGCAACATATCAGTTGGGCATAATAGTTTGTCCCGGCCTCCACCCAGTCCAATATCAACCTCTTTACCCACTGAAATCCTTGAACGAACACAAATGTCAACAAGGGTATCTCTCACAACGTTATGTCGATGTTTAATACCAACAATACCAGCACACGATATAGCATGATCACCATAAATATCGCCTGTAAAGACCTTGGAACAAGCTGAGCACGGCTTTGGAACAGAAAATAAGGGAACACCTAACCGATAGCATAATACACATCGGTAAGTCCTAGGGTTCATAGTCTGTCCCAGACCAAAAATTGAATGCACCCTAAGCCAATCAGAAGTATGATCCTCCATTTGAGACTTCCATAAAGCCATCTGTCGAGTAGATAAGGAAAAAGTAGATTAAGCCATTTGAGTAACATGTGTGAAATATATATCTGCCAATTTCTTCATAAGTTTGGGGGCAACGATCTCACTTGGATTACTCAAAAGATCAATCTTCATTTCCGAATTTAAAGTACTCAATACGTCATCAAAGGCATGCCCATAGGTAACAATATCAGAACGTCGAAGCAAAATAGATTGCAAGTTAGCAGACTGAAGTCCAGACGCAAGAAATGCATAGTTCAAAACATCACCTGCAAAATAAACACCAAGCCCCCCAAACGCAAAGGGTAAAGTAGCAAGCCTCCACTGCCAATCACCAAATTCAGGTCCAGAAGCAGTAACAATACGCTCAAGAGCATAACGAAGAGCCACATAAAAAGAGCACCGAGCCCGCTCGAAGACACGGGGAGAACATGTACGCATAGCAAAGTATAGTTTGATCCGCACAAGGATCATTAATCTCAACAACGTCCCTAAGCTCAACAAATTTGGCAACCCTCTTCATCAAAAGTTGACTACTAAACTCAAAATCCACACTGGCAGGCCACCTAGTAATTTAACCCCATGCAAGGGTCGAGAAATATTAGGCGGGAAAACACCCACAAGTCAGCTTCTTGGGTTTTCTTTTGGCCAAAAACCTCAGTTTTATCAACATTATGCAGAAATTGTGCAAATGAATTTATTGTTATTATTATTATTATTATTATTAATATTTTAATTATTATTATTATTATTATTATTATTATTATGTAATAGGATTAGCATAGCAGGCCTTAAGCATGGACTAATAAGCCTTCTAATGATGGAATGTCTGGGCCAACGGCCAACAGGCATGACCAAACGGCCAACAGGCATGTTTGACAGTTATTGACAGTTAATTCTGTTAATAGCACTTAAACATGAAAGGGAACGGCCCTTCATGGTGCTTGTTCACTTAGTATTTATAGGATACATGTACAAACATTAGAATCATTCAATATACACTAATATTTAATTACCTTTTGTTCCATTTATACTTAATATACATTGCATACTTATCTGCAAATTCTTACTGCATAAACACCCTACACATAAATTCGTTTGCACAATTTATACATAATGGTAAACACCAATACCTACTTGGAGAAGGGATGGAACACATGGAAATCAAGTGTTCCTGGCCAAAAATAAAAACCATCTGGGTGAGCAGCCATCTGACAAGCTACAACTTGTGGATTTACTTACTCCTACTGATATCCTGGTTATTAGAGGACAAGTTGGCAAGTCCCGTGACATCCCATTGAGGCCTCGCAAAGTAAAAGGCCATCCAAAATTGAGGAAAGATGGTTGGTTGGAAATTCAGATATGGGACTTCAGAACTGGTGCCAGCCATGAATCCATTTCGATGAATTGTCGTGTGAAGAGTTATGATAACGGAATTTTACAGGTCTTCTTGTACAAGGCATTGAGTTTAGGCCCGCTAAAGTTTTCTTTGTGCGGCCTTAAGCCCTTAAGGGTCTCTTGCCATTGTTACTTACTGATCCAAGTTTGGTACATGCAGAATTTGTTGTCTCATAAAATGTAATGCGGTTCTAGCTTCTTTGTTCCGTGAAATTCAATTAATAAAGTTTAAGGTTGCCATACAACGTCAAACACCAACATTGCAGACACTATCCTCAAATCTGCCATACATTTTTACTAACGCAATTTTTACACGAAAATCATCATCTACCAAAGATTTTTAATCAAAACCACGAACCAGGTTTCCACGCGGTTACTCATGAGCACGGTTGTCTCTAAATTTAGGAACATTTGTGGGAAGACTTTGAATAAAATTACATATTGAAGATTTTTGCTAAAAAAATTCCGTAAAAGTTAGGTGTAAATAGGCCTATTAATGTTGACGGGACAAATTTTAGAGCCCCTAAAAAATTTGGGGCCCTGAACGATCGGCCTCCTTGCGCACCCGCAAAGATGGCCCTACTCATCAGCACTAACATATGAACCAACAGCAAGACCAAGTAAAAAGGTGATCTTAACAACACATTATTCCCGGTCATTCATCAAACATCAAACACATATCACACTCAAACCATGTAACACCCCACTTTGATAAGTGGACTGTTACGCGTAATTATGGCGTATCATCAAAGCATGCAAGGTAATATGTACTAAAGTATACATGACCATAGGGTTAACCGGAATCAAACGTCGGTCCCCAACATAAGCCCTAAACATAATAAGGTAAATGAAATGAATGAAAGACTTAAACAAGCATAAATATATGAAGGCAAAAGTAGAAGAAGTCTTTGGCAGCTTCCATCCTATGCACGTCCTCCAAATGCTCGAGTCTGTCCTAGAGTACCTGCCATTTTGGGACATGTAAAGGAAAGTAACGGCTGAGCAAAACGCTCAGTGCACGGATATAGACATAGTATAAATGACTAAAACATAATAAAGACTTAATAGCAGCGGAAATGTATACGTCCTGGAAAACCCAGAACATGTTCATAAAACTGGTTTTATAGTTTGAAAAGCCTTATGTTTATCTTATGAAAACTGTTTAACATATTTTACCATTAGCCAATATAGGTCATGAAAATCCATCGTGCATGAATACTTGGAGGGGTGACCTCATCATGCAAATTAGAGGAGCTGCCTCAAATTTAATATACTGGTTCTGGGTAGGAGGGATCAGCTCCTTGTGAAGGATGCAAGGCACACACCACATTCACACTGAGTAATCTGCTGAAAACATGTAACTAGTGTTGTTCTTATTTAATCCATAACACAAGATTTAGAAGAGATATTTAGAGAGAGAAAGAGAAGAAAAGTAGAGAGAGAAACAAGAGAGATTTGGAAGGTTTATGTTTACTAGAGAGAGAAAGTAAAATGAACCAACACCCTCTTCCACATGTGGAAGAGGGTTATATATGCCACGGCCTAAGGCCTTTGTGGGCTTCATCTTGGGCCGGGCTTGGCTTTGCTTTGGGCTTACGCCCCTAACTTATACAATATTAGCTTAAAGTCCAAGCCCGGTTTTCCCGACTAACCTATTACAATACAAGACCTTTTAACGACTAAGATGACCTATTACATTCTTGTTCTACTATATGAAATATAGGGCTAACAATCTCCCCCAATGTATCGGTCATCTTAAAAAGCTTAAAAAGCATAAGATGATTGAGTGAATACATTCTTGTAGAGGAGATCTTCTTGCTTTGGTCTTGTATCTTGGTCTTGATCTTGTTTGTAACAGCTTTGTTCCTTCATGCTTTCGTGATCTTTATCTTGAGCCTTTGTCATTTGACTTAGAGTGCTTGAGATCTTCATCTTTGCTCCTTGTGACAAAGATGACCTATTACATTCTTACATTCTTAGGTATCTTGATTATCGCCATCTTGTGCTCTTGTGACTTCTGAATCGACATCGGTTGCACAGCTACGCCACCTTCTTGATATGCAGCAACATATATAGACACAGATGAAATGGCTTTGAACATTTCACCCTAACTCGGTAGCGTTTTACCTCCGGTCGGTGAAGACCGTTAAACGGTATTAAATACCGTACCTGTGATCAGGTAGATTCGATTAAGAACCTCCTTGACAGGGTTTCCCGGCGGTAGTAGCCAGTTCTCTTTACTCGACCGTCTCAAAGCAGACTGCGAACGTAAAGAGTGAATCATAAGGATAAATTATCCGTCTGATTAGAGTCGTCAATTCAGATTTCCTAGAACAAGTTTGATTCTAAAAGAATCGCACCATTGTTGCTTTCCAGTTTGTCACAAGCTTGATTCATAGAGAATCTTGCGAGTTACCTACCGCAGTGTTGTTTGATGTTGACACTGGAAGGATTTCCATTCGTCACTGTGAACACTAATGAGTGTCACTCTGAATGTTCTGGCAAGATCACATGGATTTTGCGAAGAAACCTAGAATCAAGTTTGAATCAATTAAGAATCCAAACTTAGTTGCTTTCCAGTTCTCACAAGTTTGATTCGTGTAGAATCGCACAAGTTACCTACCATGAGCTTGTTTGATGCTGGCTCAAGCAGGATTTCCATCTTCATTGTGAATCGTATCACTCAGATGTTCTGGCAATATCACAAGGATAATGCGTAGGACTCGATTGTGTCCTAATGAGATGATGAATTGATCTCGTTTGGCTCTAGACTTAATAAGTGCATTTTTGGTAATCGGAGGCTGGAGCAGACTGCCACCTTTTCAATATTAACTGACTCGGAGTGAGAAAGTCAATAGATACGTGTTGATCTCCGTGACAATGAGACAAGTTTCTTTTGAGAGAAACTCGAATGGCTGGGAAGGGTTGTGCATTGCATCACTGGGTCCATGATGACTTGTCTTCAATAGATGTGTTAACCCGGTTTCTACCTAAGTTGCATAGAATATTCAACTTCTTCAATGCTTACCAATACGTCATCACTAGCACCTTGTTGTGATTGTTCCAGTGCTAACTTAAGTAATTGGTCCGCATTCAGCTTCATTCAACTCCATCTTTCCTAAGGACAACTATTTCTAGCTATGGAATGTCCTTGGGTAGATCCCTCCGGTTCTGGTTGGACCATAGGACTTAGTTTCCTATCCTAAACCACCTTTTGACTCCATCGTTCCGTCGTGGATAGTAGGTTGCTTTGGGTAAAGATCGTAACCATAAAACCATTGAAAACCATTCAAGAGCTTGAAAAGCTCCCCCTACACACATGCATCGATATACGAAATAGTTTGGCATGTGAAGGAAAGAGTTGCACTTGAGTCTTTAAGATCACATGTTGCGATATATTACATTTTAATCACATTTTCTCCCCCTATCTCTAATATAAAAACATCATATTAGAGATACTGATTGATTAAAATATGACAATTTCTGAAAACCGATTGGGAGAGAAACATGTGTGCACGCATGAATCATGGAACATTTTCAGTCGGGTCGCTCCCCCTCAACAATATATGTGTGTCTTGAGAAAAAATTTGACAAAATTTTAGAAAAACGACACCACAGAATATGTTGAGGTACGGAGTTGAGATGCCTTTTCCGATATAATATATTACATTTGACAATTTCATATCATTTTCGGAATGTGTTGGATACATAAAGTATGACAATTTTAGAGATGTACCCAACAACATTAAAAGGCTTGATTTTAAAACGCTCCCCCTCAAAAATTGATCAAAATAACATATGACAATTTTGAGATATAAAAACCACTTATGAGGAAGGGAGTGTTGAACACACAATTTTGAAAGATTTAGAAAAACCTTTTTGAGAAATTCTTGAAAAATTGTGTTCAACGGTTTTAAAATAATCAGGATAGAAGACTTCTCTTCTATTGCTTAGGGAAACCGCACTGAAACGTACACTCCCCTTTCAGGTCCGTTTTTCATGAGCTCAAAACTTTGATTGTTTTGTGACTAGCTCATGACCGAGAAAAATAAATTTCCCGTTATGAAGGATAAGTTATCATCCGTGATAAACTTTCCTTAAGTTGAAGTTCGAGTTCTAAGCTGACATTTACTTAGAAATCGTTTTTCATGAACTTAAAAACTTTGAATGTTTTTATGAGAAGCTCATGACCGAGAAATATGAATTTCTCGTTGAGAAGGATAAGTTATCGTCTGAGATAAACTTTCCTTATTTGAGGTCCGAGTCCTAAGCTGTGATGCGCTTAGAAGTCATTTACACGAGCTTAAAACTTTCGAATAGTTTTAACGTAAGCTCGTGTCCGAGAAAAATCGAATTTCTCGTTTTGAGGATAAGTCATCATCGGGATGAACTTTCCTGTCTTGTGAGCCCGGGTTACAGTCTGTAATTTGACTATTAGCCTTTTACACGAGCATAAAACTTTTGAATAGTTCTAATATAAGCTCGTGACCGAGAAATATGAATTTCTCGTTTTGAGGGTAACTTATCGTTGAAGAGATAAAGTTCCTTTCTTTGACGTTCGAGAAACAGCCTGATATGTGACTGTAAGTCATTGTTGAAGCTTAATTGTGAAACCCCTGAGACGCTTGCTTCTCTGATATCTGCTTCTTCAGCAACCAAACTCTGAGAGTGTCTTTTGTTGAACGGTATGTATATGGAAAACCGTTGTGTTCTTGTTGAAACTTTACTTTATTACCTGCACTTACATCAGTAGTTTGTATGCTTGCATGTGGGTTAGCGATATCTTTTTGAGAACCATGTGGGGGTTCACTATGAACCTTTGTCGAGCTAGAGGGAAATATATTTCCAGTAGGAACCCACCTAAGACCAATTGTTTTAAAGGTTCTACCCGTTGGTATCCACCTAAGACAAGGTCTAGGTGTGACAATCCGTCAATTTACGATTGATATTTTATTCTCAAATATTATTTGAAAATATTATTTTTAATGATACAATATGAACTCACATATTTTTGGGAAGAAATTTGGATTTACGTCTTGGAGTAGCATCGACTACGTCTAAACCGGAGGATTTAACGTTACGTGCTTACGTTTACATACACCGTCTTTGGTGACAGTCTGACAATTCAGAAAATAAATTTATCCATGAATATTATTTTGGAGTTTTAAATTTGTGTTGGTTCATAAACTCACAAATTTACGAGAAGAGATTAGGACTTACGATTTTATTTTAACGTCCTTTACGACTAAACCGGAAACCTTAGGATTACGTATTTACGTTTTCGAACTCCGTTTTTGATGAGACAATTTTTATTGGATTCGTTTTGTGACGTCGATTCATAATTTATAAAAACGTTTTTCGTAAAACGACCCGAGGGCACGCAAATCGAGGAAACTAGAATCGAGGAATACCCGTAAACTAGTGAGATGGGACAAAATACATTGTCCCACTCCACTAGCTTACATGGGGCGGCCAAAAACTCACCAAACCATGAGGTGTCACAACCTCATAACCAAAGACACACTTGTCCATTTTGCTTAAAGTTTAAGCTTTTCATACCACAAAACCATTAGCAAAACACATTACCACTCACACACTCATGCAAACAACTTCCATCCTCTCTCTCTCTCTCTAAAAATGCCGTCCATATCCACCACAAGAACACCCAAATTGATCTTGATTCCACCACAAAATCATGTGTTATTTACACATATGTTGAAGCCACTTTGAAACCCTATTGATTGGTGGTGCTCATAACATCCAAGGAGGAGTTTTCATAGAGTGGTAGGGCTGATTTTCCACAAGAAGTTCATGGAGCATGGTGGTCTTGAAGATGGTCATGGTTGTCTACAAGTTTCTCCATCAAAAACCATGTCCAAATCATAATCTACATCAACATGGTGGTATAAAGATTGTCCTCCTCAACTTCTTGTTATTTTGATTATGTAAACATGTATTTTATTTCCTATTGTATATATTTATGATGATTATATGATGATAAAAATGTTATGTGGGGATTTGTTGTTGATAATCATGGATAAAAAGATGAAAAACTATAAGTAAAAATGGGTAAATCTTGTTTAAATGATAGGCTGTATAAAAACATTAAAGAACCACATGTTAGACTGATGAAATGATGAAATAGAATCCATTTACAGTAAGCTAAATGTCTTGTACACATGTGAGAGTTGGCCATGCAATGGAATCAAAATAATGAGTGAGATATGATCAAAACAAGTTTAGGGTATAAATCTGAAGTTACTGTTTTGGACGATTTTTAGAAAATATTTAGAAGATGATTCAACAGTAGCTATAGTAGAGTTAAATGTAGCAAATATCATGTAGTTTATGTGATAAAAATTTGAGCTTCTATCTCCATATAGAACTCAAGATATGGCAGTTTTGGTGAAGATGAAGTTAAAAATCAGATTTTTGGAAATTAAAGAATAATACTATTATATAAGCACTCACATTTTAATATATAAAATGTAAAATAAAAACCCAATAACTTATAAAACTTATTTATATAAATATGTAAAAGGGTAAATGAATGAATAACTTATATAAATGGTGGTAAAATAATATTTATAAGTAGTAAAAACTATAAACTTGATTTTTACGACTTTTTCGGCTATCGCCGTAAAATTAACGTTTTTCGCCAAATAAAACTTAGAAGACCAAACCCGTCTAATGTAAAGTTTATAAAAGTCATATACTGATGTATAGGTAACTAATACAAGTAAAAACCGATAAAACCCGAACTATAAGAAATACGGACATTAACAAGTTAAATAAACATATTGGACTAATAAATGGACTAAATAAGATATAAACTTGTAAAAAGAACTTATTGGGCTTAACCCATTTGGGCCCAACATGGAAAGTATACATACTGATAAAATAAGTATAACAAGGATTCAAATAGGTTAAATAACTTATAATAAGCTTATTGGACTTAAGACACGTAAACGGGTAAAACTAGTAAACTAATATAAACGTTACCGACACATAACACAAAAATGAGTAAACGAGAATGTGTAAACCCACTTGATCATCATATATATATATATAATCATCATATGTATACATAGATGTTATTTTTATAAAGTCATTGGACAAACGTCTAAGACCAAATATTATTTGTCTAGGTTTCCGTGATTGAAGCACGTACCGTACGTCCGAATTGCCGATAAACCGCCTTCCCACATCAACGTGAGTTCATAGCCTCGCACTCTTTTAAATGTTTTTATAAATGTTTTATAAACCCGCGAGGGAGATAACATGTTAGTTTTATAAAATAGGACACCATTTGTCCCGATTGTTTGTTTATTGATTTTGGACCCGAATGATTGAATGACCCGATTGTATGACCCGATAAATGATTAATGGACCCGATAGATGAATTAAAATGGATTATTAAAGTTAGGTTATGTCACTAAAAGTCCCATTAGCATGAATTGTGAACTACCGGGAGTTGGTAGACGCTTATGCATTTAATAGTACTATTTGGGGACGATCACCCCAGTTCGCGCCTTGACGGTTGATCCTCGTCGTGCCACACTGATTGGTAAGCGAATTAATGTATGAGAAGATTTCAATAGCGTGACCTTTGTGACGACACGCTACTTTAGATGGGCAAAATTTGTATCGGGTTAGCTACCCGTTGTTGGTTTAGTATGGTAACAATGTCATGCGGCTTATAATAATCCGAATTAACGAAATACTAATAGACGCTCCGAATTTCGATGTATTGCCTGACTAGCAATACAGGGTCATACTATTGATATTATGTTTGTATTTTGGTTTTCATAACCATATTCATATAACGGTTTTTATTTGATTTTATACAACGTCATAAGACGTATTGTATGATGTTTTTACGACATTGGCTCGTATACTGATTTTAAGGCAAATGCCTATATTATGATTTTCGATAAGGATTTGTATAAAATGATTTTGGCTATTTTATGGCCTATTATAAAGATTTGTATAAAATGATTTTGGCTATTTTACGGCCTATTACAATGATTTGTACGAATTGATTTTTGGTACTAATTTTATACCAAAGTTATACTGATGGAATTTATTAAACTCTATGAATTCACTCGGCGTTATCGCTGACCTTTTCTTTTAACATGTTTTATCTCAGGTACTTGAAGGTAATTCTCGGGAAGACGACAAGAATTCATGGCCCGCACTTAAACAATATTTTTCCATTCAAACACTTGTAAAACTTTTGTATGAAATGTAAAGACTTGGGACCGATGTAACTTTAATGTTTATGAATGGAAATGATTTACTATTAAACGACGCGATTTTTATGCGTTGTCTATGATGTGAGTAATGTGTTATCCCGTAACACCAACGAGTCTTCCGCTGTATTGAGTTGTATAAATTTGGGGGTGTTACAGTTTGGTACCAGAGCTCTCGTTATAGAGAACGAAAGATTTTTAAAACCAAGGTTTTGAATAAAACATTTCAAAATCTTTTAACTATAAACATTTTTCTAAAAATGTCTAAAAATCTTTTGACTATAACGGTGCCGAAGAATTCCCGAGTTAGCGACAAGGCCAGACTGAGAAGTGTTATTTTAATATATATATATATAACTTGGATTATATATATATATATATATATATATATATATATATATATATATATATATATATATATATATATATATATATATATATAATGTAATTTTATTACATGATTGTTTGATGATTGTTTTGATATTTATACGAGGTATTTATACGACGTAGATTGTCACAAGAAACCCTAAATCCCCTAGTAAATTAATCAAAGCTATTCTCATAGGAATTCTAGCTATCCTAGATCTAAACCAAGTTGTGGATATTTATGATCCCAACAAATGGTTGATATCCATAGAAATGTAGATATTAGTTGATTGCGATATTGAAAAAGAATTGGCGAGATTAAATCTGATACCGATGTCATGACGATCTCTTCTTATAGAGTGGAGTTTGATAAAACATTACCACCTAGAAAGATGTCATCTGATTCGTTGTCATCCAATTCTTAAATTGAAATCGAAAGGGTGAATGTTGCACTTGAGGCTGTTATTGGAACCATTACCCAAAAGCCTCATGCCACTAATACCTTTCCGAGAAGTCTAAGTTGAATGATCAAGTCATTTCATATTAATGACTCATTTGATAATTGTTGTTGTAAGAGCTAATAGGATTGGAAATTAAGTGTTGATTTATATTGAGATTGTATTGCCTTTACAAGGCCGAAGAATAAGATTGAAAGTATTGGAGATTGAGGTAGGATATCGAATTAAGTATAAAATTGGTTGAAACTTGGATAAAGTAAAATTTAACCTATATGGAATATGAGATTGTTAAGAGAAAGTTGTTAAATTCTGTGATTAAAATATAAGGTTTTAATTGATTATTAGTTTGTGATACGTGTTGTTCCTAGGCCATTGTCCACTAACAAGGATGCCCAGTGTCCAAGAAATAAATTGAAGAAATCTTCTTCTGAATTGAGACCGATGGATCTTCTGGGACATGTGGAACACCTAATGACTCTTGTAGATTAGTATTCATTGTGGTATCTTTTAAGAATCCCTAACTTAACTGAGATATCAGTTGGTAGGATGAGTTCTGAGAATTGTATGACATAGTGACGCGTAATGTGTTACGGTACAATTTTGACTTGTTTGCGATTAATGAAAAGACTACCTTTGATTGCTAAATCCTACATGTATCGATAATATCTATCTCTTATTGCTTCATCCTAATGTTCGCATTAGTGATGCAACCATTGAACAAGTACTCATCTTGAATTGAGTTACGTTGTGAATTATTCTTTTTGAGTGCCATCAAGGTCATGAACCTCATGATTATTTGGCTAAGCTCATTTCCTATCATATTGTAGTTAAGATCTTGGTGAACAACTTTTCATCACTTTTTGCAGATCACACATTGTTTTTATAAAGTTAAAACGGTATCCTTTGAGAAAATTTAATTTTCGTCACAATAAGGATTAATCAAAGTGAGATTTATAAGTGATTGATATCAAAATGAAGTTGTTTATGAGACGCTTTGAAAAACTTAATTTTTTTCATGATAAAGAAAATCTTTGTAAATTTATTCTTGATTCCTATTAAGCATGAAAATGTTTTTATTATAAACATGATGATAAAATTTTGACGAACTGAGTATTGCATCGTTAATCTTGAAATTGTATATAGTTGCGCGCCTACATACAATTTGGAATGGACTATGCAAGACTGATTAGTAGTCACCATAAAACTGATTAATAAACACTACATTTTCTTTGAGGATTGTGAAAGATTAAATTTTAATGAGATCTGTAAGAAGTGAAAAATAAGGACATAATGTTAGAGACATCTACATATGTGCCTGTAGCATCTATTCTTCTGAGTTGAATTTACTCATCTGTGGAAATTGTCTTATTTGACAATTGACAATTCTTTTTGTCCAATTCTCCCGTAGTGAGATTCTTAGGAAAAGTATTTGATTATCGAGTGTTGATACCCGACTGGATGTATCGACGTTCCTATCATTTCTTTTGATTCGATTTCATTTGAATGACCTGGGTAACGATCTGAGGAGCTTTCGAATGCGTACTCAAATTATGAAAACATGGGATATATTCATATTCGTTAAATGTTTTCGTCTGTATCTGATTTGAAATTCTCTCGCGTAGATTATGCGTTGACCTTAATCTTAGGATGATAGTTGTGTCTCTATATATCCTTGATATTGTGAAGGATTATGAATTATTAAAGTCTTTTGAGAAGTTCACATCTTATCAACGATATTGAAACTGAAAAGTTGATAGTGCCAGTGAAATGGATTGATTATGACATGACGACATTGTCTTAATTGATGGGAACTCGAGTAGAATTCCCTAAATGATAAGATGTTGATTATCAAAAGTGATCTAAATAATTCTTGATGGATGATCATATCTTGTATTTAGACTTGAAATTATAACGTGAATGGTTATGAACTAGTTATAGATATTGTAATCTAGAAGAACCTAATATGAACTTATTAAAAGATGTTTATGTTATTTGAAATCTTAGGAAGTATTTGTTGATGAATTAACTAGACTTTTGCCATTAAGGCAAGTTGAAATTTGTATTGATTATATTTCCGGTGCTGCACTTGGGGCTTGTGCACTGTACGTCAGCACCATCTGAATTTAAGGAATTACCGTACAACTGAGAAAGTTGTCGGAGAAAGATTTTATTATACCAGGCCTGTCATCCTGAAGAGCTATGGTGTTATCTTTCCTTATATTCATAGATTACTATGACTGAGTAAATTGACAATCGAAAACGATATCCATAACTCGAAATGGAAGATTGGTTTGATCATTTACAAGGTTCTAGCAAATTTGATCCATAGCATGGTTATCATCAACTTCGCATCTGCGAAAGAGATTATCTATTCCAATCACTACATCCGGTGCTTGTAATGAATGTTATGAGTTTCACGTGATGTCGTTTGGACTGACTAATGCACATATAGCATTCATAAATTTGGTGAATCACGTGTGTAGGCTGTAATTTGATAACTTGATGCTTGTGATCATTAGTGACCATTTGTTTGTCTATCAGAATAAGAAGGAGTTAATAATTATTTATAGATTGCCCTGAATTGGCCGAACGATAAAAACTTGTACCTTGAATAATTAACACGTGATTAAAGACTTAACACTTTATATGATTTAACCATGTGATTAATAGATAATGGAAGCTATATTGACTTTTCAAAGATTAGAACCATTAACGCTTAGGAATTAAAAACTTAATCCTTTACATAAAATGACCGTTGGATTAATAATGGTAAGATGTATGCATATAGACTCTTCAAAAATTAAGAGCCCTTTTAAGACTTTTTGATTTTATCAAAAAGAAATGGAAATACGTTTTGACGAATATTCTAACAAAGGATTTTAAAGGGATTATTCCCTTATACACAAACCATTTAACTAAACTTCTGTTTAGGGGTAAATGTTTGTGTATACCTCAAGATAACTCAAGAAGGATTGAGTAAAACCATTTATACCATGACTTGAAATTTGAAACGACAATTTTTGCTTTTCAAACTAAGAAAACTTTGACCAAAATATAAACAAAGGTTTTTTCAAACATTTACGAATCTTATTAAATATTTTTGATAAATCAACAAAAATCTTTTTAATTAAATTCAAATTTAATTTTGAACATTTTATATAATTGGAGGGACTAAGAAGTTTAAAATCTTTACGTTTACGTTTCATAAAAATTTAATAAATAATTATTTAATTAATTATAATAATTATCGACGCTTTATACGACGGATTGAGTAAAACGGATAAAAATGATAGTAAAGACGAAACTAAAACATAGAAGATATGAAGAAAGAATTTTGAATAAATACGGTTATGATATTTATTTCAAGAGGAAAGTGAACGTAATTACTGACGCTTAATATAGAAAGAATATCTGAGTAAATTGTGGACATGATAATTATATCATCATGAGAAGTGAATATAGATACTGGCATAATATAGGGAGGATAAAGAACTAATTAGGACATGTTCCTTAATAATGATTATGCAAAATAAATTGCCGAACAATTTAAAATAAACGATGTTTGTAAGAAGAATAATATAAATAATAAAAAGGGGTTCGCGGCTAATGTGAACCATCAGAATTAAGAAGCCGATGGCGTTAAAAATGTATAAAAGACTACATGTGACTGTCTAAATATGGAGATTGTGAGATATAGTATGTTAGAATTTGTAAGTATAAGTATTCTATTTATGTCATTAATGACTAAAAGTATCTTGGTCTGAAGAAGTTGTACTGATGGCAATTATGAAGACAGAGATCGCCTCATACATTAGTAAACGTCTAGCTATTGCAAAGGTCATCATCTGAATTTGATTCGATTTAGGTCATCGTCGACAGAATGACCAAATCTGCTAATATCATTCTCGTTAATGATAAATGCAAAAGAGTTATATAAACATAGCATGCCTGTATCGATCATCTATATCAAGATCCTCGCTTCGCATCGAATTTCTAGAGATTTGCTCAGAAATCATTGAGAACGAACCTTGATGAGAGTACTATGTACCACCCCAAATCGAAGGGACGAGGTAAAGTAACGATACATGGTAATATAAGTGTTGTTTTATGTTTGATTGATTGACCTTTGGTAATAGACCGTATAATCGTTTTCCTTTGGAAGGATTATCATTGATAATTATCGTATTAGGATCGAGATTGAATCTTGTTAGGATCTAAATCTTAGAGCATCCGTAAGCAAGAGTTGAGATGGAGACATCCGACATACACCCATTGTGAGTTGGACATATCTTTTAGGTTTAAGGTTTCCTATGATGGCGAACCTAACCTTACAAAATACCCGACCCGCGAGATCTGAAATGATTGTTGAAATTAGGATTTGATTATTAACTGCCGATAGTGGGCAGGAGGTTATGTGAATATAAAATGTAGATCTTGAAGTGCCAAATGGGTAGCGAAGTTATGCCAAAAATTTTAAACTTGGAAAAATGGATTCATGATCTGACAAATCATGGGATATAAGTCCCCGTTGTATGGGACCATTGATATGATGTAAAAGATTGGTTTGAAAGGCATATAAGCTGGATCTACCCTAGGACTTCAAAGACTGCGTGAATTATGTTTCGTAAATCGAACTTGATGGAATATCTATCAAGTGAAAATCTGAATTATTCTTAGTAGAGCTTAGATCGGCGAAAAGTTGCATTCATCAAAAACCCGTGAACATCATGGATAGAGAAAGTAAGTCAACATTAAGCCTGATCTTATTTCCGTAGTTATATTTGATGAAACTCGCGTATTGTAATTGCACTTGTGAGAAAAGACCGAATGTGGAAATACCCACATGGCTTTAACTCTATAAGAAGCGAGTAGTAAGATGATCTTTGAGGACAAATATCCTGTTTAGGGGTAAATGCTGTGACAATCCGTCAATTTACGATTGATATTTTATTCTCAAATATTATTTGAAAATATTATTTTTAATGATACAATATGAACTCACATATTTTTGGGAAGAAATTTGGATTTACGTCTTGGAGTAGCATCGACTACGTCTAAACCGGAGGATTTAACGTTACGTGCTTACGTTTACATACACCGTCTTTGGTGACAGTCTGACAATTCAGAAAATAAATTTATCCATGAATATTATTTTGGAGTTTTAAATTTGTGTTGGTTCATAAACTCACAAATTTACGAGAAGAGATTAGGACTTACGATTTTATTTTAACGTCCTTTACGACTAAACCGGAAACCTTAGGATTACGTATTTACGTTTTCGAACTCCGTTTTTGATGAGACAATTTTTATTGGATTCGTTTTGTGACGTCGATTCATAATTTATAAAAACGTTTTTCGTAAAACGACCCGAGGGCACGCAAATCGAGGAAACTAGAATCGAGGAATACCCGTAAACTAGTGAGATGGGACAAAATACATTGTCCCACCCCACTAGCTTACATGGGGCGGCCAAAAACTCACCAAACCATGAGGTGTCACAACCTCATAACCAAAGACACACTTGTCCATTTTGCTTAAAGTTTAAGCTTTTCATACCACAAAACCATTAGCAAAACACATTACCACTCACACACTCATGCTAACAACTTCCATCCTCTCTCTCTCTCTCTAAAAATGCCGTCCATATCCACCACAAGAACACCCAAATTGATCTTGATTCCACCACAAAATCATGTGTTATTTACACATATGTTGAAGCCACTTTGAAACCCTATTGATTGGTGGTGCTCATAACATCCAAGGAGGAGTTTTCATGGAGTGGTAGGGCTGATTTTCCACAAGAAGTTCATGGAGCATGGTGGTCTTGAAGATGGTCATGGTTGTCTACAAGTTTCTCCATCAAAAACCATGTCCAAATCATAATCTACATCAACATGGTGGTATAAAGATTGTCCTCCTCAACTTCTTGTTATTTTGATTATGTAAACATGTATTTTATTTCCTATTGTATATATTTATGATGATTATATGATGATAAAAATGTTATGTGGGGATTTGTTGTTGATAATCATGGATAAAAAGATGAAAAACTATAAGTAAAAATGGGTAAATCTTGTTTAAATGATAGGCTGTATAAAAACATTAAAGAACCACATGTTAGACTGATGAAATGATGAAATAGAATCCATTTACAGTAAGCTAAATGTCTTGTACACATGTGAGAGTTGGCCATGCAATGGAATCAAAATAATGAGTGAGATATGATCAAAACAAGTTTAGGGTATAAATCTGAAGTTACTGTTTTGGACGATTTTTAGAAAATATTTAGAAGATGATTCAACAGTAGCTATAGTAGAGTTAAATGTAGAAAATATCATGTAGTTTATGTGATAAAAATTTGAGCTTCTATCTCCATATAGAACTCAAGATATGGCAGTTTTGGTGAAGATGAAGTTAAAAATCAGATTTTTGGAAATTAAAGAATAATACTATTATATAAGCACTCACATTTTAATATATAAAATGTAAAATAAAAACCCACTAACTTATAAAACTTATTTATATAAATATGTAAAAGGGTAAATGAATGAATAACTTATATAAATGGTGGTAAAATAATATTTATAAGTAGTAAAAACTATAAACTTGATTTTTACGACTTTTTCGGCTATCGCCGTAAAATTAACGTTTTTCGCCAAATAAAACTTAGACGACCAAACCCGTCTAATGTAAAGTTTATAAAAGTCATATACTGATGTATAGGTAACTAATACAAGTAAAAACCGATAAAACCCGAACTATAAGAAATACGGACATTAACAAGTTAAATAAACATATTGGACTAATAAATGGACTAAATAAGATATAAACTTGTAAAAAGAACTTATTGGGCTTAACCCATTTGGGCCCAACATGGAAAGTATACATACTGATAAAATAAGTATAACAAGGATTCAAATAGGTTAAATAACTTATAATAAGCTTATTGGACTTAAGACACGTAAACGGGTAAAACTAGTAAACTAATATAAACGTTACCGACACATAACACAAAAATGAGTAAACGAGAATGTGTAAACCCATTTGATCATCATATATATATATATAATCATCATATGTATACATAGATGTTATTTTTATAAAGTCATTGGACAAACGTCTAAGACCAAATATTATTTGTCTAGGTTTCCGTGATTGAAGCACGTACCGTACGTCCGAATTGCCGATAAACCGTCTTCCCACATCAACGTGAGTTCATAGCCTCGCACTCTTTTAAATGTTTTTATAAATGTTTTATAAACCCGCGAGGGAGATAACATGTTAGTTTTATAAAATAGGACACCATTTGTCCCGATTGTTTGTTTATTGATTTTGGACCCGAATGATTGAATGACCCGATTGTATGACCCGATAAATGATTGGACCCGATAGATGAATTAAAATGGATTATTAAAGTTAGGTTATGTCACTAAAAGTCCCATTAGCATGAATTGTGAACTACCGGGAGTTGGTAGACGCTTATGCATTTAATAGTACTATTTGGGGACGATCACCCCAGTTCGCGCCTTGACGGTTGATCCCCGTCGTGCCACACTGATTGGTAAGCGAATTAATGTATGAGAAGATTTCAATAGCGTGACCTTTGTGACGACACGCTACTTTAGATGGGCAAAATTTGTATCGGGTTAGATACCCGTTGTTGGTTTAGTAAGGTAACAATGTCATGCGGCTTATAATAATCCGAATTAACGAAATACTAATAGACGCTCCGAATTTCGATGTATTGCCTGACTAGCAATACAGGGTCATACTATTGATATTATGTTTGTATTTTGGTTTTCATAACCATATTCATATAACGGTTTTTATTTGATTTTATACAACGTCATAAGACGTATTGTATGATGTTTTTACGACATTGGCTCGTATATTGATTTTAAGGCAAATGCCTATATTATGATTTTCGATAAGGATTTGTATAAAATGATTTTGGCTATTTTATGGCCTATTATAAAGATTTGTATAAAATGATTTTGGCTATTTTACGGCCTATTACAATGATTTTTACGAATTGATTTTTGGTACTAATTTTATACCAAAGTTATACTGATGGAATTTATTAAACTCTATGAATTCACTCGGCGTTATCGCTGACCTTTTCTTTTAACATGTTTTATCTCAGGTACTTGAAGGTAATTCTCGGGAAGACGACAAGAATTCATGGCCCGCACTTAAACAATATTTTTCCATTCAAACACTTGTAAAACTTTTGTATGAAATGTAAAGACTTGGGACCGATGTAACTTTAATGTTTATGAATGGAAATGATTTACTATTAAACGACGCGATTTTTATGCGTTGTCTATGATGTGAGTAATGTGCTATCCCGTAACACCAACGAGTCTTCCGCTGTATTGAGTTGTATAAATTTGGGGGTGTTACACTAGGAGACATAGGTTTCTCATGCACAGCGGAAGACTTAGTTGGAGAAAACCTATTTCCTTTAGGGTTCCGTCTTTGAGGTGCTCTAGCTTTTTGGTTCACCTTGTTCAGGACTTTAGTGATACAATCATCATGAATGGCATTAAACACGCATTTGTTACATTTCGTGCAAACAAAGTGCTTAGCATCTGAGAAGGCTCTTGATTTCCTAGGGTTGGCAGAGTTGTGCACATCATAGAAGGGTCTAGAATTCCTAGATGTGTGAATAACACTCCTAGGTTGTGGTTTGGTCCTATCTCTTTCTTGTGTATTTTTCTGTGCATCCTCTAGATAGCTTTTATGACCCGTGTTATTTGATCTACGCCTATGCATGTTCTTGTAGCTAGATCTAGAGTTGCTTGAAGCATTCATGTGATCGGGTTTTGCAGATGCAGTCTGGCATAAGGAGTGTCTAGTTTGTGGAGTGACTGGTTTAGGCAAGTTGCTACGCACGTCAACTTGGGATGCAAACCTCGGATTCGACGTTTTGGGTCGTTCAGATTTAAACGCATTCGGTTGTCTAGCAACTGAGCGATTTCTGAATGATTGAGAAGGAGGTTTCCCCAAGACTGACTGTTTTGGTAACTTAGTATCCACACTATTTCCTTTTATCTTCCTTAATTCGTTTTTCACCGTTGTCAGTGCAAAAACCTTTTCCTGAATCTGAGCCTTTAATTGCTCAATTTGTAGAAGTAATTGAGCAGCGCGTTGTTCTAACTTAATGTTCATATTATCAAATATGGCGTTATCAGCATTCGTATCATTACTTTCTACAGTATCGATAGGTTGCACAGATAATTCAGTTAATGAAGCAGGCGGAGGACTTGGATTTTGAGAAGCCAACTTTGATTCTAACAGATTTATTTGTTTCACAAAATGTTCTTTTTCCATGTTAAAATCTTGAATCTTACGATCCAATTTTTGTTCAAGAACAGCATTTGCTTTTTCAAGTTTTTCAAAGTAAGCCTCAAATTTGTTATTTTTCTTTGAAAAATCAAGTTTGGCATCCTCAAAATCTTTAGTCTTCTGAGCTAACAGACTTTCAAGCTCGTGAATCTTAGAATTAACATCCTGAGAAGTCTCTCCTCCATTAGTACTCGTATCTGATGAATAAGGTGTGGTATTGCTATCAACCTTTTCCACTAGATACGTGTCAAGAATGGGTTCAGATTGCTCAGTATGTTGAGGAACAGCGTATTCAGCATTTAAATGTACCATAGCCATTGGCTGATCATCATAAATGGGTCTGATCCGCATCATTGGTTGTTTGATCATTCCCTGAGCTGGTACTGAAATGCTGCATTTCTGATTCTGTCCCGCTGCTCTCTGTATCAACCGAAGAAGCATCCAATGCTTGATCTATATCGACAGTGCTCTCTTTCGTCTGCATCAGTCTTTGATTCACCCTTCTTTGAAAGTGCCTTTGATGGCGTGTTCTTTCAGCAATTGACTTCTTTATATTGCTCATATGTTGAAGAAGTGTGTCTTTGAACGCTTGAAGATCTACGAGAGTATATTTGGTGAAGTATGTGCTTGTGAACTCTCGATCGTTTTTGGAGAAGCCACTTGAGTCAATGAATTGTTGGATGTGATTGTTGAGAGCTAAAAGGACCTCCATGGATATATTCTCGTGAAAATCGTCTCTGTCAAGTTCTTGTTGAAGATGGTCCACATTAAGTAGCATCGTTCTGATGAATGTCTCAACATCTTGACCAAATAGTAGAAAGAATACCCGTTTGAATCCAATTTCAAGACGAGTGCCTTTTAGGTCTTCTCTTGAAAGAACCTGAAGGTGTGACTGAAGCAACTTTATATGTTCCATGCATCTTTCTTTTGCTTTCGACATCTTGTATTTGATTGCATGAACGGTTTTGGTGGTAGAATCCTTGTTAGAAGGTTTACTGATTGGAGTCTCAGTATTTGTCTGAACCTCTGGATTCTGCATCTTCTCTTTATTCATCTCAGTCATTGACGTTGTTGGTGTTGAATCCACGAAGATGTCCATTGAACGGATGTCTCGAAGAGGATATGATGTGTATGGATTACGGATCTTAGTGGATGTGTTGTGATTTGATTGTGGTTGAAATTCCGAAAATTCAAATTTTTTTTTTTTTTCAGTCTGACAATAAATTCCTCAGTCCGACAAAACGGTAAGCCGAAAAATTTTGGAATCACCAAATTTTGAAATCGAGTTAGAAATAGCCAAAAACTAGTAGGGAAAAAATTTGAAAAATGAAAAATTTTGACAAAAAATAAAACCTAAAATGGCCTAAAAATTTGAATTTTGGTCCGAAAATTCGAATTTTTGATCGAAAAATTTTTCGCATCGCCAAAATTTTAAATTGAAACTTAAATGGCCTAAAAATGGTCTAGGAAAAAAATAAATTTTTTGGAGTTTTCCCGCCAAAAAACTCTTTTTCTTTTTTTTTTTTTTTTTTTTTTAATCTTCGTGTAAACTACGTTCCGAAACTAGTCTAGATAGTGGGTAAGTCTAAAAATTACTCAAACAAAATACCCATCGGAATGTCCATCGGAATAACCTTGTCGGAATGACCTTGATCGGAATGACCAATCGGAATGTCCAATCGGAATGACCAAATCAGAGTGTCCAATCGGAATAACCAAATCGGAATGTCCAATCGGAATGACCAAATCGGAATGACCAATCGGAATGACCAAATCGGAATGTCCAATCGGAATGACCAAATCGGAATGACCAATCGGAATGTCCAATCGGAATGACCAATCGGAATGACCAAATCGGAATGACCAAATCGGAATGACCAATCGGAATGTCCAATCGGAATGACCAAATCGGAATGTCTAAACCCTATTCCGATTACACCAATCGGAATAACTGTAAGCCCTTTTCTGATGACCTGATCGGAATAATTCCCACTTTTCTCGGACAAAACTCAACCAATTCGTGATTTTAAGCCAAAAAATGATCAAAACACCAAAAAGTTTTGTGTTTTTAGCCAAGGTATCAATACCAAATCTCTACCACAACTGTATAGAAGATTTGTATCAAGAAATAACCATAAAAAACATAAGAAAAAATTTTTGGACGTGATATATAGATCAAGATGACCACGAAAAATCAAGAACACACCACACGAATCTTCAATCACCTATCCACTATAGGCTCTTGATACCAAATGTTGTTCTTATTTAATCCATAACACAAGATTTAGAAGAGATATTTAGAGAGAGAAAGAGAAGAAAAGTAGAGAGAGAAACAAGAGAGATTTGGAAGGTTTATGTTTACTAGAGAGAGAAAGTAAAATGAACCAACACCCTCTTCCACATGTGGAAGAGGGTTATATATGCCACGGCCTAAGGCCTTTGTGGGCTTCATCTTGGGCGGGGCTTGGCTTTGCTTTGGGCTTATGCCCCTAACTTATACAATATTAGCTTAAAGTCCAAGCCCGGTTTTCCCGACTAACCTATTACAATACAAGACCTTTTAACGACTAAGATGACCTATTACATTCTTGTTCTACTATATGAAATATAGGGCTAACAACTAGGATGCACCCATACGCCCCACATGATAAATATAATAATATGGCCAAAAGCTGAAGGGACGCCACGAGCAATCACTCCGCCGTGGGGAAGTCATAACACAAGTGCCTCTAGTGTTATGGTTATAGTACCTCCATAACTAGGTGAAACTGGTCATGCATGTATATGGCTATAGGTATTCTAAATTAAACATAAGCAAATCAAACATATAAACTTATACTACGGGAAAACAGTTGGCTACATACGGGAAATCCTAATAAAGAAAGAATGTCCATACTAAAAGGACGGGAATCCGTACCTTATGTCCAGTGAACGAAGAAGACGAACGGAAGAGAGTCCTACTTCGGTATCACTAATGCTACATAAATACATTCGTGTATAAGTATCTGATTACTAAATACGTAACTGGTTTTATGTCATGTCTTAGCTTATTTTATATGTTCATGTCATGTTTTACTGTTTTAAGCCTTATACTGTGTTTATCTTATATTCTGTCTATTCTGATTAAGTATTACTTTTATTTCATGTATTATTATACTTGTTGTGTAATAATAAGTAACTTTCTAAAAATAGCAGGTTTCCTAAAATAGAAAGTTTCCAAAAATAGAAATTTACCAAAAATAGAAAGTTTCCAAAAACAGAAAGTTTCCAAAAATAGAAAGTTTCCAAAAATAGAAAGTTTCCGAAAATAAAATTACTGCTTAAAATAGATAAGTTTCTAAAAATAGAAAGTTTCCATAAATAGATTAGCTGCCTTAATTAAATAAGTTTCTAAAAATAGAAAGTTTTCATAGATAGATTAGCTGTCTTAATTAAATAAGTTTCTAAAAAATAGAAAGTTTCCATAGATAGATTAGCTGCCTTAATTAAATAAGTTTCTAAAAATAGAAAGTTTCCATAATTAGATATAAGCTGGTTAAATAAGCTAATTATATAAGCTTAAGTGTTTCCGGATTATTATTCTAAGTCATGTTGTTATAAAGTATAGTTTATTAATTATTACATGTAATTTAAATAAACTATAGGTTAATAGTATTTAATTAAATATATCATGTTTTTAATTAAATAAAGTTAAAATACTTAGGTTAAAACATGTATTATTAATTACTAATAATATAACCTAAGTCATGTTGATTAATTAATTATAGTCATGGTTTTTAATAATTAATTAATTATAAAGTGTAATTAAAAATAAATACTTAGGTTAAAATTCATGATCTAATAATTAAATTTATAACCTAAGTCATGTTAATTAAATTAATTATGTCATGTTTTATTAATTTAATTTTTAACATATAACTATTAAAATCATAAACCTTAACATAATCAATGAACCGAATCATGACTAGAAACCATGAACCGGACCCGTAATCAACACCATACCCCGAACCAAGGTCGGGGTTACCCCCTTGTTGCTGCTGCTGCCGTGACCATCATCATCACCATACCGAGACTATATGGTCTCGGTGGTGGATAATAAACCAAGCCGAGACCCCTTAGGGGTTTGGTTAGGCGTCGGCTATCACAAACACCCCTAAAAAACCCTTGTTTTGATTTATCCCATGATCATAGACATGTTTTAATCATTGTTTTTAATTAGTTTTTAAATACATCATGATTTTATGTGATTCAACAAATCATAACATAAAAGAAAAAGGTTAAAAAGGTTATACCGAATACGTGAATCAATTAAGGATGAACACACACGAATCCTCGCATAATTTCCAAGATCAAAATCAACCCGAACACCCCTCCATGGAGTTTATAGGTGGCCGCCAAAAAAACAAAGGAGGAGGAGGAGGAAAACTTTTTAGGGTTTTGTTATTTTTCTTGTTTTGTAAAAATGACACAAGATTTCTCCTTTTTCTTGTTTAGTAAAAATTGATGGGCTAAGCCATTTTCCTTCCTAATTTCGTGGTATATGGGGCCCACATGGGGTAACCCGATCATTTTCCGTGTCTAATTAGTAAGTGTGTTCTCGTGTTCGTGTTTTACGTGTTTTAATTAATTATCGATCGTGACTTAATATATTTTTTCGTGTTCGTAATAAATATATATATATATATATATATGTAATATTAGTTCGTGATTAATTTACGTTCATGATTTCATGTTCGTATGCTCGTGGTTATAATTATTATTGGAATAATTATCGTGTGTTCATACGTAATAAATACTTATCGTGTTCTAACACGTACGTAATACTTAAAATTCTTATACGTGAAACGTAACGCGCTATAAAAGAAAAGTTCTAATCTTGTACGTACGATCTTAAAGGCACTATTCATGGTAAAAGCATGCGGGTTTTACAACTCTTCCCCCCTAAAAAGAATAATTCGTCCCTGAATTATAGATAACGTAACTGAAAGAGAAACATACCCGAATCAAACTGAGAGGGTATGTAAGATAAATGAATGTACAGGTGACCTGGCAGAAGGAACGCGGAACGTGACATGTCTTGAAAGGACATGGAACGTGACGTGACTGAAAGGACATATCTAATTGATAAGAGAAAAACGGATAGGAAGTCCGTATGGACTTGTCCGTTTCCAAGTGGCTTCCCTCTTGGAACGGTTCCTTGACAGATCTTGACACAAAAGATAAATCTTGATCCTCCTGACCTTGACTTGAAATACGAAGAAATTCTTGGTGATCAACGTAAGGTAGATCCCCTAAATTCGATCTAGGAAATAAGAGTTATCGTGCAACGGTAACTGAAATGTGACGATACTAAATAATCTAACATTACCGATAACTAACAACGATGCGCAAGACATCTAGAAACGTAGTACGTGAAAATTTTTGAACGTGATACGTGGAGATATGGTGAGTGTAGTATGAGAAAACATATCGTGATCCATGATACGTGTAACATATCTTGATCATGATATGAGGAACGTGGAATGAACATGACATGTGAAACATATCGTGAACATAGAATATAATGTCGGTAATGCTAAACGCTACAAGGTGAGACGTGGAATATGACGTGAAACGTCTATCTGAGGATAGAGAGTTATACTAAACTTGGGTTTGGTCTCTCAAGTTCTTGCAAAACTTCCCAGAACGTAATGAACGTAAAATCGTAAGCCCAGATACGATCATGAACGTGAATAGTGTCATGAACGCGAGCGCGAAAGCAAGTCGTGGAATCAGAATGAAGACGTGAAGTAAATAAGGAGTACAATTGCGGATCTTTGTCTGACCCGATAGCTGAGGGATTACCAAGTGGTCGGATGAGCCTTGGCGTGGAATGTGTCCGATCAATCTGTTGTTTCTGAAATCCGTACGGATGTAAGGATTCTGCAGACTTGATCAAACTGTTGACAATAACCCAGATAGCATCATGCTTCTTCTGAGTTTGCTATAATCTGGTAACTAAAATCCATGGAGATCTTGTCCCTTTTCGATTCACAATTTCAGATGATGAAAACATCCCAGTCTGTTGGTGTCCTATCTTAACCTGTTTGTATGACAGGTATGAAGATATGAACGTAACTGTATCTTGCTTCATCGAACTTGATACATAGGAGTTTGCGAAACTTTGAGTCTATGAATCTAAACTTCTCTTAGCGTAGGATTTTCTATAACACCTAATGTAATGTAGGGTTATCTCATTTACGCATGAGCTGAGTCATGGTAAGATTAACCATGTAAATCCATGTGATCCAGCATGTCACTGTAATCAACCAGAATTGATATTGGAAATTTCTTGGGTGGAATTTCTCTTGTCATAGAATTTGTAACATGGTGCAAATATGGTCTTCCTGTTCTTCTCTAGGCTTAGAGGGAAATCAGGTTATCCTCAATGAAAACACTGATGAATTTGCTTATGAGTTCATGTAAACTCATCTGCTGCTGGAGCATTGTTGGGACTAAATCAAAATCATAAATCTAGCATGACCGAGTCGTGTACAAATAGCAGTCATGAACATGTCCTCTTTCACGCGTCACTGTTGGCAGCATGATCATGAGTTCGATCTCGGAAAAGTGATTAACACTATAAGGTCGATTGGACATGTTGTCAATACGTGGAGGAGAATAACGGTCATGAATGGTGATTTGTTTAAGTCGACGGTAGTCGACACATAATCTCATGGTACCGTTCTTCTCCTTGTAGGTTCTTTTGGAATGTATGGGAAGATTTTGGAATAATCAATTTGCTATGCGCAAAAAGACTTCGGTGGTCATGTCTTAACTGACAGCTAAAAATTTTAGCAGTCATGGCTAACCAAGCACGTGCTTGTAAAGCATAAATGATTTGTACAGATTTTCCTGATGGAAAATCATGCTGAATATGTTCAGGAGCCTAAACATCACCGTACATACTCATGAATCGTAGCATGGTGTGTGGTTCGTAGTCCATAATTAGGATTAAATTCAACTCGCATCTGACCGAGGTAGTGCGTTATCAGTTGGGATCTTATCATTAGGCTGAAGAAAACCTTCATATACATGGGGAATACGAATGGCGTCCGATATGGTCATGAACATATGAAATATAGGTGCAAGAAAGGAAAGTGTAATCCAGCGAACGTGACTGACCTTACTGATACACTGGTGATGGTACTGAAATTCTTGTGACCTAATTAATACATGGCACAACAAAACGGATATACCCTGGAAGGGTACCCTGAATTTCATAGAAATGTTTCATATATGGACGTGAGTCATGTGTCTTGACTCGTGTCTTGGAAATATAAGCATGACATATGTCTTGACTGGTGTCTTGACATGTGTCTTCAGAAAGTATATATGAGACATGTGTCTTGACTGATGTCTTGACATGTGTCTCGAGACGTGAAACAATAGAACTACAATATTAGGTTAGTATGCCAGAATTGGCGGATCGGTTGGACTACTGATCATTTGGATGTCTGATCACGTCCGCGGCCGGAGCCTCGGTTGCGCTTTCTAGGATAGTTGTTGTCATAGTAGTGGTTACTATCATCCTTTCTGTCAGTTCCATGACGGTCATTCTCATGACTGTGATTCATGTAACTATTCAGCTGAGTGGCCGGCTGGTACCGGTTTGCACTCATATGACTGAAACGACAACTGAATGACGTGTGACATGTAACTAAGAATTTGGGACAATGATTGATGAAAATCGTCTGATGGTGAAGTATCTTCTCGTCAAATAGCTTTGCTCTGACGCCTTTGTCTTCGTCTTGTAGGATTTCCAGGTTGTGAACAGCGTCCGCATCTCGTAGCGTCTCCAAACATCAGCAGCATCAACCTTTAGTAACATCTCCAAGTTATGAGCGGCATCGGCAATCTTGTAGAATATCAGCAAGTGAACGTACGCCTAAGATGATTTAGAATCGACTAGCGAATACTCGTGAAGTATTGCAAGTGAAATACACATGGATTAAGGTATGTGGGATACACAAGGAATACGGTACATGGAGTACACACGGAATGCACATGAAATGATCGGTATGGGGTCGATCATTTTTCATGATTTAAGAAAGGTATATCGGTTAAACGGTTATGAAAACCATCATGATAACCTGGCAGTATTAGCATAGACATCATTCTGGTTGTATCAAAAAACGTTAAAGTGTGGTTACACAAAATTCAACGATGATTTGCCTGACAGCATGATCAGTGAAAACCAACCATGACTATCATGAAAGCAGGATATAATGAAATCCAACAATGCCTTGCATGAAAGCATAAATAACAAAAGAGGCGTAAGACGTAATCAACATGAAGACGGAATTATCATGAAGAAACATGAAACCATCTATCATGAAGGAGTGTATAACATAATCAGCACGAAACTGGAGTTAACCATGACGGTATGAAAACATACTTGACATAAAAACATATTAACTTATGAGGGGACATGAAAAAAATGTATGCCAATAAATCATGAGAAAAAATTTATGCATGCAAAACAGTGCATGAATGCGTAATGTAGTTTATAAAAACCTTTATATGTGCGAGGGGACGCCTATGGGTCGGTCCCAAAACAAAAGACATGGCGAGGGGACGCCTATGGGTCGGTCCCAAAGTTAAAAGTTTCGATAAAAGCACATGCGACTAAATAGGGCCAGTCCTGTACCAACCATTACTTAGTCATAATTCCTGCAACAATGATACATGAAACATAAATAAATGAAACTCATCTGTCAAAACTTATCAGAAAAAAGTTTATGTGACTAATTATGAACTACTGGGGTTCAGTCCATATAGCCACAGTTCACGAGGAACATTATGCATGAAACAATGACACATAACTAAATATGAATGACGGTTGTCCATCCATATTAGTAAAACAATATCGATGAAAACATCAAGGTAAAAACCTCAAGGTGCTGAAAACATCATGGTTAAAACAACAATGTGGTGAAAACATCAATACGTAGAATAACAAACGTTGGCTTAGGAAGCTCCTGGTGACTACCCACTAGTCACAGGTCAAGTTTTAGAGCCTACAGGTCGAAGCCTTGGCTCTGATACCATAATTGTAAATAGGGGTGTGATTTGGGTTGACCCGGTCGGGTTCGGGTCAAGTCGGGTCAGGTCAAGTCGGGTCAAGGGTAAAAAATATATAACCCGAACTCGAGCCTAATTAGAACTCGGGTCACTCGGGTTCGGGTCAATTCGGGTCGGGTCAACTCGGGTCGGGTCAACTCGGGTTCGGGTCAACCCGAGTTTAAGGAAAAAGTGTAAAAAGTGGCTCAATTTTGTAGTAATACAATGTAAAAAGTGTAATTTTAGTCGGTTCAAGTCGGGTTGGTCGGGTTCGGGTCAACTCGGGTCGGGTCAAGTCGGGTCAAGGGTAAAAAATATATAACCCGAACCCGAGCCTAATTAGAACTCGGGTCAATTTGGGTCAACCCGAACTGACCCGAATACGCTTTTGGACCCGAGTGACCCGACCCGAATATGATTATTCGGGTTCGGGTTCGGGTTCGGGCCGGGTTCGGGTCGGGTCAACTTTTACGACACCCCTAATTGTAACACCCCACTTTGATAAGTGGACCGTTACGCGTAATTATGGCGTATCATCAAAGCATGCAAGGTAATATGTACTAAAACATACATGATCATAGGGTTAACCGGAATCAAACATCGGTCCCCAACATAAGCCCAAAACATAATAAGGTAAATGAAATGAATGAAAGACTTAAACAAGCATAAATATATGAAGGCAAAAGGAGAAGAAGTCTTTGGCAGCTTCCATCCTATGTACGTCCTCCAAATGCTCGAGTCTGTCCTAGAGTATCTGCCGTTTTGGGACATGAAAAGGAAAGTAACGGCTGAGCAAAACGCTCAGTGCACGGATATAGACATAGTATAAATGACTAAAACATAATAAAGACTTAATAGCAGCGGAAATGTATACGTCCTGGAAAACCCGGAACATGTTCATAAAACTGGTTTTATAGTTTGAAAAGCCTTATGTTTATCTTATGAAAACTGTTTAACATATTTTACCATTAGCCAATATAGGTCATGAAAATCCACCGTGCAGGAATACTTGGAGGGGTGACCTCATCATGTAAATTAGAGGGGTTGCCTCTAATTTAATATACTGGTTTTGGGTAGGAGGGATCAGCTCCTTGTGAAGGATGCAAGGTACACACCACATTCACACTGAGTAATCTGCTGAAAACATGTAACTAGGATGCACACATACGCCCCACATGATAAATATAATAATATGGCCAAAAGCTGAAGGGACGCCACGAGCAATCACTCCACCGTGGGGAAGTCATAACACCAGTGCCTCTAGTGTTATGGTTATGGTACCTCCATAACTAGGTGAAACTGGTCATGCATGTATATGGCTATAGGTATTCTAAATTAAACATAAGCAAATCAAACATATAAACTTATACTACGGGAAAACAGTTGGCTGCATACGGGAAATCCTAATAAGGAAAGAATGTCCATACTGAAAGGACGGCAATCCGTACCTTATGTACAGTGAACGAAGAAGACGAACGGAAGAGAGTCCTACTTCGGTATCACTAATGCTACATAAATACATACGTGTATAAGTATCTGATTACTAAATACGTAACTGGTTTTATGTCATGTCTTAGCTTATTTTATATGTACATGTCATGTTTTACTGTTTTAAGCCTTATACTATGTTTATCTTATATTCTGTCTATTCTGATTAAGTATTACTTGTATTTCATGTATTATTATACTTGTTGTGTAATAATAAGTAACTTTCTAAAAATAGTAGGTTTCCTAAAATAGGAAGTTTCCAAAAATAGAAAGTTACCAAAAATAAAAAGTTTCCAAAAATAGAAAGTTTCCAAAAATAGAAAGTTTCCGAAAATATAATTATTGCTTAAAATAGATAAGTTTCTAAAAATAGAAAGTTTCCATAAATAGATTAGCTGCCTTAATTAAATAAGTTTCTAAAAATAGAAAGTTTCCATAGATAGATTAGCTGCCTTAATTAAATAAGTTTCTAAAAAATAGAAAGTTTCCATAAATAGATTAGCTGCCTTAATTAAATAAGTTTCTAAAAATAGAAAGTTTCCATAATTAGATATAAGCTAGTTAAATAAGCTAATTATATAAGCTTAAGTGTTTCCGGATTATTATTCTAAGTCATGTTGTTATAAAGTATAGTTTATTAATTATTACATGTAATTTAAATAAACTATAGGTTAAAAGTATTTAATTAAATATATCATGTTTTTAATTAAATAAAGTTAAAATACTTAGGTTAAAACATGTATTATTAATTACTAATAATATTACCTAAGTCATGTTGATTAATTAATTATAGTCATGGTTTTTAATAATTAATTAATTATAAAGTCTAATTAAAAATAAATACTTAGGTTAAAATTCATGATCTAATAATTAAATTTATAACCTAAGTCATGTTAATTAAATTAATTGTGTCATGTTTTATTAATTTAATTTTTAACATATAACTATTAAAATCATAAACCTTAACATAATCAATGAACCGGATCGTAACTAGAAACCATGAACCGGACCCGTAATCAACACCATACCCCGAACCAAGGTCGGGGTTACCCCCTTGTTGCTGCTGCCGTGACCATCATCATCACCATACCGAGACCATATGGTCTCGGTGGTGGATAATAAACCAAGCCGAGACCCCTTAGGGGTTCGATTAGGCGTCGGCTATCACAAACACCCCTAAAAACCCTTGTTTTGATTTACCCCATGATCATATACATGTTTTAATCATTTTTTTTAATTAGTTTTATAAAACATCATGATTTTATGTGATTCAACAAATCATAACATAAAAGAAAAAGGTTAAAAAGGTTATACCGAATACGTGAATCAATTAAGGATGAACACACACGAATCCTCGCATAATTTGCAAGATCAAAATCAACCCGAACACCCCTCCATGGAGTTTATAGGTGGCGGCCAAAAAAACAAAGGAGGAGGAGGAGGAAAACTTTTTAGGGTTTTGTTATTTTTCTTGTTTTGTAAAAATGACACAAGATTTCTCATTTTTCTTGTTTAGTAAAAATTGATGGGCTAAGCCATTTTCCTTCCTAACTTCGTGGTATATGGGGCCCACATGGGGTAACCCGATCATTTTCCTTGTCTAATTAATAAGTGTGTTCTCGTGTTTGTATTTTACGTGTTTTAATTAATTATCGATCGTGACTTAATATATTTTTTCGTGTTCGTAATAAATATATATATATACATATGTAATATTAGTTCGTGATTAATTTACGTTCATGATTTCATGTTCGTATGCTCGTGGTTATAATTATTATTGGAATAATTATCGTGTGTTCATACGTAATAAATACTTATCATGTTCTAACACGTACGTAATACTTAAAATTCTTATACGTGAAACGTAACACGCTATAAAAGGAAAGTTCTAATCTTGTACGTACGATCTTAAACGCACTATTCATGGTAAAAGCATGCGGGTTTTACAAACCAACTCGGCATTTTGGAGATTAACCAAGTCATTATAATTGTAAATTTCATGGTATTTAAACCTACGTTATTACTAGTAGTATTTAGTATATATCATGCTAATAATGCCATATTATGATTTAAAAACATTAAGGATGAGAAATCTCACACACTAGCTTGATCATCAATACTCAAAATTGAATGTATACGATCATATTTGTATCATGTATGTCCATGTAGTTGGCAGCGCACGTACGTTTTACTTGCTTAAATATATATTGGTGTGCTAAACTGATGACGATATATTGCTAAAGGATTACCGCACACTTGGGAATACATGTGTATTGGGATATAGATTAATATGCTCGAGGGATTAAATATGATGATTGTTAAGGATTCATGACATGCATATTCGATACAAGCGACAATTCAATACTCAAAGAATGATAACAGTATTCAAGTGGCTCAAACAAACCAGTTCTGAGACATTGCGAAAGTACAACTCTTTCTTTACGGTTAGAATGGAAGATTCCAGCCTTCATGCCACAGATCAACATGGTTTTTAATCATTACATATACAATATACTCCCTTAGCCTGTCCTTAGGTATGTGGAGGTTATCAGACGAACTTGCTGTTTCAAGCACATATCATTTAAAGATGTATCTCGTGGTTTTTAAGGGTTTGTCATGGCATCTTACATCTACTCAGTTATACCTCGGTTTTATGACTAGAACTAACGACAAAAATGACATAATCAGTTCAAGTACTAATGTGCTACTACTAACTTATGATCATGAGTGTATGTTGATTAGCTCGATATAAGATCGGATACCAACAGTTTCAATAAAAAAATTAACATAGAATCATTGTAGTGACTGGAACAGGATAACATAAACATATGAGACCTGAAATAGATTAAGAATCATACACGAGCATAAGATCCAATGAACTGAAAGCCATATTCAGGTCTATCGCCGTCTGATTCATAATGAGAGAGTGTACGGACATTTTCCTTCTCTAACTCAAATCTGTATTGAATAAGATTTCCATAGCATCCCAGTACGAGATAAGAATCTTCTTTTCTTTTTCCCAAAACAATACTCCAAACATCATAACTATGCCAGTTAGCATAAGGCATCCTCCAGGTTTTGTAATTTAATAGCCTCTTAACGTCATCAAGATTAATAAGGAACTTCAGTGACCATCTGGAATCACCAATTCTCATCTCGTATATATTCAGCAGGTGAGAATTATGACCCACCCTACAAAGAAAAAGCAAGCAACCAAGAGACTCGAACAACTTGCAATCTTTAAGCATATTCCCAGCTGGCATTGGTATGTTTGTTAAAACTGGAGTGTCTACAATATCCAACCTAAAATGCTTAGGATTATTCAAACAACCTAGCCAATGAATGGCATCATTCCAGTATATTGCATTACAGAAAGTACTAAAACTTATCACGGAAAATCGATCACCACAAACATTCCACTTGCCTGTTTCTGAAGAGTAAGTTTGTATGTGGATAGAAGCATCACCAACGACATCACATACACGTCCAACGTAAATGACTTTGTAGTGAAGTGATTTTGTAGGATCAAAAGCCATTTTGAAACTACTTCTCATATCAGATCGATTTAAATCCAAATTAGGAAGCCCTGGTAAGATCATTTTGATCATATTAATGATAGGATTGTATACATATAGCTTATATGGCTCAATACCACTACAACAAAGAAGCAAACCATTGCACGACTGCAAAATCTTAACATTAGCTTCCTCTGATCTAAAAGTAAAGGTTCTGTATAACAAAGACATGTTCCGTGGTATTCTAACATCAAAGGGCACAAAATTATAGTATTCAAATTGTGACGAAGGTATAAACCAAGATTTAGGTTTTTCGAAAAAGAGACCTGAAGGAGAATTAAGTGTAGGGATAAGCCTACAACGCAGAGTGAAACTAGTCTCCGTAATGAGAGATAACCATCGTTTTGATACAGATTTGCACACGAGAATCCAGATTGCAGGTAGACAAAGTAAGATTTCGATTAGAAGGTCGTCATTATACATAACCGTATGTAGGGATGAAGGGAGTTCATCGTATTCGGTACCTCTCATGACAAAAGTGATTAACAAGCCCTGGCAAAACCCTAGCCTTTTTAACAGAAGGTCCTGTAACTTTATATTATGGTCAAGCGGGCTCAGGCCACCGGTTCAAACGGGCTCACGCTTGAACGGTGTTGGAGCATAATTTGGCTGGGCCGGTTCGACGACTCTCTTGGGTCGTTCATCGCCTTCCCCGGTCCTGAGTAATGCTGCAAACAAAGGTAAACCGGTTAGACGTGGACCCGAGGCCGGAGCCCCGGGGTCCACCTCCGACGGTCAAGTTAGTATCGGACGATATATAGTAAAAGTGGTGTGGTTGAGAGAGATAACCTGATATTATGAGACCCCTACCCCTGTTTATATAGGCTTAGGGTTTCTTGAAGGATAAGTTAGGTATGTGTGGGCCGCTGGCCTGTTGGGCCGGGCCGAATACGGACTATACGTCGACATGTCCCCCAGTCTAGTATGATATGGTTCATGATCATGTTATGCTAGACTCTTTCATGTATCACGCTTACTAAACAACCGCGTGCGGCTTGATGCTAGGACATCCTCATGGGTCGTCCGTAACATATGGCTCCACTCGTAAATGGACTACCTTTAGAAAAAAGATGATGGGTTGGGGTTGCGAATAGTGAGCGAAGCCACTATACGTCATCATGTCCCCCCATTCTAGTATGCGAGGTTGTCACCGAGGTTACTAGACTTTACACCATATCCGCTACCTGTAAGCATATCCACGTCGAAAGAAATGGGAAAACACGTATACGTAAGACGGGCGGTTGTGCTCGAATGCTTGGTTTCCCGTGATTAGACGGTAAGGACCCCGTAAGAAGAAAACGTGTTCTATAGCCGGGGTAACACTGGCATTGGCAAGGTATCGTTCTTATTCATCTCTAACGTGAGGATGATAAGAAGGTTTGTGAAGGTGGAGGTGGAACCCGTATGCTACATCGTAAACATTTGAAGGCGTACTTCTTATACCCACTAATGATGCAACATAATGCGAATGTGTCATTCGTCTTAAAACCAACAGAAGACGTACCTCTGTGGAAAAGTGATGCGGATATTACATCCGTCTTACGGCCACGACATTCGATAATGACTTCCAAAATTTGTCACGGTTTTTCCTAGATTAAACATAGTTGATCAAGCTCCATCTAATTAAGTATAAACGATGTAAATTTTAGAAACATCACTCTATGGTCGGGCAAAGTAATTCATCACGGAAGACGTACTTCCGTAACAAAGATATGTACCAACAGAAGACGTACTTCTGTGGCAGAATGAGCCAGTGGAAGGCGTACTTCCACGGCAAAAGATAACGATGCGCCGTGGAAGAATACTTCCACGGCTAAAATAACGATGCGCCGTGGAAGAATACGTCCACGGCTAAAATAACGATGCGCCGTGGAAGAATACTACCACGGCGAAAATAATGAGCACGTGGAAGAGATACTTCCACGGCGAAGATAATAAGCACGTGGAAGAGATACTTCCACGACGAAAATAATGAGCGCGTGGAAGAGATACTTCCACGGCGAAAGATAATGAGCTCGTGGAAGAATACTTCCACGGAAAAGATAATAAGCACGTGGAAGAGATACTTCCACGGCGAAAATAATGAGCGCGTGGAAGAGATACTTCCACGGCGAAAATAATGAGCGCGTGGAAGAGATACTTCCACGGCGAAAGATAATGAGCTCGTGGAAGAATACTTCCACGGCAAAGATAATAAGCACGTGGAAGAGATACTTCCACGGCGAAAATAATGAGCGCGTGGAAGAGATACTTCCACGGCGAAAGATAATGAGCTCGTGGAAGAATACTTCCACGGCAAAGATAATAAGCACGTGGAAGAGATACTTCCACGGCGAAAATAATGAGCGCGTGGAAGAGATACTTCCACGGCGAAAGATAATGAGCTCGTGGAAGAATACTTCCACGGCAAAGATAATAAGCACGTGGAAGAGATACTTCCACGGCGAAAATAATGAGCGCGTGGAAGAGATACTTCCACGGCGAAAGATAATGAGCTCGTGGAAGAATACTTCCATGGCAAAGATAATAAGCACGTGGAAGAGATACTTCCACGGCGAAAATAATGAGCGCGTGGAAGAGATACTTCCACGACAAAGATAATAAGGAGTACTTCCACGGCGAACGAATAAGCCAACGGAAGAGATACTTCCGTGGCAAAGGCATAAGCCAATGGAAGAGATACTTCCATGCCAAAGGAAGAAGTGCGCGGAAGGAGTACTTCCGCGGCGAAGGAATAAGCCAATGGAAGAGATACTTCCATGGCGCAGAACAAGCGCGCGGAAGAAGTACTTCCGCGGCGAAGGAAAATGCCAATGGAAGAGATACTTCCATGGCAAAGGAAGAAGCGTGCGGAAGGAGTACTTCCGCGGCGAAGGAATAAGCCAATGGAAGAGATACTTCCATGGCGCAGAAACAAGCACGCGGAAGGAGTACTTCCACGGCGAAAGATAATGAGCTCGTGGAAGAATACTTCCACGGCAAAGATAATAAGCACGTGGAAGAGATACTTCCACGGCGAAAATAATGAGCGCGTGGAAGAGATACTTCCACGGCGAAAATAATGAGCGCGTGGAAGAGATACTTCCACGGCGAAAGATATTGAGCTCGTGGAAGAATACTTCCACGGCAAAGATAATAAGCACGTGGAAGAGATACTTCCACGGCGAAAATAATGAGCGCGTGGAAGAGATACTTCCACGGCGAAAGATAATGAGCTCGTGGAAGAATACTTCCACGGCAAAGATAATAAGCACGTGGAAGAGATACTTCCACGGCGAAAATAATGAGCGCGTGGAAGAGATACTTCCACGACAAAGATAATAAGGAGTACTTCCACGGCGAACGAATAAGCCAACGGAAGAGATACTTCCGTGGCAAAGGCATAAGCCAATGGAAGAGATACTTCCATGCCAAAGGAAGAAGTGCGCGGAAGGAGTACTTCCGCGGCGAAGGAATAAGCCAATGGAAGAGATACTTCCATGGCGCAGAACAAGCGCGCGGAAGAAGTACTTCCGCGGCGAAGGAAAATGCCAATGGAAGAGATACTTCCATGGCAAAGGAAGAAGCGCGCGGAAGGAGTACTTCCGCGGCGAAGGAATAAGCCAATGGAAGAGATACTTCCATGGCGCAGAAACAAGCACGCGGATAACCGCGAAAATAATGAGCACGTGGAAGAGATACTTCCACGGCGAAGATAATAAGCACGTGGAAGAGATACTTCCACGACGAAAATAATGAGCGCGTGGAAGAGATACTTCCACGGCGAAAGATAATGAGCTCGTGGAAGAATACTTCCACGGAAAAGATAATAAGCACGTGGAAGAGATACTTCCACGGCGAAAATAATGAGCGCGTGGAAGAGATACTTCCACGGCGAAAATAATGAGCGCGTGGAAGAGATACTTCCACGGCGAAAGATAATGAGCTCGTGGAAGAATACTTCCACGGCAAAGATAATAAGCACGTGGAAGAGATACTTCCACGGCGAAAATAATGAGCGCGTGGAAGAGATACTTCCACGGCGAAAGATAATGAGCTCGTGGAAGAATACTTCCACGGCAAAGATAATAAGCACGTGGAAGAGATACTTCCACGGCGAAAATAATGAGCGCGTGGAAGAGATACTTCCACGGCGAAAGATAATGAGCTCGTGGAAGAATACTTCCACGGCAAAGATAATAAGCACGTGGAAGAGATACTTCCACGGCGAAAATAATGAGCGCGTGGAAGAGATACTTCCACGGCGAAAGATAATGAGCTCGTGGAAGAATACTTCCATGGCAAAGATAATAAGCACGTGGAAGAGATACTTCCACGGCGAAAATAATGAGCGCGTGGAAGAGATACTTCCACGACAAAGATAATAAGGAGTACTTCCACGGCGAACGAATAAGCCAACGGAAGAGATACTTCCGTGGCAAAGGCATAAGCCAATGGAAGAGATACTTCCATGCCAAAGGAAGAAGTGCGCGGAAGGAGTACTTCCGCGGCGAAGGAATAAGCCAATGGAAGAGATACTTCCATGGCGCAGAACAAGCGCGCGGAAGAAGTACTTCCGCGGCGAAGGAAAATGCCAATGGAAGAGATACTTCCATGGCAAAGGAAGAAGCGTGCGGAAGGAGTACTTCCGCGGCGAAGGAATAAGCCAATGGAAGAGATACTTCCATGGCGCAGAAACAAGCACGCGGAAGGAGTACTTCCACGGCGAAAGATAATGAGCTCGTGGAAGAATACTTCCACGGCAAAGATAATAAGCACGTGGAAGAGATACTTCCACGGCGAAAATAATGAGCGCGTGGAAGAGATACTTCCACGGCGAAAATAATGAGCGCGTGGAAGAGATACTTCCACGGCGAAAGATATTGAGCTCGTGGAAGAATACTTCCACGGCAAAGATAATAAGCACGTGGAAGAGATACTTCCACGGCGAAAATAATGAGCGCGTGGAAGAGATACTTCCACGGCGAAAGATAATGAGCTCGTGGAAGAATACTTCCACGGCAAAGATAATAAGCACGTGGAAGAGATACTTCCACGGCGAAAATAATGAGCGCGTGGAAGAGATACTTCCACGACAAAGATAATAAGGAGTACTTCCACGGCGAACGAATAAGCCAACGGAAGAGATACTTCCGTGGCAAAGGCATAAGCCAATGGAAGAGATACTTCCATGCCAAAGGAAGAAGTGCGCGGAAGGAGTACTTCCGCGGCGAAGGAATAAGCCAATGGAAGAGATACTTCCATGGCGCAGAACAAGCGCGCGGAAGAAGTACTTCCGCGGCGAAGGAAAATGCCAATGGAAGAGATACTTCCATGGCAAAGGAAGAAGCGCGCGGAAGGAGTACTTCCGCGGCGAAGGAATAAGCCAATGGAAGAGATACTTCCATGGCGCAGAAACAAGCACGCGGAAGGAGTACTTCCACGGCGAAGGAATAAAACGGCAGAAGGCGGACTTCTGCGGCAAAGGAATATATCCAAAGATATTTGCGTGTCATGCACGGAAATAGTGGTATTATTATACCCTGGTAGCCCCTCAAGTTTAATGGTGCTAAACTCGATTAGTAATATTAAACTTAATCTAGTATTCAAAAAATTACGGTCGCGTATACCAACGCGAATGGACGTACCATAGCTGCGTACAAAAAATAGAAATTGGGTTCGAACGTGCGAACCAACGCGGATAACCGCGAATTGTCACATAGTATAAGACGTATCTTAACTAACTTATGGGATGAGCTATGCCACTACGTGCGGCGTACCGCTATTACCATAAGGACGGTCAAAGTTTTGACAAAATTTTGTTAGACGTGCACAATGTGTCTTTTGCAAGTCCATCATGAGTCATGTGGTTTGCGTAACTTACTACAACGTCTTGATAGTAAGGTGTCTAACAAGGATACATGATCCGTGGTCGTTGGGGTTGCATCCCTCTTACACGACAAGTTTAATTATTAGGTTCACTCAATCCTCTTATTCCACCTGGGAACAATGTGTACATGTACGCCCATAGGCTAAAGATGTTCGAACGTGCGAACGAGCACGGAAGGATGGACCATAACCGCGGATAGAAAATAGAATAGGAGAATATACGGAAAGATATATGTAATACCTCGTTTCCAATTTAAAAGATACACATAATATCAAAAAATAATATTTTTATAGAAGATATAGGTAATATCTTTTAATAATTCAGAAAATATAGGTAATATATGGTTACCTATTTAAAAGATACGGATAATATTTTATCCCTTTAAAAAATATTGAAATATGCATTTACCAAATTTAAAAGACAAATAATATCTTTTTATTAATTTAAAGGGTATGAGAAATATATTTTATTAATATGTCTAATCGCGATGACTAACGAGAAAAGACGCGGCTCATAACCGTAGTTTTTTTTTTTTTTTTTTTTTAAAAAAAAATATGCACAAATGTGCGGACGAGCGCAACTGGACATGCGATAATCGCTAACACTACTACACATAAGCTTAAATAGATCACTACATATAGAGTGGTTTTCATAAAAACCGTTCTATTTGAAGAAAAAGAGGGAAAAGGTTTATAAAAAGAACGGTTATTATAAAAAAAAAGCGCTCTATTTAATCTTAAAAATAAATAGAACGGTGGTACCTGAGAAACCGATTTATTTAAGGATGACAAACTCCAACCTACGACAGTTGTATTCACGTTTTACTTAAAAAATTTATTTTTTATTTATAACCTCTAGTATTTAACATATTTAAAGGAACACTACAAATTTTAGAAACTAAATAAAACGGGTATTGATAAAACCCCCGATCTATATCGGTCTAACATTTTAGCGGGCTGCAACTTTTCATTTGCCGCTTAAACAATTCACCAAATTTTGAAGCACAAAAGTACAAACCCTATACCCCTAAATCAAACACCCACCACTCTCATCAAACCAAACCTAACCCATCAAATTACTAAGAAAAGAATACAACAATCTCAACAACAAGACCCTGATGATGATGAAGGAGACGACGATCTTAACATTGCAGATGATGTTATAACTAACAACAATCTCCCAGGTCTCCTTTATGTACCTCAGTTAGGCTTTTAAACTAAAAGTATATTTATACCAGATGGTTATAGTAATCTACTAATCTTATATCGATGTATAGTTTAATTGCAGAACATTGACACACGCATGTATACACATGAATTATATCTCCAATCTATTATTGTTATTATTATTAATGAAAGGCAGTATATATAAAATGCTTGACCAGTTTATATTGGGATACCATCTGTTTGATAAAACGTGTGACCTGTTTCTATTAGTATAATTGATTGAGTAACTTGGTTGTTGAGTCCAAGTATTAGTTTTGCTTACTAAGTGGATTTGGTGTTTGTTTTGGCTTATATAGCGGACTTATGAGTTATTTGGTTTTCAGCTTATGTTACATAAACTAATTTTCGTGACTTATGACTTATTTAAGCTGTCAATTAACCAAGGTCTAAGGGGCTGTTTGTTTCGGCTTATGAAGCATAAGCCAATTTGGGCTTATATTTCGTACTTTTTTAGTTTGTGTGTTATATACTTATATGTACTTTACTCGTGTATTTATGTAGGGTTTGCCAAACACCCCCACAACAACTGTCGCCGCCAAGAGTACAATACCTAAGAAGATACAAGGACCTGCAACAAGTACCGCTGCCAAGAGTACGTTACCCAAAAATGTACAAGGATCTGCAGCTGAATGTTCAGAAGTGGCGATTGTTCCTGCCATTACTCGGGTAAATCCTAAAGCATTCTAGTTTTGGTAGGCTTCAAATTATAACTCATAAATGATTTATATGTATTTATGTATGCATAGGTGAGCAAGAAAAGAAAAAAGAACACAAAAGCAGCCGTTGAGCAGTCATAGGACTAGAAGGAAAGAGCCGCCATCAAAAAGCGGCTGCTTTTGTTAAAAGATGATATCGATGTTAGATCAGATGCGTGAAGAAGGGCTATCAATGGTAGATGTATCATGAGGATTGCACCATGCCAAAGGAGATCTTTCACGATGCCGACGATTTCGCTCTTCTAATCAATCTAACAGACATCATTGAACCTTTAACGTTCGACGAAATAGGAACCAACATTCTCACTCTTTTCTCAAGGTATGTTTGTGGTCTTTCTCTCATGATTATTTATTGTCTCGCTCTTCGATTGCTTAGGTCTAAGAGCTCATGCATGGATTGAACCATTTTTCTTCCTGGTTTGTTGTTGTCGGTATCTGTTATGTAGTATGTTTACTACCTGTCTTTTTCATTATGGAATGTTGAAGTTAAAAGTATGATATTGCTTCTGCCTTTCTAGGTGAAATGATAAAATGGGTATTGTCAAATTGGTGGTTTTCTTTGTGTAGCATAGAAGAAAAACTGGCGGTTATTATCTTGTGACTGTTCCCTCATTGCGTTTCTTTATTATTTAGAGCTGTATCCTGCAAATTTTGTAGGCTTTCATTCGTAAGGTTGCGAACATGTACCCCTGTTGTTGCAAACAAATTATCAATCCTATATATATGTCTCTGGTTATATCTCATGTTTTGTTATTCTTGGTCATTGGTATCTTGGGTATTATGTTACTTATGCGTGTGCTATTCTTATTAATTTCTGTATGTGGTCGAGATACGTGAAGGACATGTTTCTAGGTTCAGAGAGGGCTGAATTGATTTGGAGATTGCTTTGGCTGGCACATAATTCAGTGGTGCCTCTCACATTCTGTGAGTTTTCGACTCTTTTTTTCTATAAGTTTGGGTTATCAGATTATGAATCATTAGAAGGTTTGTGTGGTGTGTCATACGATAATATTCATAGTGCTCCCTGTACGCAAGTCTTTTAATTGTGATCATTTACACTTGCAATGACTATAAGCTGTGTTTCGTCCTCTTTTTAGTATGTAAATTGCATTAGGAGACTTTAAACTGGAAGTGCATACTTCTAATTTTTTTTGTGATAACTGTAAAAAATACATACACGCGAACAAAGTTTAGTTGCTATAAACGACATGATATACAACATCACAATTTCTGGACTTGCTATACAAAGATACTTTTGCATTCTTATCAGGGTTTTTTGGGCTGATAAATGCAACAAAGATGGAGTAACACAGAAGCACAAACTGGAAAGGTGTGTTGTTTCTATGACGGTGTGCCCTCTTACCCCCTCATGAAAGCCGAAACCTGTTCATGTGTGTCCTTTTTCTCTGCAGTATAGCCAACTATCTAACTGCGTCCACTGCAGGTATAACATTTTGCATGATCAGTGATATCTTGGGTTAGAGGGTTCTAGCTGTTTAAACGGGTCAAATGTCAAGCAAAGTGTATTGGAACCCTTACAACCACCTTAATCGTATAAAATATGGTTAATTGTATATCTTTTGTAACTATACTAAAATTTGCATCAATTGTCTATAGTCTGTAAACAAAGGACAAAAAAAAGTATTGGCAAGACGGAAAGTTATGTGATTTGATCTGTTTTGACCAGTGGTCCAACCCAAAGCCCTCGATATATGTATATATCCAGAGATATGTATTCATGTCTACATGTACATGATTGTTTATGTGTGTACGTGCTAATGAATGTATAATGTATAAAAAAGATCAATAGGAATCCTGATAAGAGACCAAAGGGCTTGTGTCCTAATGGTACCCCTTGTTGTGTGAGAAGCTCCCCAACCAAATGGTTGTGGGTTAAGTCGTGGTTAGGACATTTTGAGATTGAGTTGCTGTGTATATATAGTGAGATACTTGGTTGCCGTTCAAAAAAAAAACTAATACTAATAAGAGTGCCTGATTAATCACGTAAGTGACGTCATAATTCAAATTGTTCCTAGTATAAGAATTGTGATAACATTAGTTTTGTTCCTTTAAGCATAATCGAAACGAGACAAAGTGAATTGTATTTAACTTTAGCTTAAGGTGGTTAGGATTTGACTGTAACTGGATCACTCTGGGCCATCCTTTTATTTTTGCGTGAATTGACTTTGGCTTTTCCATGTTTGTGACTGGTCAGTTATCTATACTTTTTACGTGGTTGAAAATACTAAGCAGAACATATAATGCAGTTGGATAACAGAGATTGAAAAAAGTGGCATCTTCGTGTATTGTTTTTTCACATATTTTTTTTCTTCTTTTTTATCTGTCAGGAGGTGGACGTGGAAGATTTCCAGCTGGAAGGGGTTCTGGATTTAGGAACGAGGTTGCGAGGGGCCGTAGAAACTTCGACAGTGGTGAAAGAGGCTTCGACCAGGGCGGTGATTTCGGTGACATGAGATTTGTCAACAGGGGCATGGCTGTTAACGGAACAACCAAGAATATGGCTCCACGAGTTCCTGCTGCTGCTTGAATAACAAAATAAGTGAGTGATCAGTTTTATTAAAATTTGGTAGGGGGATTCAAAGGGCGTAGAGATTTGAATGTTTTTCATATCTTGTACAGCTTTTTCGCTAATCTCCTTAAGCAGCTTGTACTTCACTTCATTTGATAATACGGTAATTTGATGGATGCAGTTCACCTATAAAGCTCCCTTGAGTACTAGACGTAATGCAGTTCGGGATTGATAGATCAGATGAAGGAAGCTCTCTAAGTAGCAGGATTTGTGAAGCTTATTTTAAGTTACTTTGGCTTGTAACTCGAATGCTAATCTTTATAGTAGTAGTTGTTTGTACTAGAATACTATTTGGTATCTATGGAAACCTTCACATTTGTATATTATTTGGTAATGAATTAAATTTAGGAAAATCTGCACATTTGTATAATATAAATCTGGATTTTTTTTTATTTTTTGTTTTTTAATTAAATAGAGCGGTTGAAAACCGATCTATGTACTCCAATTATAACCATTAAAAACACGCCTTACATAGATCACTTTTTAGGGTAAGGACCGAACTATTTATATGTTTAAAAAGAACGGTTACAAACCGTTCTATATGTAACACGACTCATAAAGATCACCCTTTGTTAGATCGGTTAGAAACCGTTCTATATAAGGCATTTTGACCGTTCTATTTAGACTTTTATGTGGTAGTGTAATAGACAAGAAAAAAAATTATGTCCGATCGTTAGGACCGGCGCAGATGAACAGAGCCGAATGACCGCATATATCAAAATATAAAATATTATCCGAACGTACGGAAACATAGATAATTACTAATAAGAGACAAATATCGTCATCCGTAATTTTTGTAAACGAGGAATAAATATACAAAATAATATTTGTAAATAAAAGTAAATTATAAATAATAAGAAATATTTTTTTCTTTTGAACCAAGATATGTTTCATATATTGTTAAGATATATATCAAACAGTAGAAATTATTAGGAAAGATACATTGCACCATACGGATCATTGGACTAAATACTCGCACAATGGTCGGTTGCAACTTGCAACCATTATATTAGTAGCATAGATAATTGCTATATGTTAATGTAAGTATATGAACGTTTTGTCCCACCTTAGTAAACAAAAGAATTTATTCCAAAGTTAAATGCCATAAACAATATGAATTATTCATGTATTACCAGAAGTACCAGATGAGACTAGATACATTGAAAGCATTGTCATCAACATTGAAAGCATTGTCATCAATATAAATCAAGGTTGCACATGGTGACAGATTGTATAACATAGTGAATGAGAGAAAAAATATTCAAAAAGTACGAGATTTACCTACTTTCAAATTGATTTATGTTTTTCGGTAATATGTTATTATGCATAGACATATACGCAAATCGAGACACATTCAATATAGAACATGCATAAACTTATAATTGAGCAAAAAATAAATGAAGAAGGCTTTTTAGAGTTACCGATTTTTTAACTTGATTTTTTGCTTTTCGATATGAGAACACGATATAGTTTATTCGTGTCCCACGGATGGCGCCAACTTGTTGGAGCATAATTTGGCTGGGCCGGTTCGACGACTCTCTTGGGTCGTTCATCGTCTTCCCCGGTCCTGAGTAATGCTGCAAACAAAGGTAAACCGGTTAGACGTGGACCCGAGGCCGGAGCCCCGGGGTCCACCTCCGACGGTCAAGTTAGTATCGGACGATATATAGTAAAAGTGGTGTGGTTGAGAGAGATAACCTGATATTATGAGACCCCTACCCCTGTTTATATAGGCTTAGGGTTTCTTGAAGGATAAGTTAGGTATGTGTGGGCCGCGGGCCTGTTGGGCCGGGCCGAATACGGACTATACGTCGACAAACGGGCATGGGCTCAAACGACTTATTTCATATGAATCACTATAAAAATATTCAAAACTAAATTTTTTTTCCCCAAAACTAGTACTCATGTAGATATAGATAACTAAATGTATTACTCCCGTATATTTATAACTTTTTTTTATAAATTGCCATGCTCTCCAATTGAGAAGAAAATATGTGATTGTTAATGCTAATTTAGCTTTCTAAAGAGTTATACATTCCAACTTCAATAAAAGAAGGGTGCTAAATTATCTTTCACCTCTAAAAAAGAGATCATTTGCATAACGAAAAAACCTTACATACTAAACATATCAACCATTGCATCTAATTTTTATATAATATAGCAAAATCACTTTTACCTTCTAAAAAAATAATAATAATATCTTATACCATTAATGTGAAACACACAATTTTGTTCAAAAATCTAAAGTATACAAAAACTGATTTTGCTGAGGAAAACAATAATAAACAAATATATGTAAGAATCTATTACCCCGTATTATTGATTATGTATATGTATTCGGCTTAAGGTCGTTTCTAAAAATATCCTTGTAATCATATATATTGTATCATATACGTATTATTGATTATGTGTAAGTATGGGGCTCAAGGCCGTTTCTATACACGTTTGGTTTTAATTGTCAAAAGTATCAACATTAGAGTCCATAATTTTCGAGTTTATGGTATATTTTCCCGCATGCACATGTTGCAATTCCTTTTTTCACAAAAAAAATGGTAGCTTATTCGTTACATTTTATGAGTGGTGTTATTCTTACTAAAGTGGTCAACAACAACGGGGCAACATGTTTAGCTCATTTTATGTATGAACTTTTGGGCCGTAAAGTCAGAAACATGGCATCTATTATTTTGGACATTAAGACACAAAATGATGTATTTTTCTAATCAGTTATATATTCTCTTAAATATTTACATTTTTTGTATACGACTTAAATCATGACAAATTACCAATGAATAATACTTGTTGTCACTACTTAGTCTCAGTCTAGTAAGCTTATAATTTTCTTAGTCTTTCCACATAAGTCACAGCTAAAGTCAAAAAGGCAAATGGTATAGAAATAGTATGGGTCAGTTTTCAGTGTTTTGAGTTCACCAGATAACAGACTTTTTATGTTTTAAGATCATTTGCACCGTAGCATAATGAAAAGACAGTTATAAGCCTTTGAAAAAGCTCAAATAAGCTAGGATAAGAAAGTAGTAATAAAGTACTTTTAGGCCAAATTTGATTCTGAGTATTTTCATTTGAGAAATAGGAGTAGAAAACTTGGACAAGTGTTTTAACAAGTAGTTAAAGAGTAAAAGTTTAAAATAGCTTTTTCAATAAGATGTTGAGGGCTTATAGGTAGAAGTAGCTTATTCTTGTATTCCAATTGAGATTTTCCTATTCCAATATCATTTTTCTCAGCTCTTAAGCAATCCTTTAAAGATTCGTACAATTAGGTTTAGCCAAAAGACTCAACTCGTTTTTTGTGCATGGCTTAAAAATGCGTTTTCACACTTCTAGCTCATTTCAATCAATAAGCTCGGATTTTCCTAGCTTATTTTCGATTATAAGCAATTTGGAAGTGGTCTCAGCTTAAATGGTTAAGAAAATCTTGAGATATAGCTTATTTTGAAGTTGTGACCGTTTTTTTGAAACTATTAAGGTGATGGCAGTTATAGTCCCTCAATTTTAGGTAGATAGCTAAATTTGGTTAGGCCAGTAGGACTTCTTAGTTACAAGTAGTTGCATTATTCGTCCCTGTTATATTGGATTTGGTTTGTTTAATTACTTGTTGTAGCCTAATTTAGTATAACTCGGTTTTTGAAGCCCATAGATATTATACAACATATAATAATATTCATAGGTTTCCATGCCATTTACGATTTTGTGAAAAGTAGCTATAATTCCAAATACGTAATCAATACCAAAAACGAAAAGTCAAAGTATTAAAACCCGGTTTCAATTCAACACGAATTGTAAAAAGACGATATACTAAAAACGAATATTACTAATATGTTACACACAAAAAATTTATTTACCATCAAATCAAAACTAGAGGGGAGCAAAAAGCAAAATTTCGGATATGTGAATTGTAAACATATATCCAAAATTTTGGATATCTAATTAAAACCCGAACTAAAATAATATGTCTCATTAATTTTAGGATATATGGATTGAAATTTGGAATATTCTAAATTTTGGATATTTTAACTGAAATTTCGGATTTCCAAAATTTTGAATATCTGAATTTAAAATTTTGAAAATCTGAATTGAAAGAGCTTATTTGGGCTTGGTTTTAGCCAAAAACAGCATGACATCGTTATATGCTCATTCAAGTTAAAGCTTTTTATACTCGCAAAAAAATTTATATCACATAATTACTTAATATTCTGTCTATGCACTAAATGGACAATGAAAATGCATTGTTTCAATCTAGTAAGTGGGAGGCTATAAGGCTAATCGTTACTCGAAAACTCGTTATGACAATCTGTTTGATGAGATGTTGGATTCTTTGCTTCATACTATCCTGGTTACTATCACGGGAACATCCTTCTTGTTGTCATAGAGACGGGCTGGCCATATGACCCTTATGATACAGTTAACGCCACCATGGAGTACGCCACAACCTACCTTCGGCGATTTTTTGACCATGCCAACTCCGACAACATGAAGCCTACCAAAAAGACTTTGTTTCCACTATTTTTATGTCAATCTGTTTGATGAGATCTTAGATTCTTTGCTTCATTCTATCCTGGTTATTGTCACGGTAACATCCCTCTTGTTGTCACAGAGACGGGCTGGCCATATGACCCTTATGATACAGCTGACGCCACCATGGAGTACGCCACAACCTACCTTCAGGGATTTTTCAACCATGCCAACTCCGACAACATGAGGCCTATCAAAAAGACTTTTTTTAGCACTATCTTTATCTTCCAACTATATGACACCACAATTCCCCGCCCTCCCCCCCCCCCCCCCCCCCCCCCTCATACACCGATTTCAAAGACCAGGTTACGGGTTAGATGTATGGTTTTTCTTACCCAAACAATACCATCAAATATAGCCTTCCACCTTACCATAAAACAACCTTCTTTCTGTTCCAAAATCTATTCTACAGTTCTGTTATCTTTGTACCACTTTGATATTCGTTAAAATACACAAATTATATATAATGAAATTAAGAAAACTATTTTTATGGGAGAATAATAAGCAAAATCAAAAATGATATATAAATCCAGAAAGTTCAGATAAGAAAATTATCCTTAGGAAAGAATAATATTCAAATCGTCCCTAGTCGTCTCACAGTGAAGCGTGAATTAAGAATAGTGATTCACGTTTATCGATTTGATGCTAAATTCTAAAAACAAATATTTTGGTTATTATTATCTAAATTCTAAAAAAGCAAAATGGAAAACTAATTAAGTTAATCTAAACTAAAATAAAAAACTCTAAAATTATAAAACAATTAAACAATTACGCAATTAAAAACAATTAAAAAAATAAAAGCAAATTTAACAAATTAAAACAATTGACGCCACCATGGAGTACGCCACAACCTACCTTTAGGGATTTTTTGACCATGCCAACTCCTACAAACGCCTACCAAAAAGACTTTGTTCCCACTATCTTTATGACAATCTGTTTGATGAGATGTTGGATTCTTTGCTTCATGCTACCCTGGTTACTGTCGCGGTAACATCCCTCTTGTTGTCACAGAGACGGGTTGGCCATATGACCCTTATGATACAGCTGACGCCACCATGGAGTACGCCACAACCTACCTTCAGGGATTTTTCAACCATGCCAACTCCGACAACATGACGCCTACGAAAAAGACTTTGTTTCCACTATCTTTATCTTCCAACTATATGAAAACCACAATTCCCCCCCCCCCCCCCCTCAAACACCGATTTCAATAACCAGGTTACGGGTCAGGTGTATGGTCTTTCTTACCCAAACAACACCATCAAATATAGCCTCCCACCTTACCATAAAACAACCTTCTTTCTGTCTCCAAAATCTATTCTACACTTATGTTATCTTCATACCACTTTGATATTCGTTAAAATATACAAATTATATATAATGAAATTAAAAAATATATTTTTATGGGATAATATAAGCAAAATCACAAATGATATATAAATCCAGAAAGTTCATATAAGAAACTTATCCTTAGGAAAGAATAATATTCAAATCATCCCTAGTCGTCTCCAAGCGATGCGTGAATTGAGAATAGTGTTTTACGTTAGTTGATGTGATGCTAAATTCTAAAAACAAATATTTTGGTTATTATTATCTAAATTCTAAAAACAAAAAATGGAAAACTAATTAAGTTAATCTAAACTAAAACTAAAAACACTCTAAAATTATAAAACAATTAAACAACTGTGCAATTAAATATAAATTTAACAAATTAAAACAACAAACTATCAAACAAAATAAAATTGGAGTTAATAAAAATCTAAATATAAAGACTATTTAATAAATGATAAATACATTTAAACTAAAAATTCAAAATCTTAAAAACTGTTTTATAAAAAGTATCTTTACAAAGTAATATTATTAAACTACTTTTAAACTATCTTAAACTAATTTATAAAAAAGATTTTCAGATATTTATATTGAAATTTCGGATATCCGAGATTTTGGATATTTCAATTGAAAAAACTCAACTATAATTTTGAATATCCTAATTGAATTTTTTTTTAAATCTTAATGGAAAGAAGTTTTTTCTTTGGGTTTGGTTTTAGCCAAGAACCACCAACTACCACCATATACTAACCCATAGTTAAAACTCGATGACTTAATGTTCTGGATCCGCCTCTTCACCAAATGGTCATTGGAAAAGCAATGTTTCAATCTAGTAAGGAGTTTTTTGCTATATGACGGATCGTTACTCGAAAACTCGTTATGATAATATGTTTGATGAGATGTTGGATTCTTTGCTTCATGTTATCTTGGTTGCTAGTCACGGTAACATCCCTCTTGTTATCACATAGACGTGTTGGCCATGACCCTTATGATACAATTGACGCCATCATAGAGTACGCCACAGCCTACCTTTAGGGACTTTTTGACCATGTCAACTTTGACAACAAGACACCTACCAACCTACCAGAAAAAACTTTGTTTCCAATATCTTTATCTTCCATATGACACCGCAGTTCCCCCAACACTGATATCAAAGAGCAGGTTACGGATCAGATGTATGGTCTTTCTTACCAAACAACACCATCAAATACAACCTTACCACCACTGTCTCCCACCTCACCAAACAACAACCTTCTTCTGGCTCTAAAATCTATTCTACACTTTTGTTTTAGCCGTACCACTTGTTGCTATGCATTCCAATAGTGTTCGTGTACGGGGAGCTACCCCAACTGCTCCTTAACAAAACTGATTAACCTCTCTCTATACTTCTTACTTGTTCTACATTAGTTACATAGCTCGTATCTCGTAATAGTAGTACTAGCGCAGGAAAGTAATTGAACCTACAAAATCTAAAATTTGTGAATGCCGGAGAGCATAATAGATATACCATTCTTATCAAGAAACTCTATTTGTTCGCTTTCTATTTGTGTGCTCGATTTGTTCTTTGTGAGGCACTAGTTTAATGAGAAATTTATAAGTTGTTGTGGCTCCAAGTTTCGACTAGTTTTATTTGGTACTTACTTGCCCTTGCACAACATTAAACCAAAAACGTATTAACTAAAGCTAATGACTGTTAATTAGTCCATAATTTTCCAGCAGCACATGTTGTAGTTCGTTTTATTACAACAAAATGGGCTGATCATTCGTTGCATTTTATGAATGGTGTTATTCTTACCAGAGTAATCAACAACAACGGGCGGGGCAATATGTCTAGCTCATTTTTATGTATCAAATTTTGGGTCATAAAGTGCCAAATTTTCAATTATTAACAAGGGTTAATATACACGCAGGTTACTAAAGTTTAGCCAAAGTAACGATTTTGTTACTAAAGTTTATAACCTTACACTTAGGTTACTAATGTATTGTTTACCTGAAATTCAAGTTACTCATAATGTTTTTACCCGTAGTTATAAGTTGCATGTCTGCGTGGACTCCAACTTACGTTTTCGTCAGTAAACTTACGTTTTCTTCAGTTAAGTTATGTTTTCGTCAGTACACTTGCGTTTTCGTTAGTAAACTTAAGTTTTTGTCAGTAAACTTACGTCTTCGTCAGTTAAGTACGTCTCGTCAGTAATTTTACGTTTTCGTCAGTAAATTTACGTTTTTTTTCAGTAATTTTACGTTTTTGCCAGTAAACTTACGTTTTCGCAAGTAAACTTACGTTTTCGTTAGTGATTGTACGTTTTCGTCAGTAAATTTACGTTTTCGTCATAAAATTTTCATTTCTTCAGTTAATTTTCATTTTTGTCAGTAAGTATAGGTTTTCTTCAGTAAATTTACGTTTTCGTCAGTAAATTTACAATTTTGTCAGTAAATTTTTATTTTTCGTCAGTAAATTTACGTTTCCGTCAGTAAATTTACGTTTTCGTCAGTAAATTTAAGTTTTCTTCAGTAAATATACATTTTCTTCAGTAAATTTATGTTTTCGTCAATAAATTTATATTTTTCTCAGTACTTTTATGTTTCCGTCAGTAATTTTACGCTTTCGTCAGTAAATTTACGTTTTCGTCAGTAAATTTTCATTTTCGTCCGTAGATTTACGTTTTCGTTAGTAAATATATGTTTTCTTCAGTAAAATTTAAGTTTTCGTCAATTAATTTACATTTTTCTTTAGTAATAGTACTGAAAAACGTAAAATTACTGACAAAAACATAAATTTACTGAAGAAAACGTAATAGTACTGACAAAGACGTAAAATTACTAACGAAAACGAAAGTTTAATGTCGAAAACATAGGTTTACTGAAGAAAACGTAAGTTTACTGACGAAAACGTAAGTTTACTGACGAAAACGTAAGTTTACTGACGAAAACGTAAGTTTAGTGACGAACGTAAGTTTACTGACGAGAACGTAAGTTTAATGACGAAAAGCTAAGTTTATTGATGAAAACGTAAATTTACTGACGAAGTCGTACAATTACAAACGAAAACTTAAAATTACTGACGGAAACGTAAAATTACTGACGAAAACGTAAAAGTACGAACAAAAACGGAAAAAAAACTGACCAAAACGTAAAGGGTTAATATACTCGCAGGTTACTAAAGTTTGGCCAAAGTAACGATTTTGTTACTAAAGTTTGGCCAAAAATAGAAATGGGCCCACCAAAACCTGCTTAACTGGTAACCTATCTCATGAGTAACGGCGGGATAGTTTTTCTGAACGTTTAGTAACAAATAAGTCAAACCCGTATACAATAGTAACCTAAGTGTAAGGTTTTAAACTTTAGTAACAAAGTCGTTAGTTTCGCCAAAGTTTAGTAACCTCTGTGTATATTAACCCTTATTAACAAATCACAATCCTTATATCACCACTGTTAGAGAGGCGTTTGGATTAACATATTTTGCAAGCTTATGGTCTTACTTGAAACTAGTAAGACTCATGTTTGTTTTAGCATTTACTAGGCTGATTATAATAATGATAGGAATGTTGTAAATGATGTTATGCAAGGGTTTTTTTAGTATTGGTGACATTCATGTTATTGTTTGTTGACCAATATTTGCGCAGCTTCTGGGTATGGTATTGATGCGACCACAAAAGCATATTGCACAATACACAAACAGCTTAAAGGAAATGTTATAATAGTCATCATATTACATAAATTATAATAATAATTTGTGATGTCACTAAGCTCAGATATATATATTGGTCGAAAAAGATTGTTAATTTTGATTCTTGAAATGAATAATTGGCCTAAAAAGCATATTTCACAATCCATAACCGTCCTAAAAGAAATGATTTTGCAGTCAACGTGCTTCCATAATGCAAATAGTAAGTTTGACTTGTAAAGTTAAAACTTTGCAATATTTCGTAACTTCACTATGCTCTGATGAATATTTAACGGGTCGAAAAAGATTGCTAGTTTTGATCCTTGAACTGAATAACATTACCCTCAAAAGCATAAGAAAAAGTTTATAATGCTTCTATATTGCACACTACACAATCATCCTTAAGGAAATGTTTCTGTAGTCATCGTATTACAAAATGAAAGTAGTAAATCCGACGTGTAAAGTCAAAATTTTGCAATATCTTTTAGCTTCACTAAGCTCTGATGAATATTTAACGGGTCGAAAAAGATTGTTAGTTTTGATCCCTGAAATGAATTTGCCTAAAAAACGTAATCAAAATTTTAAACTCCTAAGGAGATTTCAATTCCTTTGATAATGGGTAAACCGGTTATTTTTTTTGGGCCATAAAGTGGACATTATTCTTTTTACAGTCAGCAACATGGCATCTGTTAGTTTAGACATGAAAACAGAAAATGTTATTTTTTAATCAGTTATGTATTCTCTTGGGTATTTACTCTTTTTGTTTTGCAATCCAATGTGTCTTAGTGATGAGTTATAAGACTTAAATCATTGCAGATTATCAATAAATCACAATCATGTATTATTGTATTATAGTTAGTGTGTATATTGATTAAACCCACTTTGTATGACCACTAGGGCTCAGCCCAATATGTTGTGTTACCTCATGTACGTGTATATATATGTCCTTAAATTAATGAGATAGAGAACATTCATATCCATATCTCTATTAATATGCTATCAGAGCATGCATACTAATTTGTCTTATACATTTTCCTCACAAATCTTCTTCTTTCACTCATCTCCTACGTCTGTTGATCTCTCACCATCATCTCAACCCTAATCTACCATAATCGTTGGCGTTGGCACCATCCCACCCACACCACTCCCCCATATGAAAAACCCTTTGGCATAACAAATATCAAAACATACATCCCTTTTGTTCTTGATCTCAACGAGTTAAACTATGATTCGTGGAGTAAACTTTTCACCCTCTATTACAACAATTTTGGAGTGATAAACATCATTAAAGGGACATCGTCCACCAATGATCAACATCATTAAAGGGACATCATCCACCCATGATCAAGCAAGCCACTTAAGAGTGGGGCAAACTTGACTCATTAGTTAAGTTATAGAACTTTGGAACAATTAGTAAGACACATATCCAACATGTGTTAAAGAAGAATGTGAGTAGTCATGATGTATAGGAGATTCTTAAGGCGATCTTTCACACAACAAGACCGCGCATGCTATGAAATTGGACACCGATCTTCAAACCCTCGAACTCCGTTCTAAATCCATCAATGGTTGTTGTCACAAGATCACTTGCTTTGCGGACTTGTTGGATAATATCGACACACCTTTCTATGAAAATAACCTTGTCCCTATGTCATTAATGGTCTCCCTAACAAGTATGATGGTGTGACCGAGATAATCTGTCACCGCGACCCACCACTAACCTTTGCTCGGGCCTAATCTATTATACTTTTGGAAGAGAGTCACCTTAACCACCGATCTACTCGCCAACCTGCTCGTGACTCCTCTGCATCCTCACCATACACCACCTCCAACAACCGAAACAACAATACTGGTACACAACTTTGTTGCAACTTCTAGCCTGAAGTGTGTAGCTTTGGTGAACGATGCAAGCATGTTCACTCTAACCCATCTAGTGCTAGGAGTGGGAACAACAACAAAACCTCTTGTTAATGCAAAGCAATGCCTAAAAACATTGTTAGTATTAATTAATCTTTCTTAGTTTTGATCACGACAAATTACAAAGACATTTATTGTCAAACACAATCATATAACGAATTATCTTACAAACACTATCATCAAGGTAATAATCATTACACTAACATATCTTATTCATGCTTAGTGATCATAAAAGTGATTAGCCTTAAAACTCACTTTTGTCAAACATTACAAAAGATTTTTAATAAACTTTACTTTTAAGAAAATGTTTTATTAAAATAAAAATGCAAATTTGAATATGGCATATTCCAAATGCCATAAGAATATCCTTTGAAGGTTTAAACAGCCTCAGATATTTCAAATTCACTAAAAGACAAAAAGGAGCGGAGTCTACGCCAGCGGTACCTTAGCACCTATGGCGGTTCCTTATCGATAAGGAACCGCGGGCTCCAATAAGGAACCGTAGGCAGTTATAGCCGTTGGATGTTTTGTCCTATAAATAGTGAATCAAATCTGCATTCTCATCAACCCTTTTTGGACATATTTTTCAGCCTTCTTTCTCCTTTCTGATCCTAGTCATTTAGAAATGATCACTTAATGTGTTAAGTATGTTTACTCATGATTATCCTCTTGATCTCCTTCTTTGCCTTGTCCAAAGAGAAGATCACTCACACACTTGTGATGTGATTAAGGATGTAGCATTGATGAAGATCACCTTCTCCTAAAGATCTAGTCATGTTCATCAATTTGTTTATTTGTGTCTTGTGTTAATCTAATGTATTTGTGAATACTTGGACTAGTTGTGTTCATCCAAGTTATTTGTGAATACTTGGATTAGAGTTGTGTACATCCATTGCACATGTGTGTGCTTGGATTTATGTTGTGTAGATCCAAGCTACATGTGTGTACTTGGATATGATTACTTGAGTTGTAATTAGTTGTGTTAGTTCTCACTAAACTATAAAGTGATGTGGTTGTGTCTTGTGAGTTCTCACTAAACTATAAAGTGATGTGGTTGTGTCTTGTGAGTTCTAGCTAAACTATAAAGTGATATGTAGTTGTGTTGTGTGAAGTTCTCACTTAGCTTAAAAGTGAAGAGTCGTGAAGATTGGTTCTAGCTTTGGATTAGAACTCGACATCTAGCCTTGTGTCGGAAAATGGTAAAGTAGGCAACGTTGTGAAGATTGGTTCTACCTTTAGATTAGAACTCGACATCTACCCTTGTGTCGTAAAAGAGTGAAGTGGGCGACGTTGTGTAGATTATTCCTAGCTAAGATTAGGTCTCGACATGTAGCTTAGTGTCGGAAAATAATGTAAGCGACGTTTTAAGGTTTTCTCCGCCAAGAAGGGAGCTTGTGGATATAGTTGAAATCTCGAGTAAGGTGTACTCGAGGAGTGGAGTAGGAACGAGGATAGAGCCTCGTTGCCGAACTACTATAAATCTTGGTGTCTTCCTACTAGGTTGTTTCTTTCCTTATTCTTTACTTACATTCATTATCACTACACTTACTATACATTATTAATGCATTAGAATTGAACCTAATCATTATGCAACTAGCTTTCAAGTAAAAGATAGTTTTGTGCACTCACCTAATTGAAAGGAATTTTAATTAGGAGATAAACCGATGAGAAACTATTCAACCCCCCCCCCCCCTCCTTCTAGTTTCTACAATTGGTATCAGAGCGATGGTGACACAAGATCTTTAAAGTATATTGTACTTTAAAACTTGGATCGATCCATTGTCTCCTCAAATTAGAAGGTTAAGTTGTACTAAAGTTTTTCTTTGGTTAAAACTATTTTTTGTTGAAAATAAGCCTTTTAAAATGTTAATATTGTATTTTACTTAAATTAGTAGTATCAATGCATTTTAGATTTACTCTTGAAATGTATCTACTAGTTTACATCTTGTTATGTGTAGGTACTCATGAAGATAAATCATTCTATTGATTGTGGATTGACTTACTTACACTTGTAGAAGACTCATCTTCTTTGATTTCCAACATCATTGAATGATGATATCAAGATGGGTAGAAGTGATACTATTCTTTGTAGACTTAGTAGTCACTATTAGTCATAGTTGGGCTTTGCATAGGTTCCTTGAAAGCTTGGAATGCAATATGTTGATGCAAAAGTTGGTTGATCCTTGCTAGACCCGAATTAGGTTTAATTCGGGTTGGCTGGGTACCGGCTCCTGCACCAAGTGAATCGTCTGGTTGGGATCCTGCACACTAAACAACACGCGTTAAGCTTACCGTGGGAAGGTTTCCCACGATTAGACTCCGGCGTGAGAGTAAGTAATCGATTTAGGGTTATATGTGAGTTTAGAGAGAATTGTGATACCTTTGAGGAACCCTTGGGGGTTCCTTTTATAGGCAGTGAAACCCCAGTGGGCTTTCACTGACCCTTCGGCCCCAAGGAAAAGATAAGCACCAGAATTAGAATGATTGTTATCTTCTAATTCTGGCAATGAATATCTCTTCGTATTAGGATTAAGATATGCTTAGACAGAATATTATTCTGTCTGATCTTATGTCGGCCGCCTTGGGCCGTGGGCCGCACACATGTGCGAGCACTGTTCACTCAAGCCCATAAGCCTGAGTGATATTTATCCACCCATTTACGATGGGCCGGATACGGGTAGTACCCGTGGGCCGGGCTCATGACCCGGTTTGGGGACTATACGTCATCACTTTCGTTCTTCCAGATGCCCTATTGATCATTCTTTTGATCATTAATTGACTATATGCTTGTTCTTGGCATCCTTGCCTTGACATTTATTTGTGGTTTGTGATTCTTTTCTTTTTCCCTCTCAAACCTTCATTGCTTGGATACTTGACTCACTATGGAGATGTAGGGTGAGTTAGTAGAAGCTTAAAGTATCAAGCACGATTTCCATGGTTTGCACCCTTACGGTTAGTAGGCCCTATATCATGTGTAACTTGTGCAATTAAGCTCATCTTTAGGATGATTATTGAACCCCTTGAGATACCAAACTACATCATTAAGTTGTAGGTGGATTTTACACATTTGGAATTGAAATATTCCAAGGATATTGTTATTGTTAATTCTAGAAATAATTATCCGATCATGTGGGAGAGAAAGTGAATCTATACTTTGCTCATATTTTGAAATAGAATAAGACTACTCTTCAAAATGATCTTATTCTATGCATCAAAATTGCTTGGTTTAATTCATTACCAAAGCCGTTTAGACTATCGCTGGAAAGGCACGTCTTAAACCACTATATATGACACAAGCTCTTCACATCATCAATTTGAAGAATATCATTTGTCCTTTGAGCAATGTCCTTGGTCTTGATTCACTTCTCTTGACTCCTCTCCCTTTGCCTTTTTGCTACGAGTAGTCGTTCGTTCATTTCGGTCTTTTCGTATCTCGATTCAACTCGTAGTCCTTCAACAAGGCATTATTACCTAGTGTTGTGGTGGTCCAATGATATCCTAAAAGGTTCAAGATATATTTTTAAGTATTTTAAAAATTTTAGTTTTCAAAAATTCATCGTTTTTATTTGATAAAAACCTGCCTATGTAGGCGGTTCTTTATCTCGGTGGCTGAATGGCGCGGTTCCTTATCGATAAGGAACCGCGGGCAGTAGCTTTTGCTAGAGCGCCAGTTTTATTAAAATATCTTTTTCAAACAAGTCTTTCTCTCTCCTTCACACACAATAGACGATTTTTCCTGTTTTTCTACCATTGTTGAAGCTTCAAAAACCTTCAATTACTCAAATTAATTGATTCAAGTTCGTGGGTTTCACTCATCCATCTTCCAAGATCAATTAATTGTAAGTTATTTCTTTCAATTTCATCTAATTTGTTCTAGGGTTCATACATTCATAACTGGGGCTTGTTAAAATTGACATTGAATTAGAACCTTATTAGGAATATGAGTTGACATAGTATTGTTACTATGATTCCTTAGGTTCATATTCATTAAGATTTCATTATAACCCATTTGTAGAACAAATCCGAATTTTGACCAAATAGTTTAGTTGATTGATGGAATTGATATGAACCCATGAACAAGTTGGTAATGGCATTGTTAAATGCTTACCTAAAAACCTTGTTTTGAAAAACCAATGTTCTAGTTCATTGTTGATCTTGCATAGATCATATGTTTTGATCAATGGTTAAATGGGTACTTTGTGAATATGAGAATGATAAGGATTAAACCTTGATTTATCAAGAGATTGATAAAACACATTCTCATTTTCCTTGATTTTTGGTTTATATTTAACATATGAGTAATTGGAGAAATATGTTTATATGTTATTTTTTAGGTACTATCATCATGACCACAGGATATCAAAATGACCATCTACTCACTATAAGATACATGCCTAATCCTTCGTTGACTAATCAGTCTCGTTCTTTTCAAAACACTTATCATAATCTCGAGTCTCGTTGTTTCCATGAAGGACGTATTGTTCCTTCTAACCTTTGTGGACTTGATTTCATTCGATTCATGTTCAATACCATTGGATTAGATTGTTTGCTTGATATTGATGAGCCAATCTTCCCTTCATTCCTCATGGAATTCTTTAACTCATTCAAGTTAATACACATCAACAATGGTTTATCTTTAAGATTTTCCATCAAGGGGAGAACCTTTGTATACACTCTCGAGGAATTTGGTGAGATTCTCGGAGTTCCATATGAAGGTCAATGTAGGTTCACCGATGTTGGGGGTGTAAACCACTTAGAATTGGCCCCTGTTGATGTGCATTACTTGACTGAGATTCCTTCGGCTTCGGCCATCACTCGTGCCCTTGCTTCACCTCATGAACATCCTATTCTTGGTAATTTTGAAGGATAATTTCATGCTCTCACTCCTTGGGAATTACTAACTAGCGATCTTAGTGATTTCATGGTCCCTTGGGCCGAAATCATTAGGGAAAATGCAATGTGTTTGGTTGGTGATCGCAACCATGTGCCTGCTTGTCTTGCACATATGTTGTATTGTGTTGTTACCACTACTCCATACAACCTTGCATTTTTCATGGCTAAAAGGATACAATTTGTTCTCAATGGATCTCGGTCTACTCTTCCTTATGCCATGATTCTCTTACGGCTTCTTAAGAGAGTTCTTCTTGATCATCCTCCTCTTAATCCTTCTTCTTTTCACTCTGTGGTTCGAGTCATGTTTCCCATTGAAGGAAATGTCCCTTAAATTCTCACACATGACTCAAATGAAGATGAAAATGTCTCTCAAGACAATTCTCTCATTTCTTGGTATGATTTGTCATCATCTATCTCTCAATTGTCTTCACTAGACATTGATTCAGACTATCAGTATTGTCTCAATCTTCATCTTCAAGATCGAATCAGAAGTGAATCAAGACAAGGAGGAAATGATCATAGATGCATGATATATATCACTCTTGTGAGATTAACATGTGTGTAAACATGTATGGATTGTTGAACTCTATCTCTTCTCTTATCTCTATTCTTAGGATGTTGTGTATTCTTTAACTAACAATTTGTGTTTGGATTGCCTAGTATTTTAATCCTAGTTATCCATGGTATTAATTTTTCGATTTACATGGCTCTTTGAATCTTATGTGATTACATAGCCTCCTAGTCTATGATTATTAGTTTTCTTTGGCTTGATAAACATTAGTATAAAATCTGGGCTAGAAAAAGTTCAAGAAAGTGCTATTTTCAAACTCCTCTTGTCGCGGTTCTATATCAAAGCCGCGGTTCTTTAGCGATAAGGAACCGCGGACCTACGTAAGGAACCGCCGAGTACTGTTTCAACAGAATCTTTACTTTACACTGTTTTCTTTAATCTGTTTAAAACTTTGATAAAACTTTTGCAAAAACCTGCACTTTCCTAAACTAGGCTACCAAATTTCATTGTTAACATAAAATGATTTTAACCTATTACTAGTTTGGATCATCCCCTTCTCTTCTTAAACCCTCTTTTGTTGATTGTGTTCTTCATCCCTTCAACTCTTCTATTAATCTCAACATTCAACCATGGTATCCACTAGAACATCCAACTCCTCCAAAACATCCAAAAGAATCCTTAAGGTGAATCTCAAGTCCTCTAAACTTGGTTCTCCATCTTCTTTCAAACCAAAGCCTCACCTATCCTCATCTCCTCATCACTTTCAACTCCACTTGCCTTATGGCAAACAACCTCAACACATGGTACTAACCAATCACATGGTTCTACCTCCTCTTCATTCCAATCAAGAATGAATGAGTTTTCTTCTCCACTCATTTCTAGCCCTCCCTTAAATGTGAATGCTCAACCATAACCTCATCAAAGGATTCCCTTTGTTTTTAGCCTCTTCCCTTCATTCACCAAATTCACCCATCTCACCTATTTTACCCTTGGATGCCATACCTTCTCCTCACCCTCCTACCACCAACCCTCCTCTCTTGGGTGTTCCCATTTCCCATATCTTGGGTGATCCACACTTGTTTGATTTTTTCATGCACAATGGAACTAATTGCCCTTGTTTCTTGAACAAATTTCACCTTATTGATATCCTAAGGTTGGAAATGATTGGGGCTCATATTAAGTTGCAAAGCTTCTTGTTGAACATATTTGTTAATCCTCCACCTCCTAGGAGATAAATGAAGGACTTTAAAATTAACATGCTTTTCAAAAGAAGATCAAGCTAATAGAGAACTATGAACTCAAGACCTAGTTGTTAGCTATCTTTGTAGTAGTTAATTGTCTTTTTAATTATTGTATTTCCTTTCCTTTACCTCATGATTTTCTCATGTGGATGATTTATGGATTTAGTTTTTATGTGCTTTAATCTATGTGATCACATTAAACAACTTTAATTTATTTAAAATTGAACCTAAATCTATTACAACCTCTAAAAACTTGACTTAAAATTGGACCAAAATGTTATTTAAATATTTTGTCACCCTTTGTCAAGACATTATTTGTGAATGTATTGCTTTTATTCAACCCTAGCATACTCTAGTGCTAAAAGAGGTAAAAATCCAAGATTTGCAAATTTTTGAAAAAGTCTTATCTTTCTCCAAAGCTTTTGAAAATCTAGTTTTGTAGTCCACTGGACGCGGTTCTCTAACCTCCAGGCGGTTCTATATCGATATGGAACCGCGGGTCTCTTTAAAGAACCGCACCCAGTAAAGCCGATTTTGGCTTATTTTTGGTCTTTCTTCTTTGACCACTGTTTTGATTAAGATTCTTTGTTTACCCAATTTGGCTAAACACTCTCTAAAACCTTTCTTTTTCATTTCAAATCTTTGCCTTGTCTATTTTATGTAAATTCTTCTCTTTTGGGAGTTCTTTCCTTCATCCCTCACAATGCCTAATTCTTCCTTTTCTAACCTTGACATTTCTTTGTCACAAACTTCTCAACCTAAAGCTTCTTCTTCTAAGCTTTCAAAGAAACCGAAAATCTCGGCTAAACCCATTTGGATCAAAAAGAACAAGAATCCTCATGATTCTTCTTCTTCAAAATCCTCCAAGAATTCCTCTTTCTCTCCAATCCAATATTGGAATGAGACTTACTCTATAAATCCAATTACCAAAGAAAAAGAAATTCTTCCACCACCACCTAAAACTTTCAAATCTCCTCAACTCAATGACCTATCTTCTTTCCCTAACCTCACTAGGCATTGTGAAAACATCTCTTATCCATTATCTCCCTCCCCACCAACCTCTAATCTTGATGGACCTCCCCCATCTAACGACTTTGTTTTGCATCATGGTTCCTCGTGTGCTTGTTGTCGTTTTCAACAAATTGAACTTGCTCATTGATGAGACTGCTTTTATACATAGTCTCATCATCCAAAATGGGCTTAAAATGCATAAAATATCATAAAAAGTGCCAAATATATGCTTGTGTTTGTTCAATGTGTATTTTAGGTACAAATATCGAGAAAATGGCAAAAGATCACAAGAAACAAGCAAAAACGAACACGGGAAACGAAGCCGCACAATGAACCAAGCCCTAGAGTTGATTTTCCAAAAATAACCCTTGAAGAGTTGAAGATTGTACACTTTAAACCCTTGCATATTCATAATTACAAGTTTGGTCCTTAAAGTTTGTCAAAATTACAAAAAGGACCCTCTACTTTGAATAATTAGCAAGAGTGGTCCCTCAATTATGAAGACTTGTCAATATTAGTCCTTTACAAAGTCAACAAACAAGTCAAGACCTTGAAGAATGAAGAAAATGCCAAAATCAGTCCTTTAAATATCATAAATTAGCAAAACAAGTCCCTTGATAAACGTTTGCAAAAGTTTTATGGCCAAAATCAAAGAAATGAAACTTGATTATAAAGGGAATTTGGGTTATGCAAGGTTTAAACTAGAAATGAAAGAAGAAAAGAAGAAGGAGGATAAAAGTTGTCAAACACCAATACTTACCTTAACCAGTAAGGGCCCACCACGTGTCCCACTAACTAGTTTCAGCCAATCACCACTCACCAAACCTCCATGTCACCTTCCCACTCACACCCATTTTTAAACTAACTTAATTAGTTTATTAAAAACGCGGTTAACACATATTCAAATCCTAATCAAGATTAAAACCTTCACTATTTAACGAAGAACAAAATTGGGGGTTTGTTAATTACTTGGAATTAAACCGCAAAACCCTCCAGATATTTGATTAAGGATGTCATGATCATAACCCAACTCCTAAAACTGCTACATCATCACCTCAAAGTTCACATGATACACCCCATGCACACGTGTTTGGGGAAAATGCCAAAACCATGCAGAGAATCAACAAACCATATTGAAGCTTACATTTTAAGCTTCCTTTGAGCCTTTGGATCAAATTCCACCAGCTTTACACCTCAACAAAACGCCAAGACACTTCACATGATCAAACAAAATTCAAACTGCAAGGGCATTTCAAGGACTTCACCATTAGGGTTTTCACTTATTTTTCAGCTTTCGGAGTTGCTTTGTAGCCTATATAAGGCATAGGACTCATTACATTTTAGTTTGCTCTTGGTTTTTCCTTGTTCAACATTCTGTAAATCCTTGTTTCAAATTTAATGAAAAAGTGTTTGAATTGTTGAAGAAATCTAAGGTGCCATCTTTATTATTCTCTTGTTATTGTTACATGTTAGTGATTGAGAAGTTTCAAAACCTGTTTTCAAAGCTTGTGCAAGAAACTGCAAAGTTTTCTAAAATCTGATATTTTTCTAAGTTCTTGGTTCAAACCTTTGAAATTTTTGGATTACAAGTGGTCATAGCACCCTGATAAGGAGCTTATCAAGGTGGAGTGAGCTTGTGGTTTGGGGATATTCAAGGAGTGGGAACAAGCTTGAATTAATCAGCTTTTATTTTCCATTTTCTCTTTTATATAATCTGTTGTTCTAACCTTGTTATTCTTAGCAGCCTTTTGGAAGCTTGTGCCTTGTTAAGCTAGGCACATAAGCTCAAAAATCCATGAGTGTGGATATACATTCATGAGGTTTAAGCTCTCTTCCCTTAAATCTGTTAAAAAAAGTGATATTTTGTGATTTTGTGATCTGTTGTTATATGTGTTGTTCTTGTGGCTTGAATCTAGTTTATATTGCATGTTAATGTTGTTATGATGCTAGATTAAGCTTGGGTAAACCTGTTATACACTTATGCTTTGTTAAATCTTTGATTAAAGTTTAAGGGGTGTTTGGGTCTACTGATTTCAGGTTCTTGTTTGATTTTAAGTTAGTGTTTAGGGTTGTTAAGTGCTTGTATCTGATATTTACTTGTTTGTGTGCTATTATCTGCAAGTTTTGAGCTTTTAAACATCAAATCCTATATTGTGCTATATCTTGCTTATTTTAGACTATTTTGACCTAAAATCTTGGAAACACCTAGAGTGTATGCATGTTTAGGGGTAAAAAGTGTTTAAAAAAAGTTTGAATAACCTGTTTAAGAGATTTGAGGGTTTGGATTTGGACTTGTGGTCAAGTACATCAGCAAAGTTCATTTTATGTTTGTTCACTGTTCATCAGTAAGTAGGATAAGCTATAATCTTGGCCTAATATGTGATTCAGTGCATGAAACAAGTTGATTTGTATTCATTTGAATTTATTTAAGCTGTTGTGTGCATTTGGTTCAATTTGGTTGGCTGAATATTGCTTAAACTGCTTATTTTGTTCAAAACTACTTATGTTCATGTCTATGCAAGGTCTGATGATGTTTTGACTTAATTGTATTAATTGGCTGGTTGGATTTGGGATTTCTTTGTTTTTATTGCCTCCTTATAACCCACTGGTTATAAGGGTGCCTTTATGTTCTCTGAATCCAACAAAAATCCATAAAAGACAAAAAGTCAAGATAGTCAAGCAGTGGCAACTTTTCCCACTGCTGGACACCCAAAACTAGCCACTGCTAGTGTTAATTTTCAATCAGCTTATCAATAAGCTATACTAGCTTATTTGGACTTGCAACAACTTTGTTTTTGTAATCAATCTTCCTTAATTGACCCATTTGACTATTCTGGAGCTTTTTAGGGTTTGACTTTTAGGTTTGACTAGAAAACCAACTTAGTTGACTTTTACATAAAGTGCTTATTGCTTTTTCTAGCTTATTCAGTGTGCTTTTTGGAAATCTTTTTGATTATTAAGCTTAGTTTTGTCATTTGAAACATTTTGCAACTTGAATCAGTCCTTGAATTGGTCTAGAACTCGAAAACGACTATTTTGTCGTTTTGTGTAAAGAGCTTTTACTTATTTCAGGCTTATTTCTTGCGCTTATTCAAAAGTTCTTTTTACAAACAGCTTAATTAGGTCAAGAGAAGGTTGTGTGTCAAGTTTCAACTTATGGCATCAGCTTATAGCTTAATGGGCCAAAAAGCCCATTAAGAATAAGTTGTTTTGAAATAAGATGTGATAAGCTTACTTTCAGCTTTTGGGCCTTTAGAATTTTGTGTCTAAAATTGAATTTTAAGCTTAATTGGAAGTATTGGGCCATTTTTGTGAACTTTTTCTTATTGGGCCTTATTTTAGCCCATTAAGGGACTGTTTGGGTTTTTGGCCCATTTGGAGGCCCAGTAGGGGTATTTAGGTCATTTCAAGTTCATTTCTGTTTTAATTAGGTTAAAATAAACTAGTTTGCAAGTTTTTAGAATTTTTTATAAATTTTAGATTTTGAATATTATTTTATTATTATTTTATTATTAAAATTAGTTTTTAATATTTTTGCAAGTTTTTCATTTTTCCTAGGTTAAAAATATTAATTTAGGAATTTTAAAATTTTTAGATAAATTTTATTGTCATCTAATTAATTATTAGATATATTTTAAAGTTTTAATAGTTTTTAATCATTTTTAAAAAGTTTTTATTAATTTTAAATTTTTCAAAAATAGTTTTTAATTTAATTGAGGTATTTTAGAGGTTTACAAAGTGAAAAATCTCATTTTGGGTTTTTTATTAATTAAATTGACTTTTGGGCTTTAATTAGCATTAAAAAATTATTATTTAATTAAATAAAAGGTTTGAGTGAATTTTGATTTTTTTGTAAACTCTAATTAAATTATTTAAGATTTATTGCAATTTTCTAGGAATTTTTAGGTTAATTTTTAAATTTCGTCATATTTTACGGTTTTACGTGCACGACTTTCGTCTTAGTTTAATTTTAACCGTATCCGTCATCCTTTTCTCTTTTATTTTCTCATAATCATAATCACAAATATTAATCAAGTCTTAACACACACACAATAGTCCTCCTTGGTGAACGAACTCTCATACTTGGGTCATTAGTGTTTGATTTTCCTAAATCAACACTTAATACCTATTGGAGCATAGTCTGGCTAGGCCGGTTCGACGACTCTCCTGGGCCGTTCGTCGCCTTCCCGGGCGCTGAGTAATGCTGCAAACAATAAAGAACCGGTTAGACGTGGACCCGAGGCCGTAGCCCCGGTGTCCACCTCCGACGGTCAAGTTAGTATCGGTGCGATATATTGTAAAAAAGGTGTAGTTGAGAGTGATAACCTGATTTATAATGAGACCCCTACCCTTGTATTTATAGATTAGGGTCTCTTGAAGAATAAGTTAGGTATGTGTGGGTCGCGGGCCTGTCGGGTCGGGCCGACTCCAGACTATACGTCGACATGTCCCCCAGTCTAGTATGATATGGTCCTTGATCATGTTATGCTAGACTTATTCATGTATCACGCTTACTAAACAACCGCGTGCGGCTTGCTACTAGGACATCCCTGTGGGTCGTCCGTAACATATGGCTCCACTCGTAATAGGCTTCCTTCAGCAAAAAGATGATGTGTTGGGATTGTGAATAGTGAGCATAGCCACTATACGTCATCATGTCCCCCCAGTCTAGTATGCGAGGTTGTCACCGAGGTTACTAGACTTTACACCGTATCCGCTACTTGTAAGCATATCCACGTCGAAAGAAATGGGAAAACAATTATATGTAAGACGGGTGATTGTGCTCGGATGCTTGGTTTCCCGTTACTTGACGGTAAAGACCCCGTAAAAAAGAATATGTTCTCTAAAGTCGGGGTAACACTAGCATTTGGCAAGGTATCATCCTTGTTCATCTCTAACGTGAGGATGATGAGAATTTTTGGTGAAGGCGGAGGTGGAACCCGTATGCTGCATCGTGAACATTTGAAGGCATACTTCTTATACCCACTAATGATGCAACATAATGTGAATATTACATTCGTCTTAAAGCCAACAAAATACGTACTTTTGTGGCATGTTTATGCGGATATTACATCCGTCTTGCGGCCACAACATTCGATAATGATTTTCAAAATTCTGTACGTTTTTTCCTAAACTAAACATAGTTGATCAGGCTTCGTCAAATTAAGGTCAAACAATATAAACTTGGGAAAAATCACTCAAACGGCCGGGAAAATAATTCGTCGCGGAAGGCGTACTTCCGCAGCAAAGATATGAGCCAACGGAAGACGTACTTCCGCGACATGAATAACGAGCCAGCGAAAGACGTACTTACGCGGCGAAGACAGCAAGCCAACGAAAGAAGTACTTCTACGACGTATGATAATGAGCCAGTGGAAGGAGTACTTCCGTGGCGAAATACAATGCACTAGTGGAAGGAATACTTCCACGGCGAAGGATAATGAGCCAACGGAAGGAGTACTTCCGTGGCGAAAAGAATGCGCCAGTGGAAGGAGTACCTCCACAACGAAGATAATGAGCCAACGGAAGGATTACTTCCGTGGCGAAAAGAATGAGCCAACGGAAGGAGTACTTTTGTTGCGAAAAGAATGCGCCAGTGGAAGGAGTACCTCCACAGCGAAGATAATGAGCCAACGGAAGGAGTACTTCCGTGGCGAAAAGAATGTGACAGTGGAAGTAGTACCTCCACAGCGAAGATAATGAGCCAACGGAAGGAGTACTTCTGTGGCGAAAAGAATGTGCCAGTGGAAGTAGTACTTCCACGGTGAAGAAAATGAGCCGACGGAAGACGTACTTCCGTGGCGAAAATAATGTGCCAGTGGAAGGAGTACTTCCACAGCGAAGACAATGAGACGGTCGAAGGAGTACTTCCACGGATGGTGAACACAATGAGCCGGTGGAAGGAGTACTTCCACGGCGAACACAATGAGCCGGTGGAAGGAGTACTTCCATGGCGAACACAATGAGCCGGTGGAAGGAGTACTTCCACGGCAAAGACAATGAGCACGTGGAAGAGTACTTCCAGGGCGAAAGATAAGGAGCACGTGGAAGAGTACTTCCACGGCGAAAGATAACGAGCACGTGGAAGAATACTTCCACTACGAAAGATAATGAGCACGTGGAAGAATACTTACACAGCGCATGAATAAGCCAACGGAAGAGTTACTTCCGTGGCAAAGGCATAAGCCAATGGAAGAAATACTTCCATGGCGCAGAAATAAGCGCGCGGAAGGAGTACTTCCGCGTTGAAGGAATAAGCTAATGAAAGAGATACTTCCATTGCGCCGAAATAAGCGCGCGGAATGAGTACTTCCGCGGTGAAGTAATAAGCCAATGGAAGAGATACTTCCATGGAAAAGAAATAAGAGCGCGGAAGAAGTACTTCTGCGGCGAATGAATAAGCCAATGGAAGAGATACTTCCATGGCAAAGGAATAAGCGCGCGGAAGGAGTACTTCTGCGGCGAAGGAATAAGCCAATGGAAGAGATACTTCCATGGCAAAGGAATAAACCGGCATAAGACGGACTTCTGCGGCAAAGGAATATATCCAAAGATATGTGTGTGACACGCACATAAATAGTGGTATTATTATACCCCTAGTAGCCCCCCAAGTTTAATGGTGCTACACTCAATTAGTAGTATTAAACCTAATCAAGTATTCAAAAAATTACGATTACGTAGACCAACGCGAATGGACGTACCATAGCCGCGTACGAAAGATAGAAATTGGTCTCAAACATGCGAACCAACGCGGATGGGTCTTGCCATAACCGCGAATTGTCACATAGTATAAGACGTATCTGAACTAACTTATTGGATGAGCTATGCCATTACGTGCGGCGTACTGCTACTACCATAAGGACGGTCAAAGTTTTGACAAAAATGTGGTTAAACGTGCACAGTGTGTCTTTTGCAAGTCCATCATGAGTCATGTGGTTTGCGTAACTTACTACAACGTCTTGATAGCAAGGTGTCTAACAAGGATACATGATCCGTGGTCGTTGGGTTTGCAACCCTCTTACACGACAAGTTGAATTATTAGGTTTACTCAATCCTCTCATTCCTCTTGGGAACGATAAATACATGTACGCCCGTAGGCAGAAGATATCCGAGTGTACGGACTAGCACGGATGGACGTACCATGACCGCGAATGATAAACATATTTAAAAAATATATGTAATATATCTTACCGGTTTAAAAGATATATATAATAAAAAATATCGGAATATATCCTAAAGAATATCTTGTAGTAATTTAAATGATATGTGTAATATCCGTTATTAATATAAACAATATATCCGAACATGCGGATTAATATGGAAGACGCAACTCATGACCGCAGTGAAAAAAATAAAATAAAATATAACCGAGTATATGGACGAGCACGGTTGGACATACCATGACCGAGAATAAAAAATAAAATAATTGCTGAATGTGCAGATGAGTGCGGATGGACAAGCCATGACCACGAATCACGATATTAATACGTCGGGCCGTGACATATACGGAAAATGTATTTAATCAAATCAAACGATATATGTAAAATCTCCTTGCTAATTTAAAAGATATATGTAATATCTTTAATTAATATATAAAAAATATTGATAGTATATTTTCTGAATTTAAAAGATATAGGTAATATATTGTTACCTAAAAAAATGAAGATATCTTGGTATAAATTTACAAGATCGCGTCATATTTTATTAACATAAATAATATTTTCGGACGTACGGACTAATGTAAAAGGACGCGGCTCATAACCGCACAGAAAAAGCAAATTAAGTCCGGACATACGGACCATCATGGATAGACAGGTCATGAACGAAAAAAGAAAAATACAAAATGTACATGAAGCTATTCCGTGGAAGATTAATGATAATGATATAGTGGTAGATTATGTATGTACCCCATATTTTTTTTTGATGAAGTGTATAAGAATGAATATTTGATATAGTACTTATGGAAATACTAAAATGTATCAAGGTATTAATGATTTATCCAAACTTTTTGAATAAAATATTTCTTTAGTTTTCGCATGAAAAAACAAAATGGGAAAAAAAACTTTTATTTATATGTCCGAGCGTACGAAATAGCATGAATGAACGTACCATGACTGCGACTAAAAAATAAAATAGGTCTGAACGTGCGAACTAGCGCGGATGGCCAAAGCCAGATAACCGCGGACATCGAAAAATGAAATATATGTTCACACAAATAGAGTATCACGAAAGGATGGGTAAATAAGTATTGTAGCCCATATCCGTGAATCAGGGAAAAAATATGTCTCAAACTATAGCACGATACGGTATAATATGTGAAAAATATATATGTTGTCATATACTAGAGTACCTCGCAGCCCAAAAATAATATACGCCTTCCGTTATTATCACAAAAGATAACAAACATGTGTATCTCGTTTACGTTATTGACAAAGATATATATGGGAGTGATCATGGTTTCAATTTACAAGATGGATAGATATCATATCAATAAGCATAAAAGATATTTTAGTAAGATGTATATATATGCTATCATCAAAAGAATAATTGCACAAGTTTACATCAGTAAGTTAGGAGCCACATGTGGAACAATTTACACAGTTTTTTTATGCATATATCGTTACACATATTTTTGGATGTTCACAAATTATACTTTTTTTAGATGCATTCTAAACGGATGTAAGCGCATACTAAACATAGATCTGACAAAACAAATCTGACATAGATAGAATAAGCGTATTCGCATGGCAGCAGATTCCACAATGCATAATGGTAAAAAACAAAAGTACGAGAGTGATAGAATTACCGACTTTCATCGTGGATCTTTTGCTTTTCGATAATATGAGAACACAAAACACAGTTTAGTCGTGGTCCCACGGATGGCGCCAACTTGTTGAAGCATAGTTTGGCTGGGCCGGTTCGACGACTCTCCTGGGCCGTTCCTCGCCTTCCCGGGCACTGAGTAATGCTGCAAACAATAAAGAACCGGTTAGACGTGGACCCGAGGCCGTAGCCCCGGGGTTCACCTCCGACGGTCAAGTTAGTATCGGTGCGATATATTGTAAAAAAGGTGTAGTTGAGAGTGATAACCTGATTTATAGTGAGACCCCTACCCTTGTATTGATAGATTAGGGTTTCTTGATGGGTAAGTTAGGTATGTGTGGGTCGCGGGCCTGTCGGGCCGGGCCGACTCCAGACTATACGTCGACATGTCCCCCAGTCTAGTATGATATGGTCCTTGATCATGTTATGCTAGACTTATTCATGTATCACGCTTACTAAACAACCGCGTGCGGCTTGCTGCTAGGACATCCTCGTGGGTCGTCCGTAACATATGACTCCACTTGTAATAGGCTTCCTTCAGCAAAAAGATGATGTGTTGGGATTGTGAATAGTGAGCATAGCCACTATACGTCATCAATACCCACTTTTACGGCTTTTTCCTAAAGGGTAGTAAAACACTACAATCATTTTTTGCGCCGCTGCCGGGGAGGCGTGTTGGGTTTTGATTTGACCAAATTTTGTTTTTATATTAGCCATAATAACTATTTGTGTGATTAGCACCCTAATCATACGTATTATCGGTTTTTCTTTTTCTGTGTGAATATTATTACTATATTGTATACGTAAAACAATAAATTCACAAGTACTCCAAAAGTGTGAAAACACAACCTTGATTCGGGATTTCATCACTCGATCATTGTATTCGAATCTTAAACAAAGAAAAAAGGCAAAATAGATAATTACTTTCGTGAATCTTAATTTTGAAAAACACAAACTATAAGGTGGGTATAAGGCGGGTGTTATAAAATACACCCTAAAGAAAAAGGCTCTTAAGTGCTTCGCGCCGCCTCGTTTCTCCGCTTGCTTGTGCGTGTTTAGATAAAAAGGGCTAATCGAGGGTTTGCCAACCAAAGTATTATCTACCTATCTATATTTTCTTGGTTTCAATTGATTAAACCCTCTTGAACATTTTGGTGTTCCACCAACGTTCTAAAGTCATCGAAGGCGTTCACTTCACGTGATCATTTTTATTCCTTGAGGCTCCTTTAATCGAGAGATTTGATTTGAGGAGAGATTTGTAGATTTGTGTCTACGTAATACATCACAAAAATCCAAAAAAGGTAAAAAAAACAATCAAAAACACAAAAAAATTGGAAAAAGTAAAAACACCAAAAAGAATCTTCTTTGCTCATCCCCATGTTGTACGTGACGTTTATGCAAACTCGTAATCAAGCAAGACGTGCACATAAACGTAGAAACCGGAAGGAAACTACACCTGACCTTTCTAGTGAGGAGTCTCCTATTGACGAACCCATTGTAGAACAAGAAGCAACCATGGCTAATCGTACTATGATGGAGTTACTTCAAGCACCCACCGAGGTTTATGGAGAGGCTATTGTGATTCCCGCAATCCTTGCAGAGAATTTCGAGGTTAAGATAGTTTTGTGCACTCACCTAATTGAAAGGAGATAAATCGATGAGAAACTATTCAACCCCCCTTCTAGTTTCTACGCCTCTGTTTCTTAATAGAACCATACATCAGTCGTATTATGCATGTGATTACAATATCCCCTATTAGACCTACGCAAATGGGTTATACTCCTAGTAGTTTTCTAAATCCAATACAACCTGGATTGGCCCATCTCAATCCCGTCCTACTATTACACCTATATAAAGAGTATTTTTAGGTCCAACTCCAGGTCAGGCCCATGTTGTCTAGCCAACTACTTCACATGACCCATTTACTGTTTTTGGCCCATCCGGCCACCTGCCTATACTATCGACCCACTACATGGTACTTGGGGACCTCATATTGTATACGGACCGTGTGTTGATCAAGGCACTACTCTTCCAAAAGCGTGCAATGCTATGATGGTTCAAGACTATGATGACTCCGGTTGGTACATGGATATCGGCGCTACATCACATTTTGCATCGGAATCAGGTAACTCACTTTTATTTCTAATAAAAGCACAATATCGTCTATATTAGTTGGTAATGGAAATTCTATTCTCGCATTAATTCCGGTCATAACATGTTGTGCATCCTTGATGGACATCTCCACTTACATAACGTACTTGTAACTACTAATATGATACAAGAATCTTAAATGTGTTGCCAATTTACAAGCGATAATAATTGTTCAGTTAGATTTGATCCTTTTGGTTTTTTTGTGAAAGATCTATGGACCCACCACCTGCTATCAGATGTAATATAAATGGAGACTTATACCCTGTCTTACCTACCACCTCATCTCCTACATCTCTTTTTCCACCAGTTAATCTACATGGAACCAACATCTTGGTCACGCTACACATGGAGTGTTTCATTTTTTAGTTCAAAATAAAATGATTGAGTGTAATAAAACAAAGCCTACAACTTTGTGTCATGCTTGACATATTGGCAAGCACGTTAGACTACCATTTTCACTTTCCAATTATCGGGTTGAGAATATGTTTGGTATTGTACATTCGGATATTTAGACTTCACCAATACCAAGTGTTAGTGATTTTAAATACTATGTGCTTTTATTGGACCATTTCACACATCTTTTTTGGTTTATCCATTACATAAGAAAATTGAAGTGTTTGATATATTTTACATTTTCGTATGTATGTGAAACCCAATTCCAAAACAAAATAAAGTCCTTTCAACGTGACCATGTTTTGTTCAAAACAAATGTGACCATGGTGGTGAATATGACAACCATCACTTTCATTCCCTTTTTAACACCCATGGCATCCAATTAGGATTCTCTTCCCCTAAAACCTCTCAAGAAAATGACAAATCATGATGAATATTACGCTCTATTAACAAAATCATAGGTACCCCCTCTTATTTCAAGAAAGCCTTCCCCCACAATTTTGGGTCGAGGCATTACACATGGTCACACATCTACTTGACATGTTACCCTCCATCTCTATTGATAATGAAATCCCTTTTAGGAAACTATTCAACAACCACCCTCTTATACCCATCTTCGCACCTTTGGATGCCTATGTTATCCACACATATACATAAAACCACAAACTTGAACAACGCTCAACCTGTTGCGTTTTTCTTTGTTACCCCACTCAACATCGCGAATTTCAATGCCTCGATCTCATAACGAACAAAGTCATCATATCAAGACACGTTACTTTCGATGATAATGTTTTTCCATACGGCACCACCAACCTACTACAATCAAACACATGCCAATTTCTCGACACAAATGATGAACCTTCACCAATTTCACTTAGACTCTTAACCAAACAATACATAGCACATTGGAACACAACACCGAGACTCATGACATGATTGATAGCCGAGTTTTCAAATCTAATCAGCTACCCAAATCGACCCCACTACCTCCAGATCCCACCACCAACTCTTCTAGCCCGACCTAAAATCAACAACCATTGACGCAACAACCTAACAACGAGATCCGAGCAACCTAAACTCACCCCATGGTCATTTTCTTAAAGGTTGAAACTGTTCAACCAAATTCAAAGTACTCACTTCATGTTTCCGCACCTTCACCTATTCCTCACTCACATATATACGCCCTTCGTGACCCATATTGGCAACATGCTATTCTAGGCGAATATAATGCTCTTATTAGTAACGGTATGTGGGTTCTTGTTCCTCGATCACAAAATGTTAATGTACTTTGATCTATGTGGTTATTTAAACATAAATTTCATGCAGATGGCTCTTTAAGTAGGTACAAGGTGCGCCTCGTTCCTAATGGGCGTAGTCAGCAACAAGGTATTGATTGTGAAGATACATTCAGTCCGGTTTGTAAATGAAACTATTGCACTAAAACGATATTTACATTTTAATCACGTTTAACATTTTGTTAATGACAAAAAGTCAAACATATTTTAATGTTTATATTACAAGCAACACATAATTCTTTTTAATCCGTGGACTTATGTTCTAAACTTTTATAAAAAGTTTATATATATACTTTAGATGTAAAAATAAAAATGGACATAAATGAATTTTATCTCTCTTCATCAAATATATAAAGTCAACTATGGGTATATACTATATACAATGTTTGTGTGTGATTTTCTGGGGACCATTTCTCGATTTGTACGTGTCATCCTTGCGCAAGGCCATGCTAATCTTCTCTGTATCGTTCCAATATTATCGGATGTCCCCGAAGGGACGTTTGTGCATGATCTTGGACAAACATTTATGAGGCAACAAAAGTTAGACCCGGTTGACCCGGGCGGACCCTTGGGTAAAGGGGCTGACGAGTTTCGTGGGTATGTGATGTTGCGCCTATAAATACCAAGCTTTGTCCAAGCTTAGAACTCACCCCTCTCTAAACTATGTGCATATATCTAATTCTCTAACCTTACTCTTGTCTACTCTCTTGTCTCTTGTGATTTAGATCTTTGCACATTTCAAGATCGATTACGAGAACTCTCTATTCTAGGATTAGATCCTTCAAGGATTCACTTTATGTGAATGTGTAAGTGTTACCTACACAATCACCATTGTTGTACCCATTCTTCTACCTACTTGTGTAATAGTGTGGTTGGTGTTGTAAACCACAAGTATATAGTGTAGAATGCATTGTTGTGCCTCTATAAAGAACACGACATCTTAGCTTAGGTGTCGTTAATGATTGTAAGCTTAAGTATGAAGGTATCTCCACCGGTGTAAAGGAGATTCGTTTACTAATGAAGAAGAACTCTCGAGTGGATACTCGAGGAGGGAAAGTATGGGCAAGATAAGTGAGATCGTGCTAGGCTGAACCACTATTAGTAATTGTGCATTGTGGTTTGTTTCTTTCTTACTTCACGTCTATTACTTTTCTAATGACACTTCATCTATATCCATAATAATCACAAAAAAGTTTCAAATTAATTTAAAACAAATCGGTAAAAACTATTCAAACCCCCTTCTAATTTTCTACAATTGGCATCAAGAGTTACGTACTCAATATCTTAATAATATATTGTACTTTAAAATTTGAATCGATCCATGGATTCTAAAGTTTACAAAGAAGGGAAATCTATGCAAAGACCACCACTCTTTAAAACCGATGGTTTTATATATTGGAAAAATCATTTTGAAACTTATGTGAAATCTAAGGATATAGATCTTTGGTGCATAATCATTGAAGGTGATTATGCACCTACGGTTAGAAATGTCACCACTAACCAATTTGAATCGGTACCACACGAAAAGCATACCGATGATCAAAAGAAAATGTTGGCAAAAAATAATGAAGCCAAAATGATTCTTTACACGGACGGTTACACTGCCCAAGAGGTTGTAAAACTCTTGTAGGGCTACTCTTTTTTTAACCGAAAAGGATCACTGACCTTTTATCTTTAGTAATTTGACTTGCGTGTGTTGGAGAGGAGATAATACACTGAGACACCAACAATACCTTTACCATTCTCTCTTAATGAACCCCCCTTTTATCCATAGATTAGGATTAGGTTTAACATGACATAGGTTTAACATAACACAGGTTTAACATTAAAGGGAAAATCACTCAAAAATGTAGTAAACTTACCACTTTTTATGGTTGTGTGTAGTAAACTTTTTTTTCTCATTGTGTGTATTAAACTTTCAAATTCATATTATTGTGTGTATTTTGTGACCATTTTACCCCTATTTGTTTCAAATTTTGATGGGTAAAATGGTCATTTTACAAGACAAAATCGTCTCAAAATACACACAATGATCGAAATTAAAAGTTTAATACACACAATGAGAAAAAAAATAGTTTAGAAAACACAACCATAAAAAGTGATTAGTTTACTACATTTATGAGTGATTTTCCCAACATTAAATTAGACTAGACTAACATATTGATAGTGTTAGCCCTAAAATGTGAGCGCCATTTACGGAATTACATTTTATTCATATAGGCAAAACGTGGAGGGACTACTATTGACATGTTGTCAAAGTGACCTCTTGTCTAGCCTATATATACCCCTCCATACTTCCATGGAGGGGTGAGGATTCTTCTTCTTTGTGTATTTCCCTTTCTCTCTCTAAATACACACACTACATTCAAGCTTTACTCTCTCTCTCTAAAAATGTCTAAACATTACTTTTATCCTCCCCGACCTCCGGATCATCCTCTAATAGCTTTGAATCCATGGATCAACAAACCTACCCGAGGACTCTCGAAGAGACCTTGAAGCCGTGTGCTCTAATCATATATATAATAAAGGGTTTGTGTTATGATTCGTGTTTGGTAGTATTTCAAGTCTGATATGAAAATATGATTCGTTTAATGGGAGCAGATTAAAGGGATTTGTATGTTCTGAGATTGATGGGGTTTGATTGTTTTATAAGATTGTAATGGTGATTGAAGGTCATTGTTGGGTTTGCTTCGTTTTGATTTGCTGAGAGATGGCTGATTAATGAACTTGGGAGAGAGTGTTTATTTGGGGGCGGAGAAACTTTGATATCTGTTTAGAGTTAGCAAAGTTATTTGGTTACCTAATTTATAGGTGTGTGTTGACTTATATCAAGACCCCCAAGTGTTAACCGGGTATAATAATCTTTTTGTGGACACATCACTCCCACGTGTTGAGGGTTACAAAGGTTGGCTCAGTCAACCTTTTAAATGGAAATATGCGCTGGCAATCACTACTCTTACATTTCGTCCATTGTATGGACCGGGTATTGTTGATATGATGTTGGGCTAAGATAGCTGACTGGGCCAAAAGTTGCTATTGTTAACAGTGGGTTATACATACTGCTGGGCCAGGAAACATATAGCCGGATATGCATATGGGAAATGATGATATTCTTGATAAATCGGGTATTCGATCGAAAGTGCTTAAACGACAAAGAAAAATTTTAGGTTTTAAACCTAATATTTTCGAAAAATTTTCGACGACCTCACCGCGGAGGTCGATCCGCGCATCAGTTGGGCATGTGACTGACGTTGGGCTTAAAAGAAAAGTTACCTAGACAAAATTTGTCCCTTAATGACAATTCATCTCATAATTTGTTCTAGATAACGACATTCACAACACAACACCAAAAGCAAACAAAACACTTAACGCTAAAACGATCCGATATAAGATTCACTTTAACGACAAGGCTAGTTTTGAGTCTACAAAGACAAGTGATCACGAAGTGGATTTGGTATTCTTTATTTGAAGTTAAAGTGGGATTTCATGAAGGCGTCTACTTATTTCATCATCGAGCTTCCTTCTATTTTCTACCCCTTTTCTTCAAACCCAGTCTATCGATTGATGACTTGCTTGGGCGATAAAATTTATGATTGAGACTTGAATTATCTAGTTTCCACTGTCAAGGGGTGGATGGTCGACGACATGGATAACTATCATTTGTGGGTGTCACACGCAGTTGCTCGTGTGGATAACTTCAAGAGATGTTAGAGACTTGTTTCTGCACCGTTCTTCAATCGACATAAGTGCAAGCTTAAGTAACAAATTTGGGGGATTGTACTTCAGTTTCAAGTTTGGAATATCGGGTTTACTTCACATGTGGTCACAACAAATAGCCGAATGAATTCGAGGTTGGTAAGTTAGACAGAGAGAGATGGAATCAGCAATCAATTCTCACGGGATATTCATGAGCCTCATATCGACAATGGTACTTCATAGTCTAAGCAAAAATTTTCAAAGTTTCTCAATGACTTTCAAAACTTTTCAAGACATTTGCTTAAGACTAAGAACTTCTCGAGTATATGGACGTCCACGATAATGATGCTTCCAAGAGTTCGAAATCATCATGGGGGAAGATCGTGTACTTTGAAGTAATCAGATCAACTTCCAGGGGGTAGTAGTGTACATGGAATGGTATCTACTTACTTTATATGATTTTTATGAAGTATTCTGCAGGCGGTGAGAAGAATTGTTGTTGATTTCCTGCATGTTACCCCAAACGGATTATCACCAAAAACCAAACGACTTGAAACAGTATAGAAGCAGTGTTATTTGGTGTGGTTCTTCTACAAATTTCCGCTGTGCACTTAAACCGATGAGCTAGAAGATTGTTCAAACTACATCAAAGTGTCAGAATCTGCAAAAGATACAGATATTTGGGTTTGGGGGTAAGCTGATTCAGAAACTTCGTCAAAAAGAAGTCTATGAAGAAAGTTTTTTTAATACATGCTGCATGACTTGGGGAGAAGTTAATCCAAATCATGCATATTACAATTGTTCCACAACAAGTAAAGACAAAGAAGGATTCAAGTTGAGGTACAAGTTATGAAGACAAGAAGAATTAAAAGACATCCTCAGCATTGGAAGCGCCTTGGAAGACTTTATTTTGTTGTATTTTTACTTGTTTGGAACATTGTAAGTAATTTCGTATGTCTCCACATTGGGGGAAGATTGTTAGCCCTAAAATGTGAGCGCCATTTACGGAATTACATTTTTATTCATATAGGCAAAAACGTGGAGGGACTACTATTGACATGTTGTCCAAAGTGACCTTTTGTCTAGCCTATATATACCCCTCCATACTTCCATGGAGGGGTGAGATTTTCTTTGTGTATTTCCCTTTCTCTCTCTAAATACACACACTACATTCAAGCTTTACTCTCTCTCTCTAAAAATGTCTAA